>JAUPFR010000001.1:108531628-109819733 GCA_036925125.1 Oreortyx pictus
CCTCACTCACAAACTCCTGCCACTATGCTTTTACCTGTGCTCTGGTGCTTATCAGACTGCACAGTAATGTTGATTCAACTCATTAACACTGCAGAAAGCTAACCTAGCCAAAATGAAGTCTCTAGACAAACTGAAGCTGACTCAGCATACTGAATTGGAAAGAGTGGGAGCTGGTGTACCCAAGAGCAAAAGGAGGGCTGAGGCTGCCACTTTTGGCTTGGCTAATCATTAGAGAAGCTCTGCCACTTTATCTTTACTGTGCCATTACTCTCTCCAGACTTCTGGTTCTCCACCTTTTCATATCAGGGGAGGTATGTGTTTATCTTTACTATGCCACTACTTTTCCTGGACTTTGAGTCCTGCCCCTTTATTACACCAACATGAGTTGGTATAAAATGATTCTGGAGAATAACTAATGGGGAAAAAAAAAGCCAACAAAAAAACAGTAACAGTGAGAGGAAGTCAGTCTTTGGAAATATTTCTATTTTCAAAGAAGTGAACATATGAAATGAGACAGTCAGTGATTTCAACACTAGTTAGAACTTACTACCTTTAAACACACTTCATCAAGTTACAAGCATAGTATTCCAAGACTTGTTCACAACCTCCATATCCCTTTGAACCTATTAAATCTAGTCTGTACTCCTCAAGACCGTAAGCAAGATAAAATCTTAGCTCCAGCCTTTCGAAAGAGCCCTGGAAGTACCCTGACCAAAAAACTGATGAAGTTATCCACAAGAAGGTATCTCATTGCTGTTTACTTTGAGAAACTTTCTGTGACTGCTCTATGAACACCAGGATATTTTATGTTCTCAGCCTAAACCTCCAGCTTCCCTATAATTTCCACGATGCAGCTGTGCACCCAGTATTTAAAAAAAAAAAAAGTCATGTTCACAATGACAAAGGGGCAACAAAAGTTAACAGAATGAGCACAATCTGAAATGCTGCCACATACGTTATGTTGAACCTGCCAAGAGTTTAAAGCTAAACATCACCCCGCACTTTCTCTCCCACTAAAAACACCTTGCTAAAAGGCAAGCAAGCAAGCTACAAAATCTTTAGGGTCTAAATCACAACATATCAGAAACAGTAGAATTGTTTATATTTTAAGAGTCTTTTACAGTTCAGTCATCAAAGCACTTTTCGGTTTGATCTCTCTCTTGTACCTACTTTTAAACTAAACAGCAAAATTACCTGGAGAGCTGGAAAATGTTTTATCTGAATCAGATTTCATCTCAAACTAAAAAGAAACATCCTCTTATTATATAACTGACATTAAAATCTCAGGAAGTATAGAAATTGCAACAGCCCCCTAAAAAAGGTATACTTTGCTAAGAAGTGGTATCTGCCCATTTACAACAGAATTCTGCCCCTAGCAAGCCTTTACACTTAACTATAGAATAAAAACCCATACAGATGGTACAGACTTCAACAAATACATACACATACCTATACTGGAGGTATAATCGGTGGCTCCAAAGATCAACTCTGGTGCCCTGTAGTACCGAGAGCAGATGTATGAAACATTAGGTTCTCCACGAACCAGCTGTTTTGCACTGAAATGGAAACAAATCAGTAATATTTTAGCAACAAAAAGCTTCACAATATTTTCGTGCAGACCAGTATTAAGCATTAGCACTATTTACCACCCCTGATTCCTAAATGTGAAAGTACTGTGTTCTGTGCTGATACAAGGCACATGATTTATTGTGAAATCGGCCCATCAGGCAGCTACCTTACAGTGGACACAGCAAAAAAATTCTGACTACAATTTGGAGGATAAAGTCAGGACTTCGGCTGGCAGTTGCCTGTGTAAGTCAGATGTGTTTAAAAGCTTCTGTACAAAGTTAAAGACAACAGAATCCAGCTCAGTCAGATGTAGCTATCGTTTAAGGTTCAAAAGCCCTGGGTATTCATCAGAACAGAGTACTTTCTGTCATTACTTTTTTTTTTTTTTTTAAGCTTTCATCAGAATAAGGGAGTGCATTATGAGGTATGTGGGCACAAAGACAATGGTAAAAACAAGTTTGATGGTGCAGGCACATGTTATTAGTCCAAGATTAACATGAAGGCTTCCATTTCACACTGCCACAACATACATACAGTACTGCCACAACCACAAGAACAAGTGCCTTCAGAAACACAACAGCGCATTACTTTTGGAACGTGAGTTTACGTAGTATTTCTTTCTTAATTAATATCACGTGTTTCATAGAGAGGATTTGGAAGAACAACCTGCTCTTTCAGAAGTATGATTATTCCACTAAGCGGCAACAAACCCCAGCCAAATTCATCACTGAGGCTTTGAGAGAAGGAATAGCTCCCACCACCCAATTAGGCAGTTATTAAAAGTCTCGGTTTTGCCTACAGTTTTCTGATACAGAAATCACACTTCAAATCACTAACAAAGAGAGGCACCACCTGTTCATGCGTTGTTACTTCAAGTGTAAGTGTGATTCCTATTTTGCTCCAATGCTCATGAGGCAGAGCTTGGAAGGAGATTCCCAAACCACGAGGTGTGACAATGCACTGCTTGAGTAATCACCATCTGACATTCCCACTCTCTACAGGCGAGCAAATTTAGCAACAGCAATTTCAGTGACCTCACACATGTATGACCTGGCTATTTCAGTCTGCAAAGTTACAGCACAGTCTGAAGACTGAACTTTACCAGGAAGAAATCCGTTTCCTTTCTCAGTGTGGATATCTAGAATTTCATTATCTCTTTTACTTTCTAAAGGAGGACGGGACGCACTTGTTCAAGTGAATCACTTGAACAGAACTGGAAAAAACATGCCACTGGAAACTAGGATACAGATGTCCACTATCTGCAATTGGAATTGCTGCTGCTGAACTTGATCCTCTACAGTATTTGAAATATTAGATGAATTGGCAGACCAACACAAATAGGCTAATAAAGCAGCATTAGCCTTTCCAGGTTACTATGCCACTCTGCCTATTTTTTCTTCCACACATTTTACCCTACTGTTCAGTGTTATTTCTCCATGGCATAGTATTTTGCCTGTGCACTGGCCTATTTACTTTTTTTTTTTTATATAGTATCTGCACACATAACAGGCTTGAATTTTATTTGCCTATTTGACACCCTTCACCAGTTTCTTTTCTTTTTTTCATACAAGCTCATTTTGAAAAGAAAACACTCTAAAGTTAGCTTCTCTATTAAAACTACAGACAAACTTCTGAGGAACACAGAGTTCTACAAAATTTCAGTAGATTTATTTTGAAATAAAAAGTTCTCACTCTCCAGGCTTCAGGTCACAAACAAGCTTACCTTCCAAAGTCACAGAGTTTAAGGACAGCTGTATCAGGGTCCAGCAAGAGGTTTTGTGGTTTTATATCCCGGTGGCAGATCCCAAAGGAATGGATATAGGCTAAACTCCGGAACAGCTGATACATGTACAACTGGAACAACAGAAAGATTGCATAAGGTATGCTTTCCCAGCCAAAACAGGCAAAACAACTCAATTAACACAAAACTCTTATTAGAGTAAAAAACAGAACCACTTACAAAAAAAAAAAAAGAAAAGAAAAAAAAAAAAAGAAAAAAAAAGACCGTGATGAATCTGTTAGCCCTGTGGAGACAGGGAAAGCCCAGAAACTGGCAAGTCTTCTCCCCCTTTGCCACATTCCTACATAAGGTTCAGACTGTCCTTTTGGAAATGAGCACAATTCCAAAGAAGTAATTGTGCCAGCTTTCCAACATATATAAATAACAACAGTGCAAACAATGATGGTAATCACAGAAAACATATAGAAAATAAAGTTTCCATTTACTTTATAAATCAGACTCTTCACAGAAATGAGGTATTCCAGGTTATTATAAAAAGTGAAAAACACCCTTTAGCCAAGGAAGTTACTAATGCTGTCCAAGGAATATTTCTATTTCAGCCTGCCACTGGAATGAATCTCCCAGCTTTTCCTGGTGAAGGGGCAGACTCTTTCTAATTCAGAACCTCCAGGCTAAAAGAGAGGTCAACTGAAGACAATTTTATTTGAGGCAAAGTAAACAAGTCTGCTAATGGAGAGTTTGCTCTGTTCCCCCTTCCAAGGCTGGCCAACTTCTTAGCAATGAAAAATACAGCAAGCTGAGAACTTGCCACGGCAAAATGACAGGGTAAAGCAGGGCTGTCCACATATTGCTGCAAGGAATAAGGACCTGCTGGACATAATTAGTGCTGTAGAGCACATACAGTCATTAAGACATGGGAAAAACCCAGGCTTAAAGTTGCCAACAGGCAGACAGGCTATTTCATAGTTTTCCTGTGTCCCCCATGGTTTCTGAAATTATTCCTACGATGCAAAATCAGCCTATAGGCTGGAAATTGCACTGGAGTTGCACCTGCACATTTTTGTAAGCGCATTCTCCACACATCAGCTTTAGTAGCCTGTAAAACCAGGTGCAATCACTAGACATGGGTAACAAGTCATGTTTGCTTCATTTTCACCACTATCTTTGTATTTGCACTCTCCCTTTTTCTCATTTTTTTGTTTGCTTGGCAGAGAAGATACTAGCAGCAGAAGAATTGTCTGATTACTGGCTCTATGTTTTTAGATTTCATATTTGTTTTTTCAAAACCAGAAATCTGCACAGAGAAAAGCAAACAAACATTTTCTGAGTTGCCTGTTCTGTTTTTAACATGTCAAGTACTTATTGTGCAACTGTATTGCAAAATAGTTTGGAAGATTGCTCGAAGTTGAAGAGTCAAGTTAATGCATGCAGTGTTCACGAAGTATGCCCTCCATCTCCATAGGACAAACACAGAATTTCCACAGATGTGTTACAGAATGTTAGAGGTTGCAATAAGAAGTAACAAAAAGATGGATAAAAAAGATTCTTGCAGTTTCATAAGTAGCTTGTTTGTTACCCAGGAAAGAGGAGCTCTCTGCCTTTCAATCAAAGGTGAACAAATGGGTACAATGTGACATTTGCAACTGCCGAAGTATCCTCCATTTGTAAAAGTTTTAACGCCATCAAAGTCATATGATCGCTTTTAGAACGTAAGATTGAATTAGGTTTGCCTTGTCAGAAAAACAAGGTAAGAACAGATTTCCTGGCTACATGGAAAAGAAAGTCCCAAATACCCAGGAAGATGAAACAGATGAAACAGAATTATCTCTCAAAGGATACTTACAGACACACAGAATTGCAGGGGTTGGAAGGGACCTCTAGAGATCATTGAGTCCAACCCCCTTGCCAAAGCAGCTCCCTAGCCCAGGTAGCACAGGTAGGAGTCCAGGTGGGTCTTGAACGTCTCCAGAGAAGGAGACTCCACCACCTCTCTGTGCAGCCTGTGCCAGTGCTCCGTCACTGCACTGTGAAGAAGTTCTTACACACTTTTGTGTGGAACTTCCTATGCTTCAGTTTGTGGCTATTTCCTATCCTATTCCTATCACCACACACTGCAGAGAAGAGTCCAGCCTCATCCCTTTGCCTCCCGCTCCTTCAATATTTATAGATGTGGATCAGATCCCCTCTGAGTCTTCTTCTCTCAAGGCTGAACAGACCCAGGTCTCTCAGCCTTTTCTCATAAGGGGGGTGTTCCACGCCCTTTATCATCTTTATGGCCCTCTTCTGGACTCTTTCAAGGAGATCCCTGTCTTTGTACCACGGAGCCCAGAACTGGACACAGTACTCCAGGTGAGGCCTCACCAGGGCGGAGCAGAGGGGAAGGATCACCTCCCACGACCTGCTGGCCACACTCATCCTGATACAAGCCAGGATCCCACTGGCCCTCTTGGCCACCAGGGCACACTGCTGGCTCATCACCAGACAATTTTTTCAAAATCGTCATAATGAATAGCGATTAAAAGAAAAAATAAATGAATAATTTAATCAAAAGCTAAGCCAGCAAATTTTGTGGCACATACAACCTGAGGACATTTTGCTCCACTAATAGGCCAAGCACAGAAGTTACTCTGCAGTAGATAGAAATTCTTACTGTTGAATTATAAGAGTCTGTGTTTTCTTAAGAACAGGGAATGGTGCTGGCCATTGCCAAGACACTGTTTACAGTTTCTGCATACAAGGTTATGGTACAACATACTATGGTTGGAATCATTACTTTTTGCAGCACTCGTTTTTTCAATTACATTAAGAGGTATTCTTCAGCCCACCCTAATGTTAAGCATTACATATGTAACAATAAGCCTGAAGAAATCAATACAAATCAGAAACATTTACTGATAATTCCAACTGTATGTTATCTGCATGCTATGTTATCAAGTTAAATTCAAGTTAACAGCACTGGACTCTATGTTCTCTTCCAATCAAGATACTCTATTATTCTATGATTATTCATTAGCATGACAATTGTGACCACCTCAATACAAGACACAGAATTACGAGACCCAGATGGGTCCTATACTGGACAAAAAATGAAGTTTTATTCATCTTTATCCACTTTGTAGAGGACAATAAAAGATGCAGACAACCGTATCCTTTAAAAGTGAGGTTTTGAGGTTAAAATATGCATATGAATATATTGCCCCACTCTTCAACGTAACTGGTAAAGTCAATGAGCTACAAGTGTAGGAAAGGGAACAAAAGCACACCTTTCATTCCTTCAAGAAAGGTACAGGACCTCTCACCTATCAGGCAAAGAAGATAACACATAAGAGAACACCATTATTACTGACATCCTCTTTGAATTCTTGAACTTTGTACTGCTGTGTCACCATCACCCCTGAAAGGTGAAGCTGAGAATCTAGCTGGTGTCAGTCTTCAAACTATATGAAAACAAAACACCCCCCACTTACCAGCCCTCCCCTCAACCGCTCCAAGGCTTCAGTAAAGTGAGAAATTGAGTGCTGAAACTTAAGCCTCTCACCCCTACTCTTCCTTCACCCTAACAAATAAACATTCTGATTCCTTTTGCTCCTTGCCTCAAGACACATGTACTTTAAAAACTTCAGAAAACTAATTATATGAGAAAAGAGGTATACAGAGAGCTTGTTCCTACAATATACTTCTTGATCTAACCACAGCTATTAGTTACCTACCTTGACATAAATCATAGGGAGTGTCTGTTTGGCCCGACTATAATGTCTGGCAACTCTGTATACTGTTTCAGGAACATAGTCCAGCACCAAGTTGAGGTACACTTCATCTTTCTGAAAGAGAAGAAATAAAATAAAATAAAATAAATCAATAATCATTTTGAAGCATGAGGAACAGTAAAAGCATTCAAAAAAGCTGACAGATTGAGAAACATCTTTACTAAGTGTGCCACTGAACTGCTTTCCCTTTACACCAATATCTAAGTCGAACTTACATTTAAGGTCACATTAATCTATACAGTCTCTACCATAAGGTATTTTCTGATTATAAAGGAGGACAATGATGTCCACTTGATATTTTCCTTATGGGATACCACCTTGAAAGATTAGTTCCCTTCCCTGGGAAAACCCAAGGGCAAACTTAAAATTCCCAAGCTCATACCAGACAAATACACATTAAAAATGTTTAAAAACACCACATATTTTAGAAATGTTGCTTTAATCTAACTAAATTCCTAACAATTAAGAGATTAGTAATTATAACTGATTACTACTACACATTCATAGACAGCAAGCTAGTGTTAATATTCATAGCCAGTTTTTATAAGCATTTTAACATCCCAGTTCCATCCAACTTAAGCCTACAAAATGATTCCTGGTAAACTAGAACAAGATAAAAATGATTCTCGAGTCTTTGTTTCTAACATCTGGAATTAAGTTAGAGATTTGAGTGAACATAATACAGAGAAACAACAAAAGTAGCTTTATAACAAGGTATTCTGTCACAGAGTAGGTTAGCAAAGGAAAGAAGGAACAAAGAGGAATTAAATGACACAGTGCTGTAATCACAGTTTCTAATTGGGGTAGGGATTATTCCAGTGGTAAAACAGGTCTTAAAAAGACTTCTGATATTTTAATGCAGTCTTCTGTGCAAAGCATGAGGACTACAAATATTTAATTATACCAACCCCCCCTCCAACACACATTAATTATTATCAACCTAAAAAACTATGTTTGAAAGCTAGGTGAATTAAGCAGAGGTATACTTCTGTGCCTGCTGCACTATGAACTAGAGTTTTCTATAGGAAAAGGTGAGATGGAGAGACACTACATGGATGCTGACACTTCAGAGCTCCTCGGTATTCAGCTTGGTCCACTGCCTATTGATCTTAACATCTCTCAGTTTCAAAACAAACCTCATTTAGCTTCAATTTAATAAAATTACTGTGACTTAATTAATCATTTAGAGCACAGCGTGGTGTGTACTCTCACCATGTCCTGTCTGAGCAAGTAGCTAGGATCTTGCCAAGGATGTAAACGGTATGTGGTAACAATGGAACACCTCAAATACCTGATGTGTGAATTCTATAGTCATTGTTACTTGATAATAAACACTGGCACTTCCACAAGGTAACAGCAGCTCTTAACAATAGCTCCTAAAAGGCCAGGCCACCACACAAGGCCCCGTTTTACAATGATCTTCCTTCCAAAAGGATGATCTCCTTTAAACATTGGTGCTTAAACAACAGCAGTAACAGCACCAGTGCTACATGAATGCCAATGGCCCACTGGCTTGTATCTGCACTTATGGAAATTGTGCAACATAGTGAAGGAAAAGCAGACCCACAAATCCTGCCTGCTCTGAGGCCTCCCACCCCTGTCCTGAGAATTGGGTCACAGCACCATGGAACCTGGAGAACAAGCCAGAACATGGATGATGAGGAACAAACACTGAAGGAAATACCGAATGAATCTAGAATTCCACAGGTGTGCAATCATGTGAAAAACTCCCCCATACTTGTACTTCAGCACTTTTCCTTCTGCACCAATAGTTCTTTTCCCATTCGCTTTCAGATAACACAAATCCAACACAACACCTACTTGGGTCAGAAATGTCATGGTATTATTAACAGTACAATATATGCCCTCAAAAATCCATGTTACCTTATGCCTGGTAGGGCAAGCTGTACACCAAAAGAGAAAACACCCTCCTGAAGATGAGGATACGCTTGTTTCAGTGTAGATATGTCATGGTTTTATGATTTTTGGTATTGGTATTCCACATCATTACAACATGTAGTGCATTAAGAGTTAAAGAGTTAATACTCCAACTCCATAGATCATTGATATTTCCGGGTATACCTGTCTCAGAAGAGAAGAACTACATTCCCCAGAAGACTTTGCGATGCTTTGCATTTTTACGTATTTTCCGCTCAGAGGGAAAAGATAAAAACTGTCTGCGGTCACGGGACATTCTCTTTCCTTCGGGATCGACTCAGCAGTGGGTGCTCGCTGCCGTATCGTCTTCAGCGTTAGCGTAAGGCCTTCGGTTTATCGGACACTCTCTCTTGCTCATTTTATTTGATTTATTAGCTTCAATTCCAATTATATTGTATTATATTGTGTTATTTTGCTTTCTGATATCTTATTTAGTAAATTAGCTTTCCTCCTCAGATCGTTGCCGCTGTTTTGTTTCTAGGCCCATTTCCCTTTTTTCCTTTTCCCTTTCCCCCTTCCCCTTTCCTGGGGCGTGGGTCTGTGGGTCCCCCACACCAATCGTCACGGAACCGGGCCAATCCAGCCCGGTAAACCGTTGACAAGATACATCCTGACAAATGTGTAGAATGCTCTCCACTTGGAGAACAGCAGTCATATGGGTAACAAGTCACTGTGCCAAACTCTCTGCTACTGAGGTTGATTACTCTCTGTCAAGGGGTTCATGTTCCATGTATCAAGAAGATTTACATGAAAGATTTGACAGAAAAAATGAGTAACAATGGGATTATAGTGATTTCATTATCCTCTCACACTACAAGCAAAAGGAGGTACGTACAACTAATACATGAAACCATTAAAACCTCCACTGCAGTGAGTTATAAGAATTAAAGAACTCTGTTTAGTTCATACCATCTGTTTTACTTTTCTCTTCTCCATTTTGATTTTTACTTTGCAATCTGTTGGAAACAGGACTACTTCAATGGCATGATGTGACACAGGCACAGAAACATTAAAGCACTTCAATCGCAGATGGAGATTTTCCACCCACCCAATCAAATCCCTAAGAGTTCTGATGTTACCCACAGCATGTGAACAACCTATACGGATTTTGCATGCTGCGGTTTCTGTTAAACTGTATGTTACACATTAAAATCTACATGCAATGGCACAGGAATATCTCTCCCAACCAATAAACACGTTACCTAGATCCACATGTTTGAGGCACCCAGAACGTTAATATGCAACTATAAAGGCAAGCCTTATGGTGTCAGCTATGTAAGAAGCAACATACTCCACTCCTACCACAAGCAACTGACACTTCAGAAGTGCCCTAAATAGCTATGCTCATGAATTAAAGATGATTTGAGTGTTCTGACCTACCTCCTCCTGATACTACCTAGTACAAATCTGATAAACACTTAAGAGAACAGGTTTCAAGAACCTTCACCTTCTCTGTGAGCATGATCTGGACAAAAATAACAACCAAATTATTTGGATTTCCCTGAACAAGATTCAGTGTGAGCTAGAAAGCAGTCATGGCCTGATGAGCTCTGAGAATGATGTAATCTGGTGTGCCTAGCTCACACATTCTTCCCAAACACATATTTTTTCCAGTGACCCAGATATAGTACAACAGGAAACAGGGTTAGCTCAAACTGCTCACCAAATGAGGGCAACTGCTTGAGGATCAAGAGAATGGATCAAGGCTTATCTTTCCATTACAGAAGCCTTTTTCAGACCTCGCCATGTATTCCGCACGTGACTTGTTTCCACACTACTGTTCCAAAATTGCTGAGATGGGAATCGGCCAAGATAAATGACCCATCGGGAGCCTATCTCACACATATTCGGGGCCCAGAATGGATTGGAGGAGGCTGCACCATAGAAATCAGTTGCAGAAGACAAACACAAGATGTCATTAAATAACACACTTTTCTCTAAATATGTTGGGACTGAAGAGATTATTAGCCTTCCTCAACAGGTCAAATATTCACATGCACCCACATTTTCCTGCGCTTGTTGCTCAAGTTCTAACTTTCTATGTACACTCTTTAAAAAGAGGGTGCACGGAGGAGCTGGATCCTGAAATACAGGATCAAGGCATTCCTATCCTCATTTTGACTTTAGCACTGCAACTCATTTATGATCAACTGTATCAAATGTTAGAAGTTGTTTTTCATCACTTGGCAGATAAATTCTCAGCTGACACATGCTGCTTCTGAATACTTAAAAGATTCAGAGCAAAATAACCATGGCCTTGTCACTGAACCAGTCTGTATTTCTCGGGAACCAATAGCTGAAGCACCATTTCACTGTGATCGGAAACACTTCGCATAAACAAATACCAATACAAACTGCGCCACAGTGAGCAGCATGAGTAGAACGTAGAAGCCAGAATTTGTTGAATCTTTTGGTCAGAAATCAGAAAGCAAGAAGTCTATAATACAACTGCTCCAGAACATGAACATTAAATACTGCATGGCTGAAGACCTGGTGAAAGCAAAAAACATTGTTTTACAAACACACGAAAAACTTCTGCAAGTCACAAACTCAATTTTTAAATCTCTTCTGTCCTTCAATCTACAAAAGTAAAACTGTTTAAAAAGCACCATCCAGCTGACATTCTCTATAGTCAATATAAACCATTAGCTACTGAATTAAAAGGTCTGCTCTTCTGGATTTTTCCTGTCAGCAAAAGAATATTTCTTCTCTGTGAAACTCCCTTTTCAACAAACTTAAGCTAATGCTTAAATGCTTTCTATGAGATTTCATTTTTTTTCCATGTATTGCCCATACTGTATTTGGAATTGGAATGTGTGTGTAAAAAACTGCCATTGGCACCTGTCAGTCCCAGTGTAAGAACGTCCCTTATTCACCACCAACACAATGAAAGAAGCCAGTAGTTTCTTCAATGCCAAAGGACAGGCCGAAGCACCACTGAGTAGAAATGAAGAACACAGGAGTTTCTTAAATTAACTTTGCATTCACAAATCCTAAATGCAGAACGACACTCTGAAGCTAACTTTTTTTTTTCTGTTTGTTTTTAAAAAAAGGCTATTTTATCTTACAGCTACAACCAGCACAGACTTCATATACTTCATATACTCTTAACCAAGAATAGCAAGAGACACACCTTTCTTCTCTTATCGTCAATGCTGCCATGCTGCCATAGTACTTTAAAGATGCAAAGCCTTTGGAGCTGCTCTCATAAAGAAAGAAAGAAAATTCAGGCTTCCTACTCTAACTACTTGGTAGCCATGACATTCTGGAAAAATTTTTAAATTTAAAAAATGCTGGAAATGATCTTATTTGTATGAAGGAATGGTGACATCCAGTGGCCACACGAGCTTGCAGTTTACAACCACATTTCAGAAATATACCGCTATTTTTTATTAGTATAGCAAATATTGGGTGAAGTATTTCCTTCTCTATTCCCTCAGCGCCTCTGATGGAGTTTGAGAAACTACATGGGTGTCAAGCTTCCTGCTCCTACATCTACCTGTCAGAAGATTCACAAAGTGGCCTGTAATATTCATTATTATTCAGCAGGATGTACTCTGAGGCAGGAGATGCGTACCAGACCAGCTGTGATGGCAGCAAAAGGACAGAAATCAGGCCAATCAATATAATTCATATTTAAGATCTTTCCTGGACCTGACTCTGAAACAGTTGCTTCATCACTTGGAGAGGCTACATTATTAGGTGATATTCTAAGTCTCGTGGTCTAATGCAATGCTTCTTCCCTTCATTAAAAGTTTTCTGTCATAGTTTTTCCCACCAAAAAAAAAAAAAAATAGATTAAGGAAAAAGGCCCTCAGGATTTTTTCAAAGAGAAATATTTCTTTGAAGTTGGAAGGACAACATCTAAAAGGTAGAACTAATTTGTGATCTTTGACACAGGTGATACATGGCCATTTGAACTGCATCTTTCAGACACTATGCCACAGGCTGGCAACAAATCTGTAGAAAGATGAAAACTAATGGGGAAAGTTGGGCTGACTGAGCAGTCCTGCATACCTTGCCATGAGAGAGAAGGGCCTCCTAACAGCTACCCAAGAAGGAAGATGAGAAGAGCAGCTAGAACTAGTGGAAGAATGTCCTGAGAAGATAGAAGTAACTCATCAGGCACAGTGGACATTTCACAGACCCAGTGAAACCAGAGCTTTGCATTTCCACAGCAGGCACTGACCACACTGAGGATCCTGTTGTCTAATGCAAAGCCCGGCTGCAGAGAGGCATAACTGCAACTGCTAGTAACAGTACCTACTGAAAACTAGAGACTGCTCCTAGCTACAGCTAAGGTTGCCAGCCATAGCAGCAGTAATAACCATTATCTGATGACCAGTGCCCTTTCTGAAAAATGCATGGCAGGCCTCAGGCAAGGACTAGAGATACCGACATCACAAACTCATCATAACGGGCATTAATTGTTCCTTTGCTGACAGCACAGTGGATCTGCCAAGGATCACAGTGGATCACAATGGATCACAGTGACTAAACTCATCTGTAGCAATGGCCCTTCAGCACTTGGCCGTGCTGGTGCAATGCATGCACACAGGCTCTGACCATTCTCAGTTGGGCTTAAGGCTCTGTCATTTGAGTGTATTGCACAAAACCGATTTTTTTTTTTTTTTTTTGTAACTTCTGCAAAAAAAGGCTGGTGATGTTCATGTCTCTGAAACTGGAAGATGCACCACTTCCTAACAGGGATGTGAACCTGCAGAAATAATAGCTGTTCAGCAAGGCCCAAACGTTCAAACCAGTCAGTCACTCCCTCCTTCTTCCAAATTTCTTCAATGTAGCTTAGTAATTTGCTGCCAAAGCACATTTGAGATGCACACTGAGCTGCAGCTATAAACTGCTCTGCACTATGCCCTGCACATTTATTTTAAACTTCAGTCTATGGGAGAAAATTTCTACCCTCAGTTTGCATGGACTTTTGGCTGCAAGCTGCTACACTAAGGCTAAATAAGATTAAAAATCAATTAAAAGATGCAGATGGGCCAGCTCAGCCTCCAGAAAAGAGTCAGCATATTGCATATTTATGATCTTTCAAATATACTTTGACGACTCTGAATAACAAGCCACCTTAAATAAGAAAAAAAAAAAAAAAAAAGGAAAAGCTACATAACCAGAGATGCAATTACCCAACAAAACCAGCATTTATTTTACTTTTATACAATCTGATGCATGGAGAAATCTTTCCAGTGACCTCTCTTCCTCTTTTGAGCATGGATTCAGACCAATCAAACACTCAAAAACAGCCACACAGGAAAACCTGACAGTTACGAAATACCACCAAGAGCTATCCAAACCAGACATATAGAGGGGAAAAAATGGATTAGGAACTCTTATTTCAGGTTTTGCCAAGCTGAACGGTTTAATTCAGCAGCCATTGATCTAAGAAAGTTAGTCTGAGCTACAAAACATCTGGAAATACTCTTGAGCCCAGAAGCCAAAGGGAGTAGCATTCAGTCCATCCACATTCACCCTACCTTAGAGCATGGTTCAAAAGCTCTGTGCTGCTGAAACCTAAACAGGGCAGGCTGCAAGGACTACTCCATACTTCACTACAACAACACTTACATTTATCTACCATGCTACATGCAAACTAGTGCTTGAAATTAAGGAAAAGGAACCAAAGTCAAACAAAGTATGTCTTCTTCATATGGACTGATCTCCTCAAGGGAAGCTGCCCAAACTAGGTCTCTAGTTCAAGACCATACCAGAAGGCAGAACACCAAAACAACAGCCAACCACAGGAGAGATAGCTGGCCCTACAAACCTGCCCATTTCCACCAAGGAATATCTAGAAAACCAGAAATCACAAAACTACACTTGGAAAAGACTTGCTGCTACTTCCATAAAGGGAACATTCCACAAATCAATCTACTAGTTGGTTACATTTTCTTCTCCTCCATTTCTTTCTACTACTCATAATTTTACAGGTCTTAGACAACCAAAAAGCACATTATAGTGACAAAAGTCAGCACTCTGCTATCAGTCATCTCATAAAGCCTCAGAAAAAAAGAAATGAGAAACTACTCCGGAAAACTCGTTAAGGTAATCTTTTGGAAGAATGGCTCTGATGAATGCCTGCAAACTTACAGGAAGAAGGAACTGAGGAAGATACAGTTTACAGAAGCAACTTGAATGCCACGCCTGTCAACCATCTTATTAACGTATATTACGTTCTTTGTGAGTAATCTTAAATTGGAAATTATTAGTCAAACACGATTAATATATAGTCAGTGGTCAAACCTATATATGTAAAGGAATATATGTATAAATAAACATATATGTAAGTAAGCATATACATGCACACACACATAAACACAAAAAACGTCTTCATAAGACATACCTATATAAAGGTAATACAATGCCAAAGATGTTCAGAAATGAGGGATTCACACAGACACAGAAAACAAAGGAGAAGGATTCAGTCAAAACTATGTTTAATTCAAGAACTCCCTGCTGCTAATGCTGGATTGCTTTAGGCAAAAGCAGGAATGGAATATAAGCAAATGGAAGAAATAAAAATGAGAAGTTCACCACTTTAACCAGTTCAGTGGATGGATTCTAAAAGAGTGAACAGAGCACTCTGAATCTCTATAAACTAGCTACAGTTTTGATGCAGCTGAAGAGTAGTCCTATTATAAAATGAATTCCAAGTAACACCTGATATTTATCTATTTTCTGTTGCTTCAGCTTTTCTAACAATAAATGTAATTGTCTCTTTTGCAAGAATATAGTCAGCTTTAAGACTGCCTCATTCCCAAAAATGCCAAGTGCCTAAATTAAACTGAAGTAACTATTCAGCACACGGCTTTCAAAGAGTACCAGTCTAAACAGGCAGAATTTGGACGTAAATGTATGCTTCAGTTATTAGTCAAAAATAATAATAATAATAAAACAAAGAAAGAAACAAAAACCTCTGGGTTAGAGTCCCTGGTGTCAAGAATCAGGGATGTAAGTGGAAAGAAGTCCAAGCACCCTCCAACTTAGAACAACAAGTGAAACAATCACGGCAGCATGAAAACGTTTAGAAGGTAGGCACCAAAATTAAGTCAATTGTCAAACCACTTTATTAAGGAGATCAACAGTTAGTTACATGTGAAACGTGTCTGTCACAGCTAGGTTTTAATTTGTGTTTAATCTATACTAAGCTCTATATGAAGACAGACAAGAATTCTTAAACTCATCGCTTAAGAACCTGACTTGCTGCTATCTAGAGCTTTTCCCAAATAGCAGGTGAGAAACTCACTTGCAGTTAGCTCTGTGCACTGCTGCCAACATGAAAATACTCACAAGCCAATTATGTACCATTCTACACAGAACTGCAAGAGACCTTGCAACCTCAACACTGCAGCTGGTGCTGAGTGTACCTTCACTCTACGGACTGGCTCCCATTTGCCCCATTTTGCAGCAAGGTGGTAGTGGAAATTTCAAAGGCACAGAGCAGAGACATGAACAGAAAAGAACAGAAAACAATGCGAAAAAACTATTCCCCAAAGCATTAAGATTCACTTGTCATGGACAGAGAGTGCATTATTAAAAACAAAACTAGCTTTGCCAAGAATTAGCCATGTGGAATTGAAAGAGCCAAACAGAAAATCCAGTCACAAGCTCAACATCAAGTTAAAGATTTACAAAAGACCTTTACTTAAGTTATTATTAGACAAAGACTCCTGGAACAGTATTCTAAGTTTTAACATTTCCAGTGTTGGCAGATTTCTGAAAGTCATTAGATAAGGCAAGTATCTTCTGCTTGTCTCATAAAGTTCTATTTCACTCTGGTCCAGTTACAAGATGGTTAAATAGAGAGCCCATAACCAAGCCCTCCTTCATAGTATTCTTCTTAGGCTACTGAAGAATTTTTGATTATGCTAAATGATCACTATATACTTGAAAAACCACCTCCAGCAAACTATCACCAAAAGAACAACAGACATATAAAAAACTGGAAATATTCCCTCTACGTTTGTTTGGCAAGCGCGGTAAATGTATAACCTAACTTTAAACAAATAAATAACAGACTTCTCCCTGACTCTTGCAGGCTGGTTCTGCGAGCTTTCCATTGACAAAGGGAAGCTCCACAGTTCTCCCTCTATGGACCATACAAGAATGCAAAGCCGTGTCAACAAGTCCTCCTCAGGGAGCCAGCTCCTTTCCTAAATGCCACGGACAAGGTCTGAAGGCTTAAAGGTGTGAGAGTGCTATCCCTCTCCCATTCTGCCAATCCACCTCATGGCAGCAGCAGTTAATAGTCTTCCTACAGCTGTCAGCTGACGTATACAGTACCTTAGGGCACTGTGAACATTCAACTACATATATATATATATATATATATGTATTACATATATGTACAGGCTCCCAGGGGGGGTGGGAGCAGCCCCAAGCTGCTGGAATTCAAGAAGCATTTGGATAGCACTCTCAGATGTAAGAATTAATTTTTTCACGGTGCTGTGTGAAGCCAGGAGTTGGACTTGATGATCCTTATGGGTCCCTTTCAACATGAGATCTTCTATGATTCTATGAATTTGTTCCTTCTTTTGGAGCACAAACACTAGAATCATGGGAAGGGGTACAGAAGCACCCAGAGACTGTAAGTTTTATAAATCTAGAGTGCTTCAGGTTGAATGCTAGAAAACATGTCTATAGTTCAGAAAAGGAAGCGGTGAAATATGCAAATGAAGCCCTACCGTGCTTCTCCAAAAAAAGAAGCATCATGTACCTAAACCTGTTACACTATTGTTATGACACATTAATAGAAGTACTCCTCATGGACCACCACACTTCCAAAATGAAGATCTTCTCCAAAACACCTGTTCAGCATCCCAACAGCTTCTTCTCAGTGTTATCCCTATCTTTACATTCTTTCTTGAATCTAGAAATTCAAACAGCTCATTATGGCCCAGATGGAAACTAGGAGACACCTTTCCATTTTCCATTCTTACCTTCTCTCCACTGGAGTAGAAGAAATAACGCAATCGGACAATGTTACAATGATCCAGCTTTCTCATAATCTGGAGCTCTCGGTTCTGAAAAAAAGAAGAGAAACAAACAATTAGAAACTTTTTTCTCAAGCTAGAGTACTGCACCGAGCACCATAAAATGCACATAAAGGAGATGATAAAACGGAGCCAAAGAAAACTGGAAGTTGGAAAGATGCAACAGTTTTCTTGCATTAAGAATCACACGTCAATTAGTCTTACTCTCAATTACTTCACCACTGAAAACATCAATGTCACTGAATGTATTTTCCCTCGAAAACAAAGATCTGTAAACACACTGAAAACCCAATAATTATCTACTTATATTACTGAAGTATCAGTGGTAAAAGACGAGAAAACATTTACTTTGCATTTTTATTTTCTGATCTTATCAGCCAGAATGGGTACAAGACCTTCTCCTTGAATACTGTAAAAATAATGTAAGTACTGTAAAAGCAGACATAGCACTTCTCTTCCTCCATCCTTCAGATTAATGGCCAACTGAATTCCACCATGATGATGGCCAAGTGAATACCAGCATACTGATGGCTACCTGAACTCCACCACAGTGCTCTCTCATTCCCTTCCTCAAAGGAAGAAGCGAAGGAGAAAATACGATGAGAAAAAAAGAAAAAGCTCACAGGTGGAAATCAAATGAATTCCACCACAGCCAGATGATGGAAGAGCCTTTCCCTTACCATCCTTGAAATGACAACAAAAAAACATGTAATTGAGAAGGGAACTCAATTCCCACTTTCATTCAACCAAGGTTTAACTAGTTGCAGGCAGAGAGAACAGCAACCCTATTTTTCCCACTTTACATGTCATTGAGAAATCTGTTAAGATAAAATCAATTCATTATATGCTTAATAAACTGTGGACTTTAGTGCAAATACTCATTGCAACTGAGCCCTAAACAAATTAGGGAGCTTCTAGCCTAACAGATAAAACAAGTGAAATGTTGCATTGCAGGTATGAATGAAAACAAGTAAAATTAGCACAGCTATGCTTTCTATTTTATTCTACAGTGGTTGCAATAATACACCTTTCTCCTGTGGTTACGCTTACACATCTCTCTTTCCTTCATTTACTGCATCTGTAGTTTTAAAACTAGAAGGTATTTCAACTTTAACTTGGATCACAGGCTTGCAAATCATGCAACCTGACTAGCTAGAATCGGATATACACTAGTATATATACTGCTAGCTTCATTAACCTTGAAAACTTCAGGAATATTCAGGAAGAAAACTTTTCAGTTACAGAACATTCTCATCCACAGATGCTCAAAGCTCATACTTTGTGAGGTGCACTTGCTGAAACACGGATGTCATATTCCAAGTATTAGAGGGTCACATGCAGTGCCTACCACTACTACTAAAGTCTGAGGAACTCCACAAGAATCCTGAAATTCTCCTGAAATCACATGAAGTCTATTTGCATAAGAATATCAGCTTCACCATGTAACCTCACCAACACACCTTGCACCTAATGGAAAAAAAGAGTTCTTCAGGCAGGAACGGAAGTTTAAATAATCTCTTCCTACTCATTTTCTTACTAAAAATTACCAAGAAGTCATTTTGGACAGCTGTGTTGGGATTCCTATGACACATGGTACAACTCTGACTTTTGATGGATAGGAAGACCTTGCCTTCTTCTCTTGTTCAACCTGCATACCACCACTCATGCAGTGCTATCACCTCGATGCCTTAAAACCCATTACAGATTTTTACTATTATGATGAAGCTAGGATGCATCTACCGGTCATGGAAACACTTCTTGTGACACTCATTTCCCCAGGTAGATCTTACAGTGCTTAACAATATTACTATATGACTGAAACTAACAAGAATTTTCCATATCTCCAACTCAATTCCACTGGCAAGCTAAATTTTTTTTTTCTTCCATTTACCCCAGTAAGATGGAAATAATACCTTTTATCTCAGGGAATTACTGAAGACACATGAATGTACTAAGCATGCAAGTGTGAAAACTGTTTTAGTGATCCCTCTAGTAGCTCCGTAAAATACACATGTACCCTCTTAAGTCAAGTTATTGGTTCATGCTCTTAAGATAGCATGTGCATGCTGACTGGATACTCTGAGGAAAAAAATCAGGAGTTACTCTAATACAAGGCTGAGGCTATATTTATCCCCTGGTACCTCAGCCCAGCAGAATCACAATCTGTGCCTATTCTGATGCCTTCCACTCAGATCCGTCTCCTTCAGCTCTGACCCTGACCATCTGCTGCAGCTCCACAGGCAGCGCTTCAAGGGGTGCTAACATCAGGGATAACCATAAACCAGTTACACAGTAACCTACATCTAGCACCCTGGAAACTGAATGAAGCAACTGTCATCTCTGTCAGTTGCCTCAGCCACCTTAAAACCAACCAGACTTTCAATCACTCCTGATGGAGGTGAAAATGGAATACTCAGTCACAATTTCTCAACTGGATGTGGCAGAGAAGAGAGCTTCTGATGCTCATGTCACAGGCTGATGCTCTTAAGAACTCATTTCTCTCCAATGAATACGTCAAGAACTCTCACTGTGCTACTTCACTGTACGCTTCTTAAATACGTAACAGCCATATCACATCAAAGTGGGTCACTAATTACTCGTGCACAAATATACTTATAAAAAAAAACAACTGGATTACACCAAGGGAATTCTTTGTGAAAAGAACAGTGACAGATGTCGTACGCAGTGTAAGAGAGAAAGTGCACAGCTAGATATAATGCAGGTTAAAACCATTTCAAAATATACTGATGAGACAAGCTGACAGTGCATGACCAAAACACAGAGCAGATGAAAACATCAAGCTTGTGCTCATCCTTCATTCATCTCTGCCGTTCAAGAGTGACATTGGTGAAAAGTCCAAGACTCAGAGGAAGTCCTCCTTCTTCTCCTCCCACCTTACACACCAACTTACACAGCTAAAAAAAACAGCTTACACACCAACTGAGAATTTCAGCCAAGAAAGCGCTGAAGGAAGCTTCAACCTTCAGCACCAGCCATTCCACAAGAGAGGACCTAGATTATCTGAAACATGGAGCTCTTGTGGTACACACCACACTCCTGCAGTTAGACTGACCTAAAATCCAGAACGCAAGGGGATGCTAACACACAGTCCCAGAGGACTGACCTGCAACCAGTGCATTTCAGCCTTTCAGTAATTACTGATGCAAACCTAATGTGACAAAAACCTGTTTACTGCTTCTGAAGACAACTTCCCTAGCCCTGTCTCAGAATCCGTTCATTATATTGAATAAACACAGTTGTCTCGGCAATCTTTAACTTTGAGCATCATCCGATTTGTAACTTTAAACCACAGCCAATTAAGCTGATGCATGAAGACGCACAACTTCTCTCTAAGGTTGTATCCCAACTCCTCAAAGCTACGTTATTATTGCAGTTGATACAAAACCACCAAAGCAAGATTATTTCTGGCTCACTACCTTAATCTGCTACAATGGACCAGGATAACAATCTCCCCACACACATTCTCTTCTGTCCCCATCCAGATTTCTAGAGCTATGTCAGCTATTTATCAATCTTAATCAGGATCTTTCTGTTGTTTTTGTTTAAATAATATCACAAAATAACTGGATCTTAAAGGGTTATGGATTTGAAACTTCCTGAACTGCATCAGAGCAAATAGAGGTGACAAGTTCCATGCAGTCCCCACCAGCATGTCAGAATCAATACACATTGATGAAGTGTAGAAATACCACCTGGGTACAGTTCAGAAGAGATGTTCTCATAGTTTCCTTGGCTAAAGAGCATGCTGGATTTTGCTCTTTTTTTCCTTCCAAAATGACTACAGTCCCAGCAAGGTACTTTAAAGAAGATGCTCAAAGCAGATGAAACACAAGAGACTAGAAAGTTGCATTTTTGTTTTGATACACCAAGGTTACAAGTTGGTTCTTGCGACCACATAAGATTGTGTACCTCAGGTTCTCTACAGGGAGGATATCTTTTCGAAGGAAAGGCAGCATTCTGTCAGGGATAAAATACCGATGTATTCGAACAACAATTTCAGCACTCATCTTCTCACAAATAAAGGTAACGATCATTTTTGCACTTTGTTTTTATTGTTCTCAGGGCAATACCTTCAAACGCTCAACACTTGAGCTCGATATGCCCCACTCTTCTCTCTATTTGCAAAAAGGAGACAAATGACAATCATCACAAATTCTGGCATTACACAAAGACAGAAGCAGCATAGGTAGATTCAAATTTCTTGGCATACATAATTCTCCCAGTATGTTTCACATTTACAGCTTTCTCCTTTCTTCCGCTGCCTCCATAACTTTCTCTTTTCTACCGTGCTTCGTATTCTTCTGCAAAGCTTTTTACACAGTGATGAGCTGGAGCACAGGGTCATTAGTGCAGTGGAAAAAAGAACTAGTTTCCAGCAGGAGGCATGAAGGCTATTATAAAGCCTCGGGTTGGTGCTTTTTTTTTTTTGTTGTTTCTTTTTTTTTCTCCCCCTCTTCTTCCTGCTTCCACTTGAACAGCTTGAATGGCTAGACACCTCCACTCAACTGCTGCACTACTGAGCCTCTCTGGAGAAAGAGTTCAGGCCGTCACCTCCAGAGACGTCAAGCACTTCCACAGAACAGAAAGAAGTCTCACCATCCCACCCATCTTCCACCACCTGCAAGAAGCTGCATTCCAGCACAGGGCAGCAGTCACACACAGACAGGCCTTTCCATCTGAGGTCTTCCTGGAGCTCCCTGACCCATTCCTCAAAAAATGCATTTCAAATGCTGTCAGTCACAAGGCTCCTTGTAACGCTGTCCTGCTGTTGCCAAAAGAACATCAGAAATTAATCCAGGGTTCAGAGAAATAACTTCCACAGAAATATGATGATTCAGTCATTTACAGAATAAAGGTTAATTCCTAGATTATCCTGTAATTGCCCCAAGCCATCACTGAAATAGAACAGTGCTTAAAGGAAAAACAAGTGAAAAGGGCTTAACTACAGAGGCCAGGGCTGGGAATCTGCCCATGTCAGTCATTAATAGCTAGCCAGGCATGAAAAGTCCATTTTGCAGGCAAGCAATTTCAAGCAGAGAGAAATGTCAACAGCGATCACAGTTTTCCTCATTCACTTCTGTGGTGTGAATCAAGTCCAATCCCTGTCTCCTTCTTGCTGCCAGACACAAGTGTATTTCGAACACGGACAGATCTAGGTTAGAAAGAAACCCTCTTCCAATAGCCACCAACGCCCAGTTAGTACTAGTCCATCAGTGACTGCAAAATACTCGCAGGTCCTCTGGCTTAGCGCGTGGGTCAGAAAGTTCAGATGCTGCATCCTGCTCCAATCCCTACCAAGGAACAGCAAGCGTGTGCAGCTTGGAGGATTTTGTTTGTAAAATGCTGTCATTTCTATAATCCTAAAAGGCCTAGAGACAGATATCATACTCATTAGCACGCTGTTAGCATTCAGGGCTTCCCTGAGAGAAAAAAATAAAGATCAGTGATAGCGACCAGCAGCTAACAGCAAAAATGTAGACTTACTGCTTCCAACTCCACCACCCCATACAGATACAGTCCTTCCCTTGCACCTCTCCTGGCCATTCACAAGAATTCTACCCCTTCAAAGAAGAGAAAACCTAAATACTAAGCACCCACGCAACATGAGGATAATGAACCCACTTTGTGAAGCAAGCGTGAACAATGGGACCCAAGACACAGAATGCTTGTGCATGTCTGTCTGTGCAGTGCAGTCACAGCACGCTATGTCACCACACAGCCGCAAGGAATGCAGGCTCCCTTTCCCTACCAAATTCCACAGTGCTGCCAAACTTTCCACTCTTTGTCCTCATGCAAAAATCCGGTGGTTAACATCCCGAAGTGACAGAAGATAGAGACGCGCAGCAGGGCTGTGGAGCACAACGCTTCTGAAAGCTGGCCTGAGAGCTGTTAACGCAGAACACCCAGGACGAGTCAGAGCACAAACCGTGTGTGTCAGCTCTACTCTAGTCAAAAATTATTACTGAGTGCAGCGACCTTCAGTCGTGGCATGGGTACAGAACAGGGTAAAAAACGCCAGCTCGGCACGAGGCTGCCTTAAATATGGGTCAGGTTTCTTTAACCCCTGGAAAGCTAGGCAGATTACATCTCCATCATGCAGCAATGAGAGCTGTCAGAAAGGTATGTTTGATAGAAAATGGAGACACTAAGACACACCTTACTTCCATCCTGTGTGGTCGTTCATTGAAAAGCTCAGGCATCGTGCCCCTTCTTACAAATGGGCCACCTACCTGTTCCCCCATACAGTGCCATTTTATGTTACCTCCAGCCTGCTCTTGCCAATGCAGAACACAGTCCCTAGACAGAAAACTTTGGCTTCATACAGCTAGGACACACTTCTTTCTGCAACTGAAAAGACAAACTGCTTACTTTGGAGAGAGCATAAGACAAGCCATAGTCCTCTGGGGAACAGAAGAAAAATCGTCTCTTCTTTCACTTTCTCCCCAGACCTCAGTGGTTAATTGAAGGGAAAAAAAAAACAAATTCTTAGTTAGCTCACCATGGTCTCTTTGAATGGAAGTGAGCTTGAGAGCCTCTCAGAGGCTTAATACCATTTCTAGATTCCTGCCAGCTCTCAGAAAGCTTGAGACCAAACTTGGAACAGAAACTGATTTACAGCCTCATGTCTCTTTTAGACCACAACCTGAAATTCAATTAATCATTTTCAAGTGGTTGTTCCAAAGCCTGTGACCTGATGAACTGCTTAGTTCTAAATCTCAGTCCTGAAGCATCTACCGTGCTCTAACAGGGAAGAGGCCAGAAGCAGCAGGAATTACAGCACGCCCATAATAAAAGTAGGAAAAATGGAACTAGCTGTGAAATTCAGAGAGATGGTTCAAGTCCATTACAACACTGAAATAAGAAAGTGCAGGAACGATAATAATTGAAAGAAAAAGTACTTTCTAAAAGGCAGCCTTGCGCTTCCAGAGATAACAGTCATTCTTTTTCAGAGGTAGCATAGAGGACCTCTGTTGAAAAACTCTTGACAGCAAAAATCATTCTCCTTTCAGAAAAACACTATATGGATTTTTCTCATATTTTGATTTCCAACTCTTCAGCTAGGAAACAGAAAGTGTAAGCATGCCTATAACATCAGTGCTAGTCACTCTGCAACATCCATAGAAAGTTACACCTGAAATTACAACCGGAACAGGTTGCAATTAATCTATTAATCAAATAAGTTCCAATCTCCCATGGGCATTGACATCTGCTGAATTGCTAATCACCACGCTATTAAACATTAATGAAATGCTTTATTACTCTTGGCCTTCTCTTCTTACATATGACACAGCAGATGTTTAATCTAAGCAGATTTCAAAGGACTTGCAAAACAGAATTCTCATCCTCAATTCTAAAAAATATGTGTTTACGTTGTTTTTAGGGTACGGGTAAGTGCTGCCCCCAGTCTTTATTTGTCCTTCATCTCAGTCTACTTCTACATTAACAGAAGATGCATGATATTAGAAGTCATTAGGGGCTTTCATTTCAATCCGAATGAAAATATCCATCTTCCTAAGAACGTGAAGGAAGCATTCAAATGTAAGGATGCAAGAAAGGGAAGCTGGGGTAAAAATCAAACAGAGAATAAGGAGGGAGCGTAGCTGGTGAGTGGAATTAGCTGCGGAGGGAGCGTAGCTGGTGAGTGGAATTAGCTGCCTTCAGATAATTATTTGAGAGCAGAATTAAAACTTTCAGAAGTACAAGTCTTAATAATGAGCTCCCAGATGACTGAGCTTTTAAAGGTTAACCATTCACTGCTGAACTCAATGAGAAACTGGGCAGCTCCTGCTCTGTGGGGTGGGGAATACACGGTATCAGGGCACCGCTCCAGGGAATACACGGTATCAGGGCACCACTCCAGCACTGAAGTTAAAAAAGGGACGTAGATCCCTTACGCACAAAAAAAATATTATTTTTCCCAAATTACTGGAGGGCTTCCCAGTCTCTGGTTTGCTAAGTTTGTCATCAGCAAATAACAGCATTTATTAGTTAACCACTATATTTTAGAACCTCCACGTGCAAATGTTGAGTCTGAGATAAGCATGCCTAAGAAACCGTATGTCTTACCGAATTTCAGATGGCAGCCACATGTCTATAAGAATGTTTCAAAACCAGTTCTTTGTAGCCTCACATTAAAACAATTCAAGCTCCCTCAAATATGTATTTTTATACTGCTGCAAAACAATTTCACTGGTTGACCTTTTGCTAGATGCAAGAAAGCTACCACTTAAAAAGAAAAGCCAACCATGCCGAGGTACAAATCCGCTACAAACTTACCAGATGAGCTAGTACTCACAGTTGGTAAAATGGGTTGTCAAGACTTCTGACTTCGGAGTTTTTTCCTTAGTCAGCACCAGCGCACTACCAGCAGTCACATTTTTCCAAAAATCCTTTCCTTAGACTAAAAGGCATCACAGCACCAAAATTAAAAGATTAGGAAATCTTTAAATACACTTCTGGTCTTTAGTCTGGTATTTGCATGACAAAATGTGCGTTTTATGTAAAGCGTTAAAAACACAAAGACACGGTGCCACTCACTGGTTAGTCACGCTAAAAAGTAGTAAGAAACCCCAACAGAAAGAAAGGAGCAGAGAGAAGTGGTTTAAGCTGTTGGCTAGCATTTCTGAATTTGGAGCATGTTTTCTATACTACCACTCCACAGGAGTCCAAGTTAAAATTTTCCCAAAGAGCCAGATCCACAGATCTGAACCTAATCTTAGCAAAGCTCAGCCTTTCTTCTCCCACTATCTGCAAAAATCTAGGAATTCGATCGACTCAGCCACTCCCTTTTCTGCGCGTAGCAGTATACCTCTAAATTCAAGCCTACCCCAGGCTGAACATCACAACCCATATCTTAGGGTCTCAGGAGCACAACACTGTGACAGGCAGCCTACAGGTCACAGCTCCCCAGGCTCAGCCATCTTCCATGCTCCATGGCCCAGGCTCATGTCCCTACAGCTGTAAGCAGGCAGTTTGTCACACAACCTGCCTCACCAGTATCCAAAGCACACAGCTCCCTACCAATCGAGATCAAATCACACACCGAGCTGCCAATGGTTATCAGCATCAGATCACTAAGCTCACAAGAAGGGCGAAGAAAAAAGCTGCAGCTGTAGTTGGGAATTACCCAGAAAGTAGTACTGTCACTGTATGAGATAGGAGTAGCTTCAGAAACATCGTGCCTCTACCTTGTTTCTAAAAATCAGAAGAGAATTTACCACATAACTGTTGTAAAGAAAGAAAGAAAACTGGTGAACCCAAGGTTTTAAGGTAGCCAAGACAACTTGGTCTTTTGGGCACTAGGTTACATGGTACCTCACCAGCTGCTAGCATCCAATATTTCTAAGAAGACTCCAAGAAGTTCCTAGCCACCTAGCACCCCAAAACCTAAAGAAATCCAAGTTTAACCTACCATATTAAGCTTGTTAGCTACTTTCAAAAAAATGCAGTTGTAAAATAACAACTCTGTGATGCTGTGTCACAGTCAATCACATCAATTACCACAGAACCACAAAATATTTTCAGTTGGAAGAGATTCACAAGGATCATCCAACCAGTCCAACCCCTGGCTCCACACAGCATCACCCAAAACCCAAACCCTATGTCTGAGAGCGGTGTCCAAATGCTGCTTGCACTCCAGAACTCGGGGCAGTGCTCATTGCCCTGGGCATCCTGTTCCATGCCCACCGCCCCGTGGTGCAGCCCCTGTCCCTGACCCCCAGCTGCCCCTCCCCTGACACAGCTCCATGCCGTTCCCTCGGGCCCTGTCAGTGTCACACAGAGCAGAGCTCAGCGCTGCCCCTCCGCTCCCTGTGAGAGCTGCAGCCGCCATGGTACTTTCCATGGTTAAGACCTTTTTTCCATAGCTTAGGATACAATCTTTCTGGTTTTCTATGCCAACTTGCTTCTCGTAGGAAAGAAAGAAGGATGTTCTACCTCTAATTGCTATTAGTAACAATTCTTAAAAACATTTAAGAGATCTTTCTCCTTAGAAAGGTCACAATTGCATCACTTGTGTTAGGAACATGCCTCTCCCCATCTCTATGAATGTTACTTTTATTCCAGTCAATTGGAAGGCTACAGAAAACTCCTAAGAGAAATGAATATGGTTCCTACTTTGACAAAAGCTGTGATGGCCAAAGTACATCCCACTCCTTCCTGATAACCCATCAGCCACTGGGCCTCTCTGCAAAGCACCCAGCTTCCCCAGGATGCAGTTACATTATAGGGCTGCTGCAGAGATGCACTGTGCTGGGTAACGAAAGCAGGTTCACCTTTAGGGGCCTTATCTCACTGGGTATAAAAGGGAAAAGCTCTGCAGTGAATACACTGATGAACTGCAGCAATGACAAGAATGGTCTTTCAGTCTCAGCACTTCATAATGCTGCATTGTGAAAAATGCACTTGAATCTACCTCTAACACACAGAAAAGTCACACAAATGTGATTTTCCAGTAAGCCTTTACACATTTTACTTTGTCCAGAAGCGTACTGAGCAATCAAAAAAGCGTGAGAGATCAGTACAACCACAGATGTTCACATCTAGCCCAAAAGCCGAATCACCATGAATCCACTACACAAACAGAAGGGAGAAAAAAGAAATTCCCACCGTCCACACTTAAGGTATATAATCAGAAAATGGGACATCATACACAACAAAGACAGTTGAGGAGCCTCTATTGGTACAAGGCTACATCAGAGATAACCAGATTAGGTTGGCTTGTCTAGGCCAGTAAAGCACTCCCTTCATACCTCAAACCTTTCATCAGTTGGTCTGCTTATTTTTCCTAACCATGATCTTTTACTTCCTAAAAATGCACAGTATGCACAATCAGGTAGAAAACATGGAGTTCTCAGTAGGTAGAAATAATCTAAGTTATTTCTGCTCTAGAGATATGAGGAATATGCAAATTAGTGACACCAAACTACAGAATAAGCTAGAATCTTTGCTTCACCCTCAGTAAATTTCTGAAGCAGAACCCTGAAAAAACTATCAAGTGTCTCCCGAAGATATGACAGCTTCCAATGACAGCTGAACTGAATGATCTTGTAGGCCTCTTCCAGCCTTGGCGATTCTGTGAAATTAAAAGTGTTTAAAGGGCTCCTAAAAACCAGCCTCAAGATCACAAGGCTTATACGAAGGAGAGAATTGAACAGTGACTCACCAAAAACTAACTCAGCGGAAGAACTGAAATACTAAGAATTAAGTTCTTAAGTCATCAGTCTACTGTTACCAAAAGCAATCAAGATAATCACAAATAGAAATGTTCAGATTCAAATACAATAGTGTTTCTCTACGCTAAAGCTTTATTCCTCAAGATCTGAGCTTGGTATGCTAACCTTCAGCACCAGTGCAGAAAAGAAATGACAAGCAGCAAACTCCATCTCTATCCATCATCTTGTTTTTGGGAAACAGTATATTAGAAAAACTGTGGCATTAGCATATATATTAGTAACAGCAAAATTCACTTCATGATCCCTTGAAGACAACAAATTCCATCTCTCAACTTCATCACATGTTAACATCCTTTACTAGACTAGAAATTAGGATCTACCTTGTTCTGCATCACCCCTCAGAATTAGGGTGTAGCCACTGCTCAGTTCTCTGAGAAATCACAACAGAGGCACTGAATTCAACCTGTGTCAGCACCTCATTAGAGCTACTTGTCTATGGCAAGCCTTTACTGGACACAGAAAGCACTGTCCAAGCTTCCTACACAGCATGGACCAAAAAGGATGCACAAGAGTTTCAGCTTTTTTCTGAAAACCAGCTGCTATTCAAAGCCAGCTTGAAATGTGTAGGTAGGGCAATGGGACTTCCATGAGCCCACTTCTCACATTATCTCCCCCCTCCTAGGCTCAGAAACATTACAACATTATCCCACAGCTAGAGTTAATCAAGCAAGATTGCTGTACAGATAGAAAAAAATCTGCTTTGAGTTCAGATGGGTTCCGTGCTGTTATTGAAAAGCTGGAATTTCTCCCAGATTGCTTCCACTGTGCAAGAAGAAAGTTTTAACAAGTTATCACAAGAATTCTACTGCCCATTTCAGTACTGAATGCTTTCCATTGACAGTTTCATGAGCTAGGAGTATCAAACTTACTCCATCATGTTTTGTGTATTCCTCTGAAATGTTTTGAAATACAATTCTGAAAGTTGTGAAAAATTACAGAATTGATCCCCACAGAATTACTACAAGCTAAAGTAAACAAAATTTGTTTCAAAATCCCTCTCACATTTCGCTTTATTTTACTTCATGGACTGTTTCTAAGTTGCATGTCAGAAGTGGAGAAACAAGATACGAAATGTAGCAAGTAATAAGTTTGCCTAGCAAGTAATATTTTAAACCAGTTTAAAGAAATAGAAGGTATCCTGTACTTTACAATACTTTAAGTCACAGGAGCTACAGTCAGTAAGACTGACTCAAGAGTGAGCATGCTATAAAAGTCTCTGGTTCTTTGAAGTGGAGAGACCAAAGATCAAATGCCAGCAGTTCCACTTCTTTAACTACCCAGATCAACAGTCACAGGAACAAGATCTGCAGAATTGCTTTTAGAAGGAAAGTTCGAAGGATAGGCCCTGCTTACACCAGCATTAAGAGGCAACGTGCTCACCAAAGATGCAAAGAAATACTACCAGTTGCCTCATGTTTCAACAGGGTTGTGCCTCCTCACCCCATCTCTGCACGTTGAACAACGCTCTCCACATTTTGGGGGGGAATGAAGCTTCATGTAAAGAAGAGTCTTGAAACTCTTCCGCGCTCAAAATAACCTCAGCACAAAATATCAAAGTTACTTCATGCTGAAGACACAACACTGCCTGTCTATGTAGGTAAGACAGTGCTGCTGCCAATGCATTCTAGTGCTTACAGCATAGAAGGACAGATTAAGACACAGCCACCATATCCCGAGTTACACTGTCATTCAGGACAATTTAATTCAACTAAACTTTAAAAGTTAAGTGAAGATAGCAAGAGTTTGGGTGGACAGCTGAATTCAGAAGTCTCACCTGAATTTAATAACCTCTGAAAGCAAGTCAACTCAAAAAGTCACCTACGACCTTATTACCCATGCAGACAAGCCAGTAGGGCAGGATGCCACAGCCCAGTGTTCCACCAGGAAGGGCCTTCCCAGTGCTACCTGCACACAGCACCCTGCATTTGCACTGAGTACAGGATGTTCCCACTAGCAAGGCGGACCCTTTCCAGAGCTACTCATCAGAGGAGCCCAAACCAGGAGCTTGCGCTGTTTATCCTTGCTGCTAATTGATGGCCTTCACACTGCCACAAATGGCACAGTGAGTGCAGTGACTCTGTCAAACCTCCAACGCTCCAGGCAATCCCCAGTTTGCCCTAGTTTTCCTATGTCTCATACTCCTTCCTTGTCCTATGTGATCTGTTGGCCTTACGAAAAAGTTGTAGATAACCTTTATGCCTGTTACACACAGCTACAGATGCAGAGTCATTGCCTATCAGGAAATCAGTTATGTTATTTGCAAACCATGTCCTTTTCTGTCCTTTCCCAACTCATGTTGACTTTTCAGGAAAAAAAAAAAAAAAAAAGAGAAAAAGCATGCACTGTATCAAGTCCGTGACTATTTGCTCTGGCTCTTCAAATGCTGACTTCAATCACCTGCAGTGGTTTCTATCACACTGGGGAAAAGAGTGTTTTTATTTCACATGCTCTCATAACGTTGCTTTTTGCAGGTACCTAAATGACAAGTGAGCAGTGTTAATAACCCTAGTGTAAGCAAGGAAGTCCCAGGTCTCATAGACATGCCGTTCCAGTTTACCGTGATGTTGCACTAACAGAAGAATCTAGTCTATAAATATTGCATGTATGTTTTTAAAAAGACAGAAGTTTAATGCCACTCCCTCAACTAAAAATTACCAGCTCTTACAATCTTTAATTTTGTAAGTCAGAACTGCTTACTATATAAAGATGTCAGCAAAGCAACATAAAGAAAAACGGTAACCATTTGTCCTCAGGAATTCTTCAGAAATGTGTGCTCACTTCAGATTCCCTGCCGTGCATCCCGTGACTCCCTGTCAAGCTTGGTCTGAAATGTGCTCACACAGTTGCTTCAGATCAGAAAGCTAATACAAGCACATCCATGTACCACACTGAACTTTCCTGGCCTAAGTTTTGAAGTAGTAAACTTGAAAGTGCCAGCTTCAAAACTTGGTATTAATACTAAGGGAAGTCAGAAATGCATCTTTTTAAAACTTCCTCCGTAACTCACCAGGAAAACCAAACTTCCCCATGAACATGCCTCATCAGGTTCATACAGGCAAGTGCGGAAGAAGAAAAAAAAAAGTCTCCATGAACAGTGCAGCTTGGAGCTTAGGAAGCACGTCTGCCCTGCCAAAACCCCCAAAGAAGCAGCTAAGCTGCACTGTCCCCTTTCAGAGACTAAGTAGCCGGCAACAAATGGTTTAATTTACAACCAGTCAGCATTCTTGCACTGTTACAGTCATCTGGTATAAATGAGATGCCTGTTCTCAAGTCCCAAAAACTTGCTACAACCTTTATGAGTCATTTTTCTGGTGCCATTAAACTTAGATGAATGCACAATGGCCTGCAAACTCAGTCTGATAAACAGATCTTCAGACATCTTCAATTGAATAGCACAGAAACAGAATGTCTAACTTGATGTCTTTTTAAGTTCCATCTTCACCCTCATTTGGCAAACTTTAAGGGTAAAAAAAAAACAAAAAAAAAAAAGAAGGGAAATACAATCTAGCCCTCTGACATCAGAGTGCCTCTCCAATTAAAAAACCTAATTTAGATCCAGCTGGTTTTTTTTGTTGTTGTTTTGTTTTTACGTATGCATTGTTATGCTTCAATGACTCAGGCTGCTTGTATTTTGACTATATAGCTTAGTACTAGGCACTCTAATCACTATGGCTGGGGACTTTCAAAGGAACATCACAAACCCAGAGGTGGAATGAACACCTTTGCTGGGTCTGTAACAATTACACCGAGCTTCAAATTTTAAAACTCCAGAACACAGATGTACACAGTCTGGGTATTTGCATCATGACACATACAGGAACCTTGATTACTCACTCCAGTTCACTCTTCCAGGCACCACAGAAACAGAAACCCACCCTGAAGAAAGAGGACTGCACTCTCCTTAGTTAAGAGTTCATCACATCTCACACTAAAGAAGCAGAACAGGATTTGGAGTGGGCGCCTTCCTCGTTCCATACATGTTCATTGTGAGCTCTATACTGGCACAATTCTTTATACTTCAAAATATATATTGATGCAAAACCAGGACATCAAGCACCATAAACAATATTTTCCTTACTGGAATGAATGCCTTGTCATCTTTCCATAATATTTCTTTTTTCAGGCATTGTTACATGTACAAACATTTCTGAAGTCACTCAAAATTCAGATCCAGTTTTACTTCCTGCAGAAGAACATACAGGAGTTAAGGTTGTCCAGCAAAACCCCACTATTTCTTTCATCCTTAAACTTAGTCCTGCCAAACTGTACTGCATAGTGCAGACTGAAAAAAAAAAAAAAAAAAAAAAAAAAAAAAAAAAGAACCAATATGAGGGAATGACCTCAGAAGGACACAAAACCAAACGTTTTCCTCAAAACATTTTTTCTCTTTTTTAAGTGCAGAGTAAAATAGCAGAAAGGAGATTCCTTGTACGGTGCAGCCTAAAAACAAGTCTAGTACTCACATCTCATCTTCAGCTCTACCCAGGAACAGGAAGCCTCCAAGCCACAGGAAAAAAAAGCACTGTTGCTAATTCCAGAATATGCTCTACGGAGACTGAAGGTCTTTTTCTCTGCACTACAGAGCCTTAACAAAAAATAGCTTGCTTTCGTTATTTTCTCACATCTCTGTACTGCTTTTCAGACCAGAAGTAGGCACTGCGGATTGCCTTCAAATAGCAAGGGAAACAAGAGCTACACAGCTTCAAAAGTTCTGAAATTTTCCTAGGAGTGCAACACGTGGTTTAAAAATGTCAGATCTAGTCAAGAAAACAAAGCAGCAAATCAAAAATTACTCTAATTTCCACATTTCCTGCAGCCTTCTTTATTTTGCTTGCTGAACTTGAGGTATTTCTCTTCAAGAAAGGAGAGCTGGGGATAAAGCCAGCTCAATTACAAGGTTTTAAATGAAGCTGAGTGGGCTGAGCTAGCAGACAGCGCTGGAGGGCACATCTCAGGTCTGGAAGTACCATGCTTGAGCAGATCTGTCTCCTGGCCTTACTCTGGGAAACCTCTACTGAGCAGCAGGTGAGTCTGTTCCACCCTTCCTGTCCCTTACACTTCATTAATTATCCCTTTTTCATCCCCCAAAGTGTTCAGTTATCACAGTAGAATACCTGAATAAGTAACGAGTACTGGATTCAAAAGAGGCCATCTGCTGTAGCCTAAGATAGCAGACAATATTTTAAGTTAAAAATGGCAAAAAAAAAAAAAAAACAAATCATTTGACAGTGTACTCCAGTCACACCCTAAGAAGGGCATGCTGCATCAAATGTAATTTAATCAAATAGGAGTGAAAGTCAGCAAGGGAGAGGCGAAGGTACGTAATGCTGCTAGATGTAAAAGCGCTTCAGCTAAATCTGCTGTGGGCAGGCAACCTCATGCTGTGTACTTCTAAGAGGGAGCACACAATGGTACAGCAAAAAGCCTTGAAGTAACTGCATGCACCGAACTTCTAAGCAGTCTCAAAAACACCATTTTGATCTCAACAAAGACCAACTAATTCTCTATTTATATCCTGCAAAATGCTTTTATTCTTCTCAACTGGGAGACAGGTGTAGAAGGTTCCCAAAGGGACACCATTTCCACTTTAATACCTGAGCTCAGTACAACAGCAGTGCTAGCCAGCTCTCAGGAGCATTAGGCGTGCCTGCTCTCTGTCTGGTAGTCTTAACTAGAACTACAAGATGGAAAAAAAATTAGTTTAGAATTTACATATGACCTTAAGCAGCAGTGAATCACTAAATTGCTGAGCTCCAGGAGGAAAGATGCTAGCACTCATGACAGCAGCTCTGAAGGCTATCAGAGATCTTTTCCATAAAAACACAGACACGCATGTTTTACAACTGCTTTTGAACATCAGCCCAGCACTCAAAAACTAGAAAGTCTTCAAGTCACCATTCACTGTGGCTACCCAGTCCTAGGAACACACACTACAAGCAAGGTCCCCTCCCAGGGGTGTCCCAGAAAAAAAACCTACAGGATCTACAAATAGGAATGAAGAGCAGCTTTTCCTACTGCATGCAGACTTCTTTTTTTTTTATGTATCATTCCTTCTCAGGCTTTTAAACAGCATAGCTGGAAAGAACAAAGGAAAGTGCGTTGGAAAACGAAATTTAATGTGAGTAGCATCAGGCATTTTGAAGCATCTTCAACTGCAGTCAAATAGCTTCAGTATGCTGTCAGTACATGGCAGAGTTACAGCTATTTCTGTTCCTGAAACTATACATTTCCATACCTTAACATCTGTGGAATTCTTCTAAACTTTCATCTCCACTCTCAGTCTCATGATTGCAGAACAGCACTGCATCCATGTTAGCCACAACCACTATCACAGCAGCTACACAAACTACCTGGACTACTGAGGCAAAAGACTATCAAAAGCCAATACCTCCAAAGGTTCTTTATTTGAGTCTGCATGTGCACAAAAGACATATCTGCATCCTCAAAGCAATAGTTTTCAGTCCAACTGCACGGATAATGAAGAAAAGTGAAATTAGTGCCTATAATAGAACTCCAATTAGTCTCCATGCCCTGAAGTGATCTATTTTGCATTGACAACCAATATGCATCCAATTCATCTAGAAGATGAGGAAACATACGTAGAAAGAGTTCTAACATAACTACAAAGTCAATAAAGATTTAAAAATAAGACCAACTGAAGAATATGCTTCTTAGCCCTCACAGGGCCCAGGAGTACGCCCAGGGATCAGTATATCAAGCAGTACACTTGCACACTTCAACACTTGCCAAATCAAGGGTACACACAGATTTTTGGTTTTGTTGGCTATACTCAGTTTTTTGTGAAAACAGGAAAACTGAATGAAATACAAGGCTTGGAGTGAGAACTTAGCTATCTATCCAGACTCTTCAGCCCACTGAGAACAAGAAAGCAACGCAACCACAGTAACAACCAAATGACAGAACTGGCTCAGATAAGCCAGCTTTCAAGAGACAGATCAAACAGTGCCGTAAGAAATGCTATTATCTTGGTAAACATCTCTGCTAATCAGGCTAAACTAAGCTGGATCATAGCTGCACATTTGGCCTCCATACAATAATTAAAGTACAGACTTGAAGATAGCCTCTCTAACAGAACACAGCCCTTGAGCTCTTCAGAACATGGGAAAATATCCCAAACATGCACGCACCTAAGTGTCTCTGATACTTCAAATCGTATCTGACGGCCCCAGTTCTTAAGAGGGACTGCAACCTCTCACACAGAAATAGGAAGGGCTTAAGGAACAGTTCTGAAAAGACTTCCAGTCCAACTGACTTTTCTCTTGTTTTACAGAAGTTATTAATTTGCAACTTTCTCCTCCCCTTGCATTACAAGCATAACACATCACACTGAAGTAGTAAGAAGAGAGAACTATTGTTTAGGGTGCTTCTTCTGGTTATTTAACAATAAAATTAAGGCATCCTTCTAAAAGTGCCACCTCTGTAATGGTCTAATGAACAGTGATTCATTAGCCCTCAGATCTTCAAAGTAGCTAAGATGTGAAAGTCCTCAAAGACTTAGGAGAGAGGTGTTTAAACGTTATTATCTCTCATCATCACATCTATCCTTTATGACTTCTCATCCCATGGATGCTTCCAGTTCAAACTGCGAAGTCCTTGGAAATGAGGCAGAATAAATTAAGAAAACATTTTGTGAGAAGGTCTTCAGTTTAATGTTTGAATGCTCAACAGTCTTTAGAAAGTGATATGAGAACACTAGACTAGCTCACGCACATTAAATTAACAGAAATAAGTTTTGTCCCTGGTGGAGCCCCTAGGCAAATGACAAGGCCACCAAGAAACACTATCATCAATACAACAGAGCAGGTCTAATTTTTACATTGTATCTTACTCTTATTTCAGACCCAAAGCATTGTCTGAAGACAAAGCCAATGTTCATTCTAAACCTGCACGATCACCTCCCAGTTCCTTCTGTAGAAAGGCATAATGTCCTTCCTCAACACCAAGTGCGTGAAAGACTGGCAGCTCAGGCTTATACAGAGTGAGAGATCTACCATGGTAGGTACCTCAACTGTCCAACAGGGAAGATGGTTTCTCTTCATCTCCACACTGAGTGCTCTCATAGAAAAGCTGCAATACACAGGAACAGGAGTCTGGAAGATGGATTTGCTAAAATATTAAAAAGCGAAGATACCTCGTACACTCTGTCTGAACCTGACAAAGGAAAACCAAGCATGCACTGAAGAGACTGTGATACTTCATCCTCAAAAGCTTTTCTGCTGGGGCTGACTGTCAAACCCTAGTTTGTCAGTCCACAGGCAGGACTATCTACAGCCTGCACTCACAGACCACAGAAAATACTTGCTTTAACTCAATCAGAGTACCGTGTACCCCTGTCAAGAGAAATCAGCTACACTAACAGTCACTTTGGTAGAGTGAAGCCCACAGAAAAAGCAGCGTATTTTCCAATACATATCTGCTATCTCCTCTGTTCTAAGTAGCCAAGGATAACAGAGAGCCAAGAAAAGGGCCACAGAGGGCAGCCAGGAATGGAACCAATTAAGCCCTACGTGAAGATGGACTCAGTGATCTGTTACCTGGTGAGATTCTGAGAGCCAAAGAGATAAATCTCATTAGTTAACAGGTTCGTGTTCTCTGCACATGCATATCTACAGACTGACACATTTGACCACAACCCAAACACACAAAATCTATAAAATAACTTAGTCAACTTTAGATTTTTCAACGTTTTGAACAGAAAGGTCTCTTCAAAAGTTAATGTAACTGAAGAACAAGAACACATCATCATTTTTAAATGGGAACTCTTCCTTGTGGTTTTATGTTTTTCACATGAGATGCTATAATCAAAGTTACTGTAATTAAGCCAACACCAACAGTGGATGTGGACTAATTTGAAAAAGGTTCTTTTTATATGTAGGAGCTTGATACATCTGAGACCGGAACAGAAATAAAAATGGTTTTCTTTCAGAAGCACCTCAAACAGCTTCCCAAAGTACACACATCCAACAGAGAAAGAGAAGAAACAGAACCTCAACATATACTTACTTTTCCATTCTGCTGTTTTATAAGCTTGTAAAGCTCAGGTTAATGCTGAAACTTTTATATATTAAAACATAATAATAATAATCCTGTAAATGCTCACAGCATATGTGGCTAAACAGAAGGAAGTTCACCGCTTGCTCTATTCAGCAGCCTCAAGCTTTATCCACACAGGGCTTCATGTTAATGGAATATCAGGGATGTAGTTTGACAGACTCTGGAAGACCTGTGTGCCTACTTGAGAAATTCAGGCAACTGAGCCATGGCACACACAGTTTAAGAGCTAAACCAAAGCAGTCTTTGAATGACATGAAAGACTTGCACTGCGTGAACCGTTCCCACATAAATGTGGTTCACTCTTACTGCAGACTTCAGGCCAACGTCCAGGAAATGCAATACCTAATTCTACATCAGCTGAGAAGGTGAAGGATTAAGAACCTGACTGTTTTGATAGCAACAGCCTAGACTAAAGCAAAAGCATCAAGTACTAGATATGCAGAGTTCCGTATTTATTCCCAGTCGGTCAAGAGATATTTCCAGCAATTCATGAATCCATTCCAACAGGATTTCTTAAGCATGGGCATGGAGTAACAGAAACAACAAAAATCAGACTCAGACCTTCCTGTGTGTGCTAAGACCTGCTCCCTTATTACTGTTTTTTGCAGAATTAAGTCGGTCATGCTGCTCTCCACTCTGGAAAATATTCCAAAGAGCAAATCAACAAAATCAGGGCAAGATGATTTATACTACAGATTTTTTTCCCAAGCATTGTAGTGAGACTATGGCAATTAAAGGCCTTCATTAAAGTGTGGATGAAAATACTGGAAAAGATTATAAATAATTTAACTGCATCCATCTTTACCAATGCTTGTTTGAAGACCTATTCTTACACACCTGCAGAAGCACAGTACCAAACTATGAAGGGTAAGAGATAACACTCAGGAAATTGTGTTATTCTAGTAGGTTTTAGCTGCAAAAAGCTTGTTAAAGATGTGTTGCACCATTCTTCAGAGATGCTTCGCCTCATCAAACTGTTAATTTCTGATTCTCCGCACCAACTACAGACAACTGCAATGGTCTTACATGTAAGTGACAAACAGCATACCATCTGTGAACCACTCACCTAAGTATCATACTATTGTCCAAAATGACATGACTAACACGGAGATCTAACTTAATGAAGGCAGGTGAACTGCAAACCAAAATGAAGTGTATTTATTCAAGCTGTTCCTATCAGTCTATCCCTCGTGTATCTATTGTGTTGCTCTAAGTCACAATTAATTCTAACATAAACCATTTTAAAACTCAGAGACCATGTTTAAAACACAGCCATGGTAGAACCATAGCGCCACAGTTGAAGAACCAACCGAACTACAACAAGGAGGAGGTAGCAGCACTGCAAACTATCCATACCATCACATATACTGTTGCACTCAACATATTAGCGAAGATTTTACAGTTACTTTGCTCTGGCATAGACCAAGGCTGCTTCTACTCCAGTGGAGAAACTTGTCATAGTAATGAAAGAAAGAAACAGTGTAAAAAACACTGCAACGCTGTCTGGCAATTCCTGCCTCAGCTAACAGCTTTCAAGCTAGCTTCAAACCTGGACAAACACATCACAACTTCCTGAAAGGGATCTAAAAATGAGCAACTGCGGTGTGTTTTCTGTGTTTTCATAATGAACGCCCTCCTAACTCACAAAATACAGAAGGAGCCCAGAGGCCACATTCTCTTGGGACTTCCTAAAGTTTCTGAATCTTCTTTAAGTTTCAAGACTTCCTGCTGGCTTTTCTAAAAGCATTTTTGTGGGCCCATGAAGAAATTATCCAGCATGTCTCAAGATAAATCTCTTAGGTAATAAGACATAAGCAGGCACCAGCTAGAGTGCACAGCCAAAAATTTCACTCATTATTTGAAATTCAGAAATCTATGTACAATACTCTTCTCCTGATGCAACTCCACCACTGTAACCACGGCAGACAGGTGTGCTGAAGCACTCCTCTCTTCACTCAAAAGCTGAGAAAGCTGATTTAAAACAGGCAAGCCAACTACTACCATCATCATCCTTCACTGCCTATGGTAAGGTTTCTCCTCACCAGTACCAAAGCAAGGGTTCGTGACAGAGAAGTGGGAATTCCAGTCACCACAGCTGAGACTGCCACCTGGGCAGTCATGCTGGGGCGGCAAAAGTACAGTTGGTGTGCACTTCCCAGCCAGCTCTCTGAACAGAAGAGGTCTGCTACCAAACTGTACAGGTAACAGGCACTCCAAGTTTCCTAATAAAATATTCAGTCCAGCATTTACAACCTAGATCAGATGTCCTCAAGGAGTAGCACACTATGAAGTAATTGTAAACTATTCTTGACATAAGATACCTTATCTCCACCTTCCAAATCTGTCCAAGCAGAAGCTTTCTCCCAGCCTTCAGGAACGTGCACTTTCAGCCTTCAGAACGTGCACATCCAGATCAAAGTGTAAAATGAAAGGAAGGGCTACTCTTATGAATTGCAGGATAAAACAGCAAGCTGAAGACAAGGATAGGTGATGTGTGGCTGGGATACATACAAGTTAAATATTTTATTATACATTATTCCCCGAACAGGTCATACTGCAGATGTAACTTATACATATTACTAAATTAAAAGAACTTTTTTTTTTTTTTTTAATTTATGCTATAAACCCATGAATCTACTCATATACCTAACATAAACTCCATCCAGTTTAGGGACACTGAACATTCTCTGCTCATGTCTATTATACAGGGACAATTAGTTCAGAGTTCAAGGCACAAAAAAAAAACCAACACAATGAGATTTTTAGCTTTTTTTCCTCCCTTAAATAAGAAGAGGGCTAATACTGAAAACAAGCCTTCTTTTTTCCTAATGGCTTAAAGAAGCACTACAAAGAAGATGTACAGTCTGATAACAAAATGCCACTGATTAAATACCAGAAGAAAAATAATCAAAGGTATTCATTTTAATTAGATGTCCAATAGAGATTAATTTAAACAAAAATAAAAGACCCCACCAACTACCAGTATCTGATGGGCAGAAGCTAAAATGCTTGGGAAACTGTCATTTTGACAACCTACATAATCTCAGAGTCCTGGGATTAAAAAATAGCTATGAATTTGGTCCAAAGCACTAGCTGATACAGTAGTGAATGGAGTTAAATCCTGCTGGAGACCAACCATGAGTGATCTCCCCTAGAGTCAATAATACAGTCAGTTCTGTTCAATATCTTTATTGATGATGAGGAAGAAGGAACTGAGTGAATGCTCAGTAAAGACTGCAGATGACACCAAGCTGGGGAGAAGCACTCATCTGCCTCAGAGGAGGTCCTACAGAGGGACCTGGAGAGGCTGGATTGATGGGTTGAGGTCAATGGGATGAAGTCCACAGAACTGTAGAATGGTTTAGATTAGAAGGGATCTCAAGGATCATCAGGTTCCCATCCCTGTTGCAGGTAGGACTGCTGAATGCTTGATCAAGTACTAGATCAAGATGCCCAGAGCCCCATCCGACCTGGTCCTGAACACCTCCAGGGACAGGGCATTCACAGCCTCTCTGGAGAACCAGAGTTCAACAACACCAAGTGCCAAGTCCTGCAGTTTCATCATAACGACACTGTGCCGGCACTACAGGCTTGGGACAGAGTGGCTGGAAAGCTGTGCAGAAGAAAAAGATCTGGGGATGTTGATCATGGCTTGTCTGAATATGAGCTAACAGTGTGCCAGGTAGGCGAGAAAGCCAAAGGCATCTTGGGTGGAATCAGAAATAATGCAGCAAGAAGGACACAGGAAGTGACTGTCCCCATGTAATCAGCTCTGGTGAGGCCATACCTCGAGTACTGTGATCTGTTTTAGGCCCTTCACTACAAGAGAGACACTGAAGCCTTGGAGTGTGTCCAGGGAAGGGCAATGAAGCTGGTGACTGGTCTGGAGGACAAGTCTCACGGTGAATGGCTAAGGGGAACTGGGACTGCGTAGTCTGGAGAAAAGGAGGCTCAGGGTAGACTTATTACTCTCTACAACTACCTGACAGAAGGTTGTAGCAAGGTGAGGGTCAGCCTCTTCTCCCAGTTAACTAGTGACAGGGTGGGATAGAACGGCCTCAAGGTGCACTAGGGGATGTTCAAGTTGGATGTCAGGAAAAAATTCCTCTCAGAAGGAAATGGCTGGGCTCTGGAAAAGGCTGCCGAGGGAAGCATCACTAGGCACCACAAACCTGGAGGTTTTCAAGGAACACACAGAAGTGGTACTAAGGGACACGGTTTAGCAGGCAGTATCGGTGGTAGGCAGACAGTTGGACTGGACGATTTCAGGTCTTTTCCAGCCTTAGTGAGATTCTATGATTTTACAATACCCACTAAGCACGACATGGCAAGGGAAACATACTAGCCTTTCATCTAAAACCGTAAAAGTAGAAGAGATCAAATAACTCTTTTAGGAATGACTAGATTTAGAGCTTCTGCTATTCTCCTACTTCTTCCTTTCTTACAATGCGTTCTTCTACCATACTGCTTCTCCAGTGCTAATTGCCTCTAACACATAATACAAGCCAGAAATAAATCTGACAAATATAAGAACAATGTAAGGATTTTAAATACCTCCTTCAATTATAAGTTAAACAATGCTTGCACTATTAATATAATTTAAAAACCTCTTTCCTTTCCACTCTTTAGCTGATGTCTCTGTGATACGGTGATGACTGTTGATGATAACATCAATTTCAAGACTTGAGGAAAAGGCACGTTCTGCTAATTTCAAAATACTTCAAAAGGATGGTTTTCCTACTAAAACAGGACCCAATTAGAAATATAACCGGTGAAGCTAGCTAGGCATGAAATGTTACTGAAAAAAACGAGAACTGCAAAGGAGATGGTGAAAACATCATCCACTAGCTCTCAGAATGATTTCTAAAACATTTTTCAAAAGAGTTTCAAATCATCAGTTTTCCTTAGACATGCTTCCAATTCCTATCTTTAAGCTCAGAAGCTTTTGCATCTAGCTTGTGCCAACAAGATTACCCTTAGAGCCTACTCTACGAACAGTCCATACACCGGTCTAGTCATAAAAGCTGTGGGAAAATCAGTTACCTTTGCCACCATTCACTCTTGAACGAGTTTATCTGCATCTCCCTTAACTATAAGAGAAAGCAGTCAAATACACCAAGCAGCCAGCAGTGGCAGGTAACAGCAGTGATGAGGTTGCTAATGGCCCTTCATTTGGTTTAAGTATCAAAATTTCTTGGAAGGCTACTTACTGTTTAGAATAAAGATTCACTAGTCTTCACTCGTAATAGATCACATTTATGAATCAGATAATGAAGGGAAATAATCCTCCCTCAGTCCCAACTGCCCTGGGCTCAGTACCTTGTTACCTTCTTGCTTGGCCTGGGGACTTTCTGATTTATTCAAGCATAACCTTCTACTTTATAGGTGGTAACGCCCAAGAACAAAGCCCAAAGGCACCTGTTCCTTACAGCAGCTTAATTGCTAATTACTAGAGAAGAATCTGTGCTAGAAAAAAAGTAAGCACAACACTAACTTTTCCTTTGTTGCTCTGGTTCACTGTGTCAAGAATCAAGTCTGCAACCAGGGAACAGCACTACAACACCAAATCAAGATTTTCACCTTTCCATTTTGCACTGTTGCAAATAGTAACAGCAGTGACTCGCTTCATTTCGAGTTAAACTATATTCCTTTACCAAAAAACATCTGTTTAATCTATAGTCTTGGATGTTTTTGCGTTTATGTGCTCCAACGAAAACAAATGAAAAAGACTGTCATAAAATAAACGGAAAACAAGGTAACATTCATGAAGAATATTCTAAAGCTGTGCGTACTCTTACCTTAAATCTTTTATCCTGCAGGACTTTCTTAATGGCCACAAGTTCTCCTGAATCACAGAGTTTGGCTTGATACACAACACCAAACGATCCATTTCCAATCACCTTGGTGTCTGTGTAGCTAACTTCTTGTGGTCGGTCTGGACCTTGTCCAGGAGTTGCCACTACTGTAGTCACCTTGCTGCCATCTTTGTCTCCTAGGAAGCAAGAGAGAGGAAAATAATCAGAATACATTCACAAGCAAGATTACTAGTAACAACTAGAAACAGAAAAGGGCAAAGACTTAAATCAGCAGACATGCTTTAATGTAAGTGAGGAGGAAAAAAATAACTGTCAAAAGGCAGAAAAGCCACTGAACATGTTTTATTACTGACACACATTCAGTGCTTGACAAGGTTTCCACTTGATCATTAAAAGAAATATTCCTTCCCAGATAAAAATAACTCAGCAATAAAATCTGCTGCATGACCAGAAGAAATACTTATTTCTGCATTATGTTAAGACAAGTGACATTAAACACAGAGTTGCTCGTATTTCCATATAGCTTCCCGTAACTGAAAGAAACAAAGCTGTCAGTACAGCAGCACACGAACACATAAGTGTATATACAGCAATAAAGAAAAAAACCCAGCAACATGACAAAGTATTTCAGTTTCATGCTTCATGCTGTGCAGCAGAGCACAGACAGGAACATGCACTCAGGATCCAAAGTAACTGCATGCATGCATGTGCTTCAGTGCAGATGCAGCAGCTGTGGGTTTCTGATGTTGGCAACCAGCAGCTCTTGAGTAACACAGCTGCTTCCCCATAAAGACAAAACCATTATCACCTACGATAATAACAATTTATTACTAGTGTGCTTCCTCATGTTTAAAGTCTGATTTTACTTGTAACAGGACCAAAGTTTTAGTCATCCTGCAAGTACACACCAGCACTTGTCCTTCAGTTCTGATGGTTCAGATTGCATTATCAAATAAGGCTGCAAGAAAAGCCACAAGGAAGCTGCTGTTTGACAGAAATCACTCACCAACACAACATGAATGGGACTCAAAGTGCCCATCACGCCTGCTTACCAGGAAAGCTCCCTTCCACAGCTTCCTCAGACCTTCCCGACTCATGCATCAAGAAAGATTTTTCTAATACATAACTCAGGTCACCTTTAGGTTAGGCATACTGCTGATTTCACTCCCCAAAGGCAAAGAAAACAGTATGCAATCCCCTTCCAAGACCTTCTCTCCTCCCGCTCCGCTCTCAACACATGAAGGACTGTTGCAAAGGACATGAAGATGCTACTTCTCTTTGGGGACCCGTCCCACCACTGCTAACATCTCCCGGGAATGATACCCAAAAGCAGGCACTCCAGCTTAAGCTTACCTGAGCTCTGCCCAGCATGCTAGCAGCTTCTTGTACCCAACTTGCAACACACTTGTTTGTGCAGCCCAGCACAACGTTTGCAGCTTTTGCAATGTGAGAATCTGGCTGACTCACAGCCAGTTTAGGTGCCAAACGCTTATGTGCAGAAGCACTGCCTTCCAATCACCGTCCCCTTTCCATTCCACACCTGGCTGCTCTCATCAAGACCAAAGAGTCCACATTTGCCCCAGCTGAACTACATCCAAGGCTTTCCAACAGTACTCTTCCAATACTGAGTGACCACCGAAAGAAGACCCATTTCACAACACTACATGGAGCTTAATTGAGAAACTGTAAAAAAAAAAACACAACAGGGAATCCTCCAAGCCTACTGAAAGACTTAGAAGAAACCCCTTAAGTATTATCATTTCATCTTGAACCCAATGTTACACTCAAACAAAATAACCTAACACCTGTGCTCCCCTATAAGGGGATTTCTAGCAGTCCAGAACTTTTCCAGGCTGCTCATGGGAAAATGAGCTTGAAAACATCTAAGTCAAGATGCATGCATCTGCTATAACTTCTGCATCCATAAATGCAGAAACCAAGTGGGTTGGTATGGCATTATTTGCTCCTGAAAAGATCACATTACTCATCTCTTTACCTTTTGAGTCCTTACAAACTGTTTGCTTTTATGCACCCAACTGCTCCACGAAACAAACAAATTTAAGAAGAACATTACTGCAAAGGATGACAATTACTTGCCAAACAATACACAGCAGATATACATAGATTCCTTCCCCCAAAATATTCACAAGGTGAGAATCAGATTTATACATTTGAAGAGAAAATAGCAAATCAACAAAAGGAAAAAAAAAGAAAGAGATAAACATCTGCTCAGAGAGAAATGAGAACAAAGGGAACGCAGACTAAAACTGCATGGAAGATTAACCCTCCCCCTTGATAACTTGAATTACAAAGATGGAAGCCAAGAAGAGAAAGAACATTGAAACTCCTTCTGATGTTGTTTGCTTGTTTGTTTGTTTGTTTTTTGTAAACAAGATGTAAGTGTAATTCTCATAGTAGCTGTCCACCTCCATTTGGCTGACTTTCTCTGATGAACATTCTAACTCAGCCTATACAAATAGGTGACATCTATGTTCCTGCAGCAGCAATCCTTATCATCTAAAAGGTAAATCCTCTGCTTCCCCACCTCTTTTTTCCAGGCTTGGTCACAAGGTTGGAGTTTTGAGATTACAAGTTATGAGGCTCACTCCTCAACTCTCCCAAACTCCACAGGTAGAAGGAAACTCATCACCAGCAACTCCCACTGTGATGTGAAGTGCTTGGACTACATTAGAGAATATTTGAAACTAAGTTACTGTGAGGTAAAATTCACCCCGCACTTTTGACAGCTTTGATTTCAAACAGCAAGCATCTTGCTTCTTCTCCAAGCATACAAACAGTAGGTGTTTGTATCACCTCAGCATCCAGGAGCCCCAAGCCAGTTTTGCCACTCATGTACTCACTGTTGAGAAGCCCGTACCCAGTTCAGCATGTATGCCAATTCTTAGTGTCTGGACAGCAAGAATTAACTTGCCAGCCAAACAGCATACCAATGAGTTTGCTGGAACAACTCTGGGAAATATGGTTTTAGCCCCAGTGTGACAAAAGCTGATGGAGAGGAAACACCCTTCTCCAGCAATCTTCACTATCTCCAAATTGAGATTCCCAACAGAAACACCAGGAAACATCACACCACAGCAAGTCTCAACGCGAAGCTGAGACAGTTTTCATCTCATCCGTTTTGCCTCTTACTGGGTTTCAGGCTGCCAGACTTGGTGGCCCCACTGGCTAGGCGGGCACAATGTTTTCAACACCTTGGATTGCAGAAGGTCTACAAGATTAACTTGAAAATATAAGGAAGGAAGAAGGGACCAAACACCGAAACACTGCAGCTCACATCAACAGCCACTACTGTTTGTCCCAGCAAGCTGATCTGTGGTGCGAATGGCACCTTGCTACGCTGTAACAAAAAAAGCAGATTCATATGATGGCACAATCACCACCCAAGTAAACCACCTTCTTAATATCCAAGACAGAAACATAGGTAAGAATAAACACCTACGAGTTTAAGGCACTTGCATTTTCTTGGTACATCCAAACCCTTAAACCACTTCCCCACACAGTTTAGGTGTTTAACATCCATTCCTTAGTACGTAGGGGTGCTCTTGACGAAGAGGTTATTGCAGAAGGTGGATCACAGAAGTGCAAGAGAAAACGAAATTCACACACTATAATTCCCAAATGCTCTGATGTTTCTAGCTCACTTTCCACCTCCAGCACATGGTTACTAAATGGGACAAATTACAAGCAATAGGTAAAGTTAGTGGTTTGAAAGCAGAGAATAGTAATCAGTTTTGAGGAAAAAAAGAATGTATTCCACTCCCAAGACTACAGTTAATTAAAGCACCATGGTAAACTTGAACACTATTTTCCAGCCTCTTAGAAAGATTTTTAGCATGGCTCATGTCATCCTTTTACCTTACCACAATAATTAATCAAATTTTGTGAGTATATGTAGGTCACTTTGTAAGTAATGCCTCCTGTTTATTTCCAGAGAAACTACAGCAGAAACAAAGAGCTTGATAACACCATTTTAAATACAGCAAATTCTCAGCCAAAAAACACTACTTTTTAAACAGTGTCCACCATCAGCTGTGCATGCTATGCTTGTAGAAATCTGTACAGCAAAGGTGATCAACTGTTTCACAGCTGCTACGATGACAACACTGCTAGGAAAATGTTGCCTACAGAGCCCACCTTTCATTGGCTCAGTCAGATGAAAGTCGGAAGGTGCTAAATCCAGACTACATGGTGGATGTGGTAGGACAGTCCAGCCAAGACCGGCAATGTGTTCTGGTCTTCAAACTGGTACAGGGCCCGGTGTTATCACATTGCAAGATAAAGACTGCCTTCTTCTCTGGTACGGCCAAGCCTTCAGCTTAGTCACCACGGCAATACAGCAGTCAGATGTTTTGTCTGCATTTCAAGAACCCAGAAGGATCACCCCTTTCCTACCCCAAAAGGCAGTGCACAACACTCTATCCACTGAGGGCTGCATGTTTAACTTTTTCTTCCAAGAGGAATTCACACGTTGTCACTCCATGGATTGCTGTTTTGACTCCAGTTCACATGGTAACACCATGTCTCATCATTGCTAATACTACAATCCAGGAAACCACCACCTGCAGCCTTGTATTGGTTCAATAGGTCCTGGCAAACCTGAATACATTGTTCTTTCTTTTCTTGTGTGACCCACCCGGCAGAAACTCTGTGACATTCCAATGTTGTCACCATCACTCCCAAAGCATCGAAGCACATACTGAACTCCAGACAATTCCCTAATCACCATCCACCAATTCACGTGGATGAGCTGATTGAGAAATTCTTCATTTTGTGGTGTGACTGCTGTACTTGGCTGTCCGGAATGTGGCTTGTAATTCCATTGCTGTCATCACTGCTGAGAACACATCTCACTGTGCTCTATCAACATTCAGCAAGCACCAGTGAACATCAACAGGTGCAATTTTTTCTATATTGAGGAATTCAATTCCACACCTTTGTTTGATCTGCACTTCCGTGTCAGATGCCATTTTGTCAGACTGTCCCCTCTGCTGCCATCTGTCCAACAGCAACAAGAAGTAACAGACCATCTGTTGGGAAGGTGCAGCCTCTACTGCCATACCACCAATGTCCACCTCTGACATTGAGAGCCAATGTAACAAAATGGGAGGCATTACTTTCAGAGCGGCCCTCATATTAAATTCTTCATTCTGTTTGTACAACTCATCAGTTAAAACCAAATGAACTCAGATCAGCATCACTGCAATGAGACATTCACGTGGTTTAGGAACCAGAGGCGTGCTTCTCAAAAACAAAACAAAACAAAAAACATGATGTTTACCCAGGTAAGACAATAGATTCAGCTACTGGACAAGGATTTCCTCATATAAATATCCATCAGCTGCAGACCCCTATCGCCAGCACAAAGCTGCAAGCATCCTGCACGTAGACTTTTTGCTAGTGACTCAACGTAGCTGTCAGTCAATAAAATTCACTTCAACCCTCAGAGACCATGAAAGACTTCCTTTGCTATTGATCGCAACTCCCACCATACATTCTAATGAATAGGCCTGGAGAAAGTCCAAAGTTATGTCTGCTCTACATCCCTTCAGCTGTTTAACTTCTGACTGAGCAGTACAGATGCACACTAACGCACACACAGCCAGAGATCTATGACTATTTACTTCTTTCAACTACATATAATCCATTTTCCTTCTCTTTCATACATTTTGAAGGGCAGAAACAAAGAATTAATAGGATGTTTATTTCTGCTTTCTTCTTACTTCAAACGCAACCTCAATCCCTCATGCTGTTTACGAACTCCTCCATTTCCCCTTCCTTCTAACTCTACCTACCCGCTCTTCCTTCCACCCTCCAGTAGGTACACTTCTCCATACTACCATGCACAGCAGTCATCTCACTAGATGTTAACGATGCATCCTCGAGCTAAAAGAAGAACTCACACACCTACATCACGCTCTCTGAAGTCAATGGTCACATAGCCACCTGTCTCCACTTGACTCAAATACCTCCATTGATCTGTTTTAACTCTCAAGAGCCATTCCTCTATAAAGATATTGCTCAACATTAAGTCAATATTGCAGGCTGTTCCCCTTCCCACGGTCTCTCTTCTCAATCTGCCTTGTGTTCGATACATTCAACAAGGCACTATTCCATGGAAATACTACACCACTGCATGTAACCCCTGCCAAGTGCAATAGGTTACAACCAGCAGCTGTCACCGCTGCTTACAGGACGTGAGTGACCAGGGGCGATGGAAGTCTACCAGAACCACACTGGTGATTTTCACTCCTTGCTAACTGAGAAGGTCAAAGGATCTGAATACACCATGAAACAAATGCCTTAATAGAAAGCACAAGAAAAGTCATCTGCTAAGACGTGACGCAGCCCATCAGATTACACTAAGGAATGAAACTCCTGGCTGCTTAGATACCTGTTAACGACCCATGAAAGAAGAAAGAGGTCTAGAAGTCCTCAGCTGCCGTAAGTCTTCAGTGTAAGCAACACATGATTGAGGTCATAACACAGTCAGCAGCAGAAGTCACAGCTCTAGATGACAGTTTTCTAAATAGTCTCCTGCACACAGTGCGGGAAATTCTGTGGAATTTAACTGACAAAAAGAAGTTGATCAAATCAGTAGCTGGTTAAGCGCAAGCAATTGCATTACAATTATACTACTCATACCTAGATAGGTAAATCTGAATGAGTAACATGGATTCCCAGCACAATTCTGAGCAAGATGAACTTCAATAAAAGCTAATAATTATGAGCCAGTACAGGGGACAAAATACAAAAATGATTTTTTCCCCGGCAGTGTGCCCAGATGGCCAAGAAGGCCAATAGCATTCTGGCTTGTATCAGGAATGGTGTGGCAAGCAGGACTAGGGAAGTCATCCGGCTCCTGTACTCAGCACTGGTGAGGCTCCACCTCGAGTACTATGTTCAGTATGGGGCACCTCCATACAGGAAGGACGTTGAGGGTCCAAAGCAGGTCCAAAGAGGGCAACAAGGCTAGTGAATGGCTTGGAGAACATGCTCTATGAGGAGAGACTGAAGGAACAGGGGTTGTTTAGTCTGGGGAGGCCGAGGAGAGATTTTATTACTCTTCCAATATCTGAAAGGTGCTTACAGCAAAAGCAGGGTTGGTCTCTTCTCACTGGTGACAGGAGGGGAAATGGCCTTAAGTTGTGCCAGGGGAGGCTTAGGTTGGATATCAGGAAACACTTCTTTTACAGAAAGGGTTGTTAAGCACTGGAATAGGCTCCCCAGGGAGGTGACTGAGTCACCATCCCTGGATGTGTTTAAAAAACATTTGGATGTGGTGCTCAGGGACATGATTTAGCAGAGGGTTGTTAGGGTAGCATGGTTAGGTCGTGGCTGGACTCAATGATCTTTAAGGTCTTTTCTAATCTGAGTAATTCTATGATTCTGTGAACTGTGTTACTGGGCAGCACCTTCCCTTCACTAGCAAAATGAACGAACGTTACCTACTGGGAGACAGCAGAAGATAGAAATAAATTACAACAACAGAATTAGAAAAACTCAAAGTAAGGAGTCTAAAATAGAACATTTAAATATATATATATATATATGTCTTTTAGTACTAATGCAAAAGGAAACCTCTGTATTTCAAAAATAGCTCAAGTCAAACACCAAACAAAAACTCATGTGTCAATCATCCCCAGAGATGGCAGAAGCACTCAAATTTACATACTGGCTTTGGCACAGGAAATGTCATCTGACCTCCTGACTGAAACTGAATACCATAAGAAAAGAAGAGCCATCAGACATTATGTAAGATCAGAAGAATCTCACAATTTGAGTCCGAGGATTTTAGAAGAGCTAGCTGAGAAACGGTGTTGATTTTTGAAAGCAATCAAGATTACAGAACAATCACAAATGGGATGACCCAGCTAACTACGATCCTTTAACTTTGATGATAATTCCAGATGAAATCATGTCAGCTACTTTGTTAGTACAGAAGCAGTAATGTGGTTTGTGAAGACTAGATCGTTGGGCTCCACATTTTTGTACAGACTGCAGGCTCACTCGGAATAGAAAGAAAAAAGAGCCTTGATATAAACCCACTTCTTCGGAGTTTTGTGACTTACTGCCTCCTACATTAACAAAGGAACAAGCATAAAGAAACAAGTACGATTATTAATCAAATTACAATTAGGCTGTGGGTTTCAACATAACAAAGAAGAGCTATGTAGAGACCCCACAGGTATTAACTGTTGGTCTTCTTGACATTTCTGCCACCGGCCTGAAAGAAAAGCAACACAGAACTCAGAGCTGTGCAGAGAGAAGACATAATGAAGAAGCAGCTTCCCTCCCTGCAAAATCCAGGCATAAAAGGGCTGTAGGAACCAGGGCAGTGGGCCATGGCGTCAAACCCAAAGAGTGCAAGCATCTACTTGGACCTGAAAGGCACCCCAGCAAGCAAGGAGCAGGAAAAAAAACCTAAGTTGAACACTGCTACTGAGACCTGAAGCAATCATTAAGGTGGATATGTAAAAGAACATCAGCCAGGAAACAATTAAGAAATAAATTCCTCTTCCCTCCTTGCCGTTGCAAGGATAATGCATAAGTTGCTGTACTCACTTCTGGCGGCTAGAATTCAGAGATAACTCAAAACACTGCCACAGACATTATCAGAAAAGGTCAGAAAGACGCATTCCTTTGAATGAGACTTCAAGAGGTCAACCAATTTAAGTCTAAGAGAAAACTGAAATTAGCATTATACCTAAAAGACACACTTAAGGCACAGAAATTTCAGGGACGGCCCTAATAATAGGAGAACATGTTACACACAAAGATCAGAAACAAAAGTTGCAAGAGTCTGGGACAGAACTGGAAAGAAGTCAAATATCAAGGACATGAATTTTCTACAGACACTGAAAGCTGGTGTGATTTCTGTGGCATGGTATTTTATTTCAGATTGGAATTGTTTCTAAAGTTTACCATGTAGCTGAGCAACAACTACCAGGCTTGAAATAAGAAAGCCTGGACAGGGTGATCATGATGATCTCTCTGGGTCTTCAGAATGCCACAAAAATTTAATACTTAAACAGTATTATGCAGACCAGATATTTCTCCAGGGCCCCTATGGAACAGTGCCATCACTCAATACTAAATATGCTGCTTTCCATTGTAATCAAAATCTGTATTCAGCTTAGAAATTGTTGACAAATGATAATAAATAGATGATTGTGATAAACAATGAAAAGCTGAAACAATCCTTCTTTTAACTTTATTGATAATGGCCAGACAACAGCTACCATCAATCGTGTGTCAAATCACAATCAGATCAATTTTAGCAGCAACTGATGAGCCACACAAAGACCACTCAGGTTTTTAAACCTCTTTGTTTAGGAACAGGAACAAAGAAAAAATATATATACATATATATATATACACACACACACCTACATATTCATTCCACTTGCACCTAATGTTAATGGAGTTGTCTAGATGTCAATCATCTCAAAATATGCCAGCATAAAAGAACTACAAATTCTAAGTAAAAAAATGCTGTTTCTGCAGGATATAACTAAAAGCTGGAGAAAATAGTAAATACTATGTAGAAGTAAGTCACCACCACTGTAAAACAGACTATGACACTGCTACAAAATATGATGTACCAGATCAGAAAGGCAAAATAACTTCATTAAAAATATGAACAAGTGTATAACTCAAGCACTCTGTTTCATGCCTTTTTGAGGTCAGTATGTCACAAGGAACAGAAAAAGATGCACGGGCAGTTTTTCTCCTGTTATTTACTAAGCAATAGCATCTAGATTTACTACACTTCAGTCAAATGACTCCAAGCGCCACAGGAGTTTTAAGCCCCTATTTTAGAGGGGCAGTTCCATTTACTCAATTTGAAAGCTTAAGTTTAAGATTGCAAACAAGCATTTAAAAAATAACAAGATGCTTCACAGCTCCAGGAACATCCTCGTGATGGTCTCGTTAAACGGTCACTGCAAGGTCACACTAAGCTCTAAGGCATTTACTTTCCACAGGCTTTTAAGTTTTAACTAAGGAAGTCAAGGCAAACGCAGCACAACTTTCACATTGCAGTGTGCTCATCTTCTCCAGCATAAGCTTGACTCAGAGCAATCTGACAAAGTAAAACCCACAGGGAAGGAAAAGCATGGGAAGAGCCCTGTTGTGTGAGTACAGACCCTATCACTTCAGCCATCAGATGACTCCTCTGGGTCCAAGTGGCAGAGAGAGGAGTTCAGCAGCCAGCTGCTGGGTGGCCACCATTAAGGCCCAGCAGGTCATCATCCCACAGTGCTATAAACCATTAAGTCATATTTAAAGGGATATTTACTTTCAGTGTCAAAATGAAAAATCATTTTCCTGAAGCCTTTCTTCCTACCACAATGTGAGCCAGTGCCCGTACCTTTCTACCTGCACCATCTGCGGCAGTTTTCTCCAAGCACTCCTCCCAGCACAGCAAACAGACCGGCACGGTAAATTCTTAAGCTAAAAAGCTTTATCAAGCTACTGCTAACACTGAGGTGGGGTAAAGAAAATTAACCTACTATCTACTTACATCATGAAAGACATTTTTTTTCCCCATGACTAAACAAAGTATTCACTTGAATGCTTATACTTAAACTTCTGCTTTGAAAAAAACACAGAAGCATACAATTAAGGTAATCGTAGCAGTGGCTGCTAGTGCTGTTTCATAAGCAGTCTGGCAGACATAAGCAGCTATTTTTAGCAGGTCCTCTCTCTGTTCTCCTCTCTGCCCACCCACCTCACACACACATATGCAGACAAGCCCACTCCACACACGCTGCCTGGCTCCATAGATCAACTTTACATTTAGATAAGGTGATTCCACAGTTTATGCAGCGAGTACTAAAGTGATCATAACAATGTCTGTTTTCATCATCTTGGGTCAGGTCATTCCTGCCCCAAAGAGCTTACAGATTACATGCGGAATGAGATGCGCTGGGACAAGGAGTATGTGGAAACAACACAATATTACTGTGGTCTCATCAGTCTGTATCTATGCTATACATCTGTCTGAGAAACCCAGGCAAGCCCAGGAAGCATACAGTACTAGAATGCCTCATTTGAAGTTTCCTTTAGTTATTCCTCCCTCTTACATCATCAGGGATCATGATTTAGCAAACCTTTGCCAAAGACGACTATAGCAGTTCAGCTGACACGTAATAACTTATAACCCCCCTGTAACCAAGCCCTGACAGGGCACTGAAGAGCCCAAAGTTACAAACGGATCGTATTTACACACTTGCTCGTGCCATTCAACAGCTGATCCTCAGCACATCCATTGGTGACTTCTAGCACAGCTGACACTCAATCCGGACACCCACCCACACACTCGCTTTGACAGCTCTGGCAAGGGCTCCACACCTCCCCTCTCTTCCCCGAAAGGCTAACAATTGATACCATCTTGTGGGAATTCCTGAAAGACCTGCAATCTCCCCCTCTGGTATGAGATGGAAGCTTTTCATAACCGCGTTGTACAAACTGACGAAGAGGGAGGCCTGCTACCTGTGGACTTTCCTAGCTTGGTTTTAACTGCATTTGTCCTAGGATTTGATGCCGGTTAAACATAGATAGGTATGTCACCTAGCCAAACGCATACCTGACCCCTAGGAACAGGCATTATCATTGACTTTTACCTTTCCATTACTTCTCAGCATCTTTTATCACTGGAGACCTGCATGCAGTAGCTCTAAGCCACCGAAACCCTCCCTACGATGCACTGCATGAGTTAAGAACATCTCAATGCATCTTAGAGGCAGACTCCACTCTTGTGGAGTTTAAATGAAAAATCCTTCAATCCCGTTTGTTACAGCAGTGCTTAAGGATCAGCTGTGAATCGGAGCCCACTGTGCCAGGCACATCACTGGCTGTAGGGCCTCCAGCACGAGGATGCAGTGCTGCTGGAGCAGGTCCAGGGGAGGCCACGAAAATGAAGACAGCACTGAAGCTATTCTCTTACAAAGAAAAGTTGAGGAAGCAGGGCTCATTCAGCATGAAAAAGAGGAAGATCTCCTTGGATCTCACTGTGGCCTTCCAGTACTCGAAGGGAGCTTTTAAGCTGGAAGAGTACCAACATTTTACACTATCTGATAGTGAGAGAGCAAGGGCTTTAAACTAAAAGAAGGATTTAGGTTAGGTGATAGGAAAAAACTCTTAACACACAGGGTGGTGAAGCACTGGAAAAGATTGCCTGGAGAGGCAGTGGATGTCCCATTCCCAGGTTGGATGGGGCCCTAAACAATGTGATCTAATGGGCGGCTGGAATTCAATGATTTTGTAAGGTCCTCTCCAACCTAAGCCACTCTATGATGAAAAGAAAGCTCCTGGCCCACAACTGCAGGCTGGCCTACCACACACCAACCAACCGAGCTGGGCTGAGACAGCAGATCTCACAGGAAAATGCATAATGGTCAGCTAGTGCAGGCAAGTACCAGAGTTATTTGAGGATGGAGGAAGGACTAAAATGCCTGAAAGGAAATAGGCTGAAAAAATAAAGAAAGAAAGAAAGAAAAAAAAAAAAGTGAAGGTGAAGAAAGGTAGGAAAAAAAGTCAAGAAGCCAAGATCAGAACCACACTGAAAAGAGAAAAAAGTAGCAGGAAGCAGAAATTCAACAAAAGAATTTGCAGCAGTACTGCTTTGTGAGCCACCAAAGAAGTACCACTCTTACTCTCCAAGTTTATACTACAGAGAAGAGGAGCACAGTATGTACTTTTATGTACTGTTCCCTGTAAGGCCAGGAAACAACACCAGATAACCAACCTATGGCATTAATCAGACTGCGGATGAAATCACAGTGAGAAACAGATACTTGGGAATCTAATACATCAGCCAAAATCCCAACAGAAAGACAGATGAAGCCAGTTATGAAAAGTATTTATTTGATACCTTTTAACTCTCAGAGACAAGTAAGAAAAACAGCCAGCTGCTCAAAACTGGCATCCTTTGTGGGTGGGAAAAAAGGCATAGGGAAACAAACTGCAAAAAAAAAAATAAATAAAATGGCATAGAACAGATTGAACAAGGAGCTCGAAATCCCCACACTGAACTGTGATCCCCAGTTCAATGCTAATTGAAGAGTCAAAGGCACATCACAGTCACTCGTGAAGGGAGTGAAACTAAGCTGCACAGCACTCACAGGTCCTGCTGCAGAACACACAGCAGCCCTAAGACTACACAGCCTCAGTGCTGCTCATTATGACAACACTGAATAGCACAAAAACAAAACAAGTCAGCTTAAGTTGAAGATGGCTTTGAATTCAAGTAGGGCACTATCTCATTATTAAGGAACTGTAAGCATGCCATCAACATAATATAGATGTTCCCCCTGGCAGAAATAGATAGCTTAGGTGAAGAAACTCCCATTATAGATGAGGCAGCATTTAGAAGGGGCAAGAAAGCAAACTAAGGCATTTCTTAAACTATTTATTTATTATCACCTAATTGATGTAAGGTTACTGTCTAGAACGATGGTCCAACTTCCCACCTTCACTCCTGCAACAGGGAATCCAGGAATCTTGTAGCCTTCGGATGAGTCGGGTTAGCTACGGACCTGACAAAGACACTCATCTCCAACCTGAAGCAATCTGACTTGGGAACAGGTAGCTGTCACATCTGACAAGAGGAAGAAGGGTGAATGGGACCATTCCCTGCCACACACACTTTCAGACGCGCCACGCAATGTAAAATCATATCCTGTATATCCAAGCCATGGCAGAGCTGTGGGCTGTACACAAGAAGCACAGTTCCAGCCCTCACCCTATTTTAACAAGAATTTCTCCTTCAGCGACAGGCCAGTAATAGTGCAATTCAAACTGTGGTAGATGTTTCCAAATATTTTATTGCAGTACACAGATTTTACTAAAACAACATCCTACACAGTGAGAATCTCCACAAAGAAAAGCCATGAACAAAAGGAATATTTCTGTCTGTAGGAATGAGACCGGCCATCTGGGGAATCGATTCCCTCCTGCCAGCACATGAGGCTTTGGGAGAAAAGCTCTAAACATACCACTGAGGTTCTCAACAGTGTTCCTGTAATTGTTCATTAAGGAAGACCGCTGGAGCTTGAAATCCTGAAATAGAGGCAGGTTTCTGGTAACGTGGAAAGAAGAGCAGCGCTGTTTTAATAAAACTTCCTCTCATTAGTGAGAATAAGGAAGAAAAAAAAAAAAAGGACAAAACCAGACTTTTCCTCAGTTCTACTATTCCATACCTCTATCACTTCTGAAGATGACACGAAGCAGAAAAGAAGCAATACCAAGTAGAAAACTAACCTAAAAACTCATGAGAGTAAAAGCTAAGAAATGATATCTAGGCCTGCGCAGGAGTTGCAGACCTATCCAGAAGTGGAGGTTTATCAAGTACTGCAGTGTCAAATCACTACAGGCTTTGAAAGCACTTGAGGCTGTTTTGCCAACAGCACAGCAAGTCTTCTTAGTTACAAGTTTGATCTCTGAGAAAAGAGAAAACAGACTTTGCAGTCTCAACACTGCTTGCTCTTCCTTCTTATGTGTACTCCTCATCCTAGGAATCCAGGCATTATGAGACCACAATTCCAGGTACAGGCAAAGGACTCCTATTTCTAGAAGAGCCAATTGTTTCTTCAGTGCTCCTGAGACCGGAGAACAATGAAAATGAGAATCTTGATCCAACTAGAACGGTTACTTTCAGCACAACAACAGACACATAGGACTACAGACAGAGGAACAGTCTTATGGTTCTTCACCAGAGAAGGGCTCATTTACCTACCTCTGAAGACAGTAAGTGGCAAACAAAGCGCTAAGTAACACAATTCCTTTATTAGAAAGATTAATTCAATACAATTAATTCGATGCATAGTTTGAGTATTTTGCATCTATCAAGACACAAGCACATAAAACACAGGTTCATCCGTCCCATTTTCCGTATTTCATGTAGCAGCAAACAGCAAGTGGTTAAGGCAGAGCATACAGCAGGAGGAGCTTGTAGAGACATCCATCCCTAGCACCCTCCCTCTCCCAGCCTCTAGCTACATGTGGCTGAGCACCTTCCCATGCCCAAGGTAGTATCTCTGCTTTTTCTTTTCTGCCTTTGCGAACCCACCCCAAGGTCCAAAGATACTCCATGCAGCAAAACAACCAACCACTCCTGAACAGGCAGAAGTCACACAGTAATGTCAGGATTATCTGGTAAAAAGCTGGAAAAAAAAGGTAAAGCATAAGAAGGTAAAACAGTGTTTGATTTCTCTGAAGAGCTTAGGAGAACATAGTTCTCACTAAAAGAAGGTCGGAAAGAAGTGTATAGAATATGCTTGGATGTTTGCACTTCGCCTGAAACAGGAAGCAAAGTCCTGAACAGAAGTTATTTTCTACAGGAGCAGCCACTCACCCACAAACCTACAGGGAAATTACACTGAGACATCACAGTCAGGCACTGTAGCTAAGATAACGACTGCAAAACGCGATTTACCACTGAAGGACTTCAGCAAAGGTAAGATGACTGTCATCTTAGCTCTCTGTATTTCAGTTTAGATATAAAGTTATTATGAAGTACACTTTTACTAAAAGTGTTCTTCTGAATAAAGACTTCTCTTAAAAACAAAAAGACTAATGGCCCTTTATCTGCTGAGAACTGAACCCGGGATTTTGTTTCCCCTTACCCTGACATGCAAAGAAACTTCTAAGATTTCACTTTAGATCCTTGATAAAACAAATAGAACTGCAATTCAGAATGCAATTAAGGAGAAAACAGCTCTTTTCCAAGTATTTCCTTTGAAAGAATGAAATGCAATCGAGCTGGCATGCAATCTCAGAACTCAGAAGAACAGTTTTTCAAAGGACTCATTTCTTCTGCAAGATGACCTGAAAATGAAATACTTCTTAATCCAATTATTGTTTTTATTTTTTATTTAAAAAAAAAAAAAACAACAAACACCTTCTTTCTATTCTAAGCATGACAGTTTATGCAGTGGATAGGAACTAAGAACAAAGAAGAACCTTCAGACTTTTTTCTTCCTAAATATACACTGCTCATCAGAGAGGGGTTAACACTTGGCTTCGAAATTAGATGGCTAGAGAATATTCATACTCAAACTCATAGCTTTTTTTTTTTTATTATTATTAACACAAAGACTATGGCAATACTGAAATTACCCAAAAACAAGTTCATAAATATTGGAATCACCTATTGCAGTAATGGATCCTCACCTGTCTTTACCCTTCGATCATTCACCAAGAAAGCAGAATTATTCCCCAGGAAGTTAGAATTACATGAAGAAATGAACAGTCATTGTAGTTGTGGAATACGTACATTGATTTATTCCATAATTCCATCTAGGTATCCAAATTACTACATGGCCATTTCTGAAAACCAGCAAGTTCATTATTTTCTTGAGATATTAAGACAGAAAGACCTGTGGCCAGGATATGAATACATTCCTTAGATACAGGCTCTGCAAGTTGACTGTAAACAGCACAAGTGACGCGTCCAGTGCTCTGCATTAAACTGAGAAACACCGCTAGGTGAAACATCCATTAGCAGAATTATTTTTACATTAACAGATTTTCACATGATTAAAAAAAGGCACACTGGGAACACCACTTCAGCGGTTTTAAACGTGAGTAAATTACGTATATACACTGGTTTTTAATAGTTTTAAGCTACTTCTTTCAATTTCATAATTCATCTTCCTATCACTTCCCCATGAGACAGAGAAGTTCCCACAGAAACCACAGTCAGGACAGATCAATGCAACACTGCCCGCAAAGTACACGCATTCAGATTGAAAGAACACCTGTAGCCATATTCAACAAAAACATTAACTTAGATAATCAATCTCTCTCTCAAAAAAAAAATTAATACTGTGCAGTATCACATTCTAAGACAGTCTGATTATGAGAAATAAAACATTTGATGGGGTTTTTTGTTACAGTAAGAACTCTTTAGCACACAGGTTGCTATTACTACATTACTACCTAAATCTTCCCTGGTCCCTCCAAGCAGTTAGAGCTGGTTCAATGTATTTCAGGTTTACAAGCATGTATTCTTTTACTGTCCATTATTTAGCTTTCAGCTTCCACAGGGACAATCTGAACGTAGCATGAAGGTCACTTGAAGCAGATAAGCAATTTGCTATCCTCTACACTTTCTACCAATAATGACTTACTGTCATCAACACACGTCTTTCTAAAGCAAAACAGAACTACAAGAGTGCAATATTCTGTACCCTATGGCAACAAGTGAACATTTACTGCTTATTGCATATGCACAGTTAAATATTGATAATGAATATAAAAAGCCAGCTCCACTCACAAAAGTAAACCAACAACCTACAGCTGTAACAGTAGCCACAGCAGCAAAGTATTTTGCATGAAAAACCTAACTCAGTGGTTCTACACAGAGTTGATTGTGTAGTGGCATGTTGCTTGCCTCTGGTAGCAAAGTCAGATTACGAAGTCTCCCACACACTGCTGCAGCTTATTCCTGCTCTTCCTACCGTAATTCATCACTCACTAAATCACACTGCTGAAACCGCTGGTGACTACGCTATAAACATCAATGAAGGAATCTGGGAAGGAAACCAAGCTATGTTTTTCATTAAAAAACATACACTTTTAAGTCTGGATCATCTCACTGATGGGGTTCACAGCACAGCTATACAAGAAACTAGCATGGTGAACCGAAAAGACCAAGGTCAGGCAAGAAAATGAAATCAGCCTTGCCACTAGAACTGCGCTCAAAACCAAAAAGCAGCAAGGGGTGAGGGTTCACCAGCCACAGCAGGAACTCCCTCTATTCAGAATAGTTACCTTCAGGCCAAGTGCATTAAGAACAGATGGCTGTTTGCTTGGGTTATTATTTTCAAAAGGAATATATGCAGTATTAACTTAATAGAACTGCACATCACATACGTATTTACGTGAAGGCACGTGCCTAAGTTGGATCTAATGTGATACACAGCGAAACAGTTAATACCTGAAGAACTGCTTTGTTTGTAACTTTTTGTTTGTAACTGAGTTTTTACTTCTTGCTATTCCAAAGCTGCGCTCTTTGGTGTGCCGACTCAGGGGATGAAACCTCACATTTATGCTTTCAAGTTATTTCATAATTAACCTAGTAGATTCTGGCGGGAGCGCTCAAAGATAGAGACTGATAAAATGTGACCTCTTTCCAGGGCAAAACTGCAGAGAAGTAGGGCACAGCACACACAGTCTGCTGGACAAAGGTGAGTATCGTCTTGGTAAAGGGAAACCCTGTCCCACTAGACTGCTGGGGCTTCAACCAGACAGGCACAAGGGAACAAAAAAACCAACCCAAACATCTGGATTTTCAGAAAGCCTAGACTGCTTCTTTGGTAATGTAGAGCAAGAAATCAAGCTGCCTGGTTATGGAGCAAAGGTCCCATCTATGGGCAGAAAGCTGGCTAAAGATTAGGAAGGATAAGACTTAATAGCCAACTTCCCAGTAAGCGAAAGAATCGGTGGTGGAGCTGAGCTGGCAGCACTGTCAGGACTCATTTTGTTCAACATCTGCAGACACCTGGAGAGAAGATCACAGCTGAATTCTCAAAGTCTTCAGACAAAGCTAAGCGCTTTCAGGCAATCTGCTGCAGTGGCAGGCTGTGAACTTCAGAAAGACCTCACAAAACTGAAAGCACAAGCAAAGTTCAATGAGCGGTGAGCTTCAGTGCAGAGATGTGAAACAATACAAGGAAAAAGTGTTTTCACACTACATTTGTACTGCAATATCCAAAAAGGGACCTCAGCCACTATTGAGCTGGACATCAACAGGAACGGACAGAAAACTAGGCAGAAAGTTTTTCTGCTGCTACGTAAAGGCACTGCATTGAGATCTCAACAAGAAAGAAGTGGAGATAATAAGCACACGCAAGCAGCACAATTCAGAAATTCATAGAAAAGGAGAACTAAAGGATTAAAGACACAGATGAGTGATCTCTTGCAAAGACTGATGTAAGCTAGGGCTCTCTGATTCCAACATAAGTTGGGGGGGTGGAATACATTCAAAGCTCACAAAAACCTGATGACAGCAGATAACACCAACACAGACTGCGGAAGTTCCTTGCCAGCTGTTACCTCAGGGTCAGGAGCAGATACTGAAGGAACAGATGATGATGCAGATTCTACCAGCGACCGAAAGCTAGAAGAGGAGGAAGATCGTGAGCAGCATTCACGCGTTGTCCTTAAACAGCCAAGCACTACTGCTGTTGAAGACCAAATATTTGTCTACAAGAAATACTGACCTCACACAGTACGGTTACCTTTCACTTTCTAAATCAAAACTTTTGGAGGAGAAACATCAATCGTAAAGTATTATTGTCTGATGTAACAGCATGAAAACCTCTGAACATGATTTCATTAACTAATTTCCGTTACATTCCTGTAAGGACATCAGTTCAGAGAAGAAAAGGACAGATCCTAAGCTAGATGTGGTTGAGGAACTTGAGGTTTGGGTTACGGGAGAAAGAGCAGGAAGAAGACAAGTTCATCTGTCTCAATTATACCTTACTTCAGGCACTCACAAGTCAGGAAAAACTTGCTTCCAAGACAGCTACACACACCTCACTGCCACAGGCTCCATCTCTGAAAGCATCCATGTCAGCAATGGCAGCCCAGGTTAGAAGTGGGCTGACTCCCCGGCTCTATGACCAGCCATAGTTGATGTCACCTCACAGGAATTCCACCCTGAGTAAAACGCTCCTTTAAAAGGCCACACCTCTTTCACCTCCAGGCAAGTAAGTAGGGACAGAAGAACAAGCATGAAACTGAGTCACTGCCCAGTATGCCAGACACACGTTTCTTCAAAAGAGGCAAGGCCGCATCAAGTAATCACAGATTCTATCCAGCAGGATTCAAGTTAGTTATGGCAAGAATCAAATCCCAGCAAATACAGCAGTCTCACTGGTACTCCTCCCCACCTTGGAAACGTCATGGAAATAGAAGATAGCAAGGCTCTCAGCGTAGCTTTTGCTGCTGGATGGCTCCAGCCTGCTCACCCGACCTGGACCCGAGTCCATAATAAAAGTGTGACGAACTTCCTCTCCGTGTCTTCCTGCAAGCAGCTACCTACACTGCTTCCCTGCTTTCTGTTCTCTATAGAGGGGCAGGGTGAGAGAAGCAGACAGACTGGCTCTTAAAGTACTGGGACAGACAATCCCTGGAGGAATATCTCAAGGTGATGAAATTTGCTCTGTACTGGGTGCTCCACAGCTGGGCAGAGCTGTCTCCATGGAGGCTGCATGTCAGTACAGAGCCAGAACATCTGGGGAATGTCCTAAAAGTGCTTTGCTCACTTGTTCCTGACAGATGCTCCGGAAACAGCCTTCTGCACTGGGCAAGGTTGTGACAGATAACTTTTAAGACAGCCCTACAGCACAAAAACACTTCTGGACAAGAGGCTACACAGCCTGAACCACACCCATATATGAGGCAAAATGGTTTTGAAGAGCTGAACCAAGTTGCAACCTGGCAACAAAGACCCAGAACAGTTATCCAACACACCTGCTCCTATTAGTTTTGCTGGGCACAGAATGGGTGATACATGTAGGCCCCAAGGGATGGATGGACTCCTGAGCCGGCACCCCAAGTCCAGCTGAAGACAGGCTCAGTAACACACCTTGTGCTGCGGAGGCAGCAGGGAGGGAACAACAGGCAGCAGCGGAGCCTGAGGCAAGGCCATGGCCCTCCCAGCATCTCTGAAGGCAGCAGGAAACCAGAATCAATGGCCATGACACAAGGAACAGCAAGAAAAAGGATCTGGGGCTTCCTGCGTCTTCATATCCTGATGAAAGGAAGATACCTGTTTAAATGGCAACGAAGGGAACCCAGCCTGATGCACAGTAATCACAAAGAATCAGTAAACATGCATACTAACAGCACTTGGTCAAGCACGTGTACAAGAGTTTAAGCATCCTAAATTCTACAAAAGCACAAAAAATACACCAGCAGCTCAACCCCCACTTAAATACCTCAACTGCTGTCTCAAATAGCTAAAAGCACATCCTCACAACTTACAAGCAGGTAAGAGCAATTAATAAATTAAAATAAAATCTGAGCTATTTTATTTTTTCATTGTCAGTTTCAGTCCATGATCTATGTCTGCAGTATTTTCTTCAGCTATTCAACTTGAGGAAGTGGGAAGGAAGGGTTTCCTTGTTTGTTTTAAGTTGTCTGGTAGTCCATCTATAGACACCTTATTTTAGTGACGTTTACCATATTTTGGGGGAATTTTTGGAACTGGACAGTAACAAAAATAGAAATGAAAACGTTAAGAATTATTTATCTTTGTACTGGGCAGAGACAACAGAACAGCACGGAAGTCCAGGAAGCAACATGAACACTTAGCTTTGGTCAGACAACTAACATAACTAGGGAAAGGAAAAGAAAAAATACACACACAGAGTGAATACAAGCCATGTCTATTACTGCCACTTTAAATAGCTGGTACTCTCTTTATGGAGCCTGCTTCTGGAGTCACTTAGAATAAACCCAGCTCTCCTTAAAAGCAACCCTCATTTTTCATCCTATGTTTAAGCCCTAACCCTGGGGAATACAAGGAGCCATAACCCTAAAGACAAAAACTTTTCTCTCCCAGCTCAAGCTAGGAACATGTTGCAATCCCGGGCAGTGCTGCCTGCAAACAGTTGACAACTACAAAATTAGGTCCAACAGGAGGTTTTTATTTAACGCAAAACATAAAAAGTACAGCTCCACACATTTTGGCTTACTCAGAGGGCAAGCAGAAGTTCAAATACCTATAAAACTATATGACATTCGCTTCACAACATGGTGGAATTACTAAAAATCATTTTTTCCAAATGCACCTGTACAATGTTCCAGACCAATTGCTTCCATCTGCAAAAAAACCTCACTTCCATTATTTTCACCCAACCTCTTCCCTAGCATGCATTTCCGTGTCCTTCCTGTTTACTCTCACTGCTCTTTCAGATCAATTTTTCGTCCTTGGAGCTCCTCTCCTGACCTGCTTCTTCCTTGTCCTTGACTCAGAACTACAGCAGGAACCTCAGGTTTGTTCCTTCGATCCCCTCAATCTTGGAGGGGTGCCTTTCATCATGTCCTACCTTCCTTTTAATCTGTATTGAGAGGTCAATGACAAAGTCACCAGCATTAACTCAGCCCTCCTTGCAGCCACACAGTCTCCTTGTGATTAGAAGGAAAGCTGAATTTGTGTACAAGTCATCTCTGTCCAAGTATAAGCACAACAAAGTGCGGGGCTACATGGTGTTTATCCAGCTGGGAAAGAGCTATCACAATGCACGCTCCTACACCTTGGCACACAGCTGTGTGCCAGCAGCCAAGTTCTTTCCTAGAAAAGCTATTTAATGCTTACAGTGCATCAGTGAAAATTAATCAAGCCAACACAGGTAAGGCATGGTAAAACACTTTCTTACCTATCAAGGAGCGGGGATGTTAACTACTTCTTCAGGCTTTAAATTCTCCCAAAAGCCCTTTGGAGAGTGGGACACCTCTTTAGCCTCCGGTTGCTTCTGAAAAGGTTCTTCCAGCCCCTGGAAGCAAGCAGCAGGGGTCTGGCAGCCAAGAGCTCATTCACACAGCCTCAAGAGGCTGGTGTCTCCAGGTGCACCATTACTGTATCACTTTGCTACCCAAACGTGTTTACTGCTCTGGAGATTATTTTCTTTTTTATTTTTATTATCATGTTACGTATCCTTCCATCACAGCTTGAGCAAGGACTTGTAAAGATCCCAGAACTCCTAATCCACATTTATAGAAGCAATTACAACAGCTTTCAGAAAATCGTTTTGATCGCCTTCAGCATATGTGCTCTGAGCAGACAAACTAGAAAGTCTTGAGTTAAGTATTGTTTCTCTATGTAAGAAGGGGACTGAAAACGTTTCTATTTTTGTGTAGCAAAACATGTTTCTTACGTTCTCCCAAAAGGGATATTAAATTAGACACCTATTTACCAGAAGTACTACTGTAATTGTATATACACTTCTAACACGGTCACGTAATTCACACAACTGTTTAAAATGCCTTCAATAGAGATCCATTTTTAGAAAAACGCTGCCTCAAACACAGTAGTTTTTGTCATTTCAGAAAAGCAGATCTTCCCACTTATTGTCACAGCATTAGATATTAAGTGAATCCCAACATGTGTTTTTCAGATCTAAGAATATTTGGAGAACGCGTTCAAAAGGGTTTTCAAAATGATAGGGAGAAAGCAGAAGTAGCACTGAGGACAGGGAAAACCTTGAGCAGAGCCCAAGCAGCCCAGAGACCGAAGTCAAATCCACTGACTTCATGCAAGAAATCCTCTGTATCCAGAAGCTGCTACAGTATCCCCCTCATTGTACCACACCCTCACTCCCCAATAGGCTCTCTGCTCTCCAGCCACTCTCACGGCACAAACATCACTGCTTACAGAAAAACACTTTCACGCTTGCCTCGAAACTATGACAGCTTTGCACTTCTAATTGGATTCCCACACCTCCAAATGCCAATTTGGAACAGATAAGTTGTTTACTTTGATGATAGCAAACAGCAGAACTGACTGCGCACAATTTTTGGAACTGCTTCTTTAATTTCAGAGATCAGTTGTTTTTGACCAATATTTCCACAGCGGAGAGTATGTGCAGAAAATAGTAGAACACTGCTAACACAGGCTTAGGTGAATAAAAGCTTTAAGAAAGGCAAGCTTCCCAATTCCACCCTTGAAGCGCGAGTTTCAGCTGATGAGATAAACTCACAAGTACACATAAGATTAATATCAGCCATGTGGTTTTTTTTGTGTCATACTGGCAGCAATGCTATTAGACATGTCTGTATTTAAGACAATCCCTAAGTACAAGAACTGAGCAACACTCAAGTAAATCTGTACATCAGAACAGTTCTTCTTTCAGGTAAATTCCAGTTATAAGTAATGCAACTTCCAAGTGCATTTCCTCACAAACCTGGGCTTATCTGAAGCCTGTCTACCTATTCTATTAGATGAAAAAGTTTGAAGATACTTTGGTACAGTAAATGCCAGTGTTTCCCTACCAAGCACATCCACTTCCCATCCCCATCTTTTCCTTATATTTGACATAATCTGCAACCCAAGCGAGGGCTCCGTGGGAACCTAAGTGAGCACCACGCTCTGCACTGCTTTCTGTTTGTCTGTCTATGGAAGGGAGCAGGGACACGCAAAAAAGCATTGTTAATGATGCAGAAATGCTCTTCTGGTTCAGAGGCGGAACCACACACTTTCACTTGCTAAAACAGTTAAAAGTGCAGTAGAGAAAGAGTTTCAATAGTTTCCAGCTACCATCAAGGTACAGTTCAGTCCTAAGCCAAGAGAACTTCAGTCAGCTCTATCTGTTCTAGAAAGCCCATCACCTGGACTCTGACCTGCATCTGAAAAGCCTGCCTGCACGTTTCCATCTAAAGAAGGGAAGTGATACTCATCAAGGACAGGGTAAAAGCATGAGTCTTCAGCCTTTAACTACACTGCCACGGGTGTGGCCAGACGAAATGACCTAATGCTCTGCTGTCATCAGAGGGGACGCTCCCTCCTGCTTCCTTCTCTCCCCCAGCCATGAAGTCTATCCCGTTCCTAGTCATCACAGCTAAAAATAAGCCTGATCAACTTGCTCACCTAGTAGAAAAGTGTTTGCTCTCACACTGAGCTCACTTTCTGATAAATGAGGAAGTTCAGGTGGCTCACTGCAGGGTCACCTGAAGCTCTAATGAGACCACATGCAGGAATGAACACAAACATGGAACCCCCACTTTGATAGCGATAATTTTTCTGCAACCGATGGTGAACTGACACTACATGCACAGTTACATACAAAGAAATTACATTCAAGAAGAGCATCAAATTCCGTGCAAAAGCCAAGGCCTTGCCAGACCTATGCACGTATGTACACTCATTATACAAGAGTGAAAAATACAGTATAAATAAATACAGATTTTACTCCAGAAAGTTTAAAAAAACTCCTAAGGTCAGTTCATGTCAAATGCAAGTTACTGCTACCATTACTTGCTCTTCAGAAAAACAATCACTAAAAAGAACACAGGAGAGAGCACTCATTATCTGTTGCGGATTTTCATTAATTTACATTACTTACTTTCAGGGGCAAAAAGCCTCTGATCTGGGTGCTTCTCTAAAATAATGACTTTCTGAAAAATAATTTCTAGGGCCAAGTTCACCAGAGGAGTGAATTCGTAAGCAGAAAAGTGATCAGGAAACACTGACTTGCAACAGCAATGCCCTCCTGAGCACGTTCACCTTACTTGGTCAACACCTCAAAAAAGAAAGTCTGACATGAACAACCAGCTGGTGCTCTTATCTTGTGAGTAAGGTGTTAACACAAAGAAGTAACTTATTTTGTTGCTGTAACTAATTATTCCATTATAATCCACTGATCTCCTGTGGGAACTGGTTCATCAAAACCAACTTCATCAGAAGCTTGATATCAGGTGTTTTGTTCCTGATATTATGACCAAAATTCATTAGTTCAAATGATGAAAATCTGTCTGTACATTAGGTGGTATGACTCATCCTCAAGTCAGTCAGGATAGGCACCATTTCTCATCATCCTTACTTGCAGTGGTAAACAGGCAGCAACAAAAATAGAAATTGTAGTCAACGCATCAAAACAGGCTGCTCTGAAAGACTGGCATCCCACACACCTTACAAATAGAAACAAGAAAGAAAACTGCATTAGTATCAATGTAACCTGATGTGCAAGATGACAAGCCAGAGATGGAAAACAACAGAAACAGATACCCGAAAAGTGATACTGAAAAGGAAAAATATGTTACCCATCCTGAAAGGAGAAAAAGAGCCTTTTTCTTTTTTTTTGATCTTGAAGGAGGGCAGAGAAGAGTGAAGAAAAAGCAAAGAGATCTCAAGTGCCAAAAAGGAAAACGAAAGTATGCTTACATAAGGAAATGGAAAAAAATAAAATGCCACATCCTTTACTGTGAAGGTAAACACACAAGCACATAAATGAAATTACTTCCAATAAACTGTTAAGAAAAAATCATTTACACAAACAATTGGCTCTTGTGTAAAAAACAGGAAGACAATTCGTTAATCTCATCTCTTGGGGAGAGCTTTATTCATGACTTTTAACATGATTTGGTTCGCAGCACAGCTCCAGGAAGCATTCAAAAAATCCCACATTAGGCAAGACTGAAATCAAGGACAAGGTGAAAGCCTGAGCAGTCTGCCTTTGGGTTCAGCTGCTTCCTGCATGACAATTTGAGCAGGCAGGTCCTTTGGCTTTAAAGAAAGCCACCCAGACTTCTCAGAAGCACGTTCAAATAGAACCTCACTTTCATAAACACATTACAGCCAACAAATGCGAAGGAGAGGAGGGGAGGAGACCACAGACAAGGAATATGAATTGTGCACAGCAGGGATGAGGGGGAGGAAGAGGATGTTTAGTCAGCACCTCCCAGAAATACTGACATGAAACTGCCCTACCTCTTCCTAACTTAGTTACTTCAAACTTGAATAAAACAATGCATGCTGGGGTTCAGGTTCTCAGCACTCCATTAAAAAGACTCTATCTAAGGTTACCACGTTCACAGTATTTACAAACTATCTGCTAGCTATATAACAACCTTTAGAAAAAAGGCAGATGTGTGTACATGTTAAACACACGGTGATGGCATTCCCTGGACCGTTGAGAAAAGCTCCACGCAGCAAAGCATGCTGCAGCCAGCAGCCCTGCCTGAGGGGAGGAACTGGCACACTGTGCAAAGGGCAGGGCTGGGGACTGTCAGTGGTGCCAGCAGTGCTGCAGAGCCCTGAGTCTGCCCAGGTACGAAGGAGACCCCTTCCTGCTACAGAAACTGGAAGACAGTACCACGACGAGCCAACTCCTGTCACTGCTATTAAAGTGCCCTCTGAACAAAGCAGAGCAAGGCTAAAAAACTGAGAGAGATGGGGACTGAACTGAAAGCCGCACAGTCTTTCGGCTGACAGTTTCTTCAGGAGTCAGTGCTTCATTAGGAAATGCTCGTAAAGCACTCAGAGTAATGATGGGGATTAAAACGTGACTTGCAAATTGATATACTGGGGAAAAATGAAACTTTTGCCCAAGGAGACAAATTACCAGCAAGATTTATGTCCACTTCTCTCTTTTTTGTACTCTACCCTGGCTACCAGTTTTTCAAACAGATCCCTGAATTTACTATGCTGAAGTGGTCATACTTTTGCCCATTTGTTTTTCTCCACCGCTACCAAAAGACCTGGAACTCACTGGCCACTACTGACTTTGTGTAGAAGTGCAGAAATCTCTGAGAAATTTCAGACACCCCATCAAATAAGGCAAAACTTTCACCAAGCAGGGCAGCAGGGATCGGCTCTCGCACACTGGCTGCCAGCAGGAAGCCCACTGCATCAGCCCAAACATACCAGGCACCAGCAGAAACACGCTGTGCTCCCAGCAATCCAAAACAAATGCCTTCTCTACCTGTGAGAGGAGGAAACTAAGGTCACTGAGTTTTAGCACATACATAAATAAATGGACAGATCTATAAGAAAGCAGGCAACATTAGTTCCACGGCTCAGAAGTCCGTGCCATGCATGTCCACAAACTCTTCAACCTCTGCTTTAAAGCATTCCAGAGCTCTGCCTCCACCTACATTTGACCTCATTTCTTTACCCACCCTGTCTCACCCAACTTGCTTTAAAATCCTGGCAACATGCCCTTAGGAAACTTGTAATAGCGAGAGCTACATCTTGTGGAGTAAGGTCATTCTGTGTTTACACCTATGTATTAGTGCTGAAGTTGATGCTCTATTTGTACTATGGATATTCAGACTACAAACTGAATTATAACGACAGCCTGCACGTGCTTTTAGTGCATCACTGGGCATCCCTGCTACCAATTATTACCTTCATGCATGAATCTATGCATGACAAGCCACAGTACAAGTGCAGGTAGATAAAATGTGCCAAAATCCTCTGCCCTACATGAAGCCTGAAAGTCTTAGTAACCGGCAGGTGCAAAAGGTGCAAGGAAAATGTAATTCTAATGTGAGAATTAATTTTTAAACCATAGTGCATCATGTGGTACATAAAGCTTCACTTTCTTATTTTTTTTGGCAACAACTCAAAATGGACTCCATCTACATTAACCAGATTCACGATAAATCTGCCTCAGTTCTAATATCCTACAGAGAACCCAAACTATATCCTCAATTGTTGAGGATCAACTGCTTTCATTTTCTTAATTCGACTGCCATCTAACAGGCTTTGAGAGGGAAGCCAGCAACCCACCAAAGCTTATGCTTTTCTGGGAGACAGGCAGGGACCAACCTACACACAGCATGGAAAATCAGTGTTAACACAATCTGGCTGAACACCACTAGACAGGAAGTATCTCTAAAGGAGCGAAGCAACAGATCTCTGAAAAAACAACTCTTTTGCTCTTGCTTTTAATCAAGAAGATAGCAAAAGCAGTAGTTCTCTAACCTTTATGTTAGTTCAGAACAGCCTGCTGCTCCAAGTAAGCAAAATTCAAGCCAACATGTTTAAAAGTGCTTGAGATGTACAGAACTAACAATTTGGTTTTCTATTTTTGTCTGCTTACCCTGCTGCTTTTGTCTGTAAACATTCTGTAGGAGCATGTGAAATTCAACAGCGAGGGCTCTGCGCTAGGAGCGACTCGGCAGGGTCACGTTCTTAGAAGTGTGTGGTGGCTGTGAGCTCACATCACTAGGCAGGGTCAGTTCCGGACAGCCACTGCATTATGTGGCTGCAGCTGGGTGACAGCCTACAAGGGAAAAAAAGTGTTCCTCCCCAGCTGCAGTGGCCATTTAAAGATCAAAAGTGAGAAGGAAAGGGAAAGCAAGTCACTGGTTTAGGGAAACTGGGTTATTAGGACACTGGATAATACCTTCACTTCTTTGCTGGTCTTCTATTTTCAACATAATGCCTATCTTATCAGCCTTAATCACCGCATTTTCCCACTCTCATTCTGTCCAAATTCACGATTAGAAAACCTCAGTATGCACTGCATAATTTACTCCAATTCTTTCATTCTGGATTCCTCGATTGTGATGCAGCTAGGCCATAGGTATGACAACCTCACCCATTTACTCCCTGGTTTGCATTAAGACCATAACCAGCTGCCTGAGGTAGTAAAATATAATACAGAAATCGCCCTAAAGGATTATTTATCTATACCAGGCTGACAAAAGAGGAAATTAGATGAGGCTAAAAATAAGATGTTGTACGCAGGTATTCTTACACCAAAATAAGGCATTCACAACTCACCTTTAACATACATTGATCTGATCAACCAAGGTCAAATCAATGTACCTGCTCTAGTTTCACAGGGAAAGGTCAAGTCAGGTAGAACATTATCTAATGAAAATATAAAGATAGCTACTTATTTCATAAAATACTGTTCAAGAACTTCTTCAAATTAAAAAAAAAAATAGTTGATTTAGACATTCAGCCGTATCATATTTAAGACTTCTGTCTGAAGAACCTACCACATCACATCACTAAGTGCAGAGGAAAAAGGTTGACAGTAGCTTTCCCCACTACCACGGTTCTTCCATTCCTAAACAAACCGTAACAAGTGGCTTCAAACTTCACCTTCCCAAAAAGGTGGCAAAATTGCATGCTCTGTCGTATAGAAGCACATCTGAACAGTTAAAGGAAAAAAGAAGCCACAAAGGGAATGAGTATGTTTTTAAGTGAATACGCAATTTTATCTAAAATGCTACAGTTTTAAGGTCACGTAAGTCATGCTTTTATTCAGAGAAGATAATCACCTAAACTTTGAATTCCAAGGGTGATCACAGTAGCCATTTCAGTATGTACTGTGGTCAGGATAAGACACATATCCCCCACATCTTTGTTCTGCTAACTTCTGCCAGGAGAGCCCATGCCATTGGCTCCATGGCAGTGAGCAGCACGCTGGACTCTCTAGCAACATGTGAAGGCTTGCAGCTACCATACAGCAACTCAAGAGCCAAAAAGTAAGGATTTGGGCCACCTGTAGGACAACTTCCTGGGAAAAAAAATAAAAAAGTTACATATTTGACACTTATTCAATTTAATCTTTCATACAGAGAGAGAGAAATCAAGAGACAGCGAACAAGGCAAACACTAGAAGGGAAACCAAGATTTTTCTCAGCCCTGAGGCTCTGCACGCAGGTTGTCACAGAGAAGCTCAGAGAAAGTTGTGCAATCTTCTGACAGCTCCAAAGACATCTTCAGAGCTGTTACCAAAGGCACAAGAACCAACTCCTAAAATGCAGCAAGCATGTTTGTAACTCTTCCCAAAGAAGAAAATTAAGTACTTCAATATTTCTGTATTCCAAACACATCAAGAAGCTCCATTCCAGCAATAAACATTGAGAGTTTCTAAGGACAAGCTAAAAATACTGAAGATATTTTTAAGTCTAGAGAAGCAACGTTTGTTAATCCACACATTTTAGCTAAATATATGGCTACATTTTTACCATTAAAGCGAAGATTCAACCACTTTGCTATGTAAATAAAACTAGTGTATCCTCAACAAATAACAGTGGCTTTCCCTAAGCACGCTGTGTGTTCCAAGCTCTAAGTGGATATATTATACATACAAAAGCAAAGGAGTCCTCCAGCAGCCTTCTAAAAGCCTAACAGCCCCCGATAGCCAGAAATCCCAACCATCTTAACTGTTTCAGATAGTTTATGGAGTTTAAACGTAGTCAAGTCCTTTGCTAGATAAACTGAAAGACCTGAAATCATTCATACAGTAGCTACAGCCACTATTTCAAACATCAAATTTTCAGACAAAAGATTTTTTGTACAGAATTCTGCAGGTAATTATTCAATTTCCAAGCGGCTGTTTTTCTAAATAAACTGAACTCTACCATGAAGCGGTGTGTCGAGGACCAACAAGGACAACATGAGGGCAATTGAGCTTTACTTGGGAAAGGGGGAAAACGGGACATTTTGAGAGTAGGCATGATTTAAGCATCGGCCTCATGCTGATGGCAGCCACACTGTATTTCAAGGAATTCTGTGTTGGAAAAAAAAAAAAAAAAAGAAGTTGTTTTCTGCAAAACAAATTCTGAGCTCTGGACCACAGCCAAAAATAAAAACCGTAACAAGGGTGTGTGCTAAGAATGGAGGCAAACCAGCAGAGTTTAAGCACACATTCAGGGAAATAGGAAAGCCAAGATTCATCTGGAGCTAGAAAGATATCAGCTCCATGTCCTTTGTACTGTTTCCAACTGAGCGAGCAGCTAGCCCATATTACAAATGATTTAAAATCACAGTGTTTAGCTTATATTTTAAAATGAGTTCTGATGCTTTTAGCTGCTATATCTCTAACTACAGCTTACAAATAAAAATCTGATGGAGAGTTCAGTTTCTCAGCAAATAAAGGGTAAAGGAAATTCTCCTCCACCCCAAAAAAAACTAAACAAAAAACAAAAACCGAGAAAACATATTTCAGCTCCTTGTGTGTACATGAATATTTAAATTTGAATCCATATGTTCATGAAACTGAGATAAAACAACCAGAATTCATCTTTCTTAGACCCACCAGCAGGAAACATACTAGCAACTGCAGGAAACACAGAAGAGCCACGGTGGACCACATGCAAAATTCACACGGTGTTCTGCACCATGGTCATAAATGTGGTTATTTCATGGCCTCGCTACAACACCCCCAGAAACTGCAGCAGCTCCCGTGCTTCAGCACCTCAGTTCCACGTGCAAGTCTTCTGAGCTAGTACGTTCCCAAGCTCAAAACCAGATGGTTCTACATCAGAAAGGCTAAGTATTTTGGTTTCACAATATATATATATATATTTAGCTAGGGTTCAGAAGTTCAAGCCTGCTTACATCCGGTCATAAACCGTATGGATGTGACAACACTGAAAGAGACTGACACCTCCTAGCCAGAAGACATGAGTTGCCAGGCTTTCAAGAAGTTGTTTCAGGGCTGTGCCAAGACCTGAGTGCGCTTCTTCTAAACCCTGAAATGATCAAGCTGCCAAATAGTGAGGAAGCTCCTCCATACGGCCAAGCGGTTATTTTGTAAATACAATTAATTTTGCAGCTTGCTGCGTAAAAGCTTCACAATAAGGAAGAGCAGCAGAAATCTCTCGAACAGCATATTAAGATGGTATTTATTTTTAAGTATAAATATATACATTTATATTTATCTGCTACAAAGTGCAGACCGATGTTGGACTTCCAGCGTGCTGGCTGCAAACTCCAGCTCCTTACATGCAAGCAGCACCCTGCAGAACAGGAGTAGAAGCGTGCACGTCTCCACTCTGATCACAACAACACAGACCCCAGCACATTTAAAAGCATAAAGCTCAGTTCTCTGGGGATGATGTACTCCACAGTAGTAGTAATAAAAAAAAAAAAAAAATCAGTAAAAATTCCATTAAAACTATGCATGTCCGGTTAAAGAGTGCCAGTTGAAAAATCTTTAGCAAAATTGTTCACTGCATGAGAGCCATGGTGGGAGAGTTAACAAGGGAGAGAAAGGACTAAACAAAAACAACTGACACATCTCAACAGTGCACTAAAAACTAGTTACAATATGTAGACACTTGCACACGCTGACGGAAAGTTAGAGAGGATAGAAAGTCATGATCCAAAGAAAAGCTTGATCCAAGTCACCCGTACTTGGAAACATAGCAAAAACTGTGCAGTACTACTTGTGTAGACTTAATTACATAACTAAATGAAGTTTTAGTTCTTGAGCATATACAATGGTAAAAGTCAACTGTAGATACATCAGAAAGCAAATTTTGACAGTCAGGCCCCGTTCAGCACTACAGCCTTGTTTTACCTAAAATTCTTCACTAACACTGAAATAGAAAGCTGCGAAGATGAGGTTCTGCTGTTAAGTAGGCCAGGGACTTGAGCAGTCGTTTGAGATGGCTATGGCATTCTGATCAAAACCTGCTGTATTTCTTTTCCTTTAAAATGTTCTACAAAAAAAAAATTAAAATAAAATAAAAACACCTTCCTTTGAGAGAAATAACCAAGATGACCAGAGGACCAACTTTTCTACCAACACCTAAAATACAGTGTTTTTGCTTAACAGTACTTAAAAGAACTGGTTCTTTAGAAAAACAAAAGGAAGAGAAAACTGGATGGAGACGGAAAAAAAGCACTCAAAAACTCAACAGAAGTATATTCCTCTCATTACAAAAAACTGAAGTCTATGACATAAATAGTTTTTCCTTTCTTCTCCTGTACACTGACTATATGGATAATTATTGTAAAACACAATTAAGTCTCTACACTGTCATGCTGCTGGCTGACAGAGCACTTGTAACAGTGCAACCCTGTTCCTATGGAACACGCAGAAATTTAACTGTGCCTCAAACTTTAGAGATCAAGGTACGTGTCAATATTTTCATATCAATTTGGTTCCCGCTATATCTTACAATGTAGGACTAACCGTGCATCCCCTTATCACTGATACTACAGTCATGTTTTCTGAATTTCAAATAATCCGACTCCAAGCCCAGCACGACAGCTAAGAGCAATCTCAAGCCCAAGCGAAACGTAATTTCATTATGCAACACACATTCAGTCCCTCACTTCGGATTACAATCAGAATACAAGCAGTTATGGACTTGACAATGAGAAGGGAATTCCCCTGAATAGTCTCTGAGCACGCCCAACATGCCAGAGGCAGTCAAATATTACTTATGCCTCTTAAGTAAGCCATGGAATTGACTCAGCTACATGAAGTGCAATGGTAAAAAACTGCAACAAATTGGATAAAGGGAGGGGGGGGGGGGGGGGAAATCAATGGAGGGAAGTGCCTTTTCCTCCTCCTTCACGCAAAATACTGGAGGGGGAGGGTGTTGTTATCAAACGAATAAACTCTGTTTGGAACCAGACTCAAGCTTAAACAGAGAGGCTGGAAAACAAGTCTGCTGCTATAGAAAGTTTTTATTCTGAATGCGAGTCGAGACAGCTCCACATCTGATAAAGTTGGGTGGCTGCTCTAGGTACTACTGACCACAAGAAAGTCCCATACATGTCCATGAACAACTAAATTACTATGTTTCTATTTATTCACTTTAGCTTTGTTCTAGCCACTTTAGTGGTCTGGAAACAGGCACGATTGCTCTTTACGAAGAGCAAGTAAGGCTTTCTCTTCAGGCCACAACAAAGAAAGCCTCCAGCTCCATATAAACCAAAACATCCCCTCAAGACGGCTGAAGTTTGAGTTTTGGAGGGTTTTTTTAGAAGGGTTTTGTCAGAGGCATTTTAAAAATTACGAAAGGCTTCACAACTGGAGGCAAGAAGCTTTAATGTCTCAGATAAGTCTTACAAGTAGAAGACCAAAAGGAACCTGTTAAGTTCCTAAGTTGAATTTCTTGCTGATACAGCAACTGTATTCGAAGTACATCTGTAAGGAACTTACCTCTTAAACTTTTGGGGCAGGTGAGAGAACAGAAGCTTGAGAACTTTTAAAACAGAAGACTTTTTAAAAAACAAAACGAAATACTGGTGTCTCTGAATATTGCACAAATCTTGCACTCGACATGAATAAAAACAATGATTAAATGTTCACTATTTCACCCAAAATACTTACATAGAGAAAAACAACATTAGCAGAATAGTCAGTGAGGAAGTTTGTATAAAGACAGTTACCGTTAGTTTCACTTCCAAGTTCGCCTTTCCTGTGATAGCCCCTGCTTTTGGAAATGCGATTCGTGGAACCCACGCAACACGACGAGCACACAGTTCTCCACATGCAGCCCTCAGCAGCAGTGACCCTTCACAGTTTTCCTGTCTCTTTAGAATGCTGTACAAAGCATTCCTGTATGCTGTTCTACTCTCCTATTTGTGACAATAAGAATTAGTTCTATGTTGAAAACAGGAAAGCTAAGTCACTGAAAAAAGAGCAGCACAAACTTCACTGCTGCTACTGAGGTCTTTCTGAATGACTCAAGACTTGCATATTTTCTTCCCACTGGCAGTGGGAAGAAAGGTGTACAATAAGGAGTTTTACCTTCGCTTACAGCCAAGGCAATTGTTATTGTCTACCCAAACCGAGCGGTGCTTCTGGGTACACCACACATTAATTACCTCTTGCTGACGATACTAAGCTGGTTGACTGGTGCTGTTGACTCTCGACGGATTAGAAACCTTGCAGAGGGATCTAGATTGGTTGTCCAATGCTCCCGTCTTCAACGGCACGAAAGTCAACAAGGGTATGTGTCAGATTCTGACCCTGAGATGGAGTGAAGTGGGGAACAGAGCTGGAAGGCACGACCTGTGAGGAGAGCTGTGGACATGTGTGCTGTCCAGTCTGGTTGAGAGGAGGCTGAGAAGCAACTTCAATGCTTCCTGCAGCTCCCTGAGCACGCAAAATGGAAACACCAGTCTCTTATTCCCTGGTACTGATACAAGGATGCATGAGGGTGGCAGAAGGCTGCACCAGGGAAGGGTCGGTCTGGGCATCAGGTAACATTTCTTTATCATGAACGTAGTCAAGTGCTGGAACAGGCTTCATAAAGAGGCAGTTGGTGCCCCTTTCCTGTCAGTTTTCAAGATGCATTTGGATTACACTGTTGGTAACATCCTTTAACCCAGACAATCTATCAGACTCTATGGTCTTCACAGGAATCTTTCAACTAAACTACTCTAGTCTTATTGAGAAATTCCCAGCTGGATACATTCATCTGAGCATCAATTTTTGTCCAAACCTGGAAACTCGGTCCATTTGCATAAGCTTCTACCATCTGTGTAGAACTCTGAAAGCCAATGACAAAGAAAAAAAGTCTGGAACTCATTTTAAAATACATCTAGAATATCAATAAGACCTGAAACCCTACATCAGCATTGATTGTTTTTTTTAATCTAAAAATGCGTTGCTGCATTCTTTAAACCAGGTCCATTTTCAAGTTTGCCATTCCACTTCCCCTTTAACCTCAAAAAACACAGCATGTACTTTTTAGTATTTGTAAAGCATACTTGCATAAAATTGAAAACCACACAAAACGTTCCAGTAACATCAACTAAACTCTGGCATTACAAACAATAAATAAAACATTTTCAAGGGCTGTAGCTCCATACAACTTCAATCAAAAATATAGAAAAAAAAAGAAACTAAGAAAGGTGCAAGTACAAGAAAGTGATACATGACCATTTAAACTACTGTCTTTATACAAAGAGAAGTCTCCACAATTTTGCCAAAATAGAAGCTGAGGAGTGCTTCTCTCACTTTTCTTCATCATGAGGAAAAAGTTATTCATACACGTGCATTGACTTGTAAATCTCAGCCTGTGTACCAACTCATCTCAGCTGCTGCACTCCTAACCCAACAACCTCAGAGAAGCGTGTTTTTTTGTTCACTCGTACTTCAAACCTCATTGTCATTCAGAAAACTCTATTCATCCAAATGATTCCTGTAAGGAAAAAATACTGTGCCACACTTCCTTCTTCATGGCTGTTTCTGACACTTGATTACTCCAACTCCTTGTCATCATCACAGCTCTGAAGCTGAAGAATGTCAACAGAAGCGCCCCAGTCTCTCACAAGCTATCAGCAGGGAAGAGGAACAAATTTTCCACAATACCCAAGTTGTAAACTATTCCATCGTTCATAAGATGACAGCTGCAGACAAAAAAAGATCTGCATGCCCCTGACGGTCTAAGCCATCTAAGAGATGGACTATTTTATGCATGTCAGATTCAGAGCAAACGCTATCCGGAGCCTTAAGCAAAGTTCTGCAGTCTCAAGTGAGAGCCTCCTCTCTTTCAGTTGAAGCTCTGATTTATTTTTTTTTTTTTTTAATCAGCCAAAGATTTAAAGGGAAAAAAATAAAAGGTATTCTGTTCTATTACTACACCTTAGGAGAAGCCCAGCACAAAGCTGCAGGGTTATCTCCTCTTCCATTTGAGCAGATTAGGAAGAAAAAAAAAAAAAAAAGAAAGTGACATCCATCTATTTTTGATTATTAAAATCATACGGAATAAAGAAGAAAGACATCAATTTTTTTAAAAAATGAAATAGTTGTAAGAAGCTGTATTAACAGTAGTTTAGAATTTCAGCCTTCCAAAGTAGCCTTCACCGACTGAAGCTTTGTGAGGCACAGAAGAGGAAATGTTTGCTTAGTACTACTCTTCAAAGTTTCAGCACCAAACTGGAAGCCACTTACCAGTAGAGATAATCAGTTTTGCTTCAAAGCATCTTAAGCTCTCATGAGACAATTCTAGAGTTTCATACATTCCTCTTTTTTTGGGTAACAAGAAGTTGGGTATAAGTCAACTAAAAACCCTAAAAGAATTATGCATACAGTGTTAACTGACAATGCTTTGATTTTCAAAGTCCACATTAAATCTTCTATCTTTGAACTACAGAACCCTAATAAAATTGGAAGAATGTATGTATCTACACTACACGTTTACAGCAGACCAACAGATTCTCTCCTTTCTTGGCTTATCCTCTAAGCGACGTCTGTTTCTACACACAATTTTCTGACGAGTGCCTATTCATTTAATAGAAACAGAAGTGACTACTGCAATTAGAAAGTTATAAAGAGACAAACGTTCTTCACGCACTGTCATTACACACATTAAAGTTATCTACTTACACCGTCAGCTCGTTCAGGCATACACCCCTATCACAGTATCAATACACAGACACCTACTGCAATACAGACCTGGTCTGTACTTGAAGCTCTGAGCAATGCTTCACTTGTGTAGAAGCAAAAACCACAGGACCAAAAATTGAAGGAAATAATTTCCTTAGGGCCCATACAAAGCTAGTTGGAGATTCCCTGCAGAAATTCAGTAGCTCTCAACTGCAATACAGGAGGCCCATACTACAGCAAACGTTCAGGCGCACAGAACTTCTGTCAAAAGCAAAATTCAGAACTGATTTAAGCCTCTAACTAAACTAAATACCTTCCCAATCAGATTAAGCCCTTCCAAACATCATACAGTTACCTCAACTCCAAGGGTAACGAGATTCTTTCTGAACAAGTTACACGTCAAGGGTAAGACAAACCACTACACACAGTATGTTCACAAACTGAAAAAAACTCTTAAGACAATCTAGCAGAAAGTCTGAAAGCTACGGCACATTTCACAGACCCTCACCTTCACATCCAACAACTTTCAGCAAGCTGCCAGTAGCACTACCTACCCCAATCCAAATGGGAGAAGAGATGGGAACAGGACTAGTGGTCTACAATTGAAATTCAGCCAAGACCATGCAGAACTAACCAGAATGACAGAAAATACGGCTGTAATGGACTACCAGCTGCCTTAATTCTAACCTATGCAAACTTCATATTAAAACTACCGAGCAAACTTTTCCATTTTTAAGACAGCCACTGCTGGAAATCTGACAGTTTCCTTGTCTATCACAGTGCTCATGTTGATATTAACTGAAAGCACATTTGCTGCTTAAGTTTAAGTCTATAACTTGTTTTACTTGTAGTGGAGAAGAAAAGCTTGACACCTAGCTGATAGGCCTTCTTTGCGGATCTCATGCCTTCCCAGGTATCCTCCACCTCATCATTTGCACAGCTAAGACTCACTGAAATCTGACAGACTACATCCGGTCCTACTAAACTGCACCCTACTTCAGATGCCACGCTTTCTCTATTTGTTTAGATTGTTTTCAACACGTGATCTGAAGTCTTTGGAATTTCTCTGAAGGGAATGTAATCTGAAAGCTTGCTCAAACCAGCTAAAAAGAAAAAAAACAAACCAAAATCCACTGTTACACCTAAGAAAAACTCTCAGAATTCCCCTTTCCCATCGTACTAGTTTAACTGTAAGTTCTGACTAATCTCAAAAAAAAAAAAAAAAAAAACCTTTATTTTACAATGGCTACACACATTAATTAGATGAACAAATGCCTGAAACTCTGACCAGAAATACAAAACAGAAGTATGAAAGTAATCAGAGACATCAAAAAGGCTACATTCAAGAACTGACATACTGGGATAGATCAGGATCTCATCTAATCCTCTTCACTACTTCTTCATATGCAGCCATAAGTAAACAGTCAGAAAAGAACTCATAGGATACATACATACACAATATATCGATATATTAATTGTGTGTGTGTTTAAAGTAAATCAGTACCTTTATCTAGAAATAAATTAAGTTGTTCTCCAGCACTTCACCTTGTTACCCATGTCCAGTTTATGTTAACAAAGAGCTCTCAGCCGTATGAAGGCAAAAAGAAATGAAAATACTGTGAGTGAATTACTGGAGGAAAAATAAACAGTATTCCACAGAAGTACACATCTGAATTGCTTTAGCAGGTGGTATATTTTTTACATGAGCACTTTCCTGCTCCACAGTTGACTCCATTTACCAACACGTTCTAGGGCTGATCACCTATTAAGAGGTTTTAGTTCTGTGGTTGTAATGGCAACAGGACCAACACAATGAGAAGGTCTTACAAAGAAAGAAAAAAAATGGAACGCTCACCCATCTCCAAGGATCAAGACTTGCAGGAAAAACTCCACAATACAGGGATCTCCAACAAGAGATCCTTCCTCAGTGGTAGTCAGCCCTTACATAAGGTCTAAGAGGTCTTCTGGTTGCACAGATGAATTGTCTTCACCTGTGCTCCCAGGGCCGACCGGGTCTTTTCTCCAGGTGCTCAATCAGTGGTTCAGGCCACGACTCAGCCGTTACTGTACAGTGCTCTACACACTCTTTTCTTCAAAGAATGGGGTGGGTCACTCCAAAAATCTGAAAACTGTACATTTTTTATTTATTTATTTATTATAAAAAGAGCATTTCTGAACAACTTCTAAGGGATTTCAGCTATTTCTCGTTTAATAGCACAAAGGAATATTTTCCTTAATACTAGAGCAAGATGAAACAAAAGTGATTCCTAACTGCACCAGGCTCGTTCCATTTTACAGAAGAGAACACACTCTTGAACCTTCAGGAGCAGCGCTGACTCCCGAGTCAGGTCATCTAGCATTCAGATATCAATGCAGTTGAGCTCAATTTTCCATGTCATAGGAAGAGTTGCGTATTATGTACTCTGCTGCAGGATGTCCAAAGAGGTATAGTTTACACAATAGATCAGCTTGCATATAGCTCAGAAACTTGGTGAAATGCTGGTACCATTGCATTAGCTTTTTGCATATTCACTTTAAAAAACAGGAAAGGGTACTATGCCATACTTGTACATTTAACATTCAATGACTTACTTTCCTCTTAAGTACAAAAACTAGCAATAAACAGCAGAGCTGCTTTCATACAGAGTAACTCCATTCAGCAGGGTTTAAGTGATACAAAACAATGGCCATATTATCTCTATTTAACTCACTGCATGGTTTTATACTGACGGAACCATGAATTGAAGCAAAACAGCGTTAATAGATGCCTAGAGCACTTACTACATTACAAGGGATTTCAACCAAGAAATGTCCAGGAGTTCAGCGGCATCTGCTCTCTTCAGGGTCAGATGGAAGTCCATTATTCCCCCTCACGTGTACACAAATTCCCCACCTCTTTATTAACGAATTTTCCTGGAAATATCCAGGAAAATACCTGAGAAATTTTCAGAAATATTTGCCTTTGTTTCCTACTATACTCGGAAATAACACACCTTTCAAATACACTATCGTCAAAAAACTGTATTTATAGCCTCAATGCAAAACCGTAATACCACCAAAAACAACCAGTTCAAAACTCCAGAGCAGTGATCGCAAAGGTACAGTAAGATTGTTTCACTGCAATGCTTAAATATTTCCAGAGTGAAAACAGTGGCATGGGCTGTAAGTTTCTAATAGACATAAACACCTACTATAAGTTTAAGTTTGTGACTGTTTTGAGACTGACTTTCCTGCCTGTTCCACTGCGCACCCCAAGCTTCCACACAAAAACACAGACAAATACACCCTGAAAAATCCACAGGTGTTGAATCGTGGCCCTCAGCACATGTTGTTATAGAGACTATGTACTTACTTGAAAATTCATTTCTGAAGAGTTTTAAAAACAGCCGCACACCCAAAATTGACAGTTTATCATGTGAGAACTTCCATTCCCTGCCTTATCATTATGTTCTTTTAGAATTGGTTTGCTGACAACCTAAGCAAAAGTTTACAGCCAGGTGGAAAGCCTCCCATAGTCACCGCTCTCAAGGGGAAATATTCGGAAACACAGACAGCACTCTAAATCGCAACACAGTTTCAGAGCTCCCTTAGCAGCACCGAAATTAAATGTTAACGCCAGTGGGACAGGACATTACCAAGTCTCAAAATGTATCACGAGAGGTTGAATGAGAAACAGGTTCACTATTTCTGACAACACGACTATTGTTCCAGTATTAAAACACGACTCCCAAACACTGCCTGCAGAAAGGTACTTAGTCGACCCAGATTTGACAGGATGTTTTAAAGGAGCCTTTTAAGGCTTTAAAACTGAAGTGCTAAAGCAAAGCCTTCACACGTGCTCTAGGTTTAAAGTCCGGACCCCAGAAGCGTAGACTACAGTCTGCCCTTCCAATCGCGTTTCTGACAATGCATACGTGCCTCTCTTCTCTGGCCCACGCTTTCCATCAAAAATACATGTAAAAATACATACATATATCCCAGCAAAAGCCTTTGCAGCACCCACACTCAAAGACAGTACCTCCAGACAAAGAAGTCCATCACAAAACACATAAGTCTTGTCAACTTCCCTAAGTTCATTTCCCTAAAATGAACTTCTATTAAGCCAATTACATTTTCTAAAACACTGAATGACATGCAGATAATCTGCTGGTGAACTTGGTTGTTCAGACACGTCAAGAATCCAGCAAACACGCACAACTGCCAGCCCCATGCCACTTGCATAAGAACGTCCACACACATCTCCCAACTAACCCAAGAAGGAGCAGCAGGCTCAAAGCTGAACTCAACCAAAACCAGTCCACTACCTTCACTTCCGCTGTCCTGAAGCTCAGGCCCCAGATTTCTGGAATAGCAAAGCTCTTCCAATCTGCAAATGCTGTGCTTCTGGCTCAGTTACACTCACCAGCTGATTCTCCAAAACCAGACAAAGAGGAAAGGAAACATCTTTTAAAGCATATCCCCAAGATTCAAATCAACTCCACAGTTGATACGTACTCCAAAATTAATAGTTATGGGAAACTCATTTCAAAGTCATTGTAGTTGGAATTTGATGATTAAGATTTCTCTCTTGTTAAAGCAGTGCAAGTTGACTCTGCTTCCGCTACACTGTATTATGCTTTACATAGCAGCAGCTGCCAAGCTAGTACACACAACCGGGAGCAAGACTGCAAGACTGGAAGTGAAAGGGCCAACAGATACAATCTTCTCAAGGACAACATTATTTTCCACTTCTGCGAGTTTCAATTGAGCAATTGGACATGTAGAGAAAAACCATTCCAGAAGCCTTACATCTACTCACCTGCAAAAAGCGTGCCTTGCCTGGAAGTCTTCATTCTCTCAGCAAGGCACAAAACATTCTTTCTGATGCTGATGCTCAGCCTCCCACAAATGTGTGGAAATTCACTTACGGCCGTGGACTTCATTTGCGGGGATACAGATCTGTGCCAAATGATTCATGTTTACTTGGCCAACAATCAAAGACTCCGTTCATTTAGACAGATGAATTTGTGTCCCCTTCTTCCCTCCTTCAAGGAAACCCACTCATACTGGTCAATTCAGAAACCCCCAAACCACATGAAGCATGCGAGAGATGGGATACAAGTAATAACAGAGGTTCTACGCAACCATGTACAGTAAGGTGAGAATCAAGAAAACCAAACAGATTAACTCCATCAACTGCAGCTATGTAATTTTCTTTTTCTGCACTGCAGAGACAATCAAGTTTTGCTTCACAGCAACAGTCAAATTTTAGTTTATCTTTCTGCACAACATATTCTTGGCCTGCCTGAAAATTAAACAATTGCCTGCATTCCTGGCAAAAGGCAGTTCTTTGAAGTACAGGGCTTGTAGCTGACAAGAATTATATTCCTACTAAAGAAGTCAAAACAGATGATGCTTGATAGTTGCAGCTCTAAGAAGTCTGCCTTGGTTGGAAAAATTCAGCTGCTGATTGCCTTCTGGTTATAACTTTAGAGCCAACACCCAACTCCTCTCCATCGAAGAGCTTGGATCCAAAAAGACCACTGCAACTTCTGCAGCTACATCAGATCTTATCTTCACACATGCAGAATAGTGCTGTACTCCTATCTCATACATCCTTGTTGGCAATACTTATCCAGTGGGGCTGATCAGGAGCTCCCTTCTTTTCCCTTCTCATCAGAAGGGCTCCTCAAATAAGCTGCAGGACTTCTGCTGCCAGGGAATGGACTACTAGCAGGGTTCTCCAAAATCTGCCCAACTGCCTGAAGAGACATGTCAAGCAATGCAACTATGCCGCTTCACATTCCTGCCATGTATTACATATAAGTGTTGCTTTCCACACGCATACACAACCAAAAGAAGCTACCTAAACAAAAATATATTAGTGGCTACTTAATCTCATCGTAATACCTGCGTAATAGTAGTCCACTACTTTCAAAACAACTTCATAGGTCATTATAAAAAGCGGAAGGCGCTCGGCCCTATTCAGGCTAACTACAAAGTTAGAAAACCATATTTTTCTTAGCCTCAAGTTCTCTTAAAAGCAAGAAAGTGAATCTGCAGACAGCAAGGCACCCTGCAACCCCAGTGCCACTCCTTCAGCTGAGCTGACTCTCTGTATCACCGACACAGAAACCCGGCAAAACACCAAGTGGAAAAGAGATGCAATGGACTTTGCAATGGACTTGATATCAAGTGGAGGTGTGCAATGCCCACTTTAAGAGAGAAAGCACTGATGCTCACCAACCCTAAGATGATGACAGTACGTCAGAAAATATGGAGTTCACTGCTGCAGAAAAGTGGCAATGCTCATAAGGAGGACAGGTGCCATCCCTCTGAAGATCTGTTGCTGTACTGATCTTGTTTAAGGAAGAAAGCTTTCAGTGCTTGACATTGAAAAGCGATCATACCGCTGTCCTTTCTTCCATTGTAAGAAAGGTGATGGTGAGAACACAAACTGCCTTAAACGCTTAGATTTACTTCCTGTCTGCACAAGGTAAAAGTACAGAATGAACTGCTTTATTTCCTTTTCTGAACAACAGACGACACATCTATGGCAAGAGCACCTAATGAAAAGATTCTTCGATAGCACTGATCAGACAAAAGTCACTGTCCACTTCTTTTAGGGGCATGTCAGAACAACTTCTGGGCATTCAGGTTTTTGACAACTCTCAGACGGCGTCACAAAAACGCTTTCACTAAGACCTCCAACGTGCGGATTTTTGTTGAAACCATTGTCTCTCCTACGACACAGACGTAACTTCAAAGGGTAGCACCGCCACAGCGTACAGGATCCAGCTGACCACGTGCTGTCTCATGAACTACACCCAGATGACTTCCTCCCTCTCTCTATACAACAAGCCAGAACTAACACGAGCAGAAGATTCTGTAAAAACAGCACCTTTTACCTATGGTTGTTATCCAAACGTTGCTTGAAGCAGCTTTGGAGAGAGCTCAAGTTTAGGCTTCTGCTTAACAAGCTACAGCAGCACTGACCACGGACACTTCACCTGATTGGGAGTCCTGTTTTGCACCTAAAGCAGTACGTTTTGACCTCAACAGTATCAAACGGATCTGAGTTGTTTAAAGGAGTATCTTCTCTCGCCACACTGTAGAAGTTGTAATTATCGCTTATTTTCAACATACATAACTAAAAATAAATGGCAATCTGTACGCACAGCTTATCAAAGGAAGTTGCTACAACATGAAATTCTGGATTTGATACGGAATTGTGCAAAGCTTTTAAGCTTTTAGTGGACTCCTTTTCACAACTGCTTCACTTTAAAAACATGTCAGTCTTTAAAGGCTGAGATGGGCTGCTCAACGACTTCAGGAAGCAGCCAAGTACCCCCACCAGCCATAGAACTGTAGGACATGGCTGCCTCGGCACTTAGCTCACCGGTTACAGCTGACCAGAAGTCCTTAAGTGCAAATATCTTTATGTCAAGAACAAAGAGGAAAGCCAAGGAAAGTGTTTAATGAGCAAGTCTGTAGAAATTTCTGGAAATCATAAAGATCTTTTGATTTAAAACAAGTGTCAATAAACCATCTGAAACAAAAGGAGTTCAAGAGCTCCAACAAGAAGGCTGCCGTGTGTCCTCCAACCACCTTGTGTGTAATTAGCTTGTATACAAATGGCCAACAGAAAATGCTGGAATTCTTCCAGCACAAAGCTCCCACTGCAGGCTTTTTGTGGACATGGACTTCTCACTGATGTTCAGACCCTGCATCATTCATCCAGGCAGTTCAAGAAGAAGCATGGGGTAGGGGAGCAGTAACAGCCCATAACCCAAATTTCAGAATTAATTATGACGAATTGTGAGGACTACACTTGACATCAGTATTGGGAAGTCATTTCAGTTCTATCTAAAATGGCACTTGTAGATGTAATACATCAAAATTAGAGAGCTTCATGGGCAGGAGAGGAAAATCCTTCAGTCAAGAAGGTGGTCTTCAGCTACAGATCTCAAGGAAATAACTTTTCTTATCCTCCAATAGATCAAAGCACATAAACATGTGCTGTGTGATACCTACAATCCTATCAAGTTAAGGAATGAAATGGTGTAACAACTTCCAGAACTAGGACATACCTCGGTACAGAACACAGCCATAGAAACCCATAGGTGTATAGGATAAAGGAATAGAAAAGATAAATCAAGTGATAATACAAGACGAAATCACCTCCAGAAAACAGCGCAGGGAAGAAGAAAAGTGCAGCTCAATGACAGAAGAAGAAAAGGCTCACGATAACTCCCGTACTAGAGGTAAAAAAATCAACCTCACAAAAGTAAGGTTTTGGAAAAGGAAGGAATTACAAAATTCCTTGATTTTTGTAATTAAAATTAAAAAATTAAAATTTTGTCCTTTTAATCCTTCCTAAAAGGACACAGGAAGAATTAATGAAATTATTATTTGCCAGGTACCATTGGGAGGTTTCATTTTGTATTATTTTTTTCTTTTTTTCTGCCCAACTACCCCTAAGTAACATAAGTAAAGAGAAAATCATCAGCCAGGGATAGAATTAGGTGCCACAGCCAGCCGTCAGTCTCGTGTTCAGCCTGCAAGGCATGACTTCGGGTCACCGCGGCACACATGGCCATCAGCAGACCTCAGCTGGTCCCATTTCTATTGTTACCATTTCGAAGCAGCGGGCAGGAGGAAAGCCACTCCTGCAGCAGCAGTCAGAAAGCTGGACAGGGCTAGGCACAGCTACACAGCTCTCAGCAGGCTTCTGGAAGGGAGTGCTCTTCCTCTCTCCAGCAAGGAGAGCAGGATGGGCGGCTTCCAGTTTCAGAAACCAATTAGGCAGAAACTGCTATCAAAGCAACAGAGAGGGCCCTACCCTAAGCACGTTGAGAAACAAGGCAGTGCTATCCCAGCCACTGGGCCAGTTTCATCAGCCCCACTTGTTCCTCTCGCTGAAGCTGCCCAGGGTGCTTTTCCAACCTACCTTCCTACAGCTTGACCTAAACAACATCTAGCACTAAACATCACATTCTGCCTGAAAAGCAGACAAATCTTTACGAACTGGCTTACGAGTGGAGCAACCAACTCCCAGGCTTCAAGCCTTCAAGTGATGGTTTTTAAAAGCTCCACTACACAAACGAGAGATGCATCAGGTTCATACATCAGCAGTTCTACTACGTGCAAATGGATGGCTCTCATCATACCGTCCTGTTGGAAGAGTACACAGTACGCACACACAAACTAAACAAAAAGTGAATCGAGAAACCTATCTGGCGTCAGTATAACATTCTTCAAGAGAATCCAAAATGAATTACTGCAAGACTGTCCTTTTGACTTTGCAACAAAGATTAGGTGTACGACATGAGAACTAGCTAAAGCAAACTCAGTTACCTTCCTCACCCTCTACGTTAACAAATTCTGCACAACCTATTACAAAGCCACAATGCTCAAACATGAAGCAAGGAGGTCTTTATGGCAAGTATTAGCCACCAGACTGCTTTAAGTGACACTTTCCAGAAGCTCAAGGAAGGGGGGAGGGGAGGTATAATAAAAACAAAGAATCAATTCCGTAGTCATTAGATGAAAATTAACAAACTAAACTTCAGGAATTCTATTTTTATAGATACTCTGTGTCACATGTTACATGACCATCTTTTATTCCTCAGTATTATTTTTGCCCCATTTGGGAAACAACGTCCATCTGGAGGCAACGCAAGAACACCTAGGTGAAGAACAAAAGAAAGCTTTAAGCTCATACCTCTTCTCTTATGCTATAATCAGCAGGTAGATAGCATCAGCATGTGGAGAACTGCAAGCTTCTGATTTACATATTCATCACCTGATTTTGAAGCAGATTTTTTGCACTATTAGACATTAAGATAACAGCTAAACTCTCACAACCACGATCTTTGCCATACCACGCACTTCCTACGGGCTCAACCTAAGAACACACATTTTCTGTGTGAAGAAAACCTACAAACCCAGCAACGAGGACCTGAACAGAGAACAAGCTACCTGAGAACTATTTGAGCACAAGAAATCCATACAGCGGGCAGAAAGAAACAGAATGATTTCGAAACCATTAAAACATAAATAACAAAAACAAAAAATAGGCAGATCTCACAGGGACTCTTGATGCTGGTACGTCTTCAAAGAGATACAGGAAGGCCACAGGGTTCCTACTCTTGCAGCAACTGTAAAATTCTTATAGCTATTCGAGAGCAACAGGAGCAGCGTGCATGGGAAGTCGCCTTCCTCAGAAGCCAGAGGACAAGAACTTGTTGGGAATCCCCTTTCATTCAAGGCTCACGCTTCTCATCAACTTCTGAGCACAAAGTCTGATAAGAGGGAAAAAGACAATGCCTGCTCACCCCTTCCCTTCCTGCATACCCCGAGCAGAACAGTGACCACCACACTCCCCGCACTCCAGTTCCCTAACACACGGTCCAGCAAGCCCTTCTCCACCCCTTCATCAATGCTTCCACCTCTTCTTTTAAATCCTTTCTTCTTATAGAACTACTGGCAGGCCCAGCCAGAAGGCGGTCATCAAAGCAAGCAAACCTCACCGCATCATTCCAGCACCACTCCAGCCTTACAAACGAGAGCAATGAGGCCGGCATCAAGCAGGTGAGCTTTTGCTTCCTGATGAGCTGGAGAAGGCCTGAACCAAGATGGGGATACAAAAGCTGCCTACAACAGCAATCCATTCATTTCCACCTGCTTCACAAGGAATCTTATATCCCACTTTTCACTCAAAAGGGCACAGAATGCCATTAAGTATCAGTCCGAATACACATTCAAATAAAAGAGCCCAGCAAAATCTCTATACATCACACCTGGCTTTTTCTTTTTTATTTTTTTTCCCTTTTAAGTAGTCAACAGCAGTAACAGATAGCTTACTATGCCATTTCATAAGGTGCTACCGAAACTCCAGGAAACCAGAAAAATATTACCCTTTTTGGCAACCAGCAGTGCTGCTCTCTTACAAAGGAAAAAAAAAAAAAAAAGTTTAAACTTCCTGAACTGTCTTATATGGATGGATTAATTGAAAATATGAACTGCCTTCCCCACAGAGTCCTTGCATGTGGTTCTCCTGCTTTGTTCTGACATTTTTTTCCAGACAGCAGAAGGACCAGGAGCACATGACTAGAGCGACTGGGGGGGGGGGGGGGGGGGGGTATCACAAGTGCGTGTGCTTTATGCTACGGCCTTTGTTTCCCCCTCAGTGTTATACACTTGGGATCAAATCGTATTTGCAAACTTGTTAGTCTGCATCAGTTAGCACCCGCTTCACAGGCAAGCATCTGTCTAGTTTCTGACCTCAAACAAACAGGAAAGGAGCATCAATGACCTTTCAAGAATTGAGCCGCAGAGCTTGAATAAGGCAAATTTAGCGTCGGAGCACGGCAGGGTTAGGTCTGGCCAGCATTAGACAGCCACCTGCAGAAATACCCACCAACAAAACCTGCTTCCTATACCACGCTCACATGAAGTAAAATCGATAAATTAAAATGGAGTCATATTTCCCCCCTGCGTGAATTAAGATCTTGAATACGCTTGAACCAGATCAAACATAACCCACATTAGCAGCAGAAGGGTATAAAGGGCACTCTGTGTTTTTCGGAGCGCAGCAGGCACCCTGATCGTGCAGATCCAAGGCAGCTCCAGAACCCCAGCCCAACATTCTCCTCAAGGCTTCAACCGCAGCGGAAGTACATTTCGGTGCAGAAAAACGTCAGAATTTCTGATCTGTCAGAAAGCCCACAACCAGGCACAGCCTCGGCACGAAAAGCCTCAAACACCAAGAAACACACACACAGCGGCGTCAGGTGTGACCGCATGCTACATCGAATGGATCAATCAAACATAACTGCCCGTCAAGCGTTCCCGGTACCATAAAAACCCTGCCCTCCATTTCCATACGAAAAACGGGAATATTTCTGAAAACAAAGCCCGCAGCACGAACTGGCAACGATCTGGCTGCTAACAGGCACATATTCAAAAGAGGACTTCAGAAATTACTTGCCGTTCCAGAGATACAGTTAATTGTTAGTGACCTGGAGCCGGGCCTTTCTCTGGTCGTACTGAGAAGCGATGCCCGTTCTCCATTCACACAGCATGGCCGAGCCCAGCAGCCGTGATGCGAAGGATGGGCATGCATCGAGCGCTGCTCAGCCGCAGCATGCCCGTGCGGAATAAAGCAAAGGCCTCATTCTTAAAAATATTCCCGTCGAGAAAACCTGGAGAAGGCATCCTCGGCTCGACACAACCACTCACACGCCACAATGAGGATTCTTATTCCCTCCATCGGGGATCGTTGGCAGTCTATCCAACACGCTTTGTAGCCCCCCTCAGACAGCCTTTGTAATCCCCCCCCCCCCCCCTCCTTCCAGCCCCCCCCTTCCCTTTTCCTTTCTCCCCAACCATTTTTGCGCCTTTTCACAGGCCGGGTTACGGGGTGCCCACACCCGACACAGAGATCTCTCCCCACCTCTCCCTCCTTCAGAGGGCACAAAACACCTGACGGGGACGAACGTCAAGGCCGTACCCGCGTGCCCGCCATCCATCCCCCGCTCCCCGAGGCGAAAAGCAGAAACGGAGCGCGAGGAGACCCCGCGAAGGCGAAGCGGCACAGCCGGCAGGGACCGAGGGCAGGGCCGGCAGCGGCCTTTTTGTGTCCCGGAGGCCCGGCCGAGCCCGCGGCCCACCCAAGACGAACGCGAGGCAGGCGGCGAGGAACGGCCCGATACTCACGGCTGACTTTCATGCTGCCGAAGGCCGACGGCTGCTGCACCGGCTTGCAGGTCTCCGCGAAGGAGGTGGTCCTGGGCCGCCCGGACATGGTCTCCGGCTCCGGCTGCGTCCCGACGGGCTGTCCGCCTCCTCCGCTCTCCTCGGGGCTGACTGCGGGGCTGTCGGCTGCGGGCTCAGCGGGAGGCGAAGGGCGAGCAGTGCCACATGAACCGCCGGCCCCTTCCCCCCCGGGGAAGCCCCCTCCCCTCGCGCTCTCCCCGCCGGCCTCGCTCGCGTCTCCTTTCTTCTGTGGCCGCGCTCCTCCTGGCCGCCCGGCGCTCACAGAGCCATCCCCGCGTCGCGCCGCTGTGTCCGAGAGCCGCCTCCGCCCAGCCGCAGCCCCCCGGGCCGGCCGCGAGCAGCGGGGGTGTGCTAGGCCTCGCTGCCCCCACCCTCAGCGCAGTCACATGGGGCGGAGGCTCGCGGCCCGGCTCCTCCGATCCTGCCGCTCGGCTTCTCTCTTCTCCCTTTCTTTCTTTTACCCTTTTTGTCTTTTTATTTGGTTTTTTTTTTTTTCCTTCCTTTTTTCTTCCTTTTTTTTTGTTTTTTTTTTTTTTTTTCCTCGCCCTCTCTTTGCCCCCTCGCCTCTTCAGGGAGGCGGCGGGACTACTTTTCCCCCGGCGGAGGGATCTCGGAGCTCCTGGATCCGCCGACGGGAGGCGATGCGGCCGCGCGCAAGGGGATCCGGCAGCGGCGGCGGGATCCGCGGCGGGAGGAGTGGGGTGAAGCGGCGCGGGCGGCCTCGCTCCCTCGCTGGCTGAAGCCTCTCAGTGCGGCGCTGAGGCGGCGGCTCCGGCGCGGCTCCTCATTGCGCCCGCAGGGGCAGCTGGCGGAGGCTCAGGCTGGGCAGGCTGCAGTGCGGGTGGTGGCCGGCGGCGGCGGTGCGGGCCATGGCGGCGGCGGCGGCGGCGGCTCCGGGCTCCTCCTCAACCGGCTTCAGAGCGCCGGCGGCTCTCGCTGCTGCTGCTGCTGCTGCTGCTTCCCCGGGCGTCCGAGGCGCATGGGAGCCGTCCGCCCGGCTGAAGCCTCCTGCCGCTCCCTCCTGGCGCCGGCTGCCTCCCGCCGGGCCCCCCTCCCCGTTTCTGTTGATCGGTCCCTTTGTCCCCGCTGCTGCCTCCGCTGCGTGCCGGGCTCCCGCTGCTGCGCTCTCTGTGTGCGCTAAAGCCGCGCAGCCGCCTATACCGGTCGCCGCCCTACGCTGCGGAACGGCCCTAAGCACCTTCTGTGAATAGCCAGCCGAAGCGCCCGACGCACTCGTTAGCCCCCAGCCCGAGGCCCTCACGGAAACAGCCGAGCCTCGTCGGGACCAATCCTGAGGTCGTTACGGAAATGCCCGTGACGGGTCGTAACCAATCGTCAAGCCCTTACGGGCGCAGCCGAATCTCCCCGAAGCGAGGCGGAGGGCCAATCGGAAAGCGCTGCCACCGCCCTAGCAGCGCGGTCGGGCGGCCAATAGGAAGAAGGCCTCTCTTCCGGTTATTACCGGGCCAACCCGAAGGGAGCCGAAGCGGGAGAGCCAATCGCGGGGCGCGCTGTCTCGGTTACACGGCCCTGGGACGCTTTCAAGCCGCAGCCCGAGGCGGAGAGCGGGAGCGAGCCGCGATTGGCTCGCGCGACGGAGAGCTCCGATTGGTTGACGGCGATGAGGCGGCCCGAAGACGGCGGCCAGCTGCCAGCTCTCGACCAATCCCCAGGCCGGGCCGGCGGCAGCGCCCGCTCCCATTGGGGCACGGCCGCGGCGGGCACCGCCCCGCTCACCTCCATGACCTCACCGGCTGCGCAGGGCGGGGATGCGAGGAGAAGTGCGCATGCTCGGTCCGGTGGGGCGGGGTGGTCGTCAGCCTGCTGTGCCGTTGCGGCGAGGATCGAGGCTGGGTCCGCACGAGCTGAGCAAAAGGACGGCCTTTTGGAATGCTGCAAGATAACAGCGTGCTCGTCAACCGCCGGGGGATACGCGATCCTCCTCCGTGCGGGAGCACAAAGCTTTCCCTCGTGGTTCTGTTAAGCCGTGAAATGGAAAGCTTTAAACCCCGTCAGTGCCGTTGCACTGGGTGTTATGGCCTTAAGTCTTGGGGACGTTTGGCTGCAAAAAATCCCTGCGCGCGGAACAGAATTGCTTCTTAAAAAGGCGGTTCACAACATCACTGCGTTTGCAATGCCTGACATCACCTTGAGGTTATGGACAGCAAGGGCGCACCTGCAATAGCAGAAAGCCAGTTGAGGGAAGGGGTAAGAAGATGAGTACAAAGTTCGCTCGGCTCAGCCGCTGCCGGCAAATAGTAGGAAATCTAGTTTATATTACAGCCACTAAAACGGCCTCGAATCCGTGTCCTGGTGCCACCGCGAGAGGGTTTTGCTTAGTGCTGGCCGATGTCCAGGCAGTGCTGTGACCTCCGGAGGAGCCTGTCCTTCCTCAGGGCAGCAGCTGGGGCAGGCCAGGAGCTACAGTGATGCTCTCGCTGTGACCTCGCTAAAATCACTTCTCAGCCCTCAGCAAAAAAAAACTGAGTCCCGTTTGCTTATACTGTTTTTAAAGAGCGTGTTCTTGCCAGAATAGTTTATACCGCAAACAAAATCACTTGGACTAGCAGCAGCACCTTTTGCCAGTGTTAGAGTCTAAACAGACTGCTCCTTTCTTTTCAAGGTACCAAAATACTGCCAAATTATTCCTTCCCCTCCCCCCCCCCCTCCCCCCAATTGCATTCTAAATGACATTGCTGTGTGAGAAAACAAAGATCTGGCCAATGGAAGCTAAAATTTATCCTTTATAACAGCTTTGTTCCAAAGCAGAAAACCAACTCAGCCTCTCCAAACAGCTCTGTACAGCACTCTGCTCACCCCAAGGTGCTTGATTTGCTAGAAGCTTTTTTCCTGCCTGATAGATGATGAATTATTTTACCTACTACAGAGGACTCTGGATTGTTTACAGTTTGATTCATCGTGAGCTTCCAGTGCAGCAGGGAAACTGGAAGGAGTAGACGCTCTGAAATGGGAGTTCTCATGCGATACTACCACAACCCACAGCACCCTGCCATACTCACTATACATCAGACGTCCCTGAGACGCAGTCTCAAGAAGCTGCCAACATCCAGAATTTTATTTCTGGCCTATTTTACTAGAGCTTCTTACCCCAGCCAGTATTAATCACGGAGGGAACTTGTCCATCATTAGGACTCCATACTAAGTTAGTTCTCTAATGAGCAATCTTCCATAAGAAAAGAAAGAGACCACAGAAGGAGGTGGCGTCCAGCCTTCCTCTACCTGAAATACACCAAGCGGCCTTCCACTCATCTTTTAGAGGTGAGCTTAAAATTGGAGCTTTTTTTTTTGGTTCCGAGCACAACGCAAATCTCACTTTCTTATTGACTGATGAAATTCTTTAGACAAGCCGTGTAAATGGTGGCACTGACTAAAGAGAGATGGCCAAGCTTTGTGTCTTGACAAAGTGGGTGGGCTGAAAAACATCATGAGGAGAAGGAGCTGTTTGTAATAGTAGTAAATAAAAATCAAGACCGTGTGTAATTTACCCTGCCAGAATCAATGTGAATCATGTCCTTTTAATGATGAGTCTACAAGTTGCTAACACAAATAGAAAATCAACTTCATGCACACGCAGAGAACAAGGCTAATTCTGGAAAATGCTTCATACTACACTCCATCACTAAAGTCACCCATCTCCCAGTACCAAAACAGTCAGCATCAAACCCTAACCCCCAGTTACTTATACTCCCTGTCTGTCCACACTACAGATATCCTGGTAGTTCTACTTGCTTTATGGGCAATCCTGCCCATATTTCTCTGTAACAGTTAAGCAACGAACTCTCTAAACCCTATTTCAGTCACAGTGTCTTCTCACCTAGAATGAAACCACACACATATACTTAACAGTAGGTTTATTATTTATTTGAAGAGACAAAAAGCTATTAACCATCTCCAATTTCTGTTTGTCTTTTCATAGATTATTTCCTTAGCTAGTGCTACTGTCACAACAATCATTAACACATAAAGAAGGGCATCTGCTAAGCTCTCATCCTCAATGTCAAAAATGCACTGAATTAAACTCATTTGGGGAAGTCATGAGTGAGCTAGTGGCTTTTTTAGATTGAAAGATTCTCTTTTGATAACATTGCAAAGTTCGTATTTATTTTTGGCCCCTCGGCTGATGAAGTGACCTCCCTTTAGAATCCGCAAATATAAATAGAATTGATGCTTTAATGATCGGTTTTTACAAGCAAGAATAATCCAGTGTCTTAGGCATTATTATTGTTCCAAATCTGGATGCAAATGGCAGTTTTACAGCTGCAGTGACTTAAAAATCAAAGCGTTCCTGTCACATCCAAGTTCTCAGAGAGGGTGCCTGGAAACATGCAGCATCTGATGGAAATTACTGAAGTGTTATCTCTCCAAAATGCCATAAGGTGGCAGTGAATTAGAAAATTGGTACTATTTCTGGGAAGAACAAAGCTTTTAAAAGCTCAGTAGCTTTTTTTGTTTGTCTAATTTGACTACTTACATTTCATATATCACCATCAAATTCAAATCCAGTCACTTTAAGAATACACTGAATAGATCAGCTCCAACATTCACGAGCAGCCAGTAGACATGTTCCTGGCACAGGGGATTCCTGCTTTTTCTCCTCTTCTTCCTCTTCAGTTAATCAGCAAGAACATTCTCTGTTGCCTTTTTGTTTGCTTATCTTGCAGCTATTGCTGTGTCATTCCAACATCAGCCGTGGTAAGAGGGCAGGAGGGTAGCGTTTTATACTTCCGTTTGGCTGATAAGGGTGAAATCATTCAAGGTTGCTTTGCACTTTGATACACCAGTGTATGAAACTGATACTGACGGATCTACCAGTTTTGCGTCCAATTCCTTAATATTGCCAAGTGAATAATATTAAAAAAAAAAAATAGTAATTAATGAGGCAACGTAATGGCTTGTCTCTTGGTTAGTTGGCATGGGCAGAGTCGATGGCTGTAGTTGAACTTTAACTTTTCTCTATTTTTCTAGTGGAAAACCATAGATTTTCTGACTGCTCAGGCATTAATTATTAGACAATAAATCCTGAAGAGTGGTTTTGATTTTTATCTCAGAACAAAATGCACGTGAGCTTATGTTGTTTAGAATGTACTGGTTGCATTTATTTTTCTGAGCAGGACAGTCGCTTTCAATCCTGAGAACCCAGCGTTTTGCAATGACTTCCTGTCACAGAACGTCATCACCAACAATTGCTTCAGAGACCAGCTGATGTTTTGCTGATCTGGGTGTGCATGGGTGCACCTAGACCTTTAGGGATGCCAGGCAGATTCACTAGAGTCAACAGAGCCAGGCAATCTGAACAGTGTAATGCAATGAGATATGGAGAGCTTCCGTTTCCCAATTTTGCAGCACTGTAGAACAAGCCAAGCTGTCCAGTGAAGGTTCACAGGAACATTGCAACACATGGAAAACATTGGTGACTCACAGTGTAGGCTGATGCACCCATCTATGGAAGTCCTCTCCACCGATGCTCTGGAGAGGTTTAAGGTTGCTCCTACTCACTGAGAGAGACATCAGGTTTCACAGTGTGACAGGACACGTTACTCAGCTGGACAGCTTCCCTTGCTCCAGCATTTGTCGGGCCACACCCCATTCCTAAATAGCTCTGAAAGGACACAGCACCCAGAGCCAGAAAAGCCATGTTGCTCTGATGATCCTTTGACAAGCCCTCCAGACATTTGTTCTCTTGAAATCAAGAGTGATGTCTGTTTCCTCAGCAGTTTGAAATGGTTCAAATCTAGAAAATTACTGGGCTCTTCTCACATTAGATTCACTCCAGCAGCCAAAGATATTCACCCATCTGCTGTCTATTGTATTTCCCAGTGCTCCAAGCAGTCCTGTCTGTTTCTGCAAAGGGGATACCAAGGAGCAGATGGGTCACTCTCTCAGCAAAAGATTAAAACAATCTCAGTAAGGTTGTGATAAAAAAAAAAATAGTCCTCACCACTTACTGGGGGCTCTCTGAACTACAGTATTGGTAGAAGGGTCCACCCATGCCCCACACTCACTGTTTTCCCACCCCCTCATCCAACCTCCAGCCTAGCTGTCCAAATACAAGGAATTACAGGCAGCCTGCAATCCATTTAGGAAAACCTCAAGGCTGTAGGAAGCCTTGGCTTGATAACACATGGATCCAGGCACAGACCTCCAGTGGCACAGGGTGACTGGGGTGCTGAGCTTGCTATGAGAGCTCTCTGCAGGCTGAGGTTGCCATCTGTAGCTGCAATGAAATGTTCACCCAGCCATTGCTGTTCTAGCTGCCCTTACCCTAGCTGAAAATAATAGCATGAGTGGGAGAAAGAAAATTCCTCTTGGTGGGCTACAGGCACTCGTGACGCCGCAAGACAGACTGTGGGAAGTTGGATGCACTTCTGTCTGCATGAGGGGTGGTCACTCTGCCCTGTACTTTGAGCACTATATAACAGCACAGTGATACACAACATATAGCAAAATGGTGGAAGAGGGCTGTGAAGAAGACTTGGTCATTCTATACATCGGCCATAGCAGCGAGCTCTCAATATTGTTGCATGTACTTCCTGGGTTCTGAGGTCTTTTGATTTGCAGCCCACATTAAAAGTGGTGGTTGTCCTCAGTTTTGTTCTATTTTAAAAGGTGACAGAATGGAGAGTGAGCAGAACCCGTGAGAAAATGCATAGATAATTACGAAGTGGATGAACCTGCAACAGTATTTCCATTTTGCTCCCTGAGTTTTTGCCAAGCAGTCTAATTAATTTAATGATCCCTGTCCCTGGCTGCTCACTAATGACCACTGCACACTACTTCCTTCATATTTGGCCTGCAAATAGTTACTAATTGTTGCTGTGCCTTGCATTGTATGTCTGGTGTTGACAGCTGTTGTGGGCCTGAAATGAGGACAGATGTTCCTAAAGGAGAGTTTCCTCCCAGATCTCTAGAACACCTGGAAAAGCATAGAGTTTAATTGTGTTGCTTATCAGGTACATGCACAGGGTAAAGGGAAGGGGTCTGCAAACATTAAGCTTAAGAGTAGGCTCTGGAATAAGATCAGAAGAGGCTCACTGCTGTGTCTGTAAAACACTGGATTTTTGCCATAAAAAAATGCCCATTTCCCCTAATTCTGCACTGACTGCTTGACATAGCAAAGTCTTTTACTCCCTTCACAACAGAGCACACCTCCTAATTTGATCAGAAAAACAGCCTGTATTGCTTTTGCTTCATCTTATTAGACACATTCCAAAAGTCTATTCTTCAAGAAGGGGCTCAGAATCAGGCAACAGGTCTAACAGGATGGGAACAAGAAACCAACAGCATGAAAACACCAAAAAGTCTTAGAAATCAATGGAAACAATTGCAATCCTTAAAAAAAATAATAACCCAGAATCTCATTTCCTCCTGAACATTTTGTAACTGAGATTGTTACAAGCAACCTTTCCCCCCCCCCCCCCCCCCCCTCTGTTTGTTCAGCGTATTTTGTAGCACTGAGCGTACAGGCCATTGTTTTGCTAAGGGCCAGCAATGCTTATCTCCTGATCTCGCCCAGTTGGCTGGCTGCTTTGCGAGACTTGGATGAGCTCTTCTCTCAGGCCCAGCGAGAGGCTGCAAACCAGCAGGAGCAGAGCTGTACTCAACAGGCAGCAATGAGCAAGCACGTAAGGACACGGAAAGGAAATGGCTGAGCTCAAGCAAGGTTAGCGTGACTGGAGCAGCAGTCACTCCAAAAGAACCCTGAGAAAAGAGCCTACAAGAAGAAAAACCCTGGAGGGATTAACAATGCCTTTCTATAAAGGAGTCGTTTCAGGACAACTGACTTTAGGGAAGTGCTACAGTTACTTACTTTTAATTAGTCTGGATTCAAGCCATATCTAGCTGATGATGCCATTTTGAGTTCACAGGGACCTTCCCACTGCCTCATGGTACAGAAGCAAGAGGACAACGCGATTAATGGGAGTGATGGAACTTTTAAAAGCAGCAGAAGGAAATTGTTTTAAATGGAGCAGTAATTGTACAGGCTGGGATATTATTCTTATCACTGGAAGGTGAAAGATGCCTCCAGGAGCGTTTCAAGTTCCCAAGTGGCGTTGCTTTAGAAGTTCACAGGGAGGAGACTCATTTCTCCACAGCTAGTAAGGGAGTCCTGGAGTAAGAAACCTCCCATTAGGTGACAGAAGATAGTCACTGTCTATAACCAGTGTGAAATCTGCTGTTTAAACGCAGTCTTCCAACTCTACAGAAATGGCCATACACCCACTTTCCAAGTATGGTAAGATTTATAAAACACGCTCAAATATCTTGCCCTGACCACAGTCAAACAAGATACTGGACTCCAAATCAGGGCCTGAGCAATCCGGTATTCCAGGATGACCTCCTCTGAGCTCATGTGTGACTCATTCTGCCAAGAAGATCAAGCAAAAGCAGCAGGAGGCCTGTGTGGGTGAACAAGAAGTCCCTGACTGAACTCTGGCACGAAAAGGAAGCGCACTGGAGGCACAAGCAGGGTGAAGTGACCCAGGAAGAAGCTTTGACTTGAGACACTGTCTTTTGGCGATCCCAGATCCCTGAGGGGTGGACCGTGAATGCTGAAGAAGCTGGCTGATGTCACTGTGAGGCCATGCTTTGAAAGATCATGGTGATCAAGAGAGGTTCGTGAGGTCTGGAGGCATATGGATTTCCACAGAATTGTAGAACATCTTGAGTTGGAAGGGACCAACAGAGGTCAGCGAATCCAACTTCTGGCTCCACACAGCACCACCCAGAATCCAAATCCTATTTCTGAGAGTGGTATCCTTGAACTCCAGCAGCATGGGGCCATGCCCACTGCCCTGGGGAGCCTGTTCCAGGGCCCTCCCACTCATTGGTGAAGAACATTTTCATAACCCCCAACCTGACCCTCTGACGATGCAGCTCCACATCACTCCTGTCTTCAGGATGGGCAAGAAGGAAGAACCAGGGAACTACAGGCTGGTCAGCCTCACTTTAATTACTGAAAAGGTAATGAAGCAACAACTAATGGAATCCATTTCTAGACTCATGAAGAGCAAAGAAGGTGACTGGGAGCAGCCAGCATGGATTTACAAAGGTAAAGTCAGGCTCAGTCAACCTAACAGTCTTCTACAATGAATTGACTGGCCTGGTAGATGGATGGAGAACTGTGGATGTCATTTACTTCAAATTTAGTAGGTCTTTTTACACTGTCTCCCTTAACACCCCTATGCATTACTCAGTGAAGTATGGGTTAGATTAGCGAACAGTGGGGTGGGTCAAAAAGCGTCTGAATGTCCAGACCCAGAGCATCATAAGTAGCACAAAGTCCAGCTGGAGGACAGTCATTAGTCATGTGTATGAGGGGTCAGTATTAGGTCTTTTACTATTCAAGAGTTACAGTAAAGATCTGAATGATGGGATAGAGTACCCCTGCAACAATTTTGTACATTTTTACAAAGCTGGGAGGAGATGCAGGCTGCCATTCAGAAGGAGCTCAACAGGCTGGGATATTGAGCAGAGAGCAACCTATGAAGTTCAAGAGTCCTGTGCCTGGGGAGGAACAACTCCAAGCCCAAAATATATACCAGGCACCAGCAGTCTTGAAGGAAGCTCTGCAGAGGGAGACCTTGAGTTGAGGTTCCCATGAACATTCAGCAGCACTCCTGTTCAGGGAAGTAGGCCCTATATGGTGTCGATTTTCATGCATTTTGTTAAATTCTTATCTTTCCCTGAGGTAATTACAGGTATTACTGATATTATTAGCTGTACAGAGTACATATGCCTCTGAGGACGAGGTGATTACAAGGAATCTTGAACTTAATAAAACAGACAGAAGAACTGTCCTTAAAAAACAAGGTTTGGGGATCATCACTCATGGCTGAGATTTGATACACATGCTTTCAGATGAATGAGCAAAGGGTGGGCAGATGAAGGCTGGCAGAGCACATGGGGCAAGGTCAGATGAAAAGTGGGAGATAAGTGACTTATGACAGCCAGAGCTGAGTACTGCACAAAAGAATTTCAGTTGGGTTTCCCAGGCTATGACAACCAATGCAACATGGGCTGGGCTAGTTGTGTGGTGGAAGCAGTAAAGCACTAATACTGTATCAAGACATGGCAGTTAAGTCAGAGGCAGTATTTTCAAGCTGAACACCTAGAAAATAGAGAAAATGCAATTAATGACTGCCTGGGAGAAGTCTGATTCAAATGGCCACCCCAGAACTCAGAAGAAAGGCAGTTCTCCAGGGCAGCAGTCAGCAAGCTGAACCACAAACAGTCCTTTCTCCTGCTGAGTTCCCAGTCTCCTTCATGGCATGGTCCTGGTTTATTTTATGCACTGAGGCAGGATCCCATTAAGAAAAAGTATGCAATCATGTCATTAAAGTCTGCCTCGAAAGAGAAGATTAGAGAAACATTTGTCAAGAATGGTCTAGGAATAATTGGTCCTGCCTCAGGGCAAAGAGATGGGCTAGAATCCCCAGCTGGCTCCTGAAGGTCCCTTCCAGGGCTGTTTTCCACAGAATCATACATCCTGTAGAAAGCCAAATTAAGTTTGCACAGATTGTTTAAATTCCAGGCTCCCTTAGCTTCTGAGTTCTTGATTTCAGAGACTTTTTGGCACAGATTATGGTATGCTGTTTTTTAGGATCCTGGATGGTTTGTTTTAAAGCAAACTTGACCTAGTAAGAGTACTACAATGTGCACATCCACAAGGTCCTTCCAAAGCTTGTAAGAGTTGGATCAACCACAGGAACACCTTCCAGGGACTGGCAGAGGCAACTGTGCCCCCTGCAACCATCCAAGGTAAGGGTGGCTGTAAGCAGAGGTCACTGTGCTGCTGGAAAGCCTTGGAGTCAAACCCATGTGCTGGCAACAGATGAGATGAGAGACTAGGGATGCCTGAGTTCCCTCCCAGACTGCAGAGGGCAACATGCGCCACCAGGAAATTTTTCCCTCCATGTTTCTCTCATTGCCCATTTTTTTCCAGATCCTTGAAAACAAGCAGCACCTTACCTTTTTACCAGCAGCTCCTAGACTCTGAATCCTTAGCAGCTTGATCCATTCTATCCTCTCTCAACAAGTGAAGCTCTCCACCTTCCCTCCTTCTCTAGCTATTCCAGCCCAAGACACAAGACATTCTTCGATCAGATTTACCTCTTCACGACTGACTTTCACGCCTGCTTCTTCTGCCATCTTGCTTCAACACCAGCATAGGGGTCAGCACACATGAAAAACAAAAAGCAAACAAAAAAACACTGCTTCGCTGCCAGCTCAGTGCCCCATTCCATAACTTGTTGCAACGACTTGCAGGTGGAACACACTTGGCCACCACCTGCAGAAAGCCTGGCAGCTGCAAGGGAATGGAGCATGCTCCGCAAGGGCTTTCAAGGAATGATTTGGAGATGTGTTTTTGTCTGCTGAATCCTAAGACCCATAGAAATGTCAAAAGCCATAAAAATATACTTCCAGTTTGTGTGGTGTGAGGGAGATGAAGTGTCTCAAACAAAAAATTAAGATAATAATAAAAAAAAAAAAAAAAAAAAACACCTGGCAGTTGTGCTGGAAATAGGGGAAAATGCTTGGAAACATCCTGAATCATGTTCACTTTCATTCTTCCAGAACATTCGGCATGAAAATTTTGGTGTAATGCTTAGATTTTTAGGAAATGATAGGCAAGTGAATCCAAGTTATTTGTGTGGAAAATGCAGCCTTAATATGCATTGGGATGTTAACTGCTAGAGATAATGAAGTAATAAGTATTTCATCTTCTTTCACTCTTGCTTTTCTCCTTTGTATTCTCGCCCATTATAAAAAAATTGTTAATTGCTGCACGCTATGGGTCTCTAACAATTTAGTCTTCACTGGAGACCTTTTTGCTGCAGAACAAATCCTCCGTCATCTGGAACAGCTAAATTAATTGATTCCGTTGGTTATTGCAGAGTCATAAAAACAGTGGTATTAAACTGGGGACAAAAGTCAAAGGCAGAGATAAAACAGCAGTATGTTTGAAATGATCTGAGCACCGTCCTTGGACTTAAAGAGCTCTTTAACAGATGACTTTATTTTGTAAAAATGATATTCTGGCTCATTAACTTAATTGATGTTATCCTGGGCTTGGGCAACGCCTGCTGAGGTGCTGAGAAATGCCACCAGGTTTATGTTACAGGTGGAAGCCACTGTCATCTGTTCAACAGACACAGCTGCCAAGAGACAGCTATTGCTGCCTAAATGATATGAGCAAATCCATGTCTCATAGCTGTTTTGGTCATCCCAGCATTTCCTTTATACTCTACAGGTAGGTTGCAAACTTGCAAAAAAAAAAAAAACAAACAAAAAACAATGAGGCAGTGGAAATTTTGCTGTAATGAAAGCACGCCTCTGAACACTTCCAGACACGTTGCAGCAGAACAAAGCTGTGACCTGTTCTTTCATCTGTCACCCTAAGGGCAGGAAGATCTTTAAATGTCAATGCCTCATTTCTGACTGTGCATTAGAGCAGCCTGAACTGGTCACAAAGGGAAATTATTTTATAACAATCCTGTAAAAGGAGAGACGAACACTCAGTCACTCAGTTTTCACCAACACGGATCTTGACACCCGTGTGGAAATCCAATGAATGATTTCTGAAACAATGCTGACCCTAGCTTTCCAGCGGCCCTGTAAGGTGGACGGTCAGTGCAAAGCTGACCTTATCTCCTCCTGTTGCTGCAGGATTGATGGCTGCCCCGACCTGGAGGGGAACAGCCTAGTTCTGCATGGTAAATGGGCCCCTGCTGGGCCTGGCTTAGAGGCGTCGCCCCTTCTTGTAGGACAGTGCCCCCCACAGCCCAGCTTCTGATTGCGCAGCAGGACACTTGTTTTTTAAGCACTTTAGTGGACTTTCCTCGCTTGTGGCGTTTCTTCTAATGTTGCCATTATCTAGAAATATCTCCACGTAGTAGTAGAAACCTCATGCTTATTTTAGCTGGTGCTGGAATTTCTGATGGAGAGAATTCTTGGCTCTTTCTAATTCGCGATTGTTGAATTCCAGTTAATTCCTGGTGGGGTGATTCCGGGAAAATGGGATGTTTCCTATTTGTGAGAGGACACAAATATATGCAAGAGCATGCACAAAACTATGATCTGATTCACTAAAACCAGCTGTTTGAACAAATCATCCACATACAGCAAATACTGATTACTCAACAGCGACTTCAGTCTTCACCATGTGTACCCCAGCCCGTTGCCTGGTCTCCTTCCTCCCTTCCCTTGTCTCAACCACGTTTTCCAGAGGATGTTGGGATTCCAGGCCTTGCTGGCTAAGAAAGCCACAAGGGCTGGGAGTATTGGCTCTCATTTTCGTGTTCTTTGAAGGGTTGACCTGCCTTTCTGGCCCGCCTTGGGGAGCACTCAAATGCACTTTGTAAATGCACATTAAGGAAGCCTGAATGTATCTCAGGGAGGTGGCCTTGCCGAATGAGACCTCTCCGTCAGGGGGTCACAAAGAATGGGTCACAGGAAACACAAAAATGTGTTTCTGTAACTTGTACGAAATATGCTGTAATAGTGAGAAAATGAGCTGACACTTGTGAAAGCATAATCCACCATCAAATGAAAGACTCATCTGTCACAGGAATAGTCTTTATCCAGCACCTGTATTTGGGAACAGTTTAAAAAAACACAGCTGCTTTCAAATAAGAACCTGAATTTGCTGTAACCACTTACAGTATATCCCGCTGCCCATGGACCTGCCAAGCTGTGCTGTAAATGCAAGGTGAGATTGCATCAGCTAATGATATTCCTGCTGTTCTCTTTGATTTGAAATATTGCCCTGATCATCTGAGCTAGATACAAGGTGAAACTGCCTGGAAAGCAGCACACATCTCTGGGAGGGTGTCTTGCTGGTTGTATTCACCGTGTCCAATAAAAATGGGAATGCCATTCATAGAATCAAGGCTCGGGGTGGAAGGGACATTGAAGCCCATCCAGTTCCAACCCACTGTTGAGGGCAGGGCTGTCACTCACTAGATCAGGCTTCCCAGGGCCCCATCCAAACAGACCTTGAATGTCTCCAGGCATGGGGCATCCATAGCTTATCTGGGCAACTTTGACAACTTCTTTGGGCAAACCAAGCCATTCTTATGTCACCAGTGTCATGTCATCAGGACACTGCATAAGGTATGCCTTTGTTTTCCCTTCCTGTGGCTCCTTGTGAAGTATCAAGGCCTTGGGTCCCTATGGGTGTCCTAAGCCATGGGAAGTTCCAACGAGCAAAGGCTCTTCAGGATCAGGCAAGGAAGGAAACATCAGCACACGAGGGATGAACAGACCTCCCTCTGCAAGCACATTGCTGTTGCTAAACCTAGTGCTTGATGGATACCAGCACCTGCTGGTCCATTGCAAGGTTTCAGAGAAATAGTTAAGTTTTTGCTGACCCCCAAAAACGCTGCCTGCTTCTGGCATGCCTTTCTGCTGCCCTAACTACTGATGAATATTCCTTCTTGTCTGCTTTCTGAAAGGTGAGCGCGGTCCCATTCTTGCACTTGACACGCTCTTTAGAGGAAGAGCAGCAGCCATGGGCTGCCGGAAGGAACTAGAAATAGAAGATCTATTGTCTGAGTAGACGAGTGATTCTGGGAAGCAAAGCCCCACTCTCTATCGGCATATAAGACAGTAGGTTAAAGAAGGAAGAAAAGCTATTAACAAGAAGACAGCACTGGCACGAAAACAGATAGATAAAAATAGGCTCAGGAAAAAAAATGTGGGCTGGAAATCAGAAACAAGTTTCCTCAGTGTCAGACTGAGGCTATGGAATAACCTGCCAAGAAAACTCCTAGCGACTTCTGAGATGGACTGTGATAAATTAAAAAGAGGGACTTCATGACTCAGTGCTTGTCACAGCAAGGGAACATGACAATGACTTGGAGATCCCTCCTAGCCCCGCATTCCTGTTGATATGATAACAGAGGAATCTGTGCAAGGCACAGTAAGTGCTGAATCACTGAGTGCTTTATATAGCTGCCTGGCAGAACAAAGTCCCTTGCGCCCATCCTGTCTGCAAGAAGCCGTAGGACAAAAAAAAAAAAAAAGAAAAAGAAAAAGAAAAAGAAAAACAAATCCTTACGTAAATGGTTGTGCTCTCACAGCAAAAAGCAGAAATCTGCAGGTGCCTGAGCTAGAGGAAAACCTGCTCAGCTCACAGCTGCACAGAGGAGAGAGCTGGTGGTGTGAATAAGAAAGCAAAAAACCTCACTGGAGAGGTGTGTGCCTGGAAGTGAGTGTGCCCCGACAGCTTCAATCCGTAACTTCTAACACACAAAGGAAACTCAGTGCTTTGAGCTGTGTGTGCATATCCCATGTGCCTGCTGCACCATGTGCATGGGGGATCATTTCCACAGTGCACGGTCATACAATGAAGCAGAAATGTATTTAACATCAACTGCTGAAGCAGCCACATTTCTCCTACCAAGCAGGACCCACTGATTTTGTATGGTGTTCTTTTCTGTCTCTTGAGTATGGGATCACTTTCTTCAGCACAAGGTTGTGGTCAGGATGCTGCTTAGACCCAAAGGCTTAACGCCTCACAGATGGACATCTACAGCTTAGCTGCCCTCGGCTTTAAGAGCAGACATTTGAGTAAGGTCAGCAACTGCAGTTGGAGGAGTACATAGAGGTAGAGGCCAAGAAGGAGGCATATGATAAGAGTGGGGAAAGGTAAGAGACTGATCTGGTGTCTGGGCTCAGGAAACAAACAGTGGTCAGGAGGAGAGAGCTTCATTGCAGCCCTCGTGGCTGCTGGACAACTCTTCCACAGCTTCTTTCAGACCTGTGGATGTCCCCATATGGATGTGGGTGCTCCCTCACCTTCTCAAAACCTGAAGCCCACTCCATCTAGAGATGCAGGGTCATCAGCTGCTGATCCCCATATTGCCACAGGAACATCCCACGGTTAGCAGCACTCTTTTTTTCCTCTCTGCAGACTGGGGAAAGGTCCTTCATGGGTCACCTGTGCAAGATTTCCTGTTGCACTGCGCACATGCTGGCTGAGACAGCCTCGTTATCTCCTCCTACAAGCCTTGTATAGTTTGGAGACAGCAGCTGGAAGTCGTGGAAAGAATGACTTGGAGACATAGCTCAGGAGGCTAGAAACATTCAGAGGACATCACTGCTTGTGTGGGATGTTGATGGTACAGGCCCTGATGTGTGAGACGGCTCTCACTGAGCACTCCTCTGTAGACACCGTCAACAAAATACAGGGCACTGCAGTTCTGCTGCCACAGCTCTCACAATCTGCCTTTCCACCAGAATGCACATCCCTGCTACTAGAGCTGCTCGGAAACCTTGGGTTGTGGGCAAAGCCCTCATTAAGGTGTTTTGAATCAGCTGATGGGGAGGCAGGCTCCTCTACAAGGAGCTGTGGGGGAACCAAATACTAAGTACTACATACCAAATACTAAAGATAGGCAGCAGGAAGACACGCTGTGTGCAGTGCCCAATGTGACAATCCCATAATCCTAATGGCAATAAAAGGCATCCCATCATCTCTCTCTGTTCTCTCCTCTCATGCACGGGCAGCCTGGTCCATCACATGGCGCTTCATCTCTTCCCACCTGGATCCAGCATGTGTTCTTTGCTGGATATGGGAGGAAGCTAGAACAGGGCCCCACCAAAAGCACCAGACATTGTTCACACTCCCCTTCTCCATCTTGTTAGCACCACTCTCCTCGCCCACATCCCACCCTCCCTTCAGGGAATCTCATAGCAGGCAGAGCCTCCATCTTCCTGCATCCCTCCAGGGCAACATGCCCCATGGAGCCACTGCTTTGCCCTCCTTCTCTGCAAGGGAGGCAACAGTAGGCTGGGACCAGTGGCAACCCCGTCCCCTTCAGCACCATCTCCAGCATTTGGCTGCCCTCACAGCTGGGAAAGGGTCCACCAGGGCCTCAAGAGGACTTTGGGGATTGGGATCGTGCTCTGGTGTGTTCCCATTTCAGGAACAAAGAGGGGCTGGGGGAATACCGTTACCCTCAAGATTATTAGCACTACTGGCTGGTGGAGGGAAGGGGTTGCCTGTGCTGCTCTGCACTGTGCTGCCTCACCTCCTGCACTGGGTGCAGCTTTGGGTGCCACAGTGTAAGAAGGACATGAAACTATGAGAGAACATATAAAGGAGGGCTACGAAGATGGGGAAGGGTCTGGAGAGCAAGGTGTGTGAGGAGTGGCTGAGGTCCCGCGGTGTGCTCAGAGCAGAGGAGCTGAGGGGAGGCCTGATGGCGGCTGCGGCTCTCACAGGGAGCGGAGGGGCAGCGCTGAGCTCTGCTCTGTGTGACAGCAACAGGGCCCGAGGGAACGGCATGGAGCTGTGTCAGGGGAGCGGGAACACCACATTTACTGGTCTTGGTATTTCTCAGATGAAAATTAAACAAACCGCATTAATTTAAACAAACCTAAACCATTCCAGGCTACTTCACCCACCACAAAGGCATACAGCAGGGCACGCAAGCCCCAGGAAAAAAATAAAATAAAATAAAAAATGGAGGGACCTTTTCAGGTCCTCTTTTAAGACTGAAGACTGGTTCTCCTGCCCTTCAGCGCCAACCTGAGTGTAACCTACGACCGTGCAACTGAGCCACGCAAAACACAGGGACACATCCAGAGATGTCACCTTTGGACTCCATGCGTGAATTCAGATACTACCAAGCCTTACCAGAGGGCCTCCAATGTGCCCTCGGCCACAAGGCCTGGCTCAGACGTGGGACAGGCTGTGAGCTCTCCTGCCATCTCCCCCTTGCAGAGGGATGCACTTCTGCATCGCCGTGTTTCCTCTAGCGTGGTGTGTTTTGGGAGGAAGGGGGCACTCGCCTTTCAGGCAGGGGTGCTTGTGGTCACACGAATGTGGGTTTCAGATCTTCTTTGAAGTTCACAACGGGCTGAGTCTTGCCCTGGGGCTCCAGCCAGCGTCCCACAGCCCGGCCAGGCTCCGTGTCTGTCTCCGTGCTGCTGCTGCTGCTGCTGCTGCTGCTGCCCAGAGAACCGCGAGGACTCTGCAAGCAGAGCTGGCAGCACGGCCGGTGGCAGCAGGGAAACACCTCCTCAGAGCTGCTGCTGGAGTCTGAGTCCGGGTAATGGTACAGCGATTGCAGGATGGGACGTGCCGGCACCCCCAGGCTACTCCGCTGCTGCCAGTCCTGCAAGGGAGTGTTGCGGCGACCATCTAGCTCCGTGCCGCTCAGCGCCCAGCCCCGCAGCCCCGGCCAGCCCTTGGGGGGGATGGAGGGAGAGGACGGCGATGGCTGGGGGAGCCCCCTGCCGGCCCCCACGCCTTCCCTAGCCGGGCCGAGTCCCGCCGGCTCCCCATGGCTCCGGGTGCCCGGCCTGCCGCCTGCTGCGCACCGGGCACGAGGGGACGCAGGGATGCCGGTGGAGGTGGGGGGCAGCAGGACACGCCGCCGCCGCCGGGTCAGGTAGGGGCTGAGGGGGCTGCGGACGGCCGGGTTCCCTTCCTGTGCCCCCCACATCCTGCCTGCGTGCATAGGGAGGGCAGGGCTGCAGGTCCTGCTGTCCAGGCTCAGCTCCTGCAGGACTTCCCGCAGCTTCTCGCTGCTCACGTAGCTGACCTTGGGGAGACGCTCTCCAGCCGCGCCAGCTGAGGCATCCTGCTCCAGAGCATGCTTCCCAGCAAGCATTCCACGCTCCTGGGCATGTTCTGGGCTGCATTCAAGGCTGTCCCCCGTGTCAAAAAACGGCGTTGGTGAGCACTCACACTCTTCGGTCAGGTTGTGCTCATGGCTCGCACGTTTCCAGAGGTCCTGAGCATCGCTGCTAAGAGGCACGGGACTGTGAGGCAGTGCACGCAGCACACGGGTTTGCTGCCCGTCCCTCTCCGTATCCAGGGGCCAGTGCTCCCTGGGCACATCCCCGGCACCGCTGCACTTCTCGCCATGCTGCCCTGTACTCTGGGAGCAGGGAGCTGGCACCGCAGGGCTGCAGCCAACCTCCGCTGACATCAGCCTCATCAGCTTCTCCTTGGCGTTGTTCACTTGCTCCTGCAGGCTCTCAATCACGGCGTTTTTCTGCATCAAACAAACAAATGCGTCAGGCTTCTCTGCTCTCACTCCATCCCTGCTTTTCGTTTTTTTTTTTTTTTTTTTTTTTTTTTTTTAGAAGAACAGGTTGTGCCCTTATTTTACCACTTCAGGACAAGGATGCAGAATGACAGGACAGAACAAACCAGCTCGCCCTCTCTGGAAGGAGGATGGAGGTGGAATGGGGGCTTCCCATCTCGCTGAGCCGGGGGTGGAAAGGCTGCCAAGTCCCCTACCTCTGTCAGCAGCTGCTTCATGGAGTTCTTCTCCCCTATCAGCTGGTAGAGCTGCTCCTCGCTGTACACCGAGTGGTAGCTCCTGCTCGGGCTGCTGAAATATTTTGCCATGTGGCTCAGAGTCTGGTTTTCTTCTTCAAAGGCCTTCCACTGCCTGAGCTGCGGGCACAAGGAGCTATTACAAGGGAGGCAGCCACGGAAGGGAAAAGGAGACAGTGGGACAGGGCATGGGGGACAAGGGTTGTGACAGATGAGCATGGAGACAGGCAGTGAAGTGATGCAGGGGGCATCCCACACAGCCGCACCCTGCCCGCTCTGTCTTGGCTTCTATAACAGAGGTAGTCAGCTCCTCCTGTCTGTGCTGCAGCCTTCAAGTGTGTAGCAGAATCCCCCCCCCCTCCTCCAACCCTGTAACAAAGAGAGAATTGCACACAGCCTTGGCCCCAAATCGTTGGTGACAAGCCGTCAACCGGCAGTGCTTCGGGTCTGTTTTCTTGTCTGGTGCTCTGCACAGCCCAGCTCACACCACTCATCGATCTCAGGCGAGCAATAGACAAGCGAGCCCATTAGGAGAAACAAGGCAGTGAATTAAAAGATGCAGCATAAATAAAATGCTCAAGGCCCCCAGGCTGCAGTGATGGAACAGCAGAGACAGAAGGCACAAAGCAGCACAGCTCAGATGCTCACTCTTGCTCAGAGAGCATGAGCAGGCGCGGAGCTCCTCAGGGGCTGTTAACACAGAGGCTGGGGCTCCGTGCTTGCATGGCACTGACCGGCTGCAAGAGGATCACCAAAGCAGGCGGTGATCTCTTTCCCATCAGGAATTTGTGTGCCTTGGTGAGATCCCCCAGCGCCACTTGCACAGATCTATCTGCTCTTTCTTCAGCTTCACCTCTTCCTCCCTTCCTCACCTCATTTCCTTGAGCCCTAACATCCCTCCAAACCCAACTCCAAGCAAACAGCTGTTTCCTCTTGCTGTGACAATGGGCGCATTTTTCCCGCTAATGGCACAGAGCTGGCACTGTACCTGTGGGACAAAAATGAAGCAGTTGATTGTCGTCGTACACACAAAGATGCCTCCAGAGGTGAAACCGAAGAGCAGGTTGTGCCAAGCACGGAAGAAGCGGTGAACCAAGACAACGGTGCCAGCCACCAGGAAGATGAGGTTGACCCCCACGATGAGTGTTAGGGACTGGTTGACTGGCGGAGAGCTGATGCTGTCAGTCAGGCCGGCCAGGTACGTCCCGTACAGCAGCAGCACGCTCTGAAAGCAGAAGCCAGGGCCTGCCTTCAGCGTGGAGGCTGGCACAGCATGGAAAATAACATCCCAAGACCAGCCCCCACCCCACACCGAGACACTTGCTGCCTTGTAAAGGCCCCTTGATGCGTCCTGCATCCTGTGTGTGTGCAGCAGGCACTCCACAAAGAGCAGCAGCCACGGGACGGGGATGCTGTGTCAGCATCAGCTGGGCGGGAAGGCAGGACCAGTGGCAGTGTTGGGAGCAGCGATGCCACAGGGCAGGGCACAGCCTGAAAAGTTGGGAAAACTTTCTCCGTTGTGCTGCAGTGGGAGCAGCCAAGGCAGATGAGAGACACAAGTCCCTTCGGGCACGTTCTGCAACAACATGGGGACACAGCAGTGGGGGATGCTCTGCAACAACACACCTCTGACAGAGCAGAAAGGAGGCTCAGAAGGATGTACAGAAGGAAACAGCAGGACGGAAGAAGAAGGGGGTAGGCTGGAGGGAAGAGGATGTCTTTGGTGCCTCTAAATAGAAATCCGGGAAACCGCTCGGTTCAATTCTTTTCCCTTCCCCGCTTCCTGCCAGACTGCAGTGATGGTGCTGGGGCTGGAGAAGGGCTCTGCGCACAGCAGCCCCCTCCCTGCTCACATCAGCAGGCAGCACCGAGTGTCTTATGCCTTCCTCTGTATCACAGGGCACGATCTGCCATCAGCATCCTTTGGAAACGCCATCTAACACATTCCTGCAAAGACCCAAACAGCAGGAACGCGACTCCTACACTACTCCTGTGGCACCCAGCAAGTGCAGCTGTCAGCTTCTTGCTACTAATAAACATTAAATTGCTATCTGGGCACTGAGAAGAGCTTTGTGGCCAGTGCTGCACATATTCTGTAGACTCTCAATCAAGGGCACTGTGAATTGTCGCAGAGAACAGCAGTTGTGAGAGAGCTTGGAACTAGGCAGACGGTCAGACCTGCTCCATAGGATCGTGTGAATCCTAACTGGACCACAGCAACATTACTGGATCATAACAGCATTCACCACGGGGCACCTCCAAACACACGTCCCGAGGGCAAGCACCAAAGTGCCATTTTAAATTCACATAGCCTGCCAGGGACACGGACAAAACCACTGCCATCTGCTAAACTAGAGCGTTAAATAGGCACAGGGCTAAGTTTTGTTGTTGTTGTTTTAAATCCTGAGTGGAGGCCTGCACTCCTCATTCAACTGATGACCTTGGCAAGCCATTGCTGCCCATTGCTGCCTGCCAGTAAAAGTGGGATAATACACGGAGTGGCTTCACAAAGGGCTGAGCACAGTAATGCCTCGCAAGATAAGAAGTGCTACATACGCATGGAGATGGAGCCTGCTCTCCCATTAGTGTAATTCCTGGTTAACTCCAGAGAAACCACTAAAGAAATACCTGCTAGATACGATCGGGGTCAGGCTGAAGGCACCGCTAATGAAGAGTAACTATGACCAAAAAGGTTTCATTGTGAATGGGGGAACAAAACCAGTCTGTAGGAAAGGCATTCCTGTCTAAGCCCTGAAGAAACCTAACACATCCGGAGACGATGTCATAGCACTGAAAGTGGCTGCCCAGGGAGGTCTGAAGGCCTTTTAAGGCTAGGCTAGGTAAGCTAATATCTCTAGAACAGAGTGGAGTGGGGGGGAGGACAGCGTCTTGAGGCCTCTGCCTACTCTTTTTCCTGTAGTTCCTGGTGGATGGTCAGTGAGTCAGAAGCAGATGAAGCCGTGCACAAGGTTAGGCTGTGATCTCACCAAAATCTGCTCGCTGAAGTGCTTCCAGCCTCTGCCAGCCCAAAGACACATGAGACCACGGATAATTACAGCTATAATTACACTTACATAGTTAAGTCGGTATAACTAACTCTCCCGGAATATGAATGGCTGCGTACAACGCTACACCAGTGAAAGTGAGCTTCAGTGGTATAATTAAGCCGATAAACATCCTGTACAGGTAGGCACCAAGCACCTGCCGTCAGCACCTCACCTCCCTGATGTGGTGGCAGAGGACTCAGGGGCATGGTGCATCACTGGGGTGGGCGGTCAAGTGAAGCCTCATGGAAAAAGTGAGCTTTGGAAAACATTAAAGCGCAAGTTCTAAGGAGGAAGAGAGATGAGGCGTGGGTGGCTACAGGGTGAGAACTGGGGAGCCAGCAGGGATAGGGGGGGGGCTAAGAGGGAATGCAAGAAAACATCAAGAGGGAAGGAATAGGGATGAGAGGATTTCAGGATGAACAGGAGCAGTTGAGATCTGCAGTGCACACGTGGCTTGGGAGGGCAGCAAAACTAGGAATACTGCTGAACACTTTAGGCTGTGAGGCCAGAAAGGAGGTGAGATACATTGTGAGAATCAATAAATAGGTTACGTACCTTAAACCCTAAAATGAGAACGAGCCAAAGATCGGAATAAAGAGATGCACAGGACTGCATCCGGCTCACTGAGCAGGTCATGCCTTTCTCTGTGGCCTAGGAGGCAATGGGAAGGCAGAAGTGAAGGCTGCTGCCCTGCCCAGGAGCAGACAGACCAATGGGCAGATGGGTCTGCAAACCCAAGCAGGTCTCCTCTGCACCACTCCTAAAGGGAAATGCCAAACCCGGTGCTGTTGAGGCAGACAGTTAAAGGGAAGTTGTGGTATTCCAATTCCAGCAGGACTGGTTAAGCCTTTTCCTAGAGCAGCTGCAGATGGCAAGGGGGCTCTCCTGTGGTACCCAGGTAACCTGCACAGATTGGCCAAGGCCATTCACCAGGACCCCACTGCTTGGCCAACCAGTGCTCTGATACCAGCGACTGCTTCCAGGTCTGTGGCTGATCTTGTCTATGTGATAGGCCGTAGACACAAGCCTAGCCTGGAGCATCCAGAAGGCTGCACAGCTCATCTCTCTGCCTGATTTTCAAACAGCCCCTCCAACACAGCACAGCACAGCACTGCACCATCCCATTACCCGCAGTGAGACACTGAGGCTCCGGAAGCACTGGACCGGGTCGGAGAAAACCCACGTGAAGAGCAGCACAGCGTCTGCCAGCACCAACACCGCCACCATCGCCAGCAGCTGGAGGTCTTTGATAATCTGTAAACATGTGAAAACGTTAAAGGAGAGAGACGTGGAGGTGGCATCAGCCATCCCAAACCACTGCATGCGGTTCTGGGCGCTTGGTACTCACCACCCGCTTGTCCGGCACCCGCTGGGTGAACACCTTGTAGAGCCGCCAGCTCTTCCCCAGGACAGGCCCAAGCACCAGTGAGGTCCCCACGCACAGCAGGCAGAGCCGCACCTGCAGGCAGGGCGAGTAGTTGGGCTGGGAACACGTCTCCAGGGCTCTGGCTGACACCCACATTCGTGCATGTGGACACGTGTGAGGGAACCCATCCTGGCAATCCCTGCTCACCTGGATGAGCATTTCCACCGACTTCCCCGATGACAGGCTCTGCTCCTGAATCCCGAAGAGGTAAGCGCTAGCATAAGTCAAGCCACTGCCCAGCAGGGTCACAACGTTCAGGTTGGGGCTGGACATCTTCACGATCCTCCAGGAGACAAAGCAGGGAAGTGGTGACAGTTACTGAGCACGGTGGCTCAGCAAAACCGGGATGAAGTCCACTTGCACGGATAAGGGCAGCCTTGCTTGCCTCACGCTGTCCCTCAGGCTCGTCCCCCTGTACCCTGTACCCCGAGCCCTGGGGAAGTGCCTTGCAGCAGGAAGGGAGGCCCTCACCTGTTTTTCCTGAGGCGGATGGTAAAGACAAGAAAAAAGAGTGCAAGTAGGACTCCTCCGGTCAGAAACGTCCACACAACTCCCAGGAGGGCAGCAGAGAAGGACGGGGAGCTCTTTCCACTGCGGTCGGATGATGTCTGAGGAGGAAGAGGACATCTCTGAGGCTTGCCAGTGAGGGAAGTCCCTTCACTGTCATGGCCAGAAAGGATGTGAAACCACACCTCCCAAACTCTCCTCTGTCTCACACATACACACATACACACAAAACAGCTGCTGTTTCCCAGGGCATCAGCGGCCCGTGACTGTGTGAAGTTGATGGAGCACTTCGTTTACCACTGAGCAGAGTAAATCCCGGCCCTAGCAGGGGGAATATTAATTGTAGCAAAGCTGCCAGGGCCGGGGAGCCAAGCAGCTTATGGCCCTCTCATTAAGGGCCGCGCTCAGCCGGTCCCTGCGGCAGCCTCACGTGGAGCTGAGCGCCTGCACACGCGTCCCTGAGTTGTTCCTGCTGGCCCAGCAGTGGGGACAGGTGCCTCTTATTGCACATGGTGACTTTTAATTAAATGCTGCTCCATTAATATTTGAAAAGCCCTTTGAAGTGGCAGGGGGTGGGAAAAGCCAAGGGCAAAGAAGGACACTCAGCATGCAGCCTGTAACAGGAGGGGACCGTGTTGCCCCGCGCCCCTCTCCATCCCTTCCCCCAGATCCCCATCCCTGAAGGGAACGTACGATGGTGACAGTGCAGAGCTCCCGCAGCATCCGCTGCCGCTGCTCCTGGTTGCTGAAGCCAGGCTGGCCATCGCAGAGGTCAGAGCAGTTGAAACCCAGCTCCATAGCACATCCTCAGCCTTCATCCAGGACGGCCTCTGACTTAGCGCAGGGTGCCTGTGTGACACGGTGCCATCCCGCACCGTCCTGCCCGGCCCCTCGGGGTGCCCTGCAGACCAACACGGGGTGGAGGTCACTGTGGCTGCCACACGCCAGCGCCGAGCCGAGGCCAGGACTGCGCCGGTCCTGGCACACTGGCCCCTGCATGCTCCCGCTGCCTCCTTTGCTCCTCTTCGGTGGGGATTTTAATAGGCCTCATTACCATTTTAGACATGAGGTCATACTTATCCTCAAGCATCCCTACCCAATTACCATTGTCACTGGTTTTAATTAGCTTCCCGTACACGGCCCTAAGCGAGGCTCGCACCGCCAGCAGCTGGGGAGGGCGCGCAAAAGCTCTGACCCTGTTCACTGGTAGCGGCATGCAGGCAAAAACTCTTTTCAGCAGTGTTCCTCAGGGCTGCCCCCAGCCCATGAACCCCAAGCTCAGACCCCAAACACAGCTAAAGGGCCTAGCACCAGCGTTCCCCTTCCTCGGATGCACCTCTTGGGCCAGAAGCTCCTGGTTAGGAACAGCTGCCACCACCACGTGACCAGCACCTGGTGAGGCTCTCCCACCACACACAAACAAACATGTGTGTGCAGGGAGCTCGTGGGGCAACTCTGGGTGAATGTAGTGATGTCCAGCTGCCCCTCAGTGAGCGGCACCAAGATCCGGTGCGTCTCCCCATGGAGCTGCCCCCTCGGGAATGCTTTGGGTAAAGGCAATTTGCGCTCAACTCAATGTCTCCAGGGTTGATTCTCCAAGACCCAAGGTGACTTATCTACTGATGCTGAGCAACAGTATAGGAGCACATAAACAGCCTGCAGCAACACTGGTGATGTCTAAATGAAAATCTCGACTCTCTCAAAGTTTCTCCTTGCCTCCGGATCCTTTTCGAAAAAGCAAAGTAAAAACAAACAAACAAACAAACAAACAAACCCAAAACTTAAAGAAGCTGAAAGATCAATGCAAATTGCTTGAGCCATAAGCTGGCACAACAAACATTTCACCCCAACCAATTCTTTTTCATCTAGCACTGAAAAATACTTTTTCCTCCCAAAAAGAAGGCGATGTCACAGCTTGACGAATCCAAAGGTGGAAAACCAAAGAAGGCAATTTACAGACTAGAACAACCTCCATGTTTCTTGAACACCTCCAGGGACAGCGACTCCACCACCTCCCTGGGCAGCCTGTGCCAGTGCCACACCACTCTTGCTGAGAAGATGTTATTCCTAACACCCAACCTGAGAGAGCCCGAGAAGGAGACCACTGCTAACGTGTGGAGCTGATGCCACCACTGGTGGAAGATGGGGCCTACTGGTGGGGAGCGACCCTAGGAGGACGGGATGCCGGGCCCCACGCTTAAACCACCAAGTCACTTGATACAGCTTTTCCAGTAGGATGAATGACATGAGATGGGTTTTGCAATTCAGAAGACTCTGGCTCTTCTGAGAAAGATTCGCGCTGCTCCCTTCTGCCATTCTCGCCCAACAAGATCCCTTCTTGTTTGACCTGAGAAACCTGCAGCATCGCCAACCCCAAGGCGACCAAAAAAATCCCAAGCTACACTGACTGCAGCACCCCCAAACACAGCTATTGAAAAACTGCCTCTTCCTCTCTCCTCTCAGCTTTCCCATGCACTGTTTCCAGCCACCTCAACAACGTGGCCACGCATCTATCCTCGTCCACCTTCCAGACGCAGAAGTGCTGTTGGGTGCCCGTCCATGCGGCCGATGCCACCGCCTCCTGCTTCCATCCCAGCCGGGGGCTCCCCTCTTTGCAAATCCACCTTTTTCCCAGCCATTCCCATCCAAATCCTGTCCCAGCGTGCTGCTCTGAGGCATGGCCCCAAGCTGCAGCGGTGGCCTCCAGGCACTCGCACTGTTGGCAGCCACAGGCTGCACCGCTCTCCATAACTGCACCCAAAGAAGCCATCTAGCATGCTATTTACAGAAACGATGCAACCCGTGGCTGAGGTGTGTGGGACTTAATTAAAGCAGAGGTTCTCTCCTCGCTGCTGAGCTATGGAGTGCAGAGGAGGGAGAGGCTGCAGCGCGATGTTTCCACGAGTCTGTGCTGCAGATGGAGGCTGTCCCCCGGGAGCTCACCATTTCAGGAGCTGGCAGAGAGGAGCGCCTGCAACCAGACACTGTCCCTGTGCTGCCGCAGGTCGGGTGAGAGTGGCAGCACTGCAAAGCCGGGCAGTGGGGATGCCGCCAACCCAAAAAAGCTCGGCATCCATTTGTTATTTTTTTCTTTCCCTTTTAAAATCAGACAGGAGCTTGGAAATTGGACGATGGGTTCTGACCCCAAAGCAGGAGGCAGAGCAGTCTGTGGTGCCTCCTGGGGAGGGCCCCGCGCGCGGGTCAGAGCCACGCCAGCTCCCACCGGGCTCGCTCTGGCATGGCGCAGGCGAGGTGATGCCGGCACATCGAGGGCGCCAAGAAACGCCAGCTGCAACTCAACACGGGCTGCGGGCGGGTGACGGCTGCCAGTTTCCAGGGATCTGGTTTCCCCTCTCTCCCCTGAGCCCTGCTCAGGCCGAGGGGAGGCCATGGGGCAGTGGAAAATGCACGGCCCGGGCTGCGCACAATGCTGATACCCAGCTGAGGCCGAGTGGGATGTCATGAACTACTCCCAAGCAAACAGGGCAGGGGTGCGATGCCGCAGGGACGAACAGGACCCTTCGCCCTGCTGAGGGGTTGGGCACAGCCTTTCGTCCCCGCGTTCCTTCCACTCCAGTGAAACCCCGTGGGACCCTCAACTTCCCATCTCCGCATCCCCACAGCCTGCCCGCTCCTGCTCGGCATCCCGCTGCACGGCGCAGCCCGTAGGGTGCGGGGACTTCCAAACGGAGGAAAGAAAACCACCGCCCCACGCCCACCACCACCGGCACCAGCACTGCGAGGCCGGAGCTGACCTCCACGCACCGCTCTGCACCCCGAGCGCGGAGAGCTGTGAGCACGGAGCCCACCACCCCGAAGCGGGACCCCAAAGCCGCTGGGCCCCCGCTGCAGCCCCCGACCCACCTGCACCGGCCCGAGGCTCTGCGGAGCGCCGCCGAACTGCCAACCTCGGGGCCGGCGGCGGCTGTGCCCGGCTCGGCACGGCTCGGCTCGGCACGGCACGGCTCAGCACGGTGGAGGCGGGCGGCGGGGAGGGGCCGGGGCGGCCCCGCTCCTCCCGCCCTGCTCGGAGCCTCTCCTCCGAGGTCCCGGTTTCCCTCAGTCTCTGCTCAGAGCCGGGGTCACCCGCTCAACTCGCCGTAGGTTACTCAGTTTTCAGCCAGGCGTTACTGAGTTTCCCTTCGGGATGAACTGCGTTTTGCTGCGTTTTCTTCAGGATGAGGAAAATCGGTCTCTTCTGAGATCTTCTCTCCTGACTCCACGATTGCTCTCTCGTTATTCCCACGCCGACCCTGTTGGCTTTGCGATCCTTCTGAAATCGTCTCTAGTGACAAAATCATAGAATCATTTGAGTCGGAAGGGACTTTAAAGGCCTTTGAGTCCATAGCCCTGCAATGACGGGAACATCCACACTTTGACCAGGTTGCTCAAAGCCCCATCCAGCCCGACCTTGAGTGTCTCCAGGGCCAGGGCATCCTCCACCTCCCTGGGCAACCCGTTCCCTGTTCACCACCCTTAGCCTAAAAAAATCCTTTTCCCTACTATCCGGTCTAAATCTCCCTTTATGCTTTGAAACCACTTTCTCTCATCCTATCACCACAGAGCCCTCTGGAGACTCTCCCCTTTATCTTTCTTATAGCCCTTCTTTAGATACAGAAAGGCTGACCTCACATCTCCCGGAGCCTTCTCTTCTCCAGGCTGAGCAGCCCCAACTCTCTCAATCTGTTTCCACTGTGCTCAGAATCCAAGTTTACTCCCACCAGTGAAAACTGGTTTGCAAGCAACACCCTGCTCTCACCCATCCTGTCTCCTATGCAAACAAGGCTGATCCCAGATTCACCTGACAGGAGGTCAGAAAAGTACAGAGGGCTCGGGCCTGAGACATCATTCCGCCCCCGTTTGGCCATTTTCCCACAATCAATGGGCTGCCGGTGGACAGGAGGAGTGCTCAGCTCTCCCTGATCCACCTGCTAAGCAGAACCACTGAAGGTGTTAAAAACAACGAGGGGCTGCAGAGCACACGCACCCTGCCAGCAGCACGGCTGGATGGGGACCACGTCAGGATGAAGGGTGGCGGGGCAGAGTTTCTAAGGCAGCAGCAGGTCGGCTCTGGGGGCTGTTATCGGCCTTGGTGAGGAGGCACCTGGCTCTGGCAGCAGGGATGCAGACTCTGTCCTGGAAATCCGAGCCAGACAATTCCCTCATCTTTGACAAGAGCCTCTCCAGTTCGTCAGGATCATTTCCTTTTGTGAGAGTGATATCCTGAGGGATATTCAGAGATTGTTTGAGCGCCCATTGTCCCAGCTTCGCCAGTGGTGAAACCTTCTGGCAAACTGCAACAAATTTAGCAGTGGGAGGGGACTCTCAAAGCCGTGAAGTTCTGACAAGTTTATGCAGCGGGGCAGAGAAAGAAACCCAGCAAATCGTGGAACAGGCCGCTCAGAGAAGCTGTGAGTGCCCCATCCTTGGAGGCATTCAGGGCCAGGTTGGGGGGTTGGCCCTGGGCAGCCTGAGCTGGTGCTGGAAACTCTTTTGGTGAAAGAATGACTGAATTCCTCCAAAGCTTGGCAATGCTTCAGGGAAAGACCGTGCTGGTGTCCCACAGCAGTGCTCCATATGGGCTTCCAAGGACAGTGCTCCTGAGGAATCCAGCTGGGCTTTGCACAGGCCCCAGTACATGCCCACACAGGACACCAGGAGTTCAGTTAATTTATGTAGGCGACTGCCCATGTCCAGCGTGTCCAATAATCCAGCCTGCTCTTTCCTGTAATACTGAGAACCCTGTGTATTATTGTTATTAAAGGTTTAGCGTGACCTGGAACCCAGGGAAAGCGGCCAGCTTCTTTGATGCTAATGTGAACCACCAAAGCTTTCCGGGTTCACCCTCTGCGGCCAGCAACACCCATGCCCAGCAGCGCTTAGTGGTCTCGGGAGGTATCTCAGCCTCGCAGGATTTGATAAGGAAACAACAACGTCTCCTGCAGTGCTGTGTTTCAGCTGTGCCCATCTGCTAAATAACAGGTGGTAAATGATGGCTTCCTTCAATTGTAACAGTCCGTGACTACCTATGAAGTCACACAGTGACCTCAGCTCAGTCCTTCACTGTGTTTTCTTCTGCTTGGCGCTGTGAAGATGTTTTTCTTTCTGACACTGGGGAATAAAAACAAAAGCAAAACCTTTTCTGTTAACGCAGATCTAATTCTCATCCAAGGCACAACAGAATCACCCCTTTTTTTCTGTCTCCGGCTAACTACGTCTGAAGCACTGTGCAGACTGCAGTCCTTCTCAGGTGGTCCTTTGTTGCAGCGGGGACCCAGGGCTCACCTCTCTGCTACCAAACACTGTGCTGGCAGGAAGGATCCATGGCAGAGCACTGACAGGGAAAAAGGAATACGATGGGTCGTAGAAACAGAATGATGAAAGAAGAGAGGGGACGCTGAGGGTAGAATGGATTATGAGAAACAGGGCCGGGAAATGATTACTGCCCACACTTGGAGTGGATGCAAACGTCACAGATAATTTAAGAAATTACTTCAGGGAAGGAACTGGGTCGGTGAAAAGGTAAAAAGTGGATGAGTATCTCTGAAGGATCTGGCACTTGGAGCCATGTGCCTGGTAGCCAGTTTCTTTAAGAAATCCATCGAGTCAGGAGAAGATTAGTGTGCCTGAAGAACAGCAAATGCAGAGATGATGAGCTGCACTGAGAGGGAAGGACATGCCTTTACGGCATCAGCACAAGACATAGGATGGAGAACTCACCTCAGGGGGAAGATAAGCACATCCCAGAGAAAGAGCAGGTTGAGCTTCAGGACTTGAAAAAGTTAAATCAATCCAGGCATCCAAGAAGCCAATTACCTCTCGCTTTTCATAAAAGGCACTAGGAATAAGTTTTAAAAGTAAAACTGTTTCAGCTTTCTGCAGATATACAACACCCAATTTAGCAGCCCCTTCAGTACCATGACAGTGATGGCTATTGATCTAAATGTGTCAATATCACACACCTAAAATTTAAGTCATATGATAGATCTCCCATGTCCTTTAAGGTCGAGTCAAGCCCGGGATCACTAGTACAGAATTTAAAGCACTCGGACGGTGTCAATGAAGTGGGAAGCATTTAAGAAACTTGGAGCAGCGACTGCAGATTGCTTTACCCAAACTTTAGAATCTGAGACGGGAAAATATTTTACAACCACAGCAGCTTTTGCTGTGAGAGGTTGCTGTCATTTAAAAGCATTATAATCACCGACTTCACAGAGCTACATACAGCAGCCCGATGTTGTAAACTCCGCAGTCTCTCTGAAGCTTTGGAACCCATTCATCCTTTAAAACTAAAAGAAACACACCCTTTTTTTTTTTTTTTCCTTAAGAAAAGGAGCCTTTGAAAAAGTTCATGAATAGAAGTTTAGCAATGAAATCTGCATAGAAAAAACAATTATTACCAGATAAAAGATCATGAAGACATCTGATGGCTTTTTTCAACCTAAAGGATTACAATAAATAAATTAAAAAAAAAAAAAAAGAAGTGAATGAGAAAAGCAACATGACTTTCAGGTTTGAAAACGCTGTTTCTGTAATGGAAAAAGGGAGAAGACAATGTTAATGCTGAAACAGTTGGGCTGCCATGTAAATACAACACTGAGGTGGGAGCCTCTTAGCTCTGCAATGTTCAGGCACATTAGTGCAAGGAGAATAGATGAGCCATGGTGTATTTCTATCACTCTGACCAATAGTGTCAACGTCAACACTTTCTCACAAAACTCAGTTCCTACAGCAGTCGGTCAAACCCAAGGGTTCCCCCACAATTTCTGGAAGCAGGCTTGGGAAAGTACACAATCCTGGCCTCGGAGCAGTGGCTAAAGATGACCAGAAAAAGACATATTTTCAAGTGCCATTGGAGCCTTTTTGATGCTGGGCTATTATTCTGGATTTCAGGAATTAATGTGCTGCCTGAACAAAGCTGCCACAGACCCACGTCCACTCCTGTGGTTGCCTTGACCAGGACTACAGCTATTACAGTCATCTGAAAAGAAGTCTCTGGAAAGATGAAAAGGTTTTCCTTGGGTGAAGAACCAGCCATTAGCTGGATTTGCTGGTTCATGATACCTGTGAATCTCCTCACCACCCCAGATGTCACTGGGGGACTCATCTGACAGTACATTGATACGATCAATGGGAAATAACCGTTTGTGAGGCACGTTTCCCTATTTCTGACATGCTACATCCCCATCCATCAGGAAAGCACTGCCTGTTACCTTTACACACCATAAAGCAAGTTATGCCTCTATCCATAGGCAACACCATTGCTTATGTCAGTAACGTCCAGACCAGAATGGGTGAGTCTCATTTTGTCCCAGCAAACATCATTAGGTTTCACCTTTGGCCCCAGAAACTTCAACAAAGAAGCTTTTACACTCAACTGTGTAATGGTAGAGACGAGTTCATTTTTCCATGCTGAAGGAAGGCGAGCCCTGCCAATCCTCTGCAGCGCAAATGGCATTGCGTGGGGTCATTTACATGCAAGGAGGACAAGGCGAACAAGGAGCAGGCTGTCCTCCTGCGTGGTGAGCACGGTCTCCCTCTGCCCTCTTTCCTGGAGGAAGGCACCAGCCACAACCAGCAGCATGGCACAGGGAGGCCAGGAGCAGGGGTACACCTCACCAGGGCACTGCCAGCCACTTCAACACAGGCTAAGTTTACAGCAACGAATTAGAGCAGAAACAGCACCCCGTCATGAGATGAAGGCCCTCCTGGATGCGCTCCACAGCCGCTCTCACACTTGTGGCTGACTGCCGAAGAGCCCTCAGAGCTCAGGGACGAAAGCACCCGCTGCCATAACAAGCCCAGAGCACGCAGGTTGGCAGCAGCTGCTCGAGGAAGGCTTTTGGCTCCCAAGGCCGTGTATCTCTCCTCCACATGCTCAGCAAACCAGGTTTGTGGGCAGGGTGCCCAGAGAGCAGCGCCCAGGACCAGGTCACGGCGCCAGGCACAGCCGGAGCTGGGGCTGCTCTTTCCCTACAAACCATCACAAAGGGTTATCTTCAGGCAGGGGTTTGAAAGAGTAAAGCGGGAAGATGGGGTTGCAAGCTGAGAAAACCAAAAATAGCTTCAAACTTTCCCGAATTGTTTCAAAACATGTTTCAACCAGCCCGGTCACGTGGGGTTTCTGCAAGGCCTTTCATGATTGCATCTCTCCACAGAAGACTGCTGCTGCTTTAGAGAGAGACACAAACAAACAGACACAGTTTAACCCGATATGTGGGGAGAACAACTAGGGAACATAACTGCAAAAGGCAGTGCTGGGTTTGTTTGAAGTTGAAAACACTGCACTCGGTTCTTCAACCAGCCCTTCACTGCTGCTCCTGATGGCGGAGATAAAGGCTGCTTGGTTGTGTTCATGCAGTGGATGTTTTAAAATCCTCCAGTCAGTTCCTTCGAGCAGCGCTGTAAATAACAGAACACAAAGCACTGAGCTTAGCCAGTGCTTTCAGGTACCTACCTCCAGGCAGGTTTTATGAGCAGGGGGCTGAGCCCAAGGAGTGCCACGGGCCCTCTGCGAAGGAGCAGAAGAAAACAGAGAAAATCTGTGCTGCCCTGGACAGCAAAAAGGGCTCCACAACAGTGGCAAGGAAGCTCCAGTGACCTGTTTGCTCGATGCTAAGGATCATCTCCGAAGTCAGACACCTTCCATCTCCAAAAAAGACTGTCCTTGTGGCAGAGAGCCATCATGAAGGGAAACAGGAGACACTGTGCTTCTGCTGTCCATCTCTGTTCTACGCTGCCCCCGTGGTCTGGTTGGCAAAGGCTTGATCAGTGCCTTTCTTCTTACACAGCTCTTCCTTCTGGCATCAGGACAGCCCTCCCCAGAGTAAACGCTGTTTTATTAACAAATTAAATCCACGAACAGCAACCACGTAACACCATCCAGCACAAAGCGCAGCATTTTCTCAACGTCATTACGCACATTTGTTATAAACTCAATTTTACTATGGACACCAGGACACCCATGAATAATGGAAAATCATTATTAATAAGGTGGAATCTTCCTGTCCATTTGCAAAGCCCTGTGGATGAAATTTGCCCTGAGCACCCTGATCTAACTGTAGGTGTCCCCGTTCATTGCAGGAGAGTTGGACTAGATGACCCCTAAGGGTCCTTTCTGACTAACTAAACAGCAGCGTGTCTTGCAGGGCTTTGAGGCCCTTCGGTCCACGTGTAGTATCTGGGATAAGCATACCTCTGCTTGTTTGTTGCTGCTGACTTCAGGGCCTGTTTCCACAGAACCAAAGGAGCGGTTACAGACAGGGCATCTGGACAGCACCCTGACCATATGTCAAAGCTTTGGCAGCCTGTCAGCATCCCTTGAGCTGCCACCAGTACAGCACCAGGCCAGGACAAGGATGAAGGTGAAGGGATCTACACACAGCATTCCCAACAACCAGTCACTCAACTGAAACCCCTCCTTAATTGGAGATGGTGGACCGGAGACCACCAGAGGCTCCTTCGGAGCAGTATCTCTATAAACGTTCAGAGGGCAGTGTCTTTGTATTAGTCATAAAAACAGGCAAGAATATTCCCAGCTTGCTCACTACAGGCAAGGTCACTGGATTCCTTGGTGGTTTGTTGTTTGTTTTTTTGGTTTTTTTTTTTTTTGGAATGGACCTGCAGCACCATTTGAGAGGCTTTCATTACACGTGAAGTTGAACCTTGTCTGAGGTAGTTCCTGATTAACTTAATATCAAGTTAATTCTTGTTTTACACCATCCAATTTTCCAATATACCACATTCCTGCACTGACATCTGGTAATTGCACAGCAGGATCTGAGATGTTTTGGCAACAGAATACAAAAAACTATTAAGGACGTAGAAGGAAACATGGGATTACACAAGAAATGGGAACACAGTTAGCACGATCAGAAAATTAACAGTCCTTCTGGAAGTTTCACCTACAGTTGGTTTTACACAGCACAGGACTCCGTTCTCAGACTGCACACAGCCCCATTTGTAAAGTTCACACCTCTGCGAGAGTTCTGCTTGCAGCGATACCCAGAGTCGAGACGTCGGCAAATAACGGACACACACACAGCTGTAGAAATAACGTTTTTGGTTTAGTGTTTACAGTTTGTTTTACAGCTCATCATGAAATAATGTTAGAGATATCCTACATTCAGACATTTTTAGCAAAATACATTAAAAAAAAAAAAAAAAAAAAAAAACATAAGGCACTTTAAGGCTTCCTAAAACAAACGCCCATGATACAAATTCAACAGGCGGGCTAGATGAGAACCCTCACTCGCCTTGATGTTCAGGTCAGTCAAAGACCAATCCTGCAGTCAGGCAGGCAAATGAAATAATCAACGGAAGCTTCCAAGATAGAGTTACTGCTGCATTAGTGTGCATTCTGAAGTAGTCTACTTGAAGTACCTTCGGTTGGGGGTGGCGATGGCAGAAATTCATCTGCCTGGCGTGAATAAGATGCATTAAAAATAGTTCTTTGAACTGGTTAACAAAGACACAGTGCAGGGATTAAGTTTCATTACTTTCATTGGATTAAATTCCTTCCATTCACTATTGCCAACAAGAGTAAGAAACAAAAAGGAGTTGGTTTTCCTCTCCCTCCCCCCTACTCCCATTATAATTCAACACAAGATTTCAAAGACTCAAAATGACCAGGACAGAAGCCCATGAAAAACTGCATCTGGCCACTTCAGAGCACGTTTAAATATTCATTACTGACTTCCTCGAGTCTCACCTCTTATTAAAGAATAACAAACATAAAAGAACTGGCAACTGTAGAAACTGCTCCCAGTCGAGTTGGTGTTTTACTTCTTTTTCCTGTGATCCCACTGTTCCTATTGAGTACCTGCATTCAGAAGCACACCATCAGCTCCCCTTGGCAAGGAGATGGTGAGACAGAGGAACAATGCCGGCAGGGCCCTAGACCCTGCAGGGAAGATGGAATGAGCAGCTTTTCCTTCACACACTCGTGTCTCAGTTTAAGAACGTTTTCAAAAGCCAGACATGCTGGGCTGCTGTAGCAGCAAGGGGAACGATACCAAAACACTGACTGAAGACTGCAGCCAGAGGCACATCGGAAGCAACTGAAATCCACTGCTTAAAACTGGCAAAGAAAAAAGAGCTACGAGCCAGAGCACTGGCAAAACCACTGCCTGCTCCCCGGGGCCTCCAAGAAAGGGATGGTAGGAACTTACCACCCATCAGCAAATTTTCAAGTTTCATCTTACCTATTTTATTGTCCAGTACCTTTTCCAGTCTTTGGGGCCTAGAATTGCTGAAAATCTTGATGTCCGGAGGGCTCAGTGTGTTGGGCACTGCGAGTACCAACCTGTATCCCTAGTGCTCTCACATCCACCTCCAAGGGGAAAATGACTAATGACTCACATTTCTTACAAGTCCCTGATGATTGTTTTAACTTCTGACTTACTTGAATTGCACTTCAAATCCCAGCAGCACAAAGAAAAATCATTAGCTATATTCACAAATATGTATAATAATATATGCAATTTTTTTTTTTTTTAAGAGACAAGGTATTTTAATCAAGCCTAAAATGTAGAGATATCCATTGCATAAGCTGTCAACCTTCAACCCGGCTACAGTAAAGCAGCTACAGAAACAGATTAGCCTATTAGCATTCTTGGAACGGGGTAGAGATGGGCTGCTTGTTCGGTTAGGCAAGAAAATGCACCTGAGGAAGGAGTTAAATTAAGATCAGTCACCACTTGTCTTGGCCTCTCACACTCATAGGAGTCACTGTGCAAAAAAGGAACCGTGGCAGCAAGGCGGCTGTGAAATGTAACTTTGTCAAATGAAAAATACATCACTTCAAGACAGCAGCTACTGAAGAGAAGAGAGGCAGGCAGTACTCTGTGGCCCTGAGCTCAACAGATCTTGAGATCTCAGCTTATGCGGTTCACTCTAACTGGCAAAAGAGCCAAGCTCCAGATCATGCAGTTATTCACTCCTGTTAAAATCAGCGGTAAACTTAAGACTGTGGCTCTGCAAACAGTTTACTGTCCTTTAGCATTTGTATGACAAGATCCAATCTGGACAGGAAGAAGCACCTGAAAGAAGAGATGAAGAAAACGTCGTCTGCTCGCTGATCCCTCTCTAACTGGCAGCATGCAGGTGCTCTCTCTTCAAGACGGTGGGTTTTTCTTTCTAAGCAAACCTCACAGAACTTCCTAGTGACATCCAGTCGCTTTGTATGTGCACCTGACTTACAAATCTACCTGTGACAATGGTTAGGAAAGGCACAGAGTACATGTCATTCAATTCCTTACACCCTTGTTGGTTGCAGGATTTAGAGTAAGTTGCAATAGTTAATAAGCAGATCATTTCTTTCATATTCAAGTTCTTTGCAAAGGAAACCAGGGAAGCAATCAGTACTGTCAAGGAAGTTCAAGGAAAGAATTTAGATCTACACACAGTCAGGCTGGAATGTACAAAGTTTCACAGACCTTGTTTGTCAGGTCACATTAAAAGGAAAATCCTAGCTTAAAATAAAAAAATAAATCACTAAAGCTAGTTACAAGAGCAGAATTATCAAAGTGCTTTAATAACATGTCAAGCATCATTAAACAGGATCATTAACACAGAGCTGCCATAAGATATCCTAACAGGCACACGTGTTTTCCAAATGCAAGAGAGAAGCACAGGTTTTTAATTACCCCCTTAGGACCAAAGTGTGTCAAGTAAAGTTTTGCTTGTTCATTTTGCTTCTTAACATGAAATATTTGCTCTGCTCACACATTCAAAGGCACAGCTGGATTTGCTGTACTGAGACTGCAACAAAAGGACTGTCTGCTGGAAATATGAGAGCGGCAGCTCTCACTGAGCCAAACACCAACAGGTACATTTACAAGCAACGCTCAATTTCGTAGCTCTAACTTTTAAAAGCTATTTCTTTATACTTAAAAATTCTGACTTTTTTTCTGTGGTTTTCCTTTAAATGTAGCTTAAGATAACAGGATGTGTTACTTGAACAACCCAACAGACTGCCAGCTCTGTTACAGCAAGAGCAAATGCCGATAAGGAAGGGGCTTCAAGAGTACACACTTTGAGCATCTTGCTGGGGGTGATGTTTTTCTTACTGGCTTTTCCTCTCATGTTAAGAATAAAACCCAAAAGCCACTCTCCGCAGCATATCTCTCAGCACCTCCACCTCACTAAGGTGCTCTCTGTTTTAAATAGAGGAGCTTAAAGATAGATGCTAGCCCTGCAGCAAGCACAGGAGAGCTGGCTGCTGCAGCACAGGAACACGGTTGCTTAAGGACAGGAAATGTCGATTAAGACCTTTCCTGCAATTCAGATACAAAAGTAGATTTGCTTCAGCAAGCTGAGGCTCAAACACACGCTAGAAAGCATTACATCTGGTCCCGTGCACACACGGCCGCAGGTCCGAGCTAATATCAAGTCTCAACAGAACAACTGATCCGTCTTCTGAAGGCACCAGAAAAAAGCAGCACCCCAAGCGTAATGGGAAGAGGCAGAAAAAGGAAAAAAAAAAACAAAAACAAACCCAAATACTGTTAGGAGGAAGCACTGAGGGCAGCCTGGTGTAACGAAGGAGAAAAAAGGTGGCTCAGTTCTACGGCTGTAACATCGGCAGCAGCACAGAGACCCCGTGCCTCTGGGCAAAGGAGGAGTAACCAGAGTTTGGAAAATCTACTTCTGAAGAACAATAAAAACCCAGCTCCCATATTTGGTGGATGAGTTCAAGACATGTAACTGAAATCAAAGGAGACAAGAAAGAATCAAAATGCTATGCAAAACACTGGGATCCACGTGTGCATACCCATGTGGCACCATTAGCCTGCTCCTGATTTACCACAGCGTTCAGGGATCTGGCCGGCCTCCATCCAGCTCCGTGGGATGACTGAAGCCCCGTGAAGCGTCACTTATTAAACGCTTCTCGATCTGCCAGTCAGGACAAAGCCCCTCCCCACCCCACTCCAGGCGGTGACCCAGACAGCAGACATCTCTAACAACCCCAGGTACCCTACAGGCAGTATCCACTGAGTTAGTTCTCCTAAGTAGCGCTGCAGCAAGCAAGCCAAGGCTTGCTAAGGTGCTCTGCCCTCTACAAGGACTTGAGGAAAGTTTCTTGTGAGCCCCTCAGGCCAAAGGCTCGTGCTTTACTGTTCCATTATTACTTTTCAAGCACTTTTCCTTCCAGTCTTCCTGCTTTGTTCTCTGTTATCCCAGAAGGACTTTCTGCATCCTGCGTGCAGCAACGCTGGCTTCGTCCTCGGAGTCAGACTCACTCTGGGAAGTGGAGCTCTGGGAGGCAGAGCTGCAGGGCGAGGAGCACTCCGGGGAGCACAGGTAGTGCATCAGCGGGATGCGGTACTTCCCACAGAAGTCAACAAACTTGATTTGTCTGACACAGCTGTCAAAGTAGACACCTGCAAAGGCAGAGGGCACAGTAACAACAGGTGAGACCGCGTGAGGAGGAATCCTGCATGCTCCATGAGGTTGTTGCATTTAATGCAAACGCCCCTAGTTAGGATTTAACACAGCACTCGATGTGGAAGTGGTGGGGGTGCTGCACAAAGAAGGGACCAAAGGACCTATGGAAACATGAAACTCCTCTCCCTGGTGAATTTCTCCTTGGTAAAATCTCAGGCTGGGAATCTGCAAGCTTGTCCTTAAATGCTGAATTAATTCGCCCACTCTGTTTACAAATCTGTAAAACCTCTTCTATCAGCTAGCAAAAATGTGTCCACAAATAGACCCCCTCTCTTTCATGGCTCCACTTCTGTTCTGCTTGAGTGAAGTCACCATGCTGAGTTTGGATGCTGTTTGCCATGGCAACAGCGTTGCTGTAATGCACAATTACGTTCTCTTCCTGTCACAGAGAGTGAATTTAGACACTGACATCTTCAGAAGTTTCCAGCAGTCTTTCAAGTCCTGGCTGGTACGGAGCAATCTTTTCTCCTGCAGTGTCAGAGCAACACTGCAGTGCTGTGCTAATTCATACGGAAAAATGAGAAAAGAGGAAAACCAGTCCACTGTTATTCCTGGCTGTTCAAAGCTCTAAAAAAAAAAAAAAAAAAAAAAAAAGGAAAAAAAAGGAAACATTGCTTTCTCTTCCAAGGCGCGAGTTGCAGCCCTTCACCTTTGCTTACAGAACCTGCTTTGATATTGTTCCATATGGAGATAAGATAACAAACGGCATAATGACTGTGGGGTATATATTAATGATTTTCCTTAATCTTCTCAAGGCCAAACGCAGATCAATTACTCTGAATAAAGCTTAAGCATTAAGCCAAATTAAGCCCAAGGATTTCGGGCTTATCAACAAGTCCTCTCCATACAGGTACTACACATTAGCTATCCAAGCAAGAGCTAAAAAGATGCTCTTGTTAACCACCAAGCACTGCAGCTCCCCTCCTCTTTTTCCATCTGGAAAGGAAGCTTGCTGTTCAGCAGCCCAGTTTTAAAAGTTTGCCAAAGTTCTCCTGTCAGTTACTCGGTCTGAGCTATTTTAGAGCAGATGGGTCAGAAAATTCAGAACATGGAAGCACGATGGAGTGCTGGGATGAGCTGCCAGTGCTCCAACGGAAACGCTGTCTGACATTCCCAAGTAACTGTAGTAAACCAATGCTCGAACTTTAAATGCTGTTCCTACGAAGAGTGAGCGAAGCAGGATCCCTAAAGACATGTTTCAGGAGGGCTGGAGCCAACAGCGTTTGTGACAGCACACCTAACCCGGCTGAGCTACGAGAGACACGTCAAGTCAGCAGGGAAGAAAAGCCATCAGGTAAAAGCGGGAAACAGAGCAGCGAAGGTAAACTTACCACCACATTTAGGGTTGGGACAGTTGCTGGCCAAGCTCAGGTAGCGGACAAGATTCTCTGGGAGATCACTGGGAGCGTAGGGAACATTGCGAGTTTTAATTGTGCGTCCTGCCAATTCTTGAAGGCTCGGGGGGTTGTAGGTCAGGTCGCGGACGAAGCGAACCACCAGCGGGTTCCCTCGCAAACTCAGCTCCTCCAGGTGAACCAGGTTAAGGATCTCTCGGGGGAGGTAAGTCAGCAGGTTATTGTGCAGGCTGAGGGAACGCAGGGAATGCAGCCTGAGGATGGAGATGGAAACTCAGTCAGGGTGCGCAGGAAAAAAACATCCCACAGCTGCGCTACACATAGACCTGATTACTCTCCTCCCTCCTGACAATTCCTTCGCTTTGGATTTCCGTTTTTTTAAAGCGTAAATTCATGCTAAAGGACACGCTGCTATTCCAGCGCTCAGAACGCCTTTGAAAACTCAGTTCAGCTCTCGAACGCCTGTTAAAGAAAGTCTTAAATGTGAGAAAGTCTTTCATATTTAAGACTTAAAGAAAGTCTTCCATATGCTGGTGCGCCTCTCAGTACACACCCCACAGTCCCCTCAGCCACTAAAAAAGTAGAAGAGAAGCACAGAGGCTGGCTGCTTTCAGCAGGAGATGTCTCCCTGTATCCAGTGCACGCACCAAAAATGGTTCCATGCAATACTTTGAATAAGTCGCCTGCTCTCCCTCATGCATTAAAGATGAATGCTGGTAGGCAGCCAGATCTGTGAAGCCCCACGTTTTCAGTGCTTGCAGCTGCATCACCCTGTGCTGTGATAGTACCAGATCTTAAAAGCTTAGCAAGGTCAGGCCAGGCTAGCATCTGCATGGGCAACAAGCAGTATCCTGGCCTTCACAGGACATGTTCCAGCATAATGTCCAGGGTTGCTCTCAAGTTCGTACAAGTTACGAGACACCTGGAGTCATTAAGCACTGTGCATAAAGAACAACCCCACTAAGCCACCAAATTCCAACTGAGAAAACTCCACGCTGCCATCCAACTGCTTTTGGGGCTGCAACTACACGCCGAGTTTTTCACCTCCCATCTTAGGCTACCCATACAGCAGCTGAAGTGTACTTTCCCCATTATGAGAGGCATAATAAAGCAGTAACTCGTCCTCAAGAGCTGTGCTGTAGGATTTAATGAATGCTAAAACTTCCTCATCCTAGAATAAGAAATGCCAAGGGAACACAAGAGATGGTACGGCACAAAGGCAAAGGAAGGCTGTGGCTAAAACAAGACAAACCAAGCACTCATTGCTAAGAACACAGCAGCACAGCAGCTATTCATTCGGAGTTGCCCAGGTACCCCTCAGGGCTCCCTGCACAGATCTATGGGTTCACTTAGCACAGTGCACTTGGTGACTTTTTTTCCACAGCACTCTGACTGAGATTTCCACAGCGTATCTTTGTGGTCTGCCTGCAGTGCTAAGGATCTCCGTGTTGAATGAAACACTAAAGGACAAACAGGCCCTCCCACCTGCTTTTATCCACACAAGCAGAAGGAGGAGTTCAAAGGGTTAACTGCAGCTTGTGGCTGAAGACAGTAAATACTCACTGTGCCAGCTGAGGTGGAATGCTCTGAATCTTGTTGTCACACAGGACTAGAGAGCTTAGCGAAGGCAGGTTTGCTAACTCAGGTGGAATTGAAGTAATGAAATTTCCTCCGAGGTATAGAAACTCCAAACTGAAAAAGAAAAAAACACTGCATTATTTCATTAAGGTCATTTCCAGCCTCATTTAACAGCAGGTCTTCCCGTCTCACGTATTTCTTCAAGAGATCTTACAGCTGACTAAGTGCGAAATAACTTGCTGAGGGGAAAAAAGAAACTGTTACACATCGCAATTACAATAGAGCTGCTGTTTTGCAACAGATAACACCGAGTTTTACCTCCACGCTCCCCGCAGTCACCGTTACATCCGCAGTCAGGCACCAGATACCAACACCACACGCAAAGCTGCTCACCCTTCTGAGGAGGAGCAACCTCCTCACAGCGTGCAGCACCCACACAGCTCCTACTGCAGCCAGTGGGAGCTCCCAGTTTCAACAGGAGAAAAGCAAGAGTAGCGGTTCCCCTGAAAAATCCCAGTGGCCCTGGCCCTGCGTGAGGGCTAGTCACACACTGCGGTGCCATAACTGCAGTCTCTCAGGAGTCAGAGGCATCCCATCCCCTGCTCTTATACAGCTCAGACACCCACAGCACTCCAGCTGCAAGCGCACAGGGCGCACCGGAGTCACACAAGCACACACGTCGAGCAAACTGATTTCAGTCACGGAGCCCGGAGCTACCGGGGACACTTGGCTGTGCTAACTGCAGCTTGGGTTGAAAGAGTAACAACTCCTCCCTGCCGAAACTCAGCAGGTGGGAGACAGGACTGATAGGACAGCATTTGTGGAGGTTATGCTCAACGTGCGAGGGGTACACAGAGGGAGATCAGACACGGTTCAAGAGCAGCCTCTCTTCTACATGGACAACCTGTAGGCGAGGAGGGCAGGAGGGAGGCTGTCCCGCAGAGCACAAGGGAAAACAGTTTTAATTAAATTCTGATCTTGTAACAAAGGAATTTTAACCAAAATTCCTCCAGCTTCCATTGTTTCCCAAGGTGGACTTGGGCTGCTTGGCTCTCATTAGGCATTAACTGCTGACACTACAGTTCCTTCGCATATTTTAACTCTGCGCCGTTGCTGGAGCTCACGTTGAAAAGTGTTGGGCAAGGGAATTTCAGTAATGTGGATTTCAATGTTTAAATAAGCTTTAGATGTGTACAGATCTCTATGTCCTAGGAAAAGTGAATAATTAACTCTTTGTCCTCTGTGCTTGAAGACAACACCGTTACAAACTCATTCTTGCAGAGAAGGGAAAAAGGGAAGCAAAAATAGGCAGCGAACGCTTTCAAAACCCCTTTCGAGCCATAAAGCACAGACATTTCAAGATCAGCTTACTGCCCATGCTCAGCGCGCAAACACTGCCAACAAACTCACAGCTTTCAAGTCCGCTCTTTTTAAGGGCCGGGTAATGAGGGCACTGGGACCAGCTAAGATACAAAGCCCCAGCACCAGGCCACAAAGCGACACAAAGAATCCACCCAATGAAGTAATTCTTTCACTGGCAACAGAGGGCTTCTTAAAAACTGTTTTCCTTTCACGTATCTTCTGTATGGCGATTCAGAGGCTGGCAAATAGTAACTGGGACTTACAACTTAGAATTTATCACAGAAATCGAAGGCATGAAGTAGGTCAGTTCTGAGATTATTTTCTCTTCGCTAGGAAGGATTCAGTCTCTCATCTTGGCTGAGCAAGACCGAGGAATTCCTAACAGCCACTTCTGGAGCCAAGTCAAGTCAAAAGAACTGTTTGAGCAAAGCTCACCACGACCCAGACCAGGATTTCAAAGAGACGCAACCATTTTGTAATTAGAATTAGGCTGACCACAGCACAGGGTCACGGGTTGCTGCTCACCTACTCCTGGTCTCACTTCACATGGTGCTAAGCCCCAGCCTAGAGGCCACGGAGATGCTGGCTCTCCAGCAGCCCTGCACACAGCCACGAACCGGCTCAGGTGATGGCAGCAAAGCATACATACAAGGCATCAAGAGACTGCACGTGCTTGCTGGAATATGCCTTGATGTTTCCAGACCGTCCTGCACCACAAAACAAACCCAAACACTCGGTAGCTAAGAAGAGCCCACTCAGAGCACGAGAGCTATTTTTAATGCCCTGTCCATTCCCCAAACACTTCCATATCGCGCTTCAAGGGGAAAACGCCTTCTGGCATGGAAGATGAACCAAATTTCAACCCATCCTGCTTCCCCATAGATGTTTCTTCGGATAACGCCGAACAGCCGACATCAAACAGATGCATCTAAATAGGTAATCTAAAAAGAAACGGCGGGCCTGAAACAGCTCCAGGTCTGTTTAGGATACATTTTTCAGCAAGGAATTTCCACAGCAGCTGGAGGCTCATGCAAGGGAGGATTTTAAAAGCAACCCACAGTACGCTCCTGCTCACCCTGTTCTACGGATTTGCTAATTCCCGGGAGAAGAGCACTGCCTTTGCTGACATGCAAATGCAAGATCAAACAGTTGTCTGAAAACTATTTGCAAAACGTTTGAAGAGGGGAAGAAAAAGGGAGGCAGCAAGCAGATTTCCTAATGCCGTATCTTTATCAAAGCTTCATTTGCTGCGTTTCCCACACCGTAACAACCACTCTTAAGTGTATGCTCGTCTGACACGATTAATACTCGCCATGAATAAAAGCAAATACTCTGGTTTTCATTGCATCTAAGCCTCGACACACAGCTCGGACAAATCCAGTGATGAGCTTGAGGCCTTTGATCCCTGTCTTTGTATGACTGGGCTTTAGAACAGGTTACCAAACACGAAGGAAGAGAACACGTATGGCAGATGCCTGAAAAGAGCCTGCTTCCTTTCTGTGCTCTTCTGCTCACTCCTGGTGCCCCACTGCACGTGGATATTAACTGGAAGAGGAACGCTGAATTGGAAACTCACATGAGTAGATTCAGGGCACCAAACGCATTTCAGCAAGTTCTTAAGGATTCCTCCCTTTAAAGGGCGAGACATCCGCAAAGCACACAGCCACGAGAACAACGTGCACCAGTAAACCAAAACCTGCAGTGAAGAGCAGAGCTGTACTGTGACAGCCTGCCTCACCAAAGAGATTTTGTCCGAACCCAGGAAAAGCAGGTGAGTGCACTTCTAACTCACCAGCCATATTATATGAGCCTTTCATGCATCCCTAGCCGGACCAGCAGCAGTGAGATGTCTGTGCAGTGATGCTCATCACACGGAGGAGCTTCTGGGGCTATGAGCCAAGCCTGAGAGAGAGAGCACATGACCGCCTCACACTGAAAACACAGCAAGGCCCATGCTGGAGGGAGAGCTGCAGAACAGAGGATGCTTAGGATCACTGACAGAAAACTCACCTTTCTAGGGGCAACAAACACAAAGAGGGTTGCTCTCACCTAGCTAGTGCACTTCTACCCTAAATTCACAGCAACAACCAGTGCTGCAATCCTTGAACAGTGCAGTCTTGCACTGTAGTGACACTGCTAGCTGACGGTACCTGGGGGCAGCAGGTATACAGGAGGAGCTGGCTCAGCCATAACACAACTGAAAACTCCCTCAGCAGGGCCTACATTTATTCCTTAGAAACTTAAAAGGCTGTTCCAGGTCACCACAGACTGGAGATTACGGAATCCAGAGGAAAGAGCAGCACTGCACTTTCTGCAATGTCTCCAACAGAAAACAAGAAGCAAAGGCTTCATCCTTGGAGTCAGCTTGCTATGACCAGCACCAACCCACTACTGTCACTACAGCAATCACGGTCATTCATTTTAGAAGCCACGAAGACATTGACAGACAATCCTTCTGAAACTGCCTAGGAGGTAACAAGATCAGCTGAAAAGTGCCCGCTTCTGACACAGGATCTTGTGCAGCACCCAAGGATTTGCAGGGACAAAGACAGGGCACATGGCTGACGCTGGAAGCAGTAAGACAGTGGGACTGGCTGCGGTTCTCATCCATCACAGCTCAATAACTTGCCAAGTCACTAGGAACAAGCTGAGAAGACCTGACCCCAGCCTGCTGCAAAGCTGTAGTTTTATTACCTTCATATGAGTTAAGCTCACCTGACACATCGCTCATTCCAGGCCTACACCAGGCCTACACCAGGCCCCCACTAAGTTTCAGAAACAAATAGATGCCTCTGTGTCACAGCAGCTGGCCCGGCTCTGCTCCTCCTCACATTTGCTTTACCCACTTCAGTGCCAGGCACACTCCCGTTGGTGACACCCCTCTCACTGGGAGGTGAGAGGAGAGTCTGACAGCAGCTCTCTCCATATTCCCTATCTTTTTGACAAGGTCACCAGCTAGCTGGCTTCAACGAGCACATTCAAGATCCCCCGTAGCGGAATATTAAACTATGAAGTACTGTTTTCTCTAATTCTTGCAAGCAAGCGTGCTCCTTCCTTTTGTTATTCAAACAGTCCCCAGTGCAGCAGGGCTGCTGACGGTGAAGAAGCTGACAGTCCTGGAGGAGCAGGGGTTTACTATCTTGAGCTAAAGTTCAATTTTATTCTGGTGACGCATCAGCAGAAGTTCAACAAGTTAACGGCGATTTCACAGGCGGCAGACACAAGCCGGGTCTGGTTTAGTTTTTCTACCTGACGCATCACTTTGTAACGATAAACCCACGGCTCAATAGCTCTGTCCGCATTTGCCCTCTCAGAAACTGCCGGTCTGGTGCTCAAGCATGACCGGTGGAAGAAAAGCCACAGGACAGGACAAACAGGACTCCTGCTTCAGGGCAGGCCAGAGGAAGAAAGTAGCGGTCGTTTGACAGCAATGTTGCACCGAGCACAGTTCACTAGGGCACCATATGCTGTGCGATGCAGCCAGGTGCCTTCCTGGGGTCAGCTGCGTGACAAAAACCGGGCTGGAGGCTTGTTTTGTTGGAAGAAAAATAAAACCAGAACCACAGATGAGGGCACGCAAGGAGCAGCAGAAGCTTCTGCCTCAGAGGCAGTCACAACTGGATTCCAAGCACAACCCAGGCAGCTACCACACGTGTATTGGAGGCAACGCAGCTCATCTCTGTTGTTGGCCTCCTCTCCTATGAAGCTGGTGCCACTGTCCTCATGTTCTTTGTTGTCTTTGAAGCAACTGCTCCTGAAGAAATAAAAAGCTGAGACTCCCCCTTGATGTGGCAATCCCAACCCAGAATGCAGCCCAACTCAAAACGCACCTCTCCATTCTAGCTCAGCACTGCTCCAGATCAACAACGAGAGCACGTTGTGCCATACCAAACTGCTTTATGTTGCAGTGAACAAAACCATTTCCCTTCAGCATTCCAGTAGCTCTAGCATGTCCACCTAGAAGCGTGGGACAAAGCACTCCACGCGCTCAAGCTCCCACTGGATGTGGCTCTGCTGAGCCACCATGATGAACCCAGTCTTGTAGGGCCAAGGTTGCTGGGACTTGCGTCAGAGAGGCTGCTTCCAGCCAGTTGCTCAGCAAGGGGCCAGGGTGAGAAGAGGTCAGTCTCAAAGAGTATGGGGTTGGTCCGAGGCCCTGCAGACCAGCAGAACTCACTGAGGTGCCCGTGTGTCACTGACGAGTCAGAACACCACCCCCAGCTTGCGGCAGGCCTCAGAGGCACCTGTCCCAGGTCAACACGGGCACCCGATACCACACAGACGATCCGTAAGATCTCTTCCCACCCCAAAAATGTTCTCGGTTACCATGATTCAGCCCTCAATCTCCGCGTCATCATCCTGCACTGGTCTGCTCAAGCCCCGGCCACCAGATGTGCCGCAGCCCCGAGCGCAGCCCAGGGCTCTACACTTCAGACCTGTCAGATCCATACAAGTGAGACGGGCGGAGAGATAGGAAACCAAAACACAACCAAGCACGCTAATGAGACTGCTGCTGCATCAGCGAAGAGGCCCGCGCATTTGCATAAGCCACAATCCGATCTTTATCCTCCCGCTGTGCCACGAGCAGCGCGGGACCCGAGGGCTGGCTTCTCTCTCCCCGGAGGGGTAACAAAGCCAAAGCACGGAGCTCCCCGCGCGCCGACACTCGTGCTGGTGACACGCTGCCACGAGCGAGGCGGCGCGCAGGGCTGCGTTATACGGCCGGCACGCCACAGCCCGCCGCCCGCACTGCTCCGGGGCCGCGCCCGCTCACCTGCGGAGCTCCTGGATGTCGGGCGGGATGCCGTGCAGGCGGTTGCCGCCGAGGCTGAGGCTCTGCAGCCCGCGGAGGCCCAGCAGGGCGGGCGGCAGCTCGGCGAAGCGGTTGCCGCTGAGGTTGAGGACGCGCAGGGAGCGGCCCAGCGGGGCCTGCCCCAGCGCCTTGGGCAGCGAGCCGGGCCCGCCCAGCCGGTTGTTCTTGGCCAGCAACGTGTGCAGGCGCGGCAGGGCCAGCAGCTCCTCGCCCAGCTCCGCCAGCCCCGTCCCGCTCACGTCCAGCACCTCCAGCGCCGGGAACCACTGCGACAGCCCGGCGGGCAGCGGGCCCCACAGCCGCCGCGGCGACAGCACCAACCGCCGCGCCTCAGCGCTGCGCCGCGCGCACAGCTCCGCGGACAGCTCGGCCGCCGCCGCCGCCTCGTCCTCCGCCGGGCCCCGCCGAGGCGCTTCCGGCTCCGGCTCCGCGGCCGCACCGCCCGCCGCCGCCGCCGCCGCCGCCATCCCGCTCGCCGCGACCGAGCGCCGCGCCTGACGGGGCCGCCCGCCCCGGAACCTGAATAGCCCCGCCGCCCTCGCGGGCCATGCTCGATCCCGGGCGCGCTCGGGAGGGAGTGGCGATCGCGTCCGAAGGGGACAGAATGTTCGTATTCATGCTCCGGGGCTCCCGCCGGCCGCCGGAGGGCAGGCTGGGAATCTGCCGCCGGCCCGGAGCGAGCGTGGCGCGGAGGAGCGCTCGAGGGGAGAGGCGTGAGGGGCGGGTCGGGCGCCGTGCTCGAGCAGCGGCGGACGGGCAGGGCACTCAAACACCGCGAGGGTTGGCCTTGCCTGGGCGCTGCAGAGCTGCTTTACTCTCTGGGACGCTCACTGCACTGACCTACACCCACGAGGCCGTAGGGCTGTCAGGTTGCGGACTGATACCGAACTGACCCGGCTGGCGCCGTGTGTCACGTGCACGAGCAGCTTGAGAGCCCCAGCTTCAGTTTGTCGCCCTTTTGGCACAGGTTGAAAGCTATGCCATCAGCAACCACGTACTTGGAAGAGGAAATCTCAATGCACAACGCTGCCCGTGGCAGGGGTTAAAACTAGACTGCCTTAAGGTCCCTCCAACCTCAGGCACCAATTCTCCTGGTGGCCCAATTTGCTCCCACCTTCAGAATTAAAGACAGCACCTTACGAATGCTATTCAGAGCCTGGATCAGCCACTTGGATAGCATATTCCTCAGTCTGAAGCTCAACTGCAAAGTGCTCAAGTGCACGTAGCCACACAGTCCAGCTTCTCACCAACACTCATGTGCTTTACTGCCTAACGCAGCGGATAGAGCTCGCCAGGCTTCTGCTAGAGGTGGGCAACAGACTTCTTGCTCTTCAACCCTCCCACAACTAAAATCACGTAGCCTTGCTAACCATGTGTGTCACACGCGGCAAAGAATAGAAGCACCTAGCTCAATTCGTAGCAGACACTTAGAAGATGAACATTTACAGCCTGTGTCCCTGCATGCTTCCCAGTAACTCACCTTCACCCTGCGATCTGCTGTAACACCACTCCTTTCCTCTGGAACCCTCTCTTACATACCTGCCTGCACGAGGCAGGAGAAATCGAGCCCACAGAACCCTGAACTGGCACCGTACTTCTGGTACAGACATCTATCACAGGCGGACAGATGCTAAGGGAGCAGAAAGAATTCTGAACGGATTGTGAAGCTCAATCCCATCGAGCTGGGAGGCAGTTGTGGCTGGAGGCTGTGCCTCTGCCACTGGCTTACCTTGTGGTTGCGGCTTCCCACTTCTCTTTACAGTTTCACCAGCTGGAAACCACAGGAGGCTATGTCTTAATATTAACACGGAGATCTGTGTCTGAATGCCACCACAGGATGTGTGAAAGGCAGCTGTTTCGTTCTGTTGGTTTGGTTTTTGTTTTTTGGTTTGTTTGGCTGGTTTTGGAGGACAAAAATGAGGAATTGAGGCTCGTAAAAAATTAAACAAATGCTACTTTTTAAATTTTATTTTATTTGGCAGTAATATCCAACCCTCCCTCCCCTGCTTCAAAATATTACAAAATCAAGTAAAATAAGTGCACTAAGGAAACCTACAGAATACTGATAACTCTCACACACGTACAGGAGGGAAATAGAGGGATGAGTGGGACTTGTTTGTTGCTTAGATTTGTCTTTTTAAAATAATGCCTTCCCTGCCACTTGCAGTCTCTACAGCAATTGTCCCAGAGGGCAGCTCCTGGAACTCAGCACTCCCTCCCTCCACAGCTGAGTCACCCTGCAGATGACAGTGATCCCCCTGCCCGTTGTGGGGTATGATCTGGGCTTCACTGGTAGCGGCTCTTTCCATAGGGGCACATTCACTGCACCCCTACACCATGCTGTCCTAGGATTTGTTGCACGGCTTGTTAGAGAGCTTAGCTTGTCTTGCCTGAAGGAGTAGCCCATCCCCCAGCCTCAGTCCAAGTGCAAGCTCTGTGAATCTTGACTGGCAGCATACAACTCCCCAGCCTTCCCCGGCAGCCATCCTCACAGACTGCAACATCTGCAGGAAGGGGACTGGGGAACGCACCCTACAGAAGCCCTTCTGCCATGGATGTCTCTACTTCCTGCACCGTGCTTTGCTTTTCTCAGTTGGAGATCTTCCTGCCTGGACAACAAGATGTTCTTCCCAACCAAGGAAAGCCTTTAAGGCAAGCTGTTGTGGTTTTTACTAAGGCACTTCAATGATCCAAGCTGCAAGGGAGTGAGCTGAGAGGCAGGAATTACCCTTCAGAGATGGGGCAGAATAAAGCAAAACGTTTATTAACCATGTTCCCGTGACTCCAGAACCAGCACGTGATGCTGCTTTGCCCCTCTCTAGGGGAGCTAGGAGGTGTCTAATGAGTACTGTTCCACCAAACACTTCCTCCAGGGCCACCAGAACACAGTGATTCCCAGTGTAGTCCTGCATTATCTGCAGCTCCTATGGGCTCATTCACTCACATCACAGGTGCTAGCTTCTCATATCTGGATCTTCATGGGAGAAGAACCCCTGAAAGAACCAGTCCCCCTTCTGTACTTACTGTGCCAAAACATCCAAGCATGGCACAGAAGGTTATGATTCCCATCGCAGATGTGGCACTGCGTCAGCCAATGGAAGTCCTCTGGGCTCACATCAGGGACACAGCTCAAAGACCAGACAACTTTGAATAAGCATGGTTCTCAGGTGAGACCACAGGAGGGATCAAGCTCTCTTCTTTTCCTATGCTTGCAAGGCACCAGCTCAATCTTCTTCAAGGAAAGCATCGTGACAACAAGGGAAGGTGGAGACACAAGCCCCGTTGACCAGAAACGGACAGAAATCACAGGCAGTCCTCTTGATTCAAGGATGAGCAACTGCTTGGGATGCACAGCAGGGACATGAAGGAAATGTGGACACAGGATGCATAGGTGTGGAAGTAAATGAAGTACACTAGACAACTGCAGGAAAAAATCAGCTGGGCGTGAGGCTAGAGAAGTGACTGCAACGAAATAGCTTTTCATTTTTAACTAGGACCAATGCTTTGAGAAACAAGATACTTGAAAATGACCTGCAAAGGGTAGTAAAAAATGGTCTGATCAGAGACGCTGAGAATCGTGTCAGCAATAAGGGTTCTAGCCCTGACAATGAACACACACCTGGAATTAAAGATGAACGCTGCCGCCTTATCCCAGAGGGAGATAGAAAATCCAGGATGATGGCTAACAGCTCAAACTTCAATTGAACAGTTTTCTCTGTAGTTAACCTACTAATGGGATGCCTGGTCTCTAGACTACCTAGCAGGTCCCTCTGAGCAATTTATGACTCTGAGCACACGGTCATTGCTAGCCAGGGGAGCAAAAGCCAGAGAGAGCTGCAGTGTCAACCTGTGTCTAGTAGAACTCATTACATCCAGCCCCACCTCTTTGTTCCTTGAGGGATGCTGCAATCCCCAATTGAGAAATACCCTGCAGCGCAGGGCTCACAAGCTGCTTGCTTGCAGTGACTGAGTGCAGTGTGATATAAACTGTGCACGGGGCGTTACAGCACAGGTTGGGTTTTCTTGAAAGATCTAGAGCTACGAAACATACAAACGCTGAATTACTACCATAGGAAATAAAGTAATAAAAAACCAAACCAAACAAAACAAAACAAAAGGGGGAGTCAGCATGTGAATGTGGTAAGAAAAAAATACGATAGCACCTTTAAGGAGGGGGCAAGGAGAGTAAGAGTGAGATGAGGTCAAAAGGAACTGTGTTGTGTTGTAGCCCACAATGTACTGGAGGAGCTGCTGGGGACAGTCCAGTGGAAAGCAAGGAGGAATGTGCTGGACTCCTGCCAGCAGCACAGCACCATGACTTCCAGGCGTCACATGAGGCTGACCGACTTTGAGGAGCTCAAACCAATAGTGGAGGGTAAGCAGGGCAATGCCCTCAGGCTAATGATGCCCTGCAGCGCACATGCTCAGCCAAAGAACTTCCAGGCCTGTGCTGGTGCTGACAATTGTGAACTGAAGATCCCTTCTTCTATCCAGCACTGACCTCCGTCCTTTCCCCAGATCTAGGGGAACAAGAAATCCCTGTTAGCTCCAGGGAGGAACAGCTATCGCCCTGGGAAAGGGTCCCAGGTGCTGCTGCAGTTCCCTCCCAGCCTTCCAAGGCCCCAGCAACAAAGCTCCCTGACCTGGTGGGCTCTGCTCCCCTTTCCTGGCCCCATTCTCTGTGTATTACAAAACAAATAACCCATCGCTATACAATGTAAATATCTGTGACTGGGCAACTGTAGCAGACACTTGTGCATACTGAGATCGGCACTGGAGGACAGGGCAGCAGGTTGGGCCCATCCTCCCGGGCTCCTCCGATGTGGAGGTCCCTTACATCTCTTTGGTGCTCATCTTCTTGGTCTTCTCAGCCGTCTCCTAAAGAAAGAGAACACAAAAGTGAAGCTCTGCACCAACACGGTTTGCCAGTGCCCTGACATCTTTGGTCCATTCATGAGAAGTGCCAATACTGTTTTATTCCTCAAAGCCCCACGCTTGTACCTCTCTCCTCAGACAACTAAGAGCTCCTCTAACAGAACCCAGTGGCAGAAGCAGAGGGAAGACCTTGAACAAGGAGAGACTTTTTGTAAGCAGACTGATCTTCCCGACCTCATACTAACCTGATGCTTCTGCAGCTCCTGAACATATCTAGCTAGCTCCTCCTCAGTCAAGTCCTGACCAGGTTGCTGTCTCCGAGCAGTCATCTTCTCACTCTTCCCTGCGAACAGAAATGGCGTTCAGTTTTACCACAAATGGAGGATGCATATTTCACGGACAGAACCACGGAAAACAAAAAGAAGGGGACCAGCAAGAGTATGCTGTAGACCATAGCACACCTCGAGCTTAATGAAGCCTTGCATGGTCTGGCCAGGTCTTCTTTGAAAGAAAATAGGTGCGTGGCTGCCTTGGACTTCAGAGCCTGGGCTTCCAGACTGTCCCCCTACTGACCTACACCATGATAGCAACGTGATAAGAAAGAGGCTGCACTCTGCTCTCCTCTCCTGTTATTTAAAAGTAGCACCCATAATAAGCTCAAACATTTTGGCTTCTTGTAGGGAATAAATATAAGCTCAGTGTGTGCGAGTACAATGATGCTTAATGAAGAGGTAACTGCTTAGTGGAGATGCATCGTGCTATGTGTCTGTTCTGATTCTTTGGTTTCATTATCTGCCTAACAATAACTTCTGATCCTTCTACTGCTTTGACACAGGCAGAAAGTGAAAGAATAGCTGTCCAACTGTGTGCTTCTGCCACGGATGCAGGGAATTAGGTAGGCATCAACACTTGGTGTTACACCTCAACTTTGAAGATTGTTTCTGGGCAGACAGCAAAAAGAGTCTGTTGTTCGGTTGCCTAACCTCACTCAGCTCTGCAGGCAGCTCTACCAAGTAGAACAGTTATCTTTTCTGAGGTGAATTCCTGCTGCTGCAGCCAAATCCAAACTGAGGGAATCCCAAAGCTTGTGCTGCAGACCAACAGATGAAAGGTGAAAGGAACACTGCACACACGAACCTGTTGCTGTTTCTCTCTCTCACTCTCTGCCCAAGCAACTGGACTCTGGCTGGCTATGGATGTGAACATGCTGCTGGCAGCTCCTGCACAGCACTCTGAACAAAGCTCATGCAAAACTCTGGTTTCTGGGGGATAAGGCCAGAAAAAATCAGCACAGTGCTGAGACAGCGAACCTCACCATGAATTTTAAAAAACAGTCTTCCAGGAGAAGAACAGATGGACCAACAACCCTGCCTTCCTACGAACACTACCTCCCTTCATCTCTGTCACCGCTCCTCTACTTCACAGTTCTTAATGCAAGAAGCTAAAGTGCTTTCCTGACATCAGTGGATTAAGTCTCATTTATCCAATCCTGGGGCATGACTCCTGTTTTACAGATACTGTAAATACCGTGAGGGTACACAGAGGATACAGCTGTCTTGCTCACACCCACACACAAGATTGCAGACAGTAACCTATTTGGTTTGTGCACGCCCCAAGCCAGCAGGATGCAAAGCAGCTCTGGGTTTGGAATATCTGCTGCTTAATTTTCATGATAACAAACCCAACCTCCAAACCCCAGCACCACTGTTCCCAACTCAGTTACACACTTTCTGATCTCTAGAACAGAACCAACTTGGGTGTGGCCATGGAAAACCCACCCACAGAGAAGGGAACAAAGAACACGAGCAAGAAAGAATCTGGATAGTTGGAGCCCCTAAAAAGCTAGAAAATAAAAATCCCTTTGTGCAAAACCAAATACAACCATCCTCTGGAGGGCATACAGACCTTCGCACGTCATTGCAGTGCACACCCAGTTCCCACAGGCACAGACGCAGCGGTTGCACTCCACCTGGGTCTCTGCTCCATCCTCATAGGTTTCGTCTTCCAGGGCACACTCTAGAAAGGCACAGAACAGGGGCAGTCGTTGTACACTACAGATTCGGGAGATAATCTGAGAGAGGAGGTACAATCTCACTCTCAAAGAGTAGTTGGGGGATGCCTCTGGAAGAGGCCACCAATCCACCAAAGGCTTCAGGTGGACCACTAAGACAGAAATATTCACGTTGAATCTGGTGTGTGAAATTAGTTCCAAAATAATTTGGGAAAGTCGTACGCTTTGTTTTGTTTCCTCAAAAAAAAAACATTTCAAGCTCTCAATCCCAAATGAGGTCCTGATACTGAATTTGTTTAAATGTCCTGATTCCTTACACACAGAAGAGAGCACTTGAAGTGAAAGGTTTGGTTACTCTGAAACAAATCCCTGTTCCAACAGGGAAGGAGCTGGGGAAAGCGTGTATCCATTTGCTGTAGCCCCGAGAAAGGAAGGAAAAAAGAAAAGCTTTCACATTTTAGCTCACATTTCTTCTCTATTATATAACCATGTAACCATAACCCTCACGGCACTTAATTGTGGTGGTTCAGTGAAAGCCATGCCCCCAGGGATACAGGCGGCATCTCTGGCTTCCATACTGAATATCCCCTAGGACGTAGAGCTCAGTGCCACGGTAAATCCAGCACCTTTGGACCAGCAGGTGAAGGCACCCCCTGAGGAGATGATTAGATGAAGGGCTCGACACGCCTGGTCAGCAGAACACTAAGCTGCTTCCACGTAGCACTGAGCAGGATTTGGAAGGATACCGAACTTTGAGACGCTCAGGGAGGGTTTCTGTGTGAGAGGCAGAGCATAGCAGGACTTTGTTCTGGTCCAACTTTTCTAAGTTATCCAGACATTAACTCTTCACGTGATTTATATCCGCGCTGTTAAAATACATGCCTTGACGAACAAAGCATAACTTATCCATTTGACCTATGTCCCTGCTTCTAAAATCCAAACCTTTTTAATCACATGAGCTCTGGCAGCTCTGCAGCAGGAACAGCAGCAATTTTGACAGCGTAGGGATGGGAGAACAAGGAGTGATGTGGGACAGGACTTGGGCACATATCGACGTGGCACAGGAGGTAGGGCACATATCAACATCAACTCTAGGAATGGAGGTACAGCATTCGATGGCTGGATCAAGCTGGTCCCTTTTCTCTGTTCCTTTACCAGGACCCCACTAGTTCCCCAACACAAGTGAGAAATTCCTACTTTTCTCTGGTGGGTTGAAGGATGGGCTGAGGCACTTGAGAAATTCACTGAAGCTGAGCTTCCAGTCAGCGTTTTCATCTGACAGCTCGATGAGGGCATCCACACAGAGTCCCCTGAAAGGAAACAGAGGCACATTCTGCACAGGGCTGTACCAAGTCATTCCTTCGTCTACTGGCTTCAGAGGAAAGACAAGTTAAACCAGTCACTGGCCTCAGAGTACGGATGAATTAAATCAGTAAATACGAGGAAGATTCTGAGATGTCTTCTGTAAGAAAATCTCCCTGATGTAAACAGAAAAAAAACCAGACACAAAATGCTCCCCGTCTGGAGAAAGGCTGAGGTGTGGAGGGGCTGGTATTCAGAAGAAATCAGGCAGCAGGAACAGCACTCTGCTGACATCTACTCGCTGCCACACTAGTACAGATGCACGCACAGTTCAACCACAAGTAGTCATCGTCTTGCATGCAGGGGCACAGAAAAAGGGAAACCTCTCAAGCTATGATTTCATGCGATGGTTGCACCAGTTCTAATTACAGGCTCTCCATGAGCTGTGTTCTTTCACCACCTTCCTTGCACTGGACCTAGCTATCAGGCAAGAGGCAAGCATGGTCCACTGCAAAGAATCGCTAGGAAATAAAAAGACAATTTTTCTGTCACCCAACTTACCTCTAGGCTGCAAAACTGTAAGATTCAATGCAACAGAGAATTGCAATGCATGGCCCAACCTGAGGGTTGGGACTGCTCCTTTTGGTGGTATCCACGTCCAATTAAGTGAGAAGCCATTTCCTGCACAGTTAGTTTGCTGATGCTATTTTCCTAACTGCTACTTTTCCATGGTTGTTTTTTCCATCCCCCCTTTTTACCACATCTGGTCCCTGTCCTGGCACCCTGCCCGCTGCCCACCTGAGCAGCTTGTTGGTCTCCTGGTCCATGTAGGTTGTGATGTTGACAGCAGTCTCGTTCTGCTCCACAAACTTCAGGAATTCAGTGGAGTCCAGGCGAGAATCGCCATCATCAAAGTTCTGTAGGGAAAGATGGGAAGATGTGAGAGGGTCAGATCTGCCAACTCAAAGTACCCCTTCCTTATTGCTCTTCCATACGTTATTAGCATTTCTGAAGCACAAATGAAGCAGGTTGCATCATTCCTGTTTTGCATAAAGAACAGAGGCTCAGGAAAAAACAACATATCCACGCTAGCATCAGAGCTGGGAGACCTGGCTCTAGCCTCCTGCTTGCTGGTAAGCTACACTGCCTCTCATTCACCTCCTGCTGCTTGATTTATGACTCTAACCCCATTTCTTCTCTGTTCCAGCCAGCTCCCAGCTTTCTTATACAACACCTGCCTTAAAGCAAACCAGTTGTGCTCAAGAAGGTGTAAATCCAAAGCTGTGTACGGACTGTGACAGTGACAAAAGGGATAATCACAGGAAACAATTTTCTGATCCCAAAGAAAGAACCATTTAATACAACACCTAAACACCTTGCCACCAGCATCACAGGGTCCTGACAGGGCTCCTGGCACTGACAAGCAGGATTTTTAGCCCCAATGTCCTGGCTGTACTCCCACTGCAGTAATTGCATTCTGCCTCCCTGTTTGGAGATGTCATATCACAGCACAGGGCACGCAGCAGGAACTGCTGGGCCCCCTCAGAGACAGCTGCATTGCAGCGAAGGGAAAACGAATTCTGCAGGCAGATTGCTGCACGAGATGCTGGTCAGCCTCCGTTGTGTGACTCAGGGCAGGTCACTGTGCCTCCCTGAGCAGGGCTTCCAGGAATGCTCAGACGCTGCCTGCTGCTATCTCTGGTTCAGGAAAAGCACTAGGGCTAGGAAAACATCTACCTGTGCTGTAGCCTGCATGTAACTGCCGCACTAAGAAATTTCAGCTTCTGAAAGATGTTGAAGTCTTTCTCTAAACTTCTTTTCAAAGTGGCCACAGCTCTCTTAATGACCCGACTGGGATAAGCTAGTTTTCTTGGCTTTCGAGACAATGGTATGCATTTACCTGACCCCAAAAGACACTTCAAAACACAGCATCTTGCCACTATTGGTCTAATCTCTAATGCAGGGTCCTTCAAGGCCAAGGCCTGCTTGGCGTCTGACCCATGTCCCAGTGACTCACGCAAGGCATGCTTCCAGAAGGGAGAGAGCTACATGCCACATCTGCACGCTCCTCTGGTCAAGGAGAAAAGGGAAAACCTTCACCTCCTCCTTGCCTCCAGTGTTTACTGCCTGCAGAATAGAAGCCAGGCCATTTGCAGGGCAGTGTGGGGAGCTGTGGGTTGGGCAAGGCAGGCAGCTCAGGCTCCTTGGTGAAACAAATCTGTGTGTGCATGAGTTCATCTAGATTGCATTACTTGGATATCTCTGACTTGCTCCATGCCTTGAATTCTGCTTTAAAAGTATTTCAGAGCTCATTGGGCTGTTGACATGGCGGATTACCTTCTGACAGAGAAGGAAAATTGGCCAAGGAAAGGGCGTGGCTTTGTCATGGAAACTTTTGCCCCCTTGTGCCTGGGATCAGCGCTCCACAAAAAGGTGGAAAATAGGGAACATGATGCTGTTTGCCTCTGAGCTGTGTGATTTCAGCAGAGGGAGGCTGGCAGAGGAGGGGTGGGTTGTGCACAGCAGTGGAATGAGCCCATGGCTGGCTCACGTGTTTCGGCAAACCCTGTAGCTTGACCAGGTCCCCTGCAATAAAGCTTGAGGACAGCACGCATGTGAGGGGATGCCAGGGTGCTGGCAGGGTGCCTGAAGCAGTGGTCTCAAGTGAGTTTCCACAGAAGGGGCAGCATTAATGGCTACAAGGGCGAAGATGTTCTCTGTAGTGTGGAGACCGGCTCCTCCGCCTCACCAGGGGGTGCCATTGCCATGGCAAATTTGCTTGCAGCATTAACTCCTGTCAGGCACCATTAATCTCTCACTGTCAACAGCTTATGATTTAAACACTCTCCCCTCTTCCCCACCTGCTCCTCCAGCTCCATCTTGAATGCTTTGAAGTCTTTATCGGGAGCCGTGTGTGAGGGGGAGGGAGGCAGCAGTGCATGCGGCAGGAGCATGGCAGAAGCGTGTGATCTGCGGGTTATAAAAGGGGTGGGAATGGGGTGAGGCTGCCAGGGTGGCGGGAAGGGGAACAGCGTTATTGCTGGGGGCTCACAGGCAGCTCCTTCTCCCTGCAATGCACCAGAAAACCACCAGTTCTCTTCACAACTGGGCCACACTCCACACAGGCACATAATCCACTTGAAGCCCCCAAGCACCCCCTCTCTCAACCTCAACATGGCCTTGGGGCTGTCAGGAACAAAGGATCAGAAGCACTGCCACATCTCTCTGCTCCTAGTATCTGTATTGCCAGCACTCCCACCCACCTTTCCTCCTCTGCCAGTCATTTGCCCTCTAAGACCAGTTCTTCTCTCCCCTACCAGGAGCATACTGGGCCTATCCACACTCTTTTCCCCAGGACACATCAGACATCAGGAGACAGGGATGTTCCAGGTGTCTCCATCAGCAGGTGCTACAGGCAGCCCCTAACACATCACGCTGTAGGACACAGCAGGCCTCTCTGGTTCCTGTCTCATCAGGCAAATCTCAACACTGCAGCTTCTTTCATGGCAGCACTACTGCTTTACAGCGACAGGTCAAGAAATGGCGGGCTCTACTTGCCTTGAAGTACTTGTCCAGGACTTCACTGTAGTTGCTGCCCTTGGAAAACCAGCCGTCTGGGATAATCTCTGCTTCCAGCCACTGGATGACGCGGCGACGAAGCTCGTCCCTGTCCGACTGGTAACAGACAACTGTTGGGAGAGAAAGTAAGGATAAGAGGAACAACGTTGGTAGGGAGACCATAGAGAGATTACAAGAAATAAAAGCCAAGCAGGCAGTCCTGATGGCAGCCTGCAGGCCCCTTGGAAACGATCCACGGCCAGATCAAAGCAGGGCTGCCATGTGCCGAACGGTGGACGGGCTGTGGGTGACACCATGTGGCAAGGACCGAAAACGACAGCCCTGCCAAACTGCCTTCCAGTCCCTGATGCTTGAGGAAAGGGAGACCAGGGCCAGCTGATTCATCTCTGACCGAGGGAGCAATGTGAATGATTGGCTCCAGTCAGTGTCCCTGGGCTTTTCGATGCCACGCACTCAGCCATGATCCCTCAGGTACCGAAAGCCCCTTCTGCTCCAACATCAAAGACCAGACTGAGTGAACCTTACCCTATTCTCTTCCCAAAACTTCAATTCTATGGCCTACAATCTCAGGAGATTTCTTCAAAATCCTGGCTTGCCCACTGAGATTGTAAATTAGAGGGGGTCAAGTTGTGCTTTTACTCACAGCTCTCCAGTCACAGGTATAGTTTTGCATGCTGGTTACAATGTATTCAGAAGCAAAACTGAATGATCATCCAGCTTATTTGCACTGTCACACCTGTACAGAGGTCAATGAAGAGAGAAGGGGAATCTCTGTGCACTTGTACCACTTACACACACGTATGATTTCCTTTTGTATGCAGTGACTACAATCACAACTGGATGGACCGATAAAAACAAGAGCCCGCAGGGCTCAAGTTCAACGTTGAGCTTCCTTAAAACTGTTCTGAGGTCAGGTTCTGACATGGTCCTTTGCCTTAGGCTTGTATGAAGGTTTGCTCTCATGTCTCATAGGAAGCTGAAGTTTATGACTGTACAGCTCCATGACTGATAAGCCATGGATAGGAAAAGAGTCCTTTGTCGACTACAGGTCATGGCCCCAGAATCTACAGTCAAGGTACACAAAGCAACAGATAGGGAGAGAAATCAGGTACAAGGAATCAAACAGGTGATGAGAGACGGTTCAGCTACACCTCCTGATTCCCCAACAATATCCCCATTCATTATGCAGCACTGCCCCTCTGCCACTGGGACCATCAGTTAATTGCTCTTGAAACAAAGCCTCCTTTTAAAAGAGTACTCCTGAAGCTGGGGAGGAACAGTAGTACAGTTCCTGTACCTTTGATCTTCAAAGAACTGTGCGTCTTGCTCCTTAGTCTGGACACAGCTTGTGTCCCTAGGGGGCAAATTCATACTTCACTTTTTATGTCCACAGAGTTCCTAAGACACTCCATCAGTTAAAAGTTCAGGAGTACCCAAAAGTTACCCCCAAAAGGAAGAGTACCTGAGTGTAAGGGTACCCAAGAGTAAGGACACGATATTTCAACTCATCTATCAGCTCAGGCTCTGCTACAGCCAGTGCAGAAGCACCACTTGTACACAGAGCTATGCCACTCCCCCAGCAGACCTTCCTTCCCAGTTCTCTTCCCAAATACAGACTCCAACCAGACAAGGAAATGTCTTCTTACCTGGACTCGCAGCTGGATTCTCGGGCTTCTTCTCTGTTAAAGGAAAAACAGAAGAGGACATTTCTGATTCAGCAAGAAGCAACATGAACTTCTTCCTATCCTGGGTGCCACTCGGGCAAGAGCAAAGGAACATGAGACCTTCTGGAAACATGACGACCACAGAGATGACTGAAACAACTGTTATATGAGGGGAGGCAGGCTGCGACTGTTCAGCATGGAGAAGACTCATGAGGGATCTCATCAAATTGTTTAAATTTGATGGGCAGGAGTGAAAAGGACTGACACTCTTCTCCACAGTGTCCAGTGACAGGATAAGGGGCAGTGGGTGCATATTTAAAAACTTGGAAGTTATATCTGAACATAAGGAAACACTTTTTTCACTGTGAGGCCAGTTGAAGATTGGAACAGCTTGCTCAGAAGAGGTTGTGTAGTCTCGCTCCTTGGAAATACTCAAAATCCAAGTGGACACAGTCCAGGGCAACCCGCTCTAGCTGATCCTGCTCAAGCAGAGGGTTTGACCAGCTGATCTCTAGAGGTGCATCAGGCCCAGCACTGCCACCAGGCTGGGGGAGGGGTTGTCACACTCTGCTCTGAGCTGTGCGGCCTCACTTTGATTGCTGGGTGCAGCTTGGGGTGCCACAATAGGAAAAGGACAAAGAACCATGAGAGCATCCAAAGGAGAGCTACAATTGTGGTGAAGGGTCTGGAAGGCAGTGTGCCTGGGAAGAGGCTGAGATCCTGTGGCGTGTTCCGCCCAGAGCAGAGGAGCTGAGGGGAGGCCTCACGGTGGCTGCCGCTCCTCACAGCTCTGCTCTGTGTGACAGCAACAGGGCCCGAGGGAACGGCACAGAGCTGTGTCAGGGGAGGGGCAGCTGGGGGTCAGGGACAGGGGCTGCACCACAGGGCGGTGGGCATGGAACAGGATGCACAGGAGAGTGGGCATGGCCCCGAGTGCTGGAGTTTGCAGAAAGTTCCACTTTCAGACACAGGGTTTGCATTTTGGGTGGCGCTCCGCAGAGCTGGGAGTTGGACTTGGTGATCCTTGTGGGTTCCTTCCAGCTTAGAATTTTCTCTGATTCTATGCCTTAGCTCCTTGTCCTTCTCTGAGATTATGTTGTAGGTATGCTTGTCCCCATCTCTGCTGCCAGCATTCCTTCACCTGACCACAGATCTTGCTGAAGCTAGCCCTTACCTTGGGACTACCCTCCCACCTCGTTATCCCTATGGACTTGCATGGAAATTTCTGGCCTATGGATCCTGGTTACCACCACCAGATCCTGACTTGCTGTCATGGCTCAGCCTCAGACCTAGTTCACCATTACAGATGTGCCTGGTGATTTGGACTCAGTTGAATCTGGGTACCTTTTCTGAGCTTGCCCTGTTTACCTTGACTGGCAGTTTTGCAACAAGGTCCTGGTTGGCGAGGCCTCTCCCTTGCCCTGTTATCACACTGTGCTCTCAGCTCTCTGCCCTTTAGAGTAGCTGTTCCTTACTGCTCCCTGACACAGGGTTACCTTTACAGTGACCATCGTAATCCACTTGAATCTTGGAGCCAGTGAGACAGGCATCACGGTGCAGCTCACAATGGTTCAGGTACGTCTTGCCATTGCTACCACACACAGGTCTCTTGTGAGGTTTGCATAGCTGTGAAAAAGCCAGAGATGAGAGCTCTGATCTGCCCTTTGGGGGCAGCAATAAGGAGCAGGCACACCCCAGGTTCAGCCCACCCCAAAAAGCTTTCAAATCTTCTCATCGCCTCCCCAGGAAAAGCCACATGAAGAAAACTGTAGATGTGGACTCAAAGGCTTCCCTCCATCCCCTCCCCGGTCAGCAGCACCACAGCAGGAGTATCCCAGAAGCAGAGCACAGCAGAAAAATCAAAACTCGGTGTAAACAATGAATGTGGTCCTACAGCTGCAGCTTTATGTGCAGTGAATGTATCTGTCCCAGGGCGTGCCCTTCTGCTTGCTCAGCTCTGTTACAGCTCCCTGTAGGTGTTGCTCCACCTTTCGGCCTCTGAATTTAGCCCATGTTACCAGCCAGCAGCTCAACCTACAGCACAGTGAGAGCTCACCAGTGCCACCATGTAAGGTGCAGGCTTCTTTCTCCTGCCTCATTCAGGCCAAGCCTGTCCAGACAACAGACTCCTTGCCTGCTAAGGGACTGTTTCTCTCCCCAGAGCACAGGCTGGCTGTGTCTGAGCTGCAGGCTGGGAGGGAGGCAGAAGCAGAGAACCCATTTCCAGGAGCGAGGCAGGAGCAGTTTGAAAGCATGGAGCAGAGTACAGCAGAGCAGGGAGACCCTGTCTTCACAGCTGGGAAAGGCTTTTCTGATCGTCTCTGTCTCCCTGCTGGAGGAAACTATTCGTGCTTACAGCACTGCACCACAATTATTCCCATTTTACAAAAGCTGATTTTTCAGTAGGGTATTTGGTAACCTCCTCAAACAAGCCTCCAGGGAGGTAAAGCTGTCTTGGAGCACGCAGATTCTCCTTCAGTGTCCTCTACAGCCAGCTGGGTATCAATACCCCACTAGGCTCTCCCAACAAAAGACCTCCAGCTAAGTCTGCCATGCCTGTAAAGACTCTGTGCGAGCAGCACAGCTGCAAGCCCCAGACAATGTTCACACTGCAGGGCTCTTCCCTCACACCACACAGCGAAAGGCCCCGCTGCTTGAAGAGCGGCGGTGAATTTGCAGCTGCTCCTAACCAGCCTTTGTGATGCCCCCAGTGACTGAAGTGCAGCCCAAGGGCCAGGTGGTGTAGGAGCTGCTCTGTCCCCATACCTCAATGCACAGGCAGGTTGGCTCTCCCTTCTCTGTCACTGCACATTCCCGCCCAGCTCCGCAGAAAACGTTGGCACAGATTTTGGATTTGCTCCTCGGCTCTTCCTGCAAGCCATAAAAAAAGAGACACAGAATACATCAAGTCACCCAAACCAGCAGCAGCAGCAGTCCTCAATGCAGCTGTAAAACATAATACATTTAACTTCTACACTGGAGCACAGAGCACCAAGACAGTAAGTCACAGATGAAAGAACAGGACAGACATGATGGCAGAAGATGGACAGCTCAGACAATAACCAGGGGCAGAAACAGGAGCTGGGGCTACAGCCCCAGCAATAAAGGCTTTCCTCGAGGTCATTCCTGGCAAGTCACCTAGGAGAATTGGAGCAAACATGAAGAAAAGGACATCTAGCACAAACGGTAGTAAGAGTAATGCCCTTGAAGCAAGGACTGCTGCCTTTGAATTTTCATTATGAGGGAGGCAGCAAAAATGTCTTTGCTCAAGACATTTAAGAAGGTGAACATGACCCTGGAGAAAGGTGTGATAGCAAATAGAAGGAAGAAATTGTTATCAGGCACCAGATAATACCCCTGTCCCAAAAGAACAACACAGATCTGCACAGCTCGTTATCTTGCCCCCACTGCTCAAGACTTAAATGCTTCAGAGGAGAAACACTCTTGTGGATAAAGTAACCTTTTCACAGAGAGGAGTTCTTCCTGGTCTCTGACAGCTAGTGGTTGACTCCTGCCCTTCAGCACAAATTTTGCACTTCACAGTTTTCTCCCAGTTGTCACAAACACTCTTGTTGTTCGTGCCACCATCAAATCCCTTTTTTTTTTTCTCTTCAAGTTCCACTGCATTCCTGAACTGTTGACAGCTATCAAGGAAGATCTCCAGAGGTTAACCATGTTTTCAAAAAATAACACCCTTTCCTTTTATCAGTCTAAGGTCTCTTTATACTTAGGACTCTTAAAAGAGAAGATGGTTCCAGGGGTTCAAATTTTGAGGCTGAGATTTTAATTCACACTTTGCCATTCGTTTCTTTTCTGACTCCAATTTCGTCTCACAATTCCCCATTAGAAATGATGTGTCCAGTTCAACGTTGCCATCTGCCTTCCACAACAGTTTGGCATCAGGGTCAGAAGTCTGAGGAATGTAAAGCCCAAGGAGCACACAGTTGGGACAGGAACCAAGACAGAGGTGAAAGAAAGGAGGATGACAGCACGGACTGTGAATGAGGCTTCACAACCTCCACGCAGACTCTCTGGTGACCTCCCAATTGCTACCAGCCTTTCCAACCATACCATGCTGGCTTTCTATGAAGCTCCCCTTGTTGGAGCCACATAAGCCCAGGCTGTGAGGGGAAGGCACAAGAGATACAGGCACAGAGTGAGGGTGCTTCATCAGGAGTAAAAAGCATTTCTGCTATTAGCAGCAACTGCAACTCTTTTTCCTCTTTTGGTATACAAGTGAAAATCTCCAGAACAACTGGAACCCTCACATTATTTTGTCTCATACTTGCACACACTCAAGGTCGGGCTGGACCTGGGGTTCTGAGCAACCTGATCTAGCTGTAGGTGGCTCTGTTCATTGTAGGGAGTTGGACTAGATGACCTCTAAAGGTCCCTTCCAACTCAAATGATTCTATGACTCTATAATGCTCTGCGTGGTCTGCTGTAAAATCAAGGCTTCGCAATTTCGCCCCACCTGACGTGCAAGGAAATCAAAGTGCTGTGCAGCAGTAACACTAAAGCTCTTCTGGGAAGCAATCTGATACATTATAGAAGCCTGAGCACTACACTGATAAGGCAAAACTAAAGGGCAACAGGATGATGCCTGGGGTTGCAGGACTCAGGCAGATTCTTGTGCCACAGACTGACAAAGGGGTAGGGAAGTAAGGTGTGCCACAAGCTAACAGCACTGTCTGCACAGCTCCTAATCCAACTCAGTATCACCATCCAGCCGTAACACTTAATGCTTCATCAGCTGTCGTCCTGGCAATGTCTCCTCCACAGTACGGAAAGATCTGGAGACACAAGGCACAGGAAACTACAACAAGAAGCCACAGCTCCTGACTTCCAAGACCTCTCTCCTTGCTGTTGTGGGGCTGCAGGGAGAAACACGATGTGTTACAGCAATCAAAGAGAGAGCTGAGCGCCGAGAAAAAAACTCTGCTTGTGCATTCCATCCCATTACCCAAGCGGTGCCTCTGGACAAAACAGCTTTTGCAGAAGTGCCAGGAGAGCAGGTCCCATGTACGCTGGAGGGAGCACGGGGCAGGCAGTCTGTCACCTGAAGCTGCTGGCTCTGGCAGCACACTTCTCCCACTGCTCTCATTTGGGATAATGAGCAAACCTGACCTAATTCCTGAGGCGTCTGTGGGTTCTCTAATGCTCTGGTGTGATGAGGCGGAAAACGGAACAGATTAGAAGGAAACAAGCAAGTACCCCCAGCATTGGGATGGCTGTGAGCAGGCAGTCCAATAAACACTGCAATTTCTCTTTCTTAGGGCTATTGCTTCAGGGCATCTACAGAGCTCTGGAAGAAACCCTGCACAAACTACCTTTAAGTCTCACATGGAAGGTGTGTTTTCAATCGTCAGAGGTAAGCTCAGTGCATGGGTTCTGAACCATGCTAGACCACGCCGCATCAAACCTACCTCCCCAGGCAACATTACTGTTAGGATGGTAGAGGACTGCAGTGATCTGTATGCCCTGCTCTGGAAGAAAACCCGCCATCAAGCTGCAGAAGCCATCACGTCAGGACCCAGCTGTACCCTTCCTTGGCTTTCTACTACCTGGCCCCAACGTGGCACCATCTGCATCCACCACCACCCCCAGAAGCCTCTCGCCCTGGTGTCTGGGAGGCACAGGGTGCATGTCTGGCAGCCTGGGGCAGCAGAGGCATCCATGGGCAGCTCAGAAGGCCTGAAAATGGGCAGTCCTCAAAGCAACCAGGCAAAGAGGAAAGGAAAAGAGGCGGGGTTTGTGAGACAGAGCCTAGGCTAGTGCTGCATTCCACAGGAGACTGCAACCAGATACACGTTCCCAACACTGACAACAACCTATTGAAAGGGTGTCAGCATGAGCTCTGCGCTAGATGTAAAGGGGCCCAGAGCCATTAAGCTTTCAGGCTCCCTGCTCCTCCTCCCTGCTGTTCCGTAGCCCTTCTGCGAGTAGCAGAACTAATGAAGCCCAGCCTCCAGCAGCTCTCTGCACAGCCAGTCTGTCAGCACAGGGCACCTCACGAGCTCCTTCCTCAGGGGGTGATCCATGGGCCCCTCTCATTAAGCCGGTCACCCAGAGCCGCAGGAACAGCTGGGTCCTGTCATCTCAGAGGCCTCAACTGCTCCATCAGTAGCGGTGGAATCTGGCTGATGGATTGGAGAGCTGCTGGAGATGAGGGGCAGGCGGGCACTGCCAGCATCCCAGCCCCACTCCGCCTCCTGGGGGATCTGGGAGAAAAGTAATTCCTTTGCAGTTTTGCAAATGGGAAACGAGCTGGAGCACGTATTTCCAACTGTGCTGGATACCACGGCATGTTCCTAAAAAACCTAGATGTGAGAGGAAGGGACCCGCAGCTCCTGCAGCTTGGAGGAGCACACCGGGGCTCAGAGGTTCAGGCCCAGCACGCCCCAAGCGCAGTGCAGGCAGTGTGACAGGGAGCAAAGCCCAGCAGGCAGCCAGGCCTTCCTCATGTCCCACATGCAGGCAGGAGCCAGTGAGGAGAGGGAGGCAGCATCTGCAGGAAGAAGGCTTTTCCCCCAGTAACCTAATAAAGAGGAGGAAGCCATCTGCCAAACAGCTGATTTCTCTTCCAGCGAGATGCTGCTAGCAGCGAGGAGCCAGGCACACCTCTCACAGGGACTCCTCCATACTGGTGCTGTTTTGGCTTTTAAAGCTGGAAGGAATGTCTGTGCACTGGCCCCTACAACCTCTTGTTTTCCATCACAAGGCAATGACCGGTGAGGCCCCATAAGGGGAACAATGACACGGAAGTCTGGGAAAGAGGAAATCTCGGTCACAAACAAGTCTGGAAAATGGCTGCAGGGAGGCAGGGAGGCTGTGTCTGGCATCGCTCTCGCTGTAGCAGCCTCGATCCGCTGCTCACTCTAAAAACCCCTTCGCAGTCACAGCCTTGAATGTAACATGGGCCAAAACCATGCTGCCTCGCAGCACTCCTCCCCCTGCCCATCCCCACGGCCTTCCTGGAGTAGGGACTGGATTCCCCAGTGCCACAGCTCGCAGCCTGCAACCCCCACGGCTGAGATTAATGAAGTTAATCTCATGGGGGCTGTGAGGTAAGATTGGCATCCTCATCCTTCTGGGACAGACTGGAAAAGAGAGGACTGCAGGAGGCCATTTGCTCAAGAGCTGCCTACGGCAGGGGCTCAGCTCCCCTCTTCTCCTGGTCTGGGGCCAGGACCATGCTGCAACGTGACAGACAAGCCACAGTCCCTGCTGGGACACAGCTCTCCTTCCCAGACCCCAAATGCCCAAGGCCAGGCTCTGTTTTGTTACAGCTGGACTTCCAGGAACCACAATTCTCCATTCTGTTTTGTTTAAACCATAAAAGCAAAGCCAGCATTAACTCCTGAATGTCAGCAGGAGGGGATGGCATATGGGACAAGTCACAGCACCTAGGATCGGGAAGAAGAAGCTAGGGGGAGGAAAAGGAGGAGGAGTTCAGGCCCTTGGGGCAGGCAGGGGTGGAGCATTTGTCTTTGGATTCCCAACCTAATCAGTCTCATAACTCCTGTTAAGAAGCACAGACCCCATCCCCTAAAGCCCTCTGCAAGCACACCTGGGTTCAGCAGTAAGAGGAAGCATTCTCTACCAGCAGCATTTTTCCAAGGAAAAAGGCGCTTTCCCTTCCCCTGCAGAATGCAAGAAGACCCAGTCCACAGAGCTCAGCACCAGAGCCCTCTGTCCCATTTTGTTGTGCACTCACACCATGGTCCTCCCTCGCTACCCAACACGAGGCTGTTCACAACACATACAACCAACCTCACATACACTCCTTCAGTCCCTAAGTCTCTGGTGGGCTGCAGTTCTTTCTGTGACAAGCAGTCCCTCCTTTACCCTTCACCATCCCCATCTCCCCACTCCCAGAGGCCACTGGGATGGTGTCTGCAGCAACTGATTTCTGAACAGGACCCAGACCTGCCACATTTCTCAGCCATCACCTGGCTTCAACCAGAGGGAAGAGTGAGATGAGCAAGTTAGGATTTACAACTCTATGGCATCTCCTCACCTCTTCCATTAAGTGGAAGCACAAGAGGAACATGGAGAGCTGAAAGTGCTGAGATTTGCTGGCAGCATTGGGCTTCTTGCAAAAGAGACCTTAGTAATTTTGTTCCCAACACTGACACAATGCTATGATGATCCTCATTCCCAGCTCTGTGCCTTGATCCTGCTTTACCCAACTCCTGCCACAGCACATTACAAAAAAGTAATGGAAACTGCTATGGAATGGAGGGAAGCACTGACTCAGCCTCCGTGTGGGAAGGAGGTGAGAATAGCATTGGGCACAAGCCAGTTTCACACTTCCCATTTTCTAGCCTTGGTCAGGGACTTGCTCAGCGGCTTGCTGATGCAGAGCCAGTTTACGGTGGTTAGCAGACTAACAAGGATATCTGAAAGCAGAGGCAAGGTAAAACAAAACAGCAAAGGACACAGAAGTTAGGGAAGGCTGGGCCTCTATCCTGGAGTCTGCTTATATATCAGAGGTCTCCTTGCCAAAAAGGCACAGATACATCAGAAGCTAAATAGTGTCCTTATAGCCAGAGGGAGCTGAAGGCAAGTCAGCCAAAACTCTGCTGCCTTAGAACCTTCAAAGTGCAAACTGTAGTCTTGGGAAGTGGGCAGACGCAAAGAAAGCTCTCCAAGTTCTTATAACCTCTGTTTACACTACTGAATGACTGACAGCTGGCAGAAGATCACGTGCAACTCCTCATCGGTATTGGAAAGAGGAGTGGAAAAAACACTGCAAGAATGAAGCCAAAATCTTTGCTACAGGAAGAAGGAGGGGAGGGCTGAGCAAGCACATGAGCTGCAGTGAATGGTAGTGCACAGGCATCGGGGACAATCCCCTGATTAAGAAGAGAAGCAATCAACAATTTCCTATAATTCCTAAGCCTGGGTAATGTGTTTCAGACAAAAGGCTAATTCACTGGAAAATGCAAGATGAGGCTGACCAAAATAATTTGCAAATTTGTACCTAGCTAGGGCAACAGTTTCAACCCCAAAATAGTTTCTAAAATGAACTATTCTTCCTTTTTTATTTTAAAATGCATTTCTTGAAGTCTTGTAGACAGACATAAAGGTTAAAGAAAGCAAAATAAAAACACATTTTGGTGAGATTAACTTCCTTTTGTTCAGTCAGTTCTGGTTTATGTTGAGAATAAAAGAAGAATTTCAACTGATCTGAAATAATTTTTTTTGTTCTGACTCCTTGATTCAGCTGAAGAATTAGAAAAAGTCAATTAGTCCCATGGCTTTTTTCCTAAAATATCACCGCTTGGTGTCTAAAGCAACTTATTCTTCCCGTTCTTTCATCTCCTTCCATCTGGCCCTCTGTGACAGTGTCTGGAATTAACGAAGAACTGTTGCAGACATCCCTTTCCCCGCTCTCCACAATTGCGGCATTTTTTCCTGTCTAGCTTGGAAGACTGTTGATGCTGACTCCCATGGCTTGACTTTGAAAAAACAAACAGAAAGACAAAGCTGCAGTTCCCTTTGGTGGCTACAATAACCCAAATAGATGCTGCTGTGGGGAAAGCATCCGCTCCTCTGAGTCACTCCAGCAAAGCAAACAGCGCTGATTTAATGAGGCAGCTCTCAGACACGATTTTACTGGAGAAACTCCCCTCCTCATCCCTCTGCTCAGCACCATCTCAGCGGTCCCATCCCTCAGACCTGAGCAGCCTGTGCTCATCCTAGTCTTGGCAGTGACCCAACCACTCACCTGTCCCTTTTTCCACTGCTCTGGAGGCAGCAAGGAGGCTCTGGGGACTTGCTACCAGTTCCTGGGTTAGAGGGAGAACCAGCACTGTGAGAGACCCTGAGGCTCTCTGCACTTCCCCTGCTTCTGGAAGAGAGATCACTGCCTGAACTGCCTCCAAAAACATAAGCTCTTCTCTAGCACTTCTTGAACTCAGCCCAGGATGTTTTGCTTTCTGCCCTGCGGCCTGGCCGGACTATGTTTTGCAGATGAAAAGATGTGAGCATGCACAGCTCCAGCATTCTTACACATTCTTGGCTCACTGGGTTTCCTCAAAACCACTGTGGGCATGCATCGTGGGACAGAGCTGCCTGCAAGCCCAGAAAGAGGGCTGTGGCTCTCCTGGACAGCATGCTGTGGGAGCATTTCGGCAGACCTTTAAATCCTTTTCGTGTTTTGGGTAAGAATCTGGGGTCTAGGTTTTTTTTTTTTTCCAAAAGGAAATTCAACATATCTGCATCGTTTTTCACTTGGACAACATGCCTGTGTTCTTTCTAAGGGGTTGAGTGAGGTGCTGCTTTCTGCTCTTAACTGCCCTCCCCACAACACTCTTCACCACAAACCCTTGCCATTGGGTGACACAGTCCTTGCAAAGCTTCCCATGGGATCATACATGGAGTGGAGAGGCACCTCCTGGATTGTCCTCCATCTCCACATCACCAGTGGACCCTCTGCATACAACTCTACTTCCATGATACCACATAAAGGATGTCATTTTTGGCCTTTCCCATACCCACTGAAAAGGCGACCTCAAAATCCTATTACAGCTATGAGTTTTCCCCTAAAATCACCTGACTGTATTCATAACCAACTCACACCTATTTGCTCATAGACTAATTCTATACTTTGACATAAACAACACATCTCCCTGTTGACATTTCACTCCCCCATCATACCCACTAGGAAGGAGGAAAATATATAGCAGTAACGGATGTCTATCTTAATAAATAATGCTCTTTTATAAAAGCAGTATGTGTTTTGACTGATATCAATAAAATTTTTAAAGAAACGGGGTAGAAAAATCTTCTATTGCAATGGAAACATAGGAGACTGGAAAAAGTAGGGGTGAAAACGTGTAGTAGAACCCATTTTATGATCAGAAGAGGGCAAATAAAAGTTTCAAAACTGCGTGGATTATTTTTCTTACGATGCAACCTTAGCCAAGACAATAATCAGGAAGATAAGGCACTTCTGCCAAATAGCAAATTTTTTCCAGAAAGAATCCTTCATACAAGAAGATGTGACACACAAGATCAAGGATGAAGGAAATGGATTTGCCCTTTGGTTACATCCATCCATCTAGGAATGAAGAGAACGAGAGCTGCTTGCAGGAGGCAGCTTTAGCTGTGTTTGAGCACTTTGAAAGGAACAATTCCTTTTGTGCAGGTATTCGTAAAGCTTTTTTCTCTTCATTGAGATCACACATTCACTCTCATTCCTCTTCTTCCTTCCAAAACTCCTCACGATCTCGCTTCCCAGAAGGATGGTGAAGTGCAGAACACCAGTTCTCTGCCTCAGGAAGGTGTCCCATGCACCTGTTCGATGTGGGACCCGACCCTGAGCAGCCAGAAGGCTTCAGATGTCCCCAGATGAAGGGAGCAGATGGCAGATGTGGTTGTTCTCTCCCACCTGAGCTGAACATGGTCCCTTCAGGCCAAAGGTGAGTTCCACTCAGGGAATGCAGAGGATGGACTGGGAAGGGAGGGAGGGAGCCCACACTGTTGCCTCCGCTGCTCTCTGCTCTTTGGATGAGTAATGGACTTCCGTCTCCAGGGCTGCTAATGAGCTCTAAATGCCCTCAAAGAAAACAAACAACAGCACAAGAAGAAAGCCTACCAACAAATCCATTTCATAATAAATTCATTTTGTTTTCATTCCATTTCTCCTGCTAGTAAAAAATTCAGGTTTCTTTTCCCAGCAATCTCTGTTGGCAGTTGGCTAATGGAACAGAAAGTTCAGCTTTTGACAGTATAATGGCTTTGTTATGAAAAAATTACATTATTTCCCATAACAAATTCCATAGTATTAAATGCCTGAGTAACTTAGCATTGTCCTCGAAGCTATGGGTGTAGGAATTTTACATGGGAAGATAGGAAGATAAGAGGAGCTTTGTATACTTTGAAGTATACTTCAGTGCACAGATTTCAACTGCTCAGAAATACAGAGATTTTGAACCAGGAACTCAACCTGTACTCCAGGTAAGTGAGTTACATGGGCTTGTGACTCTACACTGTAGTTTTGCCTTGGTGTCACTAATAAGAACTTGTAGCTATTCAAAGATTGCTCAGTGGCATGCATGAAGGACCTCAGTGTCAGGCCATCTCAGCGCCTGTGTTTATAACAAACCATCAGCAATAACTTGAACTGCTAATCAAAAAGTGAGTTCAGAGTACCATACAGAGTGAATTTAAGGCAGATGGCTAAGATTCACCAGGCATTTCAACAATCTTCCGTGTCTAGGTTAATCCCAGCAAAGCCATCTGAAGTTCAGAGGGTGACAGCCATACACTAGGGTGGCTGCAAAAGCCACAAAATAGCTGACTGAAAGCATACCCCTCTGAACATTATGTGGAAAGGGAAAATTGGAGGAGCTCGGTCATTCTCACCAGGAGGTAAGAGTGGGTAACAGCACAGTGGTGAGCCAGTATTCAAGGTGTCAGCCCCTGTTATGAGTGGAACCCGTAGCACCCAACACTGAAAAGCAGCTGGACACTTCCCCTTATGAAACCACATTTTCCACTGCTGAAAACTTTGCCAGCACTGAGTTGCTCAGGTTGAAATCTTCCGCGCCAGGTGTCTGCCACAGGCTGACTTTTCCTTTTTTAAGTGTCAACAGAAAAAGCTCAGTGGTTTCTGAGAACAAGATTAAATTATTTTGTGCGTGTTCGAGGAATTGTTGATGCTGCTTTGCTAAAAATGCAGAACGATCCTTGGCATCACTGCTAGAGCCTGGGTCTGGTAGGGGAGTCACCTTGGTACCTCTTGCCTGAGAAAAGCTCATCTCACCTCTCAAAGTCTATAGAGTCTGCGCTCAGACTCTTCTCTAGAGTTCTCTGTTGACACTCCTGAATTTTCAGTCACTTTACAGCTGATCCTGACCACTCTGCCCAAGCACTGGCTGAATGCAGTGACCACACTAGCTCTGCTGTAGGACTGCCAAGTCTGAAGCAGAATCTGACAGGCAGATCCTGCCTGGGGTACAGTGAGGAGCTACAAAAAGACAAACACGAGAACCACATTGCATTCTACATGCCTCTTTGACAGAAGAAAATGGTAATTCAAGACAAACAGTACAAGGGTGGAGAAACGAATCAGGAAATATCTGCAGAAGAGGCAGGCTTAGAATTCAACTAAGACCAGAGAGAAGAAGGCAAAGCAGGTAGGACTTGAGCATCCCCTGGAGCTAGGGCCTGATCAATGTGATCAATGGGGAACACAAATTCTCTGATAGCAGGTCCCAGTGTATTTAGTTCCCTCACCAAGTAAGCTGCATGGTGGGACACAGCTCAGAGTCTGATGCTCAATAGCGTGAATCAGACGTCCATCAGATCTAGCACTGCCAGCCAGGTGAGGGAAGGGACTGTTCTGCTCTGCTCTGCACGGTCTCACCTCCAGCACTTGCTGCAGCTTTGAGTGCTGCAATATAAGGACGTAAAACTACAAGAGAACATTCAAAGCAGGGCTATGAAGATGGTGAAGGGTCTGGAGGGCAAGGTGCGTGAGGAGTGACTGAGGTCCTGTGGTGTGCTGAATGCAGAGCAGAGGAGCTGAGGGAAGGCCTCATGACGGCTACAGCTCTTGCAGGGACAACACTAAGCTCTGCTCTCTGGCAACAATGACAGGATCTAAGGCATGGAGCTGCTTCAGGGGAGGGTCAAGTTGAGGGTTAGGGAAAGGTTCCGCAACAGAGAGTGGTGGGGTCCTGAAACAGGCTGTCCAGGGCAGTGGGAATGGCCCCAAGCTTCCAGAGAGCAAGAAGCATTTGGACATCACTTGAATTTTGCGTGGTCCCATGGAGCCAAGATTTGAACTGGAAAATCACTCGTTAGGGATATGGACTCAGTGATTACAGCTACATCTCTAGAACGAGCATTAAGAGGTGATGACTGCTTGCTTGTTTTTGTCTGTGGTAAGAATGATGTAACAACTCTTTACTGTAAAGTTTGATAGCTTAAGTAATTAACCAGCAGGTGCTTTAATGGGCTGAGACAGATGATGAAGCAGAAGGCAAAATGTAATTACAGATACACTGTACCACAAAGGCAAGCAGTACTGACAAATGCCAAACCAAGTACGACCCTGTTGGTCCCAGGTCTCCTCTTTCCCAACACAGCTGCTGTGCTTGCTCTTGGAGGGCTGGGGTCTTTCTGGGCACAAAGCATTGCCAAGTGCCACTTGCTTTGATCACCCAAGCAGTTGCCACCCAAGCAGCACCCATCTTTCAGCAGAAATTAATTTTTCTTGCAGCTTAGTGGATTCACACCCTGGAACACGTAATGAGGGGCATCCAAGGTGAAAGAAAGGCAATGGCACAAGACAAGTGACAGCGCAGAGGTCCATGGAGAAGTAGTACCTGCACAGCAACCGTTCCTTCCTGAGCAATGAAGGCTACTGTGCCAGATCTTGGGAAACAACCCCAGAAATCTGAAAGTTTACAGTGGTAGGGGAAGGGAAGATCTTAGCACAGAAAACAGATCTCTGATTGCCAAAGCCAACTCAATTGGCTGAGGGAAAAGTTATTTTCATGGGATTTCTGGCTTGTTTGTTTACTCTTTTCTTTTTCTTTGTTTTCCCCCCCGTTTTCCTCAAGTGACAAGAAGCCAGATGTAAGGAAGCTTTGTTTGGCAAGGGCAATCAGACGGAGTGTCTGAAATGTAGCTTGCAACTCCACCAACGCTTTCAGCCACTGGGGTTCCCAGTGTACTCATCAATGGCTTGGATGATCACCTTAGGTTGGCATCCCAGGAGGCCATTTTATAGATTACTGACATTCTCCTATTCTCCTTTCCTATCCCCTACCGCATGCTTTCCTCCAACTTCCCTTCTTGAAGTTCATCAGAACTGCTCTGGTTCTTCTGCTAGGCCTGAATCTCCCCCCAAACAGCCTAGCATTCAGTGATGCTGAAAACACATGGTAATACAGAACAGAGAAAAGTCTTCAGCCTCGCTGGAAACCCAGCCCACAGCTGGAAATATCCTACTGCCCTAGTAATATCCTAGTGTCAATGTACAGCAAGATTCTAGCAAGATCTCGGGGCACTCAGCCCTACAAGAAAACCTCAGCAGCCAGGTTCGCCCTTCACACCAGTGCTACAGAAATGGCAGCACTGATGTTTCTCTACACATCCCCTTGTTTGTGGAACTGTGCAGACACCTCAATTGCATCAGGCTGAAACCTGGTGTTTGCATGCCTTATGTCAAAATCAAGTCAAAGGCTGGGGGAGCACACTGAGTCTGGATGTATTTTAAGTTAAACAAGCACAAAATATTTGGTGAGTTTCCCCTCACTTACTGCGGTATAAGCAGTTTTGGTATTCAAAAGAAAATTTCCCATTTAATGAACATAACTGAGAAAAAAGGCCGGACAATTTTTGCTGTAGTAACAGGAGAGCCTCAGGTTGTTCTGCACTGTTAGCAAAGTCCATGCACAAGGTCAGGTGGCCTTGCACGGCCAGGGCTGCAGCACGGACATGAGAGATGTCCCAGTAAGAAGGAAGGACAAATGGATTTTTGCTATCACTTCCAAAGGGAGAAATGAATTCCCAGGGATGTACAACTGAAGCAGACTAAGGGCCTCAGAAGGCAGTGTCTGGCAAATCCAAATGGAATACGTTAGCTTTCTCAGCTGTCTGCCGGCCTTGGTTATCCACCTTGCCAGCCAGCAAGAATTTACTGCTCCTCTAATAAAAGTCAGCAGAAAGAAAAACACATTTGTGCCTCAGCCACTGCAGCTCACGGCTCAGTGTACTAGCCTGAGCTGCTGATGATCATCACTTTTCAGCAAGATCACAGACTTGCATCCACATATCCAAAGAGGTGAAGAACAGGGAGACATTTTGTTCTACTCAAGATAGGAAATTCAGAAGGGACAATAGCTTTTCTTTTTCAACACAGATTTTAGAAAACCCAGGAAATCTACACACCCACAGCATTTATTAAAACATGTTCCTAAGAGCTGGCTTTGACTCAAACACACCAGGAAACCAATGGCAGCCTTCTGAACACTGAGAACAAATTGCTGAAGTAGACATCATCGCGTAAGCGTAGACATTATTCTCACGCATTTAGACACTGGCTGTGCTTAACAAAATTACACTAGATGCTACCTGCACAACTGTACAGGCTGTAGGAAATTAGTACAATATGATCTGCTTTTTCCCCACGTGATTTTAGAAGTAGCATTGATATGATGATAATGTACTAAGCCATGATAAACAGATGCACTGCGGGTGTTGCAATTATGGGAGGTCTAATGTTGTGCAATGAAACATTTTGTAACACAACTCTGCCTTTTGGTTTTTGAGTAGAATCTCTCAGTTGGTTTTTCCAAGAAAACTTTTTGGATCTCCAACAATTTGGGCTAGCTTAGTGTGAAATAAAACCGGAAAACCAATAAATCACCCTTAACCAAAGGAGGGCAAACAGCTCCTCGTTGCAGGTCTTACAGCTCTCTCAGGGTAAAAGCTGCCAAACTTCCGAGTCATTCCCTGCCAAATGCCCAGACAGTGCGAAGGTGCAGAGATTTAGAAGTGTAGCCAGCATGCCGACCACTTTTGACATGCCAGCTCTAGGAAGTCATCCCACTGAGCTTAAGGAATGGGATGCATGTGCTCCTTTAGCCAATGGCAAGAGCAAAGCGACGCAAGTAATTGAAGCCTGCAGTGAACGATTTACTAGAATTCACAGCACCTTGACATCTGTATGACAGCCTCTGCCAATCTAGCTGCTGACTGCACGTCCCTCCTTTTCCTGTAAGTGTTCCAGCACTTTTAAGATGTGAATCATTACAGTAACCCAGAAGAAAGCAGCCCTGACCAAAAAGAGCCAAGCATCTTACAGTGAACACAAGTGGGTATCACATCTGCGCCGATCTGCAACAGCTTTTCCCTCTTGGGGACTTGACGCTAATTCTCACTTACCATAGGAACTGCCAAATACTGACCCATAGCAAATATTGCTTGCTCTTGCACCTGGTACCCTTAACTCCATGGAACATGCACATACAGATCAGTCTCAGCCTTTGCGAAAGGCAGTACGAGAAGCCTTTAACATCACAGTCAGTAGCATCAAGCTCAGGGTGCAGTGACAGACTCAAATCAAGTGTGTAAAAGGGACACTGTTTCTGGCTGCTTGCATCTCCCCTCTAAGAGCAAATGCTCACTCTGCAGCAAGAACAAAAATAAAGGTGAAGCAGCTCCAGGCACGTCACTGCTTACTGCTTCCTCTCCCACAGTAAAGCCTAACCCAAATTTACTGTCAGTTCACACCTTGTGACCTGTCCAGCCATTCCAGCTGCATGATGGCAATTCCAGCCACATGAAGGAGCAGGCATACGTGGTCACTAAGCACCTCAGCTGCCCCAAGTTTAATCCTCCATGACATACAAATCCAAGCCTTTTGTTACAGCCCACACTGACTTTCAGGATCCTCATATCCTCCAAAGCACCAAGATGTCAGCACAGCTCTACCACAGGGACCCTGCTCCTACAGTTGAATCAATGTCCCATTAAATCTTGTAATTTCTTTTCCTTCTCGTAACATGCTAAGCAACAGCCCATGAGACATACTTACTTCTGCATGGTCCACGCATGGAATTTACTGCATTTCTTCATCTCACCTGAGTTTTGTGCATTTGTCTCAGCCAAGACACGGTCATTTCCCCCTTCTTCCCTCCCTGTTGGAAACCATGCAGCTGCAGTGGGATCAGCCTACATTACCACTGGGACAGCCACTGGCAGTACACAGTGTGCCTAAATTTTAACAGCTAAATCCCACCAAAAATAATGAAGCAAACATAGGCACTTCTCCCCGAGACATCCTAATGCTTTCAACAAACACTTGGGAACACATCATGCTGCAGAATGGGGCAGATGCAACAAGGAACAAACTTCGGACTTCTGGTACCTTCTGTGCGACTGGCTAAACTAGAAGCCGTCGCTGTTAAAGCCAAGACAGCTGTACATACTTTCTTTAGTCCCTACTGCAGAGCACTGATCATAACAGAGGACAGGCAGGATGGACAGTGCTGGGGATGGCAGAGTCATAGCTCCACAGCCCTACACTGCTCAGAAACCTATGTGCAGCCCTATGTTGTAGCCACCGCTTCTCTCACAAAGACACGGCTTTTTTGTGTGTGGAGACATAATCAGAAAAGCAGTTTACAAAGAAAAAGTTAATGCTGTGTTTCAAAGGGAAGGAGCAGACAGCAAAGGGGCCTCTCTACTGAGGGCTGTGGTCAGTAGCAAGGGATGGGCCAGGGCACAAAGCACCTCCTCCTCTTCCTCAGCCTTCAAGCCTTGCACCATGACCTACATGAGTTCAGCCTTGTGATAGAGTGGAAAGGAGAAATGGGACACCCCCCTAAATGCAGAGCTCACGCAGAAGCTGAGAGTAAAGCATCCATATCTTGCCTTACATCTCAGCTTTGAGACCTCAGATGGTCTTCAACCATGGCTGCAGAGGTGGTCCTGCCCTTTCCCTTTCTTGCACTGAGTTTTCCTATGTCAGCCTGTGCAGGGACAAAGGATGAAAAGCTGAGAGATTATCCCTGCTTGCATCAGCTGGAGGTTGTTTCTTTCGGAGTAGGGTTCAGTTTTCAGCTGCCTGGTGGCACAGAAGCCAGAACAGAGGAAGAGGTGGAGGAGGGAGACGCAGCCACAGCATAGGAACCACTCACCTTTTTCCACAGCACCCACTGAGAAACCCTTCCTTCAGATATGCATCACAAGAATGTTTGGCTCTGAGTTTAAAAAATCACAGCCCTGGGGTACACAGGAGTTTGTAACCTTTCGCCAGACATTGATTAAAAAAATGGGCTTTGAGCTCAAGGCAGAAAATAGGATGAAAACATTGCCTAAGACAAGCAAACCACCTACTCTCACCTCTCATCACCAAAATCAAAGAGTTCCAATCAGTTTGCGCACAGAAAAAGTGCATGAGCACCCTTTGTCTGAATGCCTGCACTATCCAGTGAGGGCTGCCTCACAGAAAGGCTCCTGCAAGCCATAGAAACACAAACCTTCACCCTTGTGTACTCAGCCTTCCTGAGGTGTGAACTGGAAAGGACCCAAGAACAAGAATCGCACAGAACTCCCTACTTTCTTTCAGAGAGGAGAAAGACTACAAACAACCCTATTTCAACGACAAAGTTGGAGCAACAAAAAAATAACATCTGAATCTTTATAATTACGCACTTAAAAGTACCAAAGTGTCCCAAGGCCCAGGTCAAGATGCAGCCCAGTTCATGCCAAGCCCTGTACAAGCACATCTCAGAACAGAGCCCATGCCTCTGGGACAACAAGCAAGATTCATTCTTGGAAGAAATTCCTGTATTGTTAGCTGGCTAGAAGTTCATTTTCTGAGAAGGGTGGAGCAAACAGCAAGAAAGCTGGCTGTTCCCACCTCTGACTGTAGCCAGTTTGGGTCAGACTTGCTGGTAACGGCTTGAGTTTTCTAAAGCAGGGCAGACGGCTTGCTCGCTGTGCCCCTCGGTCCCAGGACTGATGCCCCACACGTAAACAAAACCAAGTTACACCCATAAACAGACACACCCTCCAGCACCAGGGAGCGTAGTTCCTCACATCAACACTCACCTAGCAGTGAGAAATAGGGCTCCAGCCAGAGAAGCAAAGCACACACTGGCATCCCCATGGGACTGTGTAGTGCACTGCTTGCTTGTGCAAAGATGCTGATGCCAGTAATGCAGCCTTTTACAGCTCTCAGGCCCCAGAGCAGCAATACAGAGCTGATCTGCTGAGGGATGTGAGTGCAGACATGCAACGACCGGCCTTCCCCTGCTGCTGGGCCTATGCCTCACCTATCAGCTGCTGCTACGGCCATCCCAATTTGTGTAGGTTAACACGAGTGAACGCTCTCTACCTAAATAAGGGTGTGCTACTGGGTTTGTCACTGTTGTTCACACAACTTGCAATGCCCATGGCTGTACAAATGTGGAGATACCCTGTTACTACAGGGCAGCAGCAAGCCCTCTGCAGGCAGAATGAAAGGGCTGGGTAAGGCAAGAGCAGTGCATGCAGACCCAGAGAACCACCCTCTGCAGTCAGTATTGGGGCCAGCCCTGTTTAATATCTTTACTAATGATCTGAATGAGGGGACCGAGTACACCCTCAGTAGGTGCTCAGGAAGAGTACTGCCAGCAGGAGCAGAGAGGTAATCATCCATCTGTACTCAGCACTGGTGAGGCAACACCTCAAGGACTATGCTCAGCTCTGGGCCCCTCACTAGAAGAAAGACATCAAGGCCCTGGTGTGTGCCAAGAGAAGGGCAGAAGAGCTGGTGAGGAGTCTGAAGAACAAGTCTTATGAGGAACAGCCGAGGGAGCTGGGATTGTTTAGCCTGGAGAAGAGGAGGCTCAGGGAAACCTTACTGCTCTCTGCAACTCCCTGAAAGGAGGTGGTGGCGAGGCTGGGGTCAGCCTCTTCTATGCAACAGCAATACAGCAAAAGGGAATGGCCTCAAGTTGTGCCAGGGAAGGTTCAGGTAGGATATTAGGAAAAATGTCTTCTCAGAAAGAGTGGTGAGGCCACAGAACGTGCTGCCCAAGCAAGGAGGAGGAGTCACCATCCCTCAAGGTGTTCGAGAAACATGCAGATGTGGCACTGAGGGACATGGCTTAGTGGGCATGCTGGGGATGCTTGGATCAGATTAACAGAGGTCTTTTCCAACCGTAATGTTTCTAGAACTCTGTCTATGATCCTGCACAGGCAAACTGTTCAGCTTTCCCAAGACAAGACCAGGAGCAATCTTTGATGCAGACCACATTTATACTGGTGGGGGACACACACGGTGGAGAAGGCCTCTTTTGGTTAGCAGATCAAGCATAAGATTCACCACCCACAGATCAAAACTAGACTAATAGAAGCCAGAAATGAGGTGCAACAGCATGAAGATAATTAACCACTGCAGCAACATGCCAAACACAGTGGTATTTCCCATTTGCAGTAATTAGTTAATCAAGACTAGATGTCTTAGAGGACATGCTTTAGAGTCCACAGCAAAGGGAATTAATCACAAAACTGGATATATGGTCTACATTAGGCAAGGGGAAGAAGACACAAAGCATGATAGCTCCTTATAGCCTTATCATCTATTGACCGACGGGGAAAAATTCCTCCTTTTTAGCATCAGCAGAGTTGTTAGACAGCCATATTTTTAGTGATAAGATACACCGTTGTTTACACAAAACAGAGACAATGATACATTCTGTTTCATCCAGACCTTTAATCCAGAATTCTCAAAGCTCTTTATCCTCACTGTGTCAGTAAACTTGACAGCTCACCGGCTGATAAATTGGCATTATTATTCCCCGTTCATCCAGCCTGAAATTTTTCAGAATACCTAATCATTTGCTCCCATGGTAAACAGCACTTGCCCTACCTGCAACTCTGGGCACCTGCTTCTCAGCCTCATCGTTCCGTGAACAAATGCTCATGGGAGAGCCTCGAGAAGTGGCTCAGCACACAGAGCTGCCCAACAGCTGTCCGTTCCCAGTGCTCACCCCCAGTGCAAAAACTCAAAAACTCTCACAGCCTCCCCAGAAACACACAGATAACGTACTTATTAAGAGAAATCAGCAGTTAAAATATTAAAAAGAAACAGAGAAATATGTTTCCTAGCTCTTTTAACGAACACCTTCATACACGACAGATAAAGAGGAAAAAAAAAGTAATTTCCATTAGTTGCCATGACAACCAACAGAAATCACTAACCCATCTCCTCTCCTTCACGAACCTCCGACAGACCTGACAGGGGCAGCAGGCAAGCATGCCCTGTGCCAGAGCCCAGGCTCATTCATGCCATGTGGCTACAGGGAGCCCTGCTTCCCCCTGCCAAGGGTTCATCATTACTGCCTGTCGATGAACAACTTGTTGACAGTTCTGCTCCAAATATTGTCTCCATCTTCCTTGCTATCACTACTGTTGTCGATAAGGATAATAACCCTCAGCAATAGCGGCTGCACCTTCCAAGAGAGAGCTTTAAACTTTTAAGAGGAATGCATTCAGCTTCATGAACCTTTCTGAGAGGCACAGCACAGCTGCTACTCCTATTTTACAGATGTGAACACTGGAGCTCAGAGGAATTAAGACACCTTGCCCAAAGCCCACATATAAATCACGGTGTGATGGTACGAGCAAGAACAAACAGATCTGGAGAGATCTGCTTGCATTCTCTTGATGCCCACAGGCTCTGAAGCACATCTGCTCAGATATCCCTTTAATCTGTCCCTCACCAACCCTCTGCAGCAAATAAACACAGACCTGGAAAAAAAAAAAAGAACATTTAAGGCTAGCGTACCACTGACCTTGCGGCTGCAGCCAGGACATCCTAACTCACCCAAAGCACCTGGATGTAGGCTGCTGCACTGCAGAGCAGCTTGGCAGTGATCTGTAAGGACACATTCATGCCAAGCTGTTCTCCCATCTCCTCAGGCTTTCCCACATACCAAGTCAGAAGCAGCCCAGGCACTGCACTGACACCATGCGGTTTAGGGCAACATACATACTACTGCAAGACTCGGCACTCACCCACAAAAATGAGAAGCCCACAAATAAATTGCATCAATTGCAAAGTTTGCTCTGCTCCCCCATCCCAGGCCTAGGTTGGTGGAGCTACAGGCAAGTTACCCCACAAAAGTGTTGGTTCTCTGTATGTACACACACGCATCAGGTAACAAACCATGTCCTGTGCCCCGCGATGAAGGACACAAAGGCTGTTTCCTCCACAACACAATCCTGCAGCAGAAGTCAAAGAGCAGAGGATAAATATCATAAAGTGCAAAGAGGAGCTACAAGAAGCTGTTCTCCAAGGCGTTTCCTACAAATTCCTGTCTAGAGGCTGATTGTGTTTGATGACTAAGAAGGTACAAACTAAAGTCAAAGGGGAACGCTCATGAAATGCCTCTCGTGTCCACAGCGAAAGATGATCTCACACTGGAGCTTTTCCCTTGGAAAGGGCAGTGAAAGTGTCTTTCTACTCTACCAGTCTTTATTTTTACAAAACAGAAAGAAACACAGTACCTTGCAGGAACCTGATATCCTTTGCTAAACATGGCTGAAACTGGCAGCTGGGTTTAGAAGTTATTTGAGGAGGTTCAAAGGCGCCAGTAAGCAGAGAATAAAATCACATAAAGCTCTGTTTCTTCAGGCAACCAGGGCAAAATGTTCTGCTTTGACAGGAGGAAGGGAGCCAGGAGGAGATGAAAAGAGGTGGGCTCAGCACAGAGCAGAGGGGCCCCATCAACCTGTGCTGTATGTGCAACCGCACAGGGGAGGCGGTGATTATCACCGAGCACGGGGCACAATTAGGACTGCTGGGACAGAACAACAAGATTAATGGTCTGCTTGCTCACGGAAGAGGAGCATCGAGATAAACATACTGACTTTGAGATACTCCAGAGCACAGGATCATTTTTCACAGAACAGGAAGGGGACATCGCTTAAGCAGGGATGTGTAAGACTGGATTTGACAAGACACTAATGGCTTCAGGTTGTACAAGCAGCAACTACTCCCTGGGCAGACAGCAAGACTGTGTGGAAGAATCAGTATGTTCTCCAAACGGGAATGCTGTGAAGGATCCAAAAAAGAGATCCCTATCCCCTCAAGCTCGGACTGCAGGGAATAACACCTGCAAGCACATGTGCAAGGTTTTAATTGCAGGCTGGGCATAAATCAGGTCATTTAAAAGAAATGGAAAAAAAAAAAAGTACTAAGTACTCTTTCCTCACTCCGCTCACTCCCATACCATCCTCTGCTAACGCGTCCTGACCCTGATCCTGGGGATGGGAGAACAGATCTCCAACTGAAATTGTGCCTCAGTCACCACAGTGGTGCTGGAGAAGGGGTACTGACTGAAAATGAGGTGGACACCACTGTCACCTGGGGGTGGAACAGCCCAGAATGTTTGCCTGACACAGGGTGAGCATGCCATCCTCAGCCAGGAACGCAGGGCCAAGTTCAAGTCTCAGCCTCGGATGGTGAGTGCTTGGTCTCCTGCCACTTCAGGCTTTCAGCCTCCTGGGTTTGAATGAGTGTGCTGCAGAACAGAGCAGGGTCACAACCTTTTCTGGTTATCCCCGAGGAATTTTACTCACCCAGACAACTAAACGATCCAGACATAATAAAAACCCCTTGAAGCACTCTCTTCCTCCTGCATATAGGAAACGAGACAGTAATTCCAATCCCTCGTATGTCAGCTTCCTCAAACATAAACATGAAAAAGTGGCCAAAACACAGGAGGAAAAGAAAGCCCCTGAGCAGCAAAGAGTACATATGTGAAACATTACATCATGCAGAAGGAAAGAAAGCTCTTGGCTCCAGGCTACGATTACCAGTGCTGAAATGGCAGGGGCTGCTCCTGCACACAGGGGCCCCACAGGCACTGTGCTAGAGATCGATTCCTTGCTGGAAAACAGCAACAGGCACCAGAATCAAACCTGGCCCTGTGGTTCTGAGGCTGTGGGCTTCTTAGTCAGGATGTGCCGCTGTCAGGGGCTGGCAGCTTTGCTGGCCCAACCTGTCACCCCATTCCTCCTCTCCTCTCATCCAAGGCTTAAACTCTCTCTTCTCTTTTCATGGTCTGATTTTTGGGTGGTCCAATGTGGAGCCAGAAGTTGGACTCAATCTTGATGGACCCCTTCCAACTCAGGATATTCTATGATTCTTTCCTTCCCAGAATGGGAAGGCTTGAGGACAGTACCAGGCTCCTGTCTCAGTTCCACCACTGGTACTGCTACAGAAAGTCCTTTTACTACCTCCCTAGGTCTCCTCACAGATAAAGACACAACTTATTTGTCTCTGGTTGTAGGTAACTCCCAAAGCTATCATTATTTTTTGGAATCTTTCACTGTGGGGAAGAGCTAATTAAGAAATAAGAAGGGAAAACTCCACCAGCATTGCTGAGGCCTCTTGATCCCATCTATGTCCATCACACAGTATGACAATATTAGGAGAACATAGGTAGAGTTTCATCTCTGGGACAGCAGCTGGCAGAGCACAGCCAAGAGAAACTCTACACAGAGACGTGCCCTGCAATAGCCATACAGAGATGGGCTCCAGCAAGTCTTTCCATCTCCTGGTTCCTATGTTATTTTCCTCAAAAAAAAACCCAGGGAAACAGGCACCCTCTCCTCTTCATGTCTTCAAGCAGTAGTTCCTTCTGCCAAAATATGTTTCCATCGTTTGACAGATATGTACATGTGACCCACCTGCAGCTGAGCTAATAAGATACCAAATCCCTAACTAGATTCAGTCATCCACACCAATCCTCTCTCATTCCTTCCAAGCCTGTTCACCCAAAAGGAGCCTCCAGATATATATATATTCTTTTGCCTCATCGTCATGGGCAACCTGGATCTAAGGGCACTGTCCCAAGCAATATAGGCACATTGTTAAAATGGGAGAGGTATGGAGTAATAAAGGAGGCTAGAGCAGACAGTTTAAGACTTCATAGGAAATTCTGGGTGGCCGATTTACATGGCAGGGAACAGATGTCATCTTACATTACTGCTGACTGTTGTCTTCAGCCCAGTGTATATTGACACAAAAAGGAGCTGCTCACCAAACCGGAGCACATTTCAGAGCAAGCAGAAAGAAAATGCTATGCAGTTGCTGCTCATGCAGCATCTATCTGTGCTTTAACACAGCGCCGAAGCCTCCAGGGCTGTTTATTTGTCATTTGTTTCCTTGGGACTACGATGCCTAGAAGTTGCATCAGAGGCCCATAGCACACAAGCCCCTGCCCTAAGCAGTTCATACCTAAGCTAATACACCAACTGTGACAAAATCTGCAGCCTCTGGGAAAGCTGATGTATATATCCCAGCGTTTGCCACACAGAGCTGGCTCTGGAAAGTGCTCCCCAGCACAACAGCATTCCAGTCTTTTCTTCTGCTGAGTTCAGAGACAATGCTTTGAGGGATTAATCTCTCCAGAGGGGTGCTGGTTATTCACGGTGCAGCTCAGACATGCCAGAGCAACAGAAGCTGACACCTCTGTGAAGGCAGATGCTGCAGCCCAGCTATAGGAGGCACTTCTGGGAACCCATCTCATTTAGCTCACAGGATGCGTGAGCTAAAGCAGCCTAGTTAACATGAGCCTCGTGAGCCTGAAGGACTCATCTGGCTGAGGTTTGCCACAAACTCTCTTCTGCACAAAGAGAAACATTCCTCAGCTCGTGTAATTTCGCACAAGAAAGATCAAACGTGCCCCTGTACCTCCTGATGGGCATGCAGCTGTACCAATAACAGCAGCTGGAGAATGCAATAGTCAAGAGAAGCCTTTTAGCCAGACCCCTGTTAATTACCAGCAAGGAATTTGCACCTTGGCAGATAAAGTCATTCACTCAACCACAGTGAGTTCGCAGAAAACTGCTCAGTCTGGATGGCAAACTGCACCTCCTCCAGCTGGGGAGCAGCATCGGGGCGTTACGTGCACCTGAGCACTGCTCAACATCCCTTCTGTGTCACAGCTCACACCACGCACGCCGCTGCTCAGACGTTACGGTCGCTGCATGAAACATGGGGCACCTGGACAGCGAGTTCAGCAGGAGGTGTCCTAAACAAACTGTGTGCTTTATCTGCCAGCCCCCAAGCTCTCAAGTCACACAGTACAGCCACTGCCCCCACACACAGCACCCCCATTAAAGACCTTAGAAGCAGGCTGAGTTACCTGTGCGCTGGCACCGCAGCACCCTTTCTTCCCGCTTCTCTGGATCAAGCACCAGTACAAGGACTAAACTACCCACAGAGGCTTCACCAATAAATTCCAGAGGAAAACAGATACTTCTTAAAACAATAGCTTGAGGTCCAAATTATAGCCTCGTCCTACAGCTATGTGACTACACTAGGATCTTGGCTGTAACTCATTAAGTTTAATTTATTAAGACAGCAGCTTTTAGTCTCCATCAGTGCAAGAACGTGGGAGAAGTGTAATGAAAGCAAGCTGCTGGTGCTGGCCAGACCCCGCAAGCAGCCCAATGGGAGGAAGCACACCCAACTTTATGGAGACCAGCTGAACAACCAGCCCCACCTCTCCAGGGCACGGAGGCTCTCTGTTGGCAGAGCAGCACAGCACCATGAAGGGAGGGGAATATCACTGCTGTTATGTGCAGGAGTCAAACAAGATGGAGAGGAAGAGTTCAGGTGAGTTAAGCAAACAGACCTTGGCTGGAAACTTGGTCTTTTCTGCCCCCAGCACCTCTTTTCAACTTTTTGTGTGGAAAGATTATACAGAGGGAAAAGGAGGTGGGGTGAAAAAAATTAATCCCAGGGTTACAACAGATGTGTGGTGTTTGCAGCACACACTATTAGAAAAGGTTATAAATCTGTTCCCAAATGCTTGTCATCGCCATGCTGCCTGGGGGTTGTAACCCCTCAGATCTGTCAGTAGATCTTCTCATGACAGGAGATCCTCTAGGCCGCCTCCTCCAGTCATTTCTGGCCAAAATGAGCAAAATCAGCTCACACTGTTTACAGAATGCTTTCCAAAGGCAGTCTCATTTGGCCAGAAATGGGTTAAGGACAGGTCAGGGGTGTAGCTACAGGTCTCAGGGATTAACCTGAACGAACAGCAAACTGGCGAACATCCACCCACAGCTTGCACCAATATAGTCACGCTGGCATAAATCTCCTCATTAACATAAAAATACACGCTGAAAAGCAAACATCCTGATGGGACATATGATGACACCCATGTAAGCGTGGTGCTGCCACACACCAACCTACAGACCTCACGGACACAGTTCAACAGCAAGCAGGCTCCTCTCCTGCGCTAGCTTGGTAAGTGCTGGCAGGAAACACCTGATCGATTGCATTACAGCCCTACCGATTCACCTGCAATGCATCCAGCAGACGTGCTGAGCCTTTCCCTTTTCCTCTGCTGTGATGGATGATTCCCCCTGATCACCCCGTCTGCTCAGAAAAGTCCCAGCTGAGAACACAACCGCCTCACCTCCACAGGACCTCACGAATACCAGCAAATGGCCTCATCTCTGACAGTCTGACCCAGGAAGAGAGAGACAGCGTGCTGTCTGGGGCTGGCGGCTGGCCCCCAGCTGAGGCACACAGTTCACCATCATTGCTCTTGTGACTGTTACTGAACAGGGCCAAGAAAAGCTCCCTCGTTTTGGCACGTCTCAGATTTTCCAGTCTGCGCAAAATCATGCCAAGAACATCGACTGAAGCAATTCCTTTCTTTCTTTCAAGACTCAAATTATGCACCTAACAATATTGTAGAAATGAGCATTGGAACAAAAAAGCCAGTAATGTTCAGATACGGTTTTGCCTACAAATGGATTAGAAGCTCAAGGCTCAGCATTAATATTCTGAACGTACTGAAAGGCGCTAAGTGCAGATTGCGGCGGAAACAAGAAGGCACAGAGTCATCACTTCCAAAATCTAAGAGAGGGGAAATGCCATGCAAATCTTGCAAAACGCCAGGGACGCAGAGGAGTGCGATGACTATCTAGAAGGGGCCGACTGCCAAAGGCACCTCTGAATGCAAGCAGCCCACCATGAAGCACAGCCCACGCCCCAGAGCACAAGAAAGTCACAATATCCCAGGTGGTGGTTCCTGCAAGCTAGCTGGTGCTCACCACCCAGCAGCAAGGGATCTAAGAACCCCAACAGAAAAGTTGCTGGAGCCATTGGTTCTCCCTGAAACTGGAACCAAATTGCATCTATTTCTCCACAGTCTATTTTCCTGAACTTGAGCTGGAATTGAACCAAAACATTCGCGAATTTGACAACCGGATCATCATCTCCGAGAGCAGTCAAGTCATTAACGTATCAGCTCAGGCACCAACCGGGTTACAGTCAAGTTTTGATCACAACAGCTCACGTTTGCCTTACTTTCGGTTTGTAGATGAGGATACAAATTTGGAAACGTTAGCGTACTTACACCAGGGCCATCCTCTAGATTCTCAAAACTGGAGGAGGTGAAAAAACTGGAGCTAAAATTTCAACCCGAGTCAACGCAACGTTAGCAGCATTGGTGAAATCAGAAACTAGAGGCCAGACGCATCCTCACCACATTTCTGCAGGTCACCAACTCCAACACGCTTCACTCAGAGCCCTGCCACTACTGCACAGATGTAGTCGTCCCTGTTCACTGCAGAGGAGTTGGACTACATTCCCTCTAAGGGTCTCCTCCAACTCAAACGATTCTATGACCTTACAGACGCACCGCTGGCATTTCCTCTCTACCGAGGTCTCACTCTTCACGGGTTTATTTAGGGTAAAATCGTTCGGGCTTTTTCAGGGCAGCTTAGGAGGGGATGCACACGAACACCGACTACATCAGTATGCCACGCCTCCAGCATAAAGTCTTGCGATGTGACGAGGTACGTGCAGATGAAACACCAAGCCCACCCCACCGCTCAGTCCCTCAGCTTCGTCGAGGGCTACGACTGGAGCCGCACGGGGTCCGCTCACCGCCGGTGCCGGCATTTACGAGGCCTCCGACGATCTGGCTCCCCACCCCTGCTCCCAGCCACGAGGCGGGCCGGGAGGCAGAGAAAGGCAACTCTCTGTAGGAAACCAGAAGTGTTTATACATTTCTGTGCGGAGCCAAGCTGCGATGCTCGAGGGCGGGGCCGGCCATCTGGGAGAAATATGGAGGGAGAAAAAATGCGCGCGGGAAGCCGCCCCAGCCCGCCCCCCCCCCCCCCCCCCCCGCCGGGACCGCTTCCCCGCTCACAGCACGCCCGGCTGCCCCCCCCCAGCCCCAGCCCCAGCCCCAGCCCAGCTTGTGTTCATCTGCTCCAAATCACTTCCACATTTCCCTGCCACAATTATCGAATATTTTGTCCCTGACCTCACTTTTACAGCGCCGGGAATTTCAGGCACCGTTTTGTTTTCTGGCAACGGACTTTTGGGTTCACGAGTTTGGGCTTTCGTCGCCTGATAAAGGTCGGTGCAGTCAACGAGGGGGAGAGAAAAAAATAATAAAAATAAAATAATAAAAAAAAAAAAAAAAAAAAGGGCAAAAAGAAAAAAGGGAAAGAAGGAAAAGGAGACGGAGCGGCAGTGGGCTCGCGGCACACGCCCGGCGCTCTCAGCCCGCGGCCCCCGTCCCGCCGGCCGCTGCCCCGAGCTCGCCCCGCCCGGCCCCGGCCCCGCCGCCATCCGGCCCGGGAGAAGCCCGGCGGCGGCGCCCCCCGCCCCGGCCCCCGCCTACCTCCGCTCGCAGCCGGGCGACGGCCAGCAGGGCACAGAGCAGCGGGAGAGTTTTCCAGATCTGCAAGAGAGGAGCGGGGAGGGCAAGCGGTGAGAGCGGGTCGGGGGGGGGGAGGAAGGGGGGCACCGCCAAACTTCCCGCCGGTCGGCCCCTCACCATGCTGCGGGCTGGCGGCACCGGCGGGGAGCGAGGAGTTGAGGAAGCGCCTTCCCCGGCTCCGGCTCGCACAGCAAGGGAAAGGGAGGGCTCCCCCTCGCCCCGACCCGCCAGCCCGCGGCTCCACCCCCGGGCCGACCCCCGCCCCGGGCCCGGCCCCTCCCCGGCCCGCCCGCTGCCGCCGCCCCGCGGGGACTCGGGGCGGGGTGCGATGGGATGGCGGAGCCCCCCGGGCTCCGACCCTTGGGCAGGGCGGAGAGCGGCTGTGGGCTGTCGCGCAGAGGGACACGAGGAGATGTACGGTCTGTGTGTGAGCCCGTGTGTCCACGTAGCGTTAGCAGAGGGAACAGGGATGGGCCAGCGCCGTGGGTTGTGCCATCCCACCTGGAACGGTTGGTGCTGGTCGTCTGCGTGTAAATACCTGTGATCCTCTTAGTGTCTTCAGCCTGCAGCCTGGCAGCACAGAACTGGCTGTCCAGTGGCAAAGGACCTGGTCCAGAAACGAAGTGCAAATTCATTAGTTCAAACCAAAAGTCTGATCCTTCATGTCCGAGGAGCATTTTATATACATGAATGCTCGCTTGACCCCTGAACAGGCCAGTCTCAGGAAACAAAGGAGATGGGCTGTTGGGGTTGGTTAATATTCAGTGCAAAAATAAGGCTTTTATGAAAAAAAAAAAAAAAACAACTTCAGAACATGTGACTTTCACATCTTAGCAGCGCAAGTTGGGCAAACAGGCCAGATCGCTACTGCTCTCCTTAGTGCAGGGCATTGGATTATCTCCAGGATATGCTGCACAGAATGTTTCTGCTGTAAACGCCACAAAATGCTGCCCAGGGATGTGGTGGAGTCACTGTCCCTCGGGGTGTTCCAGAACCGTGCAATGGAAGATGCTGGAAGGAGGTGCTGGTAGGTGTTCCCAGGAGCAGAGATAGTCCCAGTTGCCCCGCTGGAAGGGACAAGCTCTGGAGAAGAGTTATACTGGATGGGGCTGGCTCCGTGCCCTCTCGCTGCGCTCACTCAAGCCTGGCTGTCTTGCTCTGTTTTGATTTTAGGAGTACTAATTACGCTTTCATAAAGCATCCTCCCCAGCATGTTCTGCTTCTGTCTGAGAGTGGCACTGGCCTGGAAATCCAGCCTGAGAGATGTTCACTCTTCCACTGCTGATGCTGAGCAGTGTGGTTCTCAGCGTCGTCATTTATTTGTTTGTTTGTTTTTTAAACTCACCTTCACAATGTACCTCTTTGTTTTGGAATCAGTTGATTCCCTCAATCCAGTGCAGGCAGAGGTACGTCTGAATTCAGCCATTCTCACAAGAAGCATTAGATCAGGCTCATCCTGAGTCACCCACATATCTGATAAACTGTTCATTTTTGTTCCAAAATTGCTTTCACTATTTCAAAATATAAACTGCAAAGGACTAGCTAAGCAATAAGAATTCTATCAGGAATCTCTGCTCTTTCATGATGGACCCCCAAGCAATGGGTTTGAACCAGAAGCACTGGAATAAGGAGACAGCAAATGTATTCACAGTTGTGGTTTTGAGTTGTGGTCGTACTGAAGATGGTGATTCATCATTGCTGGCTATGCAACCAAAGCTGTACTATAAAATGCTTTCAGTGAAAAGCTTTGCTATAAGGTTGAATGATGTTTGCCTGAAATTTTGAAGGTTGCAGTGCTCTGGTGGACCAAAAAAAAAAAAAAAAAAATGGGAACCATTGCTCCATGGGAAAGGCATTGTTTTATTACATACGTTAATGTTTCTTTCCTGCTGACATTTAGTTCCCAGTTACCATCACTTCTATACCAAACATTTTCTTTGCATACAGGATTGCAAGTTTTGGGATACGGACACAGCAAATGAATCGTGGACTCATACTAGTGTACATCTCATGGGTGGATGCATTCTTTGGCATTTAATAAACCAAAGCTTTCTGCATTCTTGGGGCACTGTAAATATCACTCCTTTGGGCTCCCTGGTGCCTAATAAGGATTACCGAAAAGCTGCAGCCTCTCCCTCATTACTGCATGTGCACACATATACACCCAACGTGACTGTATAAGCCTCATTTCCTAAGGAAACCAGGCTAAACTTGTGCCAGTAAATTACTTCTGAAGCTCTCGCCCATACCATGATATCACCCTCTCCACATTACTTCACTGCTACCCACCACCCACATCACTCACGTCTCCTTTCTCCCCTGCTCTACCAGACACACAGCCATTAGCAGAGACTATAAGCGATGAGTGTTCTTGCGGCTCAAGTCAACACATACTGTGCCTGCAGCGTGTTTTAGATGGCCATTCAAGACACTGAGCAGTACATAAGTAAGAAGGCAGCTTCTTATCCTGAACGTTGGGAAGAGGCAGTGGCTGAAGCCCATTATCACAGCTTCACCACAGCACCAAGAGAGTGAGTAAGACCCTCAAACTGCAATAAGCTGAAATAGGACAAACCTCCAGCATACATACCCAGGTGGGTGAACTACATCAGGTTTAAGGCTTTGACTCAGAGACTAGCTCAGGGAGTCTCTGTGCTAATCAAAACTAAAACAAAGAGGTAACTGTGGTTAACTGTGATGTGAGGATACCTTACACGTTATTTAAATCTCATGTTTTTTACACTGCAGTTATTAATCGTGTCTGTTTTGCTTCCTGTATTCTGGTCACCTTCCAAGTTGCATTTTGTTATATACAGCTCCTATATGTATATACACATTTTTTTTTTCCTTCACTTCTTTGCTCTTGTAATTGTCTTTCTCACTGTGGTTCCTCCATTCTTTGCTCCATCCTCAGCTGCAGCATTTCTGCTTACCATGACTGCTTAAAGCTGTTTCCATGCAGTTTTCTTCCTCTCTCCCTCAGCAGATGGTCTGCATTTTGCAGGTGTTAATGGGGACATTGCCAACCAAAGTGCACATAAGCCTGGCACTAGCTGACCAAGTGGCTTGTATAAAATGCATTCACTAATGGCTAATGTATTTGATGGGCTTTTGGATAGTTCATTGTCTAGAGCAGTAAAATGCCTAAATGCCACTGACAACCTGATGCTTAGACCTTGGTATCCTGTATTTAAGGAAAAAAATCTTAGTTTTTTTTTTAATCTAAAAGAGGATCCCAAGATGTGATTTTCTCATATTTTTCACCCAGGTGTTAGCACCCATGTGTGATAACCCAGGTAAGCCGTTCCCAGTATCCAAAGCACAGAAGAATACCTGTGTCCAGTCCATGTAAAACACAGTCACTTAGCGTTTGCCACTGCTCCAGGCCACAGCTTAGTCAAAAATAACTTGCCATTCTTAGCATGTTGTGGACTTTACACTCAGATCCAAGTTGTAGCGCAAGAAAGGATCATAGAATCATATTAAGATCACCACGTTCCACAGTAGCTCCTCAGGAAGTACCAGCAAGTCACCCTGGTCAGTTAAGAAATGTAACCAGGACAAATACAAAGTCCTGCACCTGGGACAACAGAAACAACACAGGGTAGAGAAAGCCTAGCTGTGTGAGAGGAATCTTTCCTCAAAGGGAAATTTTCTAGTACAATGGACTGTTGCTGGGAAGATAGATCTTGAGAATGGTGTCAAGGTAAGGAGTCATTCATTGTGCAGGCTACATCACACACCAGCATATAGATAATACTCCCATGGAGATGCACTTGAAGATGGAGCCCTGACTCGCCTCCATACCTACTAGTGTTGCATGCATTTCACAGCACATGGTGTTAAATACAACATTATTCTCCATAAGTGAGGAAACAATCATCACTTCATTCCACTTCTTTCCCACTCTCTTCCTCATTTTGCAGAGACGCCCACAGAGAAATTCCTAAGTTCACTTCTGGAAGAGGATATTGTCAAACCCAGGACTTTTCTGTGGCAGCATGAAACTTCAGCAGCTTTATCTTTCTGCATCATTGAACTATGATCATGTACTAGACTCTGCCATTTTCCATGCGGCAGGCCCAGGCACCTCATCCCCTGCAAGCTACTGATGTGGAGCAAGCAGTTGTCTAACACTGGCAAATCCTGCTTCACATCCTTAAGAGCACTTCCTCCATTAGCTGAAAGAGTAGTGTCTTCGTGCTCATGAACGCAGCAGGAAATCAACCCAGGGATGTCTTGAACTCAGATGCTTATAATCTATCAATTAGAATGTAACACGCAATGAAATGCAGGTCTTCCATGTGCCGCACTCACTTGTCTCACCTACCAATTGCTGCTCTCACACAGGGCAAGCTTAACTTTTGACAGAGGTATCCCAGGGAGATGCTAATGCCTGCCATCCCTCTGTCCAGAAGCAGGCTCCAACCAAAGGTCATCACTGGTGGCTCGGCTGTGGGATTCGCAGCTCTGGCCTACTAAACACTAAAGCCAAGAGCCAGAAGAGTCAGAGGGCATTTCAAGGGTAAGTTGATTACTCCCTTTTCCATGTTTTTGCAGCCATGCCTTTATCCCCTCCTTGCAGCATTTAACCCCCCCCCTCCCTCCAGCTCTGCTTCCAGCTAAAGCTGAAGAGTTGTTTCATTGCTGGAAAAAGGAGGTACTGTGGAAGAACCTTCAGAGGATGCTGTTTCAGAAAGCGGTCTGCTGGTGAGGACAGATTGCTCAGGGACATCAGGTAAGGGTGCTGGTGACTGAGGTCTGCCAGATGTCCCACAGCTACGGTAACAGAGCACCTGTGTTTATATGATCTCTACAGGACATACTGGAGTAGGTGGAGTCAGGTCTTTTACAGGCAGGGAGGGTATGGAAGCAAGGTTAATGAGCCCAATCAGATCTGAGATGACCTTGTGTGGAGGTAGCTGTGTGCCTCTGCACCATGCAATCCAGCTATAACAAATGGGTGCTCAGAGACCACTGGGGTAACCCTCTGCGCAGCAGCTCTGGTTGGGGACATCTCCTAACTTCAAGGTATCCCCAACCCATTCAAACAATAGCTTCAGCATGTCCTGGCTTTCAGCACTGTCACAGAACTGTCAGAGCATCTCAAACTCACTCCCTGTAGCCAACCACTCCCTACCCTTACACTATGCTTATACAAAAACCTCTCCTAGACTGCCTGCAGGTCAGGCCTATGGCCCACAGGGCAGCTGTTCCGAGGTAGTCCCACCCACACTCTGAGTAATGGTGCTAGCTACTTCTCCTCCTTCAAGCGTGGGCAACACGTTAGCACAGAACATGCTTAAACACATTTAGCTATTTGTCCCATACCTCAGCAAACCCTGAGATGATTACTAGAAGGCGTTTAGGAATTTTACTGCCTGAGATGTATTTGGGTCATGAGAGTTGTGCCTGGGTCAGTTGGGACTGGGTGTGGAGCAGCAGTTCTGTGAGTTACCAGGCATCTGTGAGACTGGGAGGTGAGGTCTACACAATCATATTGAACTACAGATGGCTGAAGTGTTCAGGACATGGATTTGGGATGGCTGATCTGGTGGTCCATGAAAAGGCTAGAGAGTTGCCAAGGTGAGTCTGGTCATCTGATCTAGGACACAAGCATTACCTCAGGACTCTCTTAAAATGAGAAACCATTCCGTTAAGCAAGAAAAATGTGCAATGTATTAGTAAACACGGCTTGCCCTAGAGATCAGCTCTTGTCATTGCTTAGCAATGTTATGAAATCATACATTCCCCTCCCAGCATTGGGCTAAACAGTAGAAACCAGAGGGTTTTGATTTTCCCCCACACAGAGGCATGATGCCATCATTCCAGTCTGAGTTATCATTCCCCAGGAGATCTTAAACACCCTCAGCTGTACCAGAGAGATGGAAAATGTAGTTGGTGAGCTCCTGCAAGTCAAGCTATTGCATTAAGTTTTAAGTATGGGCAAAATGCTTGACTTTAGACATCTGCATTTGGACGTGTTGGCCTTTAATTGCTGCAGCCAAGTTGCCCCTGTGGGTCAGGGTTTATGCCGGACCTTTTATGTGCAAGAACAGGATAAATATCTGTACTCAAAGTTGTAAAGAAAGTTAATCCAAAAGAAAAGGGCACTGATTTCAATCTGTGTGAGAAAAAGCTTTTGGACTGGAAGCGTTAGTAACAAAAACCAAAACGGATAATTTGTTGCTATTGAAAACTGGACAACTTAACCCAGCAGAGTAGAAACTGGAAGACTAGGGTGGGAGCTCTGATGTTGTTCTACCTTCTCAGGGCCACTGCAGTGCTGCAGAGAGACTGCTGAATTGTTTGATGACATGGCAGAGGGGAAGACAAATTCCTTTCCAGCAGCACAACAGGCTGTGAAAGACAAACAAAAGGAAAGAATGAAAGGTCGGTAAGAGGGCTTGTAAAGGGGGTCAGGAAGGTTCCAGCCGAAGGGCACAGATTAGAGAAGGGCCTGCTCAAGATAGAACCCCTGGCTTAGCAGTTTGGGCTCCTATTGGTACCTCCTCTGATTGCACATCCCAGCTGAGGAGGAAGCATCATCTGGTTCAACAGGTAGGTGATATTGCCTAGGCAGGATGGAGCCATGCTTTATCTGCTCTGTCTCCATGCAAAGCTGTATGTGGTGTATGCTAGATCTGATGAGAATCTCTGGGAGCAGCGTATTAAGAGGCCCTTCACACTACCCCACTCATGAAATCCAGATCTGTCAAAGGCATTGCTGAGTTTGTGTCACCCCTGGAAATGACAAATTAACATTAGCTGTGAATCTACATTCCTTTCAGCCATTTATGGATTTATCTGAGCCGTGGTCCCTGGAAAAACTGGGTCTGTTTGTCAGCGAGACATTCCAGAGAAAACATCATGTGTTCATTTCACAAAGTGAAACGAGCTTTGTTCTGCATGCTTTTTTCCCCCCCTTTTCTGAATGAGGCAGTTTTGTCCAGGGATTACAAGCCAATGTTCCAATCCTTCACAGACGTTTCCCATTATCAAAACTACCTCTTGTCCTCCAAACCATTTTCCACAAGACTTCTGTAACTTAGGCTGGGAAACAAAGCCAAGAGCTTTGAAGAAAGGACCCTATTCCAGACTGCCGACAACACTGAAAAATGCTGCAGGGTGTTGCTGGGACCACCCAGACTGTAGCATTCTCAGCAGGGGAGCAGCTGAAAAAGATGCTAGTGGTGAGAGGAGGCTCACTAAGCACTGTACAGCCATTTAAACAGCTTAGTAAATTAGCTGTGATGAAGTATAATAGCACTGTGCAGAACTAGTTAAAGGCTGCTGGTAGACAACTGCAACTGATTATTAACTCTGCAGCATACAGCACAAAGGGTCCTTGTGTTGCATCCCTGAGACCTCCTCACAATCAGTGAGACCCCAATATCTGGGAGGCCAAATTACCCCTGCTGTGGAAAGCTACTGATGTGGGTTGGAGGAAGGAAAGAAAACAGGGGGCTTTTTCTTTGTATTCTTCTCCCTCTCAAAGCATCATAAACTTTGCAGAGGATCTGGACCACCTACTTACTGCACAGACCCAAACAAGTCTCTTCCAAACAGAAACCACCAAATGGCACTGCATCAGGCTCTGCTCCATGGATCCCCCTCCCATCGAGCACAGCTGCAGGGGGGTTCACTAGGCTGGATGGGCCCCAGCAGCCTCCTTGATTTGCACAATCACTCCCTCGGGGTATTCAGAGATATTTTTCTGACAATTTACAGAGAAATGGCAGTAACTTAATCAAAAGTGAGACACCTTGAATTGATTTTCTGGCCTCGGTACAGACCCTGGTGCAAATTCTGTTCTTATAAGCCAGACACTAGTGAACTGAAATAGAGCTGTCATCCACTCTAAGAAACTTCCTGAAGCTGGATAGATCCTGAGTTTAGATAGCCTGAATCAATCCCCAAGACTCTGGTACCACGGTCTACAGAACATTGAGAATTAGTTTGAAATTAGGCTATGACTCCTAATTTGGAGTTATGGTCATCATAATATTTTGCATTCAGTACTTAGTGTTAACTCCCTACAACTCTAATTCTGACCAAAAATACATAAATAACACATTATTTCTTTCCTACATTTTTTTCCACTTTCATTTCTTTCATTATTGTGAATAAATATGCATTTGACTGCACAGAGACACCTCCTGCTCCTGTTCTGATCAGCATAAGGTTGTTCAAAGACCTCTTCTCTTTATTTCTGAGCACAGATACAGCAAAAGAAGGAAAACCTGGCAGTTTTAGCTAAGACTAATGGTGCACTGTTTCACCCAGTTGATTTACTCTCCCCTGTGGGGCTCATATCTATCCTTCCTTTTCCTGCAAACATTATGCTGCAATGGTAAACAAAATTAAAAACAACTTAGTTACATCGTTCAGTCAGAGCAAAGATCAGGCAGTTTCCCTAAAGCCATGGTGATTTTTCTGTGGCTGCCAAGATACGCTGCCCGAGTGAAATCTGTTCTGAACAGATGAGACACTCTGCTAAGGAAGCAATGGATTAGTTGTCAGCTCACACATGTTGAACTTGAGATACAGGATGCCCAGGGAGAGATACCAGCATTTGCAACCAAGAAGAAAGACAAGGGGACAGGGAAAAAGCAAAGAAACAGTGATGTTTGAAGAAACACGGCAGAACAGAGGCAGATAAACTGGGAAAATTCAGATCTGGAGGGATCCATCAAAGAGTGCTAAGACTGGAAGTGTGATAAAAGCCATGGAAAAAAATACATTTTTAAAAACGTTATCTGCCCTTCAGTGGGAAGGTGACACTTGGTCACATAAGAGAGTATTTAATTGAACAGCGTTTCCTTAGTGTAAGTTACACATGACCACCTGAATGGCATGGTTTTCTTCCCCAAAACTTGTAAATCTTTACATTTCAGTGTCTTTTAATCACTGCACCAGGTAGCTAAATTTTGGGTTGGAGTCTTGGTATCCTTTCAAGTTGCAGAGAGAACATCCAAGAGCTCTTTGCAAAGCTGTCTGCAGAGCACTTTCCACAGCAGCTCTGGACTAGGAGCTGCCTCCCTCTTCTTGGGAGGACACCTCTGGCAACACGTTGCTTAGGCAGCTCATAGAAAGGGGCCCAGAACTGTTTTTGCTTCAGGGCAGAGGCTCAGCTTTTCTAGATCTCAGAGATGCTGGGCTCTGCAGACAAGACAGCAGAGGGCACACTGCAGTCACTCACTGCAGGTACAGAAAGTCTCAGAACAACCTGAGATCAGATCACACAAACAGCATACACAGATGTCTCCTGAAGTACTATTCAGTAAGAAGATCAGCATCCTGACAGTTTAATAGTGTTTCAACTTGGCAACGTTCTCACCTGTTATTTCTGAGCTTTTCAGAACAAAGTAAAAAACATTAAAACAACAGCAACAATAAAATCTCATGCTGTGGTATCAGATGGACAATTACCAAGGACATCAGTGGGGCTGGAGCCTTTACCAAAGGAAATTAAGTGACAGCCTTTAAAATGGGCCAACAATAGGAGAGGACACTGCCTGTTTGCTAAGTGTCTTACAGATACCTGTGGACAGAGGAGGAGTGACGCTGTGCAGGAACAGATCCTGAAAGCTCCTAGTGACAGTGTGATCCAGCCTTATGTTCCCAGTCTGATTTCTTCATCCCTGTCTTGCCCTGGTCCTTTTTGTTCCCCGTGGCTGGTTTCTCTTCCCAGTCCCCTTTTCTCTCTGGTTAGTGTCTCTTCTTGCTTTCTTCACTAAGACCCCAAAGCACCTGCCTTCATGAGCCCTGAGGCCCACTCTCCCTCCTCTTCTCTCTGGCATTCCCCAAACATCCATCTCCTGCTTCCAGTCTCCCTTCTCAAGCTCCTCAGGCAGTTCAAGGTCCCTCTACCCTCAGGTGCTTCTAACTACATCCCTCCACTCCTCCCATAATCCAGACTGTATCATTTCTGTCCTGCATACATTCCTAGTCACTCCGTGCCACCCAGAGGTACTGCCTTCTCTCTAAGTGTAAGGATATACATACATATGTATATATACATACATATATAACTGTTTTAATTCCCATCTTATCCTTGCCACTACTTTTTGCATTGAAGGTAAATGCCCTTCTTTCTCGAAGCTGTTTTGGCAACTGGTAAAAGCAACCTAGGAGCACAGAAAGGACAGGCCCCCAACCTCCAGCTGTGAATGAAATTGGTGAACTTGTCCAGCACCTTGTGAAGACACTCATGCTGATGGCTTCTGCCTTCCAAGATGAGAGGTGGCACCTACACCCACACAGGGTGCAGGAAGAGCACAGGCCATCTCAGTGCCCTTCAGCTGATACGATGACAAATCACCATTGATTACCTTTCACATAAAAATACTGCTCCATTGTGGAAAGGCCTCATTTCAGCTTTTGTGTATTGAAATGTAGCAAAGCAAAGGCCTCTTGAGACAATCAGTTACGCATTCTTGGGAAAAGCAATGGATTATCTCCAGGTAAATTTACTTCTTTGGGTCATTTCCTCAGGGGAGATGGGAAAGGCTGTGAAACATGGTTGTTGCAGTCTAGCATTCCTAATGACAGAAATTAGCATCAACTTACCTTCCTTACAGACTGATAAGGTTGCACTAATGCTGCCTTTTAAAGTGCAGAAAACTCAAGCTAAGGCCATTTGTTTCCCTTTCCACGCTGCTGGTAAGACTGACACTGGTTAAAATAAAGGCAGAAAGAAGTGGCTGGAGCTGGAAAGGCCAAGTACAGCAGGAGGAAGAAAAGCTGAAAAGCTTGGCTAGGTCTGGGAAAGGCTGACAAGGTGGGGACAGACATTTTGTGGAATATACTGGACTCTGTCTAAAAAATAATTGATACTTTTCCACTACAACAGACTTCTAGAGCATTTCCTGCAAAAGAAAAAACAATCCAACAGGCACACTTTTCTTCCTCAGAAATGTGGCTGTTGGTGCCAACAAGACAACCCCTCTCTTACAGTGTATTACAAAACCATGTCAGCTCCTAACTGCCAAACACTCACTGTTTGTACTGAAATTTTCCGTTCTTGCTCTCTGCCTCAGACATGTACTTCCTTTTAAGTTCTTACAGAAATAGCATCACTGCTTTCTGAAAGAGGGCTTGGGAAAAGAATAGTTTTAAGAGCAAAGACTTGTTTTTCAAACCATTCCAGAGCAGGGTAAAAAATCAGAGAGCTGTAACAAGAGCTTTAGATTACAGAGAAGAAGCATCTCCTTCATTTTTTTTTTTCTCTTGGATCCTCGACTGACCATGTCACACCTGGCAAGAACTTGTGTTTGAAGTTATCAGCACAAATACTAGGTTTTTTTGGGCTACAGCTCCCTGATTGCTTTGGCTAACTGGTAGAAAAAATAAAGAATAAAATAAAATAAAGTGAACCTGGTTAAAAATTGTGGATTCCAATTCCTCTGATTTTACAGAGGAGTTCACACTCCTAAGTCTTGGCAGCCCCACACATTCCTTAAGATTAAAAAAAAAAAAAAACCTCCCCCTTCATTTTGTGACTTCTCTTTCCCTTTCCAAACTTGCAGTGTTGCAGTAAGACTATGAAATTTGGCAAGATAATTAAATCGGGGTGAGAAACACAACCTTTTTTTTAATGTAGACTCATGAAAATCTGTTCAGATTCTGGGTTGAGATACAAAATGTCACAAATTTTCACTTCCCATCTGTGATTGGCATAGCACAGCTTGCAGTTCTGGCCACATGCCATAACTCTCTGACAGTTTTACTGCCATGTGCAAGTCCTAGCCCTGTGTCTCACTCTACAACTTTCCAGAGAGCTTTACTCCAGCTGATCTGTTGCCAGCAGAGAAGATGTGGCCAAATGTGATACAGGAAAACTCCAGGATGGCTGATGTCTGGGTGCGTATGTATTTCTCCCCAAGCAAAACACTTGTTGGATTATTGGAAAACTGGCCAGCATGGGGAGCTATGGACTAGAGGGATGGACTACAAAGTGGGAGAAGCAGGCTGGACAAGTGGGCTCAAAGAATAGTGGTCGATGTTTCAAAGTCTACTAGGAAGCCAATTGTGAGTAACATTTCTCTGAGCATCAGTTCTAGGACCAGTGTCATATAACATACTCCTCTACAGGGTGGAAAAGGAAACAGAACACCTTAAAGAGTTTACAGATATCAAACTCAGAGAAGTGGTGGATGCACTGAAGGGAAGTGCTGCCTGAATAAGTTGGAGAATCAGGCTGGAATAAACTGCATGAAGTTCAATAGAAACTTTCTGAAGCCCCCACTTTGGGTGCAGGTTGGATCCTTTCTGCCTAGAAGGCAACTTCGTAGAAAGGGCTCAGGCTCCTGGTGGACAAGTAGATGACATTACTCAGAAGTATGGTTTGGAAGAAACATAGGCTAAATGCATACTGGACTGCAGAGGCAAGAAAGTAAACCCAGGGAAGTGATCATTCCCTTCTGTTCAGTGCTCATGAGGCTGCATCTGGGACAGTTTCCAGTTCTGGTCTTCCGTGGTCGTGAGAGATATCAATATACTGAGCTGAGACCTCCAAGAAGATCAGCTATCTGAAATATGTAGAAAGAGAAGCTGAGGGACCTGAATTTATTTGGCCTGGAAAATAGAAGGTTCTGGGGGACCTAATGGCTATCTTAGGCTACAGGAGAGGCTATGAGAAAGCCAGACTCTCCTAAAAGTCCAGATTGAAAGAATGAGAGGAGAAATGAACAGAGGTTGCAGCAAAAGAAATTCCAGCTAGACTTCCATCCCATCAGCAGAGCCAAGGGGAATGGTCCAGCACTGAGACTTTAGGACTCATTTGAACACGAGCAACCTTATCTAACTTTAAAATTAGGCCTGCTGGGAACGAGGGAATGAATTTGAGACTTCAAGTAGTCTCTTTTCACCCCAACTGTCCTCTGATTCTATGAATATGTGCAGCAGTAGCACTTCACAAACAATAGATTGATATTTGCTTGAACTGACTTCGGAGTTGGAGATCAGCGCATGGTTAAGGTTAGGAAACCTGTAACTCAAAGCTACAAAACTTCACTCAGCTCCCACTGGCCTCAGCATTCAACTTGTAATTGATTAAAGCATCTTGAAGTGCAGGAAGTAAATATGGATTATTCATCATTCTCTCTCTTAGGTGACATCCACTCTTGCTCACAAATCCTCCTTCCTCAAATCAGTATTGGAGACATCTGAGCCCTCCTGCTTAAGTAGTGCATTCTCTGGAAGCTCAGCCTGTAGATACCCATTGGCCAAACCCTTCAAAGACAAGTACAGCAGGCTTGACAGTAATGGAAGTCCTCACAGAGGAATTCCTTAAATCTTATAAAAGAGCTTACATTTCTCAGCATCTTAAATTACAGACCTTAGGAAACAAGAAAAGATTTGTGAGGCACTGCTACATTTAGTGAATCCAGCCCTCCACGTTGGGCCAGAACTCGCTTGTTTTTTGATTGAATATAGTGTTGGTTACCTAGATAGGTATGAGACCTAGACTGCACAGTTCTGCTGCCCATCTTTCTGTCCTTGCAAAATCACTCTAGTTCTATCAAGTTTGACCAATAATTAGATGGCAGCTGGCACAAATGAAAAGCACAGTTCAGTGATCAAAGGGAAAGAAAAATCCTTACTTCTTTTTTCCAGCAGCTGTAGCAGGTGAGTAGCCATTCTTGCTTCAGTGCTTTTTTGCTCCCTCATGGAGGTGTGGAAAGTCCAAGGCCCACTTCATGCTGCATTATCAGAAATAAAAACAGAAGAGTTGGCAAAGTCATACTTCTGTCCTTGATTCTAGATGGGTCTATTTTTTTTTTTGGTCTGAAAGTCCATTTCTTCTTGAAATTAATGGATGTCTAAGTTCTGACAAAATTAAAGGAATCAGAGACTGATAGTTCTGGTACCACATTAAATACCTAAAGTCTTAAGTTGTCTTAGATGTGGCTGCCCACAGCAGTGATCAACATTTAATGAAGATAACATTTCAGTCCACCCTCCCACTGCTCAGTTCATCTTCACAGATGTACACAAACAAGAGGAAACTGGATCTCAGAATCACTTTCTGTGTTTCTCTTAAAACGTATCTCTCCATCTTAACATCCCCTCTACAAATAAAGAGTTTAGCTCACAACATATACTGATACTTGATTCAAAAGAGGGGCAACAGGGAGGCAGTGGATAGAAGAGGAGGAGCTTAAACTGCATTTAAACTCTTATTGTTTCACTTGATGAGCACATCCCTTTTGGCTTAAATGTCATCCCTGCTGGTGACAATGTTTTTAAGCCCAGCTCAGAAACCGTAAATCATAATATGTATGAACTCCTACAGCAATTCAATGCATGCCTTCATCAAGCACATTTTGTTGGCAACTCTGTCCATGGCAGGAGAGTTGAAAGTTGATGATCTTTAAGGTCTCTTCCAACCCAAGCCATTCTGTGATTTTATGAGTCTACAATCAAGAGCTGGCTTCCCAATTCCTCACAATCCCATTACATATTAATCACTCAGACAGCACACGATTTTTTCAGGGACTTCTCCTAAACCACCTTACTCCACTACCTTTTTCTGAAGAACTAGAGGCATCATTCTATAGCAAGTGAATATTGTATTTGCGGTATTTGCCACAGTGCAGGAAAATTTGTAAGCTAACAGGGTAGCTAAACAAGACTGAACTTCTAATGATAAATCACAATTAGTGGGCTGTGGTATCTCTTGCATTGAACATATCGACTGTCAGTTGCTGCCAATGACACAAAAAATGATTCATTCCTTGTGGTACTGTTTCCATTTGAGCAACAGTGTCTAATATTTCCTTCTACCTGAACTTTCAAGCCATAACAAAAAAAAATCTTTTTACTTTCTTTCTGTAAAGCGCTAGAGCAAAATACCCTTACCATTTTTTTTTTCAGGTTTGTTGTATCCATTCGGATAGGAATCACTGTTTCTCCTTATCCTTCAGCCTCAGCCTTTTCTCTGCAGACAATGTTTTTTTCATTCCAAGAGTCTGTAAGAGCCAAGGGAGCTTGTTATTCTTGCACAGGTCAGTCTTCTTTCTTTGTTTCCTTTTAAAATCCAGCACATCCCACACTCTGCTTCGCTTGCTATTTCCAATAATTTATTTGTAGACTCTGTTTAGTGTTGGACTATCAGATGTATTCCTTCCTCATATTCTTCCTCCATTTTTTTCTATTCTGTATGAAGTTTCAAGAAAGAAAATACACTAGAATAATTTGTCTTCCCCGATCATTTTTCCCACTTGCAGGTTAAATCCTTCTGACTTCAGAATTATTTGCTAATGACTTGGTGGTACAGAAGCTTGAGACTTGTGAAGAACATTCTGGAGGACTGTGATTTACTTGTAACCCCAGCCTGCAGTCAAGCATACATATACACAGAAAATTCAGACAACCAGACAATGACAAGCAAGTGCTTTTTCAGGAATACAGTTTTACAGTAACAGCTTCAGCCCATCTGTATGCTACCATCTTCCTATTATTTTAGCTACCTGGAGTGGTACTTCCCTTACTGCTACTATAACTGAACCTGATCTCAAAGCAAGTGCTGTGGAGGTCTTATTGAAGGTTTACTTGTCACAACCTTAGCCTTCCTCATTCATACCCTCCCCCAGATTGTAAACTGTGCATTTATGTTCCTCATGGTATGAATCTTGATAGATATGTCAATATCCCTCGAACAGTTGCTGACTTTGAGAGGGAGGTTGCCGCTCATTAGCTGTTTTTTCCACTTTTAATCAAATCTGATGCCTACTCTTTCTGCAGCGTGGTCAAAATAATTCAGTTCCTCTGTGTGGATTTGCATTTTAACATGGCTTAATTTTAGACTGCATTATCTGCCTCTTATAGGCAATGCTATTAGGTTTTTTGTCATATTCCTCTCTGGGTCTGCAATGCATGAGAGTGCAACTCCAGCTCTTCACAGTCTTTGTGTTATTTTGCGACTTGTTTGGGGCATATTTCCAGGACAGACAATATTTTAAAGAGGCAGCCCCTAGAAGTGCTGTCTTGTTGTGGCATCAACATGCCACTTTCTTGGGCCAGCCTGAACTGCCGGTGCCCAGATTGAGTGTTTAGCACAAAGAGGCTATATTTGCTGTATAGAGCAGACAGGTGATCTCAGCTTGGGTCTGTAAATAGCACTATTTTCTCTTATTGTTTTCTTTATGTCTCAGCAGCCTACACAGCTATAGATTATAATGATGTTTCTCTCTTTTCCTGTGATTACTGTGCAAAATCATTTCAGTGCTTCTACCACTCACTCAGTTGTCCTTACTGAAAGCACACATTCTGCTCTCCAATCCTTTCTCAGTCTCACCAGTGCTGGATGCCACTATGCATGTGCCACTGAGTTCATAATTTTAGGTAGCTGCTTCTCTGTTGTAGGGAGAAGATGTGCAGGTATGGAAGTCCCAAGGGAACCCAGGATGTCATCCTCAACAATTCTTCCTGATTCAATTTCTTTGCAGCAGGGGAGAAATTAAATATTCATCATCCCCAGCCACAGCACAGCTCCACTGCTAGGCAAATGCCTCTTCCACAGCCTAGCAGCCAAAGTGAGCAGCAAAGCCCAAAGTGACTCCAGTCTCACGGTGGCGTTCATCAGGTGGTCCAAACTGTGCTTTTCCTTTAGGCTGTCTCAGGAGGCAGTTAGACTGTGCCCTGATGAGAATATCCAGCATCCCCTCTGTGCCTCATGGGCCCTGCTCTGAGAATTACATATGGCTCTCTGCTTTTCTGCTGTGCTGTGTCAGGAAGAGTGCAGTGCCACAGCTGCTGAATTACTGTCCTCATTGCTGTTCTTCAGCCACACACACGAGGAGTGCCAGGTACCTTTCAGGCTGCTTTTAGAAGCAGTTCACCCCTGCACTCCCAAGATCTAAGCCCGCTTGTTGCTTTGTGCAATGCAATACATGCACCAATGTCCTGCTGATTTACCTTTGCTGTGTGCTTCTCTTTGAATGTTGGACATAACTCAGGCTCTCTGCTCTCTCCCTCTTCTCTCACCTGAGGGAATGACTGTTGTCCATTATGCTGTCCACATAAGCAGTACTGCCCCACGTTCAGTGCTAGTAATACCTTCTCAGTGCCTGTACTCTCTGAGCCCTCTCTGTTCAAATGCTAAATGATTCTTCATTACTGATATTCTTTGTATGCCTTTCTGGCTTGGTTCTGTTAAGATCTTTTCCACCAGCACATTATGAAAGCAGCTTTTGTTACAGCCTCAGCTATCCACCCACTATCAAGTCTCAGCCTGCCTAGGTCTTTTTTTCCTAGAAAACTTGTGTTTGTGCAGACACATTTTCCTTTGCAGAGCTTCCATACATGCTCCATTTCTCTCTAGACCTTTCCATCACCCCATATGCCCTTAGCTCTTTTCAGCCCCCATTCCTCACAGAAGGCCCTGCTCCACCCCATCTCTTTTGCTGTCTTTCCAATCCCTTTGCTGCACCCCTCTGCTACTTCTCCTCTTCCATCCTTGCTTCCTTCTCACCATACCCCTACACCTGCACTGTGCTCCTCTCAGGTCAAGCAGCTTTGCTGGCTTAGCATTGGCCTTTCCCTTGATGCCCACAAGGAGGAAGCCAAACAGATGGCTTGGTCAGGAGACATGGGTTTGATTTTTTTTCAGGCTGAGTTCTGATTTCTCAAGCACTAAAATGAACTTCAACACTTCATTTATCTCTCAGTACTGGAAATTGGACTCCTCATCCCAAAGAAGAGTGCTCAAGGGAAGTTATGAAGATTAGGGTCTGACGCCTTGCACAGACCTCTTCCATGCCACAGGAAGATGAGTGCACAGGCAAGAAAGCAAGTGAGGCAATACTCATTCTGAATTACTCCTCCCTTTTCTCCAAAGGAAGCTACAACATCGCAGCAACACAAAATGGCTCAACATGTCCTTATAATGTAGTTTTTGACATGTGAGACCTACTAGAAGTGTCTCATCTTAGCATCTCAAAGGATACCTAACTGTGGGTCACCACTAACAGGCTAAATCCTGCTCCTGCACACCTGTGAGCTCTCCCCCAAACACTGCATATCTTAGCAATGAGTCAGACCATCAATTCATCCACTGGATAAATTCCTGAGTTAACCTACAGCCAAACAACTGAGCCAGTCTGAATCACTCTGCAGTCTTAAGTGCTAGCCCAAGTGGGGCAATAAGAGGTAGTCAGAAGCCTGAGAGGGAGCATTAGAGGTGGAGGAGAAGTGGCACAGTCCCTTTTGTCAGCAGTGCAGCAGCAGATTGGCTAAACAAGACCACACACACTGGAAGAAATCACTGAAGGGCTGCAATTAGGCTTCTTCTCATAGAATCACCAAGGTTGGAAGAAAAGATCTCCAAGATCATCCAGCCCGACCACGCACCTATCCTCAATATTTTCCATTAAACCATGAAGGTCACTCATAGAAGGAAATGAGGTTGATCAAGCAGGACCTGCCTTTCAAAAACACATGCTGGCTGTGCCTGATTCCCTGCTGTCCCCCATGTGCCATGTGATCTCTTTCAAGACAATCTGCTCTGCAGCCTTCTCTGGCACCAAGGTCAGGCTGGCAGGCCTGTAGATCCCCTGATCCTCCTTACAACCCTTCTTGTAGGTGGGAGTCACACTGGCAAGCCTCCAGTCCTCCAGGACCACTAATAGATGGTGGAAAGTGGCTTGGCTGTCACCACCAGCAGCTCCCTCAGCACCCTCAGGTGGATCCCATCTGGCCCCGTGGACTTGTGGCAGTCCAAGTGGAGTAGTAGGTCTCTGACTGTTTCCACCTGAACCTTATGGGGTTGATTCTGCTCCCCACCCGAAGTTTCCAGGTCAGGCAGTAGAATACCCTGAGGATAACTGGTCTGACTTTTTCAGACATAAAGAAGGAATAAAGAACCTCAGCCTTTTCCTTATCCTCAGTGGTCATGTTCCCTGCTGCACCCAGTAAAGGATAGAAATTTCTCCTTAACCCTCCTCTTACTGTTAAGATATTTTTAAGAAAGTTTTTTGTTCTTTTACCCCAACAGCCAAGTTGAGTTCAAGCCGGGCTTTTTCCTTTCTAATTTTCTCCTTGCATATCCTAGCAACTTCTATATACTCTCCTCTAGTTGCCCATCTCTTTTTCCTCAAAAGGTAGCTTCTCTTCTCCTGGAGCCTCAAGAAAAGCTCACTGTTCATCCATGCTGGTCTTCTTCCCTGATGGCTCATCTTGCAGCACAAGGGGATAGCCTGCTCCCGTGCCTTTAAGACTTCCTTCTTGTGGATCATTCAGCCTTCCTGAACCCCTTTACCCTTCAGGACTGAATCCCAAGGGACCCCCTACCAGCATCCTGATTAGTTCAAAATTCACCCTCTGGAAGTCCAAGGTAGCGGTTTTGCTGGCCCCCTCCTGAAAAGAGGCCTATTTTGCTCACCCCTTTAGCAGCCTGATGATGGACACAGACCTTCTGCCTTGCAGGATTAGATTCAGACATCTTTCTTCCCTAATAACACTATCAGGGGACAAGCAAATTGGAAAGTTTAGAGGTAATTACTCAAAAGCCCAATCAGATAAAAATGAACACTCTGGCTCTGCAGTCCAGTGTCAGTAACAGCAAATATGGGCCCATAGGCATAATACAAATAATAAATAAAAGCACCAAGGAGGTCCAGCTTGGTTTTATTAATATAAGGAAACTGTACTCAGATGTTATCTTGTTACCGGTGTAAACTGAGAGCAGAATAAAGCCCTGTGAGTCTAGATCTTACTTCATGCAAAGGTTGTTCAAGAGGAGCTCTTTCCTGAAATCAGAGGAAAGTCATTGTATTGCTTGGCACTCGCCCAAAGTGATTTCATTTTCTGTTGGGGATTAAGATGCATTAATAGCCTGAGGACAGCATTTTCCTTGCCAAAAAAATGTCTTTCTTCCCTCCCCTGCTTATTTTAAACATGAGGGCTTGCAGGTCAGGAGTGAACACCCAGCAAGTATTACTTAAACCATCAAAAGAAAGTGCAGCAGTATCATTTTCTCTCGAGCAAACACTGAGTTAATTAAAATGTGCATTCTGAACTTGGCAGATTTCACATTTTTCATAAGAAAAGTACAGGTCTGTATATTGAAAAGACAAACTAAAAATAACCAGAGATATGACACCTGAATGGCAGTCTAAGATTTTAAGCCACACTAAAAGTTTTTCTGGCAAAACTCTAAGACTGCCATTTACCCTCAGCCCGCTCTCTACCCCTGAGCAATACAGCAAAGCTGGCAAAAGCCTTCATGTAAATGTGATTATACTGGCCAGAAAATCCTTTCAGTGGCAGAGTTGTGCTCTGTTTGGGGAAATGGCATAACTTCCGTGGGCCAAAGCACTCTCGCCAGCCAAATAGTGCCCCACAAGGGAACAAAACCACTTCAACAAATAAGGCAGTGAAAAAGGTTTCTAGCACTTGGAAGCCCAGGTCTGCAGACATCAGCTACCAGGCTTCTGCCACCAGCTCATGGCTGCCTATTTGTCTACAGCAGATACACAATAGCAAGAAGCTAATATACCACTATTCACATCACCTATCAACTTGGAAGAGCCTGTGCAGGTCTCCCTTCAGGTCCTGAGAGAGATTTCAGTCCTCACAGAGGCAGAATGCAGTGTGGGACTGGACAGATGTGGGGCAAGAAATCTGAAGGGCCGAGTGCTGACAGAGCTGATGTCAAATAAAAGCAGCAACAATATGTGTTGACAGAGGCAAAGCATTTTTTTCTTTAAGATTTGGTGCAAAGGGTGCTGCAAAAGGAGAACAGCACTTCTCTTGAAAACCACATTAATAAGTGTCTGTACACAGACTGAAGGTTGACTTACCCTTTCTCCCCCCTCCAATACTCCTTTCTCTTGCTCTGTTCTTACAGACCAAGTTCAGTTGATTTGTGTAGTGACACCCAAGTATGAAATTTTCCTTCTCTTCACTGCACTTGTCATTCTCCAGCAGATCGATCTGAAAACACAAAGTCACTTTAGTCATCTGAAAATACCAGGCAAAATGTTTTCATTCCTACCTGTGTGAATCTGGGACAATCTCATCTGCTTCGGTACATTTGTTTGATAGCTGAAGAAAGCCAAATAGCAGGCTGAAAAGGCTGTGAAGGTTGGCTGACTTTCTGTACATCCAAACCAGTTTAAGAGCAAATACTATTTTTTTGTTGTTGTTGCACAGTGAGATGACGTGGACTGCCTGCTTAAATTCAGCCCTTGGCTGTAGCATGGAGAAAATGGAGAGAGATCCTTATAAAAGACGCTTAGAGCCAGTAAGTGGAGGTGAGGAATTCTTGCAGTAGCTTGTGGCAGAGGCATAGCAAATATCTGATGAACTAATGTGGCTAGGTTTATGTTGAAGAATATAATGTCGGTGCAGCAATATTCTGGACTAAGTAGTTCCTAGCTTGGAGAACAGGTTGGCTTGCTAACAGATGCATTTCCTAATTCTCTGTATAAGTAGAGCAGAAGGGTAGAACTCTCCCAGCAGCACATGAAAATTGCCTTCAGTGTAGGCAGGATGGCCATCCCAAGGGAATTGTCAAATGACACTGGGACCACAGCAGTCACAGGAAGATGAGGGAATGGCAGCCACACAGACCCTGCACTGCGAGGAGTGGTTGGGACCACAGAAAGCATCTCTGATGTGGGTCTGACAACAACCGTCTGGACTGGAGTGGCAGCTACTCTGCACCAGGAGTCAGGTAGGGATCCCATCCTCATCTTTTTGAGCAGGAGCCCCATAAGATGGCTTCTGCAGTACAGGTAGGTGCCAGACACCATTGTGATCTGCTGGGAGACACATGTTCCACCCCTGTGAGATGTTCTCTTGTGTCTGCCCTTGCCTTCAAAAAGGAAATAGGAGCACATGTGGAATTGGCAGCATCTATTATGCATTGAGTGAAAAACAAGGAAGTGTTTGATTTTCATCTAAAGGCATCATCTGCGTTTGAATGCATTCTCATAGAAATCATAAGACTGTAGAGAGTGTGTTGGAAGAAGAGAGGGCATTAAGCAGAGTAAAGCATCTTCACTGTAAGAAAGGCTTTATCAAAAAGAAAGGTGAGCCAACACCCAGCTACAAAATGAAAACAAGTTTTCCCTGCAAAATATGGCTAAGAAAGGAGACATTTTATATCTCCAAAGGCATATACAAGGAGAAGAATTCAGGTTATGCACTGAAATCCCAAAAGGCTCGTGTTAGGAACACATCTGTATAGGTATCCTTGTAAAATGAAACAGCTCTTCAAGAACTTGCTGAAATAACGAGCAGATAATAACTGTCTTGGGGCACCCAGATTTCAACAGCATACTTAGTTTGACTGAGAAGGCATCTGGAGGTGTGAATGGGCAGACTGCCATCGCCTATGGAAGACACTACACCTGATACTGACAGCCTGGAGCAGCTGGAGATATGGACACATGTCTGGGATGGCTGCTTCTACTGTGCAGGTGGAGGTCAGACCCTGGAATGGGTCTCTGCAGAGAGCTGACCGTATCCACTCTGTGTTAAGGAAGTCTATAGACAATGAGTCTATATGTCATAGAGATGCAACAGTACCACTCCATGTCACGGTAGATTTGTGCCACTCTGAATGTGAAATTGTCCCATCAGCAGCTGTTCCGGTGTCTTCTGAGGGCTAATTTTGTGAAGCAATATCTGCCTGCCTGATATCAGCTCCATTTGCTACTGAAAGCTCTGCAAAGAAACAGAACAAATGTAGCTCTGCTCAACAGTTAGTCCAAAAAAGACAGTGGCAAGAGAATGGGAGAGCTAGCAACATCCAGAATGGTGAAAGGCACAGGGAGTAACTAGAGGCAGCCAGCACAGCATTAAAGACAAAAATCACTGCCCTTTCTTCCTCTATGAAACTGACAGAAATAGAGACAGATGATAAATAAATGCAGCTAAGTGGGATGAAAGCCTGAGGGAAGCTCCAGGAGCAGCTCAGGATGCACCAGCTTTTAGCTGATCTCTAGGTCTGATCGAGCTGCCAGTGGCAAAGCAGGAGCTGATGTTAATGCAAAACTGATTCAAGATGTTCCTTAAACACCAGGCAAGGAAACTCGTTTGAACTGCAGCAGTGGCATTATGTCTGCCACAGTTAATGGTCCACAGCAGCAGTTCTCCCCCAGCTCTCCTCCTGCCTGCTTTTCCACCACTGCTGGAGGGATGCAATGCCCACTCGGGAGCTGGTGGTCATGAACTTCGCTCCTTGCTCTCAGACTCTCCTCCAAATTTGCTTCAAATTAGTTATAGTTAAGGACCACACAAATTCTGAAGTATTTTCAGCAGTGGCATTTCAGTAGCAGAGCTGTCTTTCTCAACCTGATCTCCTATCTTCTCAATCACAAGCACAAAACATACAACTTTGGTCTTATCAAAAGGCTCAACAGCCCCTGCTGCCTTCAGGGTGAATGTTAATCCTATAATCTTCCTCAGACTCTGTGCTGCAAAGTAATCTGTGTAAATTTACTGCCCTAGAGACTATGCAGAACCTGGTTCATGGAGCCTTGCATAAGCTTGGGTGAGGCCAAACGGAAATGCAGAAGTATTGCTGGGCACTGTCCCTGACCCATACAGAGGGCTCTGCCATGACCAGAATTTGAGACCAGACTTGGAGCTAATTTGTTCATAAGGAAATAAATGGGACCAGTCTTTCACAAGCTCTCACTCAGATGATGTCTGGGCCTTTCCCAGGCTGGAGCTAGTTGGCACAGGCCAAGATGCAGCCCAGGGAGCAGGCTAACCATCAAGTAATACAGTGATGGCAAATAGTCTGATGCTTGAGCCTCTGTTTAGGTTTACTAAGCCTCTACTAATATAGTGGGCCAAATCTGATGCATTTTTTCAGGGAGTCTGTCTAAACGGTAGCCCAGTGTCACCAGCCAAAGGCATAATGCATCTGAAAGCAGCCTACAACAACAACCAATTTTTATCGCAACTAATTAAAATAGCTCATCTTAGCACCTAAGTAGGACTTTGCGTATGCTGACGAGGAACACTTAGCAGAGGGAAGAATTAATAAACCTCACTGGCTGCGATGCCATGGAGCTCTCTTGGAAGCCCCAAAGCTTTTTTTTCCACTCTTTCTTCTGCATGCTACAACAAAACCATACACCAAGTGCTAGCTGCAAATTGAAGTGTCTTAACTCCCTAGCCAAGAGAAATGTCCCAGCATTTATGAGCAAAGGGATTGTTTAAGACTGAAAACAGGTCAGTACGTTTAAATTAGGAATCAGCTCCTCAAACATTCTTTTCCTTCAAATTTAACCTTTTCCCCTCCAGTTAGTGCAGACTGTTCAAGCAAAAGAAGTGTCCTCAGAGAGAGGAAGAATTGCTCATGCAGGGGAATAGGGCAGACAGACATTTTGCAAGCTCCTTCTCCAATCTCTGCTGATGCACTGCATCCCTCACTCCTGCTAATTTAATTCCTTTAGAACAGAGACAGGCACAAGCTTGTGTAATTGACTGAATACTGGCACTTGTAAGACTCATACCACAACCCAAGCCCCCAGTGATGTCCTCCAGATGTGATTGCCCCCTTCAGAGTAGAAAGGTCATCAGAGCAGTCACATCATTTAAATTCCCTGGAGTCTGGGAAACAGGGTGTGTACAAGCAGGATTTTGTAGGCATTGTGTGCCTTCCCTTACAACTCTGTTATATTCCAAAAGGAAATCTTTCAGGAAGAGTTGTGTTACCCCTAAAGACAAGCCTGCCTGCCTCTGTGGAGGTGACATTCCATTCAAATGGCTGTGTGCTCCCCTACGGACCTAAGTGGAAGAGGCGACCGGATATGTTCCCTTTCCTTTTCTCCTTTCCTTAGGTCTGCTTGGTGGCTAAACTATTAGCCACACTCAAGCATAATGGAAATTCCTCCTGCTAATCACTTTTGCAGAAGCCTGGGGTAGAATGGCAGTAAATGCCTGGGTGTATGGGGCAGTGTGGCTTTGCTTTAAAAATAAACTTTCATTAGTTATTTTACTCACCTTTGACTTTCTCACTCTCTTTTGCTATAATACAAGCAGAAGAAATTAAAACAGCTCTTCTTTTTCTTTCTCAGACAAAAGCTACTTCTTTCCATGTCCTCCATCCCATCCCAATCCGTTTTGCACATACCATGGAGGAAGAGCTTGGCTGGACCCCAGATCCCCTGCCCTTGCAGGACATGGTATGATTCAAATGCAGTCAGCCATGCTGCACAAACATCTGCCAGCTGACAGACAAAAGGAGACAAGTGAAGATGTGAACAGAGCAGTAGAGGCTGCACAGGGCTTTGCAGACCACCAAGTACCAGATGTCTAGCACTATGCATATGAAAATATGACCTGCATTCATGATCTCATTGCTATAGTAACTGAGTAACGCAGTTTTGCTGCTGCACAGCCCAGGAAATGGGTTAATAATATGTTATTTCTCTAATACAGAACATCTACTAAGTCTTGGCAGGAGCAAATTATTTGCCAAAGATCTTGGAGGGAATTTACAGGAGGCAAGGGGACTGAACCTGATGTTTTCAGTCTAACGTTCGCATGAGATGTTCCTTAAAGCTAAATAAGGTGTGAAGCTGATTTTAAAACTTGAGGCTGTTATTCAAGACTGAGAAAGTGACATAACATTGCAACACAGACAGAATAATGTGGATAAAAGTGCTTGAGAACAGGATTTTCAAATTTTCTTCTGGCATCAGGTTGTAGGAACTCAGACACAATGGAACATGGGCTATAGCAGTATCTAGGAGTATAGCCTACAGACTGAAGGGCACTACAGAAAATACAGGAATCTCCCCTGGAGGTCTGATGCTGTTCATTAAGACACTTAATGCACCATATATAGCAGACTACACATAAGCAACTAGCCTAGCTCTATAAGGGATGTTTTGTGCAGCTGAAGATGTTACAAACAAATGAATTAGTAGATAGAGTAATCCAACACGTTACCCCTCAACATAGAAAAGGATTCCAGCAGCAGACTGCATCCTACAGTCCTCTGTTGCATAAAAGAAGAGTATCATAAAATCACGTCTCCCTGTCAACTGCAAGGAGACACGGAATTTCCATGTGTTCTCTTACTGTAACATTGTTATGATTCCGCAGAGACCAGTGGACTGAAACAGTATTTTAATATTTATTTACAAAAAAATTTCCTACAAAGTGAAACTTTGTATGTCAGTTGTGTATTTGGTTCTGAAAGAATGGCTCTAAGTCTACCACAGAACATATTCATAATTCAAAGGATTAAATACTGTGCAAACGTGACAAAAAGTCAGTCCTCAGGCAAGAAAAAATCTATGCAAAATTGAAGGGTAGAATGGAGTAATAGATCATCACATCATGAAGGTTAGAAAAGACCACTAAGACCATCTAGTCCAAGCGTCAACTCATACCCACCATGCTTGCTAAGCACATCTCTCATACCTGCACAGTTCTTGAACACCTCCAGGGACAGTGTCTCAACCACCTCCCTGGGCAGCCTGTGCCAGTGCATCACTCTTTCTGAGAGGAAATTCCTCCCACCCTGAACTGTCCCTGAAGCTATCTGAGGACTACCTGGGAGAAGAGGCTGATCCCTACCCCACTACAACCTTTCAGGGAGTTGTAAAGAGCAATAAGGTCTGCCCTGAACCTCCTCTTCTCCAGACTGAACCATCCCAGTTCCATCAATTGATTCATTACTCTTCTTTAGACAAGCTCCAGGGTCTCAATCATAGAACCAATGGAGTTGGAAGACACCCTTAAAGATCTTCTGGTCCAACTTCCCTGCAATGCATGAATATCTACAGCTAGATTAGGTTGTTCAGAGACCCATCCAACCTGATCTGAAACATCTTCAGATTCACATCTCTGGACAATCTGTGCCAGCGCCTCGCTGTAAAGAACTTCTACCTTATATAGAATCTAAATGTCTCCTTTTTTAGTTCGAAACCATTTCCCCTTGTCCTGTCACAACAGGCCCCGCTAAAGAATCTACCCCTTCCTATCATACACCTGCCCTTTTGACACTAGAAGACTACTCTCACATCTCCCTGGAGCCTTCTCAATGTGGTGCATGAAGTGCGTAGCCTAAAACTGAACAGAGTAAGCCAAAGGCATTCCTTTCTACTTCTTAAATAAACTTAGAATTGTAAAGCACAGCAATAATAGCAGGGTAGCAGAGACTCAGGCTGCAGCAACTAAGAACAAGCCCAAGGACAACAGCCATGTATGCAAAAACAAAGGAAAAAAAGCTGCACACCCTTGGGTAGCCTTGAGTAGACAGAGTTCTCCAGTAAAAGACCCTCACCTCCACTCTCTACCCTTAAATGAGCTCTGGGAAGGACTGTGTCCTGGCTCCACCCCTTCCAGTCACTCAGGTGCACTGCATGCACCTGAGCTCTCCTGGGTTGGCCCTGCCTTCTCACCAGGTGCTCAATCACTGCTTCAGGCTGTGACTTAGTATTTCTGCCACACAAATCCTTAAAAATTTCTTCCAAATAGCGAGAATAGCTTTTGCTGTAGCAAAAATATATAGATAGCTATGGCTATTTGCTTGTGCAAAAAGAGGAGTTGAAAATTCTCTTCCAAAAAAATAAGTTTTGTTCTCCTGGTTGCTTTAATTATGAGTGCTGAATTTCTTACTCTTTGCTTTCTGAACTTTCCACGGTCAACAGACAAATTAGAAGCATTATTACGAAGACAACATACTAGTGCGTTCAAATTCTAGCTTACAAGTGACTTATTTTCCTATTAATCTGTTAAAATTGCTTTTTTGTACTTTGCGTTCAAAAACTTTATATCAAACAGCAAGGATTCAAGGATTCCTTTTGAGGGGATTGATACCTTGTCAAGACTTTCAGTTTGGAGCTGACAAAATTCCCATTTCACAGCTGACTCTTCAGAAAAACCTCTACAAAGTTAATGAAATTTCAGGCTTGGCATTCTCACCTGAAATAAAAAATAAAGCAGAGAAAAATGTTAAAACAACAAGCCAACAGTTTTATGTTCTTCATATATTTTGTGAAGAAGTAGACCCCACAAAATTGTGTGGTCTTTTTCTGTTTGTAGGACACCTTTAAAAATCAGACTCAATCTATTCCTTTATCAGGCTCACTGAGGTTAGCAGATTGAGCAGCCTGCCATGCAAGGAGCCAGGGAAATAATTTCTAAGCTAACAGACCATTGCAGCAGACTTCTCTGGCAATTAATTCTAGGTGTGATGGACCAGATAAGTCTTCTCAAACAAGCTGTTTTAATTATGTCAAATAATGCTTTAAGCATACCTAAGCTCTCCTGAGTGTGATTCTACAACAGAATCTCCTAATAATCACTGAATTATATAATAGCCAACCACAGACATCTCCACTTGACAAGAGATCTTTGCAACTGCAGCAATGTGCAAATATTTTTTGTTTGCTGCTACAAACTCACAGATGAAGTACACCAAGCAATGCTGGATGGGTGTCACTCTCTTAGTGGCCGTTTATATCCACTGCACTGGGAACGTGTTCCTTGGGAAATGCTTTCTTCTCTCCCTCCTTACTTCACTCTGCATATCACCCTCTCTACTTTCTGACTCCTGGCCAGTGCACCTCTGTGTGGTCACTAAGAGGATGGAAGTCATTTTGGAGGTGTAAATGCCTTGGTAAAACAACAGCATTTTATTCAGGATGCAAGTTGCAAAGTCACATCAGCAGGAGTGGATGGAACAGCAAGCAGCTTCTGTGTTGCTCTATGAACTAAAGGAGAAAATCAGTTACTCAAGTGACATTCAGATGCTGCCCTGACACATCTCATGCACAACATTTGGGAACACATTTGGAAATAAGACTGCGTCCTGTGCAGCTCTGCTAATGTTATGCCCAAAAAGCCCAAACATGGCAAAAAAAAAAAAAAAAAAAGTCACTAAAGCCTGGAATACCAGGAACTGTGTTTCTGTGTGCTTCATCTCAGCGCTCAAGTCACACACCCTATGCATGACACTCAACAGTTTCACTGTAGGAACAGCACAGTATAAACAGATGAAAGACACCTATCTGCAACGGCTTTCCACCACATTTGTCAGTGAGAAACATGGGCTGTAATCACCGTAAACATTTCGCCACATTTCTGTAAAAGAACGAAAAGCAACCATAAGAAACTCATACTTCAGTGACTTGCAGTTCCCACTGAAAGAAGCAAGTGATGCAAAAGGAAAGCACCCAGGAAGGCTTGAGGTGCCAGGTGCAATGGCTGCCAACATGGCCAGCAGCAATGTGGACACTGTGCAGAAGATTATTTTGGAAGCACTAAGACTTCATGCATAAGAAACAAAAGCTTCACAGTACCACATTTGGTCTCGGTTCTTTCAAGCAACAGAACTCTTCTGCTTGCTTTTTACACACATTTAAGACTGTTAACTTTGTTGTTCAGCATGAACTGTTAAAAGCTTCCTAACTGCGCCATGCAAACAGCTTGCTATACAGAGAAAAGAGTCAGTACTGAAGCCTTCAAATGCTTCTAACCATGGCCGAGTAATTGAGAGCTGCAGTATCTGAGCAGCTTGGGAATGTTCTGAATGAGCTGCTCAAGGAATTATCTGAAATCTGTCAGTCTGGCTGACAATGTGTTTAGGAGGAGCAAAGATGCCTCTTGCTGTTTCTGCCTGCAGCAAGGAAGCACTGCCTGCAGTGGGGTAGCCTCCTAACGTGAAAATCAGTTGAATTTCATTGGTAGCACAAGTCTGACTGGAGGCATGTCTAGATCCTGCTGTGGGGCTGCAGGAAGGACTGGAGATTTCTTATGGTTTTAGATTTATTTCTTCTACGTTCTGCCACTAGAGGGCATAGCTCACTTTCCTGCAAGGTGAAACTGAGAAATTGCAGTGATTTTGCCTACTGAAATAGTTCGCCGTTCTTTAGTTTCCATCTTCCTCCATACCTGCTTTGCAGCCCTTTGGCTGAAGACCTGGCTGAGAAAGAGTACCTGTGACACAGGTGAATGACACATGCACACAACAGCTCTCACTTTGCCCAGTTTGAAAGAGCTCCTGGTATTACTTGATTCTCAGTGGATTGCATTTAGAAACAGTTCTGCCAAAGCACCATCTCTTCTGTTTTTGCTCTGCCCTGTTTGCATGGTGCAGTGGGTTCGTGTGGCAATGGGAGCCCTGCTTGGTGGCAGAGATGACTCTTGGTATCACCGGGCAGGTTGTGTAAGGGGACAAGCTGTGCTGTACTGCCCTGCTTTCAATGTCAGGAACTGATCCTTTTTGGAAAAGAAGAGATCCCACCTTCTGCAGAGCAGAGTGACCTTTTCTGCAAACAACATTTTATCAGCAGCGAGTTTTTATATAATTTCTCCTTCAGCAATCACAGCCAGCGCAGTGTGACGATCAGCACATCCTCTGTTCTGAGATGGCAGTTAAAATTTAAACAGAATAGCCACAGATTTGTGCCCTTTTTGCCTTATTCCCTTTTACTCCAAGTGCATTTCTGAACTGCCATAGGCTTTCTGATGCTGTGTGAAGACTAATTTCCCAGATGTGTTTTTCATTGATGAGTGTTCATCCAAGAAAATATGCAAAAGCATTTCAGGGTGGGAAGTGCCAGGAAATTGCACTGTTCCTGATAAGACATGTATGACTGATCACTAACAGTAGCGTCATCAATTTTTTGTCTTGTTGATTAGAATGACAAAACTTTGCTTTTAAATGTTACAAATCAAAAGAAACAAAAGCTGTATTAGTGAAACCGTTTCAGTTTGTTGAACTAAGCTTCTATGGATCCTAGTTACTAACAATTTTGATCATAATGAATAGAATTGTTCAGATACAAATACATAAGGAGTTACAAAGAACTGTAATCTTCCATCCAAATGAACGGAAGTCCATATAAAATAGGCAAACATGATCTTACCACAGCAGTCAATCAGTAATAACAGAAGTCAATAGTAAACATTATTTCCATTTTTTTTATTTTTATTTTTTGGAGATACAATGGATATTAAGGAGAATTAGACAGATCAACAGTAAAAGCAAAATTTCATTTCATGAAAGCTCACCATAATGCATCAGCAGGTCTTCAATGCATGTCTTAAACATCTGTTTTTGTTCTCTGACAAGTTGGCTCTCCACGTGTACCAGCTGCCAGGCTACCAGCCCTGGAAACTCAGAAAAGGAACAGACAAGTATCACCAGCAAAGAAGAGTACAACATGTTCCCAGGTGACTGAGAGAGTTCTTCTCAAAGAACTCAAGAAATGTCGGTGCTAAAACTATGGGCTGTAAAAGCACTGCAAAAGCCCAAGGCAAAATCCTGAGGACACTGGGTAATTGTCCACAGTGCCATATGGCCACAGATGTTATTCCATGCTTGGTCTGGAACCTGAAGTCCCGCCACCAGAAGCAGTAGCAATAAGAACATGTCATCATCATCCCAAACACCCTGTAATGTGACCCATGATTTCTTTTGGAATCTCCTGCCCAACATGAGGCAACTAAAACATTCCCTCAGTCCCCTTTCAAACTCACATCCTTTAGATGCCAAATGCCTTTAGTCTCCTCAGCCAAAAGCACAATATAGATGGTACTGAGGGACTTTGCTCTGGCAGCACTGAAATCCCACTGCATTAATCTTGGATGAAAATGTCTGGTGCTAAAAATGACTCTATACCCAAATATTAGGCAATGTGAATAATTTGAAACATCTCTGAGAAAAAGATTAAGAACTCAGAAAAAGCTGGGCTCTCTCCTGAACTCCACTGAGCACCTAGATAATTTAGATGTCAAATTCTCTTTCTAGTCAGTGTTGTAGTCAGGGAGGATCTGCTCTAATGGAATTTTGGAGGGACTAGAGAGGATTCTTTACTGAACTTCTCACAGGTAAATGTATGCTTCAGCTCTTTGACATCAGACAGTTTCTCTATTGACAGTAGGCTTAAACCTCAAGATGATTATGTAGTAATAATGACACTCCAGATTTATTTCTGGGTTCCTTGGAAAATTAAACAAGCAATCTCCATTAAGAAGTTCCAGAACATGGGACGCAGTCTGCTTATAATTGCCAAAATGGTCAACAAAAAAAAGGTTAAAAATACTATTCAGGGAAACTGAAGTAGACAGTGGGAGAGACTTCCCAAGGTCAGTAGGAACAAAAGCAGGCCTCCTACTGCCTGTGTTAGTCACAACACACCAGGCCTCAGTGTGTAGCAGTGAAGGATGAATGCGCACCTACAAAAAGGAGACAGACAGCTGTCACTGTAAATGCTCTTCTGTCACATTGGTTTAATGGGTAAGAACTACAAACACATCTGAACCTGAATGTCCTACTGATAATGTCTGCTGAGGCCATGGTCCAGACTGCACATCACAAGCAAAGCCCCTGTGCAGGTTGATGGTAAACCCTTCAGTCCAGTGGGAGATCATTATGCACAAACCTCTTTACGTTCCCCTGCAGGCAGCCGGGCTGCTCAATCCTGCCCTGCTGAGAGCACTTCTGCCTCAAAGAAATGGTACACAGCTCCAGCTCACCCTTTTGTAGTGTAGCATGTTGTGCAAGGGCCTTTCAAACCAGCCCTAAGAATGGGTTTTGACGACATCACCAGATGGCCAAGGGTTTTGACATTTAATAATCCACCAAGACTGGGGCCTCGCAGTGTATTTTCTTCCCTTTCCAGCCCTCCCACGCATTCTATCTTGCTTTGGCTACCTGACCCAGCAGAGATTGCTTCTGTCTTTCCCCTTTGAGCTTTATTGCAGGGCCAATGCACAAGCTTCTCCTTTCTTTTGAAGAGTCCTTAGCTTCACTGCATTCCTGATGAGAATCCAGCCTCCTTTTGTCACTGAATCCTCCAAAGCCTTCTAATATCCCTCTAAATGGATCCTCAGAGATCTGTCTCAGCTCAGCTCAAGCTCCTCCGTATTCATTTTTTGCCTACAGTGAACGAAAGGCTCTGTTCAAAGAAGAATCTTGTATTTTCATTTTGCCCTTGATTATTTCTTTTGGAAAAGTTATAACAGCAGCTGGAAAATCTCTGTTGCAAATCAAATATTATTATCTGAACCAGATACTTATTTTAATGCTGTACACAGAAACAATATGGAGTTCCTCTGGAAGTAAAAGCACCGGCAGCTTCTTTAAAGCCATCAGTACTTTGGCAGCAGCTATTTTTACCAGCAGAAAACAGCCTAGGGTTAAGAATGAAGCTGTAGAAGCCTGAACAATCAGAGCTCCAGTCACCCCACTGCTTCCTATCATAACCCCTTTTTTTTCCCCTAGGATTTTTTATTTGGGTTGAGACCCAGCATAAATAAGACTGGCCAGAGTCATTGTTAGTCCCTTAACTTTTACTGTTGCAGCAGAGATGCACATTGAAAACAGTATATACTAAGTTTTGAATGAGACCAAGGCTCCCTTCCTTTCTGAGCCCTTCTACTATTTTAGAAGTTTGAGGCTGTACTGCTCAAAACCCTAACCACATTCACCCGTGCATATTGTTGACTGCCTAATGGAAAATAATTCTGGTGCTTTGTAAAGAATATTTTTGCTACAAGATGCTTAATGTCAACTATATGAGAATAGAGCTTGTTTCAATTTTCTTTTACTCTCTGAAAGGTACTGTGAACACTTGTAGACAATATTTCCTTTTCCAGGAAACAGTATTGTTGTATAACTGCTATTAACCTCTTGCTTTCTGCAGAGTTTGACTCATTTTGTCTCAGGAGAGGTGGCAGAAGAGCAATAATAATCATCTCAGAGCAGGACTGAAATGCACTTCTGCAAACCAGACCAGAGTCTCATCAGTCTTCAATCACTACTGCAGAAAGGAGCAACTCCAAGTTACGTCAGAAAGTGAAACACCAGTTATGGGTAACTCTTAAGGAAATAAATAACAAGGAAATAAACCTGTCCCAGCAGCTGTTATTTTCTGTTGATGCAAGTCCTTCAGACTTCCAAGAAACAGGAGTGGCCATTGTGAAAAAAACACAAGTTTGCTATTCAAAATGAGTTGCCTTCATTCCTTGAAGAAATGAAACATTTTGGTTTGATTAACAGTAAAATGTGTTTTCTTATGAAAAGAAATTTTCTTTCTCAGAACCCACAGGGAAATAGTTGGCACATACACATTTGTTGGCATTTCTCTGAATCTACTTCTTACCCTCCAGATTTCGGAGAATGACCTGGTTCGTACAAACCGTTGATCCGTGAAGGGAGCAATTCTTTGCCAGAAGAAGCCACTGTGAAATATCCATGCTCTGATCAACTACAGTTCCAAGCAAGGGATTTCTCATCCAGCTGCTGATTTTTCCTTTCCTCTGAAAATAAGTTATTAGTCAAGGACAAGCAAATGCTAACAGCCAAAGATATTTGCTTTACTCTCAGAAGTGGGAATGTACAGCCAGAGGTATCTCCGCTTTCAGACTGCTCTTCGGGTCACAGTGAACTTTTCCATCACTGCCTGATGAAGGGGAAGCATTGCTGCTAGGAACAGATCTTGCCCTTCTGACCCATACACAAAATGAAAACTGTGAGTAAGAACAAAGGATCCAAAGGCTTCAGTTTCATAATTCCACAGATCTTACAAAATTTGCACTAGATTTTTAAGATTAGGGGCTCAGTTTTCCTGCTTGGTCCAAGCTCTGGAAGTAAAAACAAGAATGGTCACAGAGATGATGTAGTTCTAATGGGCAAAGCAAGGGGACAGGATGTCTTGCTCTGTGTTTTGGAGTAGTTATGAAAGAACTGTAAAGAACTTTGATGACTGCTGTGCGGTGAGAACTTTTCTGTTTTGTTGTGTTTACAATTTCAAATATTATTTGAATTTGAAACAAACAGATTTTGGCATGTCACCTTCCTCTGTATCACATTCTCAGCCCTTGGTAGAAAGATTCATCCTGGAAAGAATTAGGCAGGTTGAGAGGTGTGTCACTGCTCTTGTTCCTTCAACTGATGGCATATACTCAGTCTCCAGGGAAATGACGGAGAAATGCAGCCTCCCTCCTAATTGATCCAGCAGAAGAAACATCCCAGCCAGCTGTAAAAGACTGACAGAGGCATAACAACATGTGGCTTTGTCTTTTCCCTTGGACTCATTTAGTGTGTGACCATGCACTGCGGAGCATGTTTTGAGGAAGAGAAGGCTGCCTTTCCGGAGCAGCTTTCAGCAACCACACAGAAACTGATTGTCAGGGAGACACTGCCTGTGCCTGAGTGAAGCCAAAGTCACTCCTGACAGTGCAACAGCACACAGCGAGTGGAAGAATTAACCATACAAGGCATTTTCACAGAGGTGGGATGGGTCCTTCTCTATAGACTTCAGCATAATGCTGGTCTGTAAAACTAAAAGGCTGGTTGTAGAAACTGGAGGCACTCAGCCCTCATGTTTTGAGGAGAACTAGCAAGTAATATGATGGCTGGCTGTACTCCCCCTGGTTTCAGGTCACAGAAAGCCTCCAAATGAAAGAAAGCAATCTAGGAAAAACTTGAATGATTATGCTCCCAATGCATCATGTATGGGTTTCTTGACACAAAGAGGAGGAAAGGAAACAGAGAGCAGAGAACCACATCTGCTAGGCATTTGCAAGTAGCTGCCACCATGACTACAGCTTCTTGTGATGATGTTTGGAAGAAAGTGAGCAAGATACAGGCAGTGGAGAGCAGAGAGAAGATTCAAAATCCCATGAAGGCAGAGGAAGTCAGATTATGCACCTCACCACCTCAGTAATGGTGGGAGTGCGGGTGGATAGGTCTGGGTAGTGTAAAAGCATCTACAAGGTGAGAAGGGGAGAAGCAGATGCATGTAAGGAGATGGAATGAGGGGTAACAGGAGTCTAGGGAAAGCACTACATCTAAAGCAATCCTGCCAGGGTCACACGAGATGTAGCAGTCTTTCCTCCAGGGTTGCAAATCACAATTAATGTCAGCAAGGCTAGGGGGACATGACACTATAAACAGAAATCGTTTATCCAAAGAGCAAACCTCTCTTCTGAGATGTTATCCAGAGAGGTATGGAGACACCAGTTTAGGAGGCAATTATTAACCTTGGCAGCTGCCTCACCCACTCTCAACAGTGAGGATTATGAAACCTGATAGATACAAGGTTCTGTAATGCTTAGGGACATTTCTGTTTTAGTTTATGTTTCTGATTTATATAACGATAACAAGAACACTAAGAAAGCACTGCTCTGCCCGTTCTATCTTTATAGGTCAGAAGTTTAAGGTTTTAGTATTGCCATCATTTTTTTTAACCAATAAAATAGTCAGGCTGCACGTTGTATGTATTTCCCACAAGCTGGCATTCTGCAGCAACAACCTCATTTGTATTCTGTCCATTCCTTAGCAAAAAAAAAAAAAACAACCAAACTCACCACTCTGCATTGCCACAACTAAGTAATTCCCCACTGTGATACAGACATTGCCAAACAGTCTCACTAAGTTCAACATATCCCTGTTAACACATTTTATTGATACTGGTGGTCTGCATCACAGTCTGTTTCCAAATCCTTGCTTTAAAATTTAAGCTGCAGACCCTTAACAAAAAATATAAAGCAAAATCAAGTGAGTATCCTTTCCTGTGCAGCTGTGCAGTGGAACTGTATCTCCTTCAGGGATGATCTATCACAGATTTTAGGCTGACTTTTTTTTTTTCTTTCCCTTCCCCCTCCTTTCCCCCCATAAAGGGCTTAAGTGTCTCCCTGTCCAAAGGAGAACATCTTGACTTCTTGAAGTGTTATTGCCTATAAAGCCCTTCTTCTTTTCCATACAAAAATGGACTTTGAGCTGTGGAGAAGCTTCAGACTGAATGATCACGCAAAGCATGACCTCCTCCAAGACTATTGAGCAGTGTAACTCCACGAGGACACATGCAAATTCTCTGACACACAAACCAACACCCAGGGCACTGTACTTCTGCCTTGAGGACTGGAAGTGGGCACATCTGCTGGGGACTAAAATCTCAGTGGTCCTCTTGGTTGGATCTTCACAAACATGCCAGCAGCCTTCTCATCCTGCTCCTATTTTGTTTCTGAAGGAAAGTCCAGCTAAACACACCAAGTAATTTCAAGTAAGGGATTGTAGAGAATCCAATGGCTTTCTGGACCAGAATCACTTACTGCAGAGCTCTCCTTTGCTGTCAACAAGGCCAAGTTTTCACCTATGAGTCTGGGCAGAACATACAGGAGGATCTCTCAGCTAAATAAAGACTTTAACATTTGGCTCTGAGATATGAGAGCCTCAACATTCTGAAACACACTGGATTCTCTGGGGATTGGGGAAGGGGAAGCTTCACCTTATTTTAGTCCTTTCAAAGTAAAGGTGGTGAGGCTGAATTAGACCCATCCCAGAACCTGTGGCAGGCCCTCTAGGAGATGGCTACAGCCTCTTAGACAGATTTTAGGATAAGAGCACTCACAAACTTGAGCTCCCTCTATCATGTCAGATAGAAGCAGCTGAAGTTCACAGTGGACGTCTCTGGGTTTCAAACTGAGGGTGATCTACCACTTCTTTTGCGGACAGAGCAAAACATCTGGGCAGAAATGGGAAAAAAATGTCAGCCATATGTGTCAGGAGCAGCAGATCAGAAAAGATTCCTCACTAAATACTGTGTGAGACACTTCCTGCAACGCTTGCCTTTCCTCTCCTCTGACTCTTCCTGGGAACTACTTTTTTGATTTTTACTGGCACACAGTCCCTGCAGTCATTAGATTGAGCCCTGCTTTCCAAGTGACAGTACAGTCAGGAAGCAGTGAGAATGTGCTGCTCCATAGGGATTATGAGCTAGGGAAACTGCAAGGCAGGCAGTACAGGGACCTCCCTGACCATGACATAGCCCCACAGTACCCAAACAAGGTGAGCAAGGCAAGTCCATCACCATAGTACGGTGATTTCCAGGCTAGTCCTGAGTAGTGAGAATGGTGTGAGGTCAAGCCAGGAACTCAGGCCACTGAAGTCTAGAAGTAACGTTATCCCCTGGCTGGTTAAGTACTTCTAATGAAGACTTAGACTCAGACAATAATAGGACTTATCTTTAAGCATTCCGCTTTTTAATTACCAGGATACCTTATTCTAAGATCTCTTCCTTGCCTACTCTTCAGCACTATGTGACTACTAACAACCTCCCCTAAGAGGATTTGGAAGCCGAGAGAGAACTATGAAAATGAGTTTTAGTATGAGATGCTATAGTCAATGTCCTGCAAGCAAGTGGGGAAGAGACAGTCACTGCCAGGTTCTCTTTCTGCCACCAGAGCTTCACAAGGCAGCACCAGCTCCCCAGCTTGGGCTGCGCAGCTCAGACACGACCATAATTCAGGATAAGTAAAAAGTATTATTTCAGCAGGAACAGCTGAAACAGCAGAGGGCTTCTTGTCACCATCTCTGGACAAGCCCAGGAGAGGCAGAAATGGTTTGTTTTATGCTCTCTCTCATTATTCCTGGCACTTTATGACTCATTAAGTGTCCTAGTTTTGTGACTAACTCCTGCTGAGCTCAACGCTCGATATATATTTATGGGTGGCCTGTTGGCTATAATAACAACTGAACTATTCATAATTCCCCTAATCATGTTAACTCCTTCCTTTGTGTGCCAGGTTTCCTTTAAACAATGGTAAGATAAAGACACTGGGGACTTTGGTTCTTAACACGGAATGAATTACCTTTATCTGAACAATTTATTAAAAAAGCTTATTACAAGAAAGGGAGGAAGGAGGACATGGGAAACTACAGGGCAGTGAGCTTTGCCTCTATGCCTGGGAAGATCATGGAACACATCCTCCTGGAAGACATGTTAAGGAACGTGAAGGATAAGTGGGTGACTTGAGACAGCCAGCATGGCTTTACTGAGGAAAGGTCGTGCCTGCCCCATCTGGTGGCCTTCCGTGATGCATCAGTGGAGAAAGGGAAAGCAACTGATGTAATTTAGCTGGACTTCTGCAAGGCCTTTGACATGGTCCCCCACCACATTCTTATCTCTGAACTGAAGAGATATGAAGAGTGGACTATTCAGTGGATAAGGAATTGGTTGGAAGGCTGCAGTCAGTGGGTTTTGGTAAATGGCTCTATGCTCAGGTGGAGACTGGAAACAAGTGGTAGCCCTCAGGGGTCTGTTTTGGGACAGGTACACTTTAACACCTTTATCAATGAAATGATAGCCCAGTTCTAGGCTCTCCAGTACAAAAAAAGACAGGGATCTCCTTGAAAGAGTCCGGAAAAGGGCCATAAAGATAATGAAGGGCCTGGAACACCTCTCTTATGAGGAAAGGCTGAGAGACCTGGGTCTTTTCAGCCTTGGGAAAAGAAGACTCAGAGGGGATCTGATCCACGCCATTCTATTTTTCTCTGATAGCTATATACTGCAATTAGACACACTTGTTCTGAGCCTAAACAAACCATGCTGTGTCCCAACACGTTTTATATTGCTCCCCTTCTGAATCAAGCACTCGTTTAAAAAAAGTCCATGTAGAAGGATGACTAATATTGATTCCACTCAGAAGGCTGGCAGCAGACACATCAGTATTCATTCCCTTGAATGGAATGGGAATTGGAACCAAATGACTCTTCCTGTTTATTACAGGTAGGAATTAGAAGTAAAGAACCACTGCTTGTGAATGTTCCTGTGATATAAATGACCTTGTTAGCTTCTGCCCTTTTTTTCAGCTTGCTTTCTTCGCAAAAGGTCACTGACAATACAGAACACAGCTGAGCAGCATGCTGATCCAATCTGACAACTAATGCAAACAGAACAACCACAAGCAGTCCACAGAAGCTTGACAGACACAAGTATTTTTGAGATAACTGCACATTTAACCTGTGTCTTCTAAAAGCATTCTGCACGGTCACCTCAAATGTAGGCAGACAGATCTGTGTCTTGGCTTAATTTTCCTTTCATTCATTTGAAACAGAGCCACTTAGTTTGCCCACTCTGAAAAGTGGCTGCTTTTGTGTTATCAGTTGAACAAAACTAGTCTGTTTTGGAACAAAACTGAAAAATCACCACCAGACTCACACAGGTCTAAAATGAAGATTATCTTGGGTTTCTTTAAAGCTGAGCTTGAGCCAGTGTCTGACACAGAAGCGTGCCCAATTTCAGATTTTTGTCTGGGATGAGAAAACTCTCAGAATTCAGCAATGTACAGAAGTAAAGATGCAAGAAAGGTTTACATGGGGTCCAGCTCAGATAGAGTTAATGTTCTTTGCAGCAGCAGCTCCTACCATACTGGGTTTTGCATTTGTAGCTAAAACAACGCTGATAGTACACCTGTGTTCTGGTTACTGCTAAGTAGAGCTTGCACAGATTGAAGCTTTCTCTTCAACATCCTTCCTCTTCCCCCAAAGGCCAGTAGACTGGAGCTGGGCAAGAAGGTGGGAAGGGACAGCCAGGACAGCTGACCCCAACTAACCAAAGGTCCCACACAAGGGATATGACATCATGCTCATCAATAAAAGCTGAGGGAGATAGGGAGGGAAGGTGACATCTGTGGCTGCAGTGTTTGTCTTCTCAAGCAACTGCTGTGTGCACTGAGGCCTTGCTTCCCGGGATGTGATCGTACATCTGCCTGATGATGAGAAGTAGTGAATAAAATCCTCTTTTTGTTCTGCTCCTGTGCAAAGCTTTTGCTGTTTTTATTAAATTGTGTCTATTTCAACTTGTGTGCTTTTCTGTCTTATTTTCTCCCCCTGTTCTGCGGAGGAGAAGGAGAGAGAGGTCAGCAGGGTGAGTGTCTGACAGCCAGTCAAGGTCAGCCCACCACAGCGTTCTGGACAAAGATTAATTTTTCTGACTGCTTGCCTCCATTTTGATTACTGCTGTTCATAAAGAAAATAGATGATGTAAATTTCAAAGGCACTTTCATATAAGAATTGTAAATTTGATTCCATACTGCCAACCTCAAACGTTCAATAACCAGCAGTCCTGATTTAAAAAAAAAAAGAAAAAAGAAAACACCTGGGATCTTGCCTTTCAGTCCTTGAAGTCTGAGCCCATTATGATTTGGTTTTATGACCAGCAAATTCTCCTTTAAGCCTGCGTTGCCCTCATGAGAGAGACCCCATGCTTACTGGTGCCTATTTTTCATTGTTTGACTTAGGTCAACACTAGCTACGGGCAATCAAGAAGGAGAGTCAAATGAGCTTCCTGATCTGACTGCCAAAATAAGGACAATTTGTTCATTCTTGCACTTGTTTTATATCTGCCATAAGGTGTCCCAGAATGAGTAGAAGATGCAAGAAGCCTGCACAGGAGTCCAGTTTGCCACCACAGATTTCTCACTAAGTTCAGCAGTTCTATCATCAGGAAAAAAAAAAAAAACAAAAAACCCACAATCAGTGATTTCTTTCGTGGTCTTTAACTGTGGCAGTGGTTTTATCTGTTTGTTTGTCTTTCATTTTCAATGTAATTTTTAGACCCTTTTTCTTTGTATCCGAAGCTTTTGCTGAAGGATGATGGTATTCTGAAGTTAGCGGCATGGCTGTTATTAAAGAAAGAAAATGCAAAAATCACCTCTCTTTCACCTCTGCAACAAAGTGCAGCACACAGCCTTGAGTTTAAAGGCTGAGGGGGTTGGGGGTGTTGAGCCTGGAGATGGGAAGGCTCTGGGGAGATCTCATTGTGGTCCTCCACTACTTAAAGCGAGCTGATAAACAGGAGGGAGAATGACTTTTGATATGGGTACAGTGACAGGACAAGGGGGAATGGTTTTCCTCCAGAAGAGGGGAAATTTAGGTTAGGTGTTGGGAGGAAATGAAGAGTTTCCTCCCAACTCAGAGGATGATGAGGCTCTGGCACTGCTGCCCAGAGAACTGGAGGTACCCAAGGCCATCAGTGGGGCTATGAGCACCTGGGCTATGGGATGTGCCCCTGCCCATGAAAAGGATGGGGCTGGGGGGGCTTTAAAGTCCCTTTTATCCCAAATCAGTTTGGGATTCTATGATTGACACTGCTCTGGATCCACTTAGTATCTGGTGGTTTGTGGGACAAATTTTGGGAAATTTTGCCATGTATGAATTAATTGTGCAATACTAATGTTGCCAAGTGCTGGATCCCATTTGGTTGCAGGACACAAAGACTATGGGATGCTGTAATCCCATGTCAGCAGTGCCGGCGGAGTTGCTTACACCAGCACTTGGGTGGCACATTGGTTTTGGGGAGAGGTGAAGAGCACTTCGGGTAGAAACTGCTGCCTTAAGCCATTGGTTTTGGAGAGTCGTCTTTGAAATGTAAGCACTGTCCTAGCGCTTTTTATGAATAGATTGTTAAGTTCCATGCTAAAGCAAGGAAGAACTTCACCGTCACAGTGACGTAGCACTGGAACAGACCACCCAGAGCGGTGGTTGAGTCTCCTCTGGAGACATTCAAGAACCGCCTGGATGCCTCACAGCGCAACCTGCCGTAGGGAATCCGCTTATGCACCCCGCGCTACAGCCGTGAGGCGGCGGCAGGGAGCGCGCGGCCCCCGGCGCCCCACGGCCCCGCCCGCCTCCGTGTGGCGCCTGCGCGTTGCCCGCCCGGCCCGGGCCGCGCAAGATGGCGCCCAAAGGAGCTCGCGTGTCGGCCGATGAGTACCGGCCCAACCGCTACGTCTCGTTGCCGGCCGAGCTCGACCCTGCCACCTACGACGCGTCGCCGGAGAAGCGCCGTGCCGAGGCCGAGCGCTTGGCCATCCGCGCCCGGCTCAAGCGGCAGTACCTGCTGCAGCTGAACGACCCGAAGCCGCCGGCCGTCATCGTGAGTGGGGAGGGGGCGCGGCGGGGGGCGGCCCGCGGCGGAGCCTGGACCCGTCCTGGGCTCTCGTGGGCAGAACCGTGCTGTCCTGCTGTCCCTGTGACCTTGGTGCCTGCTCCTCCTGGTCTGAGCGTTGTGGGTCTAGATGGCGCTGTGTGGGCTACATTTGGGGGGGGGGGGGGGGTTGGGTCTTACTGGGCCCCTATGGTTTGTTGGGGGGGCTCACGGTTTTCTTGTCACCTCAGGAAGATCCTGCCTTGCTCCGCTGGGACTTCGCCAGGATGCACAACGTGTACCCCACTTTCCGCCCGACTCCCAAGACGTCCTTCCTAGGGGCCGTGTTTGCCATAGGGCCTATCCTCTTCTGGATGGCCGTCTTTAAAACCGAGAGGGTGAGTCTCGTTGAGCACCGGGTTTCCCTGGCGGAGCTGCCTAGCGACTTAATTCCCTTTGCACAGAAGAATGCCTAATGCTGCCAAAGTATTAAGGGAAGGAAGGTTAATTAGTGCTGAACCTGCTATCTCAATGTCACATCTGGATGCGTAGTGCCAAGAGGCCTGTATTGCATCTGTGGATACAGCCAATCGCAATTTCTCTGATAAGACATTTTGCTATAATAAAGCTTTCCGTAGCACCATCTCTGTAAATTAATGCTAAGAGACTACAGTCTTCAGCTGTTGACGTGCTAGAGCATACGTTCCCTAAAGTAAAAAAGTAGGGAGGTGATGGATGACAGCCCTAGGAAGGTCTCTGAATTGGTTGACCGCTTCTCCATTCTCACGAAGCAGATAAGCTGATAACAGTGTCTGATCTCACCTGGATTTTTGAGCCTTTGGAAGGATTAATGTGCTTCTGTTGTAAATCCTGAAACGAGGGTGTCAGAATCTGAGCAGCAGCAGCTCTTTCTGAAAGTACTCAGCTATATATGTTGGAGTATGCTGGGTGACTGCCAGTCAGTGGCTGGTTTTATTTCCCTCTTTTTTTTTTTTTCTTTTTCTTTCAGAAAAATAGCAATTATAGATCAAATCTTGAACCAGGAAACACAAACATCAGTGCTATTCGGAATAATATTTTCTAGGATAAATCTGAAGTAACGAGCACTAACAAATTTAACCAACATGTTGATACAAATATTGTTGGACCTTCAATATTTCTGTAGTTCTTTGTCTTGATTTATTTCATATGCCAAACCATGCTTGGGCTTAGCCACCAAGTGTGGATTAGCATGTGAGCACTTGAAAATAAACCTGAATGAGTGACGTCCCTGATACACTTGACAAGGAATACTGAAGCTGAAATGTTTGATGCAATTTCCAGAACAGTGTGGTTTTTCAATTCCTTTACTGATGTTTAGAGATATTTCCAGTGGTTTATAAAGCACGGTAATTGTCAAGCTTCTCTCTGAGGAGTGATTGTTGTGTATCTGGGAAGCTAAAGAGAGACTTTTAAGCCTTAAGTGATTCTTCTGTATTTGTCCAGCAGAAAGAGTCAGGGCTACGGTTTCTGTGTGCTGTAACTGTACGTCTCTGTGGAGTGGTAGATGACTGCAGCGTGAGGTGTAAATGGGCTGAAAGTGAGCACAGGGACATTCAGATAAGAAGTTTCACCATACGTAGATCTTTAAACTAGGTTATTCAGCCAGAAGGAGGAGGTAGCAAGTAAATGCGTAAAATAACTTGAACACAACTGGTTTGGTGAAAAATTCACCCAAATTCTCTGACAGTTAGTCTGTGCTTACCTGTGAGAGACAACAGATGTGCAGAGGTCAGTGTGAGCAACTTTCCTTGCATGTAGGTGAAAGTAAATGCCTTATTCGTTCTTACTTCTTACCTTTGACTGTTTGCAGAGTTTGTGCTTGTGTGGTGCTATCCTCCTATACTCTGTGCTGACATATTAAAATTGCTTTTCTCTTAGCCCAGCCTGACTGAAAGTTTTTCTCTAACAGAGTAATGATGAATGTTCTCTCTTCACAGGATTATAAAGAGAAGCTTATCCGGGAAGGTAAATACGAGCGCCCATTCAGTGTTTTTTAAGTTGCTGGAATCACAGGGATGCTGCTCTTGAGACAGAAGTAAATAAGATGTATTGTATGCTGATGTTTCTCCTTCCGAAGAATAAATCTTAATTGCTCCTTGGTTGTCTTTCATCTTTAATAATTACGGAAAGTGCAACAGTACAGAATCTCTATCTAATGCAAATAGAGAGGATGTCCTCAGCTCGCCAGTTAACTCTTGATTCGCATATAAAGATTCCTTTTAGACTATGGAAGTTGCTGCTGTCAGAGCAGTTCAGGCTGAAGTTTAAAACTGATAGCAGACTAAAATATTAAGCAATCCCTATACAGTTTCCTGAAGAACAATTGCTCATTTAGTAGGTATTTCTTCTGTTGTTGGTTTAACTATATAGTTTGCCCAGATCAGGTAATAGACAACTCCTGTTCTGTATTCTAATGAACTTATTTCGGAGCCTTGCCTGCCTGTTCTCAGTAAGTTAAGTTGATCGTTCCTGAAAAAATACAAGGCTATGCGCTATATTTGCAGTAGAATCACCAGTTTTGGGAATAGTGAGCTGGACATTGTTTCTTTATACAGTTGGTGTTGGGAGGGACCTCTGGAGGTCATCTTGTCCAACTCTGCTGGCTCAAGCAAAGTCTGATAGGGCTGGGTGGCCGGGACTGTCCAGAAGGCTTCCTAACAGCTCTGAAGCAGATGTCCTCTCTGGGCAACCTGCTCCAGTGATGTCACAGTAAAAATGTGTTCGCTGATGTTAAAGACATAAAAAAAAAATGGTTTTAAAGAAGTGTTTTCTGTATTCACTTTCCTGCCTGGGTCATAAAATGTTCAGGCCAGCTGGGGGCTTGGCACTATAGCGTGCAGCAGCTGCTCTAGACTTTGGCCTGCTTTTGCAATCCCGTGTGTGTTTCCAGCCAGCCCTCTGCACCCATCTGCAACTTGCACTTCTGCTGCCTTAACTAAAGCACACCTCCATTATTGTCTTTGCAGAACTGCTTCTAAAAGATTGTCACAAATGATATTACAAAATAACGGCCGTGGGCTAGTGCAAGAGAGAGGCATCAGTGCATGGAGAATGGGATATGTAGGGAAAGAAATAACTGCTTGTCTGAGCATGCTAAATTAACTATCTTCCTCCTGCCACGAACTAATTTGATCTCCCAGGACTCATTTCCTCAGCTAGTTGGAGCTGCAGTTGCCACACATGTAAATTCTACCTTGCAGCTGTACTGTTTTACGCCAGCTGAACAAATTGTTCAGGATGGGTTGTGGATGGCAGCAGCACCTCTGGTCTTCTAGGCTGGCCTTTGGCTGCCTCACTGCCCCTGCTGCAGCTGCGCCTTTCTGACAGGAATGTCTGATGCTACATCCCTGTGGGTTTCAGCATGGTGCCTGGGGGAAGGCTGCCCTACTTTTCTCTTGCACTGCTTGCAGAACTCCCCAGGCTGTGTTGTTGTTTTTTTTTTTTTTGTGAGGAACAAGCATGTGTTGCTGGAGGTGAGGTTGGTGGTTTGAGGCAGTGAGCAAGGGAAGGAGAGGGGCGTTTCCCTTCAGAAATGGAGAGAGAAGACAGGAGGGTGAGTGTGCCTGATGGAATTTTACCCTTGACTGATGTGTAACCACTCATTTCTGCTTCAGTGATAATTCTGTAGCAAGAGAAACCCAAGCCTGCAGGTAATTGGATCATAATTTATGTCCCAAACAGAAAACAAGCTTTTTCTCTCAGACTGGGAAACATTTAGACGTCATTTATCCCTAGATCGGTCTGATTAAGTCAATTTTTCTGACAAATGGAGCCTCCTGATCGTCATCTTGTGAGTTGACTATTTTAAAGTAAACATCTCCCTGTAGATTATATAATGTAGAGCTTTGCTCCAAACTGAAGTTTTTCTTCCCTGAAGGATCTGGTGTAGATCCAAGTCTGATGTACATAACTGACTGAAGTTAGGTGTTCCAGCTCTGCGTTTCCTTCTCTTGGGAAATGGAAGTTTGCTCCTCTGGAGAAATAGGAAGCATAGATCCTCCTGTTACCAAACTAACTAACAGCTTCACGTCCTAGGCTGAAACACCCAATCTTTTTTTAGTCTTCACGGGCTCGGTAGAAGAAATCATTTCCCTCAGAAGATGAAGTGAGGAGTGTGGCTTATAAGCAAACTAGTTCAGGATCTGAGAGGTAAATTGCTTGGTAGCAATATTTACCACTACCTCTCTGACTAAATGCAATGCCTGCAGGTACTGTTTTGATACGACAACAAAGATGGCATTTGCTAAAGCAGAGGTCTGAAGGCTGGCTGTGCATCTCATTCCTAGCATAGTTGTTTGGGGTTTCCTTTTCTGCTACACCCCGTGGAACAGGAGAGTGGCTCAAACTCACCACCTAGGGGTGAGGCTTAAATATTCCCGTGGTTTTTGAGGTATTCATAAAAGCGACATCATCAATTTGTTGACAAAGGAGTCAGTGTTGATGGACAGCTAAAATAAGATTGGAAAGGAAACTTTCCCTCAATTAGTAGTGAAGCTCTTCAGATTCTCTGACCTTTTCTAATCTGCAGTGCTTTTCTGACCATAGGGGCTCTTCTTGGCAACCGAACACAGCCCAGCAGGCTGAAACGCCCTGCTCTAGTAGGAGGCTTACATGGGAGAGAGCCTTCAGCTTTGTTTGGAAAAGTCTTCCCTTGCGGGTGGTATGAAATGCCTCGCTGATCTCCAGCTTCTCCCTGTGAAAGGCAGTCACGCTGTGTAGTCAGAAGCCCCAAAATGGTGGCCGTCACCTTGCATCCACAGCAGGTACAACATTCATACCGACTGCACGTAATGAGAGAGAGGCGAGTATTTCAGCTCCAGAGTGGCACTGGGGAAGCTTTAATTGGGTACTTCAAACTAAAAATTGTGGTTTTAATTTCATTTCCTGTATTACATAGGCATGGTCATTTTGTTGACTTGGTGACCACTGGAAATGCCATTCTGCGCTCTTGTCGTCGGAGTTGACTGTGCTGCCGCGTGTAGGTGCGCTGGATTTCCCTGTCTTTGTTCATGTATTGCAAGCAATTTATTTGCAGTTAGGGTTGAAGTGGCTTTTCAGAGGTTCCCAGCATTTGTAGTAGTTTTTATCTAGGCGGTTGGAGGTCCTGAGTCCCCACTCAGTAACAGCCATGCTGAGAGAAGATTCAAACATGAAGGCCTGGTGGGAATAGGAAAGGTAGGTTAGGACAAGGGAGAGTCTGAATCCAGGCGAGGGGGCTCTACTCTAGCACAAACAGGAGATGTATACATGGTTCAGCTCTGCCAAATTCTGCATCCATACTGATCAGCCCAGGGGGAGAAAGCAACTCCCAGCAGATAAAGGTGCATCTATTCAGAGCTGGCACTACAGTGCCGGTGCTAGCTAGGTCCGAGGAGTGACTTTGGACTCTGCATATCCTGAAGGCCGGGCTGCTCAAAGAGCTCTAGCTCTGAGGCTGTTGCTGATTATAATTTCGTTTTGGGGAGCGAGAAAGGAATACAGTTGTGAGTTTGACTCCTCTGTCCATAAACTAAGACAAAAATTAAATTAATCGTCGTGAAAACCCCCTACTTCCCTCTCAGGTAACAACTTATGTGATCAGATGATCAGAGATGCAGCCAGAGGTGTGAATACTGCAGCGATTTGGTCCAAGAACTTTTCCACTTTGCCTGTAAGAAGCAAGGTTTTGTGAGTGTCTCAGCAGCAGTATGGGTACAAAACCTTATAGGATCCTTACCATAGTCCCTTCTGCAACTCTCTCAGGCTCCAACTTTGCTTTGCTAGCCTTCTCGAAACAGTCAGCATCCGGCCCATGTGGAGTCATCATGCTGTGCAAGCTGGCCCCTCCGGGCTGGAAGCCTTCCTCCTTTGCTTCATAATGGCCTTTGATGAGCCCCATGAACTCACTCATGCAGTTCCCTGAGGGAGGCATAGAGAAGAGTTTGTGACACAAAAGGAGCCGAGAGTTCCTTGAAACCCATAAACCAGGCAGTATGGAGAGAGGAGGTTGGTAAGCGTGGCTCCACAAGAGGAGACATCAAGGATCCTACAGGCAGTGCTTGCAAAGTGGTAAAGATGTATTCCGCTTTCATTTATGTAGAGTCAGAAACCGAAAGCTCCCTAATATGAAGGTGTATTGATGTGGCTAAATTGTTTTTCCTGCTAAGCTGAGCTACATAAGCACTGAAGCTGCATACAGTCTGCATGGGTAACTTGGCATTTGCAGACTCAGATTAGAGATCTGAAAGCATTGGAAAGGTAATGCAGTGTAATCATCCCTGTGTTACAGGCACTGAGGCACAACCGCCTGGTCAGACAGCCTGGTATGCTGTCCCAGTCTGGAAGCACAAAATCATTTTGTTCGTTGTGCTTCTGCCACTCCAGTCCAGCCGGGAACTTCAGTGCCTTATGCTTTTGATGCACACGGGATCTACTTAGTTCTCAAGAGCCACTGTATGCACAAAGACAAGCCAAATTCTGTCCTTCCCTGAGGAAGAATACCTTGGGCAGACCCTCTGAACCGATGCGATGGAGTGAGGTACCCCAACTTAGCTACAGGTGTCTAAATCCAATAATGCAGTACTTATTAGTTACGCTCCCTCTGAAGAAGGAATGTTAACAGCTGCTGTTGCAGCCTTCCAGCTTTAGTAGATCTGATGTGACTAAGCAATATGGCAGCTTTCTGCTGAGTGCTCAGATTGCTGCAAAACCAGGACATGCTTCTGCAGCTCTGCTATACACAGCCCTTTTTAACCACTTGTTCTGTCTTTGTTAAGTACAGCCTGAGGTCTGAAATATTTAACAACAAAACTAATCTAGCTCAAAGCGCAGTTGGCCTAAAAATGTATGCAAACAATCATTTATTTTCATCCCAGGTTGTCAGCATCTCTTATAGGAGTTGATTGTACAGGCTTTTATTGAACTTGCTCAGGAGCTGTGCTTGGAGCACTCAGAGCTCAGTACAGACTGAGAGAGCTTCATTACCAATGTGCCTGCTACATAACTTACCATATCACTTGGGGAGAATGGGCTGGGGAGTAGGAAAATCAGGTTGGGACTTGCGTTAAGCAATTTCTTGTTCAATTGCAAGTTTCCTATATGACACCTAACTTCTGCTCCCTGTCAGTAAAATAGTACCGTCCTTGCCAAAGAAGATCTTGCATAGTCAACAAACCTCAGTGGCTATTAGAAATTCTGTCCTGCCGAGAGAAGGCAGACACAGATACAATATATGCACCTGGTACAAACGAGGTATCGGATGAATTTCAACCTCTGGCCCAAAGAGTTTAGGAGTAATTCACAGCCTCTAGGCATGTAGAAAGTGACCATGAGAAATTGTACTTAGGAGTTCCACAGCCATCTTTCTATAGAAATTGTTGTCGTGTCTAGGGGTGTCTACTAAAGTGGGAAATGTGTGAACACCATGGCTATATTCCTACTTGGGGCAAAGTTAAGGCACCAAGAAAACGGTGACTCAGTGCACCAAAGTTCTCTGAACACTTCTTTGAACAGACTTTTCACTGCGCGTGGGAAGCAGAGGCCACAGGGGGGTTTCTGGCAAAAGAACTCCTGAACTCTCTTCAAGACCTCTTGAAAAATGTTTGGAAGAGATTTACTGAGCTAGTGTTTCTCCTGCCCTACAGTTTCTAGTCCTGCTATGCCTCTGCAGTGGCACAAAGTTCTCACCACAGCACACTTTGCAAGGGAACTAGTATGCACGGTGTCCTGAGAACTAGCCACTGTGATGCCAACTGCATCCACTCAAGTTTTAGTCCCCTGTCTGGGCTAGAGTAGACTAATCCTAAACCTGGATTCAGTGCTAAACCGATGGCCAAGACGTTGTGGTTAAACTAATAGCCGTGGTAGCTGCCTGCATGGAGTCTCCCAGGGTAACCCCATGTGGGGAGCCAGGTTTCCAGCATCCATTCAATGCAACACGTGCTTGGGAAAGAAACCACCCTAGTGGTGGTGAGAAAATCCCTGGGATACAACCGGTTCTCAGCCTGAGAAAAGGAGCCCAGTTCCTCCCTCTGGCTTTCATAAATACCAGTGGTACATCCACCACTGTGCAGCAGTGAAGAAGGGCTCAGGAGAGCCAATCCAGCCCTTCATTGCAACTCTGAGCTCACCCTGTTAGATATCACAGGCAGCTGTCACAGTGCTTCATTCCACGTGTGCTGTCATATTTTCTTCCATTCTTTTGTAGCCTAATGAGTTCTGTAATTCATGGCTGGACTGCAGGACAGTTTCTAACCTGTTCACGCAGTGCCAAGTTCAGTGTGCACCCCATCTCAGAGGGAGCACCTTGGGTACGGGCACGTCTACCTATACAAGCAAAACCAGCCCATCACCTCGGAGTTTTTCTGAGCTTCTGCAAATAAGAACATCTCTGGTTTTGTTCATTTTTCAAGGAGGACTCGCTGACTCCAAGAAGCTGTGTGTAACTGTGCCAAGGGCAACAAATAAGACTTTTTTGCTGTATGTGCTTTCGGATTAATGAAAGCTTGGTTTTTCTGCACCTCTGCACTCGAATAAACCCACAAAGTGCAGACGTACTATGGTAGTAAGGCGGCCGGAAGGTGTTGTTGGCTACCCCCCATCGTGGGGGGAATATGACAAAGTCAGCAATTGCCACTCCGGGACGGGTCGACTTGGCTGTCAGGACAGTGAAGATAGATGGATCCTGAAAAAAAAAACAACAACAAAGCAAAAAGCATCAAACAGAGTGTGAGTCAGGTCACCCCATCGATAAGTCTGGGTATGAATATGCATAATAGACCTTGGCCTTTCCCTTTCAATCTGAGGACCTCACAATAATTTGCTTTCCTTCCCTCCTCCCCCTAATGGGTCAAAATTTCCCCTTGTGTAGAGGAGAAAGCTGAGAGAGGGTGAGCAAGCGTGGTATCCTTGGGATTTGGGATGCCAGTGCTCCTACCATTAAACTACACCTCTTTCTTGGAAGCCGTCAAAGCACAGCAACATCCTACCAGGGGTATTCGCCTCACAGCACCAGTGACTGACAAACAGGGAGAACAATGTACAGAGAAATTGTCGCTTGCTTCAAGGATTTTTGAAGTTTCCACTCCAGTAAAGTGATTTTCTGGGCTTTGATCCCAAACCTATCTTTTTTCCAGTGGTTATCTCACTAGTGGTGCTCCCATCTCCTTGCACACCCTCTAGCAGAAGCAGCGCCAGGAGATGGTATAGCTGCGGGCACCTCTCCCACTGGGCTGGTTTTCTTTTTAGAAGAGCTGCTCACATTGATTTTGGCTTTAGTTATTTTCTATAAGATCTAGAAATTTTTGCAATGAGAGCTGCCAGCTCTTGGAATGTGTTTCAAGGGTTCAGATGAGCCAGGGGAAAGAGCCTGTACAATTGCAATAAATAAACCAAAACAAGAATTTTAAGCACGTCTTTTCTTTGAGTTGCATGAAGCATACTGGCTTCCGCATTCAGCCCTCTTCCAGAACACAGGCTTTCTATGCTAAGCTGTTTAGGAAGCTGATCAACCTCTAGTTCTGTCATTGCACCACTAAGGAGGCAGTCTTTTTTTTTTTTTTTTTTTTTTTTTTGCACGGGCTTGTTTGAGGCCCATGAAAACAAGTGCGACAGATTTCACACTGCTTCTTAGAGCACGACATATTTTTTTTAGCAGGCAATGTGACCCTGGAGCACTGGGTGAATTTTGGTGGTACAGCATCCACAAAGCTTTGTTCTGCCTTGCCTGGCCCCAGAACTTACCGCATGGTCAAAAGCAACAGAATTAATGACCATAAAGTTTCCCAGATGGTATTTGTATGGTGTGTAGTTCCCATGCCAGGCTACAACGTTGAAGGGGGAGAAATCCTATCAAAGCAATAGGGACAGAGAGAATGTTACCGCACACAACTCTCCACCTTGCTGCACACACACACAGCGCTGCCCCTTCACAAGTTAAAATGCGCTTAGTGCTGGAGAGAAGTGCACTGGCAGCCTGGAGCATAAGACCCTTCAGGCACAGCCTGATGCTGCAAGAACATGGTTTTCCTCAGCATTCCCACCTGGAGAACCTCAGCCCTCCCTCCGGGGCTGCATCTCTGAAGGAGTCTGAGTGCCAAAGCACTGCTTGAACAAGGTGGACTCCAGCACTGGCTCTGCAGCATTTAAAATGGGCATTGAATTTCCCTATCTAGTGGAAACATGGAGGCCAAGACCACCATTGAGTCTTTGGGTTAACCAAGTTTCCATGGACTGCTTTGGAAATTGAGTAGTCTCAACTGGGGAGATGAAGGAGCCAAAGTGAGAGTTCAGTCCCATCCCATTTCACCCAGCTCAGTGTCCTGAGACAGCATGCACACTAACAAGGTGTAGATATCACGTTACGCACTGGTGTCTGCACCAGTGTTTTCCTGCAGCCTCCTCACCTGCTGGGCTGCAAACAGCTTGCCTTGGTACTTGCTGATCACCGTGTAGCCGCCTGCAATTTTCCGGTCCTCGTACCATGCTACTGGCACCAAGAAGTCACGTGGGTTTGCCAGGCCGTTGGCTCCTGCAAAAGAAAGAAATACCAGAGCTTGTTTTGCAACCTGCTAATAGGGCACTCCATTGGGAATGGCCACACTTCTTCTGGGCCCATCATGAAATCTCCAATATTCATGTACTTCTTTGGCTCCTGCACATAGACAACTGTAATACATCCTAGCATTTAGGTCCATGCTCCCTTATGTGACTTAGACAAGTCTCCCTCCATTCTTTTCTGAACAGGATTAGTCCTTCAACCTCTGTTAAAGGTGTGTAGATATTGGGAATTAAGCAAAAAAAAAAAAAAAAAAAAAAGGAGGATGAATTGTTCTCTACTCCTGGACATCCTGCAGCTTGGACATGTCATGAGGGTGCATTAATGCTTTTCTGAACAAAAAAGTAATAAAATGAGGGCTAGCGATACTTGTAGACTTTGGGCGTATAGAGGGTTGGTTAGTGTGAGGAGTGCATTTTCAAAACGCAAAGCACCATATGGGTGCTGAAATATTCTTCTCATTAGCATTATTGTTGCAAAGTGTTTTGAGTTTCTTGGATAAAAATTCAAGACATTACTACCTGCTGCTAAGGTTTAACAGTCAATGCTTTTCTCCAGCTGCCATTTTTCAAGTGACAAGTGAAGTCAGAATAAAATAAGAATGAAATACAAAGAATCTTGGTCTCTGAGAGGAAGGCAGGTAGGTGGTAAGAGGAGCTCTCATAATTGCCATCTCCTGAAAAAGTCTACAGGCAAGGGCTCTCATTTTCTTTTCTCCAGAAAGTAAATGTTATAATAGATTCCTGCCTTCTGGAGACCAAAAAGCCATCCTCTACAAATGTGTCTGAAAAACTAGCTAATGGGAAAACTTCCCACGAAGAGGCAGGTGCAATAATAGCAATAATCAAGTGGAGCAGGCACATAGCACAAGAAGCAAGGTGAAGGCAGGCAATCCCTACTCACTAAAAGGAAAGCTGATGAAAAATCAGTATAGGTTCAGTGTAGGAAAAGCTGAGCAGAACATATTGCTTGGGACAGATGCTGGGGTGGGGCCCAGACAGGGGTTGCAGAATGGGTTGGCTCCTACCTGTGGGCTCCACAGCTCCCGCTTCGCTGTGGCTGGGAGATGCTTTCATAGGCCTTCAGTACTTATGTGCTGTGCCAAGCTTGTTACCAGTTCAGAATACCTATTTGGCTTACTTCAAGCACAAGCAGTACTTTAGATCTCAATGGGAGACATAAAACATGCCCAGCCAAGGGGAAAAAGGAGGCAGAGGATGTCTGTGATTTGTGAGAGCCCTGGGCCTGTGCTGCCTGAAAGCAGCTCTGCTCCAGCAGCCCCAGTGCAGAGGCACAGCTGTGTGGCTGATCTGAGCCTTGCACTGCTTGTGTTGCTGATCCGTGCTTCTGCAAGGGGAAACCTCCTGACACTTCCTCTCTCCCTCCTCTGTACACTTATTAGGGCACAGAAAATAAGTACGGATCATTATTTTTCAAATTACAGGCAATTCAGCAAGTCCTCCAAGTTTCATAGCCAGAAGGGGAAGTTCCATCCAACACTGTGGTTAATGAGCTTTAATGAGGCATGGTGCCTGAGCGGACAGCAGCAATGTGCTCAGGTTGCACAGGCAAACACTAGCTTGTACATTCACATGGGCATTTTGTTTTCTCTGCTTTTCATCTGGCATTCCTGTTGTGTTGAGCCCCTGGCTGTGCATTAGAAAGCAGAGTCTGGCTATGGGCACAGAAGTGTTAATGTAGGCAGGGGGGCAGAATGCTTGATTAACTCCAAAATGAGTCTTCTAGAGTATCTGTTGCCTCTGAAATCCGCCTTTCCTTTTAACAGCTAAACTCCCTCCAACTTCTCCATATCTGTAAGGAGGGGACATTGAGGAGTCAGCAGCCTAGGACTCTCAGACCAGGAGGGAAAAAGGAAGATGGAAAAGGGGTGGGAGAGAAATGGTCCCTCCAGCCCCAGTGGAAACTCACAATGGCTGAACTGTCTCTGCTCCCCGGTGCTTTGCTGGGGAATAACAGTACCAGGATGGATTGAGCCTTCGGAGAGGAATGTGTACATGGGAGCATGAATTACATGGGAGATAAGAGATGGATTGGCAATTCCTCACTCTGTCCCTTTGGGATTCACTGTAGGTCTGACGGGAGGTGGTTACCAATGGGTCCCAGGTCAGGCAGCTCAAAGTGTGCCCCGTACACCTCCAGGATGTAGCCTCTGGTCTCTCCAAACACCTCCACACTAAAACGCATTCCTTGCTGGAAAACAAAGGAAGAATCCAGGATCATCCCTGTACTTGGCTAGCAAACCAAAAGCAACCCAATGCAGGACATGCCAGATCTACTGTGGCTTTGGCTGCCTCCAGCAGGCCCTCAGGTTGCCACAGGCCTGTACACGGCCATGTGGACTTCTGTGGCTGTACATCCCAACATGTGAGGTGCTGATATTTGAATTGGGTGCCGAAGCATTCCCCACCTGCAGTGGGCGCCATCATCTACCTGGGGCTCTGCTGCGTGATGGAAGTGGCTTCAGCTTGATTCCTTTGGTCCCTCCAGCCCCACAGAGCTCAGCATAAACCACACAGAGCTCAGGTTTCAGCGGCTTTCTCCAACAATGGGCCCTCCAGTTAACCACGGCCCTTACCTGGATAACACAGATTTCATTGGGCTCCACCAGCATCTTCCCAAACTCAGTTGTGATGAGCAGCTTTCCTTGCTGGGGCACTGTGGAAATAGAAGAGATGAAGGAGCGTGATGGCTTCCTCTCAGTCCCCTGAGAAGGGGACAATTACATTAATTAGGGAGTAACTTATTCTTCCTGCTTTCTGAGAGCGTAAGGAGTGCTTCACTAAAGTCTGCAGTCTTTGCTTTTTTTTTTTGGCGCCGAAGACCTCACATTTTGACTTGGAAATGTGACAGATTTACAAAACCTGTCCTTTCAGCTCAGGGTACTAAGGGAGGTGGGTGTGAACGGCTCAATGGCTATTTTATGGGTGAAATGTTCCCACTGGTGACTCAGAAGCATTTCTATCCCTTGATCAAAAAAAGATGCAGGTAAGTATCAGGCTCTCGATCTTGTGATGCTGTGCAGACTATTTTTCTGCATGCACACTCTGCATGTGCCAGGCTCAGCTCTCATCGTGGCAGCCTGGTTGCCTGCGGCTGACGAAGTGTGGGAGCTAAGCTACCATGCCAAATCATCTTGGACTGAAGCAGCGAAGGCAATTTGCTATAAGCTGCTCAGAAGTTCTCGAGCTTATGTTTTGCACAAAACCTCCACAGTGTGCCTGCTAGTGATCTGCGAAGGGATCTCTGAGAGCCAGGCTGGGGAAGGCTGGTCACTGCTCAAAAGCAACAGTGATTTTTGGCATGGGTGTGCACCCTCTGTGCTGCTTGGTAGTGATGGGACAGGCCTTACGGCCCAGCTGTTGCCAAAACACTATGTGTGGATGGCATGTGAGTGAAGTCATTCCTCCTCAAATCTTTGCAGATGGCTGCCAAGCTCTGGCTCTGAAGGAGGAAATAAGCAGGCAGGTGGCAACCCAGATATGCCCTGCAGGAGAAAGGAGATGCCAAAGCATCAACTCACCGATCAGGAAGTCACCATCAGAATTATATAGGCATCTAAAGGAAAAGGAGAACAGGAAGGTCAAGGCTTCGCTTGTATACACACTGCTACAGAATCTCAGCACATGTGCAGCTGGACCTCTGGAGGTTACCTGGCCCAACTTCTGCTCAAACCAGAGCAGAGTGCCCAGGACCAGGCCCAGACCATGATCACAGCAGGGTTGTTTTGAGCTGGAAGACCAACAGAAATGCAAAGCATAGGTCGGGGAATGTGACGCATGGGCAGGTGCAGGTTTGACACGTACAGCCTGCTAGGAGGTTCTTTTCCCACCTTGATGCTGTCTCTGTGGCCTTAGGTGAATCAGTCTTTGGCAATGGGAAGTGATGCTCTCCAGAGGCTGTATTCACCTCCAAGGAGCTCTGGTCCCTGGGACAAGAGCCCCTGGGCCCATTACATCTCCTTTGCCTGCATCCCTGCATCCATCTCCCTCCTTCCACCCATCCTCCAACAACCAGTCCCTGACCTGTCCAGCATGGAGGTGTTGCAGACGAAGATGTGGACGGCGATGCCATGGCGTCCCCGGGGCTCTCCGGCGCCACACAATGTGTGCAGTCCCTGCGGGCAGACCCCAGGCCTTGGGAATGAGTGTCAGGCAGCCAGGATGTGCAGCCCCATCCTGCTTCATCCCACCCCTCAGCTGGGTATCAGCCACCTGCCTTGCCACAGTTGGCTTTGCCCAATTATGCTGTTGGCATTTCTTTGAAATCCTAAGCCCTGGCACCCCGACTTACGCTCACAAAGTCCAGCTTGTTCTGGGAGGCTTTTGGGATCTCAAAGGGCTTCCATCTCAGCTAGGTCGCGGCAAACAAGAAGGGAACAAGGTGGTTATAAGGTAAATGATGGCAATTCAAAAGGAAGCAGCCTGCCCCCCTCCCCATTGCCCTCTTGCTAAGATAGCTTCTGTTTCCTCTTTGCCTTGCTTAATTTGGTCTGCAGGTTTCTTTTGATTTATGGAGCTCTTTCCCTTTGAGTCATAATTTTGTAAAGTAATTGGTTGGCCTGTATGAGAGCCAAGGTTGTTTTTTATTTTTTTGAATCCTATTTAAAAGCTGTCTGTTCCTCTATTACTAAGAACACTGCTGAGAGCAGGGAATTTCTTCCCAAGACCTAGTGGGAGCCTCAGGCAGAAGGTGCCAGAGGAGCCCCCAGTGTGTTTGTTACCACTGAAGAGCATCATTGGGGTCTCACTGCATCTCTTCGGAATCAGGTGCCACAGCTACAAGCCCATTGCAAGTGGGATTCTGGTACAAATTCACCCAAGTACCTGAAATCCTCAGGATGGAACTGGCTGGTGGCCAGATCCTGTTGATTATGGCCACCAGAAATGTCTTCTGCACAGATGTGCTGAACCTCAGATTAAATGCCAGTAGCTCTGGGCATCCAGAAGGGTGGTTGGGAATGGGGAGCCACTGACAGCAAGGACATGTGGATGGACAGACAGCAAGAGGTAGCAGAAGGCAGCAGGGGCAGAGCAGAGAAAAGAAGAGAAAAAAAAAAAAAATCAGGTTATGAAAATGGTCTAAGGGGAAGTGAGCTTTCCACAGTGGCAGAAATCTTCTTTTCTCAGAGCAGAAATCAGCTTGCAATTGAGCCCATTGATCATCACTGAGGATGGTGAGTCTCCTCCCAGGTTTTTGCAAGCTGCTAAGCCACTGACTGGCTACATGTGCTGCTTATCCAGAGTGTCCCCGTTGGGTTTACACTCAGTAGATGTAAGTACAGCAGAACAGGGGTCCCAAGTCAGATGTCCACAAGGGTGCTTGAAACGGGGAATCTTTCTGTGGTCTTTCATATCTAAATCTGTCGGTGCTATTTTCATAGCAGCCTGTCACCTCTGCTTGGTCAGTGGCTGGAAAACACGTTCCAGCAGAACCAGGGAAGTATTTAGATAAATGGAGAGGCCACTGTGGGGCTGCAGAATGGCTAATGATGATGCATCAGAAGAGGGAGGAGCCGAAATCAATGAGCACGAGGTTATGCTGAGAGGAGCGCAGCAGGAGGAGAGAGGCAGATTATCAGAGCAAAATGTCCTGGGGCTGGCAGGAAAGAAATCATGATTAAAGATGATGGCGAGGCCGTAACAGAGGGAAACAAATGCTGTGCCTCTGCAAAATGGGGCTTGATTTCCCACGAGAGCTGCAGAGGAGCGGGCTGGAAGCCAGCTGTCTGCCGGCAGGAGGCTATGGCAGTGTAGGCCCCAGCGTGAGCTTCTGACGAGGGAGGATGAGGGAGCAGCCTGCATCCTGCAACCCGCAACCCATATCATACCAAGGGCTGTCTGTCTTCCTCCCTGGCTGGAGGGCAACGTTACCTGGTTGGGGTCAGGCTCCACCTCGTCCCAGCGGTGTGTCAGGTGGCCCTCGTGCAGCGGCTGGAAGGGCTTGTGGCAGACCGAGGGCATGATCCGATAGAGCCAGCTGCGGGGAAGGACAGGGATGGGATGGGGCTGGGGAAGACGTGAGCTCCCCTGCATGAATGAACCCCAATGGGCAGTAGGATCATTCGCACTGGTGGCCACTGGACCAAGTGGTATATTAAATACTGAATGTTGTCTCACAGCCAGAAACTTCCAGAGAGGTATGGGATTTTATTATATTTGTGGCTACTTCTAGGGTGGGAACAAAGGCTATGCAACAACTGCAGTTCAGGCAGCAGAAGGATGAGCGCAGTACCTAGCTAAAAGCCCAGAGGAGCTTCAGGAGGTAGAAGGTCACAGCCAGCACCTGAATTTGGATGGATTACTGAAAATAGCATCCTATATGGCTACATACACATATAGGGTCAAAGTTCTATGGGAGATGACGCCTCTTAGCATCACAGGAAGTCCTTCATGCCTCCATCACTGTGTTACCTGAAGGTCTCTTTTCTGATCACTGTGACAGCTGCCAGCCCCTTGCCCGGTGGGATTCAGCTGCCAAATTGGCTGCCGAAGAGCTTGTGCCACCATCCTTTGAGGTTCAGCCACCAGAGCCCATCACCCTTTGGAGTCAGCTCTCAGGTTGGAGAGCAATGGCAACCCAAGAATGGGTATCTCAGAAGTCCCTCAGAAACATGAGTCTGACTCCTGGCTTGTCCAAAGCAAGGCTTTCTCCACCCAGGGCTGATGTCAATGTCCTGTCCCCTGTGTCCCAAGACCAAGGGCACCTAGCATTTGTCCTGATTTGTCCCCACACGCGCCACCATTGTACCTTCTCCTGTTGGTGGCCCGGGGACAGGTGAAGGCTGAGCCTGAAAGCTGCTCTGCATATAGGCCATAGGGGCAGACCTGCGGGTTGTTCTGCAGAGGGGAGAAAGAGAAACCAGCAGTGAAGGACGTGAGGCACACCCAACCCCATTCAGTCTGTGAACAGCTCTGGCAGCCCTACATCCCCACTGTCAGGATGCTGGATGCCCAATATTTACCAGCCCAACCTAAAATCCATTCCTACTGCAGCATTACCTGGACACTCTCATAACCATCAGGAGGCACACAGGCTGTGGGAGCATGCTGCAAGCACCGTAGTAAAAAGGGTTACTCCCAGCACTTTCAGATTGTATATTATTACAGTTTCTCTCTGCCTTGCTTCTTTTTATGGCAATCATACACTGTTCCCTGCCCTCCCAACCCCCCCTCCTGCAGGCTCTGGCCCAGAATCCTGTCCCCGCTGTGCTGGGTCACCCTGCAGTATCACCTGCCCAGGGAGCATCAATAAGGGGAAAGCTCCCAGCACATAGCTCCCAGCCCCCAAACTCTGTCTTGTTGGCAAGGGTGCACAGTCGAGCAGGGGGATCAATAGCCCTTGTCATTTTTATCTGAGCCAGCACGACTGCAGATGCCGGTCTTACAAATACTGCAGTGGAGAAAGGATCCACCCTTGGGACTGAAGAATTTCCATCTACTTCACAGTCAGGTTTTCTATTAACTCTTCCCATGCTGAGCCCAAACTCTGTCCTGATGAGAGCACTTTGGTGGAGTACCTCTGCAAAGCCAGCCTGGAAATTCCTGCTGCCATAAGGAGACCCACAGAAAAGAGAGAAGGGGCTGAGTGCCTAGCACCAAATGGGAAGTGAATCCTCCATTAAAACAATCCAACACGGTGCCTTTTAATCAAATGTGTTCTGAAGTTGTCTGTTTCTGACCACAGATCTGCCTGCTTATGACAGCTCCATAGAGGGCAGCTGCCATCCTGCTGAAGGCCAGTAACCCCACTGAATTAAACCCAATCCTGCTGAGATCCACAGGATTGTGCGCTGTCCCCATGCCAAGCCTCAGACTTCTGCTCTGGCTCAGCCCTGCAGCATTTTCCTCCTACCCAGCATGCCCAAGCCACTTCCATTCCCAAATCCTTTTTGAAAACCTGCTGCTGAGCAGTGGAAAGCCAGGCAAGTTGCAGATCCCAAGCAAAACTTGGAGTCTCACTAGTAACTCAAACATAAAAGGCATGATGGGAAGTATTTCTCATTTCTGCCAGCATCTTATTATTCTCATCCTGCATAAGGGAGGCTCCTGAAGACTTTCACTGTAGTAGAGAGGAAGAAAACACATTAATTTAAAAAGAAGCCCAGGGAACAGATACTCATTCTGCTCCATGTCTTTTTAATTAAACATTTTTGCAAACTTTGTACCTGTCCCTCTGGTAGAGCTCCTGGACAGCGCGGGTCCTCAGAAACATGTTCATTTCCAAATCCTGACATGTACTGTAAAGTAAATCACACAGTTCTTCAGTGTTTTGAAAACACAAGTGAAACCTCCCCAAACAACTCACCCATCCCTTCCCCGTGCTTTTTTTTTTTTTTTTTTTCCCACACTCTTCACGTGCATTGAGAATTTCCCCAAGTGATCTGCTTGCTTGCTTCCATGTACCATCTTCCCATCCCCCAAACCAGCTTCACTAGCCAACGCTGTGCTGGGCTGAGAAGCACAGTCAGGACCTGCTCTTCTGTTGGACCTGCACGTACATTTTAGTGACATTCTGTCTATTTCATTCCAGGGATTGAAACTGGGGGTCATTTGGTTGCATGGTTGTTGTGACACGTCTCCACAGACATCACAAGAAAGGTCAGGACTTAGCTGGGATTAGGGAGGAAAGGAGGATCTGCTGAGATTTAAGCATCTCATTGATTTGCCCTAAATGAGTGTCACCCAGAGGGGTGTGAGCTGCCCACCGTGGCAGCAAGAAAGAATCAAGGTGACCATCTAGGATCCTAAGGCAGTGTACATTTGAGGGACCCATCCACCGCGGTCTGCGCGAGGTCACAGCCAGTGTCTGCAGGACCCCGGTGTCTGCAGCCCATCTGATGCTACAGAACGAAGCAGTCCCACTGCGCCCTGCATGAATGCAGAGGTATTTTGGCAGCGATCAATGGCTCAGCTTCGTGGCCCCGCAACAGAATTAAATATTCATGCTGCCCGCTGTCCCTCTCCCTGCACGCAGCCTGAAGGCGCTCGTGGTACTGCTGGGAGGCAGCTTGTTCACTCAGACCTCTCAACTTTAGATCGACCTTTTCAGATTTCTTTACTTTCAGCGTGGAAACCACTCCCCTGGCACAAAACTTGCTGCAGCCCCATCTTCTAGGGTGTGCAGGAGTGCATTTAGCTCGAGCCTGTCCAACTTGGGCAAAACAATGCCGCTGTTTCCCTGAGCAGAGCCGGATTGGGTTTGTTACTGCGGTGCCTGGATTTCTTCCCCCTGTTCTCAGATTTGGCTGAAAAAACATGAATTTTTCTCAGATGCCCGTCATCTGTTTGTGTAAACAAGTCCCTTCCCAGAGGGACCCGTTCTGGCCAGAAGCCCTGCCTCACCTGAACCTGCTTTCTGTAGGATCGGGGAGGATGGAACTCTCCTTACACTCTCTGCTCTCCACCTGCTTCTGCACGAAGCACATTGATATGCAAAGCAGCAGGCCACCTAAGCACCCTTGGCAAAGGTATTGTGCTGGAGCATTTCTGCCTTTTTTTCTTTTTTCCCCCCTCTTTTGAACGGAAATGCAGCACCGTCTGCTGCAACTGCAGCAGTTCCAGAGTGAACCCACATCTCTCCACTGCATTCTCTTTCACCAGCAACAAAGGGTGAAGGCAGGAGAGAACTCCGGCTGGCAGGTCAGCCTCTGCAAACAGGGGAGGAAAGGGTATGGTAAGGGTGCTCAGCATAGTTAATGCAACTGCTATTCGGAACATCATCCCTGTCTGCAAAATACTCCGGCTTGAAGCTGGTGGAGTATCTTTTGGGGGGAGTGCAGGGAGAAGCTGCTGCATCATTGTTCAGGCAAATCAGTTTTTCTCTGCTAAGGAAAAAGAAATCCTCAGGAAACTGCGCTGAGGGCTAAAAGAAAAGACATTTCCCTCTGGTGGGCAGGACTGCAGCTGCGGGAGTCAGGCGATGTCCTGTTGGTGTTTTATCGTCCTGGGGTTTCGTTGCTTCAGGTTTTACCTGGCTGTTTGTTGTGGCTTTTCTCACTCACTCACTTTCTTTTGTCTTTCCCTAGGGGAGGCTTGCCTCCTCGCCTCTTCTTCAGAGGTCAGTACAGAACACTATGTGGCCTGACAAAAAATCCTGCACAAGCGTAAAATACAGGGCTGGGGAGTCAAAGCTTGCAGTTTTCATGCTCACACTGTGGCTAGGGAGTAGAGATTTTGTTTTTATGTATTTATTTTCCTTTTCTGATTTTATTTGTCTGTTATTTTCCAAGTAAACCAGTGCTTGGGGGTGATAAAAGTGTTGCAGAGCTCAGATGCTTTGCAACAAGAGAAAACCAGTGCTCAGGTCCAGCTTTGAGCCCGGCTTAGAAAGGTTGAAAACCTAATGAATGGCTTTCCTTGTCTGTTGCCTCCAGAGTATGGCCATGGTTGCTGGGCTAGCTGTTCTCGTCCCCTGCAAGCCAGAGGGGCAATGGGGTATGTTGGGGCATTCCAACCCTTCTTCCACATGATCGGCCATTCTTCATGGTGAACCCTTCTTCCCTGTGGCCAAACTGTGAGTCCATTACCTCTCCTTCATCTCCACGACCACTTCTTATTCTCCACAATTAACCCTTCTCCATGACACAGCACAGGGCACCTGCAGCTCAGTCCCTGCTCCTCTCTATGGCTCCTTACTGATCAGGGACTATTTTAGTAATTGGGCAGGTGATTTCTCTGGAAAACAAAAAGTTCTCTGTGGTCATTTGCCTTCACTTCTGTTTTTAATTATTATTTTGTATTATTTTGTTCATGATCCTGTAGATTTTTATGCAAACAGGATCTCAGGAGTATGTCTGATTCCACCTTGTTTTTGTTTTGTTGCTTTTCAGTAAAATAGGAGAGATGAAAGCACGGCACAGCATTAAACATTCAGCAAAGCGCATCGATCGCAATAACTGAGATGCAAAGCAGAGAGCTCGCAATGGGTGTCACACTCTGACCTATAAACCATAACCTTTTGTTCACCAGATTAGACAGCAGGGATGGGAAAAAAATGCATTTGAAGTCTGTGCACACGGGCTGCAAGATAATTAAGGCTCTTCTTCAAACACTGCATAATAAATTTCTCTATCTGCTACTCCTGCAGGATGCACGAAAGCAGCATTCATCTCTACACAAACAAGCCTTCCCCAGCTCAGAGGGGCCAACGTTGGCACATTTAAGGCAAACCCACAGGAAGCTGGATGAAAATAGGGGCAGCGGCAGGGTGAAAATAAAAGGGCTTCCTAACAGTGAAGTTTGGAGAGGAACATGGTGGTCCTGGAGTGAGACTTTGCCCACTGTAGTGATGACCTGGTCCACTACACCACAAAAGTGCTGGCAAAAATTGAGATTGCAATTCTATAAATGAAAAACGGAACAACATCCTGCACCCTTTGCAATCCACTCTGTGCTGGGGGCATGGCTTGACAGGAGGAACTGGCACTGGATTTTCCATTTATGACTGAGACATCAATCCAGGATGGAGCTTCCCTAGGCTGCTGGGAAAGATTGCACCAGGGTTGCAACAGCTGGGCAGATGTTAGTGGCCAGATTTCATAGGCTGAGGGGGAAACACCCCCTGGCAGCAGGGCAGGAGGGAGAGGGGAAGAACAAATGAGACAATGCAAAGGTCCTGAACAGGCCCAGCTGGATCAATGATTCCAAAGGAGAAGAAAGTGATAATAGACCAACTGAGTGAAACAGCAAAATCCTGTATGTTGAGAGATCTTTCAAACACACCTTAAAACAGAAAAGGGAAGCACATGGCAACTAAATGGGATGTATTACCTCCAGCCAAAACCAACCACCAGAACTCAACCGCACAGCTCACAGCAGTGTCCTGCACCTCACTTCCACCAGCCCCTCCAGAGGGATCAGTCAGATTGGTCTGGTGCCAAATGAGGAGCACAAAGGGGATGACAAGGGCAGACAACCCTAGCACTGTCAGCCCCAGCACTCACAGCTCCTCACCTTCAAGCTTGTCATGGCTCTCCCGGTCTTCCTCCTTTGTCAGCAGATGCAAACCCCACGCAGATAAATAGCCAGCACAGCCTGATCTGGTTTCAGAAGTCTGTGAGCGGGTGTATGTCCTGCCAGGAGGGCTGCATCAACTCAGCTGAGCTGGTCACAGGCTGGAAGTGAGAAAGTCCAAGAGAGCTCTGGAACTGTTTGCTCAGCCCCAGTCTGTGTTTAATCAAACACCAGCCTTCCCCCAGGCCAGTCCTGGGAAAGGGTTGGAAATAAGGCAAGGGGGACACTGTCACTGCTTCTTTTTCTCATCAGCTTTTAAACAAGGGGTTGTAGCTCCTACACATGGGCAAGAAAACAAAACAAGGTGTTTAAGAACAAAGAAAAGTCATTTCTGCAACTTATTTATGAGCCTCTACTGTAAACCACACCCCTAGCAATTTTTGTGTATGACCCTCTAAATGCATAAACTTATACACATTTGTTCATTATGCCTCTGAGCCACGTAGCATCTGGTCTTAGGGGATACAAGGGATCGTATCCCCATGCTGGTGAAGACAGTGATAATGGTGCAACGCTGCGTGGCAACATTACACAGCAGTCTGGGGCTAGAGGCAGGGGATGGCTCTGTACTTTACCATTAGAGCTGGTGAACAAAACTTACAAAATTCTGAAATATTAATATTTTTCGGGAAAGCTGTTGCCGAGGAAGGAGCAGAAGCAAGCAGGTGGCACAGAATACTAATGAAAGCAACTCCGCATTTCCAGAAGTTGCAGAGAAAAAAAGATCAATTGATTTTGTTTGATTTTTTTTTTTACCTTGAATTCTCCTTTATCTTCCCCACCTCCCCAAAAGAAAAAGAAAAAAAAACCGGTAGCAATATTTTTTCCTTTCTGTGTCTTGCTCTACTGGGAGGCACACATTCAGATATAGATGTGACCCCGTGGTTAATGTCTCACTCTCCTTGAAGAACCCTGGGAGCCCTCACGGCCAGAGCACTGACCAGTTATCTCCTGCCACACTGCTATGAGAGGGACAGCTCTTAACAGCCTGCATTCTCCAAAAGCCTCCTTACACCACCCTCAGTAACACGTCAGAGCCACTGAGAGCTGCTGCTTTTTAAGGTTTGCAGAGAAAGGGGATGCCATTGTGCAGTGCTAGTGCTGGGTAGAGACATGGCTATAAAACAGCACTTCTGTGTGGATGTGACAAAATGGCTCCAGCTCTTCTGCCTGTTCTTCCAGTGACAGCTCTGGCAAACTAGGCTGACTGCTCCAAAAAATTAAATGTGGTGCATGAAATAGTGTAGTCAGCAGGAATAGAGAGGTGATTGTCCCTCTGTACTCAGCTCTGGTGAGGCGGAACCTCAAGTACAGTGTTCAGTTTTGTGCCCCTCATTATAGGAAAGACATAGAGGCTCTGAAGTTTGTCCAGAAAAGGGCAAAGGAGCTGATGAGGGATCTGGAGCACAGGTCTTAAGGGAAATGGCTGAGGGAACTGGGATGTTTAATCTGGAGAAGAGGAGGCTCAGAGGAGGCTTTAATAGTCTCTATAGATCCCTGAATGCAGGTTATGGCAAGGTGAGGTTCAGCCTGTTCTCACATAACTAGGGATAGGAAGAGAGGCAGTGGCCTTAAGTCGCACCAGGGGAGGTTCAGGTTGGATATTAGAGAAAAATTCTTCTCAGAAAGAGGGCTGAGGCACTGGAACACACTTCCCAGGGAAGTGGTGCACTTACCATCCATTGAGTTGTTCAAGAACTGTGTAAATGTGGCACTGAGGGACATGGTTATTAGGCATGGTGAAGATGGATCGTTAGTTGGACTTGATGATCTTAAAAGTCTTTTCCAACCTTAATGACTCCATGATTCTATAAGACAGTGATTATTGATAAGAGAGGGGTAGTTTTCCTTGGATATTCCCTCTGGCCTTAGGTTGACACAATAATTCTGGTCAGAAAGGACTTGAGAAAGTCACTACAGCAGTATTCAGATTAAATCAAAGCCAGCTCTGAGATCATACCAGGCCGCCTAAGGTTTTATGCAGTATTGTCTTGAAGACTTCCAAGGATAGAGAATGCACATCCTCACCTGGCAGCTGTCCTCGTGGTCAAAAAGTTTAACTTTTGTGCAGCTCAGTCTTCCTATGTTTCAGTAGGTGGTAGTTGTCTCATCCCATCATGAGCTACTGAGAAGAGGCAGATGCTACCTGTCTTCTTGGTATCCTCTCCACCTGTTTTGGTTCTCCCAAGGCTGCATCATCTACAGGCCAAACCAGCCCAGTCCCTCATCAGAAGCAGGCCCTGGCCCCTGAGCACCTTGGCTGGCCACCATTCAACTTACAACCATTGAGGGGCGGAAAATAGGATGCTGCATCTGCTCTGTCCCTACAATACTTGTCTTCCAGGAGCAGGAGCACCACAGCCAAAGCAGCCCACGACACTTCACCAGTTTCTTGATTGCTTTTTCGCTTGCCTGTGTGGCTGACAAGTTTTGAGACAGTCTGTCTTCATTTTTGCATGCTGTTTCATGCATGGCAAGCACCTTACAACCAGCAGGCACAATGAATACTGTAGAGAGATGACCTAAGAAAGAAACTGTCCCATTCTTTCTCAAACTCTGTGGGAACTTCTGCCTGCTTGAGATCAAGCTTGTCCTACTGCCTCAAACTTTCCTTTCTTAGAGACTGTTAAGGGCTGAGTTTAGCTCCTCTGGCTTCATGAAGTTAGAGGTTGTGTCACATAGTCACCAGGAACAGATTTATCTAACCTGATTGAGCAGTGTTAGGCAGCAGCGCCTTGCTGATGTTTGCTCTAAATCAGATGAAAATTTATTCATATTACAATGTGGGTGCACTGGGGACAATTTCAACTGGGAATAGTGATGGTTTTATTTTGGCAGTGCCTGAAAGTCTGAATCATAGGCCTGGACTCCCTTGTGCTAAGCTCTAGAGGAATCTAGACATAACAGTCTCCAAGTTATAATCCCTCTTTAGCTCTCAGTTACTGATTGCCGTCTTACCATATGCCAAGGAAGGCCATCTCCATACCCTTGCCTCTTCTAGCATTGCCATAAGGAGTCACATCAGCACTAAGGAATTCTTCACCTCAAAGAGAGCTGCAAATCATTTAGCTAACCCTGAACAGTGATTCATCATAGCCAAAGAAATAAAGTACCCAACACCTGCCACCTACCCTGGAGATTCTTTTCCTTCTAGACAATATATAGGAATAGAGTTTATCTCACATTTTCTGACATTGAAGAATTACCTGTTTCGGAAAACAAAGTCAGTATGTTTCAGGGGCTTCAAGATCCCCTTCCTCCTCCTTGAGTCACGCGGTAGGATTTCATGTTACACTCCTCTTTGAGAACTTACTTTTCATTTTGCTTAGTAGGTTTTTACAGATCCTGCTCACTTGTCTTGTTTTGGTGTGACAGATGAAAATAAAGGTCTTGTTTTTCTGTAGGATGCTCCAAAACTAATGCCTCCTATCTATTTCAATGAAAACTACAGTGGGTACAAAGAGCACAATAACGCCACTAAACAGAGCAAATTCTAAGCTACAAAACACTAGTTTTCAAGGTAGTCACCACCATTAGCCATCCATTTTTTGCTAGCAATGAACACGAGCCTGCATGGCACACCTGTCAAGATCTGCATGGCCGCCTAGGACATGGCTTGTCCTTCATGTCACTGTTGACACTGCTGACAGCCACCACCAACCGCCTCACTGCGCTCAGATCCACTGTTTGGTCTCCATAAATGTTCAGCAAGCACAGATGAATGTCAATGGGTGACATTTTTTCTGCATGGATGAATTCAGTGACACACCTTTGCTTCACCCACACTTCCATGTCAGATGTCATTTTGTCAGATTGCCCCTCTGCTGCCATCTCTCACACAGCAACAAAATGTAATGGGATATTGTCGGGAAGGTTCAACCTTTACTGCCATACTACCAACATCTACCTCTGATTTTGTGAGCTAACGTAATAAAATAGGAAACATTACTTTTGGAGCAGCTCTCCTAACTTTGGGCAGACCTACCTCCTACTTGTTCTTGTTTTCTTCTCTAACATAGGGAAAGACACGGTGTAATCGTTTTACTCACTTGACATGCTACGCAAATGTTTCAAAACTTATTAGGCTGTCTACCCTTGCTTTTCCATTCTATTCAGGGAAAAACATAATGAGATGCCGCTGAACTGATGTTGCTGGCCTTTTTGATTTATTGATCTCCAAATCATATGAAACACAGAAAAGAAAGCTTTTTAACACTTCTGTGGTGTTTCAGACCCAGACTATCCAACTTATGAGGTAAATCATAAATCCATAGACTGTTCCCTATTGTCTTGTCCTTCATGTGTCACACTGCAATATGCTGCCAAGATCAATTTATGTTTTCCAGTGGTAAAGGTACTCAAAGCCCAAATGGACACAGTTCTGGGCAGCTTGCTCTAGTTGCTTCTCCTTCAGCAGGATTATCAGACCAGACGCTCTCAAGAGGTCTCTTCCAAACTCAGTGATTCCATGATTCAGCTTTGCCAACTCCTTTAGTTAGTTGCAGGGGCTCTTAAATATAGATCTTCTGAAATATTAAGCACAGAGGTACTTTATTAATGTTATAGCAACTGTCTTTGTTGCCATATGAATCATAAATATATGATTCATAGTCACAATGAATTGCTATCACATAAACATGATTCATAAACAAAATGAATCAATGGTGGGAGAATGAGCTTAAAGAATGTGCCGTGTTTTTTCAGCTACCTTTCTGGGTATGACCTTTGTCCAGTGCATGGCTTCACATGGCCTTTACCCCAGCGCGATTCTGGCTGCAGTGCATCCATGAAAGTCATGAGAGAAATGTGAAAAAATAGGGCATTGCCTGTTACAGCCATACATCTCATGATTTATATGCACCTGCATGGTAAATGCATACCAGCACCTGATTAGCTGAAATCTATTCTCACAAGCATTGTGAGGCAGCTTTGCAAAGATGTGCAAGGAGCTCATCTGTGTCAGGGAGGCAGAATGAAAGTACCAAGGGGTTTGCTTGAAAATATAGCAGCTTGAAAATGGCATCTGGCGTTCAGCATAATGATGGTGAATGGAAGGTGAGAGGGAGAATGGGAAAAGCCTTTCAAATGGAAGATGAGACAGCTTATACTTGGTCCAGTAGGCAAGAAGGACTCAAATAACTTGACTTTATAGCAAGTACATTAAAATACTTTTCTTTTTTTTTTTTTTTTTTCCTGCTAAATCACCTTCAATTTCAGGTGGTGGGGCATTGAGGAGTGAATGATACGGATGTTGAGGAAAAAAGGGAGACAGAGACAAGGGACTTCTGGCCTTTCCTTCCTGATGCTTTCCAGATGCATTTTCTGGTTCGGTGCCATGTAATAGTAGCAAGGCTAAATGTTCTTCACTGTCCCTTTACTGTAATTCTAGTCCGTTAGGGCGTACTTTAGCCAGAGAAAGGCCTACAGCTTCTTAAGCAGATGACTCTAAATAGGGAGGAACTGTTGATTCCCTTGAGGACAGAGAGGCTTTCCAGAGAGATCTTGACAAACTTGGCAATCGCCAACTGCATGAAGTTCAGTAAGATCAACTGCAACTGGGGCAGGACAACCCTGGGTGCATGTACAGTGTGGGAGGTGAGAAGCTGGACAGCAGCCCCACAGAAAGGGATGTGGGGGTTCTGGCTGATGGCAAGTTGAACGTGAGTCAGCAGTGTACCATGGCAGCCCAAAGGGTCAACTGTACCCAGAGCGCATCAGGCCCAGCACTGACAGATAGACTGGGGGAGGGATTACCACACTCTGCTCTGCACTGTGCTGCCTCACCTCCTGCACTGGGTGCAGCTTTGGGTGCCACAGTGTAAGAAGGACATGAAACTATGAGAGAACATATAAAGGAGGGCTACGAAGATGGGGAAGGGTCTGGAGAGCAAGGAGTGGCTGAGGTCCCGCGGTGTGCTCAGAGCAGAGGAGCAGAGGGGAGGCCTGATGGCGGCTGCGGCTCTCACAGGGAGTGGAGGGGCAGCGCTGAGCTCTGCATGGAGCTGTGTCAGGGGAGGGCAGCTGGGGGTCAGGGACAGGGGCTGCACCACTCACGTTATCTTATTTCAAAAAGCACCCAAATTCTTTCCTTTGTCCAGATAAAACGCACTCCTTAATGAATGTATTTATTAAGATATTCATTAATTTCTGCCTGTGATTTCACTGTCCCTGTCCTGCATTTTTTCCTCTATTTTTTTAACCCTTTAAACACTGCCTAGGGGCAGCTGCCTTCATCTATTTACTTTTACACTGCCTAGAATTCAATCCTTTCTTGAAATCTGTCATCATAACATGAGACTACAAAGAAATAATACTTACACATTTTGTTAGCACTGCCAACAGCTTTGTGGCAAAAAGGTTCTTTTTAATAACATGTACTTTTTTTGTAGAGTGGCCGTTATGAAATATGTCCTTGTCACCTTTCTGGAACCATTCAGCAGCAGATGCCAGACAGGTTAATTATTATCATTTATTTGTGCAGGAAAGGTCATAAAAGTCATCTGCAGCAGAGAGCACACAAAAAAAGAAAACAGATGCTGCATGGATAGAGGATGGAGAAGCCACCTGCTCACTTTGCTGTGATGCTGCTGCCTTCAGGCTAGAAAAACTTCTTCCAGAGTATGGGAAAAAAATTAGTCACCTCCATCTGTTCTGTCCTTCCTCCTGAGCAGCCAAGGAGTATGGCTCCTGTTGGACAGTCACTGAATTTTGTGATATGATCTTTTTTTTTTTTGGTTCATCAGGGATAGGACAGCCCATCAAGCCCATGTAAGCCAGAGCAGAACAAACCTCAGGAAGAGCGGATGGCATCAGAGATCAAGATACAAACTCTGAGCCTAGTCATAGACTTTAGAGCTTATAAGTCTCCTTGGCTTTTAATAAATCTTTAACCCAAAGCCAATGGTTCATTTCCACTTTGCAAATGTTAACTTTCAGGTCAAAGTGAACATAGAAGTGCATGGTTTAATTGCACACTATTTTATTTCATGCTCTGTCTCCTAGTCAAAAGAAATGACTGCCCATTGGGTTGGATGATTCACACAGCACTGACTTCTAGGCAAAAAAGAAGCTAGATTTTTATTTATGTGCTTGTACTGCATTTGATATCTTGAAAGAAGGCCGTGCTAAGGAGGAATTTGCCTGTATACTTTCATTAGGTATGAAACAAGAGTTTCTTTACATTGATAAGCCCAAGGGGCACACCGAGGTGTACTCAATGAATTAATTTCAAAGCAGGAAAAAGAAAATATGTCTGAACTTTGTGGTGTTTGCTGTGAAGGTTGGGTAAGAAACTAAACTGACAAGGGTAGAATTCAGTCTTCTTGGAGAGCACAAGTAGCTTCAATCATCTAAATCAGCTTCCTTCTAAGTATTCTGGGGGACTTCTCCTCAGAACTGTATTAAAGAAAATTGTTCAGAAAACTAACTCTACTCTGAAAAAAATCAAACAAAAAAATGTACTTTCCTCTACTGTTTCAGGTGATATCATTCTCACTGTTAGAAAACTACATCTAATTTCAAGATCTGTTTAGACTCTGGTTCTGGGAATCACAGTTCATTTCCCACACCACATTCTTATCTCTAAATTTAAAAGGGGTGGATTTGAATGGTGAAGTATTTAGTGGATAAAGAATTGTTTGGATGGACACAGCTGTATCGCCAACAGCTGTATGCCCAGGTGGAGACTGCTGACAAGTGGTGTACTCCAGTGGTCTGTCTTGAGATAATGCTCTTCAAAATCTTTATCAATAACATAGGTGCAGGTGAATAATGCCAAGAACAATGATTCCATTTGTAAAGCCAGTGTTTTGGCTATGTAGTGATTTCTCACTAGGTAGAAGATCTTGTAGTTGATTGGACATTTGAAGAGAATTGGGACTTATTTTTGTCCTCCTTTCCCTCTTCCACTTAACATCTACCTGCTGTTTTTTCCAGAAATAGTGCCTGTCTGAGGACCTAATACACACTGCTGTAGCAAAGCACACCCTAAGGAAAGCTTTACTTCTGAGTACTTTTTGGTAACTTGCCAGCCAGTGACAGGTTCATCAATAATGATAATGGCTTTTTGTCGAAGAAAACTAGCATGCTAAGCTGTAGACATGCTCAGCCCTATAAAGGAATCAAAGAATCTGGCGTCCTCTTAAGGAAAGTAAGATGGGAACAAGAGTTCTAATGGGAAGACGTGGCTAACAAAAGAAAGGGAAACAGAAGAAGCTCTCTTTGCTGAAAAGCAGAAGCAGCTTTTCTCCTGGTAAAACCTGTCACCTGCTTATCATCTGAGAAATGATGACTGAAGCACAGACTTCAGCGGACCTCACTGAAACATCTATTGACTACAGGCTCCGGCACAGCTGTTCATATCTCATTTGTGGTAAATGGAGCATATTGCAGTTGTCTCTGCAAATGTTATTGTTATTATCAATAATGAAATTTGGTATTAAAGTTGCCCCCAAACCCCATTAATGGATAGGTTTGACATGCTTAAAGCCAGTGGCACCTTTGCTAAAGACTGTTGTAGAGCAGGCAATCCTGTTGTTTGCTACTAAGCTGAAAACACATACCGAAGAATTTAAAGTTACTTAATATATGCGTTTCCTGTATTTCTGAACCTAGAAGGCAGTTCCGAGGACTTCCATATTTAGGAAATATTCATGCTTCTATGCCCTAATAGAAGCTGGACATAAACCAACCAAAAATTTCTGCCAAGCCATTTGGGAAGGAAGGAGGCTCAGTGCTCATTTGCTATACCTCATACTTGTGTGGGCACTGAAGTCTTATGTACCTCAAAATACATCCATGAACCATCTTCCCTGACACTTTGCACTAAGCATTAGGTACAGAGCATCTGGGAACATATTTCTGAAAGCAGAGATGGAGGAGCTCCAGTTTAGACAAAAGGGGTAAAAGTCAATCTTGGAGCTGCAGTGTCTTGTTGGCAGCTGAAAACGGTGAAAGGTAAACAGTAGCAAAAACAGATTCTGGTTTCTTCAGAGATTTCTGAAGTGCACCTATCACTTCTCTAAAAAATTAAATTTAACTTCATCAACATGCACGATTCTTACCACAGAACAAAGAAGTTGCTTTTGTTCTCTAAAAGGATACACATAATTGTGGTAACCTGCTGACATGTAAATAAATCAGAATCTTAATCTGGACAGGAGATCTACTTACTTTAAAAAAACTAAGATGTTAGCTTCACATCACAGTGTTAACACAGGCACAAGATGATCTAGCTAGTCACTCTAGCTTGTGATAAATAAAAACCAAACAGGGTTGGTGTATGGGAACTACTGAATTATGACCTGAACCACTGATTGATCACCTGAGGTAAGCACTGAGTCAGATGCAGGAGCACAGGTGAAGGCAACTCACCTGTGTGACCGGAAGGGGTGGAGTCTGGCTCCACCTCTCCTAAACCCCATTAAAGGGCTGACTGTCACTGGGGAAGGATCTCTTGTTGGAGATTCCTTCCCTGTGGAGTTTCTCTCTGTGAGTTTTGGCCCTTGGAGATGGGTGAGCATTTCTCTTTGTATTGCTTGTCTCCTTTCCATCTCAATAATGTAATTACACCATCTGTAAAATATCTCAGCTAGCAATGTATTTTGGTATTATTCATTTTGTTAGCTTTACACCTTACAGTTAGCCTACACAATGGATGTTTAGGCGAAAGAAAGATACAACTTTTCTCTATTGACAACTTATGTTCAACCAGTTTAAAAGAGGGAGAAAACAGAAGCATGGAAGGGATGGAACAATAAGCAAGGGTAAAATCAATGGAAAACACGAGCTGGGATGGTCATCCTACAACTGGATACACACTACACATATTCAGTATTTATATATGACTCTATACCAATTCTCATGGTTTGTCTAATGTATTATTCACTACGCTTTCTGCCACTGTACTACATTTAGCAGAAGAAAAACTACTGCTACAAACCAAAATAGTATGGAGTTTTTTAAAGAGAGTCGAAGTGTATGCAACCATGTACATGCAGAAGCTGCAAAATAGGGGTACTGCAATTATCTTAATCCCAAGCATGGGACAGCTATGAAATTTCAGTGTTTTATTTAAACATAGCTAGAATATGCTAACATCTTTAGCTCAGCCATGCTGCACAAGAAAAGTGGGCAAAAATGCTTGGGGAAAAAAAGCACACATACATAAGTATTTTATAAAACAATCTATTCTAATCTGTGGCCACATACACTAAAATGCTGTAATCATGGTCAGATGGGTCTGCAATCACTTTTCAGGGCTGTTGACAGAGAACACCACAGAAACCTAGCCTTACTCTTTTAGAGTTATAATCAAATGACTGCTGTCTGAAGGATTTCTTTGCATTACAACTAAGCATATCAAAGTTATGTCAATGTTTATGGCAGGACAGAGTGGTGCTAATGGAATAAATACTTTGACCACACGAGAGCCTGGAAAAACACTGATCCTTGTTTTCTTCAAATTAAACATCCAGACTAATTTTAAAAAAAGTAAATTCTTTAATTCCCAGTGTAATGAAAACACTACAATTTTATAAACAGATGCATCAAAGCCATGCCTCCACTTAGTAGATGAGATGTGACTTCATGGACAGTGTCACTTTATCAGGCTATGTACCAAGTCAATCCAGTAGCAAATGAAATAACCTGGCATGGACAGAAAATATTTGGGAGGAAAATTAACACAGCTTTTTCTGATGAGAATTTAAAAGTAGTGTTTAGACATTTCCAGGCCTTCCTGAGTTATATAGCTCACAGGTAGATGAATGAGACCAGAGAAAATAGTTGGGCCTACAGCAGGAACCCTGCCCTCAAGCAAACCTCTCTCAATCTGCTTGCCTTCTACTGCTTGCCCGCATACTCTGCACTTTTCAGTACTGTTTCCTTTATCTTCTCCTGTCCTAACAATATCTACTTCTAATTTGCTCCAACATTATGATTGTCACAACCTTCAGTCCCACTGAGGCACAAGTCCTAAGCGTTTTCTCCTTTTCCTGGAGTGTGAACTGACGGCTCTCACTATGACTTTGTTTCTTCTTTGGAGAGACTCTGGAGCAAAATTCTCAAACACAGGTAAGTTGGAACTAGGACTTCCCTACAGCCTGTTAAACAATGCACTTTTATTGATTAACTGAAGAGGGCTACTTTGGAAAGCTGCTTCTTACAGATCAAAGACCTGTGCAACTGTTGTTTCATGCAGCATTTTAAATCAAATGATCTTCCTTACTCTGCAATACTTGCAGTTCTCTTCAAGCTATGGGTGAAGGAGAAAATAATCCTACTTTTCTTGTCCTACTCTGCAGCTCCTTGGTAACAGAAGTGATTCCAGTTCTGATTACTGTAAGACAGCATCTGACCTTGAGAAAACAATTCTAGCTTTCATTGTCAAAGGAGCAGAATCAGACTTTGGTGTTGTTCTGATCTGCATAGCTCAGGCATGGATTAACTGCTATGAATACTTCAGTACCTTACTTTTCCTGCTTATAAACTAAGCATAAACTAATAACCCATTTTATGCATGCACCTGAAAACTTAATGCACTCACGTTTGTAAATTTCCAATTTCTAAAAATGGCCTAAGGGAAAGTATTCATATTTGTAATAAGCTTGATGACTATACCTAGCTGTCATTTTTGTGCCTGATTAGTAGCAATAGGAAGCTTTCCATTTATTTCTGGGCAGCTGCTAGAGAAGAGCTGCAGGCAGATGTAATCTGGAGACTGCGATACTCAGCTCACTGTCAATTTCACACCAGTGTTTTACTTTCTTCTACCTCCATTTATTATTCATCTATATTTATATCGAACTCCAGCTCTTAGTGTTTGCCAGAGGCTTAACCATTGCAGCGACTATGAGAAAGGAGAGAAAAGCAGAAGGAAACAAGAAACTGCCATGTACCAGGCTCTCACCGCTCCACATAATTCTGTCAAGGTGAGAAGCTCTACAAAGCTTGGGCTGTTTACAAAGCCAACAACTTCTAGGGCAGATGAGGCCAATATGCTTTCCATGTCCTTAGCACTAAAAATGAAAAAAAACTCACAAACCTTTATAGTCATACCTCATTTCTATTTTTTCAGGGCTTTGTATCTCTTACATTTCTATCCATTTTAACACTGGATGTTCTTATATTTCACATCTTCTGAATCCACTAAGCTCTCAGACACAGTAAGACCATGCCACATTTGATCCATATAAGCACTGTATTAAACCTTACTTTGTCTATCATCTTTCAAGACATTGCCTTTTAACGTAATTGACCGTTCTTGTTCTTTATATTATGAAAAGATAAACAGAAGTATCTGATTTACTTCGTCATCTCTAAAGTAAACCATTTTAACTTAAGCAGCAAAATTTGTTTTCCACTTGTGATTTTTTTCAGGTTTCAAATCCTTTTTCGTCTTTCACCTATTGCTTTTATCCCTTTTCAATATGGCTGAATAGTGTGTTTCAGGTGAAACAACACCACGTATTTAATGATAGCATTCTATAATCTTCCAGACCACCCCTTACTCCTGCTCACATTTTGCTCGCTTGTTCATTTTACTGTGAACAAGAAGCCCATTCAATATCATCTTTCTGTTAGAGGTAAGATGAATGTAATTCATTGCAAAGACTATCCATAAGTTTCCTAAATGGAGAAAAAGATGTCAAATATATGTGCTATGCATGATAGTTTACCACTGTGGTATGGGAGGCACTGAATTTATTGCACGCTTTCCCAAAATGTTCCCATATCTCCAGGCAATCTTAAGAAGTACTTTAGATTTCAAGTTAGGTTTCTGGAAATTCTTCCACAAGTCTTTTCTGGCGAAAGTAGCTTCAGCAGTCTACCTAGCCAAAGCGTGATTTCATTTCATTCTGCTTGACATAAGAATTACTGTCTTCAAGCATCCAGTGGGAATGAGAATGTTGTCAGAAACTCAGAAGTCATCTTCCACTCTCTTTCAGTGTTCAGTCATAATGAAGGCTCTTCAGTGTTCCTCCTCCAAATCTCTTTCTTTCTGAGAAGCCAGGAATCTAGAGACAGAAAAGGTAACTCATTAGAATCAGCAGGAGTTCCCTTTTGCCCATATTCATGTGCTTCTTACTGCATGGACAGCAACAATGCTTTCTTCTTCCACACTGTCCCCAGAATCAGGACTAAAATGCTTCAGACTAGTGCTAGAGGAGCATGTCAAACTACAGTATGGATACTTTGTCCTGTACAGCTCCTTTAGGAGCCTTTAGGCTTTTTTGGCAAGGTGTACAATGAATCCTAAACCACTTGGAGATTCCAAAGTTCATCTTTTATCCAGATTCAAATGCATAAAACCATTTCCACTCTATTCATTCTTAAAACTATAAAATACAGTTACCACATTCTATTAAGTAACTGTTGAGACTTGCATTTCTAACCTGAGACAGCAGCATTTTACTCATAGTACAGTTGAAAGTACAGTTCTATCAATCAGTAAAAGCTTTGAGAAAACCATCAGAATAGAAGAAGCTGCAATAACAGAAAGGATTAGCACTTTTATTTTTGTAGGCTATCTGTATACTGGTTACATTGTGACAATGAGTACTTAACAAGAAAAAATCTACTCAAAACCATTGATAGTTTCTCTGGCTTAGTAGTATTTCAAACATCTGCAATCAAGTGCAGCCACAAATCCTCCAAAAGAAAGAGATACTGTTCTCTAATATAGTTTTAGATGTCTGTCCTATTGGTGACTCTTAAAAATGTGTGCTTATGATTCAGAATAACTTGAACGTTTAACTCTACATAAGCAGAAACACAAGAATCAGTAAACATCCATAGTCTCATAGGATGTATAGAATATCAAAATGAAAGGAGTCAGCCAAGCATTACAGATCATGCTAGGACAATAAAGGTGTTTATGGTTGATAGGGGAAGAGAATGTAATTCATGGTGTGAAGTAGACTGCATAGTTTATGTAATTCATTGGTAAACTGAGACAGCCAAAGAGCTTACTCAAAATAAGGGTTCACTACAGAAACACAAGTTAAATTTAGTCAGGCCTAAGGCTTAGACAGACAGGTATTCATTCAAGAATTATTTTGTTCAAGCCTGAAAAGCAATAATCCCTGAGAGAAGCCAGGCAGTTTTACACTAAAATTCATCTAATCCAAACTGCTTTGGGAATTCAGAAAAGAAAAACACTGTCATTATAACTCACAAGTAGAAAGACAACATAGCTAAAAACTTAACTGCTTTAGGCTTTTCTATATTAAATCCAATTAATTAAGAGTAACAATTATTTCTTCATATGAGATCTGACTGAAGCCCAGCTACAAGCAACTTGATGCTTACTATTTTAATTCTGAAGAATTCTATAGCAAAAGTACACCCAGAACAAAAAGGATTGAAGAAACCCGTTGTAGAGAACCCAGAAAGACATTTATAAGATTCATGTTAAATAGCTCATTCCAAACAGAAACACTGAATTGATACTGAAGTCTCCCATTCCAATTTGGATTTTGTCTTTAAATATGATTGCCCACAGATTAAGATTTATTTTAAGCTTTTGAGCTGTTGTCAATGAGGCAAATATCAGCAAGCTGTAATCTTTGGCATGAGACCAAAATAAAAAAGAGAGACCAAGTCATGGTCAAGTTTGGTCATGAGACCAAGAATAAAAAGTTTATGTCTAGCTAGCTACAAGAAATTATCAAATAAGAAAATCTTACACCATGTAACAAACAGCACGTTCTGTGTTATTATTCCCATGAAAGGGAATTTCTCTAGAATGTGAGTAGGAGTGCAGAGGGGAGAATAAAAGGGAATTTTGCAAAACAGAAACAGGAGAAAAAGCAAATTTATTTCTGTAAGCCATAAGAACATGCTCACATAAGGTAAGGATTTTATAATTCCAGATTCATTTTTTCCCTGCTATCCCTAAGGGGTTTTCAGCTCAGCTACACTTAGTGATAACATTTCACAGTATTTCTGTGGTGCTATTCAGCATAATTTGCAAGCACCTCACAGACGTGATAAGTAGAACTTCACTGTTTCCTGCGTTTTAGACAATGCATGAAAAAATGGGCAATGAAAAGCTGAAGTGACTTGCCTGTCAAGAGTGCCATTTTACTTGTTATTTACCAACTGTAATGGAAGCAGTTAATCTAATCATTTAGGAATTAATTACAGTATGGTATCATACTGACATTTTTTTCTGCAGTTCCACTGGTTCTATGAAAACTATCTGTACAAAATATAAAATGCTAGTTTTATCTGTGCAAAAAAAAGCCTTTTAATTGACCTTTGAGACAGCATCTCTGGCCTAAACTTGCACAATGGCAGTATGAAGCAGAGATTTGAAAGAGATCCTGTTAGCTCAATTTACCTCAGCTATGTTAGCATACTTAGTTTACTAACGATCACATTACAGACTAACATTTCAGCTGACAGAAGTCAGACATTTTTCTGCCTATCTGAAGTAGTTGTGCTCCCACAGACATAAAAACTCAACTACCAGCATGAATGAGCATTTAAGTCAGATGAAGATCATCGCCTCTATCAACAGCTCATGATACTGGGAGAAACAAAGTAGGAAAAAGTTACAAACCTGGTTGCCATCTCTTAAAAAGTATCTCTTTTCTATGACCTGAAAAAAACAGTGAGAGAATGATGTTAGCAAGCATAACATATGCATAACCTCACATTTCAATCAACATTTCACAGGTGAGCACTGAAATTCAGAGAAAACTGGGGAAAGATGTGAACCCATGCCCCATCCTCTAGGCCTACTGCTTTAATTACAATGCTATGTTACACACTGAAGGAGTTGCCACCTTCTGTAAAGCTGTCATCCTCAACTTGCACCAAATGAAAGAAACCCCCCTTTAGTAATGGGGAGATTGGTGTCTCCTTACTGTATCAGAGTTGATGTTATTCTCATCCCTCTCTGCAGGTGCATTAGTTTTGCTTCAAAAGCCCACTCTGCAGGTGCCCACTGGGCATTAGGTGAGGTAGGCCTTACTTGTTCTCTGAGAATGATACACTATCCATGCTGAAGGGCACCTACGAGCTGGCACTAGCAGTCTAACAATCAAAAAGTGATCTGCAGCATTTTGTACAACCTGCACTCTCCTGCAAAGAAAATTCAGGCCAAATTTTCTTTCTGAAGCATGATCTGTCATGGGACATCACCTGTTTCACTATGATCTCTTTGTCCAAGGGATGCACAGTCAGTGCCTTAAGCCAGAGCAATCCTATCATTTTCACAGTAGGTCTTGACACTCTCTAGTTCAGGAAAGAAAAAGTGCTACATTTCTTCATTCCTGAAGTTTGATTTAACCTAGGAGCAAAAGAGCTAACTGTTGTCTTGTAACTCTTCACGTTACCTTACCTCACTGCAAACTCTCTGGTCTGCCAAATGACTTCAAAAGTGTACGTGGTGTTTTTGCACAGTTGTGAGTTGTTCTTCATTACTCTATACAGACCAAAAATCAAATTTCCAAGTTGATCAGAGATCTCCAGAAGAAGACTAGTCTTTGACCTGCCTACACCTGGCTTGATTTGATTCAAACTTAAAAAGCGTAATGTGAAAGGAATTGCTGTTTTCTACGCTCAAATTACAGTGCTCAATGTATACAGGAGTAAAACCTAACGTACTTGACTTGACTTACCTTATCAAAAAATCGGCTTAGTTTGACAGCATTGGATGAGCCTGCAGCCAAGTAACGAGGATTGGTGCAATCCTACAGCACATGAAAACCAAGCACAAGAAAATCAATGCAATGAAGACATACATGTGGAAATTACCGTTACTATTTTCCTCACGTGTACATACAATTAATGAAGGAAAACAGTCTATCCGCCAGCCATATGAATGAAAAACAAAACAGTGATTTGTAAATAAATGTCACCCAATGGATTGAGAAGGAATAAAAAACAGACAACCATTAGTGTTTTAAGTTTAGCTAAACAAAAAATGTTTCCTTTTCCTCAGAGTTTTGGGAATGAAAGGTTTGAAGGCAAAATCAATTGCTCACGACAAGCAGCAGTCAAGTGATTTCAGGTGTGCAGCATCAGAAGATGATACAGAAATAATCCTAGCCAGGTATTATGCAGGGTATTAGTTTGACCTGTGGACCAAAACTGTCTTCTGATGAAAGATGTGGAAGCAGCAGCTTTCCTTAGTACTGCCCTTCATCTTGATCTCTGCCTGGAGGGTAGGCTCCTCACAATAGAGGCAAAGCCAATTCTACACTGCAAGGTAACCAGAGAACTCTGACTTCCCCTATGCTCTCCATATCTATCTTCTGTCACCAGCAATAAAGTCAGCTAACAATTTGTACTGGCAACATGAGACTGTGTGTGTACAGAAACATTTACACAGCACACTGATAATTTTAAGCACTGTAATGTTTTCACTAGAATAGAATTTTTTTTTCATAGTTTTTTGCACCTCGCTATGGTTCGGATTTGAAAACAGTACTGTTAATGCATCAGTGTTTTAGCTATTGCTGAACAGTGCTTACAAAGTATTAAGGCCTTTTCTGTTTCTTGCTGCTGCACCAGCAAGCAGGTTGGAGTGGGAAAGAAGCTGGGAGGAGACAGAACCAGTAAAACTGGCTCCAGCCAACCAAGGGAATATCCCAGATCACAAGGCATTATGCTTAGCCATACAAACTTTGGGAAAGCAGAAGGAAAGTGGGGACACTAGGACTGACAGTGTTTGTCTTCCCAAGTAACTGCTATATAGACATGATAAAACCCTGCTTTGCTGGAAGTGGCTAAGCAGCTGCTTGCTGAGGGGAAGTAGCAAATTAATTCCTTTTTTGCTTTGCTTGCAATTTCCACTTGTATGTTAAACTGCCATTTCTTCAACCAATGAGTTTCCTCACATTTATCCTTCCGATTCTCTTCCCCATGCCATGGGGTGAGTGAGCAAGCAGTTGTGTGGTGCTTAACTATTTGCTGGGGTTAACCCACTACAAATATGTATCCATATACTGAAATAAATAACGTGGTCTTGACGTTTCATTCAAAGGCATTTTATGTCAGAACAAAGAAGAGGGAAGAGAAAACTTGACTCCTGGCCATCAGCTCCAAGACAAACAGCATTATCTAACCTCTATCTTTCTACACTGAAACAAAGGCCATCATTTCATCACATAAAGGTGACTGCTAATCAAAACGTGCATGACTCTGGCACTACTGAGCAAATCTCTGGAATCACAATTTTTGTAACAAGTTTTACTTAACAGAAAATCAGAATCACTGCCATATAAAAGAAAAACACTGGTGACAAGGATACTAACCAAATTTATCTCTTCAGCATTGAAATCCTCAGCCAAGAAAGCTGTTCTGGTCAAAACTTCATTACGCTTAGTTTCTGGGATCTGATCCAGCTTAGTTCCTATTACCAGCAGCGGAATCTGGTTATCAGCAAACTGTTCACGGTCATAGTCACTGAAGGAAATAAATATTATCCTGAATGGAGCGATGGTCATCTAAGCGAGCATACAGGCACCATGAGACTCAAGGTTGCTTTCAAGTAAAAGTAATTTACAAACATTATTTAACTAAGTGAGAACATGCTGTATCTGTAAATTAAGGCTTTGGCATCTAAAAACCTACACAGAAACTGAAAGAAAAAAACAACCACGTGATTGGACTTCTTCCCTGCACAGATGACCTTGAGGTCAGAAAAAATGCTAGGTAATTTATACAAGAAAGAAACAAGAATTTTATTCAGCATTATACCAAGCACATGCGGCCATCAGAGACCAAGCAGGGAGCCAGCATCTCTAAACATCCAAGCTTCCTACATTTTTAAGGCAGGACAATGAAATAAATCACAACTGTGAAACATTATCCCTTTCCACATTAGATCAAAAGAGCTGCAATAACGCTGCTGAGGTGTCAAGTTACTAACTTCTACATTCAAGTAAAGGTAGCTACTACACCCTGAATTCCAGTAAGCTTTGATTCAGGTATGAATTATGATCAAAGATAGTCTTTACAAAATAAATGATATAGAAATTAAACATAATTACAATTCCATACTCCAAGCATTGCCCTTAGGATACCTGTCAGTTTTAATTAAGACAAGCTAAAGTAAAGTCATTTCATGAGTAATAGCAACAACCTGATCAAGTAATTGGTAGGGGCTGAACATCTGTCCCTGAAGTGAAGCCTTAGAGAAATTTTAAGTTTGCTTAAATGCAAACCCTTCCTCCCTTCCCCCATGTTTCTACAGAAGCACCTGTGTACCAGCACAGGCAGATAAACAATAGATTCTACCCACAAAAATCTTTATTATTGCTTCCCTGCTCAAGCGTGCGGTTTATCAATGATTTGAAAACCTCCTTGATTGTGTATAACACAAGCACATAGATACAAGAGGACATACTTGACAAGACATTGGAAAGCTAATTATTAACACATTCTTTACAGGGATTTCTTTAAGATCTTTTTGCAGTTACACTCCTGAATTGACTCCCATCCACCAAAAAGTGAACATACTTGGTCTTGGTGCGCTCAGGGGAAGCCCTTCCAAACAGATTCATGCCATCCCATGACACTTACTGTACCAGGGTGTATGGGAACTATTGAATCACAGCCTGCAGCACCGACTGATCACCTGAGGTGAGCGCTGAGTCAGCCACGGGAGCACTGGTGAAGGCAATTCACCTAAATGACCAGAAGGGCCGTAGTCTGGCTCCAGCTCTCCCAGACCCCATTTAAGGGCTGACCGCCACTGGGGGAGGACCTCTTCTTGGAGATTGCTCCCTTTGGAGTTTTTCTTTTGTGAGCCTGGGACACGGGTGAGTATTCCATCTATTTTTGATTATTCCCTTCCAATACAACAATCTTTCTCATTATGCATCTTGACTACTGTACTATTTGAACTGCTTATTCTTGTTAGCTACACAAAGAGCCTTGAATCTCTTCAGGTATCAGGGAATGAACACGCTCGCACAGAAGCCTCAGGCAGATGAAGGGCACGGTAAACATCTTTTCCCTTAAAGCAAGGTTTCTGCTATTCAATTTGGCAATCTACTGATAGAACAATCTACTGGTAGAATGGCCTGATCAGCAGCACAAAAAGAACTGTGACTTTTTCTTGGTACGCCCTCATTTTTTAAGTTTATTTCTCAAATATCTAGCCACATTTAACTTTGTCTGGTTTTCACACTTAGAGATGAACAAAGTCTCCCATAATAGCATGGAATTGGTATGTCTTAACTATGTATGTATGTTTTTCACTCACCCATTTGTCACGAGAACTCCTGTTGGAGCAACATCTCTGTTGAGTGCTTCCAAAGACCAGCGATATAAATTCTGGGATGATTTCTTGTTGGTTAAGTCATGCACTAAAATTATCCCTAAAGTGAAAGAGTAGGCAGCAAGATGCTATTTAATGATGCATGTCTTGTTCTTATCTTCACAAAATGACATTTGTAGGTTCCCAGATATCTGACAATCAGGAAAGGGAAGGACAAGCAGTTTGGTTACAGTAAATAAGAAAACAAGAAAATATTGTGATGCAACAGCAACTTTTTAAAGTTGCTTATCAAGAATTGGATAGGAATAAAAGAAAAATATCACAAAAAAGGGAAAAGAACAACCACTTCAGGATTCAAGTGTGCAAGTGTTGCAGGAGTTCTCTAATTCTGCTCTGTCTAGTCTTAAGGATACTGAAACTGCAGTATTGCAGCGGAGAAGTCATCTTTTCTCAGTCTATCCTAATTAGTACACATTACCATTTTTTGGGTCACACCATCTGAGAAGTCTAAAGGCCCTTCCTCTGTTTTTGTTTTTACAGAGCACTATTACTTTCCTGCATTTTCAAGAACTGACGCCAAGTATTTTGGGAGGTATCCACAAAAAAAAAAAGACTCGCAGACTTTCACGGTCCCCAAACTGGCTAGTCAAAATATGAATGAATGTGATTTCATGTATTTAAGCTTCCAGCACTTTTCATTACTATCACCTTTCACAATATAAATTCAGAAATAGGAAAATTGCCAGCCAAACTTCCTAGCGGTGCTATTAACAGACACCCACTCCTGATAACCATAGTTCCTAACTCCATTACCAATTCCTGCTAGCAAATTTCTTCTATTTATTCACACCTTCTGAAACCTGTGGAATGTTCCCACTTCCTCCAGACTTTAAATCGTAATTAATTCAAGGACCAAATGGCATTATATCCTTATCTGGATTTGTTTTAGACACACTTCGCAGCCTGCAGGTGTAGAAAACTAATCATTTAATCACTCACCTTAATTCCCAAAGCTGCCACCCACTGTACACACTAAGAACAAACACATTCTTCACCTCACATTTCTGTGCATGGAGACTCACTGCTAAGAGATTTCCCATCATGTTATGACTGTGTCCTTATTTCAAAGCGTTTTACCTTAGTAATGGCAGGAAAAGGCAACTCAACCATCTGCCCATCTCTAACGTAGGGAGAAAAAGTGTGACACAACATAACTTGGCCTATGGAACAGATCTGCAGGCACTGCTGCATCATCTGTGAGAAACACACACTACCTCCAGACACTCTCCTCTAGTCACATTTTGATAGGTTGGTTCCCTTATCTGCCTCATGGGAAACCTACAGATAGCTGTGCCAGCAGAAAAGACAACATCAAGAAAGAGCAGGTAGGACCAATGTTCACTCAAGGAAACGTTCCTCCTATGCAAAGGACTGCAAGCCACAGCCTTGCTGCCTGTTCACTGTCCCAGACTATCGCAATCCACACACCAGGTGTAGGGACAACAAAGCTGAAGAACTGAGGTCAACTCAAGAGTAAACTGTATCAAGCCTCATAGCACCCTGGAAGCCCACAATGATGCTGCCACAACCAAACACTAACTGCCTTTTGAAGTCAGGTTTTCCAGATCACTGCAAGCCAAGTAAGGCCAACCAGTCAGACAGAAGGGACATGTTATAACATCTTCTCTTATATCAGATGAGAACTAATCTGTGAGACGAGTTCTAAAAAAGGAATTTATTTAATGAAAAAAGACAAAACCTACAGAGCCAAGGCTAACTACCAAAGCCAAGTTTTCACATGCAAGCTGGCTAACTATATCATTTGGGCAGCGGAGATGAAGAGCTCTATTTTAATAACTTCATCGATTATAACATAGATAACTTTGAAATTTCATATCCTAATGTGCTGTTCTAGGATATTTCCAAGTCTGACCTACACAGGCTGGCATACTGCAAATGCGGTGTCAAAAAGAACTCCATTTTTTTTCATGTACAATAGAGGCTTATTTTGAGGCCCTTGCTTTGAGGGCACAGTTCAAATCTTATTTAGACAGGTCTGGTTAACAATACAAGCAATAGATACCTGCACACAGTTATCCTCCTGGGAAGGGGAAACAAATAACTAAATAATCAGAGAAACAATTGCTTACTGAATAGCTTAAAGCATTACTGAAGGCTCACAAATGATGAGCAATGAGAAATGAGAATCAAAATGTTTGAGAGAGATTCAGAAGCAGATGTTAATCAGGTATGTATCTATTTTCGCTGAGCTATCCTTGGATGCCAAAAAAGTAATAACTGAAATTGAATCTCTTACTTGCTACCTTAGTGATACAGATGAACCACCAGACCTTTAAGACAGTATCTCAAGGGAACAGATGCCATCCTTTCAAATGGCATAAAATGTAACTTTCCACCAATAACAAGTTGCAAGATTCAACGACTAAAAATCACTTGGCAAAATAAATGAGCAGAAGGCAAGATGGTTATCAGAATATTGCAATTTCATGGGAGAAAAGTTAAAGTTTGTCATTCTGAGATATAACTAGCAAAGTTAATACCATAAATTCAAGTTCATATCATATAAATTCATATAATTATTTCCGTACTGTAGGTTTTGGAACTGGACAGACAAGAAAATATCAATCGTATTTCAGTATATCAGGCCCGGAGAGGTAAAGGCAGCCTTTTACACCTGTGTGTGTAGCCAGAAAGGACATCACTGCAACCTGAAAGACTCCTTGTTGCGCTAGCTGCACAAGACTGAAGAGGAAGGCTGATGAAGCTCATTTGCACAGGTTTGCCTAAAATAGCTTTCCAGTTCAAAATTGAATCCGTAACATTCTAAGAATTGTATTGTTGTTATTTTCCTTTATAAATACAGTGGAATCAGAAAACAAGAATGGGAGAGCACTCAGTTAGTCTTAAAGGTGTCCTGCTCCAGAACCAAGAGAGAGCTCTTAACAGAAAGTGACGAAATGAGATTGATACCAAGCAAACTTACCATTCAGTGAGTTATAAAATACTGCTCTTGTGCTTTTCACACTAGTGGCACTACCCACTGAACCTCCAACATCCCACAGCTCGATATAGTATGTTTTCTCTTCTGGAGTCCCTTCTTTGTAGTCATGGATCTAACGGAAAATTAACATAATACATAACCACAGCATCAGCCTGTGGATGTTAATCCATAAAATACAGCTGAAAGGACTACTGCACTTGGATAGAAATTTGCAAATTGTAATACTGACTGCATTTCAAATCTCTCAAGTGGGAAGGGACTGGCAGGGCTAAGTCAGGCAGTGGTTAGTGGATATCAGAGATCTTTCTCTCGTAAGATGGAGTTCAGTGAATCAGCAGGGAGCATTCTTTCCACCCAAACATTATCAAACGTTATACCTCCCTGTGTGCTTAGGAATAGTGTGTCGCTAAACCAGATGTAAAGATGCAGTCATGACTTCTTGCACTAGTACCACAATATTAAGAACACTGACATGCTGACCACATATTTTTCCTCTCCAAATTCTTGCTGTCATCTCAGATGAATGAATCAGTGAATCATTTTTGTTTAATTCTGCAGTGAAACAGAACTACTGTGTTTCCTTCCCCAACTTTTGAAAACATATTTTGGGATCCTCAGAGATGAAACTCACAGCCAGTAAAGCAGGAGTAATCCTAACCGATGGCGCAGCATGAGGAAAACGCAGCAAACACCGATGACAAAGTGTTTATCACTGTGCTATGAGGACTGCACGTAGGGTGGAAGACAGGTCAGTGAATAACCTCATCCTCTGCAATGAGCAGGAAGCCAGAGATCACACCGAGTACCAAGTTCAGAGCGAGAGGGAACAGCCTCAAGTTGTGCCAGGGAGGTTCAGGTTGGGTATTAGGAAACATGTCCTCTCAATGAGAGCGGTGGGGCAGTGGCACAGGCTGCCCAGGGAGGTGGAGGTGTTCAAGAAGCATGGAGATGTGGCACTGAGGGATGTTGGTTGGTGGGCATGGTGGGGATGGGTTGGCACTCGGACTAGTTTTTTCCAGCCTTAGTGGTCCTGTGCTTGTATAACAAGGCACCAATTTTCCCCCATACGTTTGGCTGCCCAGCACCTACTCGCACATCCACTGAGCAGCCCACCGTCCAGGACGGGTTTCCCAGCACTTGGTTGTGACACAGGAGGTGCACGAGAGAAGACTTTCCGACACCTGCAAAAGCACACAGAGAGGACAGTGCCGGTCAGCCGGGCCACGGCACGACACTGGGGCTGACCGGGGGACAATCAGCCCCGGGGTAGCGGTTAACGGCCAAGGCTGGGGAACCCTTCAAGCCAGGCAGCGGCTCAATGCGCATGCGCCCCGGCTGCGGGTGGGGGGCGCGGGAGGGGGCGCCCCCACCCTGCGCCGTGCCGTGCGCGCGCACGCATCGCGCTGTAGGAGCGGGGGAGGGGGGAGGGGGGGGTGGGGGGGCACGGACTCACCGGAGTCGCCCAACACCAGCACCTTGACCCTATCCAGAGCCGCCATCTTAGCCTGCCTAGCAACAACACCCGCGCGTTACCGCCTTCTCGCGGTGCGCTCAAGCGATTCGCCGGCTGCTCGAGCGAGCGGCGCGGAGCTCGCTTTCTATTGGCTCGACTCCCACACGGGCGGGACCATCTGGGGCCCTGAGAGGACGCGATTGGTTCGCGCCGAGGGCTGGGCGTCTCGCTGACGCAGGCGGCGCGCAGTGCTTACGCAAGCGGCGCAGCGGCCGGAAGCACCGCCCGGAGAGGGAGGGAGAGCTGGCAGCGGCGGCAGGTCAGTGCCGGCCCGGGCAGGCCTCACGCGGGGCCTGCCGCGGTGCGCGCCGGGAGCCGGGCCCGGGTGGTCGGGGCCCCGCCTGGATAGTCTGGAGCGCCCGCGGGAGCCGCGCTGCCCGCACCCTGAGCGGCTGCGCCGCTGCTCTGCTTCGGCCTGGGCTCCGAACCAGCGCTCGCCTTGCTCCTTGTTGTTCTCTGCGGTGGTTTTTATTCCTATTCTTATTTTTTTTTAATGTTTTTTTTTTTTTTTTTTCCCGTCTTTGGTCACGCTGCTGGGTCCCTCGAGTCTCTCATCCGAGACACCTCGCAGGACCCGGTGTTGAAAGCTCCGTTTAGTAACAGCCGGTAGTGCATAGGTGCCGCGCACGTGGCGTAAGGGACGCTCTCCTGAGCTGGGCTCTGTCGCCGCGCTGGAGGAGGCCGGCCCTGATCCTCAGGTGGAGCTGGGGTGACAGATCCATGTTGCAGCTGATGCCTTGAGTAGGCAAGGTGCTGCTGCTGCCGAAAGGCACGTGCTTAACCTCCCTCTTGTGAGGGCTTTCACCAGTGCGTGAGCCTGTGCTCTCCTGCTGATTCGCAGGATATTTTCTCTGTATGCAGTAGTTTTCCTCTTTATTTCGTGAGGTTGATGCTTCCCAGAGGAGCTGACGAGAGTCTCATCTCATGGTGGGCTGTTAAATGGCTTCAGCTGTCAGTCCTCTCTCATCACAGTTGGCTTACAATAAAGAAGGAAGGTCAGCATTATGAAGAGGGTGTTCAGCAGTGCCCTATTAGGGTGGAATTTAATGAAGTATAGGTGATTTAGTATCAGCCACAAAAAGTTGAGTATCTGATCTCTTCCCTGTGCTGGCATCCTCTCACTTTTGGCTCTGTTGCTAATCAGAGATTTTCATGAGCAGATTCAATTGATTGAACTGAATAAAATCTATTGAAATTCAGATTGAGTTGAAAAAAAAAAAAAAAAGACCTTTTTCTGCCTTTAGTGAGTTAAATTAAGGCACAGAAAAGTACCATGAGTGCCAGAGCTGAGACAGGGGAGGGCAGGGCCATGTGCTTGGAAGAAGGCGGCAATAAGGAATGAAGGGAGTTTTACCTACCACTCCCTTTTAAGATACCAGTTCATTTTCATGCAAGATGCCTGAGGAAGTTCTTCAAAGCATAAAGCTACATGAACTGAAACTAATATGATATCTTGAAACTATTGAGTATTTTTACTTCTTACTGTTGCTTACATATGTTCATTTACTACGCCCTGATAAACTTTTCTGAGGCTAATGTCTTGACATACTTTGTTACTACGTTTCTGAATACCTGAAATTCAGATGTATCATTCACGTAATCTGTTGTAGTGAGAAGCATGTTGTACCAGGTCTTTTCAATCTAGTATATGGAAGAATTACTGCTTCTGACCAGCCTGAAGTTTAACCAGCAACACTGGGTTAAACCCATTTTACTCAAGTGTAATTAGGACTTCTTAGGCTTGATAATTTTGAGAAAAGCTCTTTTTTTCCTTAAAATAATAATAAAAAAGCATTGTCACTTAGTAATGTGGACCAATGCTGAGAGATCTCAAAAATAGTGGATGTGCTTCTGCTAATACACACTTAAAGAACAGTCTAAGTTGTGTAAGCTAATGATGGCCCTAGTTAGAGCGTCTTTTTGCCACCACCTGCAGAAGATTCACTCTTCCACATCCCTAGCCATGCTGTTTTCTATCTGCTTTGCGTGTGCTGTGGTCTAGTAATTTAAATAATTTGGTTTGTGAACTGCTCTGCACCTAAATGCTACAGGCTTTTTTGTTTGTTTGTTTGTTTGTTTGTTTATTTTTTTAATCAACTTGATTCACCTTACTACATAAATAGCTAACCACTGAAGTCACCGCAAGATGGGAGTTGGGTTTTAATTTCAGGTGGCAAAGGAAGAGGAGAACTTCTTTCCATATGAGGGAACAACTTAATTTAAGCTGTGACAGGAAACTGTATCTTCACCATTCTAGCCACTAAGTTTTAACCTTCAGTAAATAGTACACTTTTTTTTCCTACATCTATAACAGTAAATAGTTTGTTAATGCTACTATGCATTTGAAGTACTTCTGAGTATATGTTTGTATACATACATGTGCATAGGTGGTCCTTAAATGCATTGAGTTCTTTCTGTTGTTATGTGAGGTGAAATCGTGAATGTTATGAGTGCAGTTCAGAATGTAGTTCTCAAGCTTCTGCATGCACAGACAGACTTTGTTACCTTAGATGAAGTTCCATATGTTTTTGCTGAGAAGATTAGGTAGAAGTGTCTTTATTTTCGGCTGGGCTTTTCAGCCTTTCTTTGTGCAGAAGCATATTTTTTAATTAAAAGATGTAAGCTTTAAGAAAAAAAAAAAGAGATACGCATGGCCACTTGGTTTTTGTTTAAGGAGTGCCGAAAAGAATATAGCATTTTAGTGAAAGGAGACTTTATATATTGTTTTTTTTAATTTTTTTTTGCTGCAATGCTTCAGAACGGATAGGTCTTGCAAAGAAAGCGAATGGTTTCACATCAGGATACGGGCACTGTTCCTGCAGTTTACAGGGGAAGGAATTCAGCCGACTTTTGGTGAAATGTTGAAAGATTTTGATTTTTGCAAATTATATGGTATGTGCAGTTCTAGATAACAGGGATATTATTATTGTGATCTTGTGCCATTTTTCAAATCATGATATCATTCTGGTTGTAAAAGATGTCACGCCCGTTACCCTGACCGACCAAGTCCCATCATGAAACCACATCCCTTAGTGCTATGTCCACGCATCTCTTAAATACCTCTAGAGAGGGGGACTCTACCACTTCCCTGTCAACCTCTTCCAATACCTGACCACCCTCTCTCTCCGTGAAGAAATTCTTCCTGATGCCCAACCTAAACCTCCCCTGACAAAACTCGGGACTGTAGCCAAAATTACTTTGCATATACATTTGAAGTCTTGATGGCAAGTTCTCCCATTCCCATTTTGTGTCTCCCTTCTTTGTACTCCAGAAGGTTCAGAATCATTCCTGTTGGCTCAACCCTGTCATCTTCTCAAAAGCCTGTCATGCATAGCCACTTCTGAAGGTGAAGGACTCCGAAAAAATTAGAAGAAAGACTGGAAGTGAACAGGGAAAAATAATGGTGAATTATCTGAATTGAGTAATCAAATAATAGGCCAGTGCATAATTCTCCAAAATTAATATTCTGGACAAAATAAAAAATATTAACACCTAAAACTGAATTTTTCTGCCATTCTAAGTATGCTGAAGACCTATGTCTTGGCACTTCATTCAACCTTATGTATGGTTTCTGTTTTGCAATCTGTTGTTCCCTGATTTTCTTTATCCAACAGATTTTATTATATTGTGTAACTGTACACCTTAGTACTCCTTTATTTCCAGCAGATTTTCCAAAGGACAGTGTGTCTATGGTGTTAACTGTTCTATTGCAGTCACATCTATATTCTTCATATACCTCCAATACTGTATTCATGTAATTCCACATAGAACATTTCCCTAACTGTGGTCTTTTAACGAAGTCCATGTTTAGATTTAGAAACTGGGTGTTCCAGAACATTGTCCTGTCTAGCGTGCTTTGTTATTGTCTCTGTAGGTACATGTTGCATAGAGCTTTATCTTGGCTGTTGTTTTTCTTTTTTCCCCAGATAGTGTCCCTTGATGTTCATACATTAAGGACATTACAGATGTTATTATGGAACAGATGCACGCCCATTAAAACCTTGTTAGGAGATGTTATCCTATTTCTTTGCCCATGTAATGAATTCAAGTTTGATGGAAGGTAAAATCACTGCGTAAGAACACAGTGGTAAAATCCTTTGCCTTTGAATTTTAAAATGATATTTTTGTGGTGTTGGATTACCACTTGTGAGAAGGGTCCTGTCTTGGCTAATGAAAGACAGCAAGGAGTAGGGGTTGTGCTGCAGCCTGGGACTATTTGTAGTAGGGTGGCAAGATGTCAGCTTCTCCTAGAGAAACCATGCTGGATTCTGGCCCCGACTAGAATGTTCTTTGCTTTTGTTCTTTATTTTTTTCCTTAAAGCTGACACTAGTCTTTTTTTTTTCTTCACCCAAAGGCTTAACTTTTGGAATGGAAGTTTGATGGGTAAGAGAGGTTTGTGGTGTTTTCAGAATGCTTGTATTTCCATAAATCTATGCCTGGAAGAAACCCAGTGTTACATGCAAGATATACCCATCATAGTCTGAGGATAAAGAGGATTTGGATGTGACCAGAATCTCCAGTAAGGGAGAAGAAATAATTGCATGATAACTCCTGTCCCTGCTTGATGGAGAGGTTTAAATTCTTGTACATGATACTAAGAAAATTCATTAAGTCTCTCCCATGGTTCTCAGCAGTAGCCGCAAGTACATACTCTCAGACAAAGATTTTTTTATTAGTGCTTTATAGGTCTGAATATAAGCTTATAAGGCATCATTCAGGAAACTGTACCTTAAACCTGTTTGAAAAATGTCTGCAGAATTTTACAACTGTCTAATCTGTGAGACTGGTGCAGAGAAAATGCTTTCCATCAGCTCTCAGGTGGCATCCACAGTGAGATGTGCTTGCTTAGTATCAGAGAGTTCATAGGCATTTTTTTGTTTGTTTGTTTGTTTCTGGGGTCAATACTTAGAAATGTCTGGACTTCCAAAGTTTCTCTTTTTAATTTACTTAGAGGATGCCAGCTATGACTTAAACTTACTGTGCCTAATCTCAGTAAGTGAAGTTATTCAGCTTGAATAAATAAAGCTTCTGGCTAGATTCTGCATTCACACAATTTTATGGTGTCTGTGTGTTGCTGATGGATTCAATCAAAACCAAGGTTAACTCTAAGTGATTGTAAAATGGTTGAAATTACTGACAGAATGAAACAGATTTTCAGGAGCAATGTCCTGTGACTGTATTCACGTGGAGTCTGGCTTCTGTATGGAAAAGTTTTCAGTATTGTATGGCAGTCTCACACTGGGCCATCCTTTATTGCTAATGCTTTTATCTTTACCCTGTTTAATGCAAAGCTGCATTAAAAATGACCTTTGTGAGATTGTTGCCATTATGCATGAGGTGTGCAGAAGAAGGCTGACTTGAGAAATACTTGCTTCATGGCTAATTCATGCTGGGATAAACAATTACATTTCCTTGAAGGGAAGTTGGAGCTGGACATCCAAGCCCTGTTTTCTATAAGCACTTCTGCCTGCCAACAAACAGACAACAGATTTTGTTCAGTTCCTTTCAATTTGAGCGCTGTGAATAATCTCTGGCCTTAAGACAGAGAAAGAGATAGCTGTGTTTTAAAAGGAAAGAATAAAAATGTCTTTTTTTTTTTTTATTCAAGAGACAAAACCAACAATCCGCAGTACAAGGCTGAATTGCTGCACAGTTGTGCTGGCTGTAACCCTTGAGAGGAATGAACCTCAGCTGCAGAGGAGGGTTAAAGAGAAGTAAAGCTTCAGTGAGTAATGGTGCTTAAGGTTTTTGAGGGGGAAGCAGTTTTCCTATGAAAGATAAAATCCAAGTGGGTTACTGTGCTAAGAGATAACAAATTTTTGAGTAGTCTTACCTGATGGAAGTGAGTCATCAGCTGAGGGGTAAACATATAGAGTTTGATGATTTCAGGGGGTGTGTTAGTGTGGGGAGTACAGAGAAGTACTGTAAAAATGCTGTTTGTCAAGGATATTATGGGTTTTATGATAACGATAAAAAAAAACAAGACACCCATCCAGATCCTTCGTTCTGCTGTCTTTTCTCACTTTTCTCTATTTAAGACTTGCGTGCTGGGGAGGTACATGTTCAGTGTGGGAAAAATCTAACAATCTCTAACTGAGATTGGCAGAATTTAACTATTTTTGACATTAGCTCACAGATAAAAAATTACTTAGCAATGAAGAGCAAACAACTGAAGATGTGGTGGTTTTTTTCCTTTTTTTTTTTTTTTTTTTGAGTTGGAGAAATTTTTTACTTAAAGCAGCACAGAGGTTCTTATTGAAATGGACCAGTCAAAGGTTTATTTGATGTTAACTGGAATTACAAACCTCTGAGTGTTTCCAAAGCATGTATAATAATCGTACTTACCTTGAACCTTCCATATATACATGCATTGAGTGGAGGGGAATTCTTTTATTACCTAGAAATGTACACGCTTGAAACAGTGATGAGAAAACACAAAAAAACTCCTTTTCAAATGACATTAAACCTTTGCCCTGTGCTATATAGCAAGATAGTTCCCTTTTACATCCACTGGACAAAACTGATTACTTAAGAAGGATCGCTGTTTTTTGTTGCATGCTGGGATTTGGTTCTGGATTGTATCTGTGGCAGAGGTGGCAGTATGAGGAATTCTTTGCATGACCTGCTCTTGTGAATGATTCCTTGTGAGTTACAGATGCTTTAAATGAAGGATCAGTCCTTTGGAAGAGCCTATTTTTTCAGCTATGACCAAGGCTCAAGTGACCTGTAATGTAGTAATTGATAATACTTTTTATAGGTTTCATGCTGCAGACTGAGGTCTGTTTATCAGTGAGTAAGGAAAAGAGCCTGTCTCTTCTGATTGTGCAGCTGGGAGCTGCTGCTTGAATGCGAGCCAGTCTGTACTTAGCAATCTGTCCTCATGTAGAGTCTCTGTCCAGTGATGCCTGAGAAGCAGAAGCAGGCACAGGTGTTGAAGTAACATCCATTAGGGCCATAAGAATGTTCTATTCTTGTGGGCTGTCTTAAGAACTGTCTCGCAGTAGGCTTTTTCTGCTTCTACCAAGATAAAAGTTTCATCATTGGGGAAGCTGTCTGCTGGAGCTCAGACTCAAGATAGCTTTCTTATTCCAACTCTGAGTAGGACTGCAATTGGCTGAATGTTATGGGAGCAATTTGTGTGCTTTTGCTTTCCACCATTTTATCACGAATTTGAGGTTACCACTTCCTAATTCTGTGATTGTTGCATTGACGTTATTAACATTTAAGGAGGGAAATGCCACATCCTTTTCCTAACTGTGGGAAAGATGCATGAAAAACAGTCTCCTGACTTCAGAAGTTAAGCATCCTTTTTTTGTTGCAGTATTCATGAAGTTCAAGATCTGAACCTGCTATGACTGACCCAGACGTCCTCACTGAGGTCCCTGCAGCTCTCAAGCGCCTTGCCAAGTATGTCGTGCGTGGTTTTTATGGCATTGAACACGCTTTGGCTCTGGACATTCTCATCCGAAACCCCTGTGTGAAGGAAGAGGATATGTTAGAGCTCCTTAAATTTGATAGGAAGCAGTTGCGGTCTGTCCTCAACACCCTCAAGGGTGACAAGTTCATCAAGTGCAGGATGAGGGTAGAGACAGCTGCAGATGGCAAAACCACCCGTCATAACTACTACTTCATCAACTACCGCCTGCTGGTGAACGTGGTGAAGTACAAGCTGGACCACATGAGGAGGAGGATCGAGACGGACGAGAGAGACTCCACCAATCGTGCCTCTTTTAAATGCCCCATTTGCTTCAGTACTTTCACAGACTTGGAGGCCAAACAGCTGTTTGACCCCAGGGCAGGTAAGAGTATGAGTAGCAGTCCTCTGGCTTTCTCCTTTGTAAGAGCTGGGTGTTAAAGGGAGTCTTCTCTCAAGCCTGGCGGGATGTAGGAGCACAGTGTTTCTGCAGAGGTAAACGTATGAGTACAAGAATACATTATTGCCGTGATCTAAACAGTCATCCTTTGCTTCCCCTCTGGTAGTTTTGGTAATGAATAGGGTAGTTCTTACATTATCTGTACAGGCAAATAGCAATTTTGGTAAAACGGTTGTACGTAGATATGCTCGAATGACAAGAAGTGGAGAAATGAAGGTCTCATCCCAATCAAATTCAAGAATGAATAAGGCAGCCTGTCCTTTCTGGTGGCTTTTCGATCTTGCCATTAAACTGTATGACTTCTCACTTGCAGAGAGGGCATACAAATTGCAGAGTTTTGTATGCAGAAAATTTGTAATGTAGATATGGGCATGCAAGGAGTAAACTATTGCTGTTTAATTTTCTTCTAGCCATTTCATTATACTGCATGACCTAGTTTCCCTAGTGTAAAGCATTCTCAAAAAAGTTAAAAGGAATTAATTAGACTTGTCTGTGGTTGGGAATAAACAACATTTTTTTTTCAAGTCTGTGTCTCGGTGGAGATGCGTATCTGTCTCATGCATATAAAATCAGTCATTGCAAGGTGTTGCTATCTACAGGCGCAGTCCAAATACTTTGAGTCTGAATCTGTGCCAGGGAGGGAAGAGCACCTGTGCCTGATGAGATGCTATTTTGCTTCTCTAATCAGGATTATTCTGAGGCGAAGGCAGGGAGCAGAGGTTGGGCATCAGGCTTCCACCCTCTGAACTAGATTCTTTAATCTTTCCGTTTGAATTCTTGTCTCTGTGTACGTTATTTTAAAGTGAAAATGGCTGATTTCTAATGGTGGTTTCTGTTGTCCGCATGCATTCCCTGTCCTCTGGAATTCCATATCAGAAAAGAACTGAGACTCTTAGGTCTCTCCCAGAAAGAATTCTGGACAACACTTGTAGGGGGACCAGGTTTTATTGTACAGTGAATAGCCACCCTTTTTCAAGGATATCTTTGGCCCTTATCTGTGCTGTGCATTCACCTCTCCCACTCATTGAAACTCCTGGCAGCACAAGAGTTGAAGGGCAGCTGGAAGCCCTGTGTATTTCAGTCACAGTTCACCTGAGCTGCTCCTGGACTGCAGCTGTGTTGATGATATATTGTGAATTAAGAAGCAGGACCAAAGAGGTCTGTGGAGCAGGCAGAGCATGGAAAGCATCCCCTATGCTAGTGTAGACCAAGCTAAATGTAATGGCAATTTGCTGTTAAAAGGCATCTTGTTGTGTTATCTGCTTTTTCAGTGTCCTTGTCATGCAGAACTGGAGACAGTTTATATTTCTTGACTTTCCATCTGCTTCTTCTTTTCTGGTTAAAAAAACAAATGCAAACTAAACACTTGTTCTAGAATGAAAGTAGGATTAGAAGAGGCTCTCACTTTTCCCCTTCCTTATCAGAGATGGTAAGAAGGTTTCCAGCATCTGTCTGTGCTTGCAGTCATTCTGTCAGAATCACAAAGTCCTTACTGCAGCATCTGCGTCAGCCTCCCAGCTTCATCCAGTGTCTGTTTCATGTAGGCTACAGGCCTTCTTGCTTCACATCTGTTTTACTCCGTTTGTGCACAGTTTTGGGTTAAAACTGAGGTGTTTCTTTTTTTTCAATGCAAGTTACGATTATTGAAGGTTGGAAAGGTGTTTGCCAAGAGAAACTAAATGACAGTGACAAGGGGACACAGGAGTGTACTGTCATGTTGATGACTTATCTTATTCAAGAACTTCTTGCTGTCTTTTTTTTTTTTTTTGTCTTTTCCTTTGCTTTCTTGGAACTCAAAAGCTTTGAGCATTTTTAACCTTCTCGATCAAATGATACAAGCAATGCAAAGTAAGTTTTGCATTACCATTCCAACTGTACTTGGAGAATTGATAATAACAATGAAAATGATACTAAGAGCTTATATTTGGATAAGCCTCTCTCTTTTTGCAGGTACGTTTGGTGTTACTGTAGAAGCTTGCAGTGTTGATTTACAAGTTGCAGTTCTTTCCAGGCTTTTCTTGAGTACGAAGGTGAATATCCTAGAGTCCTGCAGAAGAGAGTCTTTTTGTGCCTGCAAGATCATGATTGTTTCACTCAGCTAATTGCAACAGAAAGCATGTTGAAAGAACTTAGATTTGTGAGGTTTCAGGTTTGCATTCTGCCTATTGACCTGACAGTGCTTTTGATAGGAATTGCTGCAGTCTGGCTTGCTGCATAGGGGTGACAGTTCTTATCTACTTAGAATTTTTTGAGAACTACAGGAAGAAAAACAGGAATGCTATATAAATAAAGTCTGTCTTTGAGCCTTGTTTCAGATGAGTTGACTGAGAAAGGAGAAAGATAGTAGTCTTCCAAAGAGATCTTGTTATAAACACTTGAAAACTGATCATTGCCTTACCTTTGTGCTGTCGTCTGCTGTCTGACCCGGGCTCTAATCTTTCATCGCTTTGTTCTGCACACATGCTAGCAATTGTCTGCCATTGCCGTTGTGATGAAGCCTCATGCAGGCAGAAAGCTGCAGCCATTCCCTTAAACAAGGTAAGGACTGTCTCCTGAGGCAGAGCTATACAAAGAAAGGTTTGATTGAACAACAGTAAGAAAAGTCAGGTGTTAAGTACATACTGTGAATTATACTGCTGAACTGTTTGTTTCCAGAGCTGGGCTTTCAAAGAACACTGACGTAAGGGACAGTGTTTTTTCAAGTGTTTTGCCTTCAGATGGGATGTTATGTCATCTGGCTCTTTCACAGACCTTTGAGAAGATTTCTGTTTCTTGTAGTTTTAAAAGTAGGAACTTAAAGAAATTTATAATTCCTGGAATTAAAGAACAGTCTAAGCAATTAATTGGCTTAAAAAAAAAAAAAAGTAAATCTTAGAGGTTTAAATATGTGCTAGTATGTTCTGTGTAGGGTGAGGTGGACCCAAGAGTTGCGTTGTCTCACCCAGTAGAGGGAGCTGTCTTCTTTTCTCTATACATCCTAGCTTAGGTTGGTTAATTTGTTGAATATCATAAAAATTGAAATAATTTTCGTGAGTATGTGTTCTGTAGCATGATTAAGTGGATCTGGTTGGGGAAGGTCTCTGATGTATCCTGTTCTCAAACTCTAATCATATTTGTAAATCTAGACTACTGTTGGATTTGCCTGTCAAACTCAAGGTCAATTTGAAAGAAATGATTTGACTAGAAACTGCAATTGGGAGAGTGGAGCTAAGGAGGAGGATTGAGAGAAACCAGATCCTGCAGTGCATTACGCTGACTAGTACTGAGCTCAGGATTTCCGTATGTGTTCTAAATACCAAACTGTGTCAGCATATCTACCAGGGTAGCAAGTAAATCTGATTTTAGAAAGAAAATAAAAGCTAAATAGAAGAGAGTATAAAAGTTATTTTATGTTTGCAATCCAATTTTTATGCAGGCTTGTTTTCTTTCACTTTTCTTTATTCTGAATGTTAACAGTAAATGTACTTGGAGTTCTCTTACCTGCATCCACGTGTTGTGTCTTCACCATAATGTTTGGTTAGGTAAGATGTGAATACAGTAATGGAAATAAGAGGATAGAAGGTAAGTGGGTAATGTGAATTAGGACAATGATTCTGTTGGGATGTTCTTAATTGTGGTTGTAATTACTAGAGTCTTGTTACTGGGAATTGCAGCAGCTAAATACTTATATCCAGCTTGTCCTCTCATGGTTTGGTCCTGGTTTGATGAATAGGTATTACAATCTGACAGCTTCTGGAGATGCACTGTAATAGTAGCATACTGTTTGTGAGACTTCTTATGTTTGCTGTTTTGAAATGTATTTTGGGAAGAATGGTTAAAGGTGGTAGTATCAGTTTTCTAGAGGGGGAAACAACACCTTGAATTTCATCTCTCCCTCCTTTTACCATCAGTCATTATGTGCATTCCTGTTATGAAGTACACAAATATGTTCAGATGCTGGTTTTCCGTACCTGTCACAAGGATCTTAGATTCAGGCATCATTTATTCAGCTGAGCTTTTACATGATTTAGGCCCTGTTATTAAGATTGGACATTTGGCCAGTCTTTTTATTTTTGCCTTGATCTTGTGTTTGGACTTCTGGAGCCTTTTTTTTCTGGACATTCAGTTCCTCACTTCATCTTCAGCAAGCTATTAGAACACAGCTGCTTTCTCGTATTGTTCTGGATTTTTGCTTACTCGGGCAAGTTCCTTAAATCTTCCTCTTCCAATTCAAATGACTTCCGAGCCTGTCTAATCTATTTTGTTGTTGTTGTTATTTTTCTTATGCTTCCCCTTCTACTTGTTTTTCTTTGCCTTGCCTTTTATTCTGGAGCTCTCCTGTCCATCTCTGGTACATCTCTTTGATTTCTCACCCTTTCAGCCATTATAAAAATATCACATTGAGCTATTCATTCTATGTATTCATGCTATACATTCAATCCAGTTTGTTCTTTTTGCTGTTGATTCTTGTCCTTTACGCTGAATGATTTTTTCAGAATAGGCATTCTGGATAGCTTTGTCTACCTTATACTGCTGTCTGTGTGCTATGTGATACTCCTACTACAACAGTTGACAGCCTTACCAGCCAAAAGCAGGACTTAAAAAGTCTGTGTGTGACTTGTCAGACCAGAAACTTCCCTTGAAAAAGAAAGGATTCAGAACAGTTCAGTTTCAAACAACTTTAAATTCTGTGAAATGTTTTTCATCATCTTTGTTGTTAGTTTTCCAACTGTTTGTAAACCCATCAGTGTGATTTTTCTTGACTTTACAGGTGCCTTTTGTTTGTCTGCCCTGCCACACAAAGCTTTTGGCACATTCCAGCAGAAGGAAACTATCTGAACTGTGTTTAGTTTCACTGTTCCTATTCAAATTTCTGGCAAAAGCTGCAAGAATACTCCTGTCAGCTTTGCTCTGCTCCAGTGTGATAAGGCCTGGAGCTACAGGAAAGGAAAAACTAAGAAAAACATTAAAATTAATGCATGTTTTTACGAAAGTAAGAGTACTCCTCAGAAAGCCCTAAAAGGAATGTGTAGAAATGTGTAGGTTCTCTCTGTAACCTGAAGGGAATGAGTTCAAGCTGGACGCTCTTTCTGAAGGTATCTTTTTGCCTAACCATTGGATTATTCAACTTGATAAGAGAAATAGGTGACAGTAATGTTAGAGACTGCAGGATTGTAAGGGCCTTTTCTGAGGCAAAATCTGAAACCCTGCACTATTGCCTGTGAAGTGCTGGCTGGTCCCTTCCCTGTACTCCAGATTGTTCTCTGGTTGATGTGCCTCTACTTTTATTTTTTTTTAATCTATCTGATAAATGCAATTTACTTACAGTATTGATAGAATTTTTGTCTGCAAAGGACATGTTGTTATTAGAAGCACAGGCAGTGTTTGTCCTTCAAGTAAGGGTTATCGCTTAAACTTTTATTTTGGCTATGCAAATTGAAATAGGTAACAATGAGATCTCTAGATCTGTGAACATTGCAAAACGTTTACAGTGGTATCTTGAAAGCTGGACTGCACTGTTCCTATCTTTTACTCTGATATCTTACTGTTCTTTTGATACTGCATGCTCAGAAATACCATCTGCAAAGTGTCATCCTTTTAGTCACGGGCTTCTGCTTGGAAATCAGATTAGGAGCACATCTAGAATCCTGTTACCTATGGGACAACGCTTCTACTAGCATACTGAGAAGAACAAGTGATAGAGCTCATCTAGATATTGCCAAGTGGTTCCAAAGTGCTTTCTTTAAAAAAAAAAAAAAAAGAAAAATAAAAAATTCAGATCAATGCTGTTTTTCAGTAACCACAAACAATCATTAAGTTTGGAAAAAAACCCTGGGATCACTTAGTCCAACCATCATCCTAGCCCCACCATAACCACTAAGCCATGCCCCCTCAGTGCCGCACCCGCGTGGTTCTGTCTCCAGGGACGGTGTCTCCATCACTCCCGTGGGCAGCCTGTTCCAGCTGATGGTACTCAGTTGCACAAACCTGTGAAGTGGCTGTCAGAAAAAAGAAGTATGATAGGGTAAAATGATGTCTGAAAATGGGGAAAACATGGTAAATGTGAAGTAATCTAATTTGGACAAGGGAAAGGGGAGATATGAGTCCCATTGCTTTTCATAAGAAGGAGAATGGGCTAGGTGTCTCCTGAGGATTTCTGACCTGACAAAGTCCTTACTAAGCTGCACACAAATGTTACAAGACAAATGAAAGCTGCATAGAGTGATTTCCTGAAGCTGGTTCCATAGTTACTGGAGTTCTGGACAACTTGTTTTCAGTCTGGAGTTGTGAAAAGAGCCTTATAATCTCTATTTTTTTAATGAAAAGTAGTTCCTCTGTTGACAGAAATATGTAACGTCTTGCATTTTGCTTCAAGTTCAGTTGATTCTTGTTGAAGGAAAATGACTCTTCAGGAGAAAACAGTCTTTCAGTATGTATAGTGAAGTGATAGTCTCTTCTTTGATCTTTTATTTCAATGTCTGAAATTGAGAATAACTGAAGGAAAAATGGTTGTGCTGCAGAAGAAATCCCTTGCCCTTGGGAGGGGGGGGGGGGGGGGGGGAGTCCTTCTGTCAGTCTGGTAAAGTGCTTTTAGGTTGTCTTGTTGGTTTTGGGAGGGAGATGTTTGGGTGGTTGTTTCCTTTTTTTTTAGGGGGGGAGGGGGAGGGAAGTATTATTCACTTTTTATACTTCAAAGGCATGGATTTTTTTTTTATTTGTCGTGGGTTGAAAAGAAGGGGCAGAGTTGGTCCCTGTTACCGCTCTGTTCTGTGCATGAGGATGAGCATTTGAACCTTGATCTGTGAGCTTGGAAAATGCCCTTTTCCACTAATCTGTTACACTCTCTGAAAAATTAATGACATCCCCTCTGGCACCATTCAGTCAGTTCTTTCCATTATCGTGTCAGTTCAGACTCGTTTCCAGCTTACCACAAAATATCAGTTGTATGAATGAGTGAAAAACATGGGGTTTCTATAGTGATCTGGTCACTTGTGCTGTGGGGTTGCCAGTGATAATATAGCTTCTCTGAGCCCATTTTCAAAGCCACTGAGGATTGTGAGGCCAAAGTTTCTTGCAGTAGCAAGCCTGGTGACACTGTGGCAGGTGTCCTGATGAAATACCTCGTAACTGTCTTTAGTGTCATCTCCATACATGCCAAACATACATTTCTTCCAGTTGCAATCTACATGTGTCCTGCCAGCTCACAAAAACTGCTGCTTTTCATTTGCAAGAATAAGCAGTGTTTGTCTCCCAGCTCAATTAGCCTTGATTCATAACTGTGGTGTTGAGGTTACTAACAGCAACCTCGACTTATAAACAATATTAAATTACATTTTTTATGGGAAGTAGCTGGTTCCTTCTACTTTTGGTAATCTTTTGGGACTGGAAATGGGATTTTCCAAAGAGTGGTCAACTGCTGTGCATTCATTGCTTCCTTTTTTTTTTTTCCCTTGAGTCCCATTAGAAAATGAAGCCAAAAAGAAGGTAAAATTTGTATTGATGAATGTTCTGGTAATCAGTGATCAGCTCACAACACAAACATTTCTGTCTGAATTTGCTCAAACCAAAAGAACAAAATTGTGTTCAGAGTTTTCATACAGACGCTTATTTGTACCCTGGAGCTGTCCAAGTCAGTTCAGTATCTTCTTTTCTCTTATCCTTTACTAGATTATTGGTCTTCCTCACTCTAATTAAATTGCTTTTTAATTAAATGGTTTTCCTAGGCTCTCTAAAAAGGTGTAGGGGAAGAATTCTTCTGTTAGTGATGTAAAAACAAGCATTTGGTCTGGATGTTTACTGTTGAGGTCGTAGCAGTTGACAGAAATAGTTAATATTTGAGGGGTAAAATTCCATGTAGTCACATTGGCTATGCAGATAAGAGAATCAATACTGGAGGTTCAAGCTTTATTGTCACCTGAAGGTTAGCAGATGCTCTTTTGCTTGAAAAAATGTGAGATTTGGGAAGGAGGAAAGGAAAAAATGATAGAGATTAGGGGGTGGTAAGTGCGAGACAGTATTCATTTCAGAAGATAAGCAAACCGTCCTCTGTTCAGCGTTCCACTGAACGTGCTCTTCAGGGAGAGGCAACGGGAACAAGAGGCATGAAACCTATTTGGTGAAGATTTGCATTTCAAAAGGGTTGGCAAGTCTTTTAATTTCCTCCACCAGGGATGGCCAGGAAAGGCATTTCGTCAGAGCACAGCATCCTGTCTTCAGTGATTAAAGGAAATCTCGAATGTGGAAGGAAATGGGCAGCTGTCTTGGCAGATCGGGAGAAAAGCTCAATAATACAAAATAGCTCTAATAAAGCCGATCTGAAATCACGTAATGGAAGAATTTTTCCCTCTTTGCAGTCCCCCAACGCTGCTCTATGGTTTTATGCTTAGTCTCCTGCTTGTTCCTGAAGAATTAAATGTATCTAAATGTGCTTGCATGTGGAGCTAAGGCAGAGCATTTTTCCTGTATTACCTTTGCTGTTGGTCTGAGTCTATGTGACCCACCTTGCTGAGTTCAGACTGAGGAAAAAGCCTCTGAACTGCACTCCTGTCTGCATGAAGTTAACTACTTTGCTGCAAGACTGAGTATGAACTTTTGTGTCTGTGTTTATGGGAATGCGTGTTTGAATACCGTAGTTTTTAATTGTAAAGGGATAGTTAGCAACTTCTCCCAAATGCAGTGAATTATATTCAGAAGAGAGATCTGCTTTTTCATTTCCATAATAATTGCACTCAGCTGGTGAAACTGATTCAGAAGGTGTTTGTTTGTCAGCCCTCAGGCCTAAGAAGCAGCACATACGCTATTGCTGTGAGTTGAGGACAAGGTTATAGCCTGACCATAAAAGACAATGGCTTAGGTGATTTGTAATGCTTCACCGCTGAAACAGAGATGGCTGTCTGAATGGTTCTCCCTGCTTTGTGAACACTGTCTTCAGTAATAAATGACATTTCTTGTTGGTAATGGATTGCATCAATTCATATGAGGAGTCAGCAACAGTTCTATTTAAATTGCATGGTACCTGTGTAAATAAATACTAATCTGAAATCTTAAAAATAGTGAAGCTAAAAATAAAAGGAGAAGAGAAAGGGAGCAACGTTCACGTGCTATATTTGATGCTATAGGTAAGCTAAAATGTTTGGAAGAGTTTGAGCTGGTTCTGTTTGGCTTGATTCTTTTGGGAGCTTTAAAGTATTTAACTTGAGGAAGCCTGTTATACAGTGTGGTAGATAAACACCAGATGACCACACAGGAACATGTCTGCAAGGGAGTGTTCAGCGGCACCCCGTCCTTCTCATCAGCTATAGGTCTTGCTGTAGGTAAGTGACTTAGAGGTTCATCTGAATCTGCCTGCAGCTCAAGGCAGTAGCATGTAAAGCAGATAGGAACTTGCTGCTTTCAAGGGATGAAGGCTACTCTGCTCCACAGCAGTTTAATATTAGCCACCAAAACGAAATCCTAATTGTATTAATCTGTAATATGTTTGGTTGTTCCAGTGTTCTTGTGTTGACAAGACTGTCCCTAGGTTAGACTGTCACCAGTGCAAATGACTTTGGTTGTGGAACCAGAGAAGATGTGGGCTGAGCCTAAACCGGCCCTGTGTTCACATCAGTATACAGCAGGGGATTTAGAGGATCCTCCTAAATGTTTTTTAGGGTGACTTTGTCATATATATATACCACAGTAGAAGCTTGTAGATCGTTAACGCTGGCCATGAGCAACAGAGATCCCCCCTTTTACCATATATTTCCTTGGCTTAATGATTTATTAGTTAGGTTTTCCACCTTCTCTCTGAAAGGGAAATAGAATCACCTTCTCTTCACACTTGCTTGATTTCTCTGGTCAGACCAACAGTTTTTCAAGCATAATTTTTCAGACTGAGGTTTTTTTGTTGTTGTTTGTTTGTTTGTTTGTTTTTTCTGGGTTCCAATTTTGTGTGACTTGGAGCATCTAGATCCCACACAAATAGAACTCATGCCTTAGAAATACCAATGAGCCTCTTCTGGTCTTCAGCACTGTTGTAAAACTTAATCTTTGTTCTCTAAAGTACAAAGTGTTTATGGTATCAAGTGTGAGTATGTACTTAAGGGGACAGAAAACAAAAGGAATTAACATGAGAGGGCTTCTGTTTGAAACTCCCTGTGAGAGCTGAGAGATGTGCAATTAAAGTCAGTCTGTTTACAATCAATTTGGGAAGGAGCATTAAAACTCTGTAAACTTCTCAGTGTGGAAAGACAGGAATATCAGTGTCAGAAATGCCTGAGAATTCCTTCAAGTAGCAGGTCTTGTCTTCTCAGATTGCTGCTTGTATCTTAATATGTGATAAAATTTCAAATATGCATTTGCTGATTTCTTTTATACTTTTGTTGTTGTTGTTGTTGTTGAAGGCTATATAAAGAGGCTTTCTTTAATGTAATGCCAGTGTTTGCATGCAGATATGAAATGCAGTTTCTTGTTGTCAAAACATTGATTTTTCAACTTGTGATGACTCTTCATTTAAGAGCTACTGTCAGCTGTGATGTAAAGTCCTTCAATACATTTTTATTATACGCTTTTTCTTTTCAGGTTATAGCAGTTAAAGCTTGGAATTGTTGTCTTACTCAGAAGTTCTCTTGTTAGAGAATATCACTAGTGGCATGGTCTTGAGCACAGGCACTCACTTTGATCTTGTCTATGTAGGTCCATGTAAGTGTCCCAGCATTATTGCAGTGTCTGAAGAATTAAGTTATAACACCATTTTCATCTCTATTCTGCCAATCCGACGGTGTTTTTATAAGGTTTATAGTGAGTTTTCTTAGGCAGTATGGAAGGGAAAAATGCTGTTATGGGTGAGTAATATAAAAAGTGTGATGCTTTGGACTTGAGTAAATGTCATCTTGTGGATTTCTGACTGTAGTTTATAAAGACTTGCAATCTAAGACTTGCAGGCTCCCAAATCTGTCTCATTAGAACATTGCATGTGCATATCCTGTTATACTTTCAAAATCTTTAATAGAAAGTATGAAATAGAAGTGAGCCAAGATAGGCTCTTGAAATGCACTCTCAGGCTCATAGAAAACAGTGATTTAGTCTAAAAATGCTGTTCTTCACCAGTTACGCAATCATTTAATTATTAATGTGGATCATATTTCCTCAGTTTCTTAATGAGAATACAAAGCAGTTGAACATTGTCACTTTTCCCAGTCAAAATATTTTGCTTCCTGTTTTTCCTCTTATCCTCTAGCACATCCGAAACTTAAGATTGAGCTCACTCTTTTTCTGCAATAACTCATAATCATGCTCTGTTCCCTCTATACCAGTAAATTCTCTTCTGTGCTTTGGCCTCCAACTTCCAGTTTTCCTCAAGTGTCATGGAATGCAGATGCTAATGAACCACGAAACTAAGATTTTCTCCATCATTTCTCTGATCTGAATACCAGTTGGTTTTTTTTTTTTTTTTTTTTTTTTTGTTTTTGGTTTTTTTTTGTTTGTTTGTTTTTCCAGTATCTCAGGCTACATGCAAGAGAGTACATAATGCATTTTAGGGGAGGAAATAAGATAGAAGGCCATCTAGAGCAGTCTTCAGGAGGGCCAGGTGCAAAAAAATCATAGAGGTGCATGAGGAAAATATTTTTTTGTACTGTTAATCAAAATACTTTGAGTGTTCATTTTGTTTTTGTTTCAACCATTACAATTCCTATTCTTATGTTTTCTATTGTACATATTATGTGGGTTGCTTAGGAAGTAGTGCCTCCCATTTATTTCAAAGGAAACTACAACAGGTACAGAAAGCGCAATAACACTGTTTGTTAGAGCACATTCTCAGCTACAAGACACTAGTTTTCAGTGTAATCACAACCATTAGCTGTGTGTTTTTTCCAGCAATGAACAAGAGCCTGCATGCCATGCTTACCAAGATCTGCACCAGTGGAGGTGCCCCACTGTCGCTGTCACCACTCTTGATCTGCGCCACGCACCACCTCACTGTGCTCATATCCACTGTTCGTTCTCCTTAAGTGTTCAGCGAGTGACAATAAATGTCATTGGGTGCCATTTTTTTCACATGGAGGAATTCAGTTTGATGCCTTTGCTTCATGTGCAGTTCGTGTCAGCTGCCATTCTGTCAGATTGCCCCACTGCTGCCATCTGTCACGTGGCAACAGCAAGGGAATGTCGGTGGGAAGGTTCAGCCTGTACTGCCATACCACCAACATCCACCTCTGATATTGTGGATCAGTAGAATTGCATAGGAGACATTACTTTCGGAGCAGCCTTTGTATATCTTTGTATATCAGTCTAGTAGTACCTGTATAAAGTTCCTGAATTACATTGGTGCCTATTAAAAAAATTGTTACAGATGGACTGAGCAATCAGAAAGGTTTGGAGGCCAATCTGGAATATTCCTGTAGCTTCAGATTCGCTTCCTTCCCTTCCAGTGGCAACTTCTCATCCCTTGCCCAGTGTCAGGATCTTGAACAGGGGGAATCTAAAGCCGTATCATTTCCTTACTAAAGGTTTAAATCAGGCTGTGTTTGAACGTGTGTTTTGGCATCTTTAGAAGACTTGTGTGTTTTTTAATAAAGTGCCCTGATCTACTTTCGTCTAAGAACTGAAACTTTCTTCTTGCTTCCACTGAAGTCGTTTTGTCTGGCTTTGGTTGACCCTGAAGTAAATCCTGTATAAGCAGTACTTAATGCTTTGTTGTGAAATGGAGAGATGCTTCTCTTGCACCTCTGATCTGTATTGTCATGTTTTTGTGGTGTGCTTCGGGCAGACATTGAATGGATTAAATGGGGATGGTTGTTATGACTGTTAAGTGATGAAATAGCTGGAATTAGTCCTTGGAGCATACAGAAGTGGATGCTACTAACTCTGTAGTGCTATTCTTCATCTTGTGCCCAAGGAGAATTAGAAGTTTTCTGGTTTGGGATTGCAGCAACAACAAGTGATTGCTTTTGTGCCTGCTTCCAGTTAAAAGCCCCGCTTTTTGTAGCGCAGCAAGTGCCTGGTGCAGGTGCCAGCAGAGCGAGGTTATGTGGTTTGAGGTGTTGTTTGTGTTCTAATTCTCTGTTCGCCTCATTTAGTTGTAGCTCTAAGGCAAAACATCCCTTGGTCCCTGTGTGATCACATGGAACCAGAACAAATTGCTGCGTTCCCCAGATTGTTGTGAATGAGGCAAAATTAATTTGAAAATATGTGGAGAAGTTAGAGTTTCGTTTAAAATAAAATTAAAAAAAAAAAGTGATGCAAAAGTGTAGAGAGGATCTTGGGCTGTGTAAGCGAGGAAGGAGGAAGAACCTTTGATCTGAGTGGGAAGAGAAATTTTTGGTTCTTGCCCCGTAAAAGAATAAGTAATAGTAAAATAGTGAAGTATTCAGAATCCTTATTATTTAATAGATTTTTAAAAAACATATACATTCTAGGAGGCAAGACAGAGCAGAGAAGAGAACTTACTGACATGGAGCTCAAAGACATTGTTAACTGCTGTTGTGGGCATGTAAGATCAAAACAGAACAGTTCTGGAGTTTTCTGGCTTTGAAAAGAGAGTAGTGGATGCTCAGCCAGCAGGAAATCAGAAATGGTAGGGTAGAATTGCAGCTTTATTTCTTCTGTGAACATGCACCTAACACAATATGCAAGTGCCATTTCTTCTTGAGATGTCCAGTATATTGTGGTTTTCTACAAATGAGTTTAGTCTTCTGTACTTTATTAGACAGTGAATTCTGGTGGTGAGCTATTGTGGTGGTTTTCACGCTGCAGCTCAGCTATACCATGCTCTCTCTTCAACATAATGGGGGATAAAAAATGATGAAAAGGAAGCTCAGAGATTGAAATAAGAATAGAGAGATCACTCTCCAATTACTGTCACTGGCAAGTAGATGCAGCTCAGGGGAAATTAATGTAATTTATTGCCATTGCTAACAGGGGAACGAGTCTGCAGTTGGTCCGTAATGCTTTTTCTCTGCCATTCCTCCATGGTCTGCCCTTGGTCCACGTGGAGTCCCTCCCATGGGATGCTGTCCTTCCTGAACTGATTCTGTGTGGGGTTTCCACAGGCTGCAGCTCTCAAGTGCTGCTCCAACATGGCTCTGTACCGTGAGCTCCATCCTCCAGGGACTGTTCCACACATATCCTCACAGGTGGCAGCTCCCTGAGGCCAGCAGCGGCTCTCCATGGACCACAGCCTCCTTCAGGCCACATCCACTGCTGCACCATGGGCTCCTCTATGGCTGTGCATGGAGATCTGCTTCATGTGGTGCCCCACAGGCTGCAGGGAACAGCTTGCTCCATCATGGGCCTCTCCTCAGGCTGCGACCTCCTTCAGGCTACAGCCACCTGTGATAACCAGTGGGAGCTGGCTCTTAGCTGACACAGGGCAGCTGTGGGGCTCTGCTCACAGAGGCCTCCCAGTACCAAAACTGTGCCATGTATGCCCAGTACATCTATTTACATGTATAATATTTCAATGTTATTCTCCGAGGACAATAACTGGCAGTGTTACGATGTGGGTTTATGAAGTAACACACCTTTGTAAGTATACATAGCCATCCAACTTGTGTGATGCTTTCATAACTGGAGATAATTTAGTGACAAAAAGGCTCTGAGTTGAGACTCCTGAAGTCTTTTCCTCAGAGAAAGCTGGATATCTAGATGTATCATTACTTTCTTCCTTAAGTCATAGTCTGAAGCTGTAAAGCCTCTTATCCACCTCTGCTGCCAACTATCAGTTGTGCCCCTCTTAATTAGTGAATGCTGTTAAAATAAGAACAAAAGGGAGCTCGAGAAGCTAAGGCAGCTAACATTTTCACTATTTTGGTGACTTTGGAAGGAAGCTAAAATTAATAAATGTTGGTTTGGTTTTAAAATACAATTGCAGGACCTTAGATATTCCAATAACACGACTGAATAAATGAGAACTTCCTCCCGAATGTGGGTGCTGATATTTGGCTCTCCTAACCAGGCATTTGCAGACCAGGCATGCACACCTTGATACCAAAGCTTTCTTAATAGCTTTATGGGAATGGCACTTTCAAGTCCAGCTTGGCTGTACCTGAGGCAGACATTTGATCTAGTCTGCAGTGGTCAGTGGTAGAGCTTCTTTCTTGACAGTGCCAGTAAAGGATGCCCTGCTGTTGGGTGAAATAACATCTATGTTCATTCCTGCCTTTTAAATGTTCAGTGAGAAGAATCCTTTGCAGCTTCCATAAGTACCAGATGAATATGAAGCCTGCCAATTTCATTCTAAGACTCTGGAGGACCTATTAAAATGGCACGTTAGATTCAAACTCACATATGGTCTGATGTAGTTAAACTTCTCTTTTGTTTGGAACAGTTCAATCTGTGAGAGATGGGGAGCTGTTGCACAAAAATAATGTTTGGGTTTTACTAAGAAAAAGCTATATTCATTAAAAAAAACCCAATAACGTATATTAAGTAATTTAAATAGTGACCTGCTACTTTATCAGTGACTGGCAGAAAATTATTTGTTTATTCTTTTGCACGTTGTTTTGGTTTCTTAAAAAAAATCCTGTAGCAAAGTGAGAGCCCAAGCATTTTGGCTCAGATTCTGGACAACATTTTCAGTTTTAAGTTAGCTTTTGGTTATCATCTACATCTGTACATTTTTTCCTTCACCTCTGAATCTGCTTTTTTTTTGTTTTGTTTTGTTTAAAGTGGTGATCAGTTCGTCAGAGTTCACCTGAATTAATCTCTCTTCCAATCCACTTTGCAATTAGCAAGTCCACTCAATGTACCAAAGGGAAAATACATGACTTATTGCATAGCTCCTAAGAAAAACACGCTAGAAACAGCAGAAGAGAATGGGGTGAACAAGAATTGCTCGTAGGAATCAACCTACAATTCTCTGCTGTTCTCCTTTTAGCCTGCGTGTGTTGAAAACTGGTGAAACAGGATGAAGGCATCATGAGATGTTTGGTGCTGAGTCATGTGCAAAATATTAAACTCAAAAGCTCTGCTGTGACTTTAAGTAACAGGTTAGCAGATGGTCTGTATCAGTCATGTGTAATGTGCTAGTTCATGTGCTTGCTGTAATTCCAGTAAGTGAGGCACTGAGCCTTGGTGAGCTATTGACTGAAATGTCATTTGTTGGAGCCAACAAGAAAGGAAAGGAGGACAGGTGATATTCTGTCCCTTGGGATGCTCACGCCAAATTGTGTCGCGTCAGATAGACTTCCCATTGGACAGGGTGCAGTGTGCATCTGTAGAGAGGCTCACTGGTATTATGGTCCTCAGAGTTCTTACAGGATTTTCTTGGAAGAAAACAACCTGATTAATCATTTCTGCTGTAGAATGGAGGAAAGTTTGCATGTGAGCATGCGGTTTCACTGTTAGGTATTAAGGCAGGGACACAGGCACAGGGTAGTGGGCATATCTTCAGTGACTCCAGAACCTTCTGAAAGGTTCAGATGTTCTGACTCTATGCATGGTGATGCATACTGAACCTGTCCTTTCTGGACACTGTTTTGTTGCCACTGTTGGATTGGTTTCCATAAGGAGTGCAGGGCTCCAAAGTTGGTGGGCAATTTGATACCCTTCAAGTACCAGAATCTAGGCTGCCTGGCTTTCATCCAAAGCACAGTGGAAAAACATGCTAAAACTGGAAACCTGGGGAATTAAAAGGTAGAACAGATAGCTTAATACTAGTGAAAAAAGCATTTATTTGTGAACCAGAACGATGATACAGAATCAGAATTTCTCCAAGAAAAGTTATTGTTAACAGTTGTTATTTATCTAAAAGCCGCCAGCAGTGGGAGAGAAGTTCTGTTTGAATTTTTCTTACTGGGTTGTCAATTTTATGTCTGTTGTGGCTTTTAAAATGTTATGTTTGTTTCTGCTTTGAAAAAATAGGGACAAAGTAGGGAAAGAGTAGTCAGTAAAACATATAACTCAATTTTAATATGTGTGGAGGTCTGTTTTCAGCGGAGATGCTGGTGGTGTTCTGAAGCAAGATACACGTAACCAGTATGGCTGGAAATATTCCAGTGTTCCTTATCCTCAGCCTTTCTTAATATCCTAACCCGAAGTTTTCTTACAGAAATTGAAGAACAATTTGTCACCATTTTTGTTACAAAAACATACAGAATATGCTAAATTTGCTTTTCATGACCTTCTTAAAACTGAACAAGTCTGTCTTTGCCTTTTTTTTTTTTTTCTTTTTCCCCCAGTGAAGCATGTGTGTTAAATTGTAATTTTGTTCCTGTGGAATCATTACAGTATCTGAAGCCGCAGTCTCTTTATCACCACAGGCGGTCATAGGGCAGAATGTAGCAGGATAACATACCACTGTCTCATGCTTTGCATGACATAGTTATTAATATACACAGCAACCAGATTTTCTTTTACTGTTTGCAGCACGACACAATTGATTCCTGTTCATTTTGTCCTTCATTTTAAGCCTGAGAGCATGTTGCCTTGACAGTTACCCTTCCTGCTCACTCTCCTTTTTAAAACCTAAGGACAGTACCTTCTACTTGTCTCTACTGAATTTCATAATATGGATTCCAGACATTTCCTTGTTTGGTTTAGCAGTGCTGTCTCTCTAAGCATTTGTATCCATCCCCACCCTTGTTTTGTTGACATAATTTATTTGCTAGTCACTAGAAAATGTTAGTTGCCATGAGGACCTCGGCAGCCCTTCAGTAGGGCTATCTCCACTCCATGTAATACTTGCCTGTTGAGGTTATTTTTCAGGTGTGCATCTTCCTTATTGTCAATTCACTTTCAGCGTTTTTGCCTGGTGTGTTTATAAGATGTTTTGTGGGACTGTTTCTTCCAGCACTTACAGAAGGTGACCAGGAAGATAGAGCCAGGCTCTCCACAGTGGTACCTGTGAGAAGACAAGAGGCAATGGGTGTAAATTGGTTCCAGCAGTATATGAGATGGAGGTTTTCCCCATGAAGAAGGGTCAGGGAGCGCAACTGGTTGCCCAGAGAGATGTTCAGTTTCCCACCTTAGAAGTCTTCAGGATGGCTGAATAAAGCCTTGAGCAGCCTGGTTGATCTTAGAGCTGGCCTGGGTTTGAGACAGACGGTAGACTAGATCCCTTCCATCCTGAACCACTCTTTGATTCTAGTCCTTCTTGCATCCCTTTTAGCTTCGCTTTTTGCCCTTTGTGATTGTCTGGAATTGTGGCAGTTCTTGCTCATATCATTGGGAATGCTTTCAGCAGTTTCTCATTTTCTGTGGGTTAATCATCTGAGCTTGCTGTCACACAGTTCGTTTCACCAACTGCACAAAACTTAGGCTCCACCTGATTTGTTTCTAAGTCTGTATGACAGCATGACATCAGTTTCCAAATGTGTTGTCTCCCCGTGGTTTGTTGGTAGCATCAGCACTTCTCAGCAGTGACTTAGCTGCAGTGAGACTGTGATTGTCACCTCTTGGGCTGCACAGCTGTACCTGATAGTAGGTGTGAAGGCAGTGAGCTGTCCTGCAGTCTCAAAACAACTCACTGCCTTACAGCTTCACAGGTTTGTACTTGCATTCTGCACAGGCCTCAAGAAATGCAAGGGTGTGTATGCCCTTCATATATATATATATATTGGGGCTTTTGGGACTGCCTGCTGGAGGAGATCAGGCATTGCCTGCCCCCTGTGGTGAATTTTTCCTTCCTCTGATCCTACCTTTACCAATCTTGTTTCCATTCTCACGGTGCTCAGTGGCACAGGGCAGGATGCTCCCCCAGCATCACCATCTCACAGCACATCACTTCCAGGGGAAGCGGCACTGGAGGGGGTGATGGCTGCTTAAAAATGTATCTGTGTGCAGATGGCGAGGCAGATTATTGTTCATCCTAGGGCGATGATGATGATGTGCCAGCTAACTGCTGGTTGTCCATCAGAATTTATCAGGAGATGTTGTAGCAAAGCCACTGTTCCCTTCTGGGAAAAGGGAGGGAGGAAGAGAGAAGCAGCTCTGTAAAGCAAGTTATCAGAGATGGACTCATTTTGGAAGACAAGAGAAGCTTCCTATGGAGAGGAGGCTGTTTCAGAAAAACGGGAACGTTTTTAGTGTTATGTTTTTAATATGTTCTTGTGCTGTTTTATGTTGCTGCACTATGCCCAGCTCCTAAAAAGCGATGGTAAATTTATCACTTTCTTCTTGCCTTTGTCTCACTGGAATCGTAGAATACCTGAAATAAAAATGTGTAGAGGTTTATAAAACCTTTATGAATACTGGCTGCATGTATAGCACGAAACATTATCCATGGATGTACCTGGTTTGGGTTTTTGATCTGTGTCAGAGGAAAGGACTCGAGATCTTCTGTGCTGAAGACACTTCACAGACGTGAATTCCTTGTATACTCACAAACTAAACTAGGCAAAAGTTTAGTCAACCCACTGAGCTGAAAGGCAGTATCAGAGGTACAATTCCAGAGTTTCCACGCTTTGGTGATTTGAAGGATAGTTCACACCTTCAAAGTGGTGTGTGTTTCTTATTATCTTTCTTTTTTTTTTTTAACTGTTTGACTAAACTGGTTAATGAAGTGCTGTAACAATTAGCATATGTGGCATTCTGTTTAATCAGAGTAAGAAATAAAATAGGGAATACACTTCGGGTATTGTTTCTGTAATGGAAGACAACAGTAAATTGAGATTGCTTAGATAACCTGTCAGTCTATCTTATTAACTCAGTAAAATGTTTTAAACTTTTTATGTTGTGTCCTCAGCTTCTGTTGTCCCATCCTGGCACATTCTTTCAGTGTATGAGAGCTCTGACCTCCAAAGATACATTTCGCTGAAGTGTGATTTGTGAAGAACTTATGTTATTGTTTCTGAAGATGTTTCAAGTGATATATTAAATACTTTATTATCTAGAGCTGTCAGACACGTACAGTCAACTTCAGTATTGTGTTTTTCACAAGCATATGTTGTGAGATATAAAAGGTGGGATGGAATTTGCTTTCTTAACCTCTTCTCTTTCCTTTTATACTTTCTTTTGAAATGATGGTATAGTTTTAGGCCATTAAAAAGGTACGTCCTGTGTCAAATAGCCTGAAGTCTCTGTCTGCATTGTGACAGTGAGTAGAAAGCAGGGCAAAGGCAATTTAAGCTTTTTTGGCTCTTAGTTTACAGGTGATCAAATTTGAAACACTGGCCATAAGAGGAAATTTACTTGAAACAGAAATAATACAGACTAACATCAAGAGAGGTAGTCCCTCTGGACTCAAGATTTGCAGATGTCAGGCAGGCTTTTTATTGCTTTATCTGGCATTACTATAAGCTTCATCAATATGTCTTCTTAACAGCTCCATAAGCAAGATGTCAGATCACCATTAGGTTATTTATTATCTTGTATTATCTTTTTTTTTTTTCTTTCTTAATTATTCTTGGTATGCAGATTGCTGGAGTGAGGCAGGTTTAGTGAATGTTACATACTCAGGGATGCTCTATACATCCCGAGCATTTTGCTGCTGCTGAGTGATACACATATTCTGCAATGAGAAGTTTCATGTTTCTTTTCATGAGCACTACTATATGTTTACCATGAAGTCTGTGATAAGAAATTGCAGTGCAGTAGGCAAGAACTGTAGAAATGCCTATTTTTAATGTGTGCATTTGGCACTTTGCTGTCTCACTGGATCATCCTATCACTTTAGTTCTTTTCATTTACATAGGGCCATGTGGTTCTCACTGCATGAATTAGAAGAGAAAGGGGTGGGTCAGGTAAGAGAGAGTTTTCCCCGGGTGCTTTCAGTAATGCTCCCTGTTACTACAATGACACAGTGAGAGAAAGGCAGGCTGGCACTGAATGCACCACCTTTGCAGGAAGCTTTCCATCTCACTGCTCTGGACTTTCCTTTCCACCTTCCTGCTGGGTCAGGCAGTGGCACTGAGCCCACAGCACTGTGCAGAAGGCCCAGCAGGTAGGGTTCTGCTCAACTCTAATCCTTTCCTGGCCACTGGGTGCAGTTTTGGGTGTCTTGTTGGCTGTGGCCAGTTTTTACTAGGAAGGGGGAAAAGACAGTAAAAAGAGTAAAGAAAAAAGGACAACTTTTCTGTACGGGCTTTTTTTTTTAAAGGCATTTTACTTGAGGGGCATGGCTGTATAGAAGTGTAGCTAAAGGAACAAAAAAAAAAAAGATTACACTGAGACTACAGTTTTCTTGATTGCAAGTCACAAATGAGGTTTCACATGCTCAAATGTAACAAATATTAATAATACTTAGCAATACAGCAGAGTAAATAGGTATGATGTTCTGGCAGAGCACGTGTGTATGCATGTCATATATTGGTATTGGTATATGGGTATTGTTCAGCTTGTACAACTGAGAATACAAGGCAGCTGATGAGAGAAAATGCTAATTTGCATCATCCTTTTTATTGGCAGCCAAGAGTGAATCCCCAAAAGTCAATTGGAGAGCAGTAGCTGTTCTTATTGCATGCTGTTGTATAACTTAGCAGGGATGGGGTACCTTTCAAAAGCTGCAGGCTGGGAGCATGATCTTTTGCACCAGTGAATAGCAGATTCAGTCAGTGCTGCCTGTCCCAAACCTTCAGAAAGGAAGGTAAGAGGACAAAGTCTGCTTTGATAATACACTGCCTTCGTTCTGAAGTAACCAGCATCTGAAAACCTGCTTTGTTCCTCGTCAAGGGTCTCCAGAGCCTCTCAGAAAACAAAGAAGGAAAAGCAGACTGAAGAAGCAGTGTGTCCTCTCTGCTGGCCCATCTTGCAATGCAATTGAAAAGAGCTAGAAAGAACACAGCGTTGCTTCCTCCTCCTCACTGTTGTCAGCTGCTGCCATCAGGCTCCCAAGGCCTGTTTCTGCTTGAGGCTTTAGTATAGAAACCCATGCCTTCTGGCAATGGCCCGTTGGCCTTTCAAACACTGCCTTGGGAGGATGGTTTAAGCACTTTGTTCTTGCTTTTTGTTATTGAAAAGGTTCCCGGTGGGTACATGGGCAGATTTGCATGAAATGCAAAGGCTCAGCATCCCTTGAGGAAACTTCTTTTTAACTGGAGTTTATTATAATGAGGAAAAAATGACTTTTTAGACCTTTTGGGTTTTATTAATCTCCATTGTTCTCCATATGTGGCCCTAGTAGCTTTGTGGAGGAAGCTTACACAGTAGGGAGTAAAGATTTTCAGTTGTTGACATTTCTGAGCCATCTTCTATTGAAATGGATGTCCTTTTGGGTGACAGATATCATAGCAGGTGTGTCAGAGCTGTAAATCCCTTTTCTCCAGGAATCTCTTGTATGTTTCTAAAGGGATACGTGAGTTACAGTAAACATGGAAGAACACATCTCTCCCAGAGAGTCACAGGTTGTTTGTTAAGCTGTCGTGGCTTAACATACTGATCTCAGGTATGGGCAGTATTTCAAGTTTTCTGAAATGGAGGAGTGGGAATGTGGGTGGGTCGTGAATGAATCTCTGAACATTTCTCTACTTTGGTTTCCCTGCCCCTAAGTGCTTGGGATTTTCAAGGATGAGAAACGCTGTCCTTACACGTTCTAAGGTGTTGCCAAGGGTGTCTTATCTCAGCAGTTCCTATTTTTGTTAACAGCAGGGTTCATTTCATGCCAAGAAGGTCCAGAACAAGTGCTGGACACTATTTTTGGCCATCTGCACTAACATTCTAGCAGCGCCATTTTTCCAAGTTATTCCAGTGATAATGTGACTGCCTGAGTAAAACCCACTTTGCAGCTGAACTGAGACCTTCTGTTTCCAGGACTGTCAGTTCCTCAGTTTTTATACATTTACACACTGTTCCCAGTTTTTATGCATTTACACGCTGAACACATGCGCATACTAAGTGAAATTTTATTCTGATTGCAGTGAGAAACTAGTTAATGGCAGTTACAAAATAGATTTATTTCACCGTTTGCTAATGGGGCTGTGTTACAGAGTATGCCTGTATCTTTTTTTTTTTTTTTAAAGTATCCATCTTCTTATATTTTAAACAAATTGTTTTTATCCTTCTTTGAATGCTGGAGAATTGCATTTCTGAGACCTCCTGAGCGCGTTTCTGGTAGTATTACCTCATCTAAATCAGAAATAGTGCTGCTGCGTAAGTGCCATTAAATGTTGTGTCTGCTACATCTATGTTACAGTAATAGAAGCTTTGAAAAGAAACTGATTGACACTAATCCCAAATGAAATGTTTACTCTCTTTAATACCTGGTGGGTAATTCAGTGTTCTGAATCTATATTAAAGATGAAAAATGTTTAAGAAATGTTATTGAGGCTCAAAAGCAAGAACTCAAAAGTCTGAGCTGTTCCGTGGCGTGTATATATTATGAAATGGTGTTGAATTGTATGATCAAATACTGGGTTTTGCCCTTACTGAATTCACTAAACCTTTTTTGTAGGCTGATATAGTGAGTTTTACAGCAGAAATATACAAGACTGCTTCCCAAACCAGTTATACCTGTGGGTTGGATAGTGAATGCAGCCCTGAGGATCTTGATCTCATATTCCTGCCTCTCCCGTGGAGTCCGGAATCATGTTGAGCAGATCAGTGAAAAAAGCATTTGCAGGTGAACAGTCCTTGCTCAATAACTACTTCAGAGAAAGCTACCTTAAAATCTTAAGGTCTGATGCTGGGAAGTGTTGATCTCATAAATGTTTCAGCGTCAGAGCTGGATGTTTCATTACAGAGTTTGGGTTCCTTAAACAGTGACGTTTCCTACATATGGTCTAGCGTTTGTACCCCAAGAAGCTCTAAAAACAGCGTGTGCTCTGATCTTAACCAGGGTGTCCAGACAGGACTAAAGTAAAATTGTACACTTTCTGTGTCACATTTCAAGATAGAGTACTGCCGTCAGCCTTGGGCTGTGGCATGTCCTCAAGAGCCTGAGATCCAGTGGGCCATGAAACCTCTCTTAGAAAGATGAGATGTGGCACTGCATTTTATGTAACACACTGTGCACGGTAATTGGCTTTTTTAATGCATTTATAGAAACACTGAATTACTTGCAGGGAGAATAATATTGCTGTGGTGTTTAGGAGACAGGTTTATTTGGTAGGTTTTTCTATCCTTTGCCTAAAGCAGAAGTCAAATACAAATGCAGATGGACCTATAGGTCTCCACTACGGGGAGAAAAGAGAGATGGGGAGAGAGAAGGCTAGGCAATACAACTGGCAGGAGATTGATCTTTCCTGGGGACAGGAACTTGTTTCTCTCTCAGGCACATTGAGTCTTTCTCACTGAGATACTAGGGGTGGATTCATGAAGGCTGAGTAGTCCCTTTAGCTGTGAGAGTCAGTAAGGATCAACACATCCTGAAGTCTAATCTGCATTATCATTAATCCAATCACCCATCAGTTGTTTTAACAATTAGCTCTGTTACTAGCTTGGTTCATTAAAGTCATTAAAACTCTCTTTGCCTCGGTTTAACCCCCTCAGGTTCCCACTGCTAGTAGATGACCGTCCCTATACACTAACATGGAGTGTGTTTATGTTGTGGTAAATAACAATCCAGGTCTGTAGCCACTCGACCTACTATTTCTGTCAGTAATGATTCAGAGAAGTGCCTTTAGGTGCTGTCCTAAATAGTCCTCTAAATCCTGAAAATCAGTGAGAAACAAAAGGAACTTAATTATAATTTGTACTGACAGTGATGCCTATTGCGCAGACTGCAAAGTATTTCCATTAAATTAGTTTGGATTGTTTGTGGAGGGAGGATACAGGAATTGCTGTTTTTCTTTCTTTTTTTTTTAATTTGTTTTTTTTGCATTCTGTGCAAAACTTGTCAAATGCTTACTTTATGCTGAGCTTTAAAGCTGAGCTTTATGCTCTATGCATCCACATTAGTTTAAACTGCTTAGGAAAAACTCATCAAAAACAGTTTGACTGTTTTGAAGAATGGGCTGTGAAAGCAGAATAAGAGACAGGGGAAAGGTAGCTTCCGTTGCCTGTGTTGTAATGTTCTGAATGGCAAGTTTTGCTGTTAAGAGATCTTTTGTCTCTCTAGCTTGTCTGGCATTTTTCTGGATCCCTGTTGGTAGGAACCTAGGAACTCCTGTCCTTTCCTCGTAACCTTAATAGTCTCTTTTTCGCATCAAATGAAGCACACAGGGTTAGAAAGTGCTGAAATTCGTGTTTCTTATGCATCCTGTGATATTTTCTCTTCCACAGATTTTTTGTATTTTCCACACTGAAAGATGAGCTGCGTGCATATAATGGACTTTGTCTGATTTACTGCAGAAGAACTGAAAACTTGTAAGAGTCAGGGAAATACTGCATGAAAATGGCTGCAGCAGATGTGATCTGATGAACCTCCAGGCCAGCTGTGTTTCTGTGTTGTTTCAGGTTGGATATAAGGAAAAAATCTTCCACAGTGAGGGTAGTGAGGCACTGGAACAGGTTACCTAGTGAGGTGGTCGATGTCCCATTCCTGGAGACTTTCAAGGTGGGGCTGGATCAGGCCCTGGGAGCCTGATCTAGCTGTGGTGTCTGTTCATTGCAGGGAAGTTAGACTAGATGGCCTTCAGAGGTCCCTTCCAACTCTAAGGATTCTATGATTTCTTAGGTATCTCAAACCAAATACTGCTCCAGTCAGCAGATACTGCTGAAATTTTGCTGCCTGTGCCTTAGATCACCCTCTGTGTAATGGTAATAATGCTACTTCTAAAAGAAAGTTGTAGCAGGTTTTGAAATAAATTTCCTTAATGTTTTGTGCTTGCAGTCAAGAATGAAGAGTTGGGTGAGATGAACGCTGGAGTAATAAAAATGAGCTGAATGATCACAGTATAAAGTACAGTGTCATGCATCTAGCATCCTTTGTAAATATCTCATGTAAATGTGGAACTCCTCAACTGGAAACTGTGGAGAAGGAAGAAAGGTCTGTGAATGTTGCAATAGCTTGTGATAATTGAAGCAGCTCTTCCATGATCTTAAAAGGTCTCAGTAGCCATCGAAGAACTAAAGTCATTGGGATTTTGGGATATTTCATCTGGAGACTTGCACACATTTCAGCTTTTTCTGTATAGCAGAAGGATGAGAACAAGCTGGAGAAAGTGTGTTATGAGACAGATAGCATGGCCAAAGGGATGGGTGGCCAGTTTTCTTAGGGGGAAAAAAATGCAAAATTTGTTTAGACTGGCAAAATGAAGGTGGAGGAAATTAGTAAGGACAGCAATTTGTAAATATATCTGAAGGATTAACAGCAAGATGGAAGCTGGCTGAGGTGAGATACACGTTTTGGCACAACATTTTGAAATGAATGGGAGTAAATTTAGGTTGTAAGTGTCAGAGTAGTGTGAGTCTGAGGCAGCATCCCAAAGGAAAGAGTGGCAGAAAGACACCTTTGGCTGGATATGAGCTTGATCCTTCTAGGTACTGGAACAGGCTGCCTAGGGAAACTGTAGATGCCTTATGCATGGAGGTCTTCCTGGGATCCTGCCTGTAGCAGGTGGTTGGAACTGGGTGGGCTTTAAGGTCCCTTCCAACCCAAATAATTCAGTATTTCTATAGAAAGCCTTGGGCAGATTGGTTTCCAGTTAAAATGTGTAAATATGTGATGAGCCAAGCTAACACAGTGAAAGCAACATTAATTCTGATGTCTCCTGTCTCTGCTAGCTCTTCTTGCACCATCACTGTCTTTTTGCACACAGGAGAACTAGAGCAGATGTAGTGCACATGCTTGGGCATTGTGCACGTAGTACATGTGGGAGGTTGACCTTTTCCTTGTCTCAAGTGAAATAAAGTCATTGGTAATGGTCCATAACTATGCTGGCCCTATACTTTAGAGCTTGAGCTGCTTTAATCACAGCATGCCTCAGGGAGCCAGATGACCGGTGTATCTTGTCCTTGAGAGTGTGGGAGCAGATGAGATCTTTCACATGGCTGGTTTTTAACATGCGTGTTCCTGAACAGGATATAAGTGCTCTCCGTTGGTATTTCCAAGATGCAAGAAAGCTCCAGCTTATCTACTTGCCCTGCCTTATGCAGCGTATTTGAATGGAAAGCCATCAGTTGTGGCCATACTGAAGGAAGAAATATGTCATCAGAGTGGGAACATTGCCATTGTCAGGCTTTGGATGCTCTTCACGTTTGTCATATGCAATACATATTCGTAAGGAGCATGTGTCACTGCTGATGTGATGTGCCATGTCATAAAAGCTCTGGTGACATTTTGTGACCTCTTAATGTCTGACAAGAGGTTTGCAGCGTATAAATGCCATCTGCCATGACAAACCAACTTCTCAGTTCTCTAATCACATACGCCTCTTCTGAAATGCTACATCACCACAAAAAAACAGCATGTTAATGGAGGAAGCCTGTCATTTCACTCATTCTCAGATTCTTTACATAATTCATCTATTAACTTCATTTTCTGTTTATGACAAGCCCTGAAGGGTGGAAGTTACAGAAAAACCATGATAGCTTCAGGAGTTCTGTTTCATTAGAGCTCTATTTATTGTGATTCTTTGGTGCTGTGAATTGGAACCATTCTCCCTATGATTTTAATTTCTCACGTATACTCTTGGGATTCACAGATGGACATGTTTTCACAGCACGAGCTGTCTCAGGAACATGCAACAGAACTTTGTGGCTGAGGTTAGGGAGTAGGTTGTAAAAAGAGGAGAGTTTTCCTCGTCTTTGTTTGCTTAGACCATTATGGCAACTGAGATGTGCTAATTACTTTAAATTGATTTAACTTGTGCCAGTTTGTCATGCTGACAGCCTCAGATGTGGGATAAGGAGACCAAACTTTGGCTTCAGTTTTTGCCAGGCTGACATCTTTTATAGTTGTTCTGCTCTTACATCAATAGTGGCGATTTTTGTAGGATGAAAAAGTAAGCAATGCTTTGTGCTTTGATGGGAGAAGAGAGCACTTTATCCACTTACCCTTCGCATTGCATACTCCTGGTGTCAGGGGTTCTAGCTTTTACATGTAGGTAGGACAAACTTTAAAAAGCTTTTGCGGGAAGTTTGTACGTGTTACAGGCCCTATATACAGTTGGGTTAATTTACAAGTAACAATGAACAGTATGTATTTTAGATGGTGTAAGGTAAAAAATTGCTTTTCTACAGATTGGTGAAAAGGAACAGATTCATCTTCCTGTCCTGAAGTGTTGCTATGTGTTTCCCAAGAGCTGCAGAAGCGTGGTTTAGCCCTCACAGCCAACTGGGCCTGTTTTAATCACTGTGCTACGGGTGGAGAAGAAGATAGGCTGAAAAATGAGATGACGAGACCAACAAAACTGTGAATGCAGCAGGGCAAGGTGCTAGAAGCCCTGGCTTGCAAACTTGTTTCGCTATGTCATGCTCCAGTACTGTGGGCCAGCCCCCTTCTTCCAACTGTGTTTGTAATTACTATCAGTGTTGTATGCAGGCTCCGGTACTGATCCTAACACTGACTGTTGGACGTAAATGTAGCCAGAGGAGAGCTGCAGCAACTCTCCTATGAAGAAAGGCTGAAGGAGTTGGGTTTGTTTAGCTTGGAGAAGTAGGCTCCAGGAAGGAGCCTTCCAGAACTTGAAGGGAGTTTACATGCAGGAGGGGGCCAACTTCTTACACAATCAGTGACAAGACAAGGAGAAATGTAAACTAAGAGAAGGGAGATTCAAGTTAGACATTAGAAAGAAATTCTTACTCATAGGGTGGTGAGGTGCTGGCACAGGTTGCTCAGGGAAGCTGTGGATGCCCAATCCCTGGAGCTGTTCAGGGCCAGGTTGGATGGTGCCCTGGGTAGCCTGGTCTGGTGGATGACAACCCTGCCTACGGTAGCAGGGTTGGAATTGGGTGGGCTTTAAGACCTCCTTCCAACCTAAGTCATTCTATTATTTTATGATTTCCCTGGTACAACTTATCCTCAGGCTCCCTGTTAATGAAAAAGAGGTCTTTTTCTTTCTTTATTAGGATACTTAGAGATGAGCCTATATATTTTTAGGTGCCATGGAAAGGGTAAGTAAAAAATCACACATGAGAAATGTGAAAATCTCAGAGCATGCTGGTGTACATATGTAAGTTTTGGGGGAGAAGGATTTGCTTGTTTCAAGGCTAAGTCATTGTGCTGCACTGCTGCCCTCATAGCAGGCCATATGGCAGGGTCCTACTGTGCGAGTACTTCCCTAAGGTTCCTGCTCACAGATGGAGCAACGGAACCAAAAGGCCTGCTGTGCAGGAGTTCAGTCAGGTTTTGTAACTGCATTGCCAGGCAACCATTTCAGTCGCCTTTCTGTTTGACCTGTTTTTCTAGTTCCTGGTGAGCTCTGTGAAACAAGCTTAGTTGATCTCATACAGTCGTATATATCAATCTTGGTTGATTTCATACAACTGTTAGTTTACCATTCTTAATTACAAGAAATTAATGTGAGGGAAATACTTTTGCTACTCTGCCGTAATGACTGGTCTGTTTGCCATGGCCTTACATCAGGAGGAGAAGCCATCTTTTTGCGTGAATTTCATGGTGACAGTGGTTGTACTAACAGTTACTGCAGAGCTGTTTGGGCAGTGTCAAGCTACATGCCACTTCATTGTGAAACTGAATTGTTCTGGGGGCCTGAGAGATAGCAATGCCAGCACCTGGAAGAGATGATATGTGAGCTGCCAGCGGTACAATGTGAAGCTTTTTATTGCTGCTCAGTCGTAGATAACATTTTAAATGTCTAGCAAGAAAGAGTGTGTGGGATTAGGGAGTGTCTCAGCAATGGTACTGTAACACATCTGGGCGTTCTAGAGTAAGGCTCTGTACCCCAAGCTGAGTGTCACTAAGTGACAGCAGAGTGCTGGCTTTGTTTTCCGCTTAAATAATAACCAGGTACCCTCGTTGTGGAAAGGGAATGTCAGGGTGCGAAGAACTACTTAGCATCAAGCAAAGGAAACAGTGAGGCATTGCTGTTGAAAGTGCTGCATGAAGAGCTGGTCTTATTGCTTTTCTTCTGATGTTTAGCAACTTTTTTTTGTTGTAGAAACTTTCCGCTGTACTTTCTGTGAGACAGAAGTGGAAGAGGATGAGTCGGTGATGCCCAAAAAGGATGCAAGGACACTCGTGGCAAGATTTAACGAGCAGATCGAGCCCATCTATAAGCTACTGCGTGAGACAGAAGATGTCAACTTAGCCTATGAAGTCCTCGAACCAGAGCCCACTGAGATTCCTGCCTTGAAGCAGAGGTGGGAACGGACCCTGTCTTCTCTGACCACACTGCTTCCTCATAGTGTGTTCATCTGCTCCGCGAGGCTTTCCCGAGCCTTGTGCATTAGGGACTCACTTGTTCAGCACCAGTGGTGCAAGCCACTGACAAATTCCGTGAGGAATGTGTGGTTTATAGGAGATGACTCATCCACTTATCCCCAAACACTTTTTTAAAAAACAAAATGGATTATACTCCAAGCCTTTGCCCCAGTATTTAAGAAATGCAAAACGTGGCCATTTTGCAAAGCTCTGTAGATGCCATCTAGTCTCTAGAATGCTTTTTGGCCGCCCCCTTGCTGTCCCACACACACTGTTCTCTGAAACCATTCCTTATCTTTCATCTTCTCCTTTTACTTCCACACAGCTTTTGAAACTAAGCTAACTGCATTCCACACTTTGTGTTTCAAATCCATCTGTGACAAAACTAAATTGAAGACATCATTTGTAATAAGTGTATTTTTTTTCCTGATTTTCTTCTGCTTGTTACACTTCTGGGGCATTGACCGCTTTGTGGTCAGAAAATCTTTAAAACATTCCTGCCCTTGGGAAATGACACTTTCTTTCAGAACTTTTGTAGTTGTACAAAACCCAGTGATGTTTAAATGACGCAGAAAGATGTGGGGAGCTGTCAGTTTTGTCAGCTGTGGTGAAATGTGATGCGCTTTTCTCTGCTTAAAAAATAATTAAACACCCAAGAAAATCAGTACCACAGGGGGAAGCATTCCCACCACGCCTTGGGATGCTTGACTTTAGTTAATGGGAGAAGAAGCTGGAGACTCTTTTCTTTGCTTTCAGACTAACCTTGAGAGAGAAGGTTCATCATATATTAATACTAGACAGTTTCTAATTAGTATAATAAAAATAACTTGTCCATAGTCTTTTTCTGGCAAAGGATATAGCTAATTTTGTTCATCGTTCTGATAGGAAAACAGAAGCAATATATGGAGGGGAGATTTTTCCAAGGTCACTCAACATGTCTTTGTTGATATGGGGAATCTTTGAAGCCTTTGTTCCCAAGCTGAATCACTACATTTTGCTTTAAAAACTATGTTCTGTAGTTTGTGAACTAGAACTGGGATAACCCCACCAAAAAGAGGGTCATTTCTCAGTCTTCCCCACGGCTACCTTGTCTCTGCACACAGGAAATCACAATGACTAAAGCCTGGTGTTGTCCCATGATTAAAGAGGAGCACCCACTTACTTGACTCTTAAATACTTAAAAAACACTGTAAATGATTAATTACTCTGTGCAAGGAATGACAAAATAAAGAAGCATTTTAAAATCCTTACTTGAGCACAACTTACCTCAGCACATATGATGATTTAATTATTTATTAGCTCTTATTAATTCAAGGCAGCTAATTGCATAAAAGTACTGCTGTGAGATTTATTTATTTTTTTAAGTGCCAAATCCTAGGTTATTTATTACGGCCATTTTGTGGAGTCTCAAGTTTTTGAAATCATTGACAAAACTGACTTTTGATGATTTTGAAACAGAAAAGATCACAGAGTGCCCACGTCTCTCTGTGTGGACACATGCAACTGCAGGTGTTGAAGATGGTAGTTGTAACCAGCTACACTGGCAGCGTGCAATTGTCATTCACCTGCCCTGGAAACTGGTCGTATTTCCACCTATACTTCCCTAGGAGTCAATGGCTGGAGCCAGGGGAAAAAGTACGTCTTGGATCTAACAGAACAGTAAGATCTCTTCTTGCAGTAAGGAATATTCAGCTAGTCAGATAGCCTTGAGACTGCACACTTCTGCTAGCAGTACAGTAGAAGATGCAGTTGCATAAATGATGCAGAGAGTTGGGGTATGTTTACAAAGTTCACCGAGGTCTGAGAGTTGACAAAATGCCTACATTATTCCAGGTGAATGTGACACATTGCAGTAGATGATTTAAAGTAATTCATATTGTAGGTGTTTCTTACAGCTGTTACCTTCATTTTGAAATGTTCCTGACATTATGGAATAAGTATTTTGCTACTGAATGATACTGCGTGGGCAAAAAGTCCATTTCAAACATACTTCTGGGCACCTCTGTGTGAAAGTGTTATTAGGCAGCTCCTGGCACTAGAGAGTATTTACCTGTCACAGTGCAGCGTGGAGAGGGAGAGGCTGGGGGGGAGTTGCATTGTGCATCTTGTGAGGAAAGTGGATTACATAAAATTGTCAGGGAAACGCTAGTTACAGATTTCTATTGTGTGGGAAGCAGAGCGGTGCTTTTCACAGAACACATGCCTGTCTTGGAAAACTGAAAGGTGCCAACACTTGAAATAACACACTGGGAAGAAGGTCTCTCTGTGTGGTTCCTTAGGTTATGTAAGCAATGCATGTGCAAGAGTCTTTTCCTTCAGCCCAGAAATTCAAGGTTGCTGTGAAGCTTTCCTAGCGGGGCTGCCCGTGGGAGAGAAGCAGTTAGCGTGTGGACACATGCTAACACAAATATTGTCAAGTATTTTGCTGTCAGATCCCAGCAAATGCACTGTGAACAGTCCTCAATCCTAACCGAGGCTCAACACGCTGATATTTTGTATCTGGGGAGGAAGGATGATGACCTGCCTGTGTTTCCCCGTCGTTCACACCTAAATATTGTGCAGAATTAAGCTTGTCTGGCAATGGTTAAATTCTCGCTGATTTAAAAAAGATGCATATTACTCAGGTCTCCAACTGCAGCCTTATTTTAAGCTTCTCCGTTGGAGGAAAGGTTGCTGGGTAGATAGCAGCAAATGAACCGTGCTCACTCACAACTTGTGTCAGCTCAGCTGATAGCAGCTGGCAGCAGAACAGGAACACTGCTAGCATCCGTCATTGATTTCCTCTGGACAAAAGGAGAAACTCAGGCAGGTCTGGTACCCGTGAAAAGCCTTAGCAGCCTTCGCCGCTGGCAGTTGGGTGGCTGCAATTCTGTGGAATCTAATAGGGCTTGTGGATGGACTCAGTGTGCAGTGAACCCATTGTTTTCTCTGTGAAGATGAAATACAGTTTGGAAGTAGAGGAATAGTTACCATTGGCTTCCCCCACCTGGAGAGCAGAGCTGCATCTGTAGCTGGAGAGTATTTTTGGCTCATTTCCATCTGTATGCAGAAAATACTTCGCCTGATGTCCTCTTTCCATCAGATTCAAGCAGGTCTGTTTCCTTTCTTCATCAGTCTCCTGAGCTAGACAGGAGCCTGAAGGAAAATGTGCTGGCAGCAGCTCCTCTCAGAACACAAAGGAGTGCTAGACTGTGCCTGTCCTACCCTCCGATTCTGTTTTCACCTTTCTCCCTCCAGCTTTTCTGCTGTGAAGACAGTTCTATCTTATCTCTTCCTACTCCCCAGCACCACACGAAGCCCTTTGCCCAGCCCATGTCCTTGGTTTGAAGCTGTCCTCTCATCTTTCTCTGCCTGGATTTCCCACTTGTCCCAGGGCAGTCTGTGGACAGTGTGGATATCCTGCATAATGGGGGAGATATGATTTATGGGGGCACTGTCACTCACCATTCAAGCAGGGTTGTATTGGTATTTTTCATGGCGAGTTAACCCCTTCAGGAGCCCTGAGGTTAGTATCTCAGTGACTGAGCATACTGGGTCTTCGCTCCTGTCATCTGACTTACTTAAAATTTGGTACTGGATTTTGTGCAGTACGAGGTTGCTATATAAAAGCAAAAAAAGAGACTAGATGCCAAACACCAGATTACTGTGTGACCTGTGACTTTTAGTTCGGGGTATTCTGGGATTGTGCATTTGTTTTCATGTAAGTGCATCAGCATCCTTAGTATTACCTCTTCTCTTCAGCATGTTCTAGAAGTTGCCATGGCCTTACGTAAGTCTTCCCATTAGAGACCACAAGTTGCCCAAATCAGCAAGCTGCTGTAGAAATTCCTGGAGAAAAGGAAATTGAAGTTCTTGGTGCAGATCATGGGAGACTGTCGTGTTTAAGTGCTGAAGTGCTGGCCAAGAAGGTTCTTGTTCTGAGTGCTCTGTTTTTGTCTCTTTGACTTCTGTGTAGCAAAGAACGTACAGCTGGGACTGGCTCAGGGACAGCTGGTGTTACAGGCGGACACCACCGAGAAGCCTGGACTACAAAAGGACCATCTTATGAGGACTTGTATACCCAGAACGTTGTCATTAGCATGGAGGACCAGGAGGATGCTAACAGATCTGCAAGTGAAGGAAAGCCAGCCCGAGAGAGGCCAATTTGGCTGCGGGAGAGCACAGTGCAGGGGGCTTATGATCCTGATGAAATCAAGGATGGTAAGAAAATTCACCCAGCAGCAGTGCTGCTCTGCTTATGTCATGCAAAAATTACATTCCCCCTTGTGTACAGCTGCTGCTCCCAATGCTCCACATTTTCTCAGCTCCTTTCTGCTGTGCAAAGCACCTGTGGTGTGGGTAAATGTAAAAAATCCCAGTTGATTAGATCCACAGAATTGTTTGCGTTTCTGAAATGTTAATTATCTGTTACCTCTTCCTATACCTTTATTAATGGATGTTCTCCTACCTTGAGTGTTTATTGCTTTCGGTTGAAGGTCTTTCAGTTTCATCTAGAAAGCTGGCCCCCAGTGGGACACTGCTAGAAAATAGCATTTATTAACGTTTGCTGACTTTGAAGTCAATCAAATCTTCCAGCAGTGTTTTTGTGCTCCCAGCATACAAAAAAGTTTATATGAAGAGTATATCAGAAATAAATTTTCTGGAAGCACAGTAGGAAAGCGTGTCACAGGTGAGTCTTTGCTTTCTGTTCGTTTCTCACTGCCTTTGCTTTTATTTTCATTTGTTTTGAGGACAGGTTGTTGGCTGACCATAGCTAAGATCTTGTAAGCATTCACACTAAAAATCAGGAAAAAGAGACCCTTTATCATTTGTAATCGATAGGTACAGTCTTCCAAGTCACTTGGGAATTATAGAATAATCCCTGTTGGTGCCCTAGTAAGAGAAAATGGCAGAAGGGAATCATGTGTGAGAGTGAGACCCTGAAACAGTTCCTTTCCCAGCACCCGAAGAGGAGAAGAGTACTATAGGTATAGTGGAAATAAAAAAAGCAGATGTGAAAAAATGGTCAGAAAATACCTGTTGCCATTGTTTGTATGTAACACCTTCAATACAAATAGAATCCTGTAACATTATCCCAATAGATCAAACAAGGTGGTGATTAAAAGAACGGTCTCTTGCAGCCTGTAGCAGATGATGTTATTCAGGAGCCATAGAGTTCTCACCACATTTTTCTGCTAGACATTCACTTCACCTCTGCTTTTAAGCGGGCTCCTTGAGATGGCTTTTGGTGTACACAGGATGAATGTTTCTCAGATGACATTGAAAGACACGGAAAGACACTCCTAGAATGCAGTGGCATCACTGCTTCATCTCACTGCTGAAAGTCAAAGAGGGAGCTTATGGAAATAGCCTGAAACTGCAGTAAGAACAAGTTCCTATGACTCTTGCATGTCATGAATAGGAAGGAATAAAATTTGGGACCACTTGGGTCTGGCAGGAGCAGTTCTCGCAATAGTCTTTTGTGCTGTAGAAATCACAGGCAGGCAGCTAAACACAAGGCTGCCAACCGAATGTCTTTGCTCTCCCTTTCTTTCAGGACTGTTGCCAGTGTGTTAGTAGTTGTGGCTATCCCCTGTTACTAAAGCTTCATTTACAATAAAACACAATTCCCATCAAGTCAGAGATGGGTCTTTTGGCCTTTATTTTACCATAGGAAAGGAGGGGCCACCAACTCCCCTTGCTTTTAGTGCAAAACAGAGGACTTCTTCCTTAGTTTACCTGTTTCTCAGCATTTTTTTGTCTCAAGTTGAAAAAAGTTACCAAATGCATTTTTAAACTCTGGAGGGAAAGGCTTGGGTGTCAGCTGCTTGGATGCGATGCTCACATCCCAGGTCTTGAAAAAGAAGGCAAGCAGCATTAATTTATGAAAGCAGAAAGCCAACACATCAGCTCCTGCAATTGTTTGCACACAGCTCCTCTTGGTGCAAGAGAGAAAGTTTGCCTTGGGGAGTCTGTCCTACTTTTTGGGCCTTTTTTGTACATAAGGTTTTCTGTATCTCTCTTTTATTTTTTCCTTCCTACAGCCTGTAGGTTTATTGATATTAGGAAGACTCACAGTACTCGGCAAACATAGGATTAGAAGTTTTTTGGAGAAAGCCACTTCTTGAGCAAGAATTTTATCTTTTGAATCTGGGAACTGCAGGCACCCTGCCTGCCCAAACCTCATCAGACCCCTCCGAGCTATTGTGCAGCTAACCTTACTGAAAAAGGGACACAGACCTTGCATCTGCCAGCTGGGAAACCACAGTTCCTTTCAGATAGGAGATCCAGGTAGAGGGACAGACACACTGGCCTCGCTGTTCTGGCTGAGCTGCAGGTTGGCATGGGGAACAGCAGCTCTTTTAACACAGCCTTTCACGCTGTGCTGCGCAGTGTGGCTTCAGGCTGTGAGCTTCATCAGCTTTGCAGGATAAATCCCACGCACTCACACCATGATCCTCTAATGAACTTTTCCCCTTCCTGCCTGATAAGTGCAACCCTGAGCTTACCAGACTGTTTTATACAGTCTGTAAACAGTGCTGTTTTATAACACATGATTTCCTTATACTCCTTGCTTGGATCCGTCTTAATCCTCATAGATGAGGAGCCCTGCAGGGTAGGGGCAGACTCAGGCTCTGTATTTGTAGCCTGTGATGTAAGCTCCCCATGGTCATAGAACCATAGACTCATATAATGTCTTGGATTTGAAGGGACCTTAAAGGTCACCTAGTTCCAACTCCCCTGTCATGGGAAGAGTTGCTCCCCAACAGCTCAGGCTGCCCAGGGCCCCATTCAACCTGGCCTTGGCCACCTACATACCCTCTTCAGCTCCTCTGGCTAACTTGTTCCACTGCCTCATCACCTTCTTGAGTAAAAAGTTTCCTCCTGATATCTAATTTAAGTGTCCCCTCTTTTAGTTTATAACTATTCTCCCTTGTCCTATCACTGTCAGACCATGTAAAAAGTCTGTCTCTGCCTGTTTAGATGCTCCCTTCAGGCACTGGGAGGCCACAGTGAGGTCTCCCCGGAGCCTTCTCTTCTCCAAGCTAAACAAGCCCAACTCCCTCAGCCTTTCTTCATAGCAGAGGTGCTGCAGCCCTGTGGTCATCTTTGTTGCCTCCTCTGGATCCCCTCCAACAGCTTCACATCCTTCTTGTGCTGCAGGCCTCAGGCCTGGATGCAGTACTCCACATGGGGTCTCACAAGGGAAGAGTAGAGGGGACCAACACGGGCAGGATGTAATACCTTAATGGCTGCAAGTGCACAGGTTTGCTGGCTCATTTCAAACTTTTTGTCCACTAAAACACATAAGTCCTTTTGGGCAGGGCTGCTTTCAGGGAGTTCTCCCATTCTGTGCTCATATCTGGAATTTCCCCAATGCAGTAGCAACACCTTGCACCTGACCTTGTTGAATCTCATTAGATTATTGTGGTTCCACTTTTCCAGCTTGTCCAAGTCCCATTAGGTGGTATCTCTTCCTTCTGTTGTATCAGCTGTACTACTCAGCTTGATGTAATCAGCAAACTTGCTGAGGATGCACCCAATCGCACTATGTCATCAATAAAGATGTTGAGGAACACTTGTTCCAAGACAGAATTGTGAGATTATCACTTGTCACTGGCCTCCACCTGGACATAGAGCCATTGAGCACAATCCTCTGGCTGCCACCATCCAGCCAGTTCCTTACCCACTGAATAGTCCACCCTTCAAATCTATATCTCTCCAATTTAAAGATAAGAATACGATGTATGACCATGTCAAAGACATTGCAGAAGTCCAGGCAGATGACATCAGTTGCCCTTCCATTGTCCACCAGTGCTGTCACTTCATTATAGAAGGACACCAGATTGGTCAGGTGTAATCTTACCTTGGTGTAGCTGTGCTGGCTTTCTTGGATCACCTCCTCATCGTCCATGTATCTTAACATATCTTCCAAGAGGATCTGCTTCATGATCTCTCAAGCACAGTGGTGAGGCTCACTGGCCTGTAGTTCCCTGAATCTTCCGTTCTCTCTCTTAAAAATGGGAGTGATGTTTCTCCTTTTCCAGTCCCCAGGGACTTCTCCTGACAGCGATGATTTTTCAAAGATGATGGAGAGCGGCTCAGCAACCACGTCAGTTAGTTCCTTCAGGACCCTGAGATACATGTCATCTGACCCTCTAGACTTGTACACGTCAGGTGATTTTGAACTTGCTCTGCTTTTATAGTGGGCAGCATTTTACTTCTTCAGACCCCACCTAGAGGTTCAAAGATGTGAGAGTCATGGGAAGCCTGACTGCCAGTGAAGACAGAGGCGAGGAAGTGGTTGAGTGCCTCAGCCTTCTCCGTGTCTGTTGAAGTCTGATCTCATTTGTCAATGTAGGTATGCTCTTCTTGTCCTGTCTGTAGAATCTGCTCTTTGCCAGGCCTTTATTCCTCGAGATGATGAACTCAAACAGGGCATGCCTCCAGACTGCTTCCAGTCTTAACTTCTTTACGATCTCCTTTGCACTGGTGAGCACCACGTCCAGTAGAGCTTCACTTTAGGTGGGTCTGTCCAATATCTGGACCTGCAAGTCATCCTCAGCAGAATCCAGGAGCCTCCAGGACGTGCTTGCAGCCCACTGAGTTGTTTTCCCAGCACATATCTCATTCTCCACCAGGATGAAAGCCTGCAAGTGTGATGCCTCTTGCAACAGAAGCAAGAAGGCCTCTCCAACAAGCTCCCCTGTAGTAGACTCCAACCACCAGATGTCCCTTATTGGTCTCTTCTCTAATTTTAACCCACCAGCTCTCAACCTGATGATGTCTGATACTCAGAGGCAGCTCTTCACAATCTATCCAGATATCTTAACCCAGAGAGGAATTCCCTTGCCCCTTCTGTCCTGCCTATCCCTCCTACAGCTCTTAATCATAGTGTTCCAGTTATGCTATTCATCCCACCGTGGTTCTGTGATAGTCATTAGTTCATAGTTTTCTAATTGCACCATGGTTTCCACTCCTGCTTATTTCCCATAAAGCCTCTGCAGCTCAGAGGCACTTTAGCTGGACTGTTGGCTGTGTTACCTTCTTGGAGGAGCCCTCCCAAATCCCTTTGTGACAAACCTGAGGTTTTCCCCCTGCTTCTTCCTAAAGTGATAGTGTTCCCTGGTTCTTCCCTGTCACTCACCCCCTTCCCCCGTTGATTGCAGTTTGACTTTCTGCTGATCAGCCCAGCCAGATTGCTGCCCAGAACATTCTTGCCCCTCCTGGTCAGTTGATCCTGGTCTTTGTCATCCTAGCAGTTCATAGAACGGCTTGGGTTAGAAGGGACCTCAAAGATCGTCTAGTCCTCCAGGCTGGTAAGAGAAAACTTCACTCTCTCTGGCTTTAAAGGGAGCCGGCACAGAGAAGGGTTGAGACGTGGCCAAGGATGCACAGTGGGAGAAAGGAAATTAGGATACAGAAAGCATTCAGTGCCAGCACCCCAGTCTGTCTGAGGAAACTCTGATTCCTTTGCGTCTCTTCGCAGGAGGGCGGGACCTGGATGCCTTCCAGGAGCGTGAGGAGGGCCGGGCAGCTCTGGATGATAACGAGGAGGTGATGCGTGCCCTGCTGATCCACGAGAAGAAGACACCCTCTGCTTCTGCAGTCACTGTTGGAGGTGCCGCTCCTCTCTCCGGTGCCAATGCCAGTGACTCCGAGAGCGAGACGAGTGAGTCGGAGGAAGAAACTCCTCCCCGTCCTCCTGCTGCAGCCACCATGGCATACGGGCTGGAGGAGGAGGATGAGGAGGAAGAGTTTGAGGTGGTGGCAGAGGACCCCACCGTCACAGTGGCTGGGCGTCCCCACTCTTACAGCCAAGTGAGCCAGCGCCCTGAGCTGGTGGCCCAGATGACGCCGGAGGAAAAAGAGGTCTATATAGCCATGGGGCGACGCATGTTTGAGGATATGTTTGACTAACTGCTTCCTGACACAACATTTTTTAGACAGTTTTTTTATCCAGAGACTTACTAGTACAACAGAAGACTGAATCTTTCCTCACCTGTGCACGGGGACACTAGGGCTTCAAGCTGCCGATCTCAGGCGTCTTGCCCCACCAGAGGGGGGGAGCAGAAAGGCTGCATGTGCCAAAACAGGTAGGGGAGAAACAGTGAGGATGCTTGCAAGATAAAAATCTACTTCAGGGTGCCCAGCACAGGCACTGGTTTAACCCTCTCCATGGCCTAGTAGCTGCCTCCCCCCAATTGCTTGGGTCTCTTTTTGTTGCAGGTCCTAGTGAGCTCCATGTCCCTGCCTTCAGAGGATGCAAGCGGTCCATAGTGTGGTCAGAGTGCTCTGCAGAGGGTGTGCTTAGCTCAGAGGAGAGGGAAGTAGTGCTCTGCTTGGGCAATACTTGTGGCTGACCTCCTGCCAGCAGCCACTGGCCATGGAGCAGTCATTGCTGAGCAGCCCCTGTTCTGAGTAGCGACCCGTTCCTTTCTTTGCTCCCCCTCTCTCCTTAGTCACCTCAGCACCTCAAGGTCAAGAGTAACTCAAAACACACCCAGTGAAAGCCTTGGCAAGCACGCAGCCACTCTTTGTCACTGTAACAAAAGCCTTTCTTGGATCTGAGCTGTCAGAGAGCTACCAGGAGCTACCTTCCTTTCCTTTCCCAGCAGTGCTGCCTGGCACTTCTTTTCAGCTCTGTCCAGCCTCCAGGGCTCTGATAGCTCACAGTGGGCAGGGCTGCTGTCAGGCACTACCAGAGGAATAGCATCGCTAGTTTGTATTTTCAGTCACAGCCAGGTTGCATCGATTTAAGAGGAATCATGCAATTTTTGAATTCTGCTTTGGCATGCTCTCTTACCATAGGAAAACATGTACCAGTGCCTACAGAGCAATACCATATTTGTAAGGTTTTCGCTACCAGCCGAAAGTGATGGCTGTTTTTTTTTTAATTGTTGTGTTTTCCCATCCAGAAAGCAAAGTGATAAAAGGATTCTGTGTTTCAGAGGGTATGGGCAGCGCTGCATGCTGCTCAGTTTATATGGGCAGCGTGACTTTGCTGTTCCTTGAGGCTGTAAATCTGTGTTACACTAATTCTGCTTTCTAGGTTCTGCTAACTCTGTAATGCCTCCTCTGTGGTTTTATTCTCAGCTTCTTGATTTTTGAACTCCTCCTTTTTTAAAAGTGTTTTAAATTTGCTTTTAAGTCATTTTAAAGTGGAATAAATCAATAGAAACTTCTCTTTGTTGTCTTCCAGTTTGTCATATGTCTTGTTGGAAATCTTTGCTTGTTGGAAATCATTTTGATTTACTTGATTCGAGAAAGCAACCCATTTGAGACTCTCCTTTGGGACTGTTTGAAATCCAGCATTATAACTCTGCTCCACATTGGTTCTCCCCAGCAGAGCTCCCTGGATGCCTCTTGCTATCTTCCACACTTCCAGGGAAAACGCTTTTTTGGAGCAGTGCTGTGTGGGCCCCTTTGATCAGTGCTTCCATTCTCTTTCTCAAGGGAAGCCCATGCTACGGAGCAGACTCACTGGCATTTGTTCCAGCTAAAACTGCACTCTTGAACAGATGGATCCAGTACCGAGCTTCTAGAATCAAGCTGATAAGTCAAACTCAACGATCAGCTCACAGAAAAAAAGTTCTTTGCCAGTTCTGTCTCAAATCTGAGTTCAAGGTTAACCCAGGAGAAAAGCAGCTTCTTTTACAAAGAGCCGAAGATAGGAACTGAGAATTAATCCTGAGCGCTGTGTGATTACTCATGCTCACAGCACACAAGTGGTTTTTAGTCTGAAAAGTGGAGCTGTAGGTTTTCCCCTAGCTGCAGCAGGCTGGTGCTAGTGCAAAGATAAAGCCATCGGGCCAGAGGAAAGAAGACACTGTAGCCTGCTCTGGCTGCTGGACCACATGTGCTGTGTTCATGCTAATTGAATAATACAGAGAGTGCTCCAGCTCTGAAGCCTTCCTGTGTGGCTGTTCTGCTAACCTCATTCAAACTATTCCTGTGTCTGCTTTTAGCCTGAAGCGCATCTGATCTGATGAGTGTGCTCAATACCAGGCCCTGCAATTCAAGTTGGAAAATTAAACAGGTTCCTCAAGCTGCTCATGCCCCTGACCCCAAAGGCCCTGACACCAGTGCCCATCCCTCCTGTGTGAGAGCCTCCATCCGCTCCCACTGCACAGCTTACTGTGCCCCAAGCCTGTAGCTAGGCATGGAGTTGTTGTGACCAAAGTGCAGGACCAGGCTCTTGGTCTCATGCAATTGGTCTCAGCCCATGGATCCAGCCTGTCCAGACCCCTCTGTAGGGCCTTCCTACCCTCAGGCAGATCAACACTTCCTGCCAACTTGGTGTCATCTGCGAATTTACTGAGGGCGCACTCAGTTCTCCCATCCAGATCATCAGTAAAGATATGGAACAGGTTGGGCTCCAATAACAACCCCTGGGGAACACCACTTGTGCCCGGTCACCAGCTGGATTTAACTCCATTCACCACCTCTCTCTGGGCCCTGCCCTCCATCCAGCTTTTACCCACCATAGAGTGTTCTGTCCAAGCCACAGGCTGATTCTCCAGGAGAACGCTGTGTGAGGGGTGAACACTGTCAAAGGCTGTGCTAGTCTTAAGTAGATGACATCCACAGCCTTTCCCTCATGCACCAGGCGGGTCACCTGGTCACAGAAGGACATGAGTTTGGTCAGGCAGGCCCTGCCTTTCATGAACCCATGCTGGTTGAGCTCAGTCCCCTTATCCCACACATGGCATGTGGTCATGCTCAAGACTGTGTCCCTTTGTGTCACGTCCACACATCCCTTTAAACACTTCCAGGGACAGGGACTCTACCACTTCCCTGGGCAGCCCATTCCAAGGACTGACCACCATTTCCATGAAGAAATTCTTCATGAGAGCCAACCTAAACCTCCCCTGGTGCAACGAGGCTGTTGCCTCGTGTCCTATCACTTGTCACCCCCCTCACTGCACCCTCCTGCCAGGTAGCTGTGGAAAGCAATGAGGCCTCTCCTCAGCCTCCTCCAGACTGAACAGCCCCAATTCCCTCAGCTGCTCCTGAAGCGAGTTGTGGAGGAACAGAACAGTCCCTGCCTCCGGCTGTGCATCAGCATGAGCAAGTGGGGCTGTGGGCTCTGTCCCCTGGAAGAAGGAAGAGTCAAGCAGCACTGCAGGAAGTCATCCGGGGCTGCTGTTGTACATGTTCGTGTTCCCACTGAGCCCCGGGCAAGATGCATGTCCCTCGCTTGGTCACTGTTTGGGATACCTAACAGCAGGTGGCTTCTTTTTTAGCACCATTAATTAGGCTAAGAGAGAGCATGAACCCAATCTATGGCTAAACATCTAAACATCAATCAGATTTTGGAAGCTCCTGCTGCATCATTAGGATCATATAAAAGACAGTGAGTGTTGGTGCAGCAGCCATCCTGGCAGCAGCAGTGAGTCTCTAAACAAGATGCTTTAAATATAATAGGTAGTTTTACTTCAAACACGTTCCTGACCTAAATATAATTTGATTTCCATCCCTTTGAACGCTGATGCTGATGCAGAGATGGCAGCGGGGCTGGGCTGGCTGCAGCTCAGCTCCACTGCTGTGCACTGGGACTGGTGCCTGCTGCCTGCACGCAGCCAGAGATGAGCAGACCCTGCTGGGTGCTGGGGTCTGAAACCAGGTGGTGCTGAGCAGGAATGCGGGCGTGCAGAGATGTGCATTTGGCAGAGAGGGAAAGGGGTGGGGCATACTCGTGTGGCTAAAGCTGCTTCTGTGTATTTTTCACCTAGAATCCGTTGCCAGTCCCTTCCGTCCCATTGCTTGCTGACAGGAGGGTGAGCAGTGGTGATTTTGCAGAGGGCTAAAGCTGTGAGCAGCGTGAGGATCTGGCTGAGGTGCACCTGGTAAGCCAATCCTCCCACTCTGAAATGCTTTTGTTGTGCTTCTGACCATGGCAACCTGCCTTGCCAGAGTTGCCAGACGCTGCTGCAGGGGCAGTGCTTTCCCTACGTCCTTCAACACACGCTGCTGGGATGGGGAGGAGGAGGAAGGTGCCAGCACCACATAACGGTGGCCAGCATCTGACCTGGGTGTGCTTGGGCTGCAGCATCTGAACCAACCTTTTCCATACAGAAGAATGACTGCATAGGTCATTCTGACTGTTTTGTCAACAGCATCAGCCCCGGGCTAGTCAGTCCCCTGCACACAGGTTTTGTTGCTTCTTGAGCTAGGTATGATTTGGTACGACTGAATTTCATCTCTTTTTTTTTTTTTTTTTCTTTCCCCTTATTCTTCTCCCTTTGAAATATTTTGAATTGCTGAATTTCTCATGATGTTTCTCTGCTGCTTCTAACAATTTTTTATTTTTTTTTAATGCAAATTAGGCTGTAAAATCTTTCTGGGGAAATGTATCTGCTCTCCCTGCTCTGTCACCATCATTATTCTTCCTTTTTGTGCAACGCTTCCTTCCAAGGAGATGTACTTTGAACATCTCCCAAACCTCCCGGTGATGTCAGGAGATGAAAGCTATCCCCATTACAACAGGGATGACTGGAGAGAGCCGAGGTTGGAGGGAAATGTGGCCTTTAGAAAATGATGCATCTGGAGAGACGTTTCCTTTCCACACACTCTCTCAGGCCACATGGGTGCCATACAGAAGCAAAGAAAAACACAATATGCTGAGGAGGGCTGTGGCTCACCATCCACTTAGCCCAGCATATTCCGCTGTCTCTGAGCCCACTAGGAAGGGTAATGTGCTCTGAGTTCATCTGCCTCTGCTTTTCACCAAGCTAGAAACCTTGGTGCAAGAACACCATGCAGCAGAGAGCTGCAAAAAGGGGTTCAACTCCACACTGAGAGCACCTCATTGTTGGGGTGTTTCCTCTGAGCGTGATGTCAGGTAGGTGTATGTGGGACAGGCACAGGAAGCCCTTCAGGGAGCTTCCCAGCTCGGCTGGAGCACATCTGCCTTTGGGATGCTGACAGAGGAGGCGATTTGTAGAGCTGAGGGAGGAGCCAAAGGGGTCTGCCCCAGGAAAAATTCCAAAAGCAAAGCAAATAAACACTGTGCTTAGAAGCATACTTCTTGAGGTGATCAGAAGCACCGCGCAGGAGATAACACTGAAAGAGCAGCTCCCAACAGCGCAGGGTGTGCTGCTCATGGAAGCAGAGAAGTACCAGGAGAGCCATAACCAGGGCACTCATCTCCTCCTTAATCACAGCCCGGCCTCCAGCAGGCCTGCAGGGAGATGTAATGGCTTAAATACAGGTACTAAATGAATTCTTGGAAATGTTTCCTTCACCTGAAAGCGCCGAAAGGCTGATGGCAGTGGGCAGCTCCCAGGCTATGCTGGGCAGCCCGAGGAATGAGGGCCATGGCGACTCATAGCTGCCTGTGGTGTTCAGGCATCAGGGTTTGTGCTAGCAGTGTCAAGGCCAATCCTCACGTTTCCAAAGTTTTCCAAGTGTGCTCTTTAGCAGTCCCACATGGACAGGCATGATGCTCCTTCTTAAGCTGCTTTTAGCCCAAGGGAGAGATAAGTCTGCATTTCAGTTTGCTGTGGGCACTACGGGTACTGTGATGCTTGCTGGCTCTAGGGCTGGGCCCCAGGGATGAGATGCATTAGCAAAAAGTTACGTCTTTCTTGCAGCTAAAGATGATAGCAGCATCATAAGAGGTGTTTCTCCAGATGTCTCTCCCTCTTTACTGATACAAGCTTGTATGGGAACTGTTGAATCATGGCCTGAACCACTGACTGATCACCTGAGGCGAGCACTGAGTCAGCTGTGGGAGCACAGGTGAAGGCAACTCACCTGAATGACTGTAAGGAGCGCAGTCTGACTCTAACCTCTCCTAAACCTCATTTAAGGACTGACCACCAGTGGGGAAGGATTTCTTTTGGGTGGTTGCTCCCTTTGGAGTTTTTTGCACTGTAAGCCTAGGATACAGGTGAGTGTTTCATCTTTTTTTTTTTTTTTTTTTTATTATTATTCCTTTTCACTGTGATAATCTTTCTAGTTATACATCCTGACTACCATGCTGCTTTGAACTGTTCATTCTGTTAACTATAAAAAGTTGCACGAAATCATAGAGGAGTGGCCTTAAAACACAGAGTTGGGCCTCTGGATGCCCTTTTATCAGAAGAAGGCTCCAAAAGTCCATGGCTGTATGTGAGGGGTGCTCCAAGAAGGTGCAGTGTCCATGCTTCCAGCTCCTGGAGGCAGGAGCCCAGCTGACTAGCCAGGTCACTGACAGCACGTTGTTAACAGTACCTCACAGCATAGTGTGTTTTAATATGGGCTACGTTCCCAGGCATCTCACCTCTGGAGCTTCTTTCAGCAAGGATGTACTGAGGTTTCCTCCTCCTTGGTTGGGACAATGCCAGTAACAGTGCAGGAAAGCTGCAGAGCAGAGTATGGGGGGAGAAAAATGCAGTAAGCCGATAACACCAGAAATCCTTGCAGCTAATGTCTAGTGAGGGCCTATCACTGCTGAAGATTTGCTTTATCACTAAGAGGAAAATGGCAACTCTGGCTACAGAATCCTTAAAAACATTAGTGAAAGGAGTGGGTTTTATCATTTTAGGAGGCTTCTCCAGAGTGTGTGAGTGCTCCCTGCCCCTTGGGTGACTGTGATATAGCTGGCCAAACAGCTTCCATCTTAAGGCATGGAGATCGCAAAGACCATATCTGCTTTACCTTGTGGCTGTGGGTGGAATAATTGGAGCCCCTGTGTGACTTCCATGTTGAGGGCAGCTCTGCCCACAGCTGAAACTAATGCCATAAACTCATCTCTAAAAACAAAGCTGTGGGCAAGTCTCATGTGTCTGGTGGGAGGCAGCAAATAACAGCGATAAATGGTATCACCATTCAAAGTATTTTCTCAGTGTAAGGCTACATTAAAGTAATACACTTCTTAGAGACAAATCGACAGCAATTAGACTAATCAAATTGACATTTAAAATAATCTGACACAAGTAGAAAAATCTATTTAGCAAGTAATGATGCCAGTCATTTTGGACAGCCACTTTCAGAGTACAGTGAGAATCCTTCATTTCTGAAGCCCATGGCACTACCAGTTTTCTCCAGCTCCTTCACTTTTAGCACTCTTCCTCATGCCTCGGGAAGGTCACGGGCTAGAAAATCTGCTTCCCACAATCCTCGTGCCATCACTGCTTAAGTAAGAACCTCAGCAAAAGTTATACTTCCTTAACACGCTCCATTAACACCTTCTGGTCATGTTAAACAAGCATTAAATGCTGAATTATCATTGGAGTTTGCTTGACTGCTATTGGATGTACAGACTTCCGTTTATCGTAAACAAAACCAGACTGCTCTTGTCACTGCTGCGGTTTTGGCAGTGGAGAAAGGCTGGGTCAGTGAGGTGTGGTCAAGTGTGGGTCCATGTCAGGTCCTGAGGCCTCATTTGGGACTGCAGAATGACTTTGGCTCACTGAACATGTGAGACAGTGTCATAATTCAAGCAATGCTTGAAGTGACTGTAATAGCCCTTTGGGCTGCCATGGTACACTGCTGACTCACGTTCAACTTGCCATCAGCCAGAACCCCCACATCCCTTTCTGTGGGGCTGCTCTCCAGCTTCTCACCTCCCACTCTGTACATCCAGGGTTGTCCTGTCCCAGGTGTAGAATATGGCACTTGCTCTTGTTGAACTTCATGTTGATGGTGATTGCCCAGCCTTCTAATTTGCTGGGATTTCTCTGCAAGGCCTTTCTGCTTTTGTGGGAGTCAACAGCTCCTCCCAACTTAGTATCTGCAAATTTAGCACGTATTCAAGTCTTGTATCCAAGTCATTAGTGAAAATGCTGAGGAGAACTGGCCCTAAGATGGAGTCCTGCAGAACTCCACTAGTGGCTCTCCACCAGCCTGATGTCCCCCCATTTACTCTTAACCCTTCGTTATTTTATTCCTAAAATTAAGAATCATTATTTCCTTTGTGCTCCCAAGAAGCAGTTATGCCTTTGTCACAGCTGTGATAGTCATCACAGGCAAAGGTTTGTAATTCAGGTAGATGCTTGTTGTCATTTTCTTACTTGCCCACCATCTTTTTTTCTCCCCTAGACTACCATTTTGTCCTTTCTAACCACCTCATAGTTTCATGCATGGCTATCTACCTGCTTTGGTTTCTGGAACCATCTTTCCTGCTCAGCAGTTCCTAGATTCCAGAAATGCATTTGACCCTCTCCTTTTGCTCTGTACTAGACTGCTTTTTATCCACCGGGGTTATTTGTCCTCTTTTGGTCCCTGTGGCTGTGCCACCGCTTCCACTGCCAGATACAGTGTCAGGGACAAGCAATGGGAAGTTTCTTCTGAAGATCTCCAATGACCTGGCTCTTCCTCAACTGTAGAGAGAAATGACAGCGAAGTTGCTTGCTCATCTGTCATGCGATCTGCTGCCTGGATAGACTATCCCACACACAGAAAGCAGTTAATTTGAGTCCAAGGATTCAAACTCATCCCAGTGGTTTGAATGCGTGTGAACTTTCACAGAGTATTAGATTCAAAATTAGGTATTACCGTGTCATTCCAATCCCATTCCCATTGGAGATGTGGATTTAATGACCTTCTCGAGCAAGTCAACGTTCCTACCCAAGCTATGTACCTACTAAACTGTTGACTTTCTTGGGATACCAGGTCTCCTCTCTTTAGTCAGGACACTGGAAACATGGTCTCCAGAAGATGGGATATGTGAAGTTAACTCTCTGTTCTCCCAAATCCCAGCGACCATCCAAGGGTTGGGCTACTCAGCTGAGCCCCAAACCTTGATAACATGGACCACAATAGAGAGCAAAGTGCAAAGGTCTCTGCAGCGCTACAGCATGGATCTGTGAGCATTTATTTCCACCAGTTTCTGCATTCCCTGTTTCTCCTGTTAGCACAGATCTACCCCAGTGCCACCCCATTGCACTGCCCCAAGGACCTGAGGCAGCTTTTGGAGCTCACAGAGCAGTGCATCCGCACAGTGACAACATCCTGGACTTGAGACGGTACAATGAGAGCCAGCCCTGATGTCTCCATCCACAATACAGCACATCCACAGCCGGGATGAGCAGCTGCTAGGAGTGGGGATGAAAGTGTCCTGCTGTCATCTGGTTGCAGCTCTTCCTCAGTGACAGGCATGAGAACAACATCAGGTGTTGTCAGTAGAGATGCATCAGATTCCCTATGGAGATGGCAGTGCTGTGAGCTCTGGGGAGGAACGCATCCCTGGAGAATAGTGGGAAATCGTTGCTCAGTGGTGCTGCTTGTGCTTGGGAACTGCATGATCAGGAGAGCAGAACTCTGATGATACCTGTCTTGTACATTCTTCTCCAGGCAGCCACTAAGAAGGCTCGCCTGTGGCTTTTCTAGCCTACACTGGTAGCACACACCTATTGGGCACCTTGAACCCATGGATGTAGCTTTACCTCTGCAAAATCCCTGCTGTAAGCAAGGCTGGCATCTACCTTTCATTCCTCCAACAGCTCTTTCTCCTCTTCCTTCCTAACAAAAGAAACCTGGAGAGCATCTCATTTTTTCAGGAAAGCTGGGGCTACATGTGGGCATGGGAAAGCAAGGCATTCTCTTCCTCTGCCCCCATTAATTCCTCCTTTAATCAGATCACAATGAAAGGGAAGCATGGTGTAATCAAATTGTCCGCCAAGCACAGCAAGGCACAGAGTGATGCTGGTTAGGATGAGTTCTGCTTGGGAAGCAGCTTTGCTCTCAGCCCTGCCCTGCTGCAGAGGGGACACATTGCATTCCTGGTCTCTGGTCCTCCCAGGCACTGTTCGCATGCCACTCAGAGCCCACAGCAGCCTCTATCCACGTGCCTTCAGGATGTCTCTTGGGCAGACAGAGCCCACTCTGTCCTTTTATTCCCCTGTGTTTTCCTTTAGGGTATCCTGGTGTGGGCTTCCTCTCCCCAAGGTTGCTTACTTGCTGGCCAGGAGTGAATAGCAGAAGTTTGCTGTGCTGCAGGTTCTCTGGCTGTGGAAATAAAGGAAAGGGAGTTGTCCTCCCTCAGCACTGGATATGGGGACGGGGGATGGGAATTAATGAGGCAATCACTGCGCAGAGCTCTGAGACATGAAGCGCTCACTGCTGTGTCTGTCAGACAGCCCCTGCAGCTGGCACGGCTCTGCTGCGTCCAGCCCTGTCTGCAGTGAGGGGAGAGGAGGATGGAGGCTGAGAAACACAGACGAGGAATGGTTCCTGCAGGGAGACGAGTTCATTAAAACAGAGAGCTGGTGCTGGTTGCAGTAGGGTTTCAGAGCTCAGTTTCAAAACACCAGAACCTGAGATGCACAAACAGGTACCTCATATGAACCAAGTGCTAATGTCTTTCAGTAACAGCACTCATGCCCTAAGAGAACTCCACAGGAACAGGGTTCATTGTATAATTTTTCCATCAGGGCTTGATGGGATACCTGCTCTTCTGCCCAGGGCTGTGCATAGTAATGTGGCTGAACACTTGCTCGTCTTTAAGCTCCAGATTCAAATTGAGATGGTATTGGCTCTTTTCTTCCTCTTTACTTCTTTGCATTCCTTTAAGACTTCCCTCAGTTTCTGATCTTTCAGGAAAGTGTCGCTAACAATTGGGAAATCATATTAAAGCTATGTTTTACTGGGGAGCCACAAAGCTGATAGGAGATGAGATAGAGGGTTCCTGGTCAGCTGAATGGGAAACCTGAATGAACAGATGGAGCCAAACCACCTGGCTATGCTCCATGAAAGGTGGGAGCCTAAGCAATGGTCTACCACAGTGCTGCCTCTGAGACACCAGTGCTCTTCACCCTGTCACCCAGTGCCTTGGCTCTGCGTGCTGCATTTCATCTCACCCTGCAGAAAGCACAGGTGCTCACTGCTCTTTCTTCTCCCGTGCCTCTACAGCCTTTCTACTTCCCAGGATGTTGTGTGCTGGGGTTGTGCTATCCTCCTGCAACCAGGTAAGGGAGAGTTAAAGAGATGCCATGGGCTTGGGTAGCTCCACAGCTGCCTAACACAGAGGGGTTATCATGGAGAGGGATATCTATGGCTCAGTCCTTGTCTCTGAGAGATGCCCGAGGACGAGGTGGTGGCTGCTCATAAGAATGGTGGTAGTTTACCTGGCACAAAAATAATCTCAAAGGCTCATCAGCACTGAGAAAATACTGTGATGGCTCTGCAGGAAGGATGCTTTGCTGAATCCTGATTCACATTGTACAGCTGTAGACAGAAGGACCACCTGAGGCCTGGCTGTAAAGCCCCCAAGAAACCTCTGTGAGTAACAGTGACTGAAGTGTTGATGCACTGATCTGACACTGCAAACCCGAGCTCTGCTCTGTCTTTCACCTGTTTCTAGCCTCCATTCCCCTCTTCCTCATTTTGCCTTCTTAAGCACAATCTGTAACCTCATCTCAGGCTGACACTGGTGGTGGGCTGCAGGGAAGTGGAAAGCTTCAGCCTAGTTTCTTGTGTGAGGTTAGAAGGGACTGTCACTCCGATTAGTGCCACGACCAGGCTTATCAATACAATGAGTGTGCTGCTGAGTTATAGCTAACCTGAATTTAAATAGACACATGCACAATGTGCAGCATCTGTGAGAAGCCCTCATCAGCCCTTCAAGCACTGCTGGACACAAGAGACCAGCAGCTGCATGTAGTGGTAGATAAATTACAAGCACCAGCACTGTCATCGTTTAGACTTTGTGTTTTCTGTCCTGAAATTCTCCAAATGGTTCCTCTACCCTATTAGGTTCAAAATGTCTTGCTGGTAAAATATTCCTCTTTTCCTGCTATAAATGACTGGAGTGGAAAGTATATATGCTACTGAATTTCCAACCAGGTGTCTTGTAATTCAATTAACCCCAAGTCGCATTTGAGTATCTTCTGAAATGAAGGCAAGATGCTAACACACTTGCACAGGAAAAAGCTTCTGCAGATAATTGCTTCTGGTCTCTTTTAATATGGGAAGAGTGTCTATTGGATGGCTAGTGACCTTCTTATGTACTTCTAATGAATTGTTGTTTTTGTTCAAATTATATGTAATAGTGATGTAAACTGTTTTTGAAGATTTGAGCTCCGAATTATTGCCGGGTGAGATACTTCCCACTGGGAAGTGTTCAGCATCATGAGGGCCACCTAGCTCTGCAGCATAAGGGTGAGAGGGACTGGTAGAGCTCTCCCATGGAAAAAGAGGCCCTCACCTGCCTGGAATTGGCTGTGCATCTCAGCAAAAGCAGTAGGCAGCACTTGGCAGGATGTTCCCATTCTGAATCCTGCCAGAAGCAGACAGGAACATGGAGGTCCTGGGCTCAGCAAGTGACTGTGTTTGCTGTGGGACTGAGCCCTGGCTTCCAGCCTGTGCTTCCTTGTCAGCCATGCACTCGTGGCCTTCAGGTTCCCTGATCAGTGCCAGCCCTTTTGGGGACAATTTTCCTGATTTGGAGCTGACTATTTATGACCCTGCCAGCTCTGCTAACTGGTTAATGCCCAACCTGTATCTAAATCAGATTTCAAGTTCAAACAGTCATCACCAAGGATTCAGATGCTGAAGAGGCAGAGTAAGAAACAGATATAAACCAGAACGCTGAATAAATATCCTCAGACTTCAACACATGAGGCGTTTATAACCAAGACTATTTACAGTGAGATGTCAAACGTCACCTGGAGATGAACAAGTAGTCTTGTAACTAAACAATCAGTAGAAATAGCAGCTGAAAACACACACAAGATGCCTCTGAGCCATTTGAACTATGGCTTAGAGTAGATGATATCAGTCTGACAAATTCCGTGCCTTCACTTCCCAGGTAATACGGAGCTGCAGTACTGGGTAAGCTAAAAAAAAAAATCCAACTTGATTTGTTTTCTGGTGTATGCAAGATCTCACTGCTTTGCCTTGCATCCGCTGGGTGTCCTGGGCTGTCCCCACCTCTGGTTGGATTCTCCTTTAAGCAAGCTGCACAGAGAATTTGTCACTCAGAAGCCCTAACTGGGTACAGCTGGATGTAGACAGCAGTTATTGCAACCTTGAAATCTTAAGGAGTGACTCTTTGTATACCGTACACATAGAGGATATCTTTGAGTAGATCAAACTGAAGACATCTTATCTCATTATGCCTGCACTCACACACAAGTGAACAGCAAATGCTGGACAGAACACTTAAAGCTGAAGGTGAGGCTGTAAGTATGAGTGTCTGTGTTCGGGCGTACAGGCACAAAAACATTCATACAGATATATATATCTGGAGTATTATATGACTTGAGGCACAGCGAAAGGCATGGCATGCCTCCCAGGTCTTCTCTGTGGGAGAGGCAAGGCGTGAAACACGGGACTGCCTTAGCTCCTGTATGTACATACAAATAGGCAAACTCAGGGCTTAAAAGCCAAAGCTGTCAGGAACAATTCTATGGCTTTGTGACTGTGGTTTAATAGTACCGGTCTCTTTTGGCTGTCTTGAGTCTAAGTAATCTTAGTGAGATTTGCTACTAGTGTGTATGGTGTTGCTGCTACTTGCTGGCAGCACATTTGAATTTCTTGTTTCCGTTGCTTGATTAATAGGCAACCTCAGAAGGTGGTCAATGTTTCTGTCTGGTGCAGATCTGCCTGCAAACCCTGAAGGTGGAGGTGGGAAGCAGAACTGAGCCTGCGATCATGCTCCTGGCAGTGGAGCAGACTCACAGCCTGGATACTACAGCAGCAGCAGGAAGCAAGTGTGTCCAATTCCTTTACAGGATGTGATTTCCATGCTCATCAAACAGTGGAAATTGGAATAAATAGAATTAATGAGCTCTTGAACCACTGCAGAAGGTGTCAGTAGAAGTTCCTAGAGGCAGAAGCTGCACTTTTCCACTCTATGTGCCCTTGAAGGAGGCACTATCTGTGAAAGGAAGGACAATCTTGCTTGAATTCTACATTTTCTCCACCGATCTCCTACATCAAAGGCTCATGAACAACTGAGTAATTATATTGGAAGCAAAGGTGGGAGCTCTCCCACTGGGCAGAGGAGTGCTGCAGAAAAACCACTGCTGAGCCTGGTGCTGCTATAACCGGTCTGTCCAGGGCACCTAACATTGGATGAGGAACTGCTGAAGGGTTTCATAATATGAAAGTCAGGAAACTAATTGTTTATGCACGTAAAGCAGTATGAGCTGGTAGAGCGTGCAGACAGAGAACAAACCAGCCCTAAATGTACCTTCTTGCTGCTACTGCTGCTTTGAAAAAAGAGGGTCCTCATGGATCACCCCATGAGGGCTGATTAATATTCAGAAGCAATCATAAAGGAACACAGATGTCTGGCAATTACATGGAGAGTAGCAGGATGCAGAGCAGAACCCTGAAACAGCTGTGTGCATCCATCAGTGGCTGCTGTCTTCCTATTTCCCTTCCTCTAATCTCAGAAGTATTTACTAGCACTGTTGGGTGACAGAGCTCACAGGAGTTCTGTTCGCCTCAGTGTCTTGTTTGTGTCATTCTGACACAGGGACCTACCCAACCAGTTCTCAGCCCCTAAAACCAAGGGAGTGTAAAGTGCTGAGGTCACGCCCCTCCTTGCTGAGCAGCAGAGATGGGGTTGGAAGGGAAGAACCCAGATGTGGGAGGTCAGTAAGTATTCTCTGTGAGGAGAGAATAAATAGACTGACTGTTGCACCGAAAAAGAAAAAAAAAAAAAAAGATGATGAAGCCCCAGAGGAAGCATTATCCACTTGCTTATGTAATTTCACTGGGTGCCTCTGTTTTTTTGGGTTATCAGGCAGCATCTTTGCTATCATTAGGAAGGGCTTTTTCCACAAAGCACAGTGGAGCTAATCTCTCCTGCGTACAAAGAGAAACACCAAAAGAACTGAAAAAAAAAATCAACAGTGAAGTTTGTTGTTAGATATGATGTAATGGAATTTAAAGGGCCCTTTCCAACCCAAAGCGTCCTATGATAAAGGAACATCACCTTCCCCGTGGCCCTGTTTTTTGACTCCCCTGCAAGCTTCTTCCACTATTTACCGATTAGACAGGCTGCTGATCCCAGGGATCTCTCGCTCACACACAACATGGCTGTTTTAAAACTTAAAATATGGAGATAAGAGGTTCTGTCCTTTCCAGTCTTGTCACTTGAGGAGCTAGTGATGCAGCTTTGAGCACTGGGCTGCTCGTTGGACAGTGGGCCACAGCTTACAGCAAGGTCTGGTTTTCCCCTGTGAGTAAGGTGAAGGGGAGAATTTTTTTCTGGAAGTTACAGTGGTGTAACACCACCACAGCCCTCTCCCCTGGAGCCAAGATATGGATTTCAACCTCCACCTTCCAGCCCTGATTCACCCACTAGTGAGATGACAGCAACTTATTTATTTCTCTTAAAGATACAGTCTTTATCATAAAAGAGCTAAAGGAGATTAAAAAAAAAAAAAGATTTTTTTCATTAATGTTACAGTTTATGGAAGAAATGCAATAAGAAATACTCTTGGTGTGAGACCGAGATTAAAATAATTTGAAAATTACTTTTCTTCCTTTGAAAGCAAAAGTAATTAACTCAGAAGTGCTGGCAATATTGTATCAGCTCTGAGTGGTTAATGCATATATTTAGTACTTTAGTTGTCCAGAAATGCTAGGAGATAGGGTTTGTAACAATTATCTCCACGTCAAAGTGGTGTTTGTGTTCTTTATGTCAGAGGGAGTCCATGCTCACAGAGAAGGCAAGCTTTGCACAAGCCACAGTTAACAACAAGGCTATTTATTGGGCAAAACAAGTCCTTGGGAATGAAAAGATATTAATTTCTCTGGATGCCTTACATAAATACACATCTCAGTGAGCCAGGTAAGAAGGAAGTTTAAGTATCTGACTTTTCAGCAGCGGCATGTGGTATCCCATGCTGGAGCAAAGAATTGGTGAGATGTACAGATCAGCTCAGTACAAGAGAAGAAAATAATTTACTGCCTCTGTGCTGTAGTGGTATATTCAAATCTTCCCAAATTGCAGAAATGGGGCTGGTCCTGCTAGCAGTAGCCGCACAGGAGAAGAAAAAGCAAAGCTCAGTTAATGAAGTTCAGAGTCATGAGCTAATTGAAGTTGGAAAGATACTCTGGAGGGCACCTAGTCCAAATCTCCACTTAAAAGAGGCCTAATTAGAGCAGTTATTTATGACTTTGTCCAGCTCCAAAGATGCAGATTTCACAAATTCTCTGGGCAGCGTTTCAGATTTTGATGATCCTTACGATGAAGAAGCTTTTCCCTCATGAAGTCAGAATTTCTCATGTTCCAACTCATCCCTATTGCTTCTCTTATCACAGCATCTCCACAAGAAGCCTGGCTCCATCTTCTCTACACCTTCCTACTGTAGACAGCAGTAACATTTTCTCATTCCTTCTCATCTGAAGGCCAATAGAATCCAGTTCTCATAGTGTATTTTCATGTATTACAGGCTGCTGTTCCCTAACCATCTTAGGGCTAAAGTCCATGTTAATATCTTTTATTACTGAGGAAGCTCAAACTGGACTCAGAACTCAAAATACAACATTAAGAGGGAAGAAGGACCTGTTTCTGCAGCTTGTGTTTGCTATTTCATGTTAGCAAAGAGATTTCCAGCTCCCTTGCTGTGACCAGGCTGGAGATCCCATGCAGAGTGCGATGGGTATTTCAGCAGGAAGGCTTAGAAAAGAGAATGAGTTTTGTTAGATCATTCCAAATAAAAAATGGTGTAGGTGTCAGAGCAGGCACAAGTCCAAACTGTCACCAGAGACCTTGGGGTGGGAGGAGAAGTGGCTGCTGGGCTGCAGCAACGCTTAAGGCCAGAGGGTGTTGACTAAGGGCTGGTTGTAACCATTTTCCCTGTCACCGTCCAACTTTTGATGGGTTGTGGCTCTTGAAGGTACAGACTGCACTGTGGGAGCGTGGAGGTCATCTTGCCAGGACAGGTGAGGGAGCTGTACAGGGCTGATGGCACAGCAGGTGTGACTTGCCTTGGGCTGGTGGCTTGCTCTACCACGGTGGTAGTTGAGCAGATTCCTTCTGAGGCACCAAGTGAGTGGGTGAGCAGGGAATGAACCGCTGAGCTCATATGGGGTTGATTGTACAAAGCATCTGCTGAGTGCTCCGGCTTGGAGGCAGAAAGCTGCGCAGAAGAAAAAGAGAGGGGCCCAGGAGCCCCCACTCCTCCCTCCCACCCGCCCACCATGCTGCTGCTGGCAGGCAGCAGGATAATATCTTCACGTGGCTTGGAACAGATTGTTAAATGTTGTTAAATGGCTTAAAATTCTCAGGGAGATTTGGATTAAAGTAGTCTTACATTCCTTTTATTATTTATATTTGAAACTGATGTGGTTTTTTTTTCCTCTTTGTTATCGAGTTGTGACTTTCCATATATTTCCATGAGAAATCACTCATCCTAATTTTAGTACCACTTGTCAAAAAAGTAAGGGGTTGACAGTGAAAGGTTTTGATATACTGCAAACACATATATATATGCATCCCATTTTATTCTGAATGGACCATTCCAGACATGTGAGAGGCCTAACTCAGAGGCAGATACCATCACAAAACAACGAAGCCCATGCAGCCAAGCCCCCCATGCCCAGACGGTTGAGTTGTTTGGATCAGCTCCCATCCTGTCGCTCTTGATGTATGTAGGTGGGACAGTTCTGCCCATATCCATTTCTCATCCTTCAGTTCTCACACACCCTGAGATGTCTTAGAGTTACAGCTCTGATATTTTGCTTAGTGCTGCCCGTGTGGAGGCACAGGCTATCTCCACTGCTGATGAAGAGCTGAAGTTGGGACACTAAGTAGCAGGTGTGCTGGACTTGAGTCCTTGTGGAGGAGCTGGTAGCAGTAGAATGATTTGGTACTCACTGGGGGATGATAGATATACTGTCTTTTAGAAAGCTATAGCTGCCAGATGCAGCTCATGCTGGGTCCCAGAGGACGAGCATGAGTCACTTGAGCTGGAAACTGGTGCCTCCCACCGCCAAACTGCTGACAAACCCTGCTACGTGCAAGCAGAGCTGTCCTGAGCCTACAAAGGCTGCCTTAAACTTTCCAAGACAATATTCAGAGGTCAGCTACAGGCAAATCATAGTTACAAGAGAAAAAGTTAGCATAAAAATATGAACCTGACTTTTGAGAAAACCCAATAATATTCCCCCAAAAAGCACAACCTGTAATACTGCGAGAGGGTTTTTGATTGCATGTCCGTCTTAATAAAGACAAGGAGTGAAAGTAGTGAACAATAATGATCATTACAAACCTTATTACGAAGAGTAAATGTGAATAATAAAATGTCTGAGAGCTGTGCACACAAGTCACCAACTAGGAAACAAGCAGCTGATGGAGGAAGATAAAACATTAATGATAAAACGCTGGGTTTAAGGATTAAGGGCAAGAAGGCATTATTAAAGTACACTGAGACCTAATGAAATCCTTGCTGTAGCACAGGAGAACAGGATTCAAAGGGACCTCTTGCATCATCAAATCCTACTGCTATCTGTAGCAGTGTCATATAATCCTCTTCATGAAATCACTGGTCTTAATCTTAAAGTAATTCTTTTTGTACCCAGATTGAAGTGTCACGGGGCATCAAAACCATCTTAGAACCTGATAATTCAAATGGTGATTGTGATTTCACACTTACATTTGTTTGTTGGCATTTCATACACGTTTTCTCAACAAAAACACTGCTCACCAGGTTTGCTACTTCTCTTCCCAACGTCGGTCCCTATAGGTCCAGTGCTGAAGCAGACTGACTTGCCAATCATGATACACAAAAAGAAGAAATGTTCATTGAATATTTATGCCCGGTATCTGGAAAAACCAAGGATGTGAGGGATGTGCTTATTTCACAGAAATGTAGAAATGCAGAAATGCTTTCTGTCTCATCAGCAGCAATGAGGGATGTCAAATAGCAAGAACTGCAGCAATGTACTGTTTGCAACAGCAGAAAATCTGCAGCCAAGAATATTGAAAGAAGTGTCTGAGGAACTTCCAGGACCACAGACAGTGGTGATTTGTAAAATATATTGAAAGTCACAGGAAGCTACAAAGGACCAGAAAAGTGCTGACATTTCACTGTTGGTTAAACAGAAGATGCCATGATTTCTGAGGACAGTCCTGTTTCACATTGCTTCAGGTTGTGCCTGCACAGCTGGTACAGCATACCCAGTGTCACACTGCTCCCAAGCCAGCCAGGGGCATGCCAGCAGCTTCACATCATGAGCCTACACTTAAGAATGGTACTGCGATGACCTGGATATTCCACATCCAATTACCTTGAAACCGGGCCCAGACAAAATCATGGCTAAGCAGATATGAGAGATGAGTAAATCATTAATGAATAGTGGCACAGTCAATGCCAGTCAATGCCCAAAACTATTTTCTTAAAAGCAATCAATGAAACCTCTTATAAAAATTAGGTTTCATGCTTATCTGATTAAGGTAAAGCTATCCATATAGATCTCTGGAAATCAGAGATGTCCACTTGACAGTTTCATGTGTCCTTCCGATTTAAAAATGAAAGCAATAAAAGATGTACGGCACTGGTGAGATTAAAAACTGCTTAATAGCTCTCCAAGTAATTGTCAAAGAGAAAGAGCACAGTGAGATGTTTTTATGAGATCCTCAAGTTCAGTCCAGAGAAGATCAAGAACTGAGTTGGTTGTGCTCTATAAATACACCCACTTCTGGCAGGAGATGGTCTGTCCTCTGGCTAAGTTAAGTTTGTAATATGCAGCTAAGACCAAAGCAACACAAGATCCATCCACTGAATGGCGGGAAGAAGGTGGGAAGAAGAAAAGATTCTGCACCAGAAGCAGTTGGCTATTAGAGCAACTCATCAGGCATTCACCACTGTAGCAGGGAGCTACCTGGAGTGCTAGGAGCAGCTTCTAAGCTTTGTGAGTTTTTCTCAGCAGTGTGCAGGGCAGCCATTGACCCCAGGACATATGTTGTAGCAAACAGCAATGACACTTCCGGTCAGAGCAATTGCCTGGCTGTTGCCTGCACACTGGTTTCTAACAGCTGCCTGAAAACATTACAGATCCACACTTAGAATTTCATTGTCTGATCTGCTGCACGGGGTTCACTCAGCCACGTATTTGAGCATTATATCGTGTTATTTCCAGTGCTGCCATTTTTGCTGGGCTACTTTGGGAAAGGAGGAATGCATTGGCATGTAGAAAAGGAGAATGCGAGCAGAGGCACACTGTGAAAACGCCAGTGCTTGGGGTGAGCAGCTGGAAGTGGCTTGGGGCAGTGCTGCCTCAGACCTGGGAACTGAATCACCACCAGCAGCTGGAGTGCTTTAGGAGCGCTTCTGCAGAACACATTCTTCTTCCACTTTGAGTTCAAGGAACCTGTTTGTGTGCTCCAAGGTTACTCCACATTGCAAGCCAAAGCAGAAGATGGGAGACAACCACGAAATCTCATCAAAGCTCTTGCCTAATCCAAATAAAAGTGCTAAAGCTGACAGCCCCATAGATGGACCCACTGCTGTGTGCAGGAGGCTAAGGGAGCTGATTATTTAGGCTCATCAAACTATAATAACTACTTTTGGCACATCCTTTCCTTATGAAAGTTGCTTAACAGGGAAGGCAATTTTTCCTTTAAGTCATCACACAGATGATCATCCAACACTGTGAGGATGCCAGTCTGCGTCCACTGTCACAGGATAGAGCTTCTGCTCCTCATCATACCGCGGCTGGTAATGACCTGGGAAGGACAACTTTGCTCTGTCTCTCCTTTTCTCACTTAAACAGGAGCTTGAACAAAATTCATGCAGATACTACATGGCTTCTTCAGGTACCAGTGAAAGGAAATACACGTCACCAGTACATTCTTCCTTGTAAGGCCGACCCTCTACAAAAATGTCGACTCTTACTATATACACAACTGTCTGCTTTTAATGCAGAATTGGTGCTGTAGTGCATACACTACAGAATCTTACCCAAAACCTTCCTCTATCTCTGATGAGCTCCGAACTTTCACAGACCTGCTTCCCTATAACCCAAAGTGTACTGACTTAGATGTACCACAATAGCGGCTTTTTCAAAATGCCCACAACACTGAAACATACAGAGTTCAAGACAGAGAGCATGCAGGAGAAACCTACCTGCTCCTCTTATGCACTTCAGCAAAATACATCAAAACATCTGCCAGGAGATTCAAGGTTGAATCTACTAAGCCCTAAGCACCTTTGAAGGTAATGGAGAGCTCTTACCTCTCACTGTTTGCTCTGAAGAATCAAACACTCGTCAAATATCAAGGTTTAGTGAGGCAGGAAGCTGTTTTTCTACTCATTTTCTTCTGGTCATCAATGGCTTTGATTTTCCTTACTCTGTTTCTCTGCAAGACGCTCTGCTGGCAAAGAGAGTGTTTGCAACGTGGAGGCCTAGACCTTTTCACTTGGCTTAGGATGTGGCATGAATGTACTGTAATGGTAGGAGTTTATCTTCAGAATTTCATTTTGGTTCTTGTTCTTTATCTACGTGCTTCTATCAGCATCTTCTAATGCTCACTGGATGCAAAGAAATGACACTGCAATAGCTATTGATATGGCAGGTAAGGGAGGCAAAAATCGCAATGACCAAAAGATGGCACACCTCTCTTCATGTGTGAAAACACGTTTTATTTATTCAGAAGCAGCACTGAAAAATCTAGCTCCAAACGGAGGTGTAAACTACGCAGCTTGCAGGGAGCAAGGATGCCTGTGAGCATGGACTGCTGCTCTGTGTGTGTGTGCACGCCACATGCACAACTCCATTCTCTAGCTGGTTCCCCATGTAATGCAGGGCACAAAACAGGATCCAGCCCCTCTTCTCAACAGATTTTCCCCTCACCCAGCCTCAGCTAGCAGCTTCATTTACCCTCTCTACTGGTGGGTTGGCCACCAATGCCCATCTTTCCCTCCGTTTTCTAATCTCAGCTGAAAACATCACATCTTTTCCTGTGCTCTCTGGCCATCCATTCTTGTAGGCTATTATTTATTATTTAAAGCAGTGCCTGTATTATTTAACTCACTGGAGCATTTGCAGGATAAGGTTTCCATGAAACAAGTTGTGCAGCATCACTGCACTGGGCTTTAAGACACCAGGAGGGTAACTCTCTCTTCATTAGTGCAGCTTTATTTGGCCAAATTGTCTGCAGGTTTTGAAATGCTACCTAAAGCTTTTCAAGTCCTCTAATATTTACATACATATGTGTCTAGAGATATACTTCTGTATGTCTATGTTACGTGTTGGGGGGATGAGATAATGGCTGGATCATCCATAGAGTGTTCACTAAGCTGCAGCTTTCTGCACTCTGTGCCCCATTGCTTTCTTCATCTTCAAACCTAAATTTGTTACTTTCTACTGTGATTCAGCTACAGGTTTGTGATAGCATGTCCTTAGCTTCCCATGAATACTGACTTAGTCCTTCAGCACAAAAGACATTTGCTTTTCTTTCTTTTGAGAGTGTTTTTCCAGATGTCCCCCTCCCCTTACGGCAGCTGTTATTTCAGCAGGCTGGCTGCTCCTTCTGCTCATCCACTGCTGTGCTATTTATTGAAGTGAGCTGAACTTTTGGTCTTAGGGATCAAGGGCTGCTGTATGAAGCGTTTATTTTTTGCCTGTGGTTTGTTAGCATTTCTCTGACTTCTCTTCTTGCCACTCCTCCTCCTCTCAATTGGCAAACGCCAGAGCCCTGGGCTATGCGTGCTCTGCAGATCTGTTTTAGTTCCCTGTCAATTATTCCTCCTTGTTTACGGTAACAGCTTATATCACATTTTATTACTGTGGCTCATGTGCCTTTCACATCATTGCATTCGAAACACCACATTTATTCTGAAACGAGTCTGGTTTTCAGTCTAGCTCCTCACTGTTTCCTAAACCCAGAGGGATTTTGTTGTTGGTTTTGCATTCTTTTTTTGCTTGCTGCAGCTGTGTCCATGTTCCAGGACGATTGCTCAAGCGTCTGTGAGAAGCGTGGGATTTTTTCCTCCCTTCCCTTCCTATTTTCAAGCCTTTCATCCATCCCTGTCCCTCCTTTTGCACCCTCCTGAGCCTTAAGTGCTTCACAGCATTAATGTCTCAGTTACTGCTATACATGACCTGGGCATGCAGAGCTGATCTTCTCTCCCTTCTGCACCAGCAATGTACCTCACATCCAGCCACCTGTGTCACAGTGAGATGGAGCTCAGCTCTGAGATGTTTATCCCTGTTCCATCTCTTTAACATCCTCACAACACAAGGTTGTCATTACAGTTCATGAGATTTAAGAATATATACTTCCAAGGCTTATCCACCCTCTGCATTCTGGGTCTGCAAGCACACTTAATGAGAACTTCCATTTCCTAGAAAGGAAGCTTCTGCCTCTACCTGAAGCATGGACAACACCAATTGCCTGGAGAGGTTATAGCTGAGGAACAGCTCAAAGCCAGAGTGGTTTTGTCAAAACTGAACTTTACTCTTCCAGAGTTGAGAATCTTGAAAAAGAGAGTGGGGAAAAGAAAGGATATGCATGGGTGGGGGAAGTAGGAGACACTCCTGTGAGGTGGGCTTATTGCTGTTGAGAAGCAAGGGTGACTGCTTCTACCTCCAAGACTTTGCTCCTCTTTCAGCAACACCAGGTAACTTGGCTTTCCAAGACGATGACTCTGACAAAGCTGGCAGAAAAGCTGCAATTATTTTGCCATCTCTGAGGGTCGATCAACCTGGGTATCCTAGGACTAGGACGATTAGTTCAAGGTGTGGGAGCACAAGTGGTATTTGCTTCCATACCTTCTGGGGCAGTGAAGGACACGGAATGGGCTAGGAAAACACAGGTGATGAATAATTGGCTGAGAGGCTGGTGTAGAGACAGACACTTTGGGTTTTTTGGCCACGGGGCAGTTTACTCAGCTCCTGGCCTGTTATCTGCTGATGGAATGCACCTGTCCCAAAGGGGGAAACGAATTCTAGCCCAGGAGCTAGCTGGACTCAATGAGAGAGCTTTAAACTAGCTGTGATGGGGGTAGGGGATGTAACAGGGCTCTCCAGTAAAGAGCCCAGGGGGGCTGTGCTGGAACAAAGGGTGAGGCAGATGTCTCAGCTGAAGTGCATCTACACCAACGCACGCAGCATGGGCAACAAACAAGAAGAGCTTGAAACCATTGTAAGGCAGGCTAACTATGACCTTGTTGCTATTACGGAAACATGATGGGACCCCTCCCACGACTGGAGTACTGGGATGGATGGCTACAAGCTCTTCAGAAGGGATAGGCGGGGAAAAAAGGGTGGTGGCATAGCTCTCTATATCAAAGAGTGTCTTGATGTTGAAGAGCTTGAGGTTGGAAATGACCAAGTGGAGTGTCTGTGGGTAAGGATCAGGGGGATGGTCTGTAGGAGTGACATCGTGGTGGGGCTCTGTTATAGACCGCCTATCCAAGATGAAGAGATAGATGAGGTGTTCTACAAGCAACTAGTAGATGTTGCACGATGGCCAGCACTAGTTCTCATGGGGGACTTCAACTTCCCTGATATATGCTGGAAATATAATACCGCGCAGAGGAAGCAGTCCATGAGATTTCTGGAGTGTGTGGAAGATTGCTTCCTGACACAGCTGGTGCAAGAACCTTCCAGGGGAGGTGCCATGCTAGACCTGCTCTTCACTAACAGAGAAGGACTAGTAGGAGATGTGAAGGTTGGGGATCGTCTTGGCCAGAGTGACCATGAAATGGTAGAGTTTGCTATTCTTGGTGACGTCAAGAGGGTGACTAGCAAAACTGCTACCTTGGACTTCCGGAGGGCAGACTTTGACCTGTTCAGGACGCTTGTTGCAAGGGTCCCTTGGGACTCGCTCCTGAGGGGTAAAGGGGTCCAGGAAGCCTGGGTCCTCCTCAAGACGGAAATCTTAAAGGCACAGGTGCAGGCTGTCCCTGAGTCCCGTAAGTCAAGCCGGAGGGGAAAAAGGCCAGTGTGGATGAACCGGGATCTTTTGTTGAGACTCCGGGAGAAAAAGAGAGTCTATGTCCTCTGGAAGATGGGACAGGCTACTTGGGGAGACTACAGCGAACTTGCCAAGATTTGCAGGCAGGAAGTTAGAAATGCAAAAGCCCTGCTTGAACTTAGACTGGCTACTGCAGTAAAGGAGAACAAAAAACCCTTTTATAAATATATTAACAGTAAAAGAAGAACCAAGGAGAATTTCCCTACTTTACTTGATGCGGCAGGGAATGTAACCACAGCGGATAAGGAAAAGGCTGAGGTTCTCAATGCCTTCTTCACGTCTGTCTTTAATAGACAGACCAGTTATCCTCAGGATACTTTTTGCCCTGACCCGGAAGTCTGGGACAAAGCGCATCATACACCCCCTGTGATCCCAGCAGAGACAGTCAGAGACCTGCTCCTCCATCTGAACTGTCACAAGTCCATGGGGCCAGATGGGATCCACCCAAGGGTGCTGAGGGAGCTGGCAGAGGTGATTGCCAAGCCGCTTTCTGCCATCTATCAGCATTCCTGGTCATCTGGAGAGGTCCCACAAGATTGGAGGCTTGCCGATGTGACTCCCATCTACAAGAAAGGCCGTAAGGAAGATCCGGGGAACTACAGGCCTGTCAGCCTGACCTCGGTATCAGGGAAAGTTATGGAGCAATTGATCTTGAGGGAGATCACACGGCACATGCGTGGCAATCAGGGGATCAGACCCAGCCAGTACGGGTTCACAAAGGGCAGGTCGTGCTTGTCCAACCTCATCTCCTTCTACGACTGGGTGACCAGACTGGTAGATGAGGGAAAGGCTGTTGATGTAGTCTACCTGGACTTCAGCAAAGCCTTTGACACGGTCTCCCACAGTATTCTCCTGGGGAAACTGGCAGCCCGTGGTGTGGACAGGTTCACTCTTCTCTGGGTTGATAATTGGCTAGAGGGCCGTGCCCGGCGGGTAGTGGTTAATGGAGTCAAGTCCAGCTGGCGTCCTGTCACGAGTGGTGTCCCCCAGGGGTCGGTATTGGGGCCCATACTGTTTAATATCTTTACTGATGACCTGGATGAGGGGATTGAGTGTACCCTCAGTAAGTTTGCGGATGACACCAAGTTGGGAGGATGTGTCGATCTGCCTGAGGGTAGGGAGGCCCTTCAGCGGGATCTGGATAGGCAGAACAGCTGGGCTGAGGTCAACGGGATGAGGTTCAATAAGGCCAAGTGCCGGGTCCTGCACTTTGGCCACAATAACCCCATGCAATGCTATAGGCTTGGGGCAGAATGGCTTGAGGAGTGTATAGAGGAAAAGGACCTGGGGGTGTTGGTTGATGCTCGGCTCAACATGAGCCGGCAGTGTGCCCAGGTGGCCAAGAAGGCCAATGGCATCCTGGCCTGTATTAGGAATAGTGTGGCCAGCAGGAGCAGGGAGGTGATCATCCCCCTGTACTCAGCTCTGGTGCGGCCACACCTCGAGTACTGTGTTCAGTTTTGGGCCCCTCACTACAAGTAAGACATCGAGGCCCTGGAGCGTGTTCAGAGAAGGGCAACAAAACTGGTGAGGGGTCTGGAGCACAAGTCTGACGAGGAGTGGCTGAGAGAGCTGGGATTGTTTAGTCTGGAGAAAAGGAGGCTCAGAGGAGACCTCATTGCACTCTACCACTTCCTGAAGGGAGGCTGCGGTGAGGAGGGGGTCGGCCTCTTCTCCCAGGTAACTAATGACAGGACAAGAGGGAATGGCCACAAGTTGCACCGGGGAAGATTTAGATTAGATTTGAGGAAAAATATTTTCTCTGAGAGAGTGGTCCGGCACAGGAATGGCCTGCCAAGGGAGGTAGTTGAGGCACCGTCCCTAGCGCTGTTCAAGAAGCGTTTAGATGAGGTGCTAAGGGATTTGATTTAGTAGCTTAGTGGGTAGGGATGGTGGTGTGAGGATGGTTGGACTAGATGATCTTGTAGGTCCTTTCCAACCTTATGAATCTATGAATCTAGAGACTGTCCTCTAGACAACGGTGATCCTTCCAGACCCACTTTTGTCCTGAGAGAGGCAAAATGAACCAGGAGAAAAACAGATACCATTTAACCCAAAGTGTGTATCTGGCTATTGGGAGAAAACACCTCCAGAAAATGAGAGCCCCATAGAGCAGGATCATACGGGAGAACAGTGGGAAAGTGTTTGAAAATGTCCTCTGTGTTCCTGAAGCTGGAGTGTGGATGCTCATGTTTATATGTCTGTTGTGCAAAGCAGACCCTTTAGACACAGAGAGCTGGACAGAAGTGCCGCCACTCAGGTGGCCTTCAGTCGTGACAAAGGAAAACCAGTCAGGAGCTGGTAACTGTGGTGGATCCTCTGCACAGTAGCAGATTAACAGAGGCTCACAGCAGACCAGAGATCTTCAAAGAAGAGCCTGTGACACAGCAACGTATTTGCAGACTTCTAAATGGAATGATCGATGGAGTCAGATCAGAGCACCCCAAAGCTTTCCACACTAGGTGATGTAAGAAAATAGCCTTTGCTGCTGCACAGCTCCACCTGCAACATGACACTGAACTGTGGCTTGGGCTGGAGGGAATTCTAGTAGACATTGGAGAATTGAGAAATTTGGCTCTTGGGGCTTCTCTACTACGTATTCTGGGATGGCTACTCTTAAGCTGCAGTTTTGCAGCTCTCAACAATCTTGGAAAAATCCTAAGTCTTTTCAGTGTCTCAGTTTGTCTTTTCTCAGAGAAAGCAATAAACATATTCTCTCATTACAGAGGGGCTGTTGAGAACATGTAACTTTGCATCAATAAATCAGTTGGAGAGCCTTCAGTTACTACAGGAAATACATGCAGAGTTTTCTACTTTATTATGCAACTGAAACACTTAACTACTTTCAACTAAAAAGTCTAATATCTATAGAAAGCCTTACCCAGTAGCAGCTAGAGAACAACAAGAATCACAAAACAAATCTATGAAACAACAATTTCAACATGAAGATATAAAAAATGTGAATACAGACTACTATTCAAGGTAATACAATAAAATATAGACTAGGTAACCAGTTGAACAATCAGAACTGCTGGAAACCACTGGCAAGCATTCCTGAAAAGGAAATGTGACTTTAAAGGTTATCCGTTGGAAAAGAACATGAAATAACTCTTCTTTTCAAGAAAAGGGAATACTTCCTCTCTATACAGGTAATGAAGGATGGGGAACAAGAACACGAAGAACTCTGTATCAATAGCCAACAATAGCTAGAGGAATTAATAAAGCAGTTGTTGTGTAAGCAGCTACAGCAAAATAAGGTGATAAATAGCAGGCAACTGGGGCTTATAATACATTAGGCAAACTAACTTAATTATATTCTTAGACAGGGTAGCAAGCCTAGTAGACAAAAAGCGCCCTACGGTAGCTTTTTGTATAGCTCCCTGAGATGTTCTTATATGTAGATTACTGAAATCTGAACAGTACTTCTCAAACTCCAGCTTTTCCAGTGTGTGCCAAGTACAGGGAAATAAACGTGGGATGCCATGCAGAGTTTTGCAGCCAACACACAGTAATTTTAAACTATACAACAGTCTTAAGGATATTTCCTCAAACTAGAAATTCAAAAGCCACAAAATGAAAAGTGGATTACACCATATCCCCTTTCATAAGAAGGATTTGAATCTTAAACTTCAATACTCCAGAGTGGCTCAAGCACCCAGCTACACAGATGCTTTGCTATTAGAGCAGCCAGTGGAGCTGGTGCACGTAATCTGGGTCTATTTTGCCATCAGACGGTAGCCAGCAGTTTGTTGGAGGCAGAAAACTTAAGCTGTGAACCGACACGAACATTTATATTAATCAAAAAGCCTGTTGCCCACAGGTGTGTACGTCTCTCCTTCTTGCTGTCCATGATGCCAGTTTCCTGCCTGATCTCTTGTGCTGAGAGTGGAATTGCTCATTCACCTTTACTTATTTCTAGGTTTCGAGGTCAAATGAGAATTAATTTTGATCCTTTTCTCCTAAGAATGTGTGGAGGAAGTGTTTGGACCCTCTATCTCCTACTGGCTTCTGTTCTCACTTGTATTCTATGACTCCATTGTATGAGTCCTCTCTTATCGTTAGGGTGAGCGACGAGGAAATAGGCTGTTTCTGTGGGAGATGATGATAGACTGTCCATCACAGGAGTGTCAGTGGAGTGCAAAACAGGTTATATCCCTGCACTGTACAAAGGCTGGTCAAAAATAGCCAAAGATCCAGATGTTACTTAAGCATGGAGGTCTCCTGCCGTCCGCAACCAATGGCTCTCAGCTGGACAGGAGATTGTACAGATCCTTACTAAACCTGCAGGACACAAAGACAGATAAGCATGTATGACTCAGGAGGATAAGAATACACAAAGTGCAAGCTAGAGGAATGAGATGAAGTCAATAAACTGAAATTCAACCCAATAAAAATGTAGGTAGAGATGAATAAACATGAGTACAGAGAAACTGAAAGATCACAGAAAAGAGTCCCAGGGTTAATGACAGCACAATCACAGGAGAATTGCTAGATGTGGTTGACAGAAATACATAAAATGCTGCATTAAATGGATATTGGGATTAATAGGTGTCATGACTTTAAGCGAGTAATGCAGCTGGAGTCTACAGAAACATATTTTGGTCAGCAAATTCAAATAAAACCTAAGACAAATGGGTGGAAATGAAAGGAGAGAATGCAAGAATCAGCAAATCTCAGCCCATTTTGTTTGCAAAGTAACCCCCAAAATCAAAACTAAACCACTCTTAATGCTGATATTAGTTGTCTCCTAACTATGCAGTGTAGAGGAATAGGACATTGGTTCCCTCCTAGAGGGGATATGGGATCGGCCATTTTTAATTACCCTAATTTGCATGAATTACAGCTTCACATGTAGGATGAACAACTCATAAGTAACAAAACTAATGCACCGTTGTTGTTGTGAATGTGCCCATCAAAAGGCACAGGGACTGTACATAATGGGCTTCAGAGAGGGTGAACCTTAGAAATGTGATAACTATCCAGACTGGGAATAGGGATGCAAAATTAGTTAGACATAGAAGAAAAGACCTCTGCCTAAAAGCCTCTAATCCTGCACTTTTCCAGCGATGATCTGTGCAACTCCCAGTGCTGGATGATGCTCAGACCATTTGCAAACGTCTATAGGTGCCATTCAAGATACCTGACTGAACCAGCAACAGTGATGTGAGTTCAGTGTTTTAAAGGTACAGTTGCCCTTGACACACATACCTGCGAGTGGCAGGTGTTCTTCCTCTTATACAGCAGTATTTGCTGTTCTATGTAGAAATAGCCACTCTTGTTTCACCCTCATTTGAAACAAGAGTGGAGCTCTGCCTTTGCTACCACCTTGAAAAACAATTGGATGGCAGAGGGAGGAAAACATCCTAGGATAGGGTACGGATGGGAGAAATAAGTTCAATATGTTTGAAGTTAAAATACAAGCAGGATACACTATAGGTAAGGATAAGCATTGTAAAGATGACTGTGAATACTTCAATAATTTCAAATTACGCTTATAGCACCACTTGCTGCAGAAGAACTTCCTTAAAACAAGCTAAACACAAACCTCTGGCTTCCCACTCCAAATATCTAATGGCAGCAGCCCAAAGCAAGGCTGACTCTGGAAGCAAATGATAAATCAGCCTTTGTTAACCTCAGCTCCTGGGAACTCCTTAATTCTTCCACTGAAGGAGGACTGCCCAGTTACCTACACTGCTGAAGGCCATCCGTTACAAGTGAGGAGTACCGATCACCAAGGCAAGCCACAAAATACAGCAGTCTTCCCATGTGGGGACAAATCCCTCTGAAGATGGGCCAGTTTTCTGCCTCGCATACACATTGGTATCCTTTGAACTCACCGTGGAGCTCCTGCAGCCCTGGGACACAAGTTTTTCTGATGTTTTTCTTCCTTCCCCAGTTCAATTTGCTGCAGACCTATCTGTTTTTACACAGGTATGTGCCACAGAGGCAGCACGGAAATTGGAAGGGGTATTTCTTTCCTCAGCTCCAGCTCTGCTGGCTTAGACAGTGACTCACTTCACAAGTTTCAGCCGAGCGGCTTGTGAGGCAAGGACGTATGTTACACGTCCCATAGCTATGCAGGAGCGAGAGTCTGTTATGCTCGCAAGACAGGTCTTAATTACTAACTGCAAATTGTTATTCGGTGTTAAAGTGCTGGGAGAAGATAAATGAAAGCAGAGGAAACATTCAGTGGCTGCTGAAAAAGTTCTAAAACACCGAGACACAAGGAGATGTCTCATTAATTATTTGCTTTCATCCCCTTTGGGCTCAAAAAGCAGCAGCAATAACACTACTTCTGTTTGCAGCTGTGTGTTCTTTTTTTGACTGAGATACGTGTTTTCTATTTATACCTTGATGCTTTTCAATGTGTTTCTTTTCAGTATGGGAATTAATTGCCTACAATTTACCTTGAGCATGTAATTCCCTCCTTGTGTCAATCATTCTTGTTTAACAGTGTCTCCAAGACAGCAAGGGAAATAAGGGCTGCTAAGAACACAGCGATCCTTCCAACATTACTGAGCCATTCAGGATTACAGCTGTTGAACACTAGCACAAGCAGGTATGTGATGTTCAGCATCTGAATTCCACCCTCAAATAGCAGAGGTTGTCACTGGACTGAATTCCAGAAAAGCTCTCCTTCTAGAAATCAGCTTTGACATTTTGTTCTTCTGCTTTTTTTTTTATCCCATATTTTCTGTTGCAAAATCTGCTTAAAGAAAGCACAGACCATTTTCGTTTATCCAGGGAGAGAGGAGTAGAACAAAAAAAAAAAAAAAGAGGGGGAAGGAAAGATGGAGGAGTGAATGAGGAAGGAACAATTCATACAGCACTAAAATCTGGCTAGCTTTGGCTTTATGCCATCCTAGTGGATGGCTAGCACTACTATCAGCGATTTCCCATCCAGTTTGGAAAGTTTTTTTGTTAACACACATCATGATTTTAATAGTACATGTGTAGGTGGTAAAGAACTGGATTTTTTTTTTTAACTTCATAATCAAGGTGAGAGGAGGCAGGCACAGTACGTGACAGAAACATGCAGTGTCAAAATACTATCATCTATTATCCCCTGGGTCATGCTGGCAGATCCTTCCCACCTCCCACCTACAGACTGGTCTTAGCACTAAGAAATGTACCCAGGGCTTTGATTTATTTTTTATTAATTTATTGTAAAAAAGTAGGCTAAAGATGGAAATGAAGTGCCATCAGTCATTGTAGAGGTTAAAAGTGGCTGCTCATACTCTGTACCTAAAAGATATCTACATTCATGTCTCAATGTAAATCGTGCCCATGGAAAGGGAACTAAGCAGCGTTGCTCAGTACAAGATGAATATGCAAAACTGCAAAATCCACAAAGAAAAGGTAATTGGTAGTTTGCTAACAGATGCAAATGTGATAGAGAACTGCAGCCTTACACTGTTAACTTGGGTTTAAAGCACTGCCTGCTTCATCTTCACAAGAAGGCTTTTCCTCTATGCTAAGGACCTCGAGAACGGCTCCAAAAGTGTTGCTTCTTGTTGAAATTCATCCCACTGAAAGAGGCAGCTATGCATCTTGCATTAGCTCTAAACTTGTACCGAGGCCCACACCCACCTTAGTGTTCAGTTTCATTTTGGAAAGCATTGCCTAAGTGCAACCCCTTCCACCTGTCACCAGTTTTTAATCTCACCAGATGTGTCCTGGTTTATTTCTCTAGTTTACCAGAGCAACATTGAATGCTTTTTCTTCAGAGCGTTTGAAACCTTTTTTTGCTTTTGCAAGATGCAGAAATACACATTTATTCCACCAGTTAAATCATAAATTAATCTATTAAATTATTAAATAGAAACAAAAAACCTAGGCTGGATTCCTGAAATGACCTTTCAGTCTAAGAACAAGCCATTAATAATTACTTTGAGACTTGTCTTCAACCCTGTGCAGTGTCTAAAGCATTACTAAAACCAGTGTGTGTCACACCTACCACTACCCCCTTATCCCTTAAGCTAGACAAGCTGCCAAGAAATGAAATTAGATTGGTTTGGCAGGACTTATTCTTTTCTTATTCATATTAACAGAAGCATAGTGAGTCCAGGTATGAACAACAAAACATTGTGAATATAACAAAATGTTCGTAGTAACAAGCCCTGAAAACTAAATCATTTTATGTTTTGTTGTATTTTTCCTGACAAACTTGAACAGCGACAAGACAGCCTTCTCCTAGCTTTCTGTATCAGATATAGCACTCTGCTTCCTTACAGTCCGGGTGATGACTTAGTGCAGCAGAACAGATAATTTTAGCCCAGGAGTACTCTCAGCATTTTAGATGCATTTTACAATTTTGCTGCTTCCAGCAATTATATTATTTCCATATTAGCCTCTTTCCACATACCAGCCAGAGCAGGTTGCAGAGAGAAAGAAAAAAGAGAAAGGGAGGCCCAAAGAAATTGTTCCAAAAAACATTTGTGGTGCAGCCAGGAAAAAAAACAAAACGCGGGAGCACCTTGGCTCATGAATTCTGTATCTGTGAGCTGTGCCAGGCAAGAAATGAGACTCGGTATGCTTTTAGAGTTTACACTGTCAAAACTCATTGAAAATTAATACAAGTAATATTTTTATCTCTGCACGATAGCAAGGGATTTTAGATGTGGTGTTTTGTATTAAAAAGGAATTTTAATGTGGTATCAGAAAGACTGTGAAAAAGGGCTTTACAAATCTAGTATATTATGTTGGAAAAACTTCAAAAGCATGTTAAGGTCAGTTTAATGTAGCTACCTTTCCTGAGGTAGAAGAGCATCTGAATTAAATATAATGACCCTCCTCTTCCACGAACAGTTTTGTGAGGCAGGATTCTCACAGAGCTCCAAAAACTGTCTTAGGGAATTTCCTTGCTGGATGAGTCTAGCGTGGAGGTTGTATGAGCAAATGCCTTAGAGGAAGGTAGATCAGCATCACTGCTTAATTCGAAGATTAATTCTTTAAAAGCTACTTATGGGAGAGGTGATCTTTTATGCGTGAACCAAAAGCAATTAATTAAAATGGGTCAATTAGCCTCTCAAATACAGCGTGCCTTCAGAGTTCTGGTTTTTATGTATTCACACATGAAAATGTAAAATAACGTTAGGGGGAAGACCTACATGACTCATACAAGGCAGAATGAAGAAGTAAATAAATCCTTCACCTTCTGTCAGTCCCATGCTCAGGAACATGTATATTCTGACATGTTAGTTTCCGTCATGAGTGCATGTCACAGCAGCAGTCTGCATCTGTGCCATCCTCTGGTGTAACAAAGCTGGAACTAACTGTGCAGACAGAAAAAAGGTGCAACCCAACACTGAAATGAAACCATTTCTTAAGTGGAAGAGTCAAACTCCAACTATGTGAGCGAAGAGGGAATTGCAAGGGGACTCAACTCTTTTTGGTCTTCCAAATAAATACAGAGGCATCAATAGCATCAGAATAGAAAATCTTTAAATATGAGGTTTTTGAAGGAGGCAACACAGGCTAAATTTTAGCAAAAGTCCATGGAAAGAAAAGGCAAACCCACCTAGACAAAATTGTTTTTGCTGAGCCTAGACTAAATGCAGTGATTTGAATAATGTCAGGTATGCAATATATTTTAAAGAACAGACTGATGAGACCTAGAAATCTTCTTTGTTCTATCAGCCAACTTGAAATGCATTTCCTTTCAAATGTGTCTAGAATCCGCACAAGAATCAATGTATGTAAATTCAGAGATGAAAGCAATAATTCATGCTGGTAGGAAAGCATAATGCATTGCTAGTATGAATGCCAATCATCCTCCATAGGCTATGATGAATACGAAGTGTACATGCACCTAATCAAAACTGAACATTTCAGGATGCATACAATACATAAGTGAGAACTTTGGGTTTACAATTTGTCTATAAGCACACAGCAGGTGCAAAGAAGGGCTGGGATGCTGTATTTATGTTAACCAAAAACGGACAGTTCAAGCACTGCTTCCCCTGGCACCAACCCCAATTTTTCCAGAAATGCTGGGCTCATAAGGAAAAGACCAGAATCTATACTGCCTGGGGGATAAGTGACTGAAAGGTAGTATACTTAGGTTTGGATACATGCTATTTAATAAGTGCCTGATTTCTAAAGTGTCACGCTTTAAAACCAGGGCTGACAGATAGTTTGATTTACTTTGTAGAAACAAGAAAGTAATTCTCAAGAATATTGAATACTGAATTACGTCAGAAAGAAACTACCAAAAAGCTCCATGTTTTACTAGTACTTTTGCAATACTTGGAGCCAAAAGGTGTTTTTTGTTGTTGTTGTGGATAGAGATAAGCGTGACACAATGTACATCCATGAGCTAGGCAATTATTTGCTAGTCATTTAGTAGAACAACAGAGGGAAAGATTTTTGAATTGGGTTCAGGCAATAAAGAATATCCTTGCAATGCAGTTGGGTAATTAAGCACATAGATCTGGTGTACCTCACCTAGAACACAGTGTTTTTGCTTGTCTGAGACTTGAATTTGTAACATGGGAGCGTGGTCCCTACCAGGTATTTCAGAAAACACCTCCTGCAGCTTCTCGGGAAACTCATTTGGATATGTATTATCACACCAACCTTGAGATGCAGAGCAAACAATTTCTATCTTAATTTTCAATTTTATCACAATGTATTTACAAATATTTTAATGCTGTTTTGACCTTCTGATTTGGAAAATAGTGCCTATCATCCTAAATAAAATATACTTAATATAACACTTGGAAAACTCCTCAGGATCTGACCGATGGTATAGGAAATGGAACAGACTTGGGCAGTTTGGGAAATAAGTGAAAATGGAAAGCCTGCTTGTGTACAGCCTATATATTCCTTCCAGGATGATCCTACTGGTAATCTGTCTTGGATTTTTGGGAACATACTGTATTAATTCTCCTTTGAAAAAGGATCACCAAAAACATCACTAAAAGTTCCTCATGGAATGTGCTCAAGGGGAGCTTGATGCAGAAGGGAGATGTTCCTGACCATGCCCCAACAGAAGAAAAGGATAAACTGCAACAGCTGTTTAGTGAAGCCAGCTGCAAGTACAACTTTAATTGCCTTGCTTTTATGTTAGACAGTATAAGGGGCTTATTTCTTCATTGCTTTCACAAGATTTCATAACTTTTTAACAGCAATTATGGGGCAAAACCTGCAGTTGGTTCACTACAGACTACAATACAGATATTTGTTTTCTGCCCACTGGAATATATTTTTAGTGATCTAAAAGAAAAAGATACCTCTTATCATTTCTGAAATCTTCCATGGGCAATGGTTAATTGCTGCCAACACTGTTTGTGGACAGGAGTCCCAAGGCCCAAGACAAGTTGAGTTAGAGGAATACACCATTTAGATCCTTCCAAAAAATTTTAGACAACAGAGAAACGGTGGACTGGGATCCACAGGGGCTAAGGCCATAAAAACAGAAAAGCCTGGGTTGAAGACTGAAGCTGAGCTCTGGCTTGAAGTGAGTCACGGACAAGACCATTTCCTTCTCTTGAAGAAACAGACATTTAAAGGATTACACTTAGCACAGCAGTTGCAGAGGCAAAGGCTTTGTATTTGTAATGTTGCAGATCAGCATCCAGTTGACTTCTCAGCCAGAAAAAACACCCTGCAAGTGTCCACAGCCTAAAGGCTGGGAATGGGAATGGAACACCAAGGATTCAAAGCCCTTGAGACAACACAATCCCTTCCAATCCAGGCACTACACAGCAAATTCCCATTTGATACATCGCATTGGCAAAAAGAAAATCCCTCACTGAGAGACAGAACAAGGGCTGAGTGATAATACAGCTGTCATTCCTGGCATGAAGAAACATTTTTTATCTTCTAGGACCGACTGTATTTTCACTGCTAGCATTTCTGCCAGATTTCCTTTCAAAGAAGCATCAAGACTAGGATGGAATATTTTTTAGGATACTCGCAGAAGGGACAGAATGGTCTCATCTTCCTCCAATTTGTTCTTAAATTATTGGGAAAAAATCTATGATGAAGTGAGGGAGGAAAGGAAGGCACTAGAGCCATTGCAGTGTTTAAATTCACCCGTGGAAAGAACTAATCCTTGAGACAGTTGGTCAGGAGTCCCTCTGTGACAAAGGGAGATGATGCTGTAGTGCATTAGCTAGCTTTTCCTCACAGACTTCATAAAGAGGTCGAAAGTCAGACTGCAGGTAGCATTTCTTCCCCGGAGTCTTCTGATGAGGTTGTTTATTATAAAGCATTGTTTACTCTAGAAGAGACAAGCATATTGGTCCTGCAGGTCAATAGTAATGTACTTACAGATTATCTCAGTTGCTGAAAATGAAAGATGCATAAAACTGAAGGCCCTTAATGGCAGAAGGATTGAAATACTTGGATGTGGCCCCATTTCTCTTTGCGCTTCTCCTTTTCTTTCCTTGCCCTCATCTTTCTAACTCTTCCTTTATGCAAACAGCTACAGTGAATTTAAGACTGTCAGTATACACTGCCAGTTACCTGCTTTTGGATAGTGATGTCAAGTCCAGCCTTTTCTACGAAGATTTTTTTTCTGCACAGAGACCAAGAATGTGACATCTGATTTTTTGTGAACTGACGTATATTTTTTTTGTTCCTATGATTCATCAAACTAGTTTGAGTGAATGGACCCTATAATTTTAAATGAAGGATTCTGAAGGGCATCTGAAATATTCCCAAGCTGAAAAAAGCCTCGTTTCTGCAAGCATTGGAAGAAACCCCATAAAATGCAAAGCGTGCTGATGGCTTTTCTATAGAAGTGTATACTCATTAAATGTATATTTTTTTCCTTTTCTAACTCCTTATGCTCTTACTTTACAGGATCCTGAAAGGAAATATGTATTAAAAGATCACATTTCAAACTTGCAAGACTGTGTGGGTTTGAAAGCAGCCAAGACAAGTAGCCTTGAACTAATTGAGACCTTTGTTAGTGCAGAACCTAGAAAAAATGAACTAACAATCTGGAATAGATTAGCTGTCACTTCAAATGCCACCGACAATTTGCAAAAATCTCAGAGCAATAACGGAAAAAGGCAAAAAACGTCAAACTCGTAGAAAAGCTGACAACAAAAAGAATATTCGGTGCGAATTACAGTCTTCCTGATTTGCTAAATCTCCTACTGATTCTGCTTTAATAAAGGATCTTGTTCTCTCAAGAGACTTAAACGCAGTAGATTATCTAATACAATTAATGCTTTAAGTTCCTTCCTTGAAAGCTTACTTGATCTAGCTGTTGGCAGCCCTGCCTCCGGCAGAGGGATTGGAACTTGATGATCCTTGAGGTTGCTTCCAACCGAGGCTATTTCCATTCTGTGATTCTATGTCTTGGAAATCTGTGATCTCTTGTTCATGTGTTGGGGAGACTGATTAGTTTGGCAACCTGGCTGCATATAACCTGGCTTGGTATGCATGCGATCATTTTGCCAAGGACAACTCACCCTTTATTCCACTGGGACCTATCACATTTGTGTAGCCCTTTATTTTATTACTTTTTTATTTTATTTTATTTTATTTTATTTTAAAGCCTACTAACAAGTGACTTTGAAAAGGCATCAGCTCCTGCTGTTTTGCAGCTACTAGGTAAGATGAAAATGATCAGCATGGAAAAGGCATCAATGAAAATGTTTCGTAAGAAAAATTCAGAAAAGGTACATACTGATCAAAAGTCAGACATATGTTTGGTGGAAATTAAACCCTTAGGGTAGGAAGATAACAACTTTGCTTGCCGGTGCTCTCTGCCAGTTACTAAGACTATTTTAATGAACCACTGTACCTTCAGATACACCAGATGTCCTACAGAGTCAGCTCGCATTAGGTACACAGGCTGGAATGCAAACCTGGGCCAAAAGAAGTCCAAACAGCCCGGCTCACTGCAGGGCCTAGGAAAGACAGACAGTTTTGCCTAGCCATTCCTGATGAGGCAAGTGGGGAAAGATGTAGCTAAGCTATGTGACAGCTACTGATCTATACACAGTAGTGTTAAGTGAGGAACTTAAGAGGGACTAGAAAACTGCACGGTACACAAGGCAAGTTGGCTGCAGAGGGAAGACCAAAAAGTTAGTCTGAGAACTGCAACAAAGGATGATAATAAATTAAAGGCTAAACTAAGAAAACAGGATGGCAGAAATAGTACTGCAGTGATTTCTTGACTAGCAATTAATCAAGACACGAGACCCTCTGTCCCACATCAAAAGCAGAACCCCATGACAGCATCAAGCCTCCTCAATCTTACACAAATACTCATAGGACAAAGAAGTTTCTGTACCCTTATGCTAATCTGAGCAGTTCAGCAGCCCATGGCTTTATGGTATACGATATATACTTACTACCCAAGTATTTACCCATCCTCTTAGACAGGTTTTGTGTCACAGAAAAGGCCCCACATTGGCCATGACTAGAAATGAAGTTCTGCCAGTTAGATGTCTCAGAGTTTTATGTTCTTGCTATCGTAAAGATACAGCAAGTAACTGTGGTGCAGTTAATAAATACTCAGACTTTTATATTTCCTGTGGCTTCTGTTACAGCACGTATTCCACAGTCTGTTAGGAAACAACCCTTGCTTCCAGAGCAACGAAATCTACATCAGTCTCCACTTTTTCTTCCTTGGAGAACCTTCTGCAAGAAACGCATTGCTCTACTGCAATAAGCCAGTAACAATTACTCAAAATAGCCTGCTGTTTGGACGCTGTGATAGTTCCTCATTGAGATTTGCAGCTCTTCAAGGGTAGGGTATATATATGGGATATGGTTCAGTGGGCTACCATCACAATCAAGTTAATATTCTTTGCCTGAACTAAGTGTAATCAAAGAGAGACCACCTCCACCTTTCTGCCCAGGCCTATAGCTCTGCTTCTCTTTGCACCAGCTCTAGTATTCATTCAAACCTGTGCAGACCTTAATCTAGCTCATTAATCCAAATGAAAATCATTGACTTCTCTAACAAATGAATATATTGCCAGAGAGATAAAAAGCCCTAAGAGTTCAGGTGGATGCAGAACCTTCCCTTTCTACAGCAATGAGAACAGATGTGCTCACGATGGAACACACAGCTTAATCCACAGACTAATCCATACCTGCACATGGCCCACTCTACCAAATGTTGCTACTAATAAATAACATCCTCAGTTTTGTACAGAAACACCCCACCTTGTTCCAGCTTCTTCGTTAAGAAAGCTCGTCTCTTGTGAATTTTTGTGGTAAATATTTATATTCTGTACTTCGGGGGGGGGAAAAAAAAAGGATAATGTATTAACATTACATGAGGATGATTAACTACTTTACTACCCATCGACACCAATTGAGAATGACAATGGCATTACTGTTTTTCAACTAGCAATCTCCATAGCACTGAGGCATCCAAAGGTCCTAAAATAGTAGGAGCCACTCAGACTTTGAACGCTACTTTTTAATAGCTTTCAATACAGCTCTAAATTTCGGTAAACACAGACAAAACAGTAACGTTATGTGAATGAAAACCGTGATGCTATGTGTGATACAATCAAGGAGTTAAGGAATAGGAATATTATGAAAGCAAGTCCACACAGCTTTATGGAAACAAGACTTGACAAGCAGGCCTGACTTCACTTTCTGATGAGATTACAAGTTTGTTTGATCAAGGTAACCACATAGATGTGATATACTCGGACTTTCCTAATAAATTCAATTTAGTACTGCTTGACATTTTGATTAAAACATTAGCATTATATAGCCTTAATAAAACACATTAAATAGATTAGGATCTGGCTAATTGATAGAGTTCAGCAAGCTGTTCTAACCAGATACTCAGTGCTGACTGGGGATATTTTTAGTGGGGTTCTGCAGACAGGAACACTGTGCTTGCTGCCATTCGTTGCTCTCCTCTCGTGTCTGGAATTATACAGAAACACGGAAGCTACTGGCAGGTGTCCCCAAGTTTAAAGAGAAACAGCCAGTTGTTGAAAGTCACAGTTTTTACTGTATGGGCACAAATGGTTTTCTGGTACTTGTCAATGTCCTTTCTCTTCAGTTGTGCAAAAGCTTGGAGGTTTTCTTACAGCTATACCTGCAAGGCTGTGGTCTAGTCAGCTACTGGTGGGAAAACAATATCACTGAGGAGGCACAGATTTTAACTGCTAATTCTCAAGAAAGGAGTAGTAGGAATCAAAAGTAAATACAAGGTGCAAACTGTGAAACCAGAAGCTACCTATGAATGACTCTTAAAAGGCAAGGAGTCATCCTGCACACCTCTGTACTACCTCTTTATTTAAACTACCAACAATATAAACCGCAGACTAGAATTTGTTTGCAGCTTATAAAGTCAGGAATCCTAGCCTGTTGGCTGAATATGCTATCAAAACATAAAACAAAAAGCCAGAAGAGAAAAGCAAAAATACACCAAAGAGAACTTAGACCTGCACATTACGACTGATGAAAGAAATACTGAGAAGAAAACACTGAAGAATAGACCCTCTCCTTGTACTATTTAAAACACAGATTCAGAGAGATACATCGCAGAATGTACTGGGATGTCTTACTTCATTTGTTACGTATCTATTTAACATCTAAAACATTTTCATCATTATACAAACCTACTGTTAATACTCTTGTTGTTTAAGCTGCCCAACCTCATAAGTGTCCTACTAATCATCATCTGAACACAGTGCAAATCAGCAACTGCACGCACCACCAGACTAGTCTGTTGCTTTTATCCCAGCTAGAGAAAAAGCAAATATTTTCTTCTCTGTCAAACCCAAATTATTCCTTTTTTTTCCTTTCTGTTTTTTTCTTTCTTTTTTTTTAAACATCATCACTCCTTGCCACATAAGTCATTCAGTAGGACTCCTTTTTATGAACACTGACAGAAAAACTGAGTTTTCACATGTCCATCACTGCCCTGTCTCCCTTTGCACCACTGCCTGAACAAGTCTTTCCAAGAAGCCTGTCTCTGTCACTGCATTTGTGTCCAGCTTACATCAAAATGTTCAGAAAGGACCTACATGCCTCACATGCACAAGTGAACTGAAGAACTTTTCACAGCATTTTTGAACAGGACTCCTTGATGTTTTGCTATGGCAACACCATTTTTTTTTTCTCCCTACAAGTCTGTTTTTTTTTCAACTGCACAGTGGCAGTGGGAGATTCTTTTTTCAATACCCTGAGATAATATCTAATTGCCAGATCTTAATACTTATTCCCTGAAAGGCAGACGTTGATATTCCAAGAACATATGCATACTATTCCATTTCCAAAGACATTTTATCATTCTTCTGATTTCAGTCCTCCTTTTTTTCACTTAAAACTATTAATTTTACCTGCTTTTCTTGCTCTAGCACTGACTTCCAAGCTATCGTCCCTTCTCATAGTCTGTCCATGACATTTTTTCTTCATTCTAGATATTTCGTTTTAAACCTTTCCCTTTATATTTCCAATTCATGTTGGTATCTCTCTTTTGGCTTTTGTTTTTTTTTCCTTCTCACATGTATTGCCTATGGTGAACACAAATGAGTAGGACATGGCATTCTTCAAACAGCTTAAACTGAGTTTTGACTTTTCCTTATTCTCCAAAACCCTGTACTTGGGTTTCTTACAGATTCGCTAACCTATTGCCATCCTTCTGCCTCTCAGTCATAGTTTTTATACATTTTGTCCCCCATACCGAGTTCTGTTCCTTCTTCTGGCTATTGAAACCTTCCCAGTTTCATTAGCAATGCATCACTTATTTTTCATCCGGACGTAAGTCAAGCTTTATTTTTTGAACTTCACTTGAATCTTTTTTTTTTTTTTTTTTTTTTTTTTGTTAATCATTCAGATGAGGAGTACTAAAATCACAGAACAGCGTGAAGTCATAAATCGTCGAGTACTCATAAAAATCTTTTGGAGCACAGAGAGATGAAAAAGCAAAGCGTGGAGCTCAGCGCGTGAAGCTGACGTAAGTACCTCTTGTCTCGTTACATCGGGCTGTAGGATTTACCAGCCAAAAAAAAAAAAAAAACAACAAAAAAAAAACCAGGCACGATAATGAGTACCACCGCTCCCACCACACAAATCTCAACGCCGCTCAGCCGCCGCTCCCTCACAGCCGCCTCAGCCCTGCGCGCCTGGGACAGCACCAACCTCCGCATTGGGGCGGGGCGTCGCTAGGGTAAGGAGCCTTTCCAATTGGTTAGAGCGCACGCTCGTCTTGGCCGCGCACCCAATCAGATGTGACGGAGCTCGGCCTCGCCATCCCGCTCCCTCCGCTGGTGTTCCCTCCCGCCTGGCATGACGCTCCGCTTATTGGTCCGTTCGTCCAGCCGACCGACCGCCGAGCCAATGAGAACAGCCCATCGCCGCTGTCAATCACGAGCCTTTCGCCCCGCCCCGGTCGCTCCCTTCGGGCGGGGCGGGGCGGAGCGTGAGGGAGGAGAGGGCGGGGGCAGCGTAGGGAAGCGCTCCGCCCAGCACCCGGAGGCGACGGTTGTCGCCGAAGGGGCGTCGAGGGGAAGGGGGCTCGGGTGCAGTCGGGTTATCGTAGTGCTGTCGAAATAACCAAGCGCCGAGGGCGAGAGGAAGAGAGGGATGGAGCCCGCTCGGTCAGGCGCTGGCTTGAATCCTCCGTTGACTTGTCGTCTTTAGGCGCGGATGATGCGAGCGAGCCGGTGGCCGCTGTTGCATCGCTCCGTGTCTGAGCGCAAGGCTTAGTTCTGCTGCTCGTGGATCTCTCCTTTACTGCTATTGCCCCGAGGGACCCATCCCGGTAGCCGAAATGAAACCTTTCCATTTTTCGGTCAATTATACCTAATAGCGATCAGCCGGTTCGCTACGAGGGACTAAAGCGCTGCCTCGCTCGGAGGTAGCCGGATGTGCGGCGGCACATCGTCTCGCCTTCCCCAGCCCTTCCTCGTCGAGCTCTTTCCAAAATGAAGAAATTCAATTTTCGCAAAGTTCTGGACGGTCTGACCGCCTCCTCGCCCGGCAGCGGCAGCGGCGGCGGCGGCGGCGGCGGCGGCGGCGGGGCTGGCGGCGGATCCGCGCACCCCGGAGGGACTGCGGGCGCCGCGGGGACTCCCCGGGACGAGATCCAGGAGACGCTCACTTCGGATCACTTCCAGATTTGTAAGGTAAGGGCTGCGGTTCCCCTCAGGAGAGCTGCGCAGAGCTGGGCTTTCGGCGGGGGGCGGGAGAAGCGGGATGCCAGCGAGCTTTTTCAACCTGAGAGCTGCAGTGATTGTGTAAGGGCTGACAGGCAGAGAAGTCGGTGGTGGTTTGCTGTGTTGTGGGTTTTTTTTTTTTTTTTTTTTTTTTTCTCTACTGCTGCAGAGTTGAGTGGCAGTACGTTCACTGAAATCTCGATTCCAGCGTTCGGGGTGCACGCTTGAACTAGCAGTGAGGTTGTGGACAAAGAGCTAATCAGGTGTTGCCAGCACAGATAACGAGCCGTTCGAAATTTACAATTCTCTATCTCCATTCCCTCTCCTCCCAGTTACCGTCCCCTCTTCCTTCTCTTTAAAGACACAAGCTAGAAAGAGCAGCGCAGTTATTGCTGAACATGTCACTTAAATTATTTGTGAGGGGTTGGGCGCGCATCTGCGGTTGGTTTTTTGTTTGTTTTTAGCATCGCTGCTGAAAATTGTGGTTGTATGACAATAAACAGTGGAACAGCATAAATATTGAAAGTTTCCAAATTTTTTTCTCATCGGCTTTTACATATTGGTTAGGTCTTTCTATAGGAATCCTCTCCAAATAGCAAGCGTAAGATATCCCTGTGTTATTTATGTTTTATGTCTGTTTCCTTCAACAGAGCTCTCGGCGCACAGTAAAATCAGTAGAAATGACTTGGTATTTCTGAGCAGCCCTGGAGTTCCAAGTAATACTTTTGCGAACAAAAACGAAATGAGAGACTGTATTTTTATCCTCTACTCCTACACTTTTATCTTTAACTTCGACATTAATTGTGTTGACTTTACTAGAAGTCTTGTTTGTGTATCTTTTAGGACCTTCAAAAACAGAATTTTTAACTAGTGCTGTTTACATTGTTACAAGTAAATGAGCTTCACCTATTAAGCATGCTTTCATTAGTCAGATACCAATCGAGTTGAAATTTAGGTTATAGCCAACTTCATCGCATTCCAGTATTTGAGGAAGAAGGATGAAGTATAAACAAGCAAGACAAAACTGTAGAACGGTGTGTAGACCTGTCCCAGTGCAATATGCAGCTTCAGTAGTCGTAAATGTCATGACTTTGTTCTGTTCTCAGACACAGTCAGTGTTAAAACTCACGCAGAGTTCAGGTGAAGAAGGATGAGCCTCTATCAGAAAGGCCTTTTGAATAGGTTCTGTACTGATTTTTTTTTTTTAATTCTTTGCCATCCTGAACCAATGGTGGTTCGGGTTTTCTGAGTCGAATATTTATCTGTAGTTTAGCAGTGCTAGTTTGTTACAGTCCTGTCTGTTTACACCAGAATTGAATTTGACACCTTTTGTTTATGTACCCAGTAACACAGCATTTTATGAAATTCCAGATATTCAAAACTGTGATTTTCCACTTCTGGCCCTTCAGTAAACTAAAATAAAATGATGCAAATAACCATGATACATTGATACATCTTTAGAAGGTCTGACAGTCTTAGCATTCTGAGTAGCTTAATTCTTCCTTTGATAATACCAGGGGTCTGTACTTCGTATGATATGTGTTTGGCATATTTTCAAAAATATACACTATATCTTAGAGAATTCATTGATTTTCTTTATTTTTCTTCGTTTTTCCCACCTTTGGCTTGATATTACTTGCAGGCAGTTCTGTTAGGTTTTGACAGATCTGCTTAGAAATGTAGGTGTACAGGAACACAGCACTTCTAGAAGATTTCAGTGGGCAATAATTGCCCCTCTTTTTCAGTTAGAAGATTTAGCTGTCAGGTTGAAATGCTCTCAGCAAAGTAAATATTTGTATGGGAGAGCTTTTGGTTGCAGCAGCACTTGCTTATGAATGCATGGTACTGCAGAAGTCCACTCTGGTATACAGAACACTGGCTTCCTTTTTTCAAGGTACAAAAACATACTCAAAGCCAAGTTTCCCAGATATTCTGATTGTAAGCTCATAAAATACTGCAGGGTTTAGTCAGCAGGCTCTGCTGAATGAGCTGTGTTGCTGTTTAGAAACAGTATAAGCATGTTTGAGTGAACCAACAGAAGCCCACAGGCCCCAGTCCTGCATTATGTACTGTGCAAGTGTACCAGAGGCAGTGGGACCCTACGCAGGCACAGGTTTATTATTCATGCTACAGGGTGAGAATCTGAGCCGTAATTTGTACATTAGTCAGTATGTATTAAATTAAAAATACAGCAAAACATGCGTGTAATCCAAGCCTTGCCTTCCCTGAGCTTTTGTGACATGGAACTTCTGATTTTTCAGTTGTCTATTTTCATGTTAAGTTACGTAAGTAGTACAGGCTGCAGTTAAAGAATCCAGGATTTGTTATCCTGCTGCACACAAAACTGAGTAAAGCTAATGGCAGTATTGGCTTGTTGTGATCTGCACGAACGTGGTAGATATATTCACGCTCGGAGTAACACCCAAACCGATTTTTTCTTTCTTTACTGATCGTTAAGTCTTCATTTAGATACTTAGTGTAAAAGCTGACTCATACATTAAGAATTAAAGGGCCTTACAGTGCATTCTTCACTTAAATAAATTGCCTTTTTGAAGTTTGTGGGGGTCGTCTTGACTGTAAGCACAGATTTGAATCCTGTACCAGAGCACTGCTTTTGTTGGTAATGTATGTTTTATTAGTAACACACCTGAAAGCTGTCTCTTTTTTGACGTTTTTGAGATTCTTATTACCATCTTGTCTTTTTAAGATAAAATTAAATCTTAATAGAGGTATGCTGAGTATTTCATTTTATCCTGCAACGTTCACAATGACTTAGTTTTCCCATTTATGTTTCAGTCATTAGTGTAATCTTCTGTATTGAAGGAATACAAACAAAATGTTTGTGGAACTAATACATGTGAAATAGCTACAGACTTTTTTAAGCATCATAAACTTACGTGTTGGTGTCTGTACTGATGAATCATTGTCATCCTTCTGAAAGTATTCATGTAATAATGAATGAGGAATCTTGGGATTTAGGTGTCCACGTGGTAAAAATACTGATTATTATTCAAATTAATTGAACTTGCAAGATAGGAGAGTCATGCCAAAAACTAGACACAATCCAGTAGAATAAGTTACTAAAGTCTGCATTAATTTCAAGGGTGGTGGACCTAGTTTCTTCATTTATTTATTTTTAAGGTTTATTATTAGGGATTTTTAGCCATCCTGTATTTGTTCAATAGCTTGTAGAAATTAAAATACAGCACCAGGAAGAGATCCCATGTTAATATCGGAATTGGGAACACTTAGGATGTTGTAAATCATTTAAGTAGAACTTTGAGCAGAAGGGACAAAGGTGGTGAAAACAGTGATTTTCTTACTTTTGTAGGAGGTTGAATATGATGTGGTACTGTAGTTTGGGGAAAACTGACTGAATCTGAAGATGCAGATTTTGAGAACGTGTTGTGTATTCTTTAGGAAAGTGAGTCTCCTGTAAGGAACTACTTGAGCTGTTCCTCAAGAACAATCATACAGTTGAATTTGTGGAGTGAGATGTTAATCCCTTTAGAGAATGAGTTTGAAACCAAGATCTCCATAACTGCGTAATAGGAGTTGTGCTTAATTAGACCTAGAGCCTATTCTAGTGTATTTTCTTTGGCTGTAGACAGCAGCCAGATACTCTAGAAAACATTCTTGAACCTCTAAATTAAACTTCTAACTGAATATTACCCAGACTCTAATGCTTTTGTGACTGCCTTAAAAACCTAAAGCATGTGATTTCTTTTCTCTTCAGAAAAGAGAGGGCTCAGTACCCTTGCCATGTAATAAACTTCCTTTTGAATTTTGCTGCTATTCAGACAGCTAACATAGCCATAGTTTCAGTATGTACGTCACTCCATCTTTATATGAAAACCAGAGGAGGCCAGAATAGTTGTAGAATTTCATTAAAACTGGTGTGGAAGCACATGATGGGTTGCAATTGTGGCTTCCGATCCCAACTTGTCTTTCTCAAAAACAGGCTCTCAGGAAGCATCCAATCAATAGCCAAATTTCAATGACAGCTTCATTTTTCAGTCTACCACCAGCATTTCACACTTCCGGGATAATGGCCGTAATAGAGCCTGGTCGGGTTTTGGCTGAACTTCTCTATTACCTTGTCTTGTGATATTACATGAAGGCATTTTATTTAGATATTTCAGTTCATCTTGCAAATTTACGTGCATTATTTATCTGGATGTCCTGTAACGGTCTTACATTTTAATTCATGGATTTTAGAGATGGTAACATTTTATTTTGACAATCTATGAAGATGAACATTTAGTCACTTTGATAGCAGTCAGGCAGATACTTGAGTTGTAGGTGCAGCATGGATATGCATTTTGGTGTCAATAGAAATAAGATGAATTTCAAAATGACAGTTTAAGAACAACCGTGCAGTAGCACACAATTTTATTTTTGCTTATGGAGAATAAATAGAGTTCTTTGTTATAAGCTGCCCGTAATGTTTTAGTAAGCATGAGCTGCTTGGTTAATCTGTGTTGCCTCATTAGGAAGGTCACTCAGGGCCAAAAAAATATCAGTGTGAGGTTTTGCATTTCAGAGAAAACCCACTTTAAATAAGTACTAAACCTTACTTGTAAGTGCGCAGAGTTCATTCTGTGGTAAATACAGTATGACGTTGAGATGGATTTTTCACACATGCAGTATTTAAATCTAATGTGCTGTCCCAAACTGCAGATTTTAGGGGTTGGAAGGGACCTCTGGAGATCACCTAATCCCCGTCCTTCGCTAAAGCAGGTTCCTAGAGTGTGTTACACATGAAAATGTCCAGGTGGGTTTTGAATATCTTCAGAGAAGACTCCACAATATCTCTGGGCATAAGTGTACTAAGTGACACTTCCGTAATTAGATGTCAGTAATCTTATTATGTGTGTGATGATCGTCAAGTATTTTGCTTGTTAGAATGTTTGTGGTAATTAGAAATGGAGTTCATCAGCAGTAAAGAGCACAGCATATTAGAAGCTTCATTCTTGGGAAATTTGAAGATATTAAGCTACCTATACTAATACAACAGGGCAATTGTTTTGTTTCTTTCAAACAAAATATCTTTACTTTCGTATTGCTTGATTTGATCGTTAATCAAATACTAATCCTAAATGCATTAATGCAGACCCTTCAGGGCCAATGTATGTAATTGCAGCTTCAAGACTTTTTTAAGAGTTTTGAGGTTGCAAAACTAACCACTTGAAAATTCCAATCTTCTGATGTTTGCTTGCAAATAAAGTTTTTAATTGCATTATCCCATATTTTTTCTATAGGTCTTACTTAGTAGAACATAGTGTTTGCTGTAAGAAAGCACTTCAATATATCTTCATATACGTAGAGTTTACCCAAGTATTAAGTTCCCCATGGGCTTTCTCAGCAGAAGTGCTCTTCGCTGTAGTTTTGAAAGCTTTATAAACATTAATGAATTGATCTTCACAGTATTTGTCTGAGCTGGGCATGTCATTATTCTGCTGTATAGATAGGAATCAAGGCACAGGAGGTCCACAATGCCAGATTGTCTAGTATTTGCTGTTTTAAGTGTTCAGCTTGATTTGCCTTGAGTCTGTATTTATAACATTCCCTATTATACCGCTTGCATCTTCCAGTTACGCCTGTCACTGTTTTCATGTTTTGTTGCAAGTACCCTGCTCGTCTACAGACTAGCTTCTAGGCTATTCTCCCTTAGACAGTCAGAAAAAACTCTGAATTTCCTTCATGACTCAAATGACTGTAGATGAAATTCTGGCTTCAGACTGGACATTTGAATTGTACCTGAGATGCGTGACTATCATCAGGCTCCATAAGCTTAAACTGATCTATCACAAAATGGAAACACTATTAACTACCACATGTAAAAAGTTTAATTCATGCTCTTGGCTTGATCGTTTATAAAACTAAGTGATAAGAGGATTGATAGTGTTTCCTTTCTGTAGTTTTCTGTCTCAACTGTAATTTTCCCCTTCCTATTCAGTACCAAATGTACATGTTTAAAAAAAAAAAAGTTTGTCAAACAAAAAAAAAAGGCTTTGATTTGCTCATCAGACTGATCAATCTATGCGCTATGCATAAAGTGAGGCAAAAGTGATGATGGAAAAATATTTGTCTACCACAGAAGAACATCATTTGATTAATCTCTGCAAGTAGGGGACAAGTTTCTGTTGCACATATTATCTTAGTTTGTGAATGTCCTATTTTTTCTGGGTTTTTTTTCCTGTTTTTTTTTTTTTTTTCTTGACTTGTTAATTTATTATACTAAAATGTAGTGTTCATAAAAGTAGTATATATGGATGTATTAATTTCCTAAAATATATGTTAGGATCAGGATAGGGGGAAGTTAGAGGTCTATGTGATTTGAAGTGTGAGTAATGTGCATGTGTGGAGAGAAGAGAAAGCAGTATTGTTAGGTGCAGATGGCTGGTAAATATGCTCAAATGTAATAAGGTGTTATCTTTGTACAGTGCTGTGTCCATTCCCAACAGTCCACCAGCAAAGACTGTGAATAGTAAAAAAAATAGTAGAGACAATCTGTTGCTTGTAGCTAGGGTCAAAGTCTGAAGAGGTACACTTTTTATGGTTCAATTGAAGTTAAATTGTATACAGAACTGGGGAAAAAAAAAAAAAAAGATCCTTAATATTTAGGGTTATATTTAGGGTTTTGAGTTAATGGGTGTATGTAATCAATAACAACTCTATTTAATTCAGTGGGATATTGTGCTGGTATTGGTACATATGGTAACATGTCTTTTTTGCAGAGTTTGGTTAAAATCAATTAAACATCATTGCTTGTGTTTCATAATAACATCCCCTGTTTAAGAGTGTTAGTTAATGCTGTAAAGTCAAACTCTTAGAAGTCAGGACCATTATTCAGCTATTGTAGAAATATAATAGGTGTATGTATGTGTGTGTTACAATCTGGTCTTTATTGCATCTTTTTGTTTTCTTGAAATGTCTGTCTCTATCATCCATCAGATTTTATTTAAATAGTATACAATGTATGGGATAGATGGATGGATGATGTTTTGTACGTATTCTTTGCCACAGTTCCTGTGAGAAAATGTCTTTATTATCCACTGGACATGGACTATTGCATCTTTCAAGAAGGGGGATATGCTTTCAGTTACACTTTCTGGGCATCGGTTTTATTACAGGTATATTCCATTTAAGCTGTGGATAAAAGTTAATTGTAGCAGGTCTAAGGAAATATATATTTCTTTCCTGCATATGTTTTAGTAGTTCACTGAGTGAGGCAAAGGCAGAAAAACTGGCATGTGGTCAATGTAAGCAGTGATCTAATTGTTAAGGTCTTTGGGTATTGTATTTATTTCTTTGGGCCTTCTTACTATGCCCTTGGTACTATCCTGATCAGTACTGGTGGGAACACTAATGTTCAGTCTTTTCCGGGTTTCAGCTGTGGGAGGGCAAAAAGCTGCTACCAAGTATCTCTGTTTCATTCAGAATGTATCTTCCTGGACAGGCTGGGGATTTGGACAGGGAGGAACCAGATGAGGTTTAAGCAGCATGTGTAGTCTTGTACCTAGGGAGGAATGACAGCATGAATAGGTACAGGTTGGGGGATGAGCTGCTGGAGAGGAGCTCTGAGGAGAGGGACCTGGGTGTCCTAGAGGATGACAGGTTGGCCATGAGCCAGCAGTGTGCCCTGGTGGCCAAGAAGGCCAATGGCATCCTGGGGTGCATTAAAAAGAGCATGGCCAGCAGGTCAAGGGAGGTGGTCCTCCCCCCCCCTTTACTCTGCCGTGGTGAGGCCTCACCAGAAGTATTGTGTCCAATTCTGGGCTCCCGAGTACAAAACAGACAGGGATCTCCTGGATAGAGTCCAGAGGAAAGCTACAAAGATGATAAAGGATGTGGAACACATCCCTTATGAGGAGAGGCCGAGAGGCCTGGGTCTGTTCAGCTTTGAAAAAAGAGAACTCAGAGGGTGATCTGATCCACATCTATAAAGGAGCAGGAGGCAAAGGGACGAGGCTGGACTCTTCTCAGCAGTGTGTGGTGATAGGATGAGGGGAAATGGCCACAAACTGAAGCATAGGAAATTCCGCACAAATGTGCGTGGGAACTTCTTCACAGTGCAGTGACGGAGCACTGGCACAGGCTGCACAGAGAGGTGGCAGAGTCTCCTTCTCTGAAGATGTTCAAGACCCACCTGGACGCCTACCTGAGCAACCTGGGCTAGGGAGCTGCATTGGCAGGGGGGCTGGACTAGATGATCTCTAGAGGTCCCTTCCCACCCCTGTAGTTCTGTGATTCTCCCGTTCTCCCTCAACTACGAGATGAGCTGCTGGCCACTTTCTCCAGATTAAATTCTAAATTCAAATAAAACATACAGCATGCAGAGAAGATGGAAGATTAATTACGAATTATTAATAAAAGGTAAGCAACACTGCAAATACTAGTAATAAAAAGCTGGTCTGTTTCCCCCCCCCCCCCCCAGCAGGTAGGCCAAACTGAGTTTTGAAATCTTTGGATTTGTTCTTAATTTTATTTTACCTTAAAGCCAAAACTAAGTTTATTTGTATAAAAGTTCCTGGCATTTATCTGTTTTGCACTACAGCTGAAAGAAGGTTCTTCTATAAACAGATTTCTTCTTTCTCAACAATCAAGAGTGGGAAGCCTCTTATAGCATATTTACTGAAAAGTGAATGCAGTCTCATCATTATGCTTTCCATTTGCCTCTCTTTTTGCATGTTTGTCTTGCAATTTTTTAACTCAAGAGTCCTCTAGAAGGAATGGGAAGAGGTGAAATCATTTGGCATACAATGTCTTCTCTTGAAATTAAGATTTATCCAAAAAGGAGAATGCCTACCTTGGGATTATATTTTTGAGTTACTCTATCCTGTAACTCAGTTCAGTGGTGGACATGGCAAGATGGTATAGTTTTGAGGAGGTTTGCCTCAGAACACTCATTTAAATAGAAGTAAGATTAAAGTTCAACTATTCTGGTTTGAGCAGAGGGGCTGGGGGAACGGGAAGTCTGCAGGGTTCCCTCCCAACCTCACCTATGCAGTGAACTGGGAATAATATATTTTGGGGATCTATATAATTTTCTTTATTTGTAGATTTTTCTGTCTGATTTATATTTTTCCATTTTTGACACACTGTATTTCAGGGAACAGTCATGGAGGTAATGCTTTCTGAAATTCAGAAGCCCATATTTTCCCCTTAAGATGACTGCATCAATATGAATCCTATGTGAATAGGGCTGTTCTGATTTGATAGAGTTTTAACTCCAGTTTGCAGAACTGAAGATGACAGTGAAAAATCACATTTCTGAAATTTCTGCAGAGAATTTTGTATTGAGAAGAGCAACTTCAGAGAAGATTGCGAGATTTCTCTTTCCTTTTAGTTGTTTTGTTTTTTTAAGTAGTTGTTTGGAAGGTGCATTTGGATGTACTTTCTCTTTTGGGCCATACTGTGCCTTTTTGAGCCTGCTGATGTTGTCTGCTCTCATAGCAGCTGTGGATACTGAAGTACATACAGTACTCAAGATGAGGCCTCACAGAAGTCTTATATAGCAGAAAAATGTTGCCCTCTGTTATTCTCCATGCTATTCCTGAGTCTCTTCGGTATTATTTGGCTTTTTAGGTTGCTGCTGCATATTAAACTAAGCACATGTGTGGAGTGCCAACCATGCCCACCAAGTCTTTTTCCTGTCTTGTAAATGCTAGCTCTAAATTCAACATCGTGTAAGCCTAGTAAAGATTTTTCTTTCCTAGAAGTCTTGCCTTATGTGTCTTCTTCACACAGAAACTCACTTAACCACTTTTCTGCTCACTTAGTCAGATTCATGCGGTCTTTCTGGAGTTTATTACTGTAAGTACTGCATTTGGCTATCTGAAAAAGCTCACTATCAGCTACAGACTTGAAGATCTTAGCGTTCAGTACCTTTTTTAGATGGTTGAAGATGAGTAGAGTTGATCTAAGGACCAGTCTGAATAGTACCCCACATAATATTCTCAATGTAAAAAAGCATAAATGCTGTCCTTTGTTTCCCTTGTTTAACCAAAGTTCCGTCCATGAAAAAACTCTTTCCTTCAGTGTGGTGGCAGCTTTGTTTCTGTAATGGCATTGCTAGGAATCATTAGTGGAAGACTTTTGGAAAACTAGAATATATTTGAATCCCCTTTGTTTACATGCATACTGATAGCTTTGTAGAACTACAGAAAACAAAGTTAGACAAGATTCCCCACTGTGGAAACTCTGCTAGCTTCTGCAGACCATGTTTATCCATGTTCTCAATGATCTTAATCTTTATTTTATCATTTTGCCAAGGGTAGAAATCAGCCTTCTGGGTCCATGGCTGTGAAGTCCTTTTTGCAGGTAGCTTTCTCCATGTAGATGTTTCTAGCTTCATTTGTGTGTGTGCAGAGACGCACAGAGTAAGAGGACTGTCTACAGATATGTTTATCTAAGAAAAAAAACAGATTTTAGAATCACCTGTGAGCATACTTAGATGCTGTGGCTCCTAATGCAGGATAGGAGCTAAATGGAGTTCATGGCTTAGGTTTGAAACTCTGGAAAGTTTTGATAAGATTAGATTCTGTTCTAGTTTCAGCTGGGGTGGAATTGTTTTCTTCGGAGTGTCTGTTACAATGCTGTCTTTCTGGTTCTAGGAGAAAAACAACTTTTAGAACACACTGATGCTTATAATTGCTGCTAAGCTGTGTTGTACAGAGACAAGGCCATTCTCAGCTAAGGGCCCTAGCAGCTGGAAGGAACAGAATTAGGATTGCTGACTTAAAATTGGCCAAAGGGATATTCCATACTGTATGACATTGTGCAGAAAGAGTTTTGAAGGGGGCAGGAGTTCATCTTGCTCTCTTCCACTGCTTGGGGGCTTGCTGGGCATCAATCATGGGATAGTGCGCAATTGTTTGTGCATCATAACTGTAACTATTATCCTTTTCTCTATCTTAGTAAATAGTTTTAATCTCAACCCACAAGTTCTGCTTTGTATTTTCCAATTCTCTCCTGCATCCCACTAGGAAGGCGGGGAGTGAGTGAACAACTGTGTGGTACTCAGCCACCTACTGGGTTAAGCCACAAGATTTGGTAAGGTTAGATTAAAAAAAAAAATCAGTCCCTTGAAAAATGAAAATTTAGCAAATAAAATTGTTTCTCTTGTGTCATTGCCTTGGGCTGGAAGCCTACTAATATCTTGTCCTATTTCTATCTTTCTGTCTTTCCTCAGCAGAGAACAGTCTCACATATCAGAGAATCTAGGCACAGAAGTATAAAAGGAAGGGTGTTGTTGTGTAGGGGTATAGTGCATAACAACACATTTTCATAAGCATCCATCACCTATTTTCACCACTGTAATCTCAATGTAAGCTGTAATCATTGACCTTTTTGAATATTTCGCACATAACTGAGTAAGAAGCTTTATGGGTTTCTGTTAAAACTTCATTCCCTATTCAGCAAACAGATACGTTGTTAGGTTCAGTGAGACTTCCACATTGGCATGTTAATCACAATTCGGAAATAGATTTTACACCTTGAGTCATAGGCTTAGATTACATAGTTCAATTTAAACGAGTACACATCTCATCAAAAATTATTTAGTTAAGTAAATCTATTTTGGTGTCAAATATTACACAAAGCAGGGTATCTGCAAAATATCAGTAGAACAGTCACACATTTTATGTTAATGCAAATCAGCAGTTTAAAACAGATTTTAGTCCTGTATTTTCTGGTGTTGTTTAGAAAAGAACAAAATCACTTTGAAAAAATAATGACTTTGCAGTTTAATATAAATTACCATAGAACAAAAGTTAAGAAAAACTACTCATACTGAAAAGCCAAATTATACACTATGTGAATAACTGCACTGGATACTGCGTATTACTGCAAGCGAGGTTTTTTCTTTACAGGTACTGAAAAACGTACTGTTATGTTCTGTACAGCAAAAATGTTCGTTGCTAGAATGCTGGCAAGTCCAAATAATAAATTTTCTATATTCATTTAAGTAAATTATATATAATATATCTATGAAATTCACTGAAAGGATATTTGCTTAGAATGATTTTAATCAAATTTAAAATAGCACGACAAAACTGAATGGGGATTTATACTGAAATCATAGCTACATTTGTAATTGTTCTGTTTCAAATAAAATGTTTCAAATATTATATATAAACTGCATGTCCTGGGAAGCACAGACTGCCTCTAGAAACTGTGTGCCAAAAGGGAGACTTAAAAGAAATCTGGTTAATGTGGAGAAAAACAGTCCTGGCTCCATCTACTGTCTGCTTTTCTACTCCCATGTTTTATTAACTTCTTTTTTAAAACATTTGTGATAGATAGGTCCTGTATTTATGAGAACTCAGGCTGATACTTTAGGATACTTTTTCAGGCTGGGAATAGCTTAGTTTTTGCTGAAAAAAAAGTCTTTGTTTTGCATTTTCTATTGACTGTTTGAAGTTTTGTTCAGCCTCTACACTGCTCAGATTAAGTTGGAATTTTGTGTCATCCTAACATCAAGTTTGTAACCTTCCCCTCTTCTTTGCCTCTATTAGTCTATTAGCTGCAAGGAAGCCCAGGCACAGTACTAGAACTGTTGTTCATTCTTGCACATAGAGTTCCCACAATATTTATCAATATATAACTGAAAAATCTACTGTCTACAATCAAGTGATAGTTTCTTGTGAGTTTTTCTTATAGTCCTTGGAAATAGAAGCGTTGTTGGACTAAGTCTAAGGAGAAGAGGCTGGGAAACTGAAGTTTGACAGCTTATTACTCTTCTGCTTAATAGGCTTGATCTTTAGAATCACCTTTGAGACTGCTCTAATTCGTGCTAAAATATCAATTGTAAAGGTGTTTTGCTCTATCTTAACTGTGTACATTATAACTTTCTCTATCTAAACTGTTTTTGTCCTTTATTTGGAGTCATAATCAGTATAAATATTTTACTTGAAAATTGTAATTTATGTGTAGGATCAATTGACTTCAATGGTACATATTTTTTTTCTACAAATGGAATAATCTTTCCTTCACAGAAACTTCCAGATTAGAATAGGTACGAATACTCCAATTTGAAAAATGGAAATAACAATTCTGAGTCAATCCCATAGTTTAGGAGCGTTTACTCATCTTGATCCTGAAAAGATGTATATCTCTGTTTTTAAAATACAGTTCTGCAAAACAGGACTAGGATAAATTATAAGTCTGACTGTGTAGCTTGCAGAAATACTGAAACACTCACAAAAAGTGATGGTAAATGCACAGGCAAGAATGAAAATAAGCCTTTAAAAATATTGACCTTTAAATTCCTAGATCTAAGAAACAATGCTGTGAGCTCCAGTCAGAGTTAAATATCAGAAAGACTTACTTTGACTGAAATTTCTAAAACTTCAAACTTTATTTTAGAGAGATTAAAAAAAAACACAGTAATAATAAAATCTTCTGTAGAACATACATATTTTTTCTGATAGGGAAAAACATTTATTCACATGGGTAAATAAGTATTGAACGTTATAGAAAATGAGCAATGAAGTAAGGCTAAACATTAGACATACTGGAAAATATATTTCATAATTCCTGATGATTTAGTGACATGAGCGGTATAAGCGTTTTTACAGTATGTAAGTCTAGTACCAGCTCAGGTGTCCAATATTAAATTATTCATTCTGAGTAATCCTACCACTTGAGGAGATGAAAATGTTAAAAGAACAAACAAACCAAAAGAAACAACTACACAAAAACAAACCCCACAAAACTAAAAAGATACAGAGTTCTGGAGATCTTTGGTGAATGTCTACATTAATGTAAAAAGTGAGTTCTGATTCTACAGCTTACTGGAGTAGTATGTGTTTCTAGAATTTTTCAGTCTAGAAACCAGTAATTTGAAATTTTTTAAGACATCCCTTATCAGGAATAAGTAAGACATGAGATGAGTAAGATTCCTCTTGAAATAAGTGTTTATTTGACAAAAAAGATACATTTGTTTGTTCCCAAAATACTTGTGAATATCAGTTCAAGTGCTTGCAGCTGGAACAAAAGAAAACAGTTGGAGTTATAAAGCAATAGACATCATCAACTGCCTTTTACTCAATAGGTCTGCAATTACTGAATCTCTTGTAGAAGTTGTTCCATGGGGACTACTGAATGCTTCAGCTAACACAGTTCATGAGCAGGATAATCTTGAGGAAGATAAAATATCTGAAAATAGTCAATTTCTGCTTACTCCAGAAAATTTGCTTTTCAATCTCAGCCATAGATTAAAAAAACAAAAGAATTGTTATCCATGTCCATATCCATATCCCAGACTGTCTAGTCTAACTATCCACCTACCACCAGTATTTCCCCTCTAAGCCATGTCCCTAGCTACAACATCTAAACATTTTTTTAATACTTCCAGGAACAGTGACTCAACTACTTCCCTGGGCAGCTCATTCCAGTGCCTGACCACTCTTTCAGAGAAGGAATTTTTCCTAATATCCAACCTGAATCTCCCTTAGAGCAGCTTGAGGCCATTACCTCTTGCCCTGTCACTATGTGCTCTGGAGATGATGCCAACATCCACCTCACCACCACCTCCTTTCAGGGAGTTGTAGAGTGTGATAAGATCTCCCCTGAGCATTCTCTTCTTTGGACTAAATGAGGTGCTCCTCATAAGGCCTGTGCTCCAGACCCCTCACCAGCTTTGTTGCCCTTCTCTGGACACACTACAAGGCCTCAATGTCTTTATTGTAGTGAGGGACCTAAAACCGAGCGCTGTACTTGAGGTATTATTAGGTAAACAATTGCACCCATTACAGTTATTTTATTATTATTATTTGTATTTGTCTAGTCTAGTCTTGCTATTTTCAGTCTTTTTTTGTGTGTGTGTGTGTTGGAATTTTCCATCATGAGATTGTTTCTTAGAAGAATCAGGCAAGTCATACTGGTTGTGACTTCCAGGTTTAGATAATTTAAATATTATTTCAGGAAAACTTCAAACCTAAGGGTGCATTGATTCATGCTATTAGTTAATTTATTGCCCAAAGAATCTCTGAAAAATCAGAATTAGAAGCATAGTGTTCCAAATAAAGATTAAGAAAAGATGAGTGGTTCAGCTGTTCATTTTGAGAACATCTTCTCTGGCATTTTTGTTTTTGTTTTTTAAACTGGTATGAAGGATTTTTCCCTCATAGACTCAAATCAGTTTATTGATGTCTTCCCTTGGACGAGTTCCATTTATGTCCTCAGTGGTTGTTCTGCTCAGGCTGAAGCTGTTTGCTACAGTGTTGTAAAAGCGTATTATATGTCTTCTTTACTTATTTATTTATAGTTACAGCTGACTTCCATATTGAGGTTATCTTTCAATATACAGTTGTGCATTGGTGTATAGATTATAATCCACATTGTGAAAACAAAAACATAACATATCCAAGTAAAGAGGATATGTAGAAATTAACATAAATGAAATTCACCTCTGTTTAAGACAATGAATCTTTTAAAATGCCCTTGTGGAAATGTATTGCACATAATACTGGATAAAATAAAATGATACAATCACAGTATTAGAGAATGCTTTGGGTTGGAAGGGACCTTTGAGATCATCTAGTTCCAGCCACACTGCTATAGGCAGGGACCCCTCCCTCTAGACCAGATTGCTCAAAGCCCCATCCAGTCTGACCTCAGCCTCGCTGAGCTACCCGTTCCAGTGTCTCACTACTCTCACAGTCCTAATATCTAGTCTAAGTCTACCCTCTTCTAGTTTAAAGCCATTTCCCCTCATCCTGTCACTACCTGCCCTTATAAAAAGTCCCTCCCCAGCTTTCCTGTAGGCCCCCTTCAAGTACTGGAAGGCTGCTAATAAGGTCCTCCCGGAGCCTTCTCTTCTCCAGGCCAAAGAGCCCCAGTTCTCATAGCCTTTCCCTGTAAGGGAGCTGCTCCAGCCCTCTGATCATCTTCATGGCCCTCCTCTGGACCTTTTCCAACAGCTCGATGTCCTTCTTGCGTGGAGGGCCTCAGAACTGGATGCAGTCCTCCAGTCGGGGTCTCATGAGAGCAGATAGAGGGGCAGAATCACTTCCCTCAGTCTGCTGGTCACGTTTCTCTTGATGCAATCCAGGATACTGTTGGCCTTCTGAGCTGCAAGTGCAAATAGCTGGCTCATGTTGAGACTGTCAGCTGACAGTGTTGATTACAAAAATGTAAATTTTTTTCCTATACACATAACGTAAAAATACATGCTGTTGTTTGTGGTTACATTTCGTTCACTTTGTTATTTTGTTCTGTTTCAGACGGTTCGTCATGGTTTTCCTTATCTACCCACTGCCTTAGCTTTTGACCCGGTTCAGAAAATTCTGGCAATTGGAACAAGAACGGGAGCCATACGAATGTATCCTTTCTTATTCAGAATGTACACAGTTTCACTGTGTTTGTGATTCACTGATGTGAGCCATCTTTACATCCAGAAGTGCTCAGGTAAGGGTACAGTTTATGATGTTATGTTGTTATGATGTTATGTATTTTGTTTTACTTTATTGACTGGAAAAGGATGTGCTGTTGAGGAATTACCTTTAGCTTATTCAGGTGTCTTAAGGAAAAATTTTGAATGAATTTTTTGGTGCATTCATGGCGTATATTGGTATATGAAGCAGAATTAATTTTTTTGTTTTGCTGCAAGTAAAAATAGAGATTTTTCATTGTGTAAATTTAGACTACAATGTGGTGATGAGCAAAGTGTGAATTTTGTACTGACAATAAATAAATAAATTGCTGCAATGGAGCCTGCTGGGGAAATCTTCACTGGAAATAACTGTGTATGAAATATTGTTTAGACTTTCCTAAGTGAATGGTGGGAAACAGATGATTTAGGGGACGATTCTTCTCTTCTTGGCGGAGATGTTTCGAAGAGTAAGATGAAACAATCTAAAAGTAGCTGTTTCTCTTTATTAATTATGGAGGTACATTAGTGCCAGAACCTTACATATATTTTTATACTGCAGGAATTTTTGAAGTTATTTGTCTAAACTGAACAGATTGAACATAAATGAAATGAAAATTTGAACATTATTTGAATATGAGGAGAATATTTAAATATGTCTTTCAAAATGTTTATTGTAACAGATATATATATATATGTATATATATATATATATAAACACATATAAATTTATCTTGGTTCAAATGTATTCCAGTCTGTTGAAACTATAAATAATGTAAAAAAAAAAAAAAAAGAGAAAAAAATAATATTAAGGGAAGCTTTAAGAGTTACAGAATGCAGAAGTAGTAAGCCAATATTTTTTACGGCCTCTTACAGCTAAATGAATTCCAGGGTTGAAAGTAGGGGACAATGCTGTATAAAGTAGCAGTTACATACTTTACTGTTATAGTTTTACCCAGGAGGCATCTAAGCAGCACACGTTTGTTCATTCATACTGAATACTACTAACAAACATCAACTCTGTCCAGCTGAAACCAAGACAGTTAAATACTAAAGAAAAATTATCTCACGAAGGACCAGTCTGTGCCTCCTGTAACATGACTAAAACTTTAATTTCCTCAATTTTTGGGTGCTCTTGTTCTGAACAGTTATGTTTTTATAAACCTCATTTCCTTTTCCCAAGACTCAACTAAATCAGTTATGTAAGAAACTTTGCTTTGATGATTCTACTCTTAATATTTTCCTGTATGAAGTAGATTAAATACGTTCCATTCAGTGTAATTGAATTTATGCACTTCTGGGTAAGTTCAAGACTAGTATCTATGCATTCTTCTTCCAAGAGTTAGGAAACAAGAAAGCTGGAGGCTTTTCTCTTGGAAGACTCATTGGTACCTTCTGTAAGCAGGGAGACTGGGAATTTAATAGGTAGTATATGTATTGTGGAATGAAGGCCTTGCAGAAAATTGACTCCTAAGCCCACTGCTTCTTTCCATCTCAGCAACCTGGCATATGTAAGAGCAGAGTTGTTACTGGCTAGGCATCCTACATCTAAGTAAATCTCTCAAGAAAAAAAATGCGTATACAGAGTCCAAATAAATACATCTTTGTACAGAATTAAGTTAAACCTCCATGTCACTTGCCACAGGAATGGAACATAAAGTGGGAAATAAGCTGTATCCCACACCTTGTATAAAAACTCTGTGGATTATCTGTTGAAATCGATTATAGTGGACTAGAGGAAGAAGGAAGAAGTTTATTGTTCAAAAGTCTCTTTTCCTTTCATATCTCTTCTCAAGTTTTGCTAGTGAAAACCTACTTCGTTGATGGAAAATTTTCTAGGGATTGAATCAAAGATGGGTATCAAGATTATCAGATAGTTTGAAATACACAATCTCATAACATAAATGCCTCATGGCTGTGGCACACAGAGCCTCGTTTGCTTAACTGAGCATTGATTCAATGAGAGCTGTGCTTTGAAGACAGAGGGTGGCCATTAAAAGGATTGCATATTTATTCATTTTTTAACTGAGACTTCTCCACTTCACTCTCAAAGCTTTACAGAACATATTATTTAAAAAGCCTAGTCATGGACTAGTAAGTTTGCCTGTGTACATAGCAAAGAAGAGCGATCACTGAAACAGAGCCTGGGAGTATGCACTGAACATCACTTATTTACGCCAATCATGTTGTAGCCATTTGTAACTGTTGAAGGCAGTAAGATTCAAGCCAAGATGTGTTTAGTATTAATTCTGAAAATACGATTTATAATGGATTTTTTTTAAAAGCAAACTAAAAGCAGCTTAGACTTTAATGGCTCTCAGTGTTCCACAGCATTCTGTAAAAGCAGTTTTTAATAGAGTAGCATAATTTCATTCTGCAATGAACTTACTACATAACAATGATAGAATTTGTTCTCATTCACTGTACTCTGACAGTGAAACCGGTGCTTCTAACCAGTGTTGTGAATGGTGCAAAAGGATGTTTGGCTACCATTAGAAAAATGCAACCATTTATTTGTTTATTTGTGTGTTTGCACCAAAAGAGCCCAGGTTGGATCAAATTCCTTTGTGCTGGCCAGCACAAAGCTATAACAAGACAAAATTTATGTTTAGTATTCATGTAATAATATAGAAAAATTATTCCTGTGACCAGTGCAAGTGACATAATGGTATGCTTGCTTCCCTCTTTCCGAAAGGTTGACAGAGTGTTGGACTATCTAGTGGTTGGAAGTTAACAAGTTTCAAAAGAAAAGCTGTTTTCAAAGAAAAATGCAGTGTATTCAGCATCTGTTCTAAATTGGCCTGAAATAGACTATTATTCATAAATTTCCATTACAATACAGAGATAAATGAAAGTTCACTTTGGAATGAGAGTCAGTTTGCCTTCTAGATTTCTTTTCATGCTGCTCTGGCAGCTGTAGCTTCTATAGCAATGGGAATTGCTGTTGCTATGCTCTAGTGATGCTAGTGGTCCCCGTGGCATTCTCAAGAAACTTCAGACAACTGTAACTTTTACCTACATCAATGTCTGATGGGTGCTGATCCTCACATAACAGCTGTGCTTCATCCTCAGAATGAGTGCACATTAAATCACCGATGAAGGAGTGTCTTCCTATTACTGACACTGAATTACAAAACCTGCAAATAAAGGGCAAAATACACACTCTAGAAACAGTTGCTTTGTCATGTGGTCATCCTTATCCTTCATCCCTGTTCTCAGCACCCACACATTGATCATGTCTTGTTACTGTTCTGTCTGTACTATCCGTTGCTTCAGGCAAATGTGTTCAGTTGAGGAAGGGTTATGAAATTGAATTCCTTTTCTTATTGTCTCCATATGCTTTTTCTCTAGTCCTAGTCTGGAAAACCTTCTGACATTACACACAATAAAACAAAGTGTACTGTCTCTAATCTATCAGAGAAGGCATATGTCATATTGGGGGTGAGAGAAATTAAGAAAATTGATTAGATTGAAGTCTCTTCCTCATTTCAGGGGAAAAGAAGGCTGAGGTTTTGTCACATCACATATCTGAATAAGTAGATCAAACTCAGTGATAGAAATGATTATTCCAGTGTCACATGTGAAGAAGTGGCAAGTTGCTTTCCTGTTTCATGATGTGCACGCAATGGCAAATGGATGATTGCCATTAATTCAACTCACAAATGCTCGCAAAAATTCATTTTGGGTACTTTATTTCCCAGATTCACTGTGTCTTTTCACTTCAACTTTTTCCATCAAATTGATGATATGCTTATCCGTTATAGCCATCTACTCCAGGCTTATAATTATCTACATATTATTATACTAGTCACTGATTATTTCATGGCCAGCTGCAGTAACAAACTCTGCATATAGTCCAGTCCATAGTTATTATAGACCATTCTGAAGTTATTATTAGACTGTTCCATATGTGCTATCATATTTGCTTATAAAGAAATGAGGGAAATTTTAAAATGCAGTGCAAAGAAATCAGCTGGGTCCAGAGTGGCCTCCACACCATGTAAAGCTTATCTATCATAATACTGGTTTACATAGATAATACATCTTTGGACACATTTTTTCCTGTTAAATGTTGTTATTAATAATATATATTTTCAAGACTGACAGGCTTCATGTTGTTAAGTATGGTGGTCATGAGGCGTGCTAATCTTCATTTTCACTGTTTGTTCTGCAAGTAATTCACAGCACTTCCAAGGCCTTTCTAATAATTGCAATATTGCAATAGCGTCTGATAATATAGTAGTCATTTTGTACCTAAGCAAGCAAAATTATTCCAACTCACTAACACATGAATATGCAGGTGTTGCTCTGCCCTCACCTTTTGCATAGCTGCACAGTCCTGATACTTTTCTTGTTCTGACTCTGGTGTTCAGCAGATCTTTGCAAAAGTACTCCTATTCATTGACATGGTGAAATACTACTTCTCTTTTGCTGCACTACTTTGCTGATAGGTTATGAAATGAATTAGTGGTGCTTACCTGTGGCATATCAGACTGAAACTGTAAGGAAGCTGGAAAGAGTGCAATTTTGGGACAGAGGGAAATAGATAAGAAGTTTTTTTGGGTTTTTTTTTAGAAAAGAGCAGACTCTTAAATTGTGTTTTCTTAATGTATGAAATTACGTCCTAGAAATTGAGCTAAAACATCCTGCAGTTGTTTCTGAAATTTGCCACAAAATGGAGAAAAAGCCTCTCAATTTTAAATCTAGGAAAGCTTTTATTAATTTATTAATTAATTTATTTATTTAAAAATATTTGTGTGAAGCCATTTGCAAATGAGAACAAAAAAATCTACAGGCTCTGCTCAGGAGCGATTCTGCTTTTGTATTGGAAATAATTTTTCTAGCCTATTTTGTGTGCTTCTTCATGTGCTTTGATAGCAAGTGTAGTTTTGGAATGTCAAATATGGTACAGCAATACTTATTTTAATAGGTGTATCTTGTATAATATAAAACACAACTTCAGCACTATCTCTTTTGTCTCCAATAAACAGACAAAATTCATATATCTGATGGTAAAGTTTCTATCCCAGGTAAAGAGAATAGTGAAATCTAAACTTAGGATAGCTCTACTGAGCACCATGAATCTTCAGCAGCTGGTGTACACAGGCAGACTGTTACAGAGAAATTCAACTGGGGCTGTTTGTGTACTCTAGAGAAAATGAAAAAGAACAAATGGCACAAATAAAGTCATCACCCATAGGGTTCTGTAAAGGCATGGAATTTTACAGTCAAAGGAAGTATGGCAAAGAATGTTTGACATCAGGTTGGTCAAGACAGACATATTTAAAAGAAAAGACAAGAATGCAGTATAAAGTTTTTGTCTGAGATAACAGTCACATAACATCTAAATATAAAATGTGGTAGATTTACTCTCACTACAATTGCTGTCTCTAAATATAAACAAGGTTTCAGTAGATCTTTATCCTTAAAATAAGCTGGCTGTGTTCTGTGTTGTTTACTCTATGTGATTTATTGGACAGATGGAATGGGGGAAGCACAGACAAGATCATAAAACTAAAGTTCTGGTGTTTGATTTGGAAGAGTCATTGATGCGTTTTATCTCTATCTCATTTTGAACTATATTTTCCAGAGTGCTTAAGTAGATCAGGAACACAAACTTCGCTGACAGACAATATTCCAAACATGTTTTTTCTGAAAATCTCACTGGTAATCAACAAATGCATATGTGTATTTTTATATGCATGGATACCTAAATGGGTTATTACAGAAATGAATTTATTGTTGAACTACAATAATAAAAAAGTTATGAAGTATATAAAAACAATCAGATTTACTTGTATGATTACATCTGACAGATCCAGAGTTTAGGGAATTTAAAATCTGTATGAAGATTACTGTACATCTGGTTATGCATGTGCTTATATCAGCATACAAAGTAAGTCTCTGCATAGATGTATACATTTGGGTCTGCTGGTCTCCCAGGTCTCAGGCATTTTAAGTAACCATGCTAGATATGTTGCAGTTGAAAATGTTGAGCTAATTGCACTTTCAATTAATATTTATTCAAGAGAAGAAAAACGAATCTGATATCTGCAAAAAAAATGTACTAAGAAAAAATAGATTTCTATATATTTGGAAATGCATATAAAAATAAGAGGAATGTGGATGGATCTGACAGCATCTTAGAGCTGATGGGCATCATCATTCCTTATGAGGAAGGGCTGAAGAGACCTGATACTGTTTGGCATGGAGAAGAGAAGGCCAAGAGGGGATCTAACCAATGCTTATACTATCTAATGGGCGCAATTAGATCTTGTGCTATATGTTTTTTTACGTTTTCCTACCTTTTTATTTTGTTCAAATGATTTTGTCATTAACAGAAATATTGTCTTCCAGAGAAATAAATGCACATTCTGATTTCAGTTTACTGAGATTTGTTTATCTTCTTCCCATTTAAGGTGTGAGAGATTTTATTTACTCCCTGAAGGAACTGAGTCATCCAATTTGCATATGAGATCATCCTGTTAGGAAGTCGTGTGTGCACTTGAGAGATATTAGTGTACATTCCCAGTGATACGATCTAGTTACAGGGGGAATTTCAGAAGTTAAGGGTGGGAGATAAATAAAACTACAATGTAGACATAACAGCACATGAAGTCTTAAGATCTGACCTAGTACATTGCTTTGCTCAAAAAACAGCCCTATTGAACTCTGTAGTATCAAAAACTTGAGTGCCTAAGCAAGATTTAAATATAATTAGTATCTGCAAGTGAAACTGAACTTCTGAATGTCTCTGCTCAGTTTTCTGTCCTGAGAAATGCCCATTTTCTTCAGATGCTTGAAGTCTATAGACACCCGCATGTTTCTTACCGTTAGGGGAGTCACGTAGCTCAGCATTTGAGAGCACTAATGTAATTAACCAACGTGACAATTCTCCAGCAACCTCTGTTGAAGGACAAAATGTGGCAGACCTTCTCAGAGAAAGTGTACAAGATCAGACTGAAAATCAAATGCAGTGGTGGGTGTTACTTCTAACTGGCTTGTAAGTTTAAATACTGACTTGAGATACACAACTCTCAGATTATTTTTTCTCACCCCAAAATTTAAACCTGCACATGCCATTATACACAGGAACGTTTTTCCTAACAGATCAAACAGACCCGTGAAGAATTTTTCGCAAAGTGAAAAGCAAGTGCAGCCGTGTCTTTATACACTAATTATTCAGTCAGATAATTTAAAGGAGGAGTCTTGTACTCCAGTCTAAGAATATCAGTTGTATTTTAAACAGTTTTAGATGCAATACCTGTACCTCTTGAAGTTATTTCATTGTTATAGATAATGTTATTTTAGAAAGACAAATTGAATATCTAATTTATGATAGCTTCATGTGTTTGTTTCATATATTGTTTTCATAAAAAAAACTTTGCCCTGGAAGATCAAATGGTACCCAGTAGCAAAGTAGCTCTTAAATTCACAGCTGCCTATTTTAGCCCATGTCCCTTGTCTATAGTGAGTGCATTTATTTTATAGGAACAAAAAATTGAATAGGTGCTGGAAGACAAGACTTCCAAAGGTGAAAAAGCTGCTAGCAGCAATATATATTCTCTGTCTTTAATGAATCTTGCCTTCTTCTTTATACCTGCACATCCTCCACTTCTAAACTGAAAGAGTAAAAATTTACTCTATTTCCAAGAGTGTTACAGACAAGACACTGTGCTAGGAGTGAGCAATCCTTTTTAGTGCTGGTTAGAACTGAACTACCATCCAGTGCAGAGGGAACCTCAATCACTTAGACAAAACAGATTTAAGCTCCATTTTCTCCTCTGACACTTGTACTTTAAGAACTCAAGATCATATGTTGTCAGAGTCATTTCTGTCTGTGTTCTCATAGTACTTTTATTTTGTGCAGAATAACTGTTCCTTTTTGTTTCTTCATTATTTTTAGATGCAGGAACTGCTGAACTGTTAACGGAGGTAGTTTCTGCATGCTTTATGGGTACGCCTTGTCATTCAAACAGGAAAGTATCTGATGGATAGAGATACCTGTAGACTTACAGCCAGCTAAAAAGAATTTTAGAAGATAAATGTTTTTGGCAAGGCCTGATCTGACTTTTCATGTTCTTTGCCATTTAGTAGAGCCTCTAACTTGATATCTGCTGTTCACATCTGTAAGATGGAAAAGCATCTACCACGGTCACAAAGTCTTACAAACTGTGATACTGCAATTATATTTTTCAGAGTTGTAGAAAAAAGAAGCTATTGAATATATTCATGAAAGAGTGATGACCACTTTTACAAATATGAAAAATCAGTTACTAGATAAGGATATGTTACCTGTCCTTCTGATATGTTCTGATATTTCCCATGTTTAAACTTTCACCTTTGTGATCATCAGCTCCTTGGCCTTTGCTTTGAAAGCTGTGGAATTGAGGCTATGGCTTTGAAAGGCTATGGAATACTTGCCTTGTTTTTTAGAGCTCTGACCCAGTGCTAGTATGAAGACTGCTCCAAAAGGAATGCCCCCTAATTTTATTATGTTGGCCCACCGATATCAAAGGTTGTGGTTATGTTGGTGTTATGACAGAAGAGTTTCAACTTTCCTACCAATATTATGTTCAGTTTTATTGCTGTGTAACAGATGGCAGCAAAGGTTCAGCCTTACAAACTGACATAGATATGCGTAGGAAACAAAGATGTGTCACAGAATTCCTCCATGTAAAAAAAAATGACACCTATTGACATTCATTGATGTTGAATATTTGTGCAGATCAAACAATGGGTGTGAACACAGTGGGGTGGTGAGTGGTGCGTTTCAGCAGTGGCAATAGCAGCGTGAAAGACAAAGCCATGTTCCAGATGGCCATGCACAGCTGTCACACCACAAAATGAAGAGTGTCTTGATCAGCTCATCTGTGCAAATCAGCAGATTATGACCAGGGAGCTGTGTACAGAGCTGAATACCAGCTTTAATGAGTTGGAAACAATGGTTTCAACACTGGAATATCACAAAGTTTGTGCCGGGTGGGCTTCATGAATGCTCACTCAGGATCTGAAAAAACACCATATTCAAGTTTTTCAGGGCATATTGAATACGAGGCTGAAGGTGACAGTTTGCTGAACTGCATAGTTACTGGTGACGAGATATGATGTCACCACTATGAGCCGGAGTCAAACTGGCACTCCGTGGAGTAGCAACATGAGAATTTCTCATGGAAGAAAAGGTTCAAGATGCAGCCTTCAATAGGTAGAGTGAAGTGCACTGTCTTTTAGGATAGGAAAGTGGTGATCCTTCTGGTTTCCTGGAACCTGTCCAAACCATCAACTCTGACCACAACATCATAACACTGACTAAGCTGTGGGCTTGAACTTCCAGAGTCAGGCCAGAGAAGTAGGCAACCTTTCTACAACACAGTAATGCCAGTCTCCATACCAGTTTAGCGACCGTGGTACGCACTGTCAGTCTTGGCTGGACTGTCCTAGCACACCCACCATACAGTCCAGATTTGGCACCTTCTGACTTCTATCTGTTTGGACCAATAACAGACTGCATGGACAATATTTTTCTAGAAGTGACACCATCATAGCAGCTGTGAAACAATAGGTCACCTGTGCTGGTGCAGGTCTTTACAAGCACAGCATGCAGTTCGTTGCTGGTGAAAATGCGTAGCTAATGGCAATGTCTGTTTTGAAAAATGGTGTTTTGTAGTTGATAATTTGCTCCATCAACTAGTATTATTGTGGTTTTTGTATCTATTATAGCTTCCATGGAAATAAATGGGAGGCTTTACTTTTGGAGTGACCTACATATAGTCCACTTCTAGACTCTCATATGTTTTTCAATCATAATCATAATTGATACACAAATGAGTTAGTAAATCAATGTAGTATATACAAATTTAACATTTGCAGTTGAAAATCTTTTTTAATACTTGGATTTCACACCATCACTCTTTAATATCAAATCTAACATTTATTTAACAATTCAGTGTAATCACGTTAGTTTAATTTTCGTGGAGTTCTGCATGGTGAGGGAATCTTATTTTCAAATATTGAATAAAACCAGCTGAATTTGAGAAAAAAAAAGATGTAAAAATAATCATAAATAAATTCTGAATTAGAAATAGACAAATGTATTAAAGCCATGAGCTTATTTGTCCTTTTATTGGCAGCCTTACATTCCTCATTAAAACCATAATTGATTATCTTCCTGATTGCAAGATATACCTTTACAGTCCAAGTTTTATTTAAATATTTCTTATTTTTGCTTTCTCTTCTGTAGGAGGAACTGATATCATCTACAGATCTAGCAGTAATCTAGAAAAGGAAGCATGACTTTCTGGGCAATCAAAGACTTATGCAATCAAGGTTTTGTCTGACCCTTTTGCTGATTTTGAAATGAGTTAAGAAGGTTGTTTGATACTACAGAAAGCTAGGTAGTTTGAGAATCTGATACTAAGGATTTTCAAACTGCTTGAAGAATCATCAGAACCTTTTGCCAGGAACAAACTTGCAAAAACTTCTGTTTTAAAAAAATTGGAAAGGCTTTTGATTCTCACATTTGAATTTTTGAAACACATAGATAGAAACTTTCTTATTCCTTGACCAACTTCAAGACCAAGTGTGTGTTTTTATACTGTCCATGGAAATGATGCTTCTTTTCTTGCTTTTGTTTCCCTCCATTCTAGTCAGTCTGTGGTAATTTCTAGTCAGTCTGTGGTTATATAATCATAGTGTGTATGCTGTGGCATCCTGTTGTCACTGCTTATTGAAATTATTATTAAGACATGATTGTGGAAGTTTAGACAGGATATTCTTAACAACAGAATCTTTTAGTTATCTTTTATGGGGAAACCAAGTTATGAATCTTCATGTCAAATTCATTGGCACACAGGACCTCTTATAGGGCCTTTTATTTCAACAACTGTGTTAATCAGTAATTTGTCTAGCATTAGAAATAGATATTCACACATCTCTTCTGTTATATTAGATTCTTCTAATGTGCATAAACTATTATATATGTTTTTTTTCTAGTGACAAATTACTTTGCATCCATCAACATTGCACATAACCATCATCTTGGTCTTTCAAGTTTGTGTAGGTATGTTTATAATTCCTTAATAAACTTATTGAACAAAATAACTTTATCACAACCTTAATTCCCCAGGAATTTTTTCAGATTTAAAAATACTTCAAACATTACCAGGTTTGTTTATTACCACTGGATATTGTGTCTTCAGCCTAAGAGCCCTTGCTTTTAGTGACAGAAACTTCAGAATCTCAAAAACATTATTAAAATTTTATTGTGCTACCCTAGCTCCTACACAGTTTTGAAATGGTCTTCTACTTCTTGGAGATCTTAGGAGAAGTTTTTCAAGTCTGTTAAAATTCAAGCTTTTCAGTATGCTGAAAGTTAATCATACACTTTTTTACCTATCGTAATATTTTCTCAGCTTAGGTATTTTCTCTTGTTCTCTGTCTCTTCATTTTCAGCGCTAATTTTGGGGAAAAACGTCAGATTTGTCCCAGAGGTTTTGGGGAGGGTTCCTCCAAGAAAATAATGCAGCTGAAAGCCCAGGTTAAGTGTCTGTATACCAATCCATGCAAACATGGGAAATAAGCAGAAGGAGTTGGAAACCATGGTGCAATTGGAAAACTACAACCTTAGTGCTAACGCAGAAACATGGTGGGCTGAAATATTGTGATGGAAGGCTGTTAGCTTTTTAGAAGGGATAGACAAGGTAGAAGGGGTCAGGGAATTGCCTTCTATGTTAAGAAATAGATAGACTGCAAAGAGCTGCCCCTGAGAAGCAGTCATGAACAGGCTGAAACCTTGTGGATTTAAATTAGGAACTGGACCAATAGAGGGCATCTGCTAGTTGGAGTCTTTGAGTGGGAACTGTTGAATCATGGCCTGAACCACTCATTGATGACCAGAGGCAAGCACTGTGTCAGCCACAGGAGCACAGGTGAAAGCAATTCACTTGTGTGACTGGAAGGGGTACATTCTGGCTCCACCTCTCCCAGACCCCCATTTAAGGGGTTACCGCCACTGGGGATAGTTCTCTTGTTGGAGATCCCTCCCCTGGGGAGTTCCAGGAGAGCCCTTCCTAATTTACTGGGCGTCTTTATACCATCTGAATAATCCATCCAAAAATACATCGTCCTTCTTCATTATATTGTGTGGGTGCTATTCTTTCGGGGTATTCACTCTACAAGTCTACTACAGGCCAGCTAATCAAGAGAAGCTTGTTGGCAATGCTTTTTTGTTTCAGCTGCAAGAGGTGTTGTGCTCACAAACTCTCATTCTGGAGGGGGAATTCAAGCACCCTGATGTCTGCTGGGATTGTCTTTGGACTGGTGCTCTTCATGATGTTTATCAATGAATAAATAGTGTGAATGAGTGCATCCTCAGCAAGTTTGCTGATCACATCAATCTGAGTGGTGCAGTAGACACAACAGAAGGGAGGGACCCAGGCCCACTCAGAAAGTGGGTACTCGAGAACCTAATGAGTTTTAACAAGGCCAAGTGCAAGGTGTTGCACTTGGGTCAAGTCTGTCACAGATATGAGTACAGAATGGGAGAACAGTTCTTTGAGAGAAGCACTGCAGTGAAGGTCTTGGAGGTCCTGATGGCCAAAAAGCTGAACATGAGCCAGCATTATGTGCTTGCAGCTGGAAGGCCAACAGTATCCTGGGCTGCAGCATAAGAGAGGTGGTCAGCAGGAAGACGGATATGATTGAACCCCTCTTCTCAGCCCTTGTAAGGCCCCACTTGAAGTCCAGGCCTGGGGTTCCCAGTAAAAGAAGAATGCAGAGCTCTTGGAGCAGGTCCAGAGGAGGGCCACAAAGATCATCAGAGGGCTGCAGCACCTCTCTTATGAAGAAAGGTTGAGGGATTTGGGCTTGTTTAGCTTGGAGAAAAAAAAGGGTCCAGTGAGCCCTCAGTCGACCTTCCAGTACACGATGAGAGCTTATGAGCAGTAGGAGGACCAACTTTTTACATGGTCTTGTAGCGATAGGGCAAGGGAAAATGTCTTTAAACTAAAATAAGGTAGATTGAGGTTAGATGTTAGGAAGAAATTTTTTTATTCAGAGTGTCGAGGCACTGGAAGATGTTGCCCAGAGAAGCTGTGGATGTTCTATCCCTGAGGGCATTCAAGGCCAGGTTGGGCAGCCTGATTTAGTGGTTGGCAACCCTGCCCACAGCAAGGGGCTTGGAGCTGGATGATCTTTAAGGTCCCCTCCAACCTAATATATTCTGTGATTCTATGCATCTCTCTATCTGCAATCTCTTGAAAACTGTAGAGGTAATTGTCTAGTTTTATGACTTTTTATGAGGCCAAGCAGTACTGGGAGATCAATATCCCATGACCTTTTTGAAGGACTTACTGTTGTTTTTTTTGGAAAAGACGGACTAAAGTCTTACTACTTTTTTTTTTTTTTTTGCTGGTTTGTAATTTCCACATCATCCTCACATTGTGTATATATCTTATAAACTTAGTAGTAAATTCTTTGAATACTGCCTGTTGGTTTCTAAACCTATGTATCTGATATCCTGATCTCTGATAACACAAAAAAACAAGGTGTACATAAAGAATGCACTCTGTTAAAAGCTGAATTAAAAAAATATACATATATTAAATATTCTTGATTTATTTTTCCATTTTGCACTGGGTAACCCAGAATGTTCATGGGGCTTTGTCCATGTTATTGTTTTGCAAGCTTCTCATTTCCAGTGTGATTAAAACGTTTTACTGTTTTCTTTAGCCTTTTTAATACTCTGAACCTCAGTGTAAATCTCTAATGTGAACTCTAATGAGTTGAATGTGGTTATTCCAGATGGATGTTGTACTTTCCACCTCCACATAGCTTGACTGCATTTTCCTCCAAGATTTTTTTTTCTCCTCATTAAAATAAAATATTTGGAGACGAAAAGAGAATAGCTTTTTTTCTTTTTCTTATAATGGGCAGGAACTTATATTAAAAATTGGCTTTGCATAAAGAAGTTTGGGCTGTCAGCCTGGCTGCTATTCTTATAAAATTTCCATTGTAAATATTTTCTCCTGCATTGTGCAGGGGCTTGAAAAAACTAAGAGATACATTTTTTTAATGCATGCCAATAGGTGTAACACCAAGCAAAATGTAAGGAATTATGTAGTCTTGCTGGTTCTCAGTCATGTTTATGTTTTAAGAGTAAGTTAAAACATTCTTGAGAAGCATCACATATAAAGGATGACAGAATTCATTAATTTTTTTGGCTTTAATTTTGTATTTGCAGCTTTGCACTGACTTGCAAACAGAGCGGTTCTAAAACAATATTTTGCAATCTGGGCAGATATTAATTAAAACTGAAAAAAAATACTATATAATGGGAACAAAGCAGTACCTCTTAGCAAGGTCTGTAATGATTAAGTATCAAAGTAATTAAAATGAGTATTGGTAGAGCTATGTGTTTTCTTACTGGTGAGGAAATGAAGGCAGTGAGTAGTAAAGTTATTTGATTCAGTCTTTAATGAGAGCTGGGTGAAGAGCACAGGCTCTGTGATTTCTAGTCTGGAACTTTAGCCACAGCTGTTTTGATGGTATTTATTCTGAAGGTTTATATACATGTTTCTGATGATAGTCTTATGTGATCCCTTCCAGATCAGAAGGAATTCAGGACTGATTCCCTTAGTCCTTCACCTTGTGCTGCCATAAGAGCAGCTTAACAGAGCACTGTATTGAGGATGAGTAAAGTGCATCCTATACCTTATTTTCCCCATCTACTTACAATATTTGAGCATTAATCCATAGTGTTTGATTACACATTACAGTCATTAGACAGAATACATAAGTGTAGCAGAAGTGCTAAGTCATGGCCTGAAGTAGTGGGAAGGCAGGGCCAACCCAGGGGAACTCAGGTACATACAGTGCACCTTAGTGACTGTAAGGGTTAGAGCCAGGATCCAGCCCTTCCCAGACCTTATTTAAGGGTAGGGGGTGGAGGTGAGGGTCTTTTGATGGAGATTTCTACCTACCTGAGACCATCCAAGGGTAAACAGCTTTTTTATTTTGTTTATGTATGCATGGTTGCTGTACATGGGCTTATTCTCACTTACTGTAGCCTGGGACTCTGCTACCCTGCTATCATTGCTGTTTTCCATTGTGTTACAATATTACAGTAGTATAAATTGTAATTGTTCTCAGAGTTAGATTTTGAGTACTCTAAGGATGCACACAGGCATTTGTTCTGCTACATACAGGTATACTGTATAAATTCCCATATAAAATCTCAGAATGTATAGATTCAGTGTATGCTTTACTCAAATATCATGAGACTGAGAAAATTTCATTGCCTGAATGTGTGCCTCTGTGCGTTACTTTAGTTCCTATTGAAATGAGGAAAAAGAAACAGTATTCACTCAAAGGGAAGAGACAAGATATTTTTGTCAGCTGTACAATTCCAGATTGTTTTTGATTTTTGAGGGAGGACCTGGGAAAATGCTGTGTATGTGGTCACCTGTCAGGAAGATTACCACTTGTCTCCGGTGTTGAGCTTAGTTTTTTGAAATGCTAAAAGAGCAGAAGACTAGTAGTATCGCTGTAAATGAGAAAAATGGATGTCATGGTCATTTTTAATAGTTGCAAGCTATTTATTACTTGGTTAATAAAAAACTGAATATATTGTTTATACTGTGTATCAGAATATCAAACTCTCAGATAGCCAGAAGTGGCTCTTAAAAACTAACATACATATAGATGTCAAGTTATATAAGCTCTCATTTAAAAAACCTCTTTTTAAATTTCTTTCATTTCAGCTGTAGTTGCAAGTTTTAATCAGTGTTGCTTAAGGGTTCAGCCAACTACCAACCTTACCCTGTGCATACTGTAGGATCCAATTGTTTGTTTCTTAACACCTTCCTCCCCAGCAGAAGCTGCTAGATTCTCTCTTGCCACTTCTCTGTCACTAACCTGCAGTAGCACATTGTCACTGCCACCATTGCCAGTAGAGAATTCTCAAACTACTCAGTGTGAATCACATCTTAAATGACTACTGTAATGGGCAGATCCTCCTCTTTCTTGTCTTCAACTGTATGTTGTCCATCAGTCTCTTGGGCAATCTCCACTGCCAGTAAATGACAAAAAGTATCAAGTACTCCACATTGTAGAACCCAGGGAAGCTTCTTCAGTTCTTCTGCACTTCATGTTCTGCAAAACTTCAGAAAATCCATGGGTGTTTTCTGTAGCTCTGCATGCACGATGTTTCTTATACCTCCTGGACAGGAAACATCATACTGTCTATCTGACTATTCTAACAAGGGAAGATAACTAGGAGAGAGAGAAGGTGAGACATATCCTCTAAGGATGAGGACACAGTATTTCTGAAGACTGTTGTTGAATACTGTCTTTCTATTACAGGAAATCTAATATTCATTTCTAGGATCTTCATGCTATTTTCCATGTAATGCCGTATTTCTGGTCTTGAACAAATCTGCAGCTGCGTCACTGCATCCTCTCAGTTTCAGCTGAAACTCATATTATAGCTAGCTTAGTAAACCCAAGACTTCTTTACTCCAGCCTGCCTAGCATTTTCCTGTATGTTACCATGCCTCTGCGCATGTTGCAGCTCTAACAATTGCCTTCTGTTCTGCTGTGTCTCAGAAGCTCTCAGTCAACTCAGTGAGTATTTTTGTTGCAGAATTTTGGACAGAGCTGTGACTTTTCTTTGCTACTGTTCACAGCAGGATATATACATTTATATAAGTTGATGTATATAGCTGAACACAAAGTATTTGTGATTATACAAAGTTAACTCAATGACTAGTTTATGTTAAAAGCAGAACTTGAAGACTTGGCTGTCATATACCTGTATCTTTTACTTGCAATTGAAGAATAGCCCTGAAGTGGTCAGATGGTTGGACTTGATGGTCTTTGCAGGTTATTCTTCCAACTGGATTATTCTATTCTGTTCTTTTCTATTCCATTCTGTTTTTCCACTGACAGCTATAACTATTGATATCAGTGGAATGTTCTTTAAAAATAATAAAAAGAAACTTTGTAAAATTTTCTTTTAGTGATATCAAATCAGGAGATGGAGGATAAATACTATCTGACCCAGACTGTTCTTTGAGTTTATTGGCAGGTCTCCAATGATTGCTAGAATGCTCTTGTACTTCCAAGGATATTAGCCTAGTTCTTATAAGAAGTTTAAAAACTCATGGGGTATCGCTACAGTGCAGACCCCACCAGCTCTGGACATACCCAAGCTTGGTGCATGATATACAATTGAAATAGAAAAGACCACAGAGGTTTAACTCATGTTCTGTCTGGAAATGTGATTATGTTCTGGGAGGTCAGCCCATAGAGATTGTCATGCTGCTTCAGATAACACAATGATAACAATAACTCAGTAGGTGCACCTTGTGAGCTCACTGTGAATTACCTGCCTGAGTTGTAGGCACATCCTTGCCAGCTGTATAATTGTCTTTTTGTAACTAGAGACTGTGCTTTTTTCACTTTACAGTAACTCATAAATATTTAAGATAATTTTTGAGCAATTAGTGCTGCTTCTGCTCTAGAAGTTATGAATTTGTTATGTGCAGTGGCTTTCATAATGTGTCATCTTAATTGATTTCAGTCAGCCTGGCAGAGAAGAGGCAGTAAAACTGAAAACATGTAAGATTGCAGTTTTCTAGTTGCATGGATAATGTGTGATGTAAGTTCTAATCTATTTTAATGAAAAAAGGCTTACTGCACTCTATTCTTAACCTGAAAATATGCTAACACATCCAGTGCATTGTAAGAAGCACTTTACACGTGAATTACCTTGGTTAGCAGCTCACTGAGAGCAGCTGACTGGGTACCATACTACTGCTTCCTATTTATGGAGTGACCTTGTACTTGAATGCAGTCTGTTTCATAATGCTTAAAGACAAAAAACTCTTTGCAACTATTAAAACGTTAAGAAAAATAACGTGTTGGGCTAGGAATCTCTATTTCCACTTTTTTACCCCCTTCAAAGATGTGGTCATTGTGTATTTCATATTAATTAATTGTGCATGATTTATCAGACTGAAGCAGCTTATGAAGAGGAAAAGCAGTCCCAAGATAAAATACTGGGAGCAGTCCTGAAAGATCTCTGATGCTGGTTTATTTTTAAAAATAATTCATATCAAAGAGCCATTTTGGGGAATGCATTTTTCTGACCGTGAATAATATTTTTTCCCCAAGTTGGGAAGGACATCTTTTTTGTTCATCTGTAATAGTCATCTCAGAATGTGATCATATATACTTGATATCTATATCATATATACTTGACATACTTCCTTGAGTATTCAGGCCTTACTGAGTTCTTCTCCTGCATCTGAAACTGGCTATTCCATCTCTCTAGAGAAAGTTACCAGCCAAAGCTGAAAGCCATCCAAGTGACGGGAGATGGTGTGTTGTACTGTACACATGGACTGGGTCAGGAATGAGTAAGGAGGGGTGGTGCTACAATTCCAGAGTTTGATCTTTCCACCTATGCTTTTCGTACTGGATCATCTCCATTTGCCTCATTTTCCTTTTTTTCTTTTCATATGTGTTGAGGGGAGCTTAGGAGGTGGTTCCTTTCTGGCAACTTCACAGTGTAATTCAGAAAAAAAGCACTGAAACCATGAAATTATTTCACCAGGATCAGTTAGCTGGTGTCCAATGTCCAAATTTCCTGAGAATATGCAGATCTAATTATTTTGTTCTGTAACTGCATTTCCCTTACAGTGCTTACTTCAGAATTCAGGGTCACAGTAACTCAAGATAAGCAATTTCTTTTAACATGAACCAGAATATACTATGCCACAGTGAATATTTCCTCTGACACGTATACTCGATATACCTGGCAAAAATTTCCAATTCCCACTGTTTAGATTAACTTAAGCTGAAAGTTGCGGAAGAAATGTGTGTTCTCTTGTTTTACAGCTTTAGTGTGTTCAAGACCCACCTCAAATATTAAATAAAGTCTCTTTTGATATAATCACTTCAAGATATTTTCTCTTTTTTAAGATTCTTCAACCATTTAAATTTGAATAACAGGTTATAGATTTGCCTATAAGCTTTGGACTTTGCTCCATTATCCATGAGCTCATTTGATGTGCTTTACAGTGCAAGCTTTGCTTGACCTGCTAAACATTTTGTTAGTCTTGTATTGTTAGGATGTATGTCTGGATGTATTTCTTTGTTGAATATGTTCACCAGAACATTTGTGTTTTTTTCTGTGCTGATGTAAACAGTGTAGGGGAGAAGAAAAAGTAAAAGGTTGTTTAACCACTTACAAACTCTCCCTTCAGACAAGGTACTAATTTAGTCTTCTCTTTGTAAAATGTCATTAGGAATAGGAAATAAGATTAATACAGAATTGATAGCTAGTTGTTTTTTATCTGCTGACTTTTTTCTACTATCTACAGTGTTGTTAGGTAAAGCACTTTTGATTCAGAATAGAAGTTTCCCGTCATCTTCAAAAGAATGATGTCTGCATGAGTTATCTTGTTAATTTGATTTCAGATGATACCTTAGTTGTAAGTTTTAACTGTTGCATTCAGATGTTACAGAAGAATGTGATTGTGCCATTCATAATGCTGACAGATATTTACATAAATATTTTTCATCACTTTTTTTTGCTCTCTCTTGTTTGACTACCATCAAATAATACAGATAATCCAGAAACTCAGATGTAACTTAATATCTCTGTTTTTAGTATTTGCCTGTGTCTGTACTTTCCATTCTCCTCTTCCTTCACCCTTTTCTGTCCCAGTGCTTTGTGGAATTGTCCTGGACATAGAATCATCAACATTTTGCAGTTTACAGCCAGATAGGAATTACTCTTGACATTAATCCTGAACCAGTTAAAATCAAGAACCCACAGGGCAAATATTGCATGTGTACAAATTGTTTACAGCTTCTGTGTGGTCGGTGATGATAATAAAAGTAGAAAAAAGGTCCTGGGAAGTAAGCCATGCAGAGAATTGCTCTTTAATTTTGACAGTATATTGGCTGCTGCATGATCTTCACAAAGGCTAGAAATGGAAAGTACAGTTATTTCTAAAAAATTACAGTCAGTGGCTGAGACAGATGCTCTTTAAAATGACATTTAATGATATGTGGCATTCAAGTAGTCAAAATATTTTTTCATATGTCAAGCTATTCCTCATCTTATTCCATTCAGCTGATTTTGGCAGATCTTACTGTATTTCTGATAACTTGGCATGGAAAAGCGAAGAGTGTTCTGACTTTTGTCTTTGCTTTGTCCCTTTTTCCTTTCTTCCACTTCTGCCTATCTGTACACGAACTTTTTTCACTTATGAGCATGATTTTATGCATACATATCCATTCTTTGTTGAGTGGTTGTTTTGAAAGCATCTCCATTGAGTGGAGTGTTCTTATAACATCCAGATATCGCTCTTTGTGCTTCCGTTTCTTTTATTTCCATGTTGTGGTTTCATTATTGCTGATGGAAACCTTTTATAGAGAGAGAGTTCTCAGTGAAAATAGTTTTTAAATTGCTAAAAAAACAGGTGAGTTTTGTCAGGCATTATTTTAGTTAGAAATGCAGACACGTGCAACAGTTTTACAACATTCAAGTGATTTGTATGCTGTATATGAGAAAGTATGAATGGAACAGAGCAAGTACTATAATACCTTTAACTTCAAAGATGGCTTAAATTAAAAAAATCTGTATATTGAAGCAACTTTCAAGTCCTGTTTCTTAAATCCTAAAAGGTTACTGACCTTAAGTAGTCTAAAGTAATTGAATTACCTATGTTTCACTAATGTTGCTTCAGCTGACTGTGCCGAAGAGTTGCCTGAGTCCTTGCATCCTTAGAGTGTAGGATGTGTGAAGCTAAGGCAACAGCTTTGTGTTGCACAAGTAGCAAAGACCCCAAAACCAGCCTGTGTGCTGGAGGTTGCTTTCTAGACTGTAAAGGTACATTAATGGTAAGAATATGTTCGGATTCCTAAACAATTCTTTATATTTTCATTGAGCCAAATCCTTAAGGACTAATTGTTTGGTTTTTATAACCTCTGGAAGCAGAGCATTTTTGCTTGCTGTTTTTGTTTGTTTGTTCATTTATTTGTTTGTTTAACTGCATTTGTATGGTAACTGTTGAATCATGGCCTGAACCACTGATTGATCACCTGAGGTGAGCACTAAGTCAGCCGCAAGAGCACAGGTGAAGGCAATGCACCTGTGTGACCGGAAGGGGGGTGGAGTCTGGCTCCACCTCTCCCAGACCTGGTTTAAGGGCTGACCACCACTGGGGAGGGATCTCATGTTGGAGATCCCTGCTGTGTGGAGTTCCAGGTGAGCCTCAACCTTCAGTGGCGGGTGAGCCCTTCCTGATTTATTGGGTGTCTTTATATCATCAGGATAATCCATCCAAAAATATGTTGTCCGTTTTCATGATATTGTTTGGGTACTATTCTTTCAGGGTATTCACTCTTTAGTATTTCATTTTGTTTTGATATGACACAAAGATTTTAGTTGGGTAGACTGAAGTTCGTAATTATATGAACAAGATTGTATTTGTACACCTGGTTACTGTCTTTTTTTTTTTTTTTTTTTTTGCAAAAGAAATAATTATGACAATATCTCTTTGCCTGTATCAAATTTTCTACATCTATTTTTTTCCCACTTTTTTATTTTAGTTGTCAGAACTAGTGATTCAGAGGATGTATAGGCAATGCAAAAACGTCTGTCTCAAATAATGCTGGTTGGACTCCAAGAAATGGAGCATTTTGTTTTGTCAGATAGTGCTTATAGTGTTCTTTGTATCTGTTGTAGTTTCCAGTGAAATAAATCAGAGGCACTACTTTTGGAGCAACTTACATAACATGAGACAAGTCTTATAAGCTTGAGAATTCTGTAGGAATGTATGCAGTGCTATTTGAGGATAAACAACCTTTACGAATAGAGCTGGAAGGTTTTATAGGGTAGGAGGAGCTAAACCAGGCACGACCTTTTTACACTTTCTGTAAAGAGTGTCCCTTGAATATTCTTTCCTGTGCACAACTCCTAAGTTATGCCCAGGTGAGCTAAATTCATCTCTTCTAAACAAAGCCTGGGGATGTTGTGCCTAGCTTTGCTCCTGGGTGTTATTTTACTTAGCAAAGTTGATGCAGTAATCTGCTTTCCAAGTGCTTCTTACCGTTTGGACCATTTCCACATTTATCTATTTATATTCTCTTGGATTTAAAAAGATAGAAATGTATTTGATAACAATTGTTAGAATCAGTTTGGTTACCTAAGTGTACCTGCCTAATTAACCAAGAGTTATGTCAACTATGGAAATGTCACTGAGGATTTTTTCCCTGAGACTAGGCACCTTAATTAAAGACTGTGCTCCTCTGGCTTGTCAGCTGGGTGCTCTTGTCCAATATGGATTTTTATTTTTTAGTCACTGAATTACTAAGGCTATTATTCAGTCTAGTAATTCAGTGTAAATATTACAGAAGATATCTCTCATGCACAAGTTTGTGACCTTTGATACTATTCATAGATTCATAGATACATTAGGTTGGAAAGGACCTACAAGATCATCTAGTCCAACCATCCTCCTACCACCATTCCTACCCACCAAGCTACTAAATCAAATCCCTTAGCACCTCATCTAAACGCTTCTTGAACAGTGCTAGAGATGGTGCCTCAGCCACCTCCCTAGGCAGGCCATTCCAGTGCCTGACCACTCTTTCAGAGAAAAATTTTTTCCTCAGATCTAATCTAAATCTTCCCCGGTGCAACTTGTGGCCATTCCCTCTTGTCCTGTCATTAGTTACCTGGGAGAAGAGGCCGACCCCCTCCTCACCACAGCCTCCCTTCAGGAAGTGGTAGAGTGCAGTGAGGTCTCCCCAGAGCCTCCTTTTCTCCAGACTAAACAATCCCAGCTCCCTCAGCCACTTCTCGTCAGACTTGTGCTCCGGACCCCTCACCAGTTTTGTTGCCCTTCTCTGAACACGCTCCAGGGCCTCGATGTCTTACTTGTAGTGAGGGGCCCAAAACTGAACACAGTACTCGAGGTGCAGCCGCACCAGAGCTGAGTACAGGGGGATGATCACCTCCCTGCTCCTGCTGGTTACACTACTCATATCTTCTAAAGTGGTTAGTGAAGGATTTTAATACGGTATTTTGTACTTTATTATTTAATTTTTACTTTATCAGTAAGACATAAGAATTTAAGAATTCATCCTTTTCACTGCTTCCCTGTATTATTCTGACTGAAAAATATTAACATTGTTCCACATTTCCAATTTGCTCTTCTCTAAGTTCTGCTTTCAGCAATTACTTCTTATTATGGCTTTCTCGGGTCAAGGAATTTTTTAGTAGCTGCATTTTTTTTTCTTCTTGAAGTTGTTCTGTAGACAATAAGCAAAACCTCTCAGTCTTTTTTGCTAAATGATACTGATAGGTTATATAATCTTCATCCTTGATTCTCTTCTGTTTTTTTTTTGTGTGTGTGTGAATTTTGTTTGTGAATATTTCATATCTCCCCAAAGTATCTTTTTAACATGCCTCTAATCAAATTATCACATATCCAAAGATCATGATAGCTTTTTAGAAGTTGTTTGTTATGAAGAAGTAGTTCATGTGCGTCATGATTCCTGATTGTTTACATGGCCACAGATTTTGGAATTAAGCAGGATTGACTTTCGTACTTTTTACTTATCCTAAAAAAATATATATAATGTATTTTACAATATCTTGTAAAAAAAAAAAAAAAATCTTGCAGATTTTAGTGGCACTAGTTTAAATTTCAACTTAAGAAATTTATGAATAACCTTTGGCTAGGTAACCTTATCAAACTGCCCCTGTAGAGGTATAATCTCCCTAATGACAAAGAATCTCATGAAATTACCTGATACTTTCATTTCTAACTAGGAAGCTAACAAGGGACTTCAATGAAGACATTTTCAAATCACTGAACAACCTCAGAAGAATGGACTTGTGGCATTCTTCTGTTAGATCTAAAGCATAGAGATGATATGAAGTTTACTAAGTGACTTCAGACAGTTCTATATGCATTCAGTTCTGCTCTTTGTAGGGCTCTCTGTTTATGATGTCATCCTCACTGCTTGGAGCATTTGCTATGGCAGTCATCTGTATCATGGTTTAGATGTATACGTATGTTGATACCTTCTGGTAATATGAAATACACCAACAGTAAAAGAATGTGTAGATTTTGTGGTGTGTTCCACCTCTTTGTTTGGAAAATGCATACAATAGTCACCTCGTTGATTTCAAACTATAACACCCTCCCACACACCAGCACACACTGAGATACTGCTGTCTAGTTTTCTGTAAGATAAGACAAACCTCCAAAAAAAAAAAAAAAACCACGAAAAACCCCAAACCCTCAGTTCCTTGTAGGTATTATCTATTTGAGGAATTTACTTTACATGGATGCAGCTTCCAATATCAAAACTTTGTAAAGGCAACAGGATCCGTGGTGCGGGAAGAGGAGAAAGGCAGTAGAAAGGCTGTGTTTCTCAGTGTCAAATAAGGGAATAATACTATCTTCATGTAAGGTTCTGAATGTGACTTTTAAAGACAGTTCTGCAGCTCACTGTAAGAAGGGCAAGTATGCAGTCTGCACTGGCTAGTGCCAATATCTTAAAAGCAATGCTCTCTCTTTAATTTGCATATTACTGTTGAAACAGAATCAGAATAATGCAAGAACTGCATAAAAATCTGTGATTTGTATCATGTGAAAGATTTAGTTATCTCATTGTGATAATTCCCCTTTGCCTTAAAAGCTTGATATGGATCACTTTCTTTCTAATGTAAACATTAGCACACTCATGTTATTAAAGGTATATCACAGAAAATCAGGAAGGCTGTTGTGTCTTCCAATAATGTGATCATAAACCTTTTGAAGTTATTTCAAAGATCAAACTAGCAAATAATTTGATTATGTGAGACTGTTTCCTCTGCTGTTTCCAGACAAGATTTTATCTTATTTAATACTACCAAAAATATACTACAAAACTTGGTATTTATAAATTGTCACAATCCAAAATGAATCTTGTTTATTTTTACTCCTAATTTCCACAATGTTTTTTTTTGAGATTCTGTTTAGACCTTTTCATTTACTGTAGCCCTGAAAGAGTTTAAAAATAGTACTTCAAGGAATTATACTTATTTTAAACTATGAAGTTCTTAGATTTTAAGAGTGACATCTATCAAACAGCTGCTGAATACAGTTTTGTAGGCAAGCTGCAATAAATCAGTGCATTGCTCAGAATTGTATGGCCACAAGGGAATATTTGGAAGATCTCTCTATGATTTAATGTGCAATTAATAGACTATTGTTATATATATTATATTTATGTTATATTATATATTATATATATGTTACTTAATGCAAAGTACTTAGATATTTATTATATGAGTGGAAAAAAAACCACAAAAGAACAAATCCACTAATAAGAATAGAGAATAACTCAGGAAATCAAGTGTTTAAAAATAAAAGTTGCCATACTTGCATCTGCAATTAGAATTTTAATTCTGTTGCTTAACAATATACTAGAGGTGATCTTTTGTTATATGAATCCACAACATTTTTTCTGAAGTTGTTTTTAGTAACTTCAGAGTTAGTTGATGGCTAACATTAGGGATAAGCTATGAGTTCAGTAGTTTTATGAACATCATTTGGTTACTTGTCTGTCATAGTTTAGGTCTTGTTTTAAAATGTAGCAGGAAATCCATTAGTGGGATTTATTGTAATTTTTTCAGGTATTGTTGCTGTTAGTTGCTGCCATTGTAATGCTACTACATGATTTGCAAGGCATGAATGTGGCATGCCTTTGATCTCCTTGTGCTCATCATGTTTTGGGGGCTACAGTTTTCTCTCTGTGTTGACTTAATTAGCAGTACCTTCTGGCTGATGTTTGGACATCTTGAAAGAGGAGACAAGCAGAGCATTAGATACTGTATTATTTTAGAAGAGTGACTATCTTAATGGCTCTGGTGTTACCCAAGTTCTTGTCATATTGTTTCTCTTTTTAATTTTTAATATCTTACTTAAATCTCTTTGCTTGATTCATACTTCCCTACTCTGCAACCCCCAGAGCATGGAAGGAAATATTGTTGTTTTTCATGTAGTTTCTGCAGTGTCTGGCCAGGATCTTTGTAATTTCAGTGGTTTAGAACTCTTAAAAGCTCTTTAGACTCCTAATATTGCCAATTGCCAGTTACTGCATCTTTCCTTTTTTTTAAATGAATAAGAAAATGACTCATATATTGAGTTTTCTTATGCTTTCCAGGAAGCCTCAGCAGCACAACTCTTGCATGGGCTACCTGGCCCAGGAGATAAGGGAAAGGCTTGTATCAAGGACTGTGTATGAATAAACATTCTTGACTCAGACATCCTAGAATATTAATGTGTGACATATGCATCATATACTTAGATATCTGCCAATCTATTCCATGCAAAACCACTTTAAATTCAAACCTCTACACTTCACATTTCAAATTGTACAGTTACTTGTACAAAAGACAATGTGTTATGATATTCTTTAATTATGTCCTCAACATTTAGATATCAATTTATTGATAGTGGTATTCTAGAAACTAAAAGAAAATGGGGAAAGAAACACATTCAACTGGAAACAGCAACAAAATAGAACTAGCAGAAGCACACAACCTTATTGTTGTGTGACGATAAGTCATCATTTTTGGAAAGTGTGTATATGAATTTTAAAATGAGCTTTCTCACAGTTTTGCAATATGTAGAGGTAGTTCTGTTTGTTTCACATCAAAACATGTAAGTGTTATCACTGATCTGTCTCCTCAAAGAAGTAAAATAAGAAAGGGCAATGAGAGTTGTGAAGATAAGCAACATGATTAAAAAACACCGACTAATGCTTTGTACAAATGCAGAAATGGCAAATGGGCATTTTGACTGCAGTGTACTGCCTGAATTATTAAATAGCTGAGAATTGAAAGTGAGAAGAATATTGGCAGGCTTCTTACAAAGCTCATGCAGGGTTTGCCTTTTCCTTAATTGCTGCTCTTTCTAGGGGAAAATGTGTACATTTTATTAGTTTGTTTCATCTATTTAGGTTAACTCACTGATATTATTAGAATGTGTTCTCAAAACAACATTGCAGGAATCTCAGAATCTACAGTCTGCCCTCTGCTGCTTTTCTTATTAATCTGAAAATCAAGAAGCCCCATATTCTCATCTCTGTTTAGCCTTTAATTTGTTCTCGTAATTCCTTGTGCTTGACAATCGCTACTTTTGTTGACCAAATTTAACTACTGTCTCAAAGGGTCATTGGGGCTTGAAATGTCTGCCTACTACAGCCTTGTAATGTTGAATATTTCTGCGTAGCTGGAATGAAAAAGGCTCTGACAGTGTTTCCAGTTATTTTCAGATATTCACATCACCATTGTGAGTACACAGCAGATAATCTGAACACTTGCTACCATTGTGCAGCAAATATATGGAATTGCAAGCAAAACAGGTAACTGTTACTGTTGGAGAAAAATACAGGGTAACATAGAAAAGGAAAATCCTTTTTCAGTATCCAGAGTCTTGGAAGTCTAGAAAACTAAAGTGCCTCTTTTATTTTATTTTATTTTTTTTACCGTTTCAAATAAAAAATATATCAAAGATAAACAGATCTCCACAGAAGATAAGTGGAATGAGCCTACATTTTGAAAAACTTCAGTGTTTTTCAAGTAGCCACTGTAAGGAACAAAGAATTCCAATGAATGTTATTTGAACATACATTTTTCAGAGGAGGGAAGGGTAAGTGGGTAGTCTGGATAACATTTTAAGGTCTTTTGATCTGTTTTCTCTGGATTCTACAACTTTTTATATAAGTGTTACAAAAAGTTGCTTAGCAGTATGCAATTTGAGAAGTGGCTTAAAATATATTCTGCTAGATCCTTGCATAAGAGTACATGCTACCTTTCTAGTCTAATGAAAATCTTCACTGATATACATTGTGCATTTACTACTTAAGTACACTAATTGATGCATTATTTATTTTCCTCCCCTGTATGCACGTTGTATTCAATTAAGCACAATAAATTTGTCTAGCTTCAGTACAGTTGGTGTTTTTTCTAAAATCATTGCCTTCCAAGTTAAGAAAGAAACGATTCTATTTTGCTAGCTTTTGAACACCTTAGTTGACTAAGAATTTGACACATCTTTTCTGTGTCCATTGTACTTCTAATATACACGATAGATGATTTAATAAGTCTGGATTAGGATTAAATTCAGTGATTTTGGATTCCTGTTATCATACACTCAAGTTTTTGAGTTTTGCAATCTGCGATAGTTAAACTCAACAAAACTTACTAATTTTTTTTTTAATTTGTGAACCTATTACTGGTACAAAAACTAGGTACACATAGTTTCTGAGTACAGTAATTCTTATATTGGTACAAAAAGTTTGCTTGCACACTGAGTTTGCTTAGCTTTTTTATAAAGATTTTTTTTATTTTCTGATTTAAGATGTATCATTTCAGGCACATAAATTAAGAGCTGAAGCAATTCTTGCTTCCTTAGCTTAACAAAGGACAGAATAGAAAGAAGTGCTTCAGCAAGGATTAGTTCGTGTTGATACTATTGATCTGGCTCCTCTTGAGACCAAAGGTCATGCTAACTGCTAAAAAGGAAGTGTTTGAGCAAAAGGCTCTGACTTAGAGGCTATTATTAGTGGTGGGTTAGTAATACTGTTGTTTCTGCTGTAAGCTGAACTAGGTTCTCTGCAGAAATTTTTGCTTCTGTTTTATTTCTTCGAGAGGCTCATTCTGAGTACTGAATTGAGTAATACAAACAATGTGGGGTTTGGGAAGAATACAGTTTTTCACTGTAGCAGTCACATGATGTTGGTTTTTGTATGTATGTACATATATATACACATGTGTAGTTATATATAAGCATATGTATATATGTATGCATATTTATATATATGTAAAATATGAAAATACATAATTACCAAGATTTTGTTTATTCTGAGGATTTGTCAGCAACTGAAAAGAGCTTAAGGAATCATAAAGTGAGATCACTGTCTTTCAAAACCTGTTATAGTGTATGCTGGTGGTATCTGAATAACCAGAACCAGTTTGGCATTTATTTTGTCTGTTTTCTTTGGGCTATATGCACAGCTTAGTTTTGTGGTTATTGCTTCAGGTTAGTTACTATCTCCACATGTTGAAGAGAGACAAAAAAAAAAAAAAAATTTGTTTGCTATATTCTCATATATGAACTGTTCTGCATCCATGGGTGCCTTGAAAGTCTTTTGACTCCCTTTTTCTTTCAGGATTTATGTTTTCATCTTATTTCCAAGGTTTCTAGAATGTAAGTGTATTTCTGCTGTAATTATTATGCTAGTAACGTGCCTATACTTATCAGTCTGACACAGAGGTTCAGAAGTTCAGAAATAAAATTTCATAAGCTGCTTATTTGTTCTTGACTGTTCTCTAGGTTGAAGTATTGTACTTCCTTATTTCTTTTCTAGGCTCTTTGGTCAACATTCTGATAAGTGTGCATTTAAATGGTTCAGACAAATGCACACTGACTGTACAGAGTGCTGCAATCTACTTTCCTGTTACCCATATACTGTCTCATATTTGTATTATTTTTTAAAGAAGTTTTTAATTTTATTGGTATTGTGCTTTCCAGCTTTTACTAGAACCTGCATTACTGGTTTCCCTACCTGTTACTTAGTTCACATTTTCTAATGGCATCTAACACCATGTAATCAGTTTCATATTATGAACTCTGCAAGTTAAATACAAATTCTTTAGAGCTTTGAAAGCTCTAACTACTGCATCTAAAGGGTGAGAAAGCAGCACTTGGAAACTTAGTGTAAGATGAGTCAGATGAAACATAGTGGATTTCTTCTGTTTCTTCAGTCACTGGGAGTAAAATTGACATTTTTCTAGGTAAAATTTGTGTCTCTGGAGGTTACTGATACAAGTGTTATGCATCATGCCACCTCGCTTCAGCTCTTTGAAGATGTTAAATGTTCTATGGTCTTCTTTTGTCCTCTGTGAAATAATAAGTTTCGTGGTGATTGAGGCAGTGTCTTTACTTTTGAGCAGGCATTGGTTATATGCCAAATCCAGCAGTGAGCAAGTTGTTGTGCTTTTTTTTTTTTTTTTGAGGCTGTGTGGCTTTTAGTTTTCTAGGACTGTAGAAGAAGCATTTTCTGAACATGAGGAAATGAGAAGGTGTGGGATCTATTTGGGCATTGCCTATTTTGGAGGAGCAAGTTAGCTTGGAAGGTCTCAGTTTATCTGCACAAGTTACACGTGATTTGTACAGGAAGTCAAGATGTGTGAAAGAATGTCTGACACAACAGGATGGCCTTTAACAGAGGCAGTACTTGACCAGAAAGAGGGAGTTCTAGTTTTGGCAGAAAAATGGAGCATGCAGATGCTGTGATACAAGTAATGTCCAGGAGAAATGCAGGATGCTGTGGGTGTGGTGCCTCTTGTGGTTAAATGGAGATTTTTGATGTGTGCATCTTAAAGAAAAGTAATAATGTGGTACTGATGTCCTTAAAGAGAACAACTCAAAGATACTTGTGCAGTTCATGGGTTGAAAATATTTTTAAAATTCAGTTTGTTTGTGACACTTTAAGCTCTTCCAAAAAGATATCCCTCTCATATGCATTAGAACATGATTTCTGGAGTTAAGAAAGGCTCACAATTAGTTGAATTCAGTCTAGACCTGTGGGAGGACGCTATGTATCAACAGTTTCATTGGTAGTAGGGCTAATGCCTTTCAGGAGGCTAGGCCTAATGTGAAACTAGTCTGTTTTCTATTTTAGATTTTCTATTCAGATTTTTTTTCCTGTAATCATGTTAACTGACATTGTGGACCACAAATGTCTGAATGCTTGTTTTCCCCTTTATTACAGTCTTTCCGTTTCTTATTTAGCAATCCGAAAGAGGGGATGCTCTCAATTCTTCTCCTAGTCTGTGCTAATGTCTGGGATTGCCTTGATCCAAGTGCAGCACCTTGTACTTGGCTTTGTTAAACTTCATTAGATTCTCCTGTGCCCGCTTTATGAGCGTGTCCAGATCCCTCCATATGGCATTCCTCTCTTCTATTGCAACTGCACCACTCAGGTTGATGTCATCAGCAAACTTGCTGAGGGTGCACTTGATCCTACTGTCCATGTCATTGATAAAGATGTTGAAAAGTACTGGTTCCAAGACAGACCCCTGGGGGACACCACTTATGACTGGCCGCCTCCTGGACGTAGGTCCATTGACAGCAACCTTCTGGCTAATTCTTTATCCATCTAATAGTCCAGTATTCAAATATATATCTCTCCAATTTAGAGAAAAGGACATGGTGCATGTCACAGGCCTTGAGCAAGTCGAGGTAGACATCAATTGCCCTTTGATGCTATCAGTCCATCTAAGAATGTCATGAGGTAGGTCTGGCACAGACTGCCCTTGGTGAAACCATTCTGGCTATCCCAGATCACCTCCACATCTTTCATGTACCTTAACATTTCTTCCAGGACCATCTGCTCAGTGATCTTCTCAGGCTCATACTTGAGACTCACCAGTCTGTAATTCCCTGGGTCTTCCTTTCTCCCTTTCTTGAATATGGAAGTGATGTTTTCCTTTTTCCAATCACCAAGGACTTCAGCTGACAGCCATGGTTTTTCTGATATGATGGATAGTGACTTGGCAAACACATCAACCAGTTCCTTCAGGACCCTGGGAGGCGTGTCATCTGGCCCCATAGACTTGTACACATTCAATCTCATTAGGTGGTCTTGAACTTGCTCTGCTCTAACCCTGGTGGGGATTTTGCTCCCCCAGCCTCTTAATAGAAGTTCAGGAACATGAGATGTGTAAGAAGCCTGACTAACTGTGAAGACCAAGGCAAATAACTTAAGTACCTCGGCCTTCTCCATGTATCATGCTGGTCTTTCTTGTAAGTACGACCTGGAGTTACTCTACCAGTCTATCTCCTGCTCATGCTCTCTGATGTTCCTTAATCTCTCCACATTCTCCTTGAGCTCCACCACCACGCTAAGGAGATCATCTATCTGCTCACATCTCACACAAGTGGTATCTCTGCCATCCTGCAAGGCCAGCAACATACTCAAATAGTCCCTGAAGCCAGAGACTGAACAGACACATTTTTGGGCCAAGCATCCTGTTAGGTCTGGGTGGGCGCATTATTTTTGGCAAAAGCTTTCTGTGTAGTGGAGACCATGATTAAATTTGTTATCTGGGAGGCAGCTGAATGGTGAGCCTGCCCTCTGATTGGGAAGGGATACTTTAAGCTCCATGCTTGCCCCGGCCTGCGTGAACTGCCACGCATTGCTCATACTGATGTGCTATGCTGTTTACAACGCTGCTTTTGTCATTGCAAGGTTTGACACCTCTGCTCCTGGCCGTGTCCTGCTGTGTCACAGCCATTGCCACATGGAAGACAATGGCACCCAGCAGCTCCTTGCTGACAGAAATATGGTTGCTCCGCATAGGCAATTCCTTGCTTCAGTGCAGAGTATGACTGCACCAGAACTGTCCACCTGCAGAGAAAGGGTTGGGGCAATTCTAGATATGCATAAGGACTGGGAAAAGAACTTGTTGACAGAAGACCTGCTGAGGAGGACTTGGATTATGGTAGATAAGACTCTTAACTTGAGCCAGTATTGTACACTTGTGGCCTGGAAAGCCACTGGTATCCTGGGCTGCATCAAGAGGGGTGGCCAGCAGAGCAAGAGAGGTGAGTGTCCCCCTCTACTCTGCTCTTGTGAGACCCCATCTGGAGTACTGCACCCAGGCCTGGGGCCCCAGCACAAGAAAGACATGGAGCTGTTTGGAGTGGGTCCAGGGGAGGGTCACAAAGAACACCAAACAGATGGCTGCATCACCTCTCCTATAAAGAAAAGTTGAGGGAGTTGGGCTTGTTAAGGTTGGAGAAAGCTCTGGAAGACCTCACTGCAACCTTCCAGTACATGAAAAAAGTTTATAAGCAGAAGGGGGGACTCACTCTTTATGTGGTCTGATAATGATAGGACAAAGGGGAATGACTTTGATCTAGAAGAGGGTAGGTTTAGGTTTAGATATTAGGAAGAAATTTTTGACCCAGAGAGTGGTGAAACACTGGAAGAGGCTCCCCAGAGAAGCTGTGGATGCCCCATCCCTGGAGATGTTTGAAGTTAGGTTGGATGGTGCCCTGAGCAACCTAATCTAGGGCTTGACTTAGCGGCTGACGATTCTACTCACGACAAGGGGGTTGGAACTAGATAATCTTCGTGATTGCTTCCAACCTTACTCATTTCATGATTCTTTGTTTCTATAGCATAATTTTACACATTTTCATGCATCTCAAATAGTATAGTGATGGAACCATGTGCAGCTGCCTGCAGAACTTTACTGCACTGCTTTTTTATTAAAGCCAAGAAAAATACTAAATAGCTATGTTTAAAATAGTCTTATTTATCATAGGAATAGTGGCATACCATTCAAATGCCATGTGATAAGTAGAAATGAAAATAAGTCTTGAAAAGATTTCTTGAATGTAATAACTAAAATTATATTAAAAATCCCATTTGCTTCTCCAAGGTTTTTCAGATCCCAAATAAAAAAAAAAAAAAAGGAATTTCCATGAAATTCCTTGTTGTTTGCATATGTGGAGCTTCCTGTAAATATAGACACAATATGTTTGTTTCAGAATACTCATTTTTGCTGCATGCCAATACTTTTCAACAACTATTGTTGAAAAATGAGAATTTCAGATGCATTTTGCTTGCTTCCCTGGTCCTTAAATGGAATGACTGTCGTTTTTCTATTTCAGAATGTTCTGCTTGTGCATCATTAACATTGTTGCATTGGGGAAGTGCTAGAGTAGAGGCTGATAAAGGGATGCCACATGAAGAGAGATGCTAGGCCATGACAATCATCTTATGGCAAGCATACGCTCCAGGGAAGTTCATGTGCACCATTGCAAGTCTCCTCAAAGGCTTAATGCAGACATCTGTATTTAAAAGGAAGCCAGGCCCTCACCTTTGAGTGCTGAAAGAGTTCTTGAAATTAGTATGTGCAGCCAAAAGGCATAGCATGGGTAGACTTTGGTCGTCCTTTTCATGGGAGCCTGTTTATCACTGACAAGAAATGCCAAGAAATTAAGCTGAGTTCTGTTCTTCATATCACTGTATCAATGACAGCTTCTATTCAATATTCAAAATGTGTTGAAACCAGATATAGGTTCATGAACAATATTAGGGTTATGAAGACTTGTTCTATACCAGCAGGTGAGAATTTGGAGCAGGCTTTTTTTTTTTTTTTGTCACAAATGTCTTTTGCTTTTGTTTTACAGGTTCATGAGAAAGGTACTGACAGCAACACAACAATGTGTTGCAGCAGTGAGAAATTTGTCTAGCTTGCACTAGGAGCTAATATGCATGCTGTCTTGCAGTACTTGGAACTGTGTTATCCCCAAACTATTGAGCTTCCCAAATTTTAGAGCACTGTGAGAGAGCACAGATCAACACAGACCTCTCACATTATAGCAGTGATGCTACAGCCTCTTGGCTGGATTGGCTTATGCTCTGCAGCAGGCATGCTATTGTTAGTTGCTCTTTCAATCCTATTGCACCAGCAATGTCTCAGAGGCATTATTATTATCCTTAGGCTAAGAAATGTAATTATAGCAGATGCAAACTCCTCATTTGGTTGTGTTTTGGTAAAGGGTGGTTTTAGAGGGCACGGAGTCCTTCCATTTCTTTTGTGGTGTTTCCTTCCAGCTTCCTTACTGTCTATATCTGAATGGGGAAGATTTTCTCCTTAGTATTCTGCTGAGTCCTCTTAGCCAACAGAAGTTTCCAGCTGTAAGAGAAATAGTAGGGAGTGAGAAGCAGCACTCCAGGAGCGTGAGGCACAGGTAATTCTAGGGGATGATAAAGACAAGGCTATTTTGTAAATGCTGAAGATGGATTGAATAACATTAATATGCCTGCTTTGCAGCTTTTTCTTATTAACCTGTATTTGGAGCCACCTTAGTTCTGAGTTTTCATCTTCTCCTGGATTTTTTTTTTTTTTGGTGTGTGTGTGCACTGAGACAATTTCAGGATTTATGAGCTCTCAGGGAGCACTGTGGGGTCTCCTTCAGAGAAAAGAAGTAGGAGGTTCTGCTGTAATGCGTAACCATTCTGGGGCCAAGGCACAATGCATCTCCTGTGTTCAGGATTTGAAATTTGCAGGAATGTTGTGTTCTGTCCCTCCACTCTGGGGAAATACCTAAAACAGTGCTTTCTGGTTTCCATGCATGTAAGACTCCCTACTCTGCAGTCTTAGGGTAGCATTGCATGTTTAAATAGATCTCTTCCCACTTAGCAGCTACCTCCTGTTCCCTTATCTTCTTCCTGAAGGCAAATGTGGCCTGAAGAATTGGAGTAACTCCTGCATTTCCTTATCTTTCACAATTACAAAATTGTCTTCAGGCTCTTCCTAAGTTTCTTTTAGTTTCAGACTTTTAAAGAGATTAATCTCATAGTCTAGCGGTTATTTGTCACCAAGCAGAGTCTTTACAGACTGTCAATTTCTGCTTCAACAGCCTCTTTGTTATGCACTTCTGAAATGACGACTGGTTCAGAATTATATCGGACATCAGAGTTTGGAGAACTAATTTCAATTCTTACCTGTGCCATTTTAAATGTTCTTATGAGGATTAGTCATTGGATTGAGTGTTCTAGTCTGAAAGAGACTTTTCTAGATTCATTTTTTAAAAAAAGCAAACAATTGAAATGTATGGTATGAAAAAAAATTCCATTCTCTTCTGAATGCTGCATTTGTGCTAGTCAGCAATCAAATAGCATTAATTGGCAGAAAGCATAGATACTCTTTGTCCTACATAAGAGGCATTGAAAATTAGGACTAATAGAAAATACTCTTGATTTCAAAGATCAGGCAAATCTTAAACATTTTGCCAAATGGATGGGATCCTTTATTTGCTGTCTGCCTGAAGCCTTTTTAAGATTTTTGTTTAATGCAGATTTTTGTTTAATCACAGTTAGTGAATCAGCAGCATTTTGTCTGAAGTCCAAGAGATTAATTCCCTATTATTTTATATATTATGATAGTTTGTTAGTGAAGGCCAGCGGATTTTCAGCACTAGGTGGGAACTCAGTATCTAATGAAAACAACGATTACAGTTGTTAATGGCTGCTCTTACTTCTTGAAAAAACTGGCTGTTTTGGCTGTTATTCTTGGGAGGCCTTTGTATTTTAGTACATAGCAAAAAGTTTTTCCTTAATATGTAGTTGTTTTCTTGGAAATAAATGAGTTTAATGTAGTTCTTCAATGATATCATAATAGTAATAATACTTTTAGACATAAGTGATTTTTGTCTGTTTCTCAGTACTTCAGAGAAGGAAATTTAAATCATAGTCATGAACCATGTAAAGATTTAGACCTTGAAATGACAGGTGCAATTAGAGTTGAGGAAATAATTCCTCAATTTCTTCTTGGTGTTTGTGGTTTTGACTACACTTTAAAGCTAAAAGTATTTTCATTAATTTTTTTTTTTTTAGATCAGCAAAGTCATTGTACATTGAATACCATTCCTTGAATGATGCTATCATAGAATCATTGAATGCCTTGAGTTGGAAGGGACATAAAAGCTTTGTCAGTTTCAACAACCTGCTGTGTGCAGGGCTGCCACCCACAATATCAGGCTGCCCAGGGCCCCTTTTAACCAGGCCATGAACATCTTCAGGGGATGGGGCATGCACAGGTTCTCTGGGCAACCCCTTCCAATGCATCACCATCCTCTGAATCAAGACTTTTCTCCTAATGTCTAATCTTAATCTACTCTCTTTCAGTTTAAAACTATTCTGTCTTGTTTTTCACTATGTGGAAAGTGGGGCTCCCTCCTATTCGTAAGCTTCTTTAAGCACTGGACTGTGTAAATGTTTTTCATTGCCTTCTGCAATGGGTTTCATCTCTAGTTAGAAGTCCATTCTTTAATATGATAGAAATAAGATAGCTGAAATAACTGCTTTTTTCAAGCACAGTGTAATCTGAGTGCTCAAAAGCACTCAGATCTACCTGTCTTTTAAATCATGTTATTTTAGAAGCCAGAGCAGGGGAGAGGAAGAAGAGAGCAAAATAATTAACATTGAGAAATCTGTTACTTGGATAGAAATATCCCTGAAGTTTCCTAAAAATTTATCTGGCAATCTCTCTTGCTGCACAATAGTGGAGATTTCAATTATACCAACTAGCTGCAGACCATTACTTTTCTGGCAGCCTTCCTGGTTAGAAAGCATATAAATCTAATTATAGGTGGCAGACCAAACCACTCCAGAAACTCCAGCACTTTTCTGAGTAGCAGTAGCTGCAGTTTACGTACTGAGGACTTCATACTTTCCAACTCACAGCTCAGACTGATCTTTACCTGAAGGAAAAAAAAAAGTGCAAAGAAAAAGAGCTTTTATTTCCTTCTTCTTATTTGGGGTATACTTACAGCCTCTGGACCTAATTAAAATATTAGATTTCTGTACGTGACTGCAGCAAAAGGCCAGTAGATTGCATCATCTCTAGAGACAAATGTGTTCTCTTGATGCAGTTGGTAATTTAGAAAAAGATAAAGGAATATATTTCCTGTGAAGAAACAGAATTAATGCATTATTTTCTTGAGAACTTGTGATATGCCTCTTTTATTATTCTGTGCCCTAATATAAATGTGATTATTTAGGGAACTGATTATTTGCTTTGCTGATAGGACTGTGTGTTATTGGTACTGATGTTTGAGTTAGCTGCTTAGTTTTAAATTGGTGGCTGAGGTATGTCCAAAATCTATGTAAGAACTATGTAAAAGGAAGGAAGTTTGTATTAGGGAAACTTTCACTGCTTTCTCTGTTTTGTTTGCCTCGTCTTTTTGTATTCGTGAAACACAGCTGTAAAAATCTTGATAGATTTACAGGAGAGCTAAAAAACTGTGGACATAAAATGTAGTGAGAGACTTGAGGAATTCGGTTTGATTTAGTTTTTTAAAATGAGACTGATAATTTCACTGCTTTGTACATTTTCTTTCACATGAAGAAAATGGCTACTTAAAAGATTGTTTAAGTTAATAGAGAAATGTATTGGGGTTAAAACTGAAATCTGATAAATTCAGATTAGAAACTGACTTCGTATTTTTAGCAGTGCTTGTAGTCAGTCTTTGGAATGAAGTAAAAAGGAAGGATGTAGTGTCTTCGTTTCCTGAACTCTTTGTTTTATTGCCTTTCTGAAAGGCAGACTTCTGTTATAAAAATCTAGATTGCAGAGGTCAGTGTAGATCTTTTCATCACTGACTGAATTTCATGTATGTCTGAGGTGAGAGGGCCTTAATGAAGATAGTGCTGCAGACTTCATTGCAGAGAACAATATTACAGAGATTCACTTTTTTTTTGAAATGCTGTAATAAGAATTAGACCTGAAACACTTCTAGGGCTTCATAGTTCTGCTTAATTTACAGCTTAATACTTAATGAGTTAGCGGAAAGAGAAAAGAGATTGTACCTTTCTATCACTGTAGAGACAAAAGTCATATTTTTCTGCTATTCACATTTTCCAACAAAAAAAGCAAATAGGAAAGAACTAATGATAAAGTGTTCCCTTCATAATATTGGAAAACCAATATTTGACTACTTCTACCTTTTGTAATAATGCAATATATTGTATGATGATTTCAGCACTAGAGAAAGTGAGAGACTCTTGGTAAATGAAGTACAAATCTAGTTTAAGTTCAATAGTCTGTCTCACAAAAAAAAAAGTCAAAACATACCTGAATTAACACAGGACGCTTTGGCATACAAAACACTTGTAGAGTTTGAAATTTATATCTGACTCAAACAAGGCTTAAAGCAGGAACTGCTCTTATTTATACTTTACCACCTGTTTTTCTACCAGGTTTTTGATAGTAGATAGCTTCAGCTGCTTAGGTCTTTACTGTTTCTTCCTTTTAATGAGTTTCTTCTCACAGTCTGACTGTGGAACTGTGAAAGTAGTGTTCAACTGTGGCATGTGCATGGTGCTGGAGTAAGACTGTGTTGGAGATATCACTGTAGGACAAACATTGGAGTATGCAAAGATTGTCTATTATTATAGAGGGAATTGAAGCTGTCATCATTGTCTGAGATTCACACCGGTGAATGGAGTTAAATCTAACTGGTGACCAGTCATGAGTGGTGGTCCCCGGGGGTTGGTACTGGGACCTGCCCTTTTCAGTATCTTTATTGATGACCTGAATGAGGGCATTGAGTTCACCCTCAGTAAGTTTGCAAATGACACCAAATTGGCTGAAGTGTCAATCTGCCTGGGGATAGTGAAGCCCTACAGAAGGATCTGGGTGGGCTGGATAGCTGGGCTGAGGTCAATGGGATGAGGTTCCAAAAAACCAAGTGCTGGGTCCTGCACTTTGGCCACAACAACCCCAGACAATGTTACAGGCTTGGGAAAGAGTGACTGGTAGACTGTGTAGAGTAAGCAGACCTGGGGATATTTGTTGATGCTCGTCTGAACATGAGCCAGCAGTGTGCCCAGGTAGTCAAGAAGGCCAGTGGCATCCTGGCTTGTATGAGAAAGTGTTGCCAGTAGGGACAGGGAAGTAGGTGTCCCTCTGTACTCAGCACCGGTGAGACTGCACCTCAAGTACTGTGTTCGGTTTTGGGCCTTTCACTGCAAGAAAGACATCAAGGCCCTGGGGCTTGTTCAGAGAAGGGCAATGAAGCTGGTGAGGGGTCTGGAGCACAGGACCTGAGGAACAGCTGAGGGAGCTGGGATGGTTCACTTTGGAGAAGAGAAAGTTCAGAGGAGACCTTATTGATCTCTATAACTACCTGAAGGTTGTAGTGAGCTGGGAGTCGGTCTCTTCTCTCATGTAACTAGTGATAGGATGAAAGAGAGTGGTCTTAAGTTGTACTGGGAAGATTCAGACTGGATGTTAGGAAATACTTCTAAAGAGTGGTCAGGTGCTGAAATGGGCTACCCACGGGTGTGGTGGAGTCTCCAACTCTGGAGGTGTTCAAGGAACATGTAGATGTTGTGATGAGAGCCATGGTTTAGTGAGATCTATCAATAGTAGGTGGACAGTTGGGCTGGATGATCTTGTAGGTCTTTTCCAACCTAGGTGATCCTATGATTCAGAGGTCAAGCATGATAGATAATTTCCTGGTCATCTACAGATGTGAATATCTTGAAGTAAAGAATATCTAAGGTATTGCCTGTATTACTTAAAAATATCACCCCATCACCCCAAAATAACCAAAGGGATAATAACAACAAAACCTTTCCTGCTGTACTTCTAGGTATCAAAAGCTGTTTTCCTTGTTCACTTACTATAGATGATAGTAATAGTGAAGTAGAATATCCAGTATGGAAGGGAATAGGAGATTTATGAATTAAATTCTCAACTCATTTTTATTTCTAGATCCTATCAATTAACAAATAAATAAAACATGGAAATAATGTGCCGTGTGTATATTTAATCCTCCACCTGGATGCATATAAGTCAATTGGTTCTGATGGGATTCATCGCAGGGTACTCAGAGAGATGGACAATATCATTGTGAGGCATCTCTCAATTATTTTTCAAGGGTCTTGGCAATCTGGAGGGGTCTCAGTTGACAGGAATGTGGCAAATATTGTTCCAGTTTTTAGGAAGGCCAAGAAAAAAGAACCTTATAATCACAGACCTGTCAATCTCACTTTAGTGCCTGGTAAAATTATGGAGAAAATTATGCTGAACACACTTGAAGGATGGTGCGTTCATTGGTCACAGGCAGTATGAGTTCATGAGAAGAAGGTCCTGCTTATCTAACTTGATTCCTTTTGTGATAAGGTCACCCATTATGTTCACCGGTGGAAACCAGTTAACATTATCTTTTTGGATTTCAGTAAAACTTTTGATATTGTTTCTCGCAGTGTCCTTAGGGACAAAATGTCCAGCATATAGCTAGACAAAAATGTAATGCAGTGGGTTAGAAATTGGTAGATGGCTTGGACACAAAAGGTTATAGTAAATGAAGTTACATCAGTCTGGCAACTGTAAAGATGGTGAAGAATTTAGAGGGAAAGATGTATGAGGAGTGGCTGAGGTCCCATGGTTTGTTCAGCCCGGAGAAGAGAATATAGAGGGGAAACCTCATCATGGCCTACAGCTTCCTCATGATGGGGAACATCTTGAGGGGCAATGCCTGCTCTCTGTTGACTTGAGATATTCTGTGATTCTAATGAGTAGAAGTCTTTGTACTTTCCAGATGTAGCAGAATGACTGTAGTAGTATACTCAGCAGGTAGACTGTATGTAGAAACAAAGAAAAGCAGAAGTGTTCGCTGTCATAAATACAGAAGAGAAGAATAGCTTGACTTGTAACTTGATTGTAACATGCTGTGGATTGATGTTGCAAAAGTGAATCCTCCTGAAGCTGTTAGACAACCTTTTCTGTTGTTTAGAGTAAGCTAAACAACAGTTTTGTTCTTTTTATCTTTTTTTTTTTAATTTTGGGACTTTAACTTTTTACTGACTTGTGAAATAAATGTACGTCATCTATAGTGCATATTTGAGTTACTTGGTAGATCAAGAATTCAGAGACTGTAACTGCTATTTTCTATATATTATTAAATATATTATTGTGGGTTTTGTATGTCCACTACTGATTCTATCACTGTGGTTTTACAATGCTATTAACAATAAGTCTGTTAGATTATTATTGTGCAACGAATATGAATGCTGAAGATTAGAGTGTATTTTTGTGAACTGAATTTAAAATCTACTTTGCTGTGCACATCTTAAAGTAATGATTCTTTTTTTGTATCAGATCATAGGAATTTCCTATGTAACTCTTTGTAGTCAGGGGAATGCAAATTTTAGTTCCAGGAAAAGCTTTGATATGGTAAATTTAGAGTTATCTTTTTTTGACATGTCAGCATGTGACGTGTTTAGGCTAGAGCTACAGCTCCTTCTCTACTGTTGATTATTTTAAAACAAAATTAAAATCATACTACAAGAAATATGGGGCACTGAGTTGGGTAGCGAAAGTCTAATCTGGAGAATTAATGTCTGATTTATCGAACTAATATCATTGGCAAATCTGAATTTAGGAAAAAATGTTTCTGTATGGAATACAAAGGCAGAGGTTTTCATACTTGTGGGGAAAATGAGTGCAGATGTTGACTATTAATATGCTATGTAATCATAGCTTATCATACAGGAAAACAGCTGTTGTAGACACCTATCGCATTCAAATCTGATGCCTGTCTCTGGCAAAAAGAGGAGTGCAGATGCAGTAAGTGTAAACGTTTGTCTTTGGACATGGTCAGTCTGACATCACCCCCTTCTGAGGCCTTTAATCTCATTCCATTTACTTACAAATGAGGTCAACTTGTCATGCTACAAATTCAGTGCCCTGATTAATGATGTTACTTTATTAAAGCTGTGACTTATTGCATATTAGGGTATGAGTATTTCTCATGTTTCAGAGAAACCTGCCTGCAAATTTGGACAAGAAAACCCCTAAGCGTTGTTGGTAGCTGTGAGTATATTTTGACAATACTTGTTTTAATACATTGGCATTCCCAGTAGATCTTCTATTATAGCTCCATTTTTATCTATATAGATATTGGTATTTCCCCGCACAAACATAACCTCTGAAACTCTTTATTTTGTCTTTGAAGATTGAGTTCTTTCAAAGTACAAAAATTACAAGATGAGCAAAGTCTGTGTTGAAGAGGACTAGGTTTTTTCCTTTCCTTTCCATTTTTTTTTTTTTTTTTTAGTTTCCTGCATGTGTCAGGCTTATGTCAGAAATTTTCTAATTGTCATTCCTTAATTTTTAAATATATACTGCAGCAAAATTTTTTATTGTTCTTTGTTGTATCAGTGACATTCTGGTAGAAATTATCTCCGTTTTCTTCCTCTTGCAAACACTGATATTTTTACTTACAATCTTACAATCTTTAGATACCATCTTCCCCCACCCCGCCCTCCAAAAGAGAAAAAACAAAAAAAAAAACCAGCCACGTTATTTTCATCTCTGTGTTTGTGTGTATGTTAGTGAGCTTTTTTTTTTTTTTTTCAGCTTCTGGTTCACTTTTTTTAAACTGATCTCACAAATACATTGGGGTCTTGGCTCACAAAGACTTCTCTAATAAATATATAATGTATGTATGATGTTATATATGTATAAAAGTATGTAATTTTTTTTTGATGTGCTGACCTACTGTTAAACTTTAGTATTCAAAATTTTTCTGCTTGTATTGAGAAGTTATGGGAAGTGTAAGAAGAGGAAGAGTGACAGTGGGCAGTCCATTTCCAGAATCACCTTAGTATTATCCTTCTAAGCAAAGTGTCCCTCATACTTGTTGAAATCAAATGGAGGTGAATACCTCTTTTTCCTTAGACTTTGCCCTGTAATAACCTTTTGTGTTAATTTTATCTACCTTGAAATTAATCTAAATGATGGATGTATGCTGGATTTGAAACAACAGTGGTGGGAAAAAGGAAAAATCTTTTTCCTGTTTATACTAGTAGATTTGTTAAGACAAAAACTAAATCAGGAATGTAGAGGTGCAGAAACAGTATCTGTACAGAGGTTCTCCTTATATTTTAATTTGCTTTCAAAACTTGAGAATAATAGAGGAAAAAAGTGGTTGTTACAGTAAGTAATTGTAGGATGGTGTGGAATAGATGCACCTTCTTGTCTGAATGTTCATTCAGTAATGATTGTTCAGGTTTAACAAAACATAAACTAACATTAAGCCTCCTGAAGATTTCTGTTCTAATTTTCACATTAGTGGAGGGCCAAAGACTTCAACTAGTCAAGCACTCATCCTCTCCAGTTCTACCTATAGTTTATGCACTAAAACTTGTCTATACAGTATTTCAAACTTCAGAAACTCAGTATGGGAAAAAGCTCACACAATTTATGTATATATACACTGTCAAGTTGGGTTACTCCCTGTTTTGCTTCAGATTTCTTTTCTCCATTTCCTACATGTTATAGAGCTTTTTTACAGTCCAAATGGAATCTAAAATAAATGTCTCTCCCTGAAGAATGTTCTGTGGGTTGATGGTGATGGGACAACAGTTTTAAACTAAGACAGCAGATTTAGGTTAGATGTTAGGAGGAAGGTTTTCATTCACAGGGTGGTGATGCACTGGAACAGGTTGCCCAGAAAGGTTGGGGGTGTCTCATCCCTGGAGGCATTCAAGGCAAAGCTGGATGTGGCTCTGGACTGCCTGATCTAGTGACAGGTGACCCTTCCCACGACAGGGTGGTTGAAGCTAGATGGTCTTTGAGGTCCTTTTATACATAGGACAGTCTATGATTCTATGAAGAAAACATTGTGTTTCATGTTGTGCTGTGCCATACCTGCAGCTATCTGAAGATCATAACAATTGTAGATCTCGACAAAGATTACAGCAATCATAAAGCAAGGCTGGATTGGTAGCAAACCAGCCTCTTTAGATTCTCCACCCTCTCCTCATTCTGTAGAGAGGGATTTGGGTTATTGGAAGCACCATATTGCTGTCTGTTATCTAGCATATCCTCAGCATGAAAACTGTGCTTCAACTGTGGCAGTGTTTTGATTAGCTCAGATTCTACAAAGCATAATCCTTGGCGGGAAGCAGAGATCTCAGTCTTTTTAATTTGAATTGCCAGCATCTCTTGATTTTCATCCAACAAGATCTAGAATTGGGTTATTATGAAACTAATATTGTATGGCAGGTTCTGAAACAGTGTCTTGCTTCACTGAAACATGCTGATTTTTAGTAAATGGCATGGAAAAACCAGGATCCTAGAAGATATCTGCTACATCTGTTCTATTTCTGGGAGCGAACAGTCTTGTCTTCAAATGCTAGCACTTTTTGGAGGTTGTTCTGTATTCACCAACTCTGCTTTCAAATCCTTACTAATTTTTAACCCATGTTAAGTAAAGTGTGTGTGAATTTTAATGCAAATAAAACATAAATGCTCAGTACAACTGGTATCAAACTTACATAGTTTGTATAAAGTGCTTGGTTAAAGTATTAAAATCATAGTTCATACCCATTTACAACAAAAGGACTTCATAAAATACAACTTAATCAGCTGCAAGTTATGCATTTAATGCAATTTAAATGAAAGTGGTGATTAACTGTTGTCTGAGGTGCTTTATTTCAAAATTTTTATAGAATCGTTTTTTGGCTCATAAGAGGATTATTAAAGTGATGAAATATAGGCAGTGTTTAATCTATATCTTGCATGAGATGAATAGGAATACCATAAAACTTGTTGTTGAGAACTTAAAAAAAAAAAATGTTGACTGTCTGATAAGAAGCCTTTTAAGGTATATACATCTACAGTATTACAGTACTGAATTGAATGTTAAAAAAAATTCACCTACATGTTAGTGAAATTTTTTCAAACTCTAAATAATTGTCTTAATTTACAACTTATTTAAATATCCTCTTTATTCGGGCATGAGTATCTTTATTGCCAGGTTTTTTTTTCTGTTATTGATAGCAATTCAGAGTTCCTTTGTTCTATGTTTTTTCTTAAGAAATGAAATTCTAGATTAACATGCTCCATTTTTAAATGTCAAAAATACTGATTTGTAAAAATATTGAGTGTTAATATAGGTAAACTGATATGTTTGGAAATATTACTCATCTGTTTTTCTGGTCAGGAATGACGATTGGTGCGGGGGACCTGCAGACCCACGCCCCAGGAAAGGGGAAGGGGGAAAGGGAGAAGGAAAAAAAGGGAGATGGACCTAGAAACAAAACAGCGGCAACGATCTGAGGAGGAAAGCTAATTTACTGAATAAGATATCAGAAAGCAAAATAACACAATATAATACAATATAATTGGCATTGAAGCTAATAAATCAAATAAAATGAGCAAGAGAGAGTGTCCGATAAACCGAAGGCCTTATGCTAATGCTGAAGGTGAGATGGCAGCGGGCATCCACTGTTGAGTCGATCCTGAAGGAAAGAGAGCGTCCCGTGACTGCAGAGAGTTTTTATCTTTTCCCTCTGAGCGGAAAATAGGTAAAAATGCTGCATATTTTAACAAATTAAACCTGCTTTTAATAAGTCATTGAATGTGAAGTATTCTTTGTATTGTACCCAGGGTCCTCCTGGAATAATTTAGCACTTAACAGATAATTAAAAAACTGAAGCAGATGATGAATTTGTGGAATTGCTGATATCCTGACTAACAAGCTGTGTGCACCTTCCTGTTAAGTTATAAAATTTCATAAGGTTAATTGTGGAAAGCCTTTATTCTGTGCTTAAAGAGCTTCCTTAATGTTATGATAGTCATAATTTCACAGATAATTATTTCACCTTTTCAGGAGACATTTTCCATTCTTTGTTTCAATTCTATTGATTTGTTGACCAGCCTAAGCAAATTAGGTTCAGGGGGGAATCTTATCACGTGATAGAAGTAAAAACCAAGACATTCTTACTGCTGGACTGATGCTTGAGAATACAAAAATGGCCCATTTTAGTGGTTATACTTAGGCCAAACTGGGATAGACAGTGGTATGCTAAGTGTGGACAGAAGAGGTCATAGTAAAAATCCTTGAACTCCTTAGTTGCTAATGACATACAGAACTGTGATTGAGTGGAGTACCTGACATGACTAATTGCTCAGAAGTAAACAGGACAACCTTTAGTTATCCTGAATACACTGGACAAAGAAGCTTTTCTTCCCCTTATCTGTAGTAGCTAAGTATATAATGAAACTGTCAGATAAGAGGGAACATTATTTAATCGTCTGTTTTCATCTCCAACAGAATTGGCCATATTTGAAGTCCAGTGGGCTTGGGGATAATACTCAATCTTGTTTCAAAGGGTTCCAGTAATGGCTAGTTGCTGTCTCTGTTTAAAAGAAGCGGTGCCTTGTGTATTCTCAAGCACTTTCCTGCCATGGATTCAGGTTTAATAGATCATTTTAGTTATATAACTTTCTCATAGCAACTGCAGAAGGAATTAATATTTGGAAAAATGGCTCTCTATTTTTAGAGGTATTTAGTTTGACAGGTCTTTTGACCTTTTTTAGAAAGTCTTATTAAGTGATTGCATCTTGTCTTCTGTTCTTACCAGTTATTCTTTGTAACTGGCAGCTATGGAGAAAATCAGCACCTGGTGATCGCTTATAAAATGCTAAAAATTTAACAACCACTTAAAGAAATATGTGCTGTAAGAAAATATGAGAATTCTTTAATTGAAATGAAAATGAAGTTCTTTTCTGTTAACCTTACATAGAACTTATAAAGAGTCTTCCGCTTTTTGCTTGAAGAGCACAAAAAAAAATTCCTAAAACCTCCTCTCAGCCTCTCATCAACAGATGTGCTCAAATATACTGACAACCAAAGGGATAAACAAATACTGACACAATGGTCACGCTTGCCTTTTAAGTTCAATATTTTGTCAGTATAAAATTGTTGCAGGTAGTTGAATTTTTTTATCAGTAACTGCACATGCTGTAATCCATATGAGCAGTGTTAGGTACTGGGTATATGGATAAATATGTAGCAGATACTGTGTTAAATATTTGTGTGTGAAGGCTGTGCAAATGGAAATTAAAAATGGCTAAATTAAAGCTACCTGTCTGCTTTCTGTTGTAAGAGAATGTTTGGCTTCCATCTGTGTGCATAGATGGCCTGTGTAGTGTATATGTTACAGGTCCCTCTGAAAGGCAAAAAATGGGATATTTGGTTTTAATATCATTTTTCTTCTTATCTCTGTCTCTATATGGCGTTGTGTGGGCACTTAGTTATGTTAAAGTGATTTGCTTTTCCAAAATATATGGCCTTCATTTGTAGCTCAGTTTATGTTTCAATAACTTTCAGCAGACGTTAGAAACAGAGTTAATCTTTTCCAATGCCTTCACTCACTCTGTAGCTTTCAACCAGGAGTGTTTATAAACCAGCTTTATGAATTTCTCAACAGCAATGGCCCTTATGAGTATATAAATACGCTGTTCACTCACATCAACAGATTCCCATTGTCACTTGTTGTTGCCTTTCTTGTTTTAATCTGTGTTAGTGAGCTGCCTGAAAAAAAGGAAGCCCTCTGTAGATGCAAACTCTTACTTAATGGTATTTGTTACTGCCACAAGAAGTACAGCCTCGAAATACTGAGCTTTCAAAGTGGCTGCCTAGCAACATGAAGCTTTTACAGGCTAGCAGCTAAATGGCTCCTTTTTGGAGATGAATTTCGGGCTAGCTGGTTTCACACAAATAGCTTGTATGAAATCATTCCCCTTCATGCAATTTGGAAAATGTTGCTTAAGTCATTGCCTCAGAATATCTGTTTTTCACAGTTTGCTCTTTGAGGTTTAGGATTGATTGGAGTCAATCCCATAGCGATTATATCTGTTTTTCATTTCTGGAACAAATGATTCCTAAAACAGCAAAGATATTTTGACTTAGTCTTGTAAAACATATAGCTCTGTGAGTGCTGGTAATGCTTTTTGTTATTTTGAGAAATAAAACAGCCTCTGAGTTGATAGGAATCAAAATTGAGAAGTGTTGATGTAAATTTGCATCCAACTTGTATTAACGGTCACTGGCGTTCTTCACTGCATTCATCCAGCTATCCAAATGCATTAAATACTGTCTATCTGTAAGTGATTTAACCTGAAAGAAATCAAAGTTGCTGGAAGCAAATCCTTTAGGCCTTTATATGTCATAACTGATGTTCAGCTGTTCCTGTGCTTGCTGTAATTTGTATGCATGAATGAAGAAATCTATGTCAAGAAAAATAAACAAGGCAGAGGTAATTTTAGACCAAAAGCTTATGCTTACTGGGTACCCGAATGTTTGTCTGTATATATGAAAGATACTGTATTTAGCAGTGCTAGAGAGCAGCCAATCACAGCAGATAATTCACCTTATCCTAGCAGAGAAGAAAAAAAGATTCTTATTTGAACAGCTGGATGAACTCAAGAATTGTAAAACTGAATACTTCTATATTTAAAACAAATAAGAGAAAAACAATTGCTTGATTAAGCAGTTTCCAGTGAATTCACAGCATACAGAAGGTCATATGGCTATGATTTGGTTTCAGATCATTTTGAAGTTACTCGTTGAGCTCATTTACATGGCGTTAATAGTACGCAGACTGTGAGGGATGCATTATTTTTAAAGCAATTCAGAATTCTTAAATTATAAAATATGATTGCCCAATTTGCTAAGGTAATTAATTGTGAGTTGTCACTCAGAGATCCTTTTAAAAAAAAAAAAGTAAAATAAATTTAAGAAACAGTAAAACACAATGTGCTTTGTATTGTATGAAAGCAGACAGTCCTAAGATTGTGTGGCTCTATTTTCCATACCTTAAAAAAAGACTAGAAAAGTTATAAAGCATGCAGGGAAAAAAATCAGAACTACTCAAGATCTAGAAAAACTACTGTGTGACATGATAACAATGTGGCTTAAAGTTTTGTGTTTGTATTGATGCAGGAGATGGGTAAGATGTAGCCTGATCATGGTTTCAAAGCTCCTACGGCAGGAAACTTCTGCTAATAGAAAGTCATTTAATTTAGTATTGAAAGGCAAAATGTGATCCAAAAGCTTGAAACTGAATTTATGTATATGCGTGCTACATATAGCATGACATTCTTAATAGTGAGGATAACAAAAGACTGGAGCAACACACCTCAGAAATCATGTATTCTCTGCTGTTTGAAATGTATGTTTTAATGAAATGTTTTAAATGAAGGTACAGTGTCTCATAAAAAGAAAAATATTTATCTGGAAGCCCTTTTGAAGTACAAGAACTTAAGACTGTGGCATTTATTACTACCAGAAAATGCACTATCATTAGTATATAAGCTTACCTGAGACTTAATAGGATTCCAGGAAGGAACAGGACGACTAAATGTTCCAGGAACTGCTTATGTCTATGTCCAGAGATACAATTCTAGATGATCATCTTGCCTTAACATCAAAGCTTGTTTCTATAATTGTTAACTTTTGACAAAATCTTTCATCATTTTATATTCTGACAGATACAACTGGCTAGCCTACTGGCTGTTTTAGCTAGTTAGTGATACGATGGAATCATGTGAGTGTTTTATTCACTAGCTATTTAGTTGAATGCTTTGTGGCTTTTTAAACTGATAAATCACTCAAGTCAGCAGCAGTTTTTCTGTAAATAAATAAATAAAAATGCTGCCCTATATTCAAATAACATGCTAAACCAATTTTACAGTTAGTTTATGTAATAGTGTATCACCAGCCCACAAGCATCTGCTCTTAGAGTGCTGCATACTGAGTAGGAACTCAACATGTACAAGTCAGTGCAAGTCAGATGACAGAGCATCCTCAGGCAGCAGTGCTACTTCTGTTGTACCCTGCATCTGCACTCTCTTATCTGAGGGAGTAGGAAAAAATATTAAAATCTAGGAAAATGTGTTGGTTTTTTTGTTATCATTCATATTTCAAACTAATACTCCTTTGACCGGTGAGGGAGAAGGTTTAGATGACTCTTCAGCTTCTCTTCTTTATATAGCTACAGGAGAAACCTGAAACAGTGTAAACAGTTCATATGTGATGCTTATGAATAGTATGTTGAAACATTCTCTGAAGAACTGTTGCATACGAGTGAATACAGTGCAAAATACCCTGTTTCACAAACTCAGGTTTTAAAACTAGGATTAAGTGTTATTGTTGTTACTGTTACACTTGATGCATGTGATTGTTTATATTTTTTCACTGCGTGTCCCAACAGACTCAGACAATTATCTTTTTCTCTTTTATGTATAATTAAGTATAAATTAGTATGATCTGTCATGTCTGTAAAGGCCCCTGAAAGATCCAGCATACTGATAAGAGAGAATAGCCAGTAACTAGCTTTTGTCCTTGAAACTCATGATATCTACTTTAAGGCATTCAAATGCATCAAGATTAGTCTTCTCTTTCAGAATTTTCAGAAATAGAACACTGTGTTAGCTAAGTCATTATTTAAAAGAAAGGTAAAATAAAAGAATAAATTCAATCCAAAGCCTTCATCGTTACTTCTTCTGCAGTATGTCCTGGTAGAGTACACTGGTATAAAAAGGTTTGGTGAGGTACAGTTTATTCCTCCATGCATGGCAGCAGAGCATAAAGTTTGCAGAAGATGAGTTAAAGTGCCAGGAACATGTGCCAAATCATAATATCTCTTCAGCTCCTTCTGCTGGAAGGATCTCAACACAGCTCCCAGAATGTTTGAAAACCACCATCAGTCAGTGATAATGCTTCTATTTAAGTAAGCATCGGTCCTTGCTTCAGGGCAGTTGGCCAGACTGAAGCAGACATTGTAATTTCTCTCTCATTTTAGTAATTTGTGAAGTATTTCAGGATGAACACTTAGGCAAATAGATGTGAATTATTGGAGAGTGCTTTGTTTGTTTGGGATATGCTGAATGAAATAATTGGCTTCATTAGAATGTTTCCCAGAAAGCTTATTTAGCATGATACTGATGCTGAAGGGTGATAGCTGTTTAATCAGGGCAATAACAGCGTAATTTTTTATGGACAATCATTACCTACTGTAATAGATTTATATTGCATATGCTGCTTAAGTTGAAGTCATGGAACAATGCAAAAGTTTGAGCTGTAAGAGACTTAGAAATCATCTAGATCCAATTCCCAGTGGATGAAAATTTCCTTTCAGCTTGAAATCCACAAAGGAATTGTTTGTTCTCTTTTTTGGATGATTGGTCTGTTGGTTGGTTTGTTTTGGCAGTAGCATTAATTCCTCTTCCATTACAGAGAATATAAAAAATGAGTATTACAGAGAAGTAATTCAAAATGGACCAAGGAATTACCATCAACCCTTAGAATGTGTAACAGACTATCATATGTATCTTTATTGTTCATTTAAAATAGGTTGTTTAAAATATAGTTTCATGTTGTTTTAATAGTTATGATTTTGTTCAGAACTACGGTTTGAGAATAAGTGGCATATAGAGTAAGTTTTTTTTTTCTCTGTTCTTACTGTCTGTGGAAATTATGACAGATACAAAGACCTCAGTCACACTACCTGATAGAGCAAATTCTCAGCTACAGAACACTTTTTTTTTTCAACACAGTTACCACAATTAATTCTGCGTTTTCTCCAGCAGTATACAAAAGCCTGCACACTGAAATCATGAAAATCTGCACCAGTAGAGGAGACCCACTGTTGCTACCACCACTGCTGAAACGTACCACCCGCTGCCTCACCACCCCCAGACACATTCAGCAAGCGTTGATGAATGTCAGTGGGTGCCAGTTTTCCTCATGGAGGAATTCAGTGACACACTTCTGCTTCGTATGTGTTTCTATGACAGACATCATTTTGTTAGACTACCCCTCTGCTGCCATCTGGCACAGGGCAACAAAGAGTAATGGAATATTGTCAAGAAGGTTCAACCTTGATTTCCATACCACCGATATCCACCTTTGACTTAATGGGCCAACATGCTAAATTAGGAGGCATTCCTTTAGATCAGCCCTCATGTATTTATTTATTTTTTTCCCCTACTGATATCTAGTAGACCATTTGAGAAAATGCAGAATAAAACTTAAGTCTCTTCAGGTCGGTTGTCTCCAATTAAAATGCTTCTGTAACAGCTGAAAAAGGAGTTAAATGATATTTTGAAGTTTTAGCCCTCAAATTTACTAAACTGTAGACTTTGCTTCTTTGCACCTCATTTCACAATACTCTACTGCAAGTCTCTTCACTTTTGAAAGGGAAAGTAATCTGATCTTTGCCTTCAGAACTGGTAGATCATTGGCATACAACAAGATAAGCCTTATCTTGTAAAAATCTCTTCTCCTATTTCATAATGTTTGCTGTCATCAATGCATATGAAGGTGTTTTACCTTTTTCATACCACAAGGTTGTTAATAATATCATGTCTCTTTTGTTTTACTTACTGTCTGGTAATTTTCTGGAACAGCAGTTTCTCATTGTACTCTCTGACTCTGACAGGAAATGTTATCATCTAACTTAGGGAGATTTTAATTTAGTGCACAGAGGAAAAGATCCAAAGAGAACAGATAGAAAAATACGTTTGTGATATATCTGGATGTTTCTGCAGTGCAGTACATCAGTGTTAATTCTGAGTAATTCAGTTAAGTTGCCACTGTGGTTTCACTTTGGCTAAGAATTGGTCTAGGCCATGTAGTTCAGAGCTAGACATGGTTATCTTTGTGTGGCACTGCATTGTACTGTGTTGATGAGACAGCAATAATTAGTTGCATGTGAGCTTTTTACACAGGTGTGAAATGACTAACTGTAAAAAAAAAACCTTTTTTCATGTTTAAAAAATAAAGCCTGCTACAAAACTGCAATGACCTTAGTCCTTAAATATTAACTAAATGATGTTTCCATAAGTACAAATAACTGATAAATTCGTGTGTTATATGAACCAGTTAGGTATAAAAAGAAACTTAAGAGGCATCCTGCCAAGTTTTTGTAATTCATGCTTTTTTTTTTTTTTTTCTCCTCAGAGGAAAAAGAACAGGCAATAGCAAATCACTCACAATTGCACATGTGTCAGACTGATGGTGCTGATACTTTAATTAGAGAAGTGGGAAGTCAGCTTGATTCTTTCATTTTGCAGAAAGCAAGAAGAATTGGGATTAATTAAAGGTTAATTAGAGATTAATTGATAGATCCTTTTTTTTTTTTCCCTCTTCTGGTGATAACAGAAATGTTAGAATCCTTGACTTTGGTGGCAACAGATTGGGTAGGCCTGGTGTTGATTGCTACTGCCAACATGAAAGCGGTGCTGCAGTCCTACAGCTCCAGTTCTTAATCAATGAGGTAAGTATATACTTACTTGGATACTTCTATATATGTTTAGTTGAATAAGACAACAGGTATATTGTAATTGAGTGATAGAACTTTTCCTGTTGACAAATTGTGCCGACAATAAGTGGCGTACATCCAAAGGATGCTATCAAGCAGACTTTTAGAAGGCTATTCCTGTGACTGTATGCCACAAAAACTCTAATGTTTGTTTACATCAATATAAAGTACTGAACAAAAGGTAGTCAATACATGAATGTTTGCAGGTAGATGTAAAATCCATTCAATTACTGAATATGCTACACAGCTCTGTTTCACATAGCAGTTAATAAATGACTTTTTCTGAGGAAAAATATTGGTAGTAGTTTTCTAAAAGCTCAATAGTTGTGAATACGCTTCTACATGTGGTAAAAAAGAGCAATTGCAGGGATCATCAATCAAACAGGCATGTTTAGCCTTTCTGTGTGGTTTGTCAAAGTCAGGTTCAGACGATATAAAGAAACAGTATGAGACTATAGCTTGTTCTATGCCAAAGGTCTCTGGAGATAGTGGGCAAGAAGACTTTGCTGAGGCTATGAATCTACTCAGCCGATTGTTTTCAGAATCTCATAACTTGACAAAACTGTACGATAGTCTTAGTTCAGTTTTCATTAGTTTTCTTCCCTAATGTATGAAAGCACTTCTGACAGTTTGAAATCCTCAAAGCTATTAGAGCTTCCCAATTAAACGTTTTGGATTTTGATGTTTTGTTGGTTTATTTTTTAAATCTCAGAAGTACTTTTCTTCTGAGCTTGTTTGGAAAAATGCCTGAACCTCTGACAGTAGTAAATGAGACTTCAGATTTTTTTTTTTTTTTTTTATAAAAAGGTTTTGAAAAGCATTGGAAGTAAAGGAGCTTGGATTTGAATGAGGTGGTCTTTTGTGACTAGCAAAAGCTATAATATGTAAGATTATCTTGATTTCTGTGGTAGAGATTCTGTTTCTGACGTTGGTCCAAACTCTTTGGGGGATAACAAAGCGTGGTTTAAGTTGTATCTGATAAGTCTTACTTTTATAAATTGCATTTGTATATGTCAGTATTGAAAAGAACAGTAGCTAGGATTAGGGAGGAAATCTGAGATGCAAGAAGAGAACTTTCTCTCTTAGCAGGCCATCATAGTTGGCATTAACTGATTGTTCAGTCATGTCCTCCCCGTTTGCCAGGATAAACCACTGTCTTCTGTTTGGGCAGTGTCCAGTTCTATGCCATAGGAGCATGTAGGGATTGAGCCTTTCTATCAGACCTGATTTAACATGTAACTATAGTAAATCCACTGATGCATCTGCAGATATCTTTCTCAACAGACGTTTTCACATGGCATTGCTGTTTTATGGTGAGGAGAATGGTAGTATGGAGGAGAAAGAATAAGTTTCTTCAAGCTGTCCGGGCAGATAGAGAGCAGAGCATGTAATATGTCTGTTTCTTGGGGTTCAGAAGCTGAACCAGACTTCAGAGTATTTCTGATCTGTAACAAAGACACCATCCTTTTTTCTACGTCTCTTCGGCCCTGTCTCCGTGATACCTGTCCATATGTTCTCTTACCTGCATCTTTTCACAGTTCCAGTTGTGAATTTCATGTTGTCTTGATATGGCTACTGTACTGTGCTTAGCACTGTCATTTGTTTGTGTATCCACTGACCCCTTTTTTCTTTAGTCATGCCTTTCATGCTCACCTTTTAAAATAAGTACTGGCTGTCCTTCTTTACATTAATCTTTATACTTGTGTGGAAATTTGTGGGAGTTTGCATGGATAACTTTGTTAAAAAGCTTTAATTTGTATTTTAAAATGATGGACTTTTAATTTAACTGGTCTTGTAATAATCTGATATATGTATGAATTATGTATTAGATTTATGTATGTATTAGATTTATTCAAATTGATTTAAATATATTCTTATAAAAGAAAGCAAGCATTTCTCATAAATTGTACCATTTTCTACAGAGTGATCATTTTAACAGTGAGGATGACTTGAATAAGACAGAACCCATAGAAGAGTGACATGTGCTGTATTTTGTCTGCTCTAGGGTGCTTTGGTCAGTGCATGTGCAGATGATACACTTCATTTGTGGAATCTCAGACAGAAACGACCAGCTATCCTACATTCTCTGAAATTTAACAGAGAACGGTAAGACTACATAAGACAAAATAAAAATATAAACTAAAAAAACCACACTTATTTTCCAGATTTTTAATAACACATATGATAGTTTGTCTTTCTAAAGGAAGGTATAATGTCTTGAATTTTTTTTCTTCCATTGTTTGAACCTTGTTTCCACAGAACAAAAACTTTGCTTTCCCTTTCTACAGCCTTCTCAGAACTAGATGAAGTGGAGCTATTTTTTTCAGATGTTTTTCATTTGACCTTCTGTTTACATGAACTGGTGTGAATGTTGGTGTGGTTGCTGTGTTTGAAGACCAGACACAAAGCACTGTGATCCTTTGAGGCTGACCTGTTGTTCAGTACTAGGCAGAGTACCTCAACTGACTGTAAATTTTTCTCTACTTCAAAATATTATATAATATACTGTAAGTTTAGTAGAAACCAGTTGTGAATTTATGAAACTACATAAACGTCAAGTGAATCAGAGCCTCCTTTTCTAAATTTTGCTTTATCAGTACCAAACTGTAAAAACTTTGCTGAAAATAGATTCAGTAATTGTTATTTTCAAACTCAGACAAACAGAAGATGAGTACTTTAATCTATATTTAGTCACTCAAATAAAACTTACTACAGTATCATGGAGGCAGAATGCCGTATTTGTATCAATATTAAGAAAAAAAGTTGTCTTTCTGTAAGGAAATTCAGTCGCTATTCAGAAGAACATGGTTCAGTGGATAATGTAGCAGGGTTTTTCTGGAAGGGGGGCAATTATTCCAATCTTCATCTTTGGGATCTATTTGTTTTCAGGTTTGAAAACTTAGCTATAATGCATATATCATTTTGAGGGAGAGTTTAAGTGACACTGCAGTTCTCTAAATATATGTATTCAGTGTTTCTTCAGATACAGCGACTTCTTTTTTAGGTATTTATGCATTTGCTTGCACAGTGATGAGAGGTATCAATGTCAGTGCTTTACCAAGACTTTGAAGAAAGAGTCTCATCAGAGATTTTGCTACAACAAATCTGAAAATTCTTATTGAAAGAGACTATTGTTTTTTATTCAAATATATAAATCACATTATCATTGAATTCATGTAATTAAATTGCAGATTTTTTTTTTTTGTGGTAGGAAAGAAAATGCAATATCCTGATTACAAAGAGTTGATAATCATAAACAAAAGTTTATCAGGTGGTTTGGAACTGGATGAAGGAAGATGAGAAAAATTATAGTTGTCATCTTCATTATGTTGAAATATTTCAGTCTTGATACTTTCACCAGGTACATAAATAATTCACAAGTTGTTGATAAGTCTAAATGCTGTATTCTGGTGTACTGTGATTTTTCCAGCCAACAATCTTTCATACAACCTAAGGTATCAGCACTTAGAAGAATGCAGAGTCTGTTCACCTGTTTGCCTGTCAGTTTTTAGACTAGCACGATCATAACTGTATCAGAATTTTTTGATGAAACACACGTTTGGGCTGTGCTAGGAGCAAAACTTCCCTCATTATATTTACCTAAATTTTCTTTTGTTTCTGACGACCTATAATGCTGGGTAAAATATTTGGAAGCTAGTTATTTGGAATGCTAGAAAATTTTCTATGAAAATAAATATTGTATAATGGCATTTTTGGGATGAGGTTTAAAAGGATCTGGGGATATAGCTCTGTAACACAGCTATGAGTTTTTAGTTTTCTGCACTTGATTCCAGAGTGAAATTGCTTCAGTTTTATTTTATTACATTTTCTTTTGACATAGGTTATTTAAAATTTATTTATATCTAACTTGTGTTTTCAATTTTGTACACTCGAATACATTTTCAAATTCCTCATAAGCCTCTAGGCAAGTATCGAAGAAAGTAATGCCAAAACCATCATTAACCCTCTCATTTATTTTTAGCATTTCTCTGTCTATGTGTCTAACGGAGTTAAGTCCAGAAGAGAGCTCCCATGGTTTTTTTTTTTCTGAAGGTATTTTTTTTTACTAGATACAGAAGAGATGACTTACATGATACTCAGAGAAAGAGCAAATAATGGTTGTTAGCTGTAAGAAATTTGTGGCCAAATGGATGTAAGGGGAGCTTGGGAGCCTGACAAAGCAGAGATCAAAATTGGTTTTCTTCAGGAAATTCTAAGATCAGTCTCAGAAAAATGTCTGTCTTCTTTGCTGTTGGAACAGATACCTTTTTATTTTTTTAATCCTCTACTTTTGCAGGGGAGTCTAAAGGGAGGTAAGATTCATGCTGGTACTGATGAGAGAATAATTATTTATTTTTTGTTTTAAGTTTGTAGCCAAATGAATGTGCTGTATTTTTTGTTCTATAGTTGAATCTCCTGAACTTTTTAGCACTTGATACTTTTTTGCCTTGTATCAAAATACGTGGCTATCATATTTCTCCTGCTGTATTTGGAATGTAATATGAAGCATGAAGAACCTTCAAGTATATTTAGGTGCTGTGTTTCAGTGCTTGGCCCCAGTACAGTAACTGTAATAATAAAACTGTTACTCAAAAGTATGCTTGACAGTAGCATGCCATTAATAATACGCGATCTGTGTACAAATAGGAATCACAGGTAAGGCTGTTGATGGGTAACATTAGGATTGAGCTATAACAACCAAAAACTGCAGTAGATGTTTTTCTTTTTAAATAATCAGAGCAGGCTAGCTTCAGCAAATAGCTGAGAATATATAGTTTGTATATGGACTTAGTGCTACTCAGATTGCAGTGGTCATGATTTAAAATAAAAAAGTGTGAATTTCAGGTCATATAGGCTTTCATACATTAGTCTACTTTACAAACATGGATTATCTCCTGTTCTGATGCTGAGCTAGCTGAGTTATTTTGTGGCTGATACTGGGGGTAGTCTTCCTTTTTTTATTTTAGGCAGTGCTGATTGGCATGTTACAAGTGAGCTGACAGCACTATGTCAGTTTATACACTAACACATTGTACTCATTGTTTATGAACGCACTGTAAATGTTCTGTTGGATCCTTAAATCCATCTTCATGCACTATGCACTGATGCTGTGACAATACTTTGAGTGCGTCCCTAAAGGGAAATTACCAGGAGTCTGTGTGACTGGCTTTGGGACTGTGGCCTGTAATATTTTCGTATGTGTTAAGCATGTGCTGGCACAGAGGAAGAGGAGCCTCTTAAGTGGATGACTTAGAGCAATTCCCTGTCAGCTTTAACTTACTGCTATTTAGAATATATATCTGAGATTTTAGAGTATTTGAACAAGGTGATAGGGGTATTACTGCAGTGCTTGGAATCAAAGAGAAAAGAAAGAGATACCTTTGGATCAGATGACTTTTCTTTTGTATTGGTCTGTATTCTTTTCGGAGAGCAGCTGGAGTCTTGCTGTATCTTTGCAGGGCTTTGTATCCTGTGTTATTTGCCACATCAAAAGGACAGCAGGAAGCTATTGAGTTAATAGTGATGATGGGCTGTGTAGTCTCTGTACTACTCAAATCTGTTTACTTTTGTGTTAGGGACTTAGATTTTATGTCATTGGTGGTTCAAGGAGTTTAATTCTTCTTATAGAAAAGCCCCCTGGTTAATATTCTATAAGTGCAAATTAGTCAGAGGTCTGTCGTCAAACATGATAACAGTTAATTGATTCGGTGAAGTTACACGGTCACTCTATTACACAAACATTCTAATTACACAAAAAGTTCTAATTACGTGATGTGGTGCTGCATTTGGCTGTTTAAAAGAATGACCAAATTTAAACAGAAAGCAATATTTCACCATACAAACCTTTCTACAAGTTGTGTCTCAACATAAAAATTTTGAAGGAATGATGCTTAGTGCTATCAGTAATCAGTGATGTTTGCAAGCCATTGATTGTCGTGTCTAATTCAAGAAAAGCTGACCTCTTTGACACATGGTTTAACAATTCCAAGCATCTTAATCTGGCCTTTCTACTGTGGTTATACTTATGAGTTTTTAAGATAAATGTATTGTACAAGAGATCATCAGAATATTCCTACATTCCTATGAGTCTACTCTTTGTATATACATACCCCTTATTCAGAATGTAATTCAGTATATTGTTAGAACAAAGTAATAGTTACGGAATCTGCTCTAGCAACCAAAAGTAGGTACTGACATTGAAGATCTTCTATGAATCCCTAGTCTTTGCCAGTCTTAAAACAATTTGTCACCACCATTATGATACTTCCTCTTGCCTCATTGTGGGAAAAACATGTGATGACCATAATTGGTCTGTTTGTTTGATCACACCATTATCCTCATGTTACTGTCCTCGTAGAAGTTACTTAGGCAGAATGCTAGAAGCAGTTCATGCCACAACTCAAATCTATTATTTTTATGCTTGTTTTAGTGATGAATGAAGTTTAATAAATTAGAATGTGGAAGTTGATCACAGTTAAGTGATAATTTGAGATGTTATCTGTGAAAGAGAAACTTTGTTGCAGATCAGCATACTATTTATCAAGGCATGGTAAAAACTGAGTAGTTACTTTAGCGGTTCAAAAACTGTTTTTTGATATTAACATAGGTTGAAGGGAAGAGCTTGAATAAAATTTACTATGTGCTTAAACTAAACAGCAAGGAATAACACACAAACTGCTTATTGAATTGCTGCATGGGAGGAAGATGCACACAGCGTTGAACTTTTCATAACTGAAGAAGCCTAAACTTAAAAGATTATTTCTTCTTATCTTATGCTGAACAGTGAGAAAAGGGGCTAAAACATAAAACATAGGCTTGCTTGCTTATAACTGTAGTCATCAATTTTGATTGAACAGATTTTGGAGATTGATATTCCTCAAAAGTAGAATAAAAATTCATGTGACATCCAAGTTTTTAATATATATTAAATACCACAGAGTCACAGAATTGCAGGAATTGGAGGGGACCACATGACATCATTGAGTCCAACACCCCTGCCTAAGCAGGGTCACACAAGTAGGCATCCAGACAGGTCTTGAATATCTCCATAGCAGGAGAATCTACAACTTCTCTGGGCAAGCTGTTGCGGAGCTCCATTACCCTTACCATAATGAAGTTCTGCATGCTAGTATGCATCTTCCTTTGTTCAAGTGTTAGGCCATTACTCCTAGTCCTATTGCTGTGTACCACTGGGAAGAACCTGGCCTCATTCATTTGCCTTCCACTTCCCTTATTTATCAGATCCCCTCCTAGTCTTCTTTTCCCAAGCTTGAGCAGGTCCAGGTTATTCAGCCTTTCCTTGGAGATATTCCATCTTTGTGACCCTCTGCTGGACTCCTTCTAGGAGGTTCCTGTCTTTTTTGAACTGGGAAGACAATAACTGGCCACAGTATTCTAAATGTGGCCTCACCTGGTCAGAGTAGAGGGGAAGGATCACCTCCCTTGGCCTTCTGGCCACACACTTTTTAATGCACCCAAGGATACTATTGACTTTCTTGGTCACAAGGGCACACTGTTTGCTCATGGCCAACCTGTTATCCACCAGGACCTGCAGGTCCTTCTCTGCAGAGCTCATCTCCAGTAGGTCATCCCCTAGCCCATACTGATACGTGTGGTTATTCCTCCCCTGGTGCAAAACTCTACACTTGCTCTTGTTAAACCTCATCAGCTTCCTTCCTGCCCAACTCTCCAGTCTGTCCAGGTCTTACTGAATGGTAGTACAACCTTACAGCATGTCAGCCACTCCTCTCAGCTTTGTATCATCAACAAGCTTGCTGAGGGTGGACTCTATCCTTCCACAGAGGTTGTTAATGAAGACACTGAACAAGACCAGACACAGCACTGACCCCTGGGAAACACGAGTAGTTATAGGCCTCCAGTCAGACTCTGTGTGGCTGATGACAACCCTCTGAGCTCTACCAGTCAACCAGTTGTCAGTCCACCTCAGTGTGCACTCATTTATCCCACACTTTCTAAGTTTCATAACAAGGATGTTCTGGGAGAAGGTGTCAAATACCTTGCTGAAGTCAAGGGACACAACATTCACTGCTCTACCCAGCTAGTGAATGATATCATGGAAGTCTTCCAGGTTGGTCAAGAATTCCCCCTTGGTGAATCCATGTTGACCACTCCTGATAACCTTTTTCTCCTCTCATTGCTTGGAGAGGGTATCCAGAACAAGTTGTTCTATTGCCTTTACAGGAATGGAGGTGAGGCTAACTGGGCTGTAGTTTCTTGGATCCTCTTTCTTGCTCTTTGTGAAGTCTGGAGTGACATTGGCTATCCTTTGGTCTACAGGCACATCACCCGTTCACTGAGACCTTTCAAAGATAAGAGAGAGAGGTTCAGGAATCACCATTGCCAGTTCTCTCTGCACACATGGGTATATCCTGTCAGGACTTATGGTTTTGTGTATGTTTATTTTTGGCTGGATGCTCTCTGACCAGATCCTCCTTGACCAACAGGAAGTCTTGCTTTCCCCAGACTTTCTTACCTCTGGGATCTGTGCTTCATGAGGGCTAGTCTTAGCATTAAGACTGCAGCAAAGAAGGCACTCAGAATCTCTGCCTTCTAAACATCCCCTTTTACCAAACACCCATTTCATAAAATAGGAGACCCATACTTTCCCTAGTCTGTGAGCCTTTTAGGGTTCTGTAACTGAATGGACCACCTTGGTATATTTTCCTGCAATTGTATGCCAGACCAGTCACATATCTCTTTTTATGTAATTAGACTGATTCTGTTCTGCATCAAGAGTTGCTTGTCCTTCAGGACCCCAGTAAGAAAGGCACTGAGATGCTGTATCATTTAAAATGATATCTAGTACTGAGGGAGAGAATAGTACAGTTGATCTCCCTTTTGATGCTGGGAACTCCAAATTGCACAGCATTAAACCAACCTCTTGATCAGCCCACAGCTTCTTTTTCAGACCCTGTTAATATAGAAGATTATCCCATTTTGGTCACTCAGGCTATTATAGGATTCCCTTACAAGGTAACAGCTGTATTAATCATTTTTGCTGTTAAACTGATATGTAATATGGGAACTTCCTGCTGCATTGTTAGATGTAGGCAAAGCCATACAGGAGGTTTAATCACTGGTACTGAGTAGGCGCTGCTTGCAGGCTACTCTCTTGCCACAAGCTGGCTGGGTTTATGCTGCAGTTATAGGGTTTGTACCTGAAGTACAGAACAGCATTGCCTACGTTGTCTGTGCCACTCGGGTATCTCTTAAGTGAAGGTGATTCACCTACAGCAGTCAGGGTCACTGCACTTGTATGCAATTTTTCAAGCTTAAGTTCACTCTTCCTCTTACTGTCCTACACTAATTTCATCCCTCTGATGGAAAGAAACATTCCAGTTTCCGTACTAAATTTAGTTCTGTGGCCATTTTGTACACATTTATTCTATTATTCTAGTATCTATGTTGTCATGCATTTTAAGTATTTTCTCTCTCTTCTTTGTATCTACAATGCAGCTCATTCACATCCCTTCATGACCTATTTCTCATGTGTTCTTGTTATTTTTCTCCTTTATAAATTTGTGTCTCCATTCCCTTTTCTTTTTTCTTTCTTCTCTTGTCAGTTCTTACCGAACTGATGATTAGAAAAAGAAATACTTCAGGCTGTTCAGCCTGGAGACAAGAAGGCTCTGAGGTGACCTGAGAGTAGCTTTTCAGTATCTAAAGTGGAGCTACAGGAAAGAAGGGGGCAGACTTTTTAGCAGGGTCTTTGGTGATAGATCAAGAGGAAATAGTTTCAAGCTTAAAGAGAGTAGATTTAGGATAGATATAAGGAAGAAGTCTTTTTCAGTGAGGATAGTGAAGCGCAGGAACAGATTGCCCAGAGATGGTGTATGCCCCCATCCCTGAGGACTTCCAAGGTGAGGTTAAATAAGGCCCTGAGCAGCCTGAAGTAGCTGTGTATATCCCTGTTCATTGCCAGGGAGTTGGACTAGGTGACCTTTAAAGATCCCTTCCAGCTCTAGGGATTCTATGATTCTGTGCTAGGTGTGAGTTATTCTTTGATGTAACAGCTGGTTTTAATAAGGTAAGGACAAAGAGAGCAAAAGATGGCTTATAACCAATCACTTCTACTTTCCCCTGATTGCCGGCACTGTGCAAGATGTTCTCCACTTACTGCAGTCCACTCTTGAACTGTGCATTTGACTTTTATTACTTTATTTAAAGTTTTTAAAATAAGATATTTTGGAAGGTATGTGAATGAGTCTTGAGTTTGGATCTGAGGTTTTACTCTACTGTGGAAAACATAGTGAGTTTCCAACCAAGTTTTTCAACCAAAAGTATTCTTTCTAGATGTTAATAAGTTAATTTTGGGACTAAATGAAATTCACTTATGAGAGGTAATCAAATAACTTTTTGCTCTGTGTCACTTTGACTGAACTTTGATCTATTATTTCTATTATAAAACAGATATATCTTTGAAATGCCATTATTTCAAAACATCTTTGTAGTTTTTTTTCCTCTGAAAGGGAAGAAAAACATGTTCTGAAAAACTTATTTTTTCTGTCACCTAGCCATCTCTGATTGTTTCCATGAGTAATTTCTGTGTTGGCTTCTTTCTTAGGGAAAAAATCTTTCAGTTCTTAGCATTGGTCTTAATTTTGCTATGTGCTGCAGAACTGTTAAATCATACAGTAAGCAATGTGCTTGTTATTCCTAATGCCATTTAAAAAGTAAATTTGTCAATAGATTTCCACTTTTTTTTTTTTTTGAGAAAATGCAGGATAACCCATAATGTTGTTTTCATACAGCAGCCAGATTGCTCTATTGCTAGATTTGCATAGCCAAAATTAAAATACATACATACAGCCACACAATGAACAGCTGTCTTTGGAGGCTTTAGTCATAACAAATGAGAAGTCCACTCCAAAAGAAAAAGAAATAAATGCATTGTAATGTGATCTCCATATATAGATCATCTATTTAATATAATACACATTAGTATTACACAAGAGCGATTAAAAAAAATCTTTTAAAAGTCAAACAAATTCAGGCTGCATAAAATGCAGATCACTGTGAGAGAGTCACCAGCTTCCTACTGCTATATTATAGTTACAGGAGTTCTCGGCTTGTATGAGGATGTTCTTAGGTTTCAAATTTGAGTTTCTGATTCACAATCCTGTTCTGATCTATTGTTTGATCCCTGTTAGATTAGCTTTCCAGTCATGTATTTAAGCAGTGGAGAATTTGCAACTTTCTGTTGCAATAATACATTTGCTTTTTGAAAACCACAGCATCCCTTTCCTACTCAGGCACATGGCAGCTTTAAGCAAAATCCAGTGCAGTGATTTAGGATACTTTTCCTTCTGTCACAGTAAACTCTGGGCGTTATTCCAGTAAGTCAGAAATAGAGCTAGTAATGTCAGTGTTCAGATTATCTCATTAAACAGTACATGAGCAGGAAGAGAAGAGGGACTACAGACTGCAGAAAAACAAGAACTGTTAATCACAGTGTCCCTGTCTACTGAAGCATAACAAATAGGAACAGCTGGTCTCCAATAAGTCTACATAATTTTAATTGATGGAAGCTGATAAGGATAAAAATCATATACATAGTAAAAGTATGTGCACATGAGTATGTTGACATAGAAATGTAATTTTTTTTTTTTGCTTTAAAGTCAATTTCAGTATTTTAGCGTCATCTTGAACTAGAAAGATGATCAAAGTAGCTTAATAGATATTGAAATAAAATAGGTTTTAAACTCCCTATAGTAAGAATGGATGATATAAGCACAGATTTCTGCATCCAAAGGACAAATTTCAACCTTACCATCTTTGAACTGTTGTAAATTATTTTTTTCAAATTATGAGATTTTGATGCAAAAGCTGCATTTTTAATTTATAGTTTCTGTGTTGGGTGAAAGGATGGAAGAAACTCTACCCTTAGGATAGGGTTTTTGTTGTTGTTGTTTTTGTTTGTTTTGTTTCTTTTTTAATGCAACTATTACAAAAGGAATTGAAGAAATTAATTAAGAACTTTCTCTTTTGGAAACAGCATTCCTTATCCTTTAACCCTTCGTTTTTGGTTTTTCTTTCACTGCGAAGGAATGCAGTGGCTATTCCCGTGGTCTGAATTGTCCATCACTTCTACAGTGCTAGGTATGGCAGCTCCATCTTTATTTAACCTTGAAAGAAATTAATGGCAAGTAAGTGATGTACTGCAAATAAGAAACGGTGATTTCACAGGTTAGTAGTTGAGAGAAATCATGTACAATTCTCTTTCCCCTCTAGTTAAAAGCAACAGGTCTATCTGTTTACCAAGAGTGTTTCATTAATTTGTTCATTTCTCTTGTTCTTTGAAGCTTTCTGTTCTTGTTTTTGTGTTCTCAGGACCAGGAACTGGTATCAGAAACAAGTTAGATACTGATGAAAAGTATGCTGATTTCTTCCAACATCTGTTTCTTGCTAAGAAAGCAAGTTCCAGTGTTGAAACTAGGAGTAATTTCTTTATCTTGTTCCTCGTCTCCAAGCCCAGTGATTACTCTTGTTCAATTTACTGCGTTGCTATTGTTGTCAGATCTAGTTGTGCTGCATGTGTCACTTTTATTGTCCGTAATCTTGCTTCCATAACTATACAAGCCAAGCTTGTCCAACCAGCAGGCCATGAATTGCATGCAGCCTCAGAGAGGTAGTAACAAGGCCACACACAAGATTATAAACTTTTAACATTATTGTATGATTTCTAGTGATATTTTTCATGAGTTGTTTGTGGATGGCTTGAGTGCAAACTCCATAGGCAGCAATGGAATGCTGTGGATGGGAAGGAATAGTGCAGCACTAACTCTGCCTCTCTCACCTGCCACACAGCTGAATCAAAACCCATGTGTTTGTGCTGCTTTGCAAGAGATCACCAATAATAATATTTGACCTATCTACATGTGTGTGTCTGTGAAGACACATTTTTTTGTTATTAAGCAGACATGCAAGTTTTCTTATATCATTATTAGGTTTGTATTATTTCATAAAATAAAGTTAATTCATTCACTGTGGTTGACGTATCCAGAATACTCATACAATACTGACAATTTTTGTAATTGTCAACATCTCAAGAAGCTCACAAGAGGTATAATTTACAATATGTTTTTTATTAGTTTTGCAATATGTATTTGATTAATGTTTCTCCTATTCTGACTGCATGGAGCAACATACATGTAATGATCACCTGAGCGTACATGTTAACTTACTAATTCAAGCATGTAAAAATTGGGTTTACAGGGATGCACATTGTACTTACAGTTATGCTGGAGTAACTTCAGTTAGTGTATTGAAATAGATTTTTAACAGTTCTGGTGTAGGAAGTAAAAAATGAATCAAATAGTTGTTTTTGGATATTTTATTATTTTAATGTATAATATTATACTTTTATTTTTAATTTTTAATACAAATATAAAAAAAACTTTTTGTTAGTTTGACAATATTATGCTCTTTATATGTTGCCTAAGACAATATCACTTCACTCAGTGCAAGCCAAAAAGGTCAGACACCCATGCTATTAATCATCCCAATGAATTTACAATCAAAACGTTGAAAGGAGTTGACAGGGTGCTTCTTTGCTGTGCATTTGTACGAAAAGAAGGAAAATAATTTTCTGTCATCCTGAAGATGAAATGAATTATTAGCAGCACAAGCTACAGAATTGTCTAAGTTGATTTCAAGAATGACTTTTAAGCTACTCTGGAGCTGTAGGAATGCCAGCTAAAATGGTGCCATGCTGATTTGGCAAGTAGCCATTCAGTTACCCAGGATATGGACTTAGATGCCTGTATTGTAGATAGTTATAGTGGAGCTGTCTTTTTGTACGTGTTATGTCATGTTAAACAGGACAGGATGATTTTCTTATGCGGTTGCAATAAGAAATACTATAGGAATTAAAACTCATCAGAAACAACAGGTGTGTTGTGTGCTGTATACTTTGAGCATCCTTGTGAAATGATCCTTGTAAGGTTCTATCTGTATACATAAATTCAGTCTTCATTAAAGAAGATCACTAGGTTTGTGTATCTATACTAATAAGATGTCGTCTGTCTAATATATTTTTAAACATTTTCTGATTTGTCTGGGTTCTTTAGTGTTTAACTACTTGTAAATAATTTGTCTTAACTTAGATTGTAAATGCTTGCAGTTGCTACAATTAAGTTTTGTGTAGTTAAGTAAGCATTTGTGTCTTAAAACAATCATTTATGGAATGCTGTAAAATAACAATTCCAGTTACTGCAAACTCATTTGTAATAGTAGGCTCACCATTCAAGAATGGGACTAACCAATAGGTTTACCATCCATCTGTAAGCTTTACATAGGAACTTAAAGCTTTCAGAGAACCTGCACAGCCTGCTTTCATTTTGGACTTTTTAATGGGAAAGAAGGAGGAAAAAGAGGAACATAGTATCCTATTGATAGTGTTTTACTTTGCTCTTTCTATTTTAGTTTTTAATTCTTTAAAGGTTAATAGGCAGATCCAATTTCTAAGACTAACGATTCTTCTGAATGTGCTAATAAATCCAAAGAAAACAGAAACCTAACTGAAGACAAAAACAAAATATCTTGAAGAAATTTTCAAAAGCAGTTCTTGAAATTTTACTTTCTATTAACTGTTTCTTGTATGTCTCATTTATGTGTAATTGCAATATTTCAGTTAAGTACATAATGATAAATGTGTGTAACTTAAACACTTTGAAAGCAGCGATGGAGCACCAGCCAGTTGGTCTTTCTCAATAATTTCAGAAAAATAGCTGCAGAGACTTTTTGCTTTATCAAAGCATTTATCAAAACATTTATTATGTCTATTAACATCATTTTCATAAAATTAAACTGTAAATACATCCAGCTACAATGTTTTCTCAACTGTTTTTCTACGTAGAATTTATAGAAACAATGTGTATGTAAAAATAAAATCTTCTTGGTAGGATATATTTGCATTTAAATTACACTTTAGATATGAAATTCTGATTTATTGTAGTTCACATTCAGTAGGGAATCTTTCACCATTGAAATCTTTAAGTCAAGATAGATATCGTTTAGCAAGTTGTTCTAATTCATGCAGTAATTATTTTGAAGCAAACCCATGTCTTGTGTTCAGCAGAATAAGAGAGTGCCCCAAACATTTATTTACTAAATTACAGTCTACAGATTAAATTATCTGTGTTGTGCAAATAATGACAGTGGAGACAGGAGAGGAACTGTAATCACTCTAACTGAAAGGTAGTCTTCTGAGGCATGCTTAACATCTGTAGGAAGGAGGCTGGCTTCTTCAGCAGCTGAAGTTTTCTGTGCTGGAACAGCACTGGGTGTAAGACAGTGACCTAGTAGTTCTTGAGGGAAGGTGGCTGGCCAGGAGCACAGCAGGGCTTGCATCTTTCAGTTACTTATGTTCCTCAGGTTAATGCCCCTGCAGGTTTTGTTTTCTTCTTCTCCTTTTCCTGTTCTGTTTGAGCACCTGTCTGTAAAGTTAGCAGATTTCATAGAATTGTAGAATATCCAAAGTTGGAAGAGAGGATATCATAAGATAATCATTAAGGATTATCAAGTCCAACTCCTGGCTCTGCAAATAACCACCCCAAAAATCAGACCATAAGTTTGAGAGAGAGTGTTGTCCAAATGTTTCTTGAACTCTGTCAGCTTGAGGCCATGTCCACTTCCCTGAGGATCCTGTTCCAGGGCCTGACCACCTACTCAGTGAGGGACGTTTTCCTGATATTCATCCTGAACCTTCCCTGTTGCAGCTTTGTGCCATTCCCTCAGTTCTATTGCTGTCATTGGAGAGAAGAAATTCGCACTGTCACTACCTTTATGAGGAGCTGTAGGGTAAGATGAGGTCTCTCCTCAATCTCCTCTTTGGGCTGACCAAACTAAGGGACCTCAATTGTTCCTCATATGTCCTCCACTCCAGGTCTCTCTCCATCTTCGTAGCCCTCCTTTGGATATCATCTATTCAGAGTGTAGTTTGTTTCTGTAGATTTCTGTCAGAGTACTAATGCAAATTTTTGTTTTTGGTAGGAACTTACAGAAACGGAACCCTTCTTCTGCCATTCAGTGTTAAGCATAGGGGCTGCGAAGGGCTGCTGTTCTTTGTTTTTCCATACACAAGATTATAAATGCAAGTGGAAAAGGCACTGTATAAATTCATTTGCAGCTTGGATGTGAAGCGATGAGCAATTAGATAATTAAATTGGAAAAACTGTTCCTCATTTTGACAAAAATACAATTTCTTCTCCCTCTTTCTGAACCCGTTCCCCAGGAAAAATATTGCAGGAAAATCTTTCCTATTGAAAACAGAAAAAAAAAATAACGCAACAGGAAGGAGATGTCCTGGAAATTGTATTTTATTTTTCTTAGAGCATCATTATTGTAAAAAAGAAAAATCATTCTAAGCCATCCAAGTGTTCTTGCTAGTATTTTAGAGAACATAGCAATCTAAATTATTTTAGCATTTCAGTATTATACTGGTGTGCAATGAAGTTATTTTGGTCTGAGCTGTTGGACTGTGGAGTGCATTCTGAAAAAGGCACCTTTTCAAGGGTTGCTAGTGAGAATACATTCCTTTTAAAATGGGGTTTAAATTTTTGACGGTGCCTCTTAAAATTACACCATTATTTCTCTTATGTTGCTTACATAATTTTGAAAAATCTCAAGACTTAAATACATATTGAGTAATAATATTAGTCTGTCACCTGCTGACTTTTTTAAAATTATTATTTATTATATTTTATGTCCTAATTTAGCATTTGTTTACATTGGAAAACTGATATATTTTAGCCAATTTAGCAGCATAGGTATATCTTTTGAGATAGCAGCTCATGTTTCTCACTGTCTCTTTCCATGATCAATAAAATTCTTACTGTTTTTTGTTTGTTTGTTTGTTTTTTGTTTTAATGCTGGATTGATGCAAAGAATGTAAAATATCCACAGTTCAGACTGGCTTTCTGTAAGTGTTCATGTTGAGCAGGTTCTCAGGTCCACATTTAATTGGATTCCATATTACCTCAGTGAGATTGACAGTCTGATTAAATTTTGCCAGACGTACTTCACACTTGCACAAATCACTGCAAACCCTGCCTTCTTAAGAAGAAAGATAGCCTTTTTTTTTTTTTTTTTTTCCCTGTGAGTTGATCATTTGTAGAGGTGTCAAAAGAGATTGGGATACCTTTCATCTAGAATAAAAATGATGGTATGAGACATCATTATTTTCTCTTGAAGAAATTGTTGTGTACTTACTGAAATACAAGGTGATTGTAAAAAACTGAGTTTTGGTTCAAAGCTTTCAAGCCTTAAAGTAAAGTTAATATTTTCTGTAAAAGTGAAATGGTAATAATACATAAAATATTTAGTGTTTATTTTTCATAATGTAAAAGGAAACTACTCCAGAACAGTGCATACATTTCTAATAATACAAAAATTATATGGCTTTGGTTTGTGAAGCCTCATATTGTGTTGTATTAGAATGCCCAATAGTTCTATAACTCTGTGCTCTAATATGCATTTAATTTTAAATGTAGATTTGTTATGTACTGTGTATGTAACTGAACTTTTGTTTTGAGTACTGTGTTTTTGTGTGTCAGGTGGTTTAGTGTTTTGGGGGCTATTTTACAGTTCTCTGTTTTTCTTTTCTACTAGCTATCTCTAAAGGTTCGTAGGTTAATTTTCATTGTGGAAGAAGGAATGCAAATATTTTCTTATCGGCTGTCCTATAAGTCTATCAGAACAAAATGAAGTTATTAAAGAGGAAATAACTGAGCTTAAAACAATAGTAAAATTTTTGGTCATTGTCTTCATTCTTCAGCAATTTGTCTTTCTCTTCTGGTTGTCCCAGGTACTAGTAGCTACTGTGACTGAATCTCAGATAAGCCAGCAGGAAAATAAGTCTCGTAACTGTTGGTCAGTGGTGATGGTCACACTCAGACAGTTGTGGTCAATGGCTCAATGTCCAAGAGGAGACCAGTGATGAGTGGTGTCCTTCAGGGTCACCAAACCATTCTATGATTACTTTAGTCTGATTCTGCTTTTACAGCAAGATCTTGCTGTTGAAACATTGCGTCCTTGACATTTTAAAATGAAGGTAGGCAAATGGAGGCAATACAATAGATGGAACATTAGACACCCATTTGATTTGATGATTACTGTAGCAGAACATACTGGAGATTATAATGTAGAAGCGGATTTTAAAAGGAAAACTGAAGCAATCTAGGATTGTCTGTGGTGATTTTGAGACTTTATTTCACCTGTAGGTTATTGAACTCAGTCTTGTGCCTTGGAGATCAAGTTTTCTGCAGTACACCATTCTTGCTTGTGAACTGATTTATCTGGGTACTGAAATTCAGTATGGTCCTAGACTTAAACTTGCTTAGACTGACAACTCAACAGCAAAAATTTGAATGAGAAGTATTCTAGTCAGCTAAAACTCACTTTGTAACTCGTCCCTGGAGAGCTGCATTTTCAACACTTTAAAAGTCATAAATGTTTTATCTTCTTATAACTCAACAGTTTACTACATGCAGGTGCTAAATGAACATTATTGCGAAGTGAGTAAGAGGATTTCTCAGTCAGGAACTAAGGAAGTTTTTGCATGGGCTGTAACCTAATAATGCATACATATGTTTTGTAATGCAAGGAAGAGTAGAGCTAGTAGAGAAACACAAGAGATAAAAATTTGGACTCAGTATGAATGAATGTAACCAAAGCGTAGCAAATGATGCTGCTGAAGAGAAAGCAACAGAAATTGAGGTATTTGAAAGATCAAGGAAGGCATAAAAACAAGCTTCATATTTGTAAAACTACAAAGTGAAAAGAGCAGATTGCTCTTCAAATTCCTTATGTACAGAATAATGAAGCTAACAGATTCCAGCAGGGAATATGTAGGTGGCATAAACCTTCTGCATTTTTTTTTCTGTCAGATATTTGTTGATTTGACTGTACTAACAATGTAAGTACAAAGTTTCTCCTTGAAGATGTTTTAATTTATGCACACTAAACTGTAATTCTCACTCTCAAATCAATTCTCTAGGAAAAGTTGGTTTGTTCCCAACTAAAGGCAGTGGAATTATTGCCCAAATTCGGTAAGTAATGAGAAAATATAGCTTTGTGCAGATGGAGAGAACAAAGTTTATATCATACTTGAGCCTCAATTGAAGCAAGAAAACAAAATTTCCCTCTCATTCCTTTGTAATGAATTCAGAATCTTGTCGCCTAAGAATAAGAAATAGAAATATTTATTGTCTTGAATGTTGTTTGTTTATGGGGAAGGGAGATGTTAAGAACTAAAATTATTGCATAGTGATTACATCAAGCTTGTGTATATAAGCTGGAAATAACCTGACTGTGGAATAAAAAGCTAAATATAGTTACTGTCTCCAAAACTGCACATTCTTTAGAATGCTGTGCCTGCTATGCAGAATTTCTTGAAGTTTTAAAATGAAAAGAACGTTATCTTCTCTAAAAAAGTATTAGATTTGTTGATACGGTGTTCAGTCAGGATTTTTTTTGTTGTTGTTCTGTTTTTCCTTTACAGAATTACTTACTGCCATCTACCTTTCCAGAGTAAATGGCTTTATGTTGGAACAGAGCGGGGAAATACACACATTGTAAATATCGAGTCCTTCATTCTTTCTGGATATGTAATCATGTGGAACAAAGCAATAGAACTGTAAGTGCAGATTTTTATTTTTTTGTATTTGTGACTTTCATTACTGTCTTAAGGATACTTTTTTATATAAAGGAAAATGCTACTTGGGAGCCTGTTTAACTTTCAAGTACCATGTAACACAGATAATCATTATTATCACAAATTCAGATTTTGATATCTTTGTATTTATGTGTATCAACATACAGGGGCTGCTACGAAAGTAACGCTTCCTATTTTTTATGTTAGCCTATGAAGTCAGAGGCAGAAGGTGATGGTATGGCCATAGAGATTGAACCTTCCCAATATTCCATTACATTTTGTTGCCATGAGAAAGACGGCAACAGTGGTGCAGTCTGATAACATGACATCTGACATGGTAGTGCATATGAAGCAAAGGTGTGTCACTGAATTCCTCCGTGCTGTACAGTGGCACCCGTTGATATTCACTGACTCTTGCCGAACATTTATGGGGACCAAATAGTTGATGTGAGCACAGGGAGGCAGTGGTGACAACCATAGACGGTCACTTCTGCTGGTACATGTATTTATGAGTACAGCACGCAAGCTTTTGTTCATTGATGGTGAAAATACACAGCTAATGGTGGTGACTGCTTTGAACATTAGTGTTTGGTGTGTGAGAATTTGCTCTATTTAATAGTGTTATTTTGCTCTTTGTAGCTATTATCATTTCCATGAAAATAAGAAGGAGGTGTTACTTTCAGAGCAACCTATGTATATTGATATTTGTATCATTATTTTGCTCACCATCACTGTGTTTCCAAACATCCTCTGAGGAGAATAATAGCATATTATTGCCTCTAAGACTATGAAAAACTTTGTGAAGAACTTTTCTTAGTCAAACAGCAGAACTATGTGGATGAGAAAGAGCTGGAGTTCTCTGGACCAAGCCTCCTGCTTAAAACAGGGCTACTTTCAAAGTTAAATCTGGCTCATCTCAGGACCTGGTGATCTTTATACAAAGATGCTGATGAACTGATAGGTGAGGTAATAAACTAATGTTGTTGTCTGTTAAATGACAATTTGCTGACAGGCTATCTCAGGTTACCTGTGCCATGTGTATGAAATACAGGGAGACATGCAGAAATTTGTCTGGGATAGATCTGTATTTCTTGTAAGTAAAAACCTTGTCAGATATGAAGTAGTATTTCTCGATTGTTTCGTCTGTAAAATTCCAGAAAGAGAAACTGCCATAGATAAACACGTGGTATTTCATGCCGTTTCTAAGACTTCATATAGTAAGAAACTTGTAACTTGCTTGTTCACTGCAAGCTCAGTAACAAGAGGACATTATCTAAAAAAAGAACAACAGACCTACAGCAGTTTATCTAATTCTCCATTACAAGTCACAGTGATTGCAGCCACTTTTCTCCAAAATCTTCCCCTTCTGCATTTTTACTTTTGTTACTGACTTTCTCACATATCACTGTCTCCCAGGGTAACGAAACCTGATGCCCCTTTTGCTTACCTCCTGTCTGTATACGCTTAAATATGCAGCAGTGTATTTAAGATTTTCAAAATTTTTCTATCAAAAAGCTGTTAAGGATAAAGGTGACCTAACACATTTGCCTTGTGACTTCAGCTATTTGAAGATACTGTGTGATTATATGAATTGTTTCTTCTTTTATAAAGCAAGTGACTTGTCACCTGCTGGTTTGGTGACAATTGAGCACAGGTATTCATTCATTGCTTATGATTCTGTCAATCTTACAAGTATGCCTTGATCCCTATCAAAAGTACGCTAGTCTATGACTGTATCCTCTCCATTTGATTTCATCGTATACTACTTGATATTGAAGAAGTTGTAATTGCCTGTAACTACACAGGTCAATAGTGGGATACGGTGTGTCTCTGGATCAATTCCTCTGCACTAGAATAAGAAATTGGTGGGATAATGGTGGTGTTTGCCACAGCAACCCCCTTTAATAGATGCTATAGCACTGCTAGCATTGAAACTATGTGACTTCTTCTGGTAAACTTACTTGACCTCTGTCTGGAATATGAGATACAGTAATGTCAACAGTTTATGGGCTGGTTCGGCCCAGTTCCGTGATGAATAGGGTACGGGAACCCATAGGCCCATACCCCAGGAAAGGGAAAAGGGAGATGGGCCTAAAAATAAAACAGTAGCAATGATCTGAGGAAGAAAGCTAGTTTACTAAACAAGATACTGGAATGCAAAATAGCACAATATAATATAATATGACTGGAATTTAAGCTAATAAATCAAATAAAATGGGAGTGTCCAAAACGAAAGGCCTTATGCTAATACTGAAGGTGAGATGGCCAGAGAGTTCATGCTGCTGAGTCAATCCTACAGGGAAAAGAGAAAGATATTGTGACTTGTCAGCAGCTTTTATCTTTCCCTCTGAGTGGAAAATGGAAAAATGCAAAGCAACGCAAAGCTCTCTGGGGCATGCAGTTGTTCTTCTCTTCTGAAACAGGTACACCTGGAACTATTGATGATCCATAGAATTGGGGTGTTAACTCTAACTCTCAAAGTACTACATGATGTTATGATGTGGAACACTGATAACAAAAATTATAAAACCATGACAAGTAATAAATGGGTTATTTTCAGTCCTTCCAATGCTATTGTTTTCTTGTAGGAAAAGATGTAACTTAAATTGCTTTTTAAAGGAAATACTGTCAATTTTAAGTGTATTTGATGAGCACGGACTTACGTTAGTAGACTTTCCTTTAAGATTGTATTGAGCTGTATTGTCAAAAGGACAATTTTGTCTTGGGCCATGAATATATTCTAATATATTCGTTTTGATTTATATCTATTAAATTTAGTATAGTTTATACACTTTACTTCTACATGTCCATGTAATAATTCAGGTTGAAGGCCTCTCTAGAGTTTTCTGGACCAAACTCCTGTTCACAGTAAGATCAGTTATAAACTGCATTGTTCAGGGCTTTGTAAGCTCATAGGGCCTGCTGATGTTATTTACTTTCAATGATGAGAAAGAAACAGGAAAACTTAACATTATGTATAGTTTCAGGAATAGCTTCAGCTTTTTCCTGAATGAACTTGCACCCCTTGTACAGTATAACTGCTCGTAATGTTGGTTTTCACTCAGACAGATCATATATTTTCAAAGTGTGAGGGTAGTTTGAAGAACTTACTATGTCAGTTAACCTTGGAAACAGTTTATTTTCTGTTCAGGTGTATTTGTGTCAAAATTACTGACAAGGAAAGCCTGGTAAACTCACTGCTTTGATGCTATATTCAAGTCCTCTCTTTCAATGGAGGCTTAATAAATAGAACGTTCTGTGTGTCAAATCTGTCTCTGATCTGGACAAACAAGCCTGAAGGAGAGGTTTTTCCCCTCTTCATATAGCTGTTATCCATTCTAAAATTGCGGGAAAAGGCTACCTTGACTTCCTTTCAAAATCTCTCCATTTTTTTCGCTGTCTTGTTTCACTTCCTCTAATGAAATCTCTGAATTTTCAGAATGTGAATTTAACTCAGTTATCATTAGAATTTCAGGCTTTTGCAGTGAAAAACTATAAGAGATTGAACTGATTAATTATTTTTTTAAATCTGAAATGCTTGAGTTTTGGTATGTTGAAGATATTATCATATCTTAGTCCATGTAAAACCAGATTACAGATAATTTTGAGTTGAAAATGTGAGGCCTATCAAATGATTGCAATATTATTTTTTTTCTAACAGTGTTTCTGTAGCGGAGAAAGAGTCAGCTGAAGAGGCTTAGTAGGTTAAAGACCTGAAGGAGAAAGACCTTCAGTTGTATACTTTTTGAACTATGCATAAAGTGCAATAAATCTGATTACCTTGTTCTGCATTGCTACTTTGACATATAAAGTTGTTTTTAGGTCTGGTTGTTTTTTTTTTTTTTTTTTTTTCTTGATAGTTTGTTACTATTTGAGATTTTTTTGTGTGTGTCTACCTCTGTGTCAAAATCATACTGAAAACATTTTGAATAAGTCTTTTTTCTTATTAGGATCCATTTAGAAGTATATAGTTGATAAATATGTCAGAAGTATGGAAAATATCGTAGGTACTGTCATTTTATAAAAGAGATTATACATCTAGCTTTAAACAATATATATTCTTAGTGAAAGACTAGGGCCTTAGTAGACTAATCGTGCAAAGGAAATCAATTCTTTTTGCTTGGGATGATTTTCAGCACTGAGACATAACTGATTCTATTCCAGAAGCTGAGAGAAAAAGGCCTTTATAAATCTTATGCACTAAGTTTCTGTGGCCCTGATCTTGTCAAGAGCTAAGAAAGAAAATTAGAATATGGTGAGCTTTGGAAATATTTTTGCTAGCATTTGCTCCAACAGTACTGGTTTTGGGTCACTACCCCAGGCCACACTGGAGCATCTTTTTACCTAAGAATGAAGAATATCTCAAAACTTTTTCATTTGTCATTTTTATGACATGTAGCAGAGCTAGTACTTCACCAGAGATGTTTGGTGCTTATGATACTGCTTGGTCTTCTGCTCTCTAATAAACAAACTGTCACTCTCCTTTCCTTCAAAATATTTGGAAATAGAACTGTAAGAGAGAATAGTCAATAAGCCCAGCATGTGACCCCATTTACTCCAACCATATTGAGATCTATTTTCTCAGCCTGGAAGATCATACATTTTGGAATGTCACCTGGTGTTTGCAGAGAGATCTTCCAAAGAGCTCATTAACTTTCAAAAATGATAAATCTGCATTCTAACCTCTTCTGAAGCATGCAGGTTTCAATGCTTGAATAAACTATTAACTAGTGAATGAATAAATGAAACTTGTCAGAATTTAAGGGATAAGAAAGAGAAGTATAGGCAGTGGCAACATTGGTGGGTGGCCTGGAAAAGGGATGCTTTCTGGACATGCAGAGGTGGAATCAGGAAAGCGAAGGTGCAGATGGAACCAAACCTGGTGAGGGATGTGAAGAATAACAAGAAATTCTACAGGTACTTTGTGCAGAAAAGATATGCCTAAGAGTGCACACACTGATAAATGAGAAGGGAGAACTGGCTTCAACAGACATGTAGAAGACTGAGGCACTCAGTGAGTTCTTTGACTCATTCTTCACTGTTAGTTAGGCTTCCCATGCCACTCACATCCCTGAATCTCTGGGTAGGGTTGTGGGAGCAGAATGCCTCCCACCATGAGAGTAGAGCACGTCTGAGTTGGCTTCATGAAGATGGATGTATACAAGTCTATGAGGCCAAATGACATGCGTTCTAAGGTACTGAAGGAACTAACTGATGTGGTTGCCAAGACATTCTCCATCATATTTGAAAAGTTGTTACTGTCAAGGGGAGTCCCAGGTGACTGTAAAAAGGGAAACATCACTTTCCTTTTCAAGAAAGAAAGAAAGGAAAACCCAGGGATCTACAGGTTGGTGAGCCTCATGTCTATGCCTGGGAAGTTCATGGAGCAGATCCTCCTGGAAGTGATGTTAAGATACATGCAAGATGAGGAGGTGATCCAAAATAGCCAGCACACTTTCACCAAGGGCGGATCATACCTGACCTATCTGGCAGCCTTCAGTGATGGAGTGGCAGCATCAGTGGACAAAGGAATATCAACTAATGTTGTCTGCTTGGACTTGTGCAAAGCCTTTGAACAATATCTAAACTAGAGAGATGTAGATTTGGAGGCTGGACTACTAGATATTTAAATAATTGGTTGGGTAATCATAGCCAGATGATTGTTGTCAAAAGCTCTGTGTCCAGGTGGCAGCCAGTCATGAGAGGTGTCCCCCAGTGTTCTGTCTTGGAAGTGGTGCTCTTCAACATTTTTGATGATGTAGACATTGGGAGTGAGTGCTCTCTCATCAAGGTGGCTGGTGAAACTGCACTCTTTAGCTTGGTGTCTACAGTAGAAGAAAGGGATGCCATCCAGAGGGACTTGAACAAGCTTGAAGATGGGGCCCATTTGAACTTAATGAGATTCAGCAAGGCCAAGTGCAAGGTGTTGGGTCCAAATATTCTGAGGTATGTATATAGACTGGGAGAAGAACACATTGAAAACAACTTTGGGGAGAAGGGCTTGGAGGTCATGGTGAATGAAAAGCTGGGCATGAGGCAGCAGTGTGTGCTTGCATTTCAAGAGTCCTACTGTGCTCTGGGCTGCAACAAAAGAGGAGTGGCCAGCAGTGAGGGAGATGGTTGTCCTCTTCTGCTCTGCCACTGTGAGGCTTCACTGAGAGACTTGGCTTTTCATAGAACTTTACAGAGTTTTATTTTCTCAGTCACTCTAATCTACTCTCTACCTAGTATTTGGGGAATTCTGTGCTCAAATAATTCATTTGCTCTTTATTTACTTCTACTGCTTCTTCCTTATTTTTGCCTTTGTCTAGGGCTCAGACCTAGTTGCTTTCTACATGGTGCCTTAAAACCAGCTTGAAGCCTATAAGAAAGTATCTGGCATCAACAGCAGTGTGTTCCATTCACAATGACTTCATATACGGTTGGTTTCCCAGAACCTGTTCATACTTACCAGCTGTTGGATCTCTGCTTTTCTTTTTAATTGAATTCAACATTTTTTATTCTCAGTATGATGTTTCTTAATGACAACATACACATTTCCAATCTTCTTGACAAACCTGCTCTAATAGCAGTGAGTGGAAACAAAACATGTATACTATAGCTACATGAGGCAAAATGTTTTTGTGTAGACATTTTCATATGCAGTATAATTTACTTTATGGAAGTAGTAGTTACTTTAGCTGTAGCTCTGATAATGTTTCATGAGTTCTGAAATCTAACTAAATTAGCTTAATAATTGCTTTATATAATGCTATTTGTAGTGCAGTCATTATGTCTATGCTTAGGAGAAATTGTTTATAGAGCTTAGTGGCTGGCAGTCCCTTTACATGCAATGCTGCTCTAGTGCTCCAGAAAACATTGCTGTTGTTTGTTTTTGCGCTCCTTAAAGATAAAGAAGATGCATGTCAGGTAAGGCATTGTTCTATCTTTGGCGTATCTCTTCTTATCATGTGGCATAGACAGCAAGCTTTGAGTTCTTAGCCACAGTTTTCCACTTGGAGAGAACGAATATCACTTCAGGAGAAGCAAGTATGTTAAGCTGCCAGTGAAGATTTGTCACGTCTCTCTCTGTATCCAGCGAGATGGTAGGGTCAGAGGACAAGGAAAAAGCTATGCAGAATGAATAAATTTAAGACTTTTTGTTTTTTTTCTCCTGCTCCATCTGAAGTGGAATTTTGTATTAATATACCATCTCTGAGACATCTCCTTCAACATGGACTGCATATGTCCTTTGCCAAACCAACCAAAAGCTTTGTCCTGCACCTTGTAAACATTCTTTGTTGTTTAGACCAAAGAGGAATCAGTTTTGATGCAAATGCTTTGTGTGATATTGATAAAAAACAGTATTTCTTGGAGCACTGGAAGGGTAGTGTAGAAAGACTGCTACGGAGCAGGCTCTGTGATCTTAGAATGCTTCAATAACATCAGCTGTCATTGAGAAATTCCATGTGTGATAAGCAAATCTGAGATCAGTTTTAGGCCACCAGATTGTTTGAAAAAGATTCTTGTTCATTTCCTGACTGAGTTAGTACTATGATGTCAACGGTTTACCGGGCTGGATCGTCCCGGTTCTGTGACAATTGGTGTGGGGGACCCGCAGACCCACACCCCAGGAAAGGGGAAAGGGAAAAGGAAAAAGGGAGATGGGCCTAGAAACAAAACAGCGGCAACGATCTGAGGAGGAAAGCTAATTTACTAAATAAGATATCAGAAAGCAAAATAACACAATATAATACAATATAATTGGAATTGAGGCTAATAATCAAAGAAAATGAGCAAGAGAGAGTGTCCGATAAACCGAAGGCCTTACACTAATGCTGAAGGCGATACGGCAGCGAGCACCCATTGCTGAGTCGATCCTGAAGGAAAGAGAGAGTCCCGTGACCGCAGAGGGTTTTTATCTTTTCCCTCTGAGCGGAAAATACGTAAAAATGCAAAGCATCGCAAAGTCCTCTGGGGAATGTAGTTCTCCTCTTCTGAGACAGGTATACCCAGAAATATCAATGATATTGGAGTATTAACTCTTTAACTCTTAATGTTGTTATGATGTGGAATACCAATACCAAAAATCTTAAAACCATGACATATGACTGCCAGTCTTAGTAGATACTGTTCTCTGTATAAATTCAAAACTGACAGCTGTTAAGCAATCAAGGTATTTGTGGTGGGTGGACCCTTGCTGGCTGCAAGGTCCTGATACAACCACTGTCTCATTCCCCTTCCTTAACAGGACACGGGAAACAAATTAGATGGAAAAGCTTGTGGGTTGAGATAAAGGCAGGAAGTTTAATTATCAATTACTGTCAATGGGCAAAGCTGAATCAACTTGAGGAAAATAAAATTTGTTTTATTGTCATTTTAAAATAGAATGGAGTGGTGAAAATTAAGACAATTTAAAGCAGCACAATGGGGTATGGAATGGGAGCTTGCAGTCGGTCCGTAACAGTTCTCTGTCTCTCCTTCCTCATACTTCTTTTTTTTTTTTTTTTCTCCTGTGCTGTGATGGGATCTTCCCATGAACTACAGTCTTTCACGAGCCAGGTTGGTCTCCCTATAGCTTGTAGCATATTCATAAAATACCAGCTGTTTTGTTGTGGGGCCCTCCAGAGGATACTGTATGGAGATATTATCCTCTCTTAGCTGCAAATGGACAGCCTAATTCAACATAATCATTTATGTGGGATACAGGGGAACTTAAGCTCCATCCCATGAGCACCTCCTGCATTCCTTCATTGACGTTAGTGTCTGAGGGGCTGTTTCTCACAATTGTTGTCCCTGCTCCTTACCGCCTGTGCAGCGTTTCACTCTTTCTTAAATACATTTTCCAAAGGCAACACAAACTTTGTTACTGGGCTAAGTCTGTGTCCAGCACAAGCCAGCTCCTGACTTTTTCTCACAAAGGCCACCCCTGCAGCTTCCACTCTGCCAGCACCTTGCATCCTATATCCAGTATTTGACACAAGTGAGCTAACAAGAGCTGAATCTATAAATGCTGGTGTAGGTGTGAAAGCAGAAGAATGTTTCATTGAGTTTTTTTGATGAGTAATATGCCTGCCAGGCTAAAACAATAATAATGGAAGAAACTTGACTTAGTTATAATACATAACAACTGCCTTATTACAGTACTGAAGAATGAGGTAATATAAATATTAAGGTAATACTTATATTCGCTATAGAGGAACAAGAATGCAGAGGAAAAAATTTTCCTAAATTCAGTGTACAGGCTGCTGTGATTGACAGTAACTTTACAGATACTGTTATCACGCTCCAATATAAAGGAGGGAGACAAGGTTCTTCGATTATGTGTATACCCGATGGCCAGCAGCGGATGTTGCCTTCATTGCCATGCAGAAGCATTGTTGTCTTTTTTTGTGGCAGTCATCTTCTCCAAGCCGTACCCCCCGGAAAAGACTTTTTGCCCCTACTTTTGCTTATCTTTACAACCATAAGCAGAGACAGTGAGGCACCATAACACCAATCTGGATAACCGGCAGTTATCAGTCAGAGTCTTGTCACCAGAAAAGGCCTTAAGAAGCAAGCTTTGAGACAAAAGAAAGTAAAAAACAGTTTCTGTCTTTCACAACTGTATATGAAGCTCTTACTTCGCAAATATGACCAAACAGCAAGGGACCTAATAATAAAGCTCATTTTACTCCTAAGAAGAACAGGAAGTTCCAAATCTTATGAAAAGCAAGAAGAAATTTTATTACACTCTTTCAGATGCAAACATTCCAGGATCCTCCAGCTTCTCAGGTACAATAGATTCAAGACAGTGAAATGAGGAGGTAGGAAAATGTGGTGTATTAGTGAAATTACCCCTTTTAGCTGAAGTCACAGTATGAAAATCTAAGGGCACTTCCATGGATGAATAAGATAAAAATGAGACTGGTAGTGAAATGCAGCTTTGTATCGTTTTCAGAGGAAGTACTATCTTGTGTGGCAATAGAAGTATGACTAGCCTAATATTAGATATAATGTAAAGTGGCTACAGCTCATGTAACTCTTTGCTTCTACCTAAAACTAGGCAGATTTGTTCTTCAGTAAGTGGTGGCATGTACAACTTAAAAAGAAAACAGTGCTTGTGCACATGTATCTAAGTTGTTCTTGACTTCTACAACTAGTAGATACAAAGAGCAGCTTAGATGGGATCAGCTTGTGTCTTAGAAGGACAGTAGGTACTTTCCCTTGCTCCCACCATTTCTGTTTTGCTAGTGTTCCTGGTCAAATACGAACACTTGTATTGGCAAGCTACCCAGTCTGCATAGTGGTCCGTTTAATGGATTGAAGTAACTTGCCAAAACCAGTGTGCTGTGCCTGCCTGCAACATTTTATCCATGCCAGTTTAGTCGTGACTGATGTTTGCTTCTGTAGCACTTATCAGCAGTGTTTGTTGTCTGACTAACTGGACCATTTTTGAACAGTGAGAAATAGTGCCTGTTGCAAGTCATGAAGGGAGAGAAAAGTGGATTCACAGTGAGTTAGAGTGGTTCTTATCTCTATAATGGAAAATTTCTTTTGCTGCCTCTCACTCTTTCCAATATAGCTTACTCAGATACACAAGCTCAGCTTGAGGTTGTCCTTTTTGGGGAGCTAACTTGGATAAGAACAGCAAGATCTCCGGCTACCTCTGCAAAAATAAAATAATATAATGGTTGCATGCTATGATTTAAGCCAAATGGGTACCTGCTACAGTCACTATTAAAGGCACTCTGTACAGAATGTATATACTGTAAACAGCCTTTCCCCTGCTTTCTGCTGATCTCACTTCTGCACCTGGGATGTGTTGCAAATTGCTATTTGTGGAAGCCTTACTAACCTAGACCTCATGCAGAAAAGTAACATACTACAGGTAACTTAGGAAACATGGTCTGCAAAAGCTGGAGATGGTGGCATGGGATCACCTTATGAAGAAGGGTCACTGTGTGATTGTGCTGCCAGATTGCCACTAGCTGTGTCTGTGTAACTAGCAGTAATATCAAAATACTTGCAGAGAGGTAAGGTATTGGTTTTTTTAGAAAATCTGTCTGGCATTTAAATGACTACTTTGGAGAGGAGGATATGGATTACTCTGCAGTACTTTAATGTTCAAGATGCAAGAAATTTTTGCATACTACTCTCAATTTTGATTGGGAATCAGTCCTGGTAGAATAAAGTGGTTGATGTCCAGTTTTGCTATAGTTCAGTATTTAAACCAAAGGAAGAGGAATGCTATTATGGATTTCCTTTGGCTGGAAAAACTTGTTTTGATTTTTTTCTTTAATTTTCTTGCAGAGATTTTTTTTCAGTTTATTGGCTAAGTCATTTTACATGTGGCTTCCAGATGAGCTTTATGGGCCTTGCTGATCTCTGCCTTATTTCTTTTCCTGGAGCCTTTGTTGAATCCAGACCAGTCGTGTAAGTAGGGAGAGCGAGTCTAGATCCAGAGGTGAACTGCAGGGGATGCGTGCTCTGATCCCAGAACACAAGTGGAGGAAAAGTCCCATTCTACATGTCAAATAGCCTGAAACTTTGTGAACTTAGTGCTTGTCTCCTTTCTCTGTATGACTCCCAGGGCCTAAAGATCTGATCAGAAAAGATGGCAGTTCAAAAATCTTCATCTGTTCCTTCAGTTTCTTTTTGTATTTGCAGTCAGCTGCTGCATGGTAATGACTTGAGCAGCAGTCCCCGTACTACGTTGCATAACAGAAAATAATCTTGACAGAAACTTATGAAGACTCATAGGATGAGTTTCATGGCTGAGGAGCTATACTGAGTGTACATTGTGGATGTAATGGTAGTAGTTGATCTGAAGACATAAGGCTTTTTCAGACAAAGGCAGGATGCTTAATTTTCTGAAGTCCCTCTCATTTTAAGAAACTACTTGATGGAGCATTGTGTTTGAGATTACTGAATCTCTGTCATTAATGAGATCAGAACTTAGTGAGGTTTGATATTAGATATGAATCCAGGGAAGACTGCATATCCTTGGCAGATTTTCCATGATGTCTGTCAAGAGAGCAGGGAAGACAGAAAGTGAGGAAGTGAACAGCAAAGGCAAAAAATCTTTAGAAGTGAGGGGGGAAAAAATCTATAATGGGGTGGAAAATTGTTTTTTGATTTCTTGAAGTATTCATCTATGAGAGGCTTTACCTGTAACAGAGCAAAAAGGACTAAAGTCAAACATGAAAGCATATGGATTATTTTCAGATAACAATCTTCCCTGCTGGACTTTTTAGAATGGTTTTTAAGTTGCTTGAGATGCATGTTAACACACCTAGCAATTAAGGTAAGCATCTAGCTCTTTGTACTAAGAAAAGTTTCACAGATTTGAATTGATTTTTGTCTTGCAGATCCACTAAGACTCACCCTGGCCCAGTTGTACATTTAAGTGATAGCCCACGAGATGAGGGGAAAGTGAGTACAGTTAATGATATAACGTGCTGCAACATTTTATAGCCTGAGCTGACCTTCATAACTCTTTCTCTGATTTTATCATCTGCTTTCATTCATAATATATGTATAGGGACACTTTCACTATTTTACAGTTTTTAAGAAAAAAATCTCTTTGGGTAACTTCAATGAGTGAAAAATTATAGTATACAAGCAACATCTCTTGAAACCTGCAACCAATACAAACAACATCTCTTGAAACCTACAACCAGTCAAAATTGTTTGTGATTAAATAAATGTTATTTTTGCTTAATTAAGAATTGTCTAGCAACTCTGTCGGGACTTTGATTTTTGCATGCTATGATAAGGGTATGATGAGGGTATTATAGTAAGCTTTCATAAGACTGTAAGTCATTTTTTACATAAGAATAGTAATGACAGCAACCTACATTTGGAACTTGCTGCTGTACTTTAGCAGAGTTGAGAACAGAGAAGAGCTGTCAGTAAGTGAAAGCAAAACATGTAGTCCAAGCATGATTCATGAGAGGGCAAAATTTTCGTTGGTTTTGTTTCTACAGTAGCTTTTTGAAAATGAAATTTGGTTACCAAAAATGTTTTTATTTATATGCTGCTTCTGAATTTTTTTAGCATTTTGTTCATGTGGAAGGGCATTTATCTATTTCATCTTTTTTGATCACTTTTGAGAATTGCATTTCAATGAGCATTTGTAAAGGACTCTGATTTACAAATGGCGTATCTATTTGGAAGTGTGTCTCATGTAACTGCTGACAATTACTGGAAACTAGAAGCATTCAGAGTTTGTGTTACCGATACAGGGTACATTATGCGGAAATTAATATGGTTGCTTAGGATAACACTGGAGGCTACATCTGAATTTCATTTGCATTGTCAGTCCTTGGAGTTATCTGTACTGCAGGATGAACTATATGCAAACAATGCACTTGCTGGATAGTTCTCCAACAGCCTGGATCCTCTTAAGCTTTTCTGAAAGAATCACAGTAGATGAAGCAATTTAGAATAGAACCAGTGAAAGTAATTAAATGTTACAGAGTGTAGTATCTTAGCCTCAAGCCAGAAACGTTCAAGAAATGCTACTTAACTATTGATGCTGAAATACCTGATAAAAATAAAGTGTTATTGATCAAGTGTAAGTCTTGTTTATTGCATTCCAAAGAAGCTGTTAGTGACTCACCTAAAGCACAATGTATAGTGAGAAAAATGCTAAAAGAAAAAAATTTGTGAGTGTATATCCCTTAAAGGAAGTCATGCGCTGTGTTACAACAAAAACCTAGAATAGTTTGACTTCAGCAGAGAGGGAGATGAAAAGATCTTAGTAAAGGAGGCTGAAGAAGAATTTACTTGGAAATACAGTTGCTTATTGATCAGAGAATGCATTTGTAATATCTGGGCTCTGATGAAGTATTGGCAAATGAACAATGCTCTGGTAAAAGCAAAAGCAAATGAATCCCTGTTCAAAACAGACATCAGAAATGTATGGGGAAAAAAATGAAAGACGTACTAAAACTATCCCTGTGCTGCTGTTTGTATCATTGATAGATTGAGGGTGGTGTAAGGAACAAATTGGTCCCAACAAAATATATGGAGATTTGCAGAATGTGGAATCAGCAGCTTGGTATTTAACAGAGATATAAGATTCACAGAGACAAAATAGGAAGTTGAACTCTGAATCAGAAGACATAGTTCCAGTGAAAAGATCCAATAGTACAGAGGGGAAGCAAAAAAACAAAAAACTATTTTTTTTTCAACTGTTTCATCAAATTTGACTTGAAAGAATGAAAGAAAAAAACAACTTTTCTTCAGAATGAGAAAAAACAAATTCAATGTTTGAATTTTTTCTGTTAAGCATAGTTATAAACATAGAGGAGGGTAAGCTGTGATGTAATCAGGTTTGCTGGACTTCAGGAAAATGAGAAACTCAGCAATAAAATGGCAGCTTAAATAATGACTTTCAAAGTAACGTAAGTAATGTGAAGTGATAGTGTGAAGGAAAATAATTTTTCTAACTTTACATATAAGGCAATGGATCTAAGGTGATCATTGCTACTTAGTATCAAGATCTTAGAATGGTGATTGATAAATCAAAATATCAGCTCAGTGCTCAGTAGCAATAAAAATATATATATAACAGGCGCTATTTAGTGTAGAATAGAGAACAAAACCAGCATAAATGCATGGTTGACTTGCCTGCTGAGTACACTCTTGTCCTTCTATCTCAAAAGTAATGTAGTCATGCTCAGAAAGATTCAGAGAAGAGGCAACATTTTCTGTGTAATACACAAGTGAGACGAGAAAATTAATTGTAGAATAGATCTGATTGTGACCCTGAGTTTGGAAATAATAATTGCTATGGAGAGGAAAACAATTCATAGTCTCTTTCAGTACAAAAACTAGAAGAATATTTTAGGTAGCAATTCAGTCATAATTGTTGCTGGAAATACAGATATTCTTATACTCTACAAGTACAAGATATTGCACCTTGACAGGGTCCAGTGGTGTATACTTCTCTGAGTATCATAAAGTTTATTACTGTTCTGGGCATGTTTTCGTAAGGTAGACAGGAAGCACTTCCCTGTTGGACTGATGTAATGAGTATTGAGAGAGATTAAACATATACAAAACTTACTGATGCTAGGACAGTCATAGTTCTCTTTCTGAAAGCCAAGGGAAACTCATCACAAGGTGTATATTCATTTTTCAAAATAAAGAAAAAATCCTTAAATTTCAATAGTTGATATCAGTGGCTGATGACCAGTATTTCTGTGCCAAAAGAACGAATGTAATTAATTCCGGAAGACTTCTACCTTCCAAACAAACTATCAGGGTCAGTTTTGGAGACAGTCTGTTATGAATCTAGCAAGTGGTGGTTGGAAGACAGACAACAATGAGAATTTGGGCTTTTAGCCTGCCATTTAAGAACAATTTGGGGACCTAGTGATTAAGTTCATGAAATGTAATTGTTGGCCATATCAGTGAGTTAGCATACATTAGGAACAGACTGAAGTACACAGATCTTTGTAAGTGGCAGATCTGTAGCAAACAGTATTTTTCTTGCTGACACAGAAGAAGACATTAATTGCAATGATCTGCAGTTTCCCAGCAACTGGAGAAAGCTTAATAGGAAGAAGTTTAATGTTATCAACCATCAGCTTGTGGACTAAACTTCTTATCTCTGAGTCTGTGTTCTAAGATCTAATAATGCCTAAATATAGAGTGCACTTGGCAGGCTTTTTTTTTTTTTTTTTTTTCTCCCACAGAAGTTTTGTGCTACCAGGACAAAGAGAGGGCTGCCTGGCAGGTACCAGAATGGGAGTTGTTGACTGTAAAGGAGAAATGACAACAAAACCATTTCAGGGATAAGGATTTGTGTGATCAGAATGTGGAGCAACTCTGCTAGACAGGGAAGATTGTGCCAGGACTTCTCTGACATTGAAATTCTGTGTAGCCCCACTATATGATTCTAAACTATTAAGTATGAGGAATTAAACAAGGTGTCAGAAACACAAGATGAAAAGATATTTTTTTGGTTTCCTCCTGGACTCCTTTTATGTGTATTGACATGTTTATGGTTCTCTGTTTTTTTATGTTTTCTTCTACATCTGTATTTATGGATTATGGATTTTCTAGTGTTAACTAGTGTATACACAGAGCTTGTCTTACAGATCTCTCAAGTGCATACAATAAGCAAGAGGAGTGAGAAGGTTTGGCTTTTCTGTAGTTCAGACAGATTGTAGTTCAGAATATCATAAATACTCTGAGAATGAGACTAACCGTATTCATCCTGTTGGAATTCTGACTTTGTCAGATCACTCTATTAAGCAGCAGAGCTAACCTCTGTGAACATAAGATAGAGAGAGATCGTAGCCATCCAGCAGTTCTGTGCATCTTTCAAGTTCCTGGAAATTTCAATACTTTCTGTCTTGCAGTTCTATAGTGCTGTTGTGCACCAATATTTCAGTGACAGATCGGATGGAAGGCTGCATCTGATAGGCAATATTTTACTGTTTAGGAATTACCTGGAGCACAATGTCTTTGCAAAAGAGAGTAATGAAAATCAAAAGGAAAGCCTGCTTCATCCGGGAGGAATGCTTATTATGAGGCAAAGTCACATACTAAATGCTTTTCTATTCCTTTCCTGTTTATAATAGTACAAAACTAAGAATACTGGTAGATACAAACCAAACTCAACTGGTTTGGTACCCAGCTGTAATGCACTAGTGAAGACAGTAAGAAAAGCTCTGAGGTTCTGTATGATATTGGTTGAATTAAATGCAAAAAGGAAAAAAGATTGATAATTTTATGTACCTAAAATGCTGGAAACCCCAAATTGTGCAGCATTGGATGGACCTCCCATAAGGGCACTGCACACTCTGTTGACATCATCTGTGAAGAGGTTCATCTGCATTTTCATCTCTTTAGAACTCTTAAAATATTTGCTTACACAAAAAGTAATGCATTCTTTTCTACTGTCAAGCAAAAAGTTGTTCATATGAGATACTACTTTACATTTAGACGAAGACAAGGACACGTGTACTGTGATTATTCTTACCAAGAGGTCTACAGGCTTCTCCTTTACTGTTACCCTCCTATAGTCAAGGAATAAGTGCAGCACAGCATATCGCAGTGCAGGCCTGTGAGTACTTAGGCTAACTGTTAGTGAATCACTAAGTTCTGGATAAACAAGTGTCTCTGTTTAGAATCGCTACACTGGCAGTGAAAGAAGTTGCAGTAAGGCACTTTGTTCATTTTCCCATTGGCAATCCACTGTCAAAATACCATATGTCAATCTGACACTATTACTGTCCAGTTAGCTGTATGATTTCTGATCAGCGATGTCTTTTCACATTTACTCTGCTACAGAATCCCAGATGGACTTGTCCAGGGCCAAAATAATAAATATTCTGAAATTTCTTCAGTACAGTTTGTATTTTGTTAGGGAAAAATATTCCTAAATAATCAGGTATTTTTCCTATTCAGGTATTATATGTATTTAACTGCAAGTAATTCCCAGAACATGTAATGCATCTCCATGTAAAAAATATTCTGACAGCATGGAGAATTATATCCAGTTATTCTAAGATTCTGTATACTGCAGTATTGATGTATTAATAATACTTAACTTGGAAAAAATCGAGCTTTGTTTTGCAGTCCATCAGTTTAATTTTTATGACTTACTCAAGCTGTAGTGAGTAACTGCAAAGATTCTGGTAAGGTTTCACGAACTAAGAGACAGTCTAGTCATCATTCTTTCACTCAAATTCTTGCTATTAAATATGTAAATTCTTGCTTACATTCTGTGATCCATGAATTTTTGGACAAAGAAGAATTGCAGTTATCACTGCCCCTTGTACACAAATACTCCGTAACCAAAATGTGAGAGCTAGTATGCTCATTGTCATTCTTCAAAACTGATTCTTAGGTAGATAAGCTCTGTGGGAAACAGTTTGCAGGACTCTTAAGTACGCCAGAATTTATATATTCCATAAGGTTTAGAATGAACTATATTCAATTGAAAAATACTCAGTATAGTAGCAGATAGAAAATTTAGTTATTTTCAGTAGAAACAAGGAGAAAGCATTGTGTTCATTCTTACTTTTTTCCTAAGCGTTGCTTTTCTTCTCTATCATATTTTGATCAATCTTAGTATTTCTCAAGTATGCATGATTGTATAGTGTACTAATTCTGGAAGTAAAAAAATGGCATATTGGTTAATTCACTTTCAATTTCTAGAAAAGTAAACAATTTATTTTCTGCAACAGGATTTCTTCGAAATGTTTAAAAGAAACAGAAAGCAGAAATTAAAGGAATATATGTAGCTGGGGGAGAGTTTAATCTGATCATTCCCTGGTTTGATGTAATTATAGAAAACTCCTAGGTGTGAAATCGGTGTCCCTCCAATCAGAGAAGGAAGATAGCCACTGAGAGGAACATGCTGTTTTCTCAACAGATGAAAAATTGTGGAGACAGTCTGCATATGTAATCTTGCATTAAAAAATGATATATAAAGCACGTTTTTATTTCTGTATCCTGGAATTTGTCTGTCATTAGAAGTAATTTATAATTAAGATAATTTGAATGCAGGGTATTATGGGCATTATAATCTATAGTCTTGTGCATGTTTGGCATTTTTAATGTTTATTTTTTGAAAAATGCCTTAAAACCATGAAGTTCTTTAATTATTACGTGTGTTATGATTCTGAAGCTAAGATTGTGTCTGTTTTCCTCCTCCAGCTGTTGATAGGCTATGAAAATGGGACTGTAGTGTTCTGGGACTTACGATCTAAAAGAGCTGATTTGAGAGCTTATTATGATGAGGTAAGCAATTTCCATTAATTCATAAATTCTGTTATTCAGCAGTTACATTTCTTACCAAGCAGATGGAGTTTTGTCTTAAAACACTGCATGTTCTCGAAATACTGTGTGTGCTCTGCTTTTCAGCAACTTACTGGCAATGCAAATCAAAACTTCAGTTCTTTGGCTGTAATACATTAGCCTCTTATGAGTGTATTACAGCACAGTCGCCTCCCCTTAATTCTAACAAATTCATCTGCTTCTTCATTCCCCAGTTGAACAGAATGTACTAATGAGCTGACCTTCAATTTAGCAACATAGGAATAATAATGTTATTTTACTGAATATTACTGGAATATCAAGTAGAATGAAAGACAAGTTACTTTGTAGGGCTATTCGTATTATCCAGTAGTCAAAATCTGCATAAAAAGTTTTCAGAACTGTATTCCCACTTTAATCAGAATATTGACTCTTGCTGTTTGTAGGCAGATTATATCAAACACGGGTACAGTTCTTCTAATAATAAACAGTAGTCTTGAAAGTAGATATATGCCTATTGTAATTGTTTTTCTCACTGCTTTCTTAGATGCAAGGCATGTATGCATTCATGAAAACTGCATCAGAACTGAGTTTCAGGGTTAAAACTGTGAGCCAGCACACAGCAAATGTTCTACCGATAGGGCAATTGCAAGTTTAAACAGACCAGTATTTAAGCCTCAAGACATGTCCCAGTATAACTGACAGATTGCCTGTCCATACACTTGGGAAAATGCGCCATTCTATTCCCTGAGGCTGGACAACTTTTTCTTTTCATGGGTCTTCTAGTAAGGTAGGGTGCACGTTCATACACTGTCCTCTCTTGTTCTCTCAGGAAGAGAGAACAAACAACAAGGCCTTTATAGTCCTGCTTTCTTTCTTTTTAGTAGCTTGTTAAGTCAGAGTTGTTGAGTGCTGAACATTTCTTAGTTTAATTGTTTCACATTTTTTGAGACTGTTCTCAGGATTTTTTTTGCTCTTTTATAAGTCATGTGCTTTCCTCCTCAGTGGTTACATGTTGTGTCATTCCTACACTTTGTGCAACTTTGGATGGTTTTCTATTATCTACTGATGTATTTGAAAAATTCTTCTAACATCTTTAAAGGGTTTTGTTAACTTTCTACTTGTGCTTTGTTACAGACTTGCTCCAGATTGATAATATTCCAGATCTGTTAGGATTCCCCTAGGAAACCCCTAGAAAAGGTTTATGTTACAATAATGTTTTGTACAGGTTTTATGAGTCACGAATTATTAATTCAGCATTTGCCTCTTGGTACTTGGCACCAAAACAAAAGATTGAAAACCTAAGTTTTGTTTTAGAGATTGGTCACTAAGATTAGAGCTGAGAAAATACTAATAGCTTTCATCATTTTGTGTGGACTGATGCAAGGGCTCTGTGTTCTCTGACATCTGACTAATATTTGAGAACTGTTATTTTGTCCAACCAACGGCAATTTCAAGGTGTTTGTGAGATATCTGATTAAGTGGAATGATTACTCTGTATCTTCATTAAATATTCTAGTGCCTCTTGGATCATAGTATGAATGAAGCTAATCTAGACTCATTTTTTCTATTACCATTATACACAAGTAACACCAAAAGTAAGGTGTCTTAGTTTCTGCTTGGATGGAATTATTTTCTTCAGAGTGCTTTCGGTTCTAAGTGAGTGTCAGGAGCTTATTGTCTTCTATTTATTTCCATGGAAACTACAACAGATACAGAGATCACAATAACACTAATTGATAAATTCTCAGCTCCACCAGTGGCGGTGTCCCACTGTTCCGGGCTATACAGTGGAGGTAGTAGGACAGTCCAGCTGAGATTGGGAATTTGCTCCATGGTCTTCAAATTGGAATGGGGCCTGGCTGTGTTGCAAGAGAAAAGTATTCTTCTCTGACCTGACAGCTTAATCAGTGTCATGATGTAGTAGTTGATGGTTTGGACACGTTCCAGAAAATCCAGAAGGATCACCCCTTTCCTATTCCAAAAAGCAGCGTATATCACTTTACCTACTGAGGACTGTGTCTTGAACTTTTTCTTCAGTGAGGAATTCACATTAGCCCATCATGGGGTGCCATTTTGACTCCAGCTCATGGTGGTGACACTATGTCACTAGTGTCATGGTTTTGTGGCTTGTTATTGGCAATCCATATCATAACATCATGTATTGTACTGGAAGTTAAGAGAGTTAATGCTGTAGTTCCATGGGCTGTTGATATTCCCAGTTTCATGGTCCCAGAAGAGACTCTCAGAAGGCATCATTGTTTCATTTCTGTTTTCCGGGCAGAGGGAATGATAAACCTGACTGAGAGTCGCAAGACTGCTCCTGCCCATCTCACCTACTGCATTAGAGTAAGGACTTTGGTTTTGGAAACACTCTCATTTTGTTTGATTTGTTAGCTTCAATTCCAGTCATACTGTGTTATATTGTATTATCTCACATTATGCTATTATATTTACTAAAAAAGTTTTTTCCCTTAGCTCATTGCTGCTGTTTTCCTCATCTAGACCCATCTCCCTACCTTTTTTTCCTTTCCCAGGGCATGGGTCCCTTCACACCCTGTCATGGAGCTAGATCAAACTTTGACAACCAGTAATTATGGGATCCAGGAAACTGTCACCTGAAAGCTCATATTAGTTCAATAGGTCCTGACAAACTTGAATACAGTGTTCTTTCTGTTCCTGTCTGAGAGTTCACTGGACCTACCCGATATACGCTTTGTAATATTCCAGTGTTGCCATCATTGTTTCCAATGCATTGAGGACACAGTCCCCTGGTCATAACCTGCGAATTCATGTGTCTGAGCCAATCAAGACACTCCTGATTTTGTGATGTGACAGCTGTACATGGCTGTCTTGAACATGGCTTTTTTTTTTTTTTTTTTTTGTGCATAGAGGAATTCTACTCCACACTTTTACTCCATATGCACTTCCTGTCAGACACCATTTTGTCATCTGCTGCCATCAGTTGCATGCCAGCAAAACTGAATGGAATATTGTCAGGAAAGTTCAACCTGGACCACCATACCAGCAGTGTATGCCTCTGACATCATGGATCAGTACAATAAAGTGGGATGCGTTACAGCTTTGAAGCAAATATAGATGCTGTATTTGATGATGAAAGAACAAAGAATTTGATCTAAGTCACCATTTGCTCTTCCATCATGGCTGGGGATAGTCAGATGGCACTTTCTTTATTTGGTTCATCAATGTAGCAGCTACTTTAGTTTGATAACACAAATTCTCCTGGAGTTTTCTCCATTTCTTCTCCATTAAGAGGCCTTTTGTGCGTAATGAAATAGATAGGGTGTAGTGTGAAATTATTTTGTTGTCTTTGCTGCACCTGAGTTTTCATCACCAAGGCCAGTTCTTTTCTCTGGTATCAGGCTAGATAATGTCAACCAAAATAAAGTGCACACCCTCAAGACTCCATCCTGGTACTCGTCCTTTCACAGGATCCTCAATGATGTTGGATTTCAGTCTCCACAGACCTACTGAGAAGCAGGCTCTCTGTTCATAGATTCATAGATTCATTAGGTTGGACAGGACAGGACCTACAAGATCATCTAGTCCAACCATCCTCCCACCACCATCCCTACCCACCAAGCTACTAAATCAAATCCCTTAGCACCTCATCTAAACGCTTCTTAAACAGCACTAGGGACAGTGCCTCAACCACCTCCCTAGGCAGGCCATTCCAGTGCCTGACCACTCTTTAAGAGAAAAAAATTTTCCTCAAATCTAATCTAAATCTTCCCCGGCGCAACTTGTGGCCATTCCCTCTTTGTCCTGTCATTAGTTATCTGGGAGAAGAGGCCGACCCCCCCCTCACCACAGCCTCCCTTCAGGAAGTGGTAGAGTGCAGTGAAGTCTCCTCTGAGCCTCCTTTTCTCCAGACTAAACAATCCCAGCTCCCTCAACCGCTTCTCGTAAGACTTGTGTTCCAGACCCCTCACCAGTTTTGTTGCCCTTCTCTGAACACGCTCCAGGGCCTCCATGTTTTTCTTGTAGTGAGGGGCCCAAAACTGAACACAGTACTCGAGGTGCAGCCGCACCAGAGCTGAGTACAGGGGGATGATCACCTCCCTGCTCCTGCTGGCTACACTATTTCTAATACAGGCCAGGATGTGATTGGCCTTCTTGGCCACCTGGGCACACTGCTGGCTCATGTTGAGCCGAGCATCAACCAACACCCCCAGGTCCTTTTCCTCTATACACTCCTCAAGCCATTCTGTCCCAAGCCTATAGCATTGCATGGGGTTATTGTGGCCAAAGCGCAGGACCCGGCACTTGGCCTTATTCAACCTCTTCCCATTGACCTCAGCCCAGCTGTTCTGCCTATCCAGATCCCGCTGAAGGGCCTCCCTACTCTCAGGCAGATCGACACATCCTCCCAACTTGGTGTCATCTGCAAACTTACTGAGGGTACACTCAATGCCCTCATCCAGGTTATCAATAAAGATATTAAACAAGATGGGCCCCAATACCTCCCCTTGGGGGACACCACTTGTAACGGGACGCCTGCTGGACTTAACTCCATTAACCACTACCCACTGGGCACGGCCCTCTAGCCAATTCTCAACCCAGAGAAGAGTGAACCTGTCCACACCACGGGCTGCCAGTTTCCCCAGGAGAATACTGTGGGAGACCGTGTCAAAGGCTTTGCTGAAGTCCAGGTAGACTACATCAACAGCCTTTCCCTCATCTACCAGTCTGGTCACCCAGTCGTAGAAGGAGATGAGGTTGGACAAGCACGACCTGCCCTTTGTGAACCCGTGCTGGCCGGGTCTGATCCTCTGATTGCCTTGCACGTGCCGTGTGATCTCCCTCAAGATCAACTGCTCCATAACTTTCCCTGATACCGAGGTCAGGCTGACAGGCCTGTAGTTCCCCGGATCTTCCTTACAGCCTTTCTTGTAGGTGGGAGTCACATCGGCAAGCCTCCAATCTTGTGGGACCTCTCCAGATGACCAGGAATGCTGATAGATGGTATAAAGCGGCTTGGCAATCACCTCTGCCAGCTCCCTCAGCACCCTGGGGTGGATCCCATCTGGTCCCATGGACTTGTGGAAGTTTAGATGGAGGAGCAGGTCTCTGACTGTCTCAGCTAGGATCACAGGGGGTGTATTATGCGCTTCATCGCAGACTTCCAGATCAGGGCGAAAAAGTATCCTGAGGATAACTCATCTTTCTATTAAAGACAGATGTGAAGAAGGCATTGAGAACCTCAGCCTTTTCCTTATCCTCTGTGGTTACATTCCCTGCCGCATCAAGTAAAGTAGGGAAGTTCTCCTCAGTTCTTCTTTTACTGTTAACATATTTGTAAAAGGATTTTTTGCTCTCCTTTACTGCAGTAGCCAGTCTCTCTGTTATTCGGGTCCATAGAATCACTTGCTGTGTAGCATAGAAACAGGTATTTAACAGCAGATATTTTTAATACTGGAGTAGAAAGTAGGCTGGTAACTGTGTCCACAAATCTAAATACTTCTTTTTTCTTTTTAAGTTCAAGATGAGAACTATATCTGCTGTCATTCAGTTCTTATAGAGAGGAATAATTTCATATCTCATGGCTTTAAAGATGCTTTCTTTTGTATAGCAACAAGAAATGTTTCCATGTCATTGTTAGTGAGAAGCATTCTTTTAAAGTCTCTTTCTTTTTTTTTTTCATTATATTGAGTGCTGTTTTTTAAATTGGGGTCTTAAAAGTAATGGACACTCGGCTTGTATTAAACAAGTTGAACACTTGAACAGTTGGCTAGTAAAAGGATTACAAAGACATAATGGCTGTTAGCGTCCCCTAGCACATCATCACTGTGAAATCCTGCCTATCCTTTCTAGGCTGCATGTTATTGTTAACAGCAGTATGATGCTTCATATCATGAGTCTTGCAGACTTGGATATGTGACATGTTGCAGACATCTCCTCTGAGCACGGTTAATCTTATGACTGGGAGATGAGTTGCTAACTACAATATTAGCAAGATCTCTCCAGTACTTGCAGAAATATGTTCTATCATTTTCCTTGTCATCCAGGTTGATGTCATGGACACAGCTGACTTTGACAACTCAACAGCCTGTAACTGGGGATCTGAGGACTCTGCCCCTGGTTCATAAGTGTATTTTCTACTGTATCTTAGTCATTCCATACTTCATATCAAGAAGTCTGGAAACCTTTTATACACAAAACATCTAGTTGGTAATGGGGGAGGTTCTCACCGAGGACAGGAAAGGCTGTAAAATTTGCATTATTGTGATCTTTTAAGTGTTTTTATAAGCCTCGTATCTTCTCTTCACAGCTTCTCCATGCTGTTTATGTTCTTCTTACTAGAGATAAAATTAGTATTATCTGTCTTTTAACACAACTGAGACAAGGTTGAAGCTGGCTCAGCTCATTAGCTCCTTACTCAAGGAATTTCAGTGTGCTCTTCTCTACTATTTCAAACCTTCTCAGGAGACTGAGATGTTTTCACTTTTGGGACGTACCGTTCCAAAGTGAAGCTTCAACCTGGTGCTTAGACTCTTGCTTCCACTCTTTGTGTTGTAAGATGCAGGTTTGTTTCTGGATGTAATTATGATTGTGATCTTCCCATTTTTGAGCACATCAAAAAATCAACACATTTTGAGTACGAGATATTCAGACCCTTGCAAACCATTTTCTCAGTTTTGTCTGAAGTTTTTTTCCAAAGATCAATATAAAAAAGAGTACACAAGTAGGGCAGATGCTTCAAAGTACCTGCAAGTTATTACTGATAGTTGTTGACCCCCAAAAAAACAACCCTCTTCTTATGCAGACTACAGAAGTTTGACAGCTTCATCAAAGCATGTTTAGAGCCTTCAGCAGCATAGACATCAACTCTCATTATGACACATCTCCAAAACAAAGCTACAGAGTTCTCAGAGACATTTGCCAAATGACATCTCCCTCCCCACCTTTATCAGGCACTGTGCCATTATGGAAGCATCAAATCTGATGTAATGGTCCTGCGGTACTGCTAATACAAAGTATTCTTAAGATTTAAGTGGTAGGATGAGTATAGTGCTTGTTCAGACTATGGTTAAAAGTGATCCTAGAGTATCCATAATTTCTTCTCCATGGAGGAATTCTGTGCTCAGGAGAGAACTGAAGTAGTGTTGAGTATGCCTAGTTTTAGTACATGCTGAGTGTAAGAGAAGATGGAGTATATATGTGGCCACTGTTGATACTGTAGATGAAACATACCCAATCTGGAGTGAGATGTTTTATGTGTTATACCCTGTGTGAACATTCACATGAGTCATCTACTGTGATGAACTGTTGTTCTAAGGAAATAACTGCTCAGTCTTTGTAAGGATGCTAAAGAAGTGGATCAGAATTCTAGACATATTCTAGCAGAGAAAAAATTAGGGATTTGTTCAGTGCTTCCATTTAGCGTTAGTCATGACTCCCATTTGAGATCTCCAAAACAAATTTCTTTACCTTCTTGGAGCTGTCTATTAGGGGAGTTTGAGCTGTGTTATAGCAACTCTCTGTGACTGTAGGAGCATTTCTCCTCAGTTCCAATTAACAGGATTCTTATGTTGACATGAGGCACCTAGCAGCTGAGGCAGTTTAAGCAGAAGCTTGGTACAGTTTTCACCTGCTTAGTTAACTAGCTCATGCATAGTGAAATGTTGAATTTCTTGCGACAGTAATCATGAATGAGTTAAGGCAAGATTAATTTGCACAGAGAGAGAAATGCAGTGCTCCCCACAGATCTAAGGTTCTTATTACCATTCTTATTGCCATGAGATTGAATTGTGTGTGAGTCATCTTTTTATGTTATCTTTTGTTGCTTCGGTTGCAGTTTGGTATTCTTTGGGTGTTTAGAAGGAATTGTGTGACAGTCTCTCTTTGGTAGGTAGAAGTTTGACACCCATTATGTCACTTGAAAAAGATCTAGATTTCAAGTTGTTCTGCCCAGTTTGCTGATTCCTTATTGTCATGACTGGCTTACCAGTCTGCTAGCAAAGTCTTTGTGTACGAAGCATGTTGCAATCTTCCTAAAATATCTGGGGCACCTTCATGCAGATCCTGATTTGTGGCTACATCCAACCTCAGGAGCTGAGTAAAGTTCTGGGAAGAGGACACAACCTTTTCACTGTTTTTTTGTGGGGTTTTTTTTTTCTGAAATTCCATTCAGATCCTGAGCCGTTACCATCCATAACAATCAAAATCCTTATTAGTAAAGGAAAGCCAACAGAGAGTTTTAAAGAGCGACCAGCAGTGCAAAGTTAATTTCTTATCAGTTTAAGGAAAATTGATAAGGTTAACTCCAAACCTGATTCATAAATGCATGGTCTTGATTTTAGAGTGATTTTAATAAATCAGTTAAAATGAGCCGCATGCAAGGCTTAAGCATTTCCAGAGTTTTGTAAACAAGAATTTATTGAAGTGCGTTCAAAAATAAGTCCCTTTTATTTACATTTACATAAAAATAGACAGCTTTTTTTTTTTTTTTTTTTTTTGCTGTTTAGCAGCTAACATTTCAGGAAGGTAAGTATATTCAAGAGTAAAATCTGTGAGTTTGTGCTTTTGAGGGAGTGTGTGTGAGAAACTGTGGTAATCAATGAAACAAAACATTATTTTCTCTGAGAATGGCCATTAGTCGGTTTTCAGAATATGCCAGTGAAAAGGAAGGACTTGCACTGTTATGATTCTAGCTTGTTAGATGCAGTTGTGGATATTATCATTATTAATTTTAAATGTCTAATCCTGTTTTTAACTTCTGATATTTTGTGCCCATCAGTTCTATTAATCATTCACGAAACTCTAAGAATGTTTGGTTAATTTATGAAGCGTTCCTTTTTGCTATACATAAAATTCAATACATTATACTTGCCCTGTGTACATAGGAGTGTCATAGGAGTGTCCTCTTCTCTGAAGCACTATGTCTTCCAAAATAATCTTGTGTCATTACTTTAATTTCCCAATTTTTTTCTATTGTTTTGTTTTTATATGAAGCATAAGAGGTCTTGGTGTACTTTCTCTGAAACATAGTTGTGTGGGGGTGAAAAGATTCAAGAACAAAGAGCTATTTCTACTTTTTTCTAAGTCATTCTCTTAGAAAGCTTGCATCTATTGTATGCTATCTGTAAAAACCATTGCACAGCATTCTCATAATTTGTCTAATGAAATATTTCTAAGGATCTATCAGGCATTTTATTGCACTGTATATTCCTTGTTCGTGTACTTTTTGCTTACTCTCCTGTTTCTTCAATTTTGATCTGATTCAATAGAATTTCTTCCGTTCTTGTTCCCTGTTGGTATTTATAATGGATTGATTTGTGTGTTAGCTGTAGATTATAGACATTGGTTACTAAAAAGTGCTGTTAATGGACTCTTGACCAACAAAGTTCATCCATCTGTTGATACACAATTAGATTAATATAATTGAAAGTCATAAATTTTAATTTCATTAGTGTGAACAGTGTATTGCTTTTCACTCTCAAGTTATTTATTTCCATAGGCTATTCATTCTGTTGCTTGGCATCATGAAGGGAAACAGTTCATGTGCAGTCACTCTGATGGAAGCTTGACCTTGTGGAACCTGAAAAGTCCTAACAGACCATTCCAGACCACAATCCCACACGGTAATTTTGATAGTAGAAATGTGAAGTAGAGAACTAATACAATATTCTCCAAGTTGTTCATTAGTGTCTTCAAAATAATTGTTGAAAACAAGCACGGACTTTCCAAAGTAACAAAAACAAAATTGTTTTGGATTTGTTGTTGTTGTTTGACTCTTCTCTAATCCAGAATTAACCTAGAACCCATGAGTTTAAATTGTACTCTTCATTTAATTTTATCACTCAACTAATTACATCTTCTAGGAAAAAATAAAATCTGTTTATGCTCATCCTATGATTGGGAAAAGGTATACAGTCAGTGAAATTCAATAATTATTAGCTGAGTGTAATCTTTTTCTAATGTTTAGATTTTTGAAGTGTGATCAGTAATCCTTTAGATATACATGGCAGTAAAAACTTAAAGCTATAATAAATTTAATTAATATAAACATGCACATATTAGGGAAATAGGCATTAATACTTATCTCATGTAGCTTTAAAGTTCCATCTCTTACTGATTATGTAGTTGCTTCAAGGTATGCATTTTAGTTTGATATCTTGATTAGTTCTATTATCATGATATTTTAATACAGTTTTTATCTTCCTTCTTTCCTCAGGAAAAATTCAAAGAGATGGAAAAAAACCTGAATCCTGTAAACCAATTCTTAAAGTGGAGTACAAAACCTGTAAAAACAGGTATGCTTATAATTCTGTAAATAATTCAGTGCTACATTCATGAGTTACTACGTTCAAAATCTTTCCTTTTTTCTTTTTTGCAAAGCTATTTAAGATATTAAAGCTGTTAAGACATTAAACCTATAATGTAAACTTATTACATAAACGTATGATTACTATGTTTTTACATTTAATACAGTGAACCCTTTGTGATATTTTCCGGCGGGTTGTCATATGATAAGGCTTGTCGAAGACCAAGTCTAACGATTATGCATGGGAAAGCAATTACGGTTCTTGAAATGGATCACCCTATAGTTGATTTTTTAACTCTTTGTGAAACCCCATATCCAAATGGTGAGTTCATTAAGCAAAATACAGTTATAGAAAGTATAAATGAACTGAACTTCTCTTATATCTTAATTCCTGTCTGGGAACTATTATTCTCACGGTTGACTCTATCTCAAAAATCCCATACTGCTGAAAGTAACTGAAACTTGTTTGCATTCTGAAGATATAAAACAAGTAATTAGTGGACAATAAAGAATGCATGAATTTCAAGATACAAGTTTGAAATGTGGGTTAGTGTGAAGTAGTATTACTCTTAGTCATATGTAAGTGCTTATATGTTTTCAAGTGTTTTGCTACATATTATGAGACTGCCAAATGCTGAAGTAAATTCACAGGAAGTTCCAGAAAGTGAAATTAAGAAGGCTGTTAGGGAAGAAGAAGCTAAATTTGTCTTTTTAAGCCCTCAGTCAAAAAAGTAAAATTAATCTTTTATACAAAGATAAATCAAATGCATATTAAAAACAATGCTATTTGTTTCAGTGTCATGCAATAAAAGTAATTTTCAGTAATCAGGGTTAGTTTGCAGTTCTTTCTTTGTTCTGAGTCCAATGTAGGCATTTCACTCTTGCTATGCCCGCAGCTGTCATAAGAATACTCCTGTCATGTTCTTTCCTTAATTTTCCCTTGTTAACATTGAATTGGGATATAGATAAGTTTTCCTTTGTAGTCTTCCTTTCAAATTGCTTTGGAAATGTATATCATTGTATATCAAGTGGACTGGACAAAGCTGTTTAGAATCTATTTTTAAGTAATAGCTATGCATAGAGAAGGTATTAATACTGGGCAGCAAAAAACACATTTTCTGTGTGACAACTGGATTAAGCAATACCATAATATACACAGCCTCCTCACATTCTGTTTCATTACTTTCAGTGTTCCATCATGCTGGATTGCTACATTATGCCAATACTGTTTCTGCCATGTTTGTTAATCAGCAATTCTGCCCAAAAGTTATTTCTTTTCTCATTTCCTGTTTGTCCCTAAACAATTGCTTTCTAGCTTTTGTTTAATATACTGTAAATTTTCAGAGAATATAAATGAGACTTGCATGTTTAAAATGTCTAATGGGAGAATTCACTGGTTTCATACTTGATTCCTCTCCGACAGAATTTCAAGAACCCTATGCTGTAGTTGTGCTTTTGGAAAAAGATCTTATTGTTGTTGACCTGACACAAAGCAAGTAAGTATGAAATCTTATATGAAGTTATGGATACTTCTTAACTGTTTAGAATGTGATGATTAAAAAAAAAAAAAAGTGCAAATTATATAATGGAATGTCATTTTACTACACAAAATCATTCAGCCTGTATGCTTACCTCCGCTTTAAAAGCTAGGATCAGTAGAAGCTTGGTTTCAAGTTTGGAAATAAATATAAATCTGCAGTCCCTTCAGTATAGTCGTAAAACGCAGCATCAAAGTTAAGTGATTCTTGGACAATTGCTGAATTGTAACCTGAATTTTCATGTTAGAAATTATGCTCGAGTAGTATCTATATGCATGTCTAACTTCACTGGACTCCACAGGACTACCACTTAAGAATTTACTGAAGAATCTTATCTGATTTATACCGGATCTGTCGGATTCTTTCATGGTCCATTTGTTGTTTTAAATTACAAATAATACTTTCACAGAAAAATCAGTGTTCACATATATCATACAATGCAGGATGTGATTATTATTTGCTTTCTTCTGTGTCAAAAAGTACATCCAGACTCACAGCAGTATAATTAAGAACAGAATTGTTCTGTAATGATATGAAACATATTCATGTAAATCATATTCTGACCTCATTCACTTTCAAGAATAATTCCAGTCATCTCAGCCATGTGAAATGGATGAAGTGAAATCAGAACCAAATTTCTTGCATTTTGAATTGTGAATAACATATGTAATCTGCCAGAAATTAGGCCTTCTTTATTTTCAGATAGTCCAAAGTGATGAAAGTGGAAAGTAAACTGAGATCTACTTCATCTGTTGTTCCAATTGTTCACTGTAGAATCCATAGTATGCCAACAGAGTAAACAAAACTGTTGAACATAAAATCCGCAGTTGAATAGTTAGTTCTTAGGTCATAGTATGTATCGTAAGAATGAATATAAAGCTTATAGAAAATATATGAATTCTGTATCTCATAAATGAGATTTTGAGATGCTGAAAAAATTTACATTACAGAAGAAAATAGATTATTGTCACAGCATAGGAATTTGTATGCCATTAAAACTTCAAGTTTCTATTGACATTAAAAACAATACGTATGTTTTAAAAAATAATGGAAAATGTATTTTATCAGCAATTATTTTACTTAGTTTATATTGTATACTTTCTAATAAGAATGTCATCTTATATGGCTCAGTGTGTCACCGTGCTTCTAATAAATTGTCTTCCTTGACTAGTTTTCCAATCTTTGAAAATCCATATCCTATTGACATTCATGAGTCACCTGTCACCTGCACAGAATATTTTGCCGACTGTCCTCCAGATTTGATTCCTGTACTCTATTCTGTAGGAGCAAAACATAAAAAGCAAGGATACAGCAATAAGGTAAACAAAACCAGTATTTTTCAAAAACAAAACACGTTCTGTCCATTGAAAATCTGTCCTTTGAAATATCTTGCCAAACTGTTTTCATTTTACTGCTTTAATAACAAAACTCAAGTTAGTCCAACCTGCAGATTAGATGCAGCTTTTCTTCTGTGATTTCTTATGGCCTGATACTCATCCCTCATTAGTATCTACCACCACTCAAGCATGAGTGTTAAGCCACCATTATGCAGGACTTTCTCATTAGGCTGCCAGAATCATGTCAGATCTCTGTTCAGTTAAAAGAATGCCATCAATGTAAAATTCAGAGTTGTCTGAAAATGTTATCTCTATCAAAGAACTGGTATATAAAATGATTATAATGCAAAGCAGAAGATCTTCAGTGGAATTTGAAGGTCAACAGTACTCTATTTAATAAGGATATTAGTTGTTATTAACTGAGCTACTGTAGTCTTAATGTAAGGGTTTTAGAAATAATGCAAGCTGCTGAAATAAAAATAAGGAATTGAATTACTTTATAAATTTCAAGCATTAATCTCATTTGTGTTTTGCTTAGAACTAACCCATCACTACAAATAAATAAGAAAAAATGTTGAGTATGCAGATCAGGCATCAGTTTTCATTTTATATTGAAAGGAATGTTCCCCTTGGAGCTGCCTTGTTTTTTGTGTACTGAAAATCTGGGCCTTACATACTTTGAGATCTTAATTCAGTGGAGTACTCCAGAAAATGTTTTTTCTCTTACTAGAATTTGCTGATTTATCATTAATTTGCATACCTAGTTTCCCAAAAGTTTCACTACCTACCTGTACTCCTTGTACACTCTCTGTTCAACTTGCTTTATTTGTTGCACAAGGACACTTACTCAGAATATAGATATCCACTGCCACTCACTCCTTTCTGTACTCAATTGTATCCAGTCCATGTATTCTCAGAATCAGTTTCCTCCTAGATTTTTCTACTTGCTCATACTCTGTACAAATCCTTACCTATGTTGTACCCATTCTTTCCACTAATAAATAAAAGGCAGGGAAGAAATGATGATTTAATGTGATCTGTGAAAGTTGCATTCCCTTATTTCATATCCCGTAGCATGATATTCAGTTGCTTGTTTCCCACTTTTCTGGGCCAGCTTCTTCAGTAGTCTCCATCCTCAGAATAGATGCTCAATTCTATTCAGCATCCTATAGAAGCTCCAGTGTGAAAACAGTAGCAGAAGTGATGCTATTCCTTCCTCTACTTCTGGTTTTGAATGTTTGTAGTGTTAGCTATGCAATAATCAGTTAAAAACATAGAAGTGTAGTTGTTAATGTAAATTGAAAAATAAATAAATAAATAAATAAATAAAACTTACAAGCCTTATTGATAAAATACTAATAAGCTTTAAAAGCCTTGAACACTACACAGTATTTTCATTTATTCTTTGAGGTGTATTGCTTTTTGGAAGAAGATGTCTGCTCATAAGTCTAAAAATAAACTAAGCAAAATTCTCATTAGGATTAGCTTTGATCTGTATGCTCTTGTTGTTCATTTAGGAGTGGCCTATCAGTGGTGGAGCATGGAATCTTGGAGCTCAGACATATCCTGAAATCATTATTACAGGGTGAGAATGAAACTGAGTATTTGTTCCTTTAAAATGTTAGTGTCTAGAACTTTTAATTGTGGGTTATCTATGCATAAGCATCGACCCTTGACAGGATGTGAGTGTCCTAACCTCTTGTATTGAGGTATGTAGCTTTTCTTTTCAGTGCAAAATCATCACAGAAATTCCCATTTGCTGTAGGAAGTAGAACTTTGTGTTCACGAATGAGCTACTGTTAAGAATTACTGATTGAGGCCCCAGTTGTAGATGGCAAGTTTATTTATGGAATCAACTTGTGAAGGTGGGATCCTTGAAATGAGGAATTTATTGCAATCCATTTATTGGTTTGAAAAGGGACCCGTTTTTCCAGGCTTGTCCTTTGGCCTTCTGGGGACTTCATATCTGGGGATTATTTAGGAATTCATTTTAATACCAATCATTAGTGGAGATGTGGTACACTAGGATTATTCCACCTTTTAAGTGATGGGCGGTCCCATAGAAAAAGGCGTAGAAAGTCTCAGATTGCAGTTGAAGCCCTAAGAGCAATACCTGATGGATTTTCAAGGGGACGCCCTATAAAACAGAAACTCTTAAGCTTTTTTGTATGATACACTCCAGTTTTTCTCTGGTCTCAGACACACTGATGATCGCAGTATATTTGATTAATTGTTCTAAGCAATGATAGTTAAAACCTGTTCCAAAAAATGCAGTTACGATGTGTGTAACAGGATCAGTAAGGGGAAGAAGAAACTATTCTTCTTGTTAACAGAAGTGTCTCCTTTCTACAATTATATTTCAAGTATTTTTTTCTATTAATAAAATGGACACAGCCGTTAGGTGCTAAGCAAAATAAGTTTGACCTTTCTTTTCATAATTAGATATACATGGCATTTTTAGAGTTCATAGGCTTGATACTTGCACACTGCAAGGCCAGAAGTGCTGCATCTTAACCTTGGCATTATTAAATGAATTAATTTTGTGCTGTTGTGATCTTAAAAATTGTAGTCAGCTTATTTCTCTATAGGGATTGCATCAAAAAATATTCCGTCAATCATATTAATAACAAAATATTTCCTTATGCTTAGTGGGTGCATTATTATATATTGTCATTAAAGTATACAGAATTAACACAGAAGCAAAATACAGTTTTTTCTACTTCTATTTATCACTCAGTAAAAGCAGAAAATGTTCTATAAATGCATATTGTTTTAACACATTTAATTTTTTTTTCTTAAGCCATGCAGATGGATCAGTAAAGTTTTGGGATGCTTCTGCCAGTAAGTTTTTGAAGTTCACTTTCATACAGTGCTGAAAAATCACACATCCACATATATCTACATGTAATAGATTATTACAGTATGAATACTGATATCTGTAATGCTGTAAATAGTTATGGTCAGGTGAAATTAAGCAAATTTTGATTAAATTAGGAGAAAAACACTGTTAATGGAATATTTTAGGCAGAGAAGAGGTGGAAGTCCAAGATAGGGATAAAAATTTCAGATCTGACGTACCAAAACCAAGGAATAATAAAGTATTGTTAAATAATCCTTAGGCATAATCCTATTGTGTATATAAAACAGTGATTTGAAATAGACCTAATGAATATAATGTATTCTTTTTTACAGCAAGATAAAAACAAAACATTAAAGTACAGTAAGACATCTTAGTTAAAGGCCTGCATCTTGACTTGTCCAGACTCAAATTCCAGGAATTAATTGGCAAGAGCATTTCATTCATCCTATCAGGAAGAAGGATCAGAAAATAGCTATTCCATATATTTTAGCTTTAATTAGATGTATCAGAGAACATCATTTTAAAAAATACATGTAGTTATGTTGAAAGCTATCTTATTTTGTTTCAGATTAGATCTTTGTGTTTCATAAATGCTGCAGCATAGTTGTCTTGTATTCTCTCTCCTCAGTAATACTGGGTTCTCAGTGTAAAACATATTTCTCATGAGTTAACAGTCTTTTCCCATTTCTTAAAGAGGCAAACATCAAAGAAACTGTTATCTGAAGTGCTAGACTTACTATTTGCATAGCTTTATTATTTATAAGGCCTCACCTTTTAAAACAACATTCAAATGTAATTTGAGGATTCATGTCAAACATAAATCCTGCTCTTATTTGGAGGAACAAAGCACTTTGCTTTTAGTCATTTTTTTAATTGTGTAACTGAAAACATAGGTATGTGGGAGACAGGCAAATGCTAAGCCACTGAAGCAACTTTCCAAGTTCATCTCTGTGCCAATGGTACCTGATAATTCATAGAGGTGTAAAGCATGGAATCTTGCTTTGTACTTGTGCCCTATGATTCTGTAATTCTTCCTGGCTTAGTATGTGTAGACCCAAGATGTCTAATTCAAAATGACAATCTAAATTTGACACTGGGATCAAGGACATGTCAGGGGTTTTCCACCACTGCAAAACTCAGGAGAATTATGTATTCATTACAGAAGTACTTGCTGCAATTTGTGAAGATTTGGTAGCGTATGTATTTTTAAGATTGCTGGAAATATACCTGAACTGCAAGCAGGAAATGCAATTTTGATGTGTTTGTCATCTGATTATGTAACTAGAACACTGCTCTTCCATCTTGTCATCGTTTATTGTCCGGGGTAGCTGGACTGATGTAGCACAATTACAGTAACACATGCAACAGCTTAACTTTTATGTGTAAACTCACTCTAATATGTAGTGGGCCTGGCTGACTTTTTCATCACATAATCATTTATGCAGTGGTTGATTAGTGTCACTGATAAGTTAATGCAAAAGTAGTAAACAAACAAACAAACAAAACAAAACACAGCAGAGAGGAATGTCAATCAAGCAAAATGTGGTTAAATTTAATTCCTGTTACCGCCAAAATTCACAGCACTGGAGATGTACCCTTGACTAAAACTTCCAAATATTAAGTTTTTTATATGCAGATATTAATACAGATATACTTATTAGTTCAGAAAATCAGAGCATTTTAGAACTCCTTTAGAAAGACTGTCTTGCCGGGCCATCAGAGTATTTTCCACGTTTTTTTCTCTTAACACTCCATGCAGTCTTTATTGCAAGACAAAAGATATCTTAGTTTCACATGTAATTAAGAAAATAGCAGCATAATCAGAACCTCTCTCTAACACTTGGGTGTAAGTCTAAACATGGATGTACAGCTAATATTCACCTTTTACGTTCTGCTTTAGAAGCTAATAATAAGTATTTCACAGACAAATACCCACTTTGTAAATATTAAATACATATCCTGCTGGTACTGTGTACTATTATAAAATCTGTATTGTATAAAACCCATCTTTTTTCTCAGGACTTCATATAATTCCTTGTTGTGCCACAATTGCAAAGATAATGGGAACTGAAGAATTTTATAACTGATTTGATTATGGTTAATCAGTTTATTTTGTTTCTTTTAATATATTCCAGTTACACTGCAGATGTTGTACAAATTAAAAACATCAAAAGTCTTTGAAAAGCAGAAGTCAGGGGAAGGAAAAGCAACAGCTGAGATTGTGGAAGAAGACCCTTTTGCTGTTCAAATGATGTACTGGTGTCCTGAAAGCCGAATTTTCTGTGTGGCAGGAGTTTCTGCATATGTGATTGTTTATAGATTCAGCAAACATGAAGTAAACACTGAAATAGCGGTAAGTCACTCTGAATTTTACTTGTGAATGAAAAAACTTAATTTCTAGATGAAGGGCTGTGTCACTGTGTAACTGTATAAACATAGGTTTAGGAATGTTCCAATTAAAACCTTTGGAATGAAATATTGATTGCACTTAAGCTGCTGATAAAAACCAAACAGATTTTGGGATCCAATTCTCTTCTTTTTCACTTTAATAGTAGTGCTGTAGGATGGCTGTCAGATGTAGTTTGCTTTTAAGATTTTGATATAGTACATCTCTGTTGTTCTTACTGCTCTAGTAATACTGACTGGTGTATGCTTTTCCCAGATAACATTATTCTTCTGAAGTCAATTATTTAATACCTTAAATTTATTTTCATGATATTTGTAATAAAAGGGGACTGAAAATTATCACTTGCTTTAGCAAAAATTAAGAGAGTTGATTTTTTCTTTTTCCTGGCTTATTATGACTTGCTTCTCTCAAAATGGACACTATTTGAAAAACAATATGATTTAAGACCAAGTAGTTGGTATTTTCCTAGGAATCCTATGCTTCACTCCTATTCAAATGCTGGTTTTTCGGCCTTCATGACGTAAGCAGTCGCTTCGTTTCAGGTAGAATCACACAGTTCATGTTCTTCTACCTGCTCTGCAGACACCTTGTACTTATTCATCATACAGCATACATAGACTTTGGCTTAAACCTTGCATTTCTGCACAGTAGCAACAACCACTTCTGATAGAGTGGTTCAGTGACGCTGTAAATGTAAAAATATTCTTTCTTTAGTCTAAAATTTTCAACAGCAGACAACTCTCAAGAGAAAGGCGATCTAAATGGGCCTGGATCATCTCTTGTACAGGGACAGGCTGAGAGACCTGGGTTGATTCAGCCTAGAGAGAAGACTGAGAGGGGATCTGATCAATATCTATAAATACCTGAAGTCCAAAAGGCAATTGGATGAGTCCAGACTCTTTTCAGAAGTGTGTAGTGATAGAACAAGGAGCAAAGGCCAAAAACTGGAACATGGGAAGTTCCACACAAATATGCGGAAGAACTTTACAGTGAGGGTATCTTGATGTCCTTTAGAAAGGCTATAGATATAACCTGACAAAAACATCTGTGTCACTTTTGGCCTGTAAATCATGTGCCAGTTGGTAAGATGACCCATTGCCTATACCCGTTCTGTTCTTTTCCTGTCATTTTTTCTTCCTGAAGAGCAACTTTTAAGCTAACTCAGTACATCCTTTCAGGAAGACTTTAAGACTAATGAATACTGATCTCACCTTATTGATGAGCTCATACACAATGTTTCTAAAAAACATTACATTTCAATGTTGATTCCAAATATTGCACCTTGTCTTTCATTAGCTAGCATGCTTTATTTTTTTTTTCCTCATATCTTTTAGTTTATCAGCTTATGAGTTGCAACAGACCTGGTATATTCTAATGTGTGCAGTTTAAAAATTTCTCATCCACAGTTGAGGCATTTATATATCAAATTGTTCTGTAAAGAGTTGTTTTAGAATTATTTAATATTTTCAGCATAGTCAGTGAATTCCTCTGCGTTCTGTGCATCCCTAAGCCTTATCTCTTGTTTTCACCATTTTTGTTGCAAACATTCAAGTCTTCATTCTAAATGGTACTTTTTTATTTTTAAAAAGTATAGGTATAGGAGCATTTCTTGGAATATGTACCTGACTTTACATTCAATAACTTTGTCTATATTGAACATGTGCTTTTCAATCTTGGGATGTATTTAGATTCCTCCAAAAGTAATGTCTCCTATTTATTTCCATGGAAACTACAACAGAAACAAAGATCACAATAACACTATTTGATAGAGCAAATTCTCAGCCACAAAAAAAACACTTTTTCATTGTAGTCACCTCCATTAGCTATGCATTTTTGTCAGACAAGAACAAGACCCTGTATGCCATGCTCATAAAAATCTCCACCAGTGGTGGTGTCCCACTGTTTTGCAGCTGCTATGATGGTGTCATTGCTAGGAAAGTGCAGCCCATGCAACCCATCTTGCATCAGCCCAAGCAGATGGAATTCAGAAGATTCCAAATCCGGGCTATACAGTGAATGTGGTAGGACAGTCCAGCTGTGATTGGGAATTTGCTCCGTGGTCTTCAAATTGGTATGGGGCCTGGCATTACTGTGTTGCAAGAGAAAAGTATTCTTCTCTGACCTGAACACTGGAAGTTTGAGCCTTCAGGTTGATCAGTGTCATGATGTAGTAGTTGATGGTTTGGACAAGTTCCAGGAAATCCAGAAGGATCACCCCTTTCCTATTCCAAAAGACAGTGCACATCACTTTACCTATTGAGGACTGCCAATGTGGAGTTCACCATGGAGTGCCATTTTGACTCCAGCTCATGATGGAGTCTATGCCTCATCACCAGTAATGGTGCAATCCAGGAAACTCTCACCTGCAGCCTCATATTGGTTTGTACGTCCTGTCAAGCTTAATATAGCGTTCTTCTGTTACTGTGTGAGTATTAATGGGACCCAATTGACACAAACTTTGCAATATTCCAATGTTGCCACTATCATTTCCAAAGCACTGAAGCCAATATTCCACTCAGTAAACAGCCTCCAGGTAGTAATCTGCCAGTTCATGTAGCTGAGCTGATTGAGATGCTCTAAATTTTGTGGTGTGACAGCTGTGCATGACTGTCCAGAATATAGCTTTCTTTTCATGTTGTTGTCATGTTGCTGAAATGCGCCACCCACTTAATGCTTCCACCTTTATTTTCGTGAAGATAATGTTTCAGTGGGAGACCATCAAGTGAGGAATTTGCAGTGTCTACGTTTTCAATTGCATATGATCACTTCAGGAAACCAGCACTGAAATTATAGTTCAGATACTATTTCCAAGAATATCTCTTTGAGGGAATTAATTTGTTTTTTATTATTTTCAATGTGAAGTTCTCCTTGGATAATTCACAAGGCAGAAAGAATTGCCCAACATTTATCGTGCTATTTTGAGATGATTACTCCCTGTACAGTTTCCCGTTTGTTTTGGAATTCTTTCAGTTAAGGTTTCCTGAATTAGTGGAAAGAATGTAAGCATGGCTGAGCTTCATTGGCTTTTCCTGTCTGAGGGTGCCCAGAAGGAAAGTGAAAGATATGTGGTTTAGTCTCTGCATTCTAGAATCTGCCAAATCCATGTAGAGTTCAAAGAATATGGAATCCCATGTTTGAGACCCCACCAGAAGACCGATGGAGTTCATAGATCAGTACTACCCACTCTGTTAAATTTCTGCATACTGGCTAAAAGTTGTCTTAGAGACTGTGTTGTAGTTGCAATAAAGAGGAAGTTGATGATCATTCTTTTAATTAGTTGGCTTAGGAAAATGGCAACAAACAATAGGCAGAAAATTTTCATGACATTGACTCTGAATGATACTTTCTTATGCTAAAATATTGTTTACTTGAGAGATGCCTGCTTATGCTAAAATATTATTTACTTGAGAGTTAGTAATTGATATCACTTTTCATACTAAATTCTGGAAAGCTATATTCTTTCACTGATAATAAAAGGCTTGGAATAATGTCAGTACTGGAAGAATATACCTAATTATTTCTCCATCAGCATAGAGTAGATGACAAGTTCCTATGCAATACTGCTGTTAGGCTGTATAAATAAAAATGACTATATTCTTTACTCATGGATGATTATGATACATGGTTATTTTTTTTTAATCTTCAGGAAGAAAAAAGATCTTCTGATATTTATTTAAATGTAATACAACTTCCAGCAGCCTTCTTATTAAATTGTGACAGCTTTTTATTTATTTAAGTCACTAGAGGTACGACTTCAGTGTGAAGTAGAAGATATCATTACTCCTGAACCGGAAATAATTCCTCAATTTCCAGATGCCTCCTCCCAGCTTCCTTCTTTAAAGAGCCTGTCAGGCAGTACCAACACTGTAGCATGTGAAGGAATGATGAAGGACAGTATTCCATGTCTTAGGTAAGTCTGCCATTGTTCAAAGCTTCATCTTTCTAACAAGTATTTTTATCAAGTGTCTTAATGATCTGTCAACTATTAAAGATGCTAATCATATTATATGACACAAACAAAAAAAAACAACAGAATATAGAACAAACAAAATAATACGAAAAAAATAATTATCAAGAAATTTAATAGGTTGAAACTAAGTTATGGTGAAGATATACTGTTGCAGTGAAGATTGAACTGATTTTCCAGTATGATCTGAGTAATTCTTTATTTCGCATCCACAGTTTTCACTGGAACACAAGTACTATGGAATAGAACATGGAATTTCTGAGAAATTCCTTATTTTTAGTTCACAAAAATGCATGAAGTTCCCTAATTAACTAGTATAATGCTAAAATCATCATCTGTGAAAGAAGTACATACATCTTATTACATGTAGGGTAAGGAACCTGTGTTCATAATGACAAGAGAGCCTTAGAAGTATAGTTATGAAACAGTTGAACTATGTGGAAGTGTGTATGTGCTTAACCTTTAGGAGGAAACGAATTATTGTCTGCTGTAGTACACACTGCAACTGTTAGAAGTTAATTAGTATATTCTTAGGCAGATAAGTTATAGGTTTAAAGAGTTTCAGAACATAATACTGTACAAAACTCCATAAATCATAATTTTGCACTGCTGATAAGGATTCTCTCATTTAGTGAATTAATTATTAGTTAATTTTAATTATTATTAAATATTTTAAGCGTCTAAATTACTTCAAAAGCAGCTTAAATGAACACTGTCTGATTTGCCGATATTTTGATCGGTTCTGCTCCTGAAAATAGCATTAACATTTAAAAGCAATACTGTGGCATTGTCCATGCATAATTGACAGTAGTTTTTGGTTTCCTGTACATTTGTTTTTCTCATTCAGTTAGCAACTGAATCTCAGACATATGTTTAATCATTAATGTGAACCATTAAAATCAATAGAAGAGGCAGAGATAAGTTATTTTAAAAATCTCAGTGGGAAAATGTTTTGTGCCATTGAAATCAGTAAGAATACAATTGATTGTTTCAGTGAATTCCTTAAGGGATTCTTATTTGATTTAGGGTAGGAAAGGCTTGATGATATGGAGGAAGCAAAGTGTTGAATGTGAAGATAAAGTAGGTAGATAATAGTGACAGATGTTCTGCTAGTTAGGTTTTGAAAGTTTGCTAAACTGTGTAAAATCTCATATTAAGTGGCCAGCTGTTTTTTGTCCAATTTTGAAAAATTATCTGCAAGCCTATTTTGTTAGAGAATTGATTTTTCAAAGTATGAGTATTTGTGTCTCTAGAATTGTTGGGATACTCCCTCTTACATTCGTATGAAGGTACATCACTTACACTCACACTTTTTTCAACGGGAAAAGGCATATAAATATCCCCACTATTCCCTACTCCACTGTTCCAAACTCACCTTGCTTTTCTGTTGAAAATTTATGTTCTGAACATAATCATCATTATGAGATGAAAGTAGAATCATCGAGTCACCAAGGTTGGAAAAGACCTCTAAGATCATCCAGTCCAACTGTCACCAATATTTCCTACTGAACCATGTCCCTCAGTACAACAACTAAACATTTCCTGAGCACTGTGAATGCTCTGTGAATCCATCACCTCCCTGGGCAACCCATTCCAGTGCCCGACTACTCTCAGAGAAGTATTTCGTAACATCTAACCTGAATCTCCCCTGGTGCAACTTGAGGCCATTCCCTCTCATCCTATCACTAGTTAATGGGAGAAGAGGTAGACATCCGCCTCACCACAACCTCCCTTTTGGTAGTTGTAGAGAATTAGAAGGTCTCCCCTGAACCTCCTATTCTCCAGATTAAACAATCCCAGCTCCCTCTGCCTCAGTAGTACTGGAAATGCAAAACAACCAAACAAAAAAAACAAGCAAAAAAAAAAAAAGAAAACAAGATGATGCTCTCTATTTTAATACGCAAGTTATTATGGTGAACAACAGTACTGTAGCAAAGACCAGGAATAATGTACAGCTGTAGCCACCAGCACATGGAGGGTGGTTGCACAACTTCAGAACTGTGTTGCTAATCCACTTAAAACATTATGTACGTACTGTTTTAAAGCCTTGGCTCTGTTGTATCTTGTATCTACTTCTCAACCTCATAACAGCAAATGAGTGGCACTCCACACTACATATAATTTTTTTTCAAGTCACAAGTAAGTATCAAAATGTGTTTGTATCTGCAGATAAGTACTAGAAAACAACTGACTGAAGCAGCTGAAGTAATGAAAACTTAGCATTTTTTTTAAACCAGAAGTGAGCACTACCGTGAGAGGCAAGCAGCAGTGTGTACTGTTCTTGCTTATTTCAGAAGACTTTATAATGAAAAATGCAAAACAGCATAAAAAACTGAAATATTTGTGATTGATTATCCAGGTAAAACATTTTTATGCAAATACTGTCATTAAAAAGTTGTTCCCAGGAGGAGAGTCTTTGCTTCCAGACTTTTAGTAGCATCTCAAAATTAGGTCAGTCAAGGGTTTTGACAAGTAGTTCCAAAACTACGAAGATCAGACTGTGACTATCTCATGAAGAAAAGTACAAAGCAAAACTGCAGCAACCAAATTAGCATAATTTTAACCAAAGTAGCATAATAAGAAAATTTCAAGGAAGTCACTGAAATATGTACATACCTAAATGTAAATTCTCACATACAGTTTGCCAGAGGAGTCACGAGCTTGGCTGATGGGTCTGTTGTGAAGCCAGCTAGATCTAGCTGAGTCCAGTATGGGGACTTCTCACAGCAGTCATTGCTGTAGCCCTTCCATCCTTGGCACCAAAATCTTGGCATGCATCTTACAGACTTACACAATGAGAGAGGGAAATGGCTAGGAGTATTTCAAGATCATGAAAAAGGGAGCTGATGGTTATATCTTAGAAAACCTGGTGAAGGTGTCTTGTTCCTCATCCCAAAATTGTACAAGTATTCTGATGTGATGGCCAGATATTCCCTCAGACACTGTAGGTATACTCTGATAATAGGTATGGTTACTGAACCGTTCAAGTTAAAAATATAAGCAGCAAAGCATGAATTGTTTTATGGAAATGGTTAAACGTTTGAAGACTGTGTGAATGTATTTTGAAAAAACAGTTATCAGAGGGATTGTATTAGGTGTCTGTGTGCAGGTGCTGGTGGCGGGTGGTACCAAGGGCAGCCTTTGTGAGGTGAGACTGGGGCTACTCCATGGCTGACACAGCCGGCCCCAACAGCCTCACCACATGGCATGGCCAGGCCCAGCAGCCAAAGTGGCAGCACCTCAGAGACAGGCATGAAAGGGTGAGATGTATTCTGCTGTCCATTCTTCATAATTTCTGTCAGAATCAGAGCGCTATTTGCTTTGTACGTTCCCTGTTAGCATGCTACTCGCATTATTGAATTCATAACTTTACCCATGTTATCATTTTATAGTTACATTTTCTTTCAGTTTTCTGTATGTCTTCTCTTCTACAATGGTGATAGATTTCCAATAGCCAGATTTTCTGCCAAGACCTCCAACTGACCAGATGCTTTCAGCTGAGCTAAGAGCAAACTGATAGCCATAATAAGTGCTTATTTTTTGCTTCCCAGGAGAAATCTGTTTTTTTTTTCCAGTCTGATCCACTACCTTGTCAAGTGCGTGGACCTTGAATTCTTGGAAAGTTTGCTGAATAACACCATGTTCATGTTCAGAAGATACTCTGCATAATCAGATAGCAAAGATCTCACCTCTACAATCCAGTATTGCTTAAGTTATTTGCAGCAGTGCTATATGTAGAGAATCACATACAGCAAAAATAATTCTTTGCCAATAACTGCAATTTTTCTGTGTTGTCCATGTGTATATTCACTAGTTACACTCCTTCCTCTCTTGATCCTCAGTGTGTCTTTGGGTGCTTTTTATCACATGGGCATAAGATTGTATGTGGTAGCCTTACGTATAATAATTGTGTGGAGAGATGTGTAATGTATGTGCTCTCAGTATTTATAGTTAATGCATCTCAAAGAATTGCTGTTCTTGCATAGTATCTTCTATCAGTGCATCATCGAATAAATTCTACCAGTCAAGAACATAAATAAAAATAGGCCTACAAAAGCACTCAGTTCTTAACATTTTTGCTATATGCTGTTCAAGTCACTGAATTTGCTGTAACAGAATATGAATCTGATTTATATCAGATTCTATGTAAAAAGATGTCATTCAAAAAGACTAGGTCACGTGTTTGGTAATTATACCCCTAAGAAGAAAACAGGATTTGTTTGCACTAGACAGATAAATAGAATTGTCAAGTCCAGAACTTCTGGATATGCAGTGATGAGGTGCTTTACAGAAAGATACATCTCATTTACCTTCTCTTGCCATACTTTAGAATGTTGGTTCCAACAACACAGAAATGTCATGTTTGCAATTTTCAGAAGAAAACATTCAGATTTTCCATCTAAGTTGATTATTCATACCAGTTTTTACATGTACAAGGCAGCAAAGGTGGTGAAGTGACTGGAACACAAGACTTATGAGGAGTGGTCCAAGGAAGTTGGATTGTTTAGTATGGAGAAAAGGAGGCTTGGGGAAGAACTTATCACTCTACAACTACCTGAAAGGAAGTTGTAGCATAGTGGGGGTCAGTTTCTTCTCCCAGGTAACTAGTGATAGGATGAAAGGTAATGGCCTCAAATTGCACAAGGGGAGGTTCAGGTTGGATATTAGGGATTTTTTTTTTCTCAGGTGTGGTCAGGCAATGGCACAGACTGCCCAGGGAGGTGATGGAGTCACTGTCTCTGAAGATTTTCAAGAACCATGTAGATGGGCCACCAAAGGACATGGTTTAGTGGGCATGGGTTGATGGTTGGACTAGATGATCTTAGTTGCGTTTTCCACCCTTAATTATTCTGTGATTCTGTGGATATAGTACAAGAAAATATTTGGGAAAAAGACAATGAAAGCAAAATTATGAAGCAAAAATTATTTTTATTAACCTCAGTTGTTTACCTCACCTATGTCTTCTCCAGAGTTTCTCATTTAGGCAATGTTGAGATTTTCAGATTTATTTCTACAGCAGAAAGTAAGGTCAGAGCCTGAAATTCCTCCAAATTATATCTGTGTTCTGATTGGAAAGCCTAGTTTCAGTGTATGGATATATGCACAGTATGCTGTAATTGTGAATACTGCTCTGGTATTAATGGATTCTGTTTCACTGATGTTTTCTCAGGGGAAGCATTTGTTATTCATGGTTCAGTCTGTTTGTTCTTATTTTTGCACCCTTTCTTAGTGTTAAGACTCGACCTGTGCGAATGCCTCCTGGATACCAAGCAGATCTTGTTATTCAATTGGTGTGGGTGGATGGTGAACCTCCTCAACAGATTACCAGTCTTGCTGTAAACTCTGCTTATGGACTGTAAGTAACTCAAAATTATGGTACATTGATTTATTGTGTATTGCACTATATTATGTACTTTCCAGCTAAACTTCGAGGTTCCCTAAAGGTTTTTGAAGACAGTAAAAAGAATCAAAAGATGTTATAATCCTGAGTTGGGTAAAAAATTGAGTTCATATAAAGAGTGTAATATGACATGTTAAACTTTACTTTTTGCTAGTATGTTTACTATTCCCCACTGAAGACTGAATTGCTTTGCATCATTCTGTCCATTCTTTCAAATAAAGTCAAATTACCCTCCAAATTGAAAGTGTAGATGATATTTTGAAAGAATTGCTGAAGTACATTTTGTAAAAAATGGTGGTCTTGTGTTAAATGTTGTTTGAAGTGATATCATATTATTATTGGAAGTTGTCTAGTGAGAGCAGCTGTTTTATGCATGTGCTAATTTCTGTTTGCAAGAGCAGCAGAGACCTAAAATTGAAATTTGAATAAGGAACCTCCCAATAATAAATTCTGTATGAAACAGCATACAGTGAGCATATCTATATGCATCTTCCTCCTCAAGCTCTATTCATCTGCCAGTTTTTTTTTTATTATTAATCCTCCCTGAAGATTGTCCAGATACATTGATCAGATTAGCTATGTAGAAGGCATAAAAAATATGAGCCTTAATGAGTGTTAAGTGTCTGACTCCCACCAATATTCAGTGAGTCAGCTGACACTTTAGAGACTTCAGAAATTTTACACGGAGCAAAAATTCTTATATATAGTTGTATATATTTGTGCAAAAATGTTGTGTTTGGGGTTTGTTTTGTGAATTCCTTGGCCTGAATTTCAAAATTGTTTCTGTTTATCAACTCCATAACTTTTTGGTTTACTGTTCCTAGGTTCACGTGTTGTTTGTGTAAATTGTAGGGTTTTGCGTTATTGCAATGCATTTTGCACAGAAGGTCTGCTTTCTGGAATGTCAGTTATCATGTTTCAGGACACGATTTTATCAATTCAGGATTACAAGTCTGTAAATGCAGAAAGTAAGCTTTAAGTAGTTTCTGAAGAAAATGTTGCTGTGTAATTCATAATACTAAATAATAATTATTTTTTCCACCACTTAACTATATATTACTAATACCTCTGAGGAACTTTTTTTCTTAGAGTGGCATTTGGAAACTGCAATGGCTTGGCCATTGTGGACTTCATGCAAAAGACCGTACTACTGAGCATGGGAACTCTTGAATTGTACGGATCAAGTGATCCATACCAACGCCAACCCCGTTCACCTCGCAAAAGCAAGCAGTTTGCTGCAGGTAGGAATTAAAATATTGTGGTTATGAGCTTGACATTCTTTGACATTCATTTTTTTGCCTGTGGCTTTTTATAGTGCTTTTGACATGCATGACTATCTGCCAGCCAATGGAATTTCTATAACTTGACAGAAGAAACCTGATGTTCTTTAGGAACTGATACTTTTTCTTAGAAGCAAAAAGTTTTAGGAAGTTCCATCTTTTGGGATGGAGGTCAGCAAGTAATTCCTTTCGCTGAGTCTCTAAAAATCATGAGTAGAGGAGTAAACTGCTTCTCTGGCAGTCTCTTGAAATGTAATCTCCAAGTGTAATCTTATTGTACGCTATTTTATTTTTGTTTTCAGTAAATTCACTCCAATGTGTAAGACTTCAATTTAAACTTGATTGTACTTTCTGCTAAATGTTGTTCATTGTTAATGGAATAGGCAGTCGTGTTTGGGAAATAGCATTAACAGCTGGGTACATGTTAAGAAGATAACAAAACTAGCTCCAATCAGCCACTTTGTTAGCCTCTATTACAAATTTTCTAAATCTACCTGTACCACACCTTAAATTTGATGCCAAGAGGATCACGTTTGTAACTCATAGCTATTATTATGCATTAAATGTTAGAAACATCAGTTCAATACTGCAGTTAAATTTTGCCAAATGTTTTTGAATATCTAAAAAATTAACTTGTATGAAGGGGAGAAAACAAAACTCTTTAGCACTGTATATTGCATAATAACATACGTGAGTCAGGGACAGTTCTGAACTGCAATTTTTGTAGCTTCAAAATCTTAGAATTAGATTTTAAAATCTGTTTGGAAACATTGATTGTTTTAATTATACATAGAAAATTATAAAAGCAGGAGATTGCAATGGTTTTATATGACATCGGCATTTTCATCAGCAGATCCTATGCCAAATCATCAAATCCTATTTCTCCATTTGGTCAATATAAACTTTTTTTCATTTCTAATATGATAGTATTTTTAATAGAAAGTAATATTTGAGAAAAAAAAGTATATCTTCAGGCCTACTTCCATCCCTGAAAGATGCTTATCTCATTTTTTAGGCATTTAATCATGGCAAGCTTAGTTCTCATCATGCCAAGTGTTAAGGATGTAAATTTGGAACAGTTGAGGAAAGAGGAGGCAAGCAGCTTTAAGCTATCTTCGGCTTTCCTCTCTGGTTCAGTTAAGCTTACAGCAGTTCCCACTGTAATTTGAGCAGCCAAACATAGGCAACACGATTTAGAGCTGTGTACAAAAAATACAGAGTAACTGTTGTAGAAATAGCTATTATCGGCATTGCATCATACAGGATTTCTATGTGTCAGGGACAATCTTGGCTACTCCTTTAAGGCAGTGTTCCAGTTGTGCTGCTAGAACAGAGTCTACTTGGGTGTAAGTGACTGCCAAGAATGTATATGCTCTTCTAGATTAGTCATAAAAGCTATGCATCTGAAAAATGATCCTCAGCTGCTTTCTCACCATCCATCCCATATCATTTACTTTTTTGGTTATTTTTATTGTTGTATCTCCCAATTGGAAGGTAAGCATCTGCTGAAATTTCTTCACCTTGGCTGTTCTAGATGCTGGTTATGGATATCACTTCCTTTCACTTTAGACTGTTTTTTCTCTCTTTCCTCTGCCTGCTGCTGATGCTGGTGTACTGGCATGTTCCAAAGACAACTTTTGCATGCGTGGCCTGTCTAACTTTTATCCAGATTTAACGAAACGGATCCGTACTTCCTATCAGAGTAAGTTCTATAAAGGTTAGGCAAATAGCGTTATCATGATGAGAGTATGCCTGACTTAAACCCATGTGTTTGTGCTTTGTAATGTGTTTCTTAAACACATTCAGCATGCATGCAATTTATTACACTTTGTAATGTCAACCATGCTTCATTTTGACAGTTTTCTTTGTTATACAGATATTTCAGATCTGTTTTCCTCTTCCAAAACAATGAGAAAGCCTCATTGACTTATATGGAACAAATTTGGCCTTAGAAATGAATTTTCAACAATGTTATGGTCTTGATGAGAGTATTTTCCTTTGGTTTTGTTCTCGTTTCAGTGTACACCTACTTATATGAAGCATTTCTTGTTTTGCAATGGCACTGCCTGGTTATACTTATTAATTCTTCCCTATTCTCAGAAGAGCAATGCAGTTTAAAAATCTACCGATTGGGTTGCATGTTGTGAAATTTTAAATTTTAATCTAGGTTTAGTACTTGGATATTTGGCTTTGGGGAACCATCCCATGGCTCTGATCTTTGACGGGGGATATGAAGTGGGTATAAAAATACATACATCAAAGAGTTATGAAAATTAATGTTTTTTATATTCTAAATTTTGAACTATAGTGATATGTAATTTAAATATTAGCATTCATCACTGCACAATGTGATGAACAAAGCCATAATTAATTTTGCAAAAATTACTGTTCAACCAACAAGCTGTATGTATCTTAATTAACTCCAGTGCTTATATGTAATTAGGTCTCCAGGATGCCTCTTATTCATCTTTTTTTAAAGTGTTCTTTGCAGAACAACTGGATAGGCAATTTTACATTGAAAACTCAGTGCGGGCAAGATAAAGAAAGAGGTGATGGTTGTTTCAGCATTTCATATAAATTGATTATTTAGCAACCAATTTCAGTGATTTAGTGTCATAGCATTTCTTAAAAAGTAGTCTATTTAGTTAAAAGACAAGGCCAGTTAGAAATCCACCAACCCATATGAAGGACTGGTATAGAATGTTTTATATTTTATTGGTCAGGTCTTTCTAATTACAAGTCTATAAATTAGAACTCAAGAGATAAACCACAGTCAAAGTTTTATGAGTTTCCACAGAAAAAAAATAAAAAATATAAAAATTAATGAAGGCTAAGACCAAAAAGGACCAATGAGTCCAATATGTTCATCCACAATGACAAGCACAGCCCGCAGGTTTTAACAGCTGAGTATTTCTAACCTTGTTTCTACCTTGAACCCTAAAAGCTTTCTATATACTGCCTAGCTGAAGTCTATGATTTTGGCTCTTGTTCATAATCACTATTATCTCTCTTTCCTCAAAAAACATTTTTGCTTTTGCTGTTGTTATTCTATACTTACATAGGAATATGCAATGAATGGTCTGAAAGATGCACCAGACAGTAAGACTAAGAACAAGGCAAGAATGTGTTACAGAGTGCGAAGTATCTTAGATAGTGAGCAGCAGTTAAGAATATCTCCAATTGCTATGTAATTCTTAAGGTGCATTTTGCTACTCTTGTGAGAGACAGGAGTTTTAAGAGTGTTACTGAGGATAAATTTACGACTATGATCAAAAGCTTATTCTTGAAAGAAACAATGATAGAAAAGAAAAAAAATTTTCTTTTTTGAAACGGTACTTGAAACTGATATTATCAAGGTAGAAGCAGGAATTGTCATGGTAATGTAGGCAGTAGATCTACGGTACTGAGAATTATATGAATAAAAATTGAAGTAAATGGGAAGGCATATCAGGAGTTGATTCAATTAAAGTAATGAGCTGGGAAGATAATTTCATGAAGGTCAGTTTGAGAGAATCAGCCTAGTATTCACTGAAGCCAAAGAAAAGATTGCATTGTGGTTTAACCCAGCATGGGACTAAACACCCCACAGTCGTTTCCTCACTTTACCCCCTCCCAATGGAATGCAAGTGAAAATCAGGGAGAAAAATAGAACTCACAGGTTGAGATAAAAACTGTTTGGTAAAGTGGAAATGGAAGAGAGAAGCAGCAGTAATAATAATAATATATGAATGCAAAACAATAGCTTGCTACCTGCTGATCAACACCCCGCCAGTCCCCAAGCAGCTGCTGTCCCCTCTAGCCAAATCCCTTCAGTTTTATAGTTTTTCTTCACATGGAGTCATATGGTATAGAATATCCCTTTGGACAGTTCAGGTGAGCTCTCCTGATTCTGTTCCCTCCCAGCTTCTTGTGCCTCCTCAGCCACGTTGCTGGCAGAACAGTATGAGAAGCTGACAAACTGAAACTCCTTGGCTCTGTGCAGCACTACTCAGCAACAACTAAAACGTCAGTGTGTTATCAACCTTGTTTTTTCCCAAACCCAAAACTGCATTACACTAGACACTATGAAGAAAATCAACTCTGTCCCAACTGAAACGAGGACAGATTATCACTGAGCAATATACTTCTGTTAGGAGGTCATTTTCTGTAAGAAACTGTCTGATTTTGCACCCAGCCTTTGTATCCAGAGTTAGCTTGATATTCCAAGAACGGAAGCGGTACTAGAGTATCAGGGAAGAGAATGGTACTGTTTACTATTTTGAAGTAACAAGGAGAGAGAAGATTTCAGGGAGAATAAAAGAAGATTATACTGGTGATATTAGTTCTGGAGTCTGGTGAGTAAATTTTAGAAATACAGGAATACTATTTGAGCTTGGGTGGAAGTAAACATAGTAGAGATGTGTTCATGTATCGTTAGGGTCTAACAGAAGATCACCCTGGACTGAGAGCTAAAGATAGGAAGGGTTGATGTTTCTGTTGGAGGTGTCTTGCAACTGAAAAAAAACAACAACATCAAACAGGGAGAAGAAGCAATGTCCTAAAGATAAGAGATTTGCCAAAGGACAGGCATGATCAACAATGATAAGGTCATCTGATATACAAAGCTCAGTGATGGAACTGTTATGACATGCAGCCAGTCTATTGAGAGCTTGATATAAGTAGCATATGCTTGTGTGAAGCAAACTCAACAGGGCCTACTGTGAACTTAAAGCATTAAGGCAGAAGATTCTGTAGGCTGGGAGGTGGAAATGGGAAGGGAGAAGCAAGGGTTGAAATTAAAAGGATAAAAGTAATAAACTAGAAAACAAAATGTAGTAAGCTCTGGACATGTTGTAATGAAAGAGGCTGGAAATGTAAAAGCTTCTTTGGGGTTGATGGCCCCATTCTGTTTTCTGTAATATATGCTGGCAGCCATCTTCATTTGTAGCAAGACTATATGCCAAGACAAATAAAATAATTTTTCTTTGAATAGTGCTGAACAGGGATGGAGGGGTGTTGGCTTTTTTTCCTTAACCAGTCAGAATAAAGTTGTACATCTTATTGCCTAGGAGAAGATAGCATACATTTCAGTATTAAAACAAACATATTTCCTCCATCTAGTGTGGCTATATTTGCAGCAGAACATAAAACTACAAACTTACAACTTCAGTCTGATCTTCTAATAGAAATTCACACCATCTGTCAGTAAAACAAGAAAATAAATAGTCACTATGAAGCTCCAAGGAGGCAACAGGCTAAAACTGTGTTTATCCATTGTAAAATAGTTTTAAGAATTCATAGTTTTCACTGAGAAATAGTTGTTCCTCCTTCAGGCCTACCCTTTAAAAGGATGAGAGCAATAGTAACCTTGCTGTTAAAGGAAAACAGAGTGCTGTTATGAGTCATTACTTGTCAGTAATTAACACTTTAAATGACACCTGTCAACACAGAAGAAGCTAATCTAGGTTGAGTTTTAAGTTAACGTCTATATTCTGAACAAGCTGCCAGTTCCAAAGAATGCATCATGTTTAAATATAAAAGAAACATAGTATGGTGATTAAGTGTGAAGACTATGAATTAAAATAATATTGAGATAACTTACTGGCTTGCAAATATTTATGAGAATTTGTTTATAATTTATTAAATTCTAACAAAAAATGTGATGGCTTTGGATGCCTTTAGTAAAATGAAAGTCTGGATCGTGTAATCAGAGATGAAAATTTTAGAATTATTCAACATTAGTTTGTTATTTCATTAATGTTTTTATTCTGCACTAGGTGTTACACTTTTGGTCCTTCAATAATATTTATGTTTCTTTAATAAAGAAGAAATGGGAATCACAGGCTCTCAAAGATTTGAGGAAACTGAGCTGTCTGGAAATACTTACATACAAGAAATTATTTAAAAGATTTCAACTTGTTTCCTTAAGAAGGGAATTAGAAAATAAGCACTAGTGCAAAGGAGAGCTTGAGAGGTTTTTTTTTTTCTTTTCTCAAGAGAATCTTCGATGTTTAATGGAATCAAAGATCGATAAAAATTGAGACAAGTATTTATTCCTTTCAGTGAATGATTATAGATTGTGCAACATGTTGTCATGTTACATCTTCAAGGTTGTTAATTCAACAAGGTTAAAAGAAACTTTGGATATATAGAGAGAGATAAGTAGAACTCAATATTTCTAAGCAAGAAAGATTGATGGTAGGGGGAAATCTACAAGTGACAGTAATTAAGCAAATCTAAGTGTTCAAGAGTAGGGCAATATGCTTTTGCAGGACACATAAATCCCCACACTAAAAATGAGTGGTATCTGTAGAAAAGTGCACATTCACTGTTCTAAAATGCCATAATATGAAATGCATTTTAAACTTTTTCCAAGCATATAGAGATTGTGGTATTCTCAAAGTGGTTGGTCTTTTTCTTTCAGAACAGTGGTGTGATTTGTCGCATTTCCTGCATGAGTCAGTGGCACCAATGTACCTTGAGCTGTAATACTGATTCTGTGTACTCCTCAAAAAATACTTCTTCAGAAGCAAAATCTGACCTGGATTTTGGCACTGGGGGTTGGAAGTTGATGATCCTTGATGTCCCTTCCAATCCAAGCCATTCTATGATCCTATGATTATAACTGTAGCCAAGAGTAACTGTACAGAATTTAGAAAGGTTTCATTCATCATAACATCATAGCCATAGTGTTAAATTAAAAAAAAAAAAAAGGAAAAGAATCAGTGTTCATCATTTAATTGTATGCATCTATACCTCACAAAAACACTCAACAGTCAGCCTATGGTAAAGGATAGCATGAGCTCAGACATGTCCAAAAGGCATGTTTGAACTCTGATACACTCTATGCTAAAGGTGGGTTTTAGTTTGATCACAAACACAAGCTCATGTTTAAGGAGTATAAGTTAGGATTACATTAGTTGCTGCTCTGTTCCATTTTAGAGTGCTCCAGATGAGTACCACCCAAATTTTTTTATAAGGTGTCTTGTCCAGAAAACTCCTTGTTAGATTCAGACAATACCATCTCCTCTGTGCTCTTTAAAATGAGCAAGCTTGTGCGAATGCATCTAAAAGATGCAAGTGTTGCAGTGGTGATATTCTTTCTTCTTTCACAAGTACTCATTCCTTTTTTTTTCTTCCTCCCTATGTCCTCCTCGCTCCATTCTATGGCTTCTGCTGTACATTCTGCGGCACATGAAAGTATAGAGCTGATTCCACATCTCTTGCGCAGGGAAGACTGATTTTTATATGTACCACAGGCATTTAAATTTTAAACTACATTTACTTCTTTTCACTCACTAAGTACAGCGACTCCTTGTCTACCCTGAGGGACTTGGAAAACAAATCTGACTTAACAAGAGGTGTGATTTTTGAAGTAGACCTAAATTTTTGTAGGGACAACCTGAATGACTGCAGTTATTCTGAAATAGGTATTTCCCTTACATTTCACACTGTTCCTTTATCCACAATGACTTTGAAGTGCAGAATATCATCAACCAAGAAAGCTAAAGCATGCCCTGTTAGATTGTAACTTAACTTTTCAACTCCATTTTTTCAGGCCTGACTGAACTCAGTGACAGTCCAGTTTCCCTGGAGCTAGAGCGTTGCAAGTCTCCCACTTCAGGTAAAGGTGATTGGCTTCTCTTCCTGCAGTCTGTATAAGCCATTCATGTTATGCATCACTGTATTTCATTAATCCCTAAGAAGTGAAGTGTATAATCACAGTTCCTAAGAGAAAAATTTACTGAAGAAGTGCTTATTATATAGTACAATGAAGTCCAAAATCTGCTCATTTAAAGAGAAGTTATTAGTACGTGGGGCATCTTGAGGTGAAGAGTATGTAAACACTGGAGCTGATGCAGTACAGGCATATCTTATAACTCAGATGAACTCAGCACTTCTGTTAGAGGCTTGCTTTTTTGTTTTTGTAAAAGGCTTTGTCTTTTATTTGAATCCCCAGTGACTCAGTGTTGTAATTCACAACAAAAACAGAACCTTAAACAAAAATATTAGTTTATGATTTTGACCCTGCCCTGTAATCCTGTCCATTTAAAAATTTACAAATGTTTCTAATCTTACCAGTAGTCCTTCAGAATGTGAAGTTCAGAACATTCCTAGAGACTTTTTCTGCAAGTGCCTGGTCTGCACTGATATCTTTTAATGTGAGTTCAGTGTCTTAAACTTGTTTGCTTAGAACTGATTTCTAATAGTTCACTATGAAGTGTGATAGAAAATAAGCAGGTATAACTTTGATACATTAATTTTGTTTATGGTGTGCATTTCACAGTTCTTTACCTTCAGTTTGGTAAAAATTGGTAGATGCTTTTTTTTTTCCTTAGTTATAGTAAAAATCTCCCAGAAATGTGCCATTCAAATCCTTTATTATTTCACATATTTTATTCTAATGGGACACAGTCATCTCAAATGTAGCACAGTAATTAGTAATTTTCAAAATTCTAAAGATAAAAAATAAGTTTATATGATACATGAAGAACTAAAATGAAAACAGTTGTTTTGTAATAGATGTACATTTTCTTTTGTTGTTACAACCCAGTTGCTGTAGACACGGGAGTATCTAAGTGCTTAAACAGTATTGATGATGCTATAGGGGCTAAGACTCTTGAGGCTGGCTCAGAAACTTGTTATAAGGAACTTTTTTTTAAATGGTAGTGCAGTATAATTAGACCATTTATTTTGTGGATCACTGGGATCCATCCTTTCAGTCTTCTCTCCAGAAACAGGGTAAAAATTCTCTTTTTGACTGAAAACTAAGAGATCACCAATGTGGTAAACATATGTGCATGTAATTAGTTTTATAATAATGAGTGAAGTCCATAGCAACGTATGTTTTCTGTAGTTAAAATTGATTTTTCCCTCTACTGGTGATCAAAAATACCAAATTTATATAAAATTTTATTAATTTGCTCTGCAGTTTATTCTGCTTTTTGGTTCTGAAGAACATGCAGCAACAAAAATTGGCTAACTTATGAATGCTTCCTGTTTTATCCTTCCATGTTTTTCAAGCTATATTTAATTATTTAAAATTTTGCAAAACTCTTATGATTCAAGTCACTGCCCAGTGAGATTCACACTGGGTATATCTACATCACCAGCTGATAGGATTGATTTATTGCAATTCTCCACAGTGAGCAGGCCACATCAGTGTCAGATCTTCACTGTCAGTGGAGTTCATGCTAGCTGCTGACCTTCAGTATGTGCAGTGCATACACAGACTACATGCAGCTGAAGGCTAATAGTTTACACAACAAACACCATACTCTTGCTGGCATGCAGGGGAGCAATTTGATCCTTGGTTCCATCACAACAGGACTGACAGGGACCTGGACAGGCTGGAGAGTTGGGCAGAAAGGAACCGGATGAGGTTTAACAAGAGCAAGTGTAGAGTATTGCACCTAGGGAGGAATAACCACAATGACTGGTATAGGTTGGGGGATGAGCTGCTGGAGAGGAGCTCTGAAGAGAGGGACCTGGATGTCCTGGAGGATGACAGGTTGGCCATAAGCCAGCAGTGTGCCCTGGTGGCCAAGAAGGCCAATGGGATCCTGGGGTGCATTAAAAAGAGCATGGCCAGCAGGTCGAGGGAGGTGGTCCTCCCCCTCTACTCTGCCCTGATGAGGCCTCACCTGGAGTATTGTGTCCAGTTCTGGGCTCCCCAGTACAAAAAAGACAGGGATCTCCTCGGAAGAGTCCAGTGGAGGGCTACAAAGACGTTAAAGGATGTGGAACACATCCCTTATGAGGAGAGGCTGAGAGACCTGGGTCTGTTCAGCCCTGATAAAAGAAGACTCAGAGGGGATCTGATCCACATCTAAAAATATCTAAGGAGCAGGTGGCAAAGGGACGAGGCTGGACTCTTCTCAGCAGTGTGTGGTGATAGGACAAGGGGAAATGGCCACAAACTGATGCATAGGAAGTTCTGCACAAATGTGCATGGGAACTTCTTCACAGTGCAGTTACAGAGCACTGGCACAGGCTGCACAGAGAGGTGGCGGAGTCTTCTTCTCTGGAGACATTAAAAACCCACCTGGATGCCTACCTGTGCAACCTGCTCTAGGGAGCTGCACTGGCAGGGGGGTTGGACTGGATGATTGCTAGAGGTCCTTCCCAACAACTACAATTCTGTGATTCTGTGATATGGGGAACAACACTGCACTGACTCAAACACAAAGTGATCTTTAGGAAGGATCACTCTAGCATACTAATTGCTGATGTATATACAAGGAATTTCACATTCAAGAGAGCAGTTAGTAACTTGGTCCAGCTAGGCCCCTAGAACAGTGTTGATGAAGGCTTCTTCAAGAACTTATACAGTCTCGCATCCTCTTCTCTTCATCTGATCCTGATCATAGCTTGGCCTTCCTGGACTACCTGACCATCTTTGTTTTCCTGAAAAACCTATGTTGCCTCTAACATTCTACTACATGTTGAAATTTTAACCTCTGAGGTTCTACAATAAGAGCCAATGTCAACTCAGTAATTCAGATTTGTTTCTCTAATTTTGCCAAGTCAAAATTAGGCATTTGTTTTCTAGTGCTGATGTGAGTGTTAGAGGACTGAGAAAAAGATACAGTGCTGAAAATTAATTCTTATTGTATTTGTAGGACTGTTTTCTGGTTCAGAACAAATCAAACTTCTTTCATTAAGCAACACTTTAAACTTGTTTAATAAGGCTGTATGTTCAGGTATTCCTCCTGTACAGTTTGGGAAAGCATGACTTTGCAGAGAAAAATGAAAAAATAATGCTTTTCAGTCTAGAACATGAAATCTATCACACAAGGGTAGTAGCAAGTGAGGAAATAATCAGCCTTTCATTTGAAGTATGATAGACGGGAAACAAATGACCTTTTTTAAACATTGTTATCTTCCTTTAATTAAGTTACCATTTATATAATACAATAATGCATTTCCAATACTGTACAGGAGGACAAACAGTTAATAGATCCATTTGGAAAACTGCTTATTTGTGAATATCTGAGAGGTGGCAGTTTCCATTGTAAGTAAAATGTATTGTGAATATAACAGTATATATATGGAATAACACTTGTAATAATAGCAGAATGAGAAACATTAATAAGACACTTTATGAAGCATTTCATGGGCACAATGGTGCAGTAGAACGTGTTATATAATGGTATTTGATTGGCTTTAAAAAAATCTCGGACCATATCAAGGAAAGTAGAAATGAACTTTTTCAGGACCATTAGAATACCTTATTCTTACTCATGCATCATGCATTCAGTGCAGGACATCAAGCATTTTGAGTATTGTTTGTGATTTGCAGTTCAAAAGTTAGGCCTTTGTACTTAATTCCATGACGAGATCAGAAGGCTCAGTGTCTTTAAAATACAATTTTTAAAACTTCTCTGAGGCCTTGTAAGTCCTTACAGTGTAAATGATTATCAAATGCTGGAGTTAATTACTATATGGTGTATTTCAAAACGGTGCACACTATGGTGAATTCCAGCTTATTTTTATCATCAAATAAAGACAACTTATTTGGGGGCTTTTATAAATACAGTTTTACTGTTCCTAGCTTCTTTTAGCCATTTTATATTTCAGCATGTAGTTGAAAACACAGTGAGCACAAGGAGATGTGTCTTTGAGAGATCATTTCACTTAATTGCCCATTGCAGATTACACAAGATAGACTTATCTCAAAGATTAGAAAGAAAGAATTTAGTTGGTCCATATCTGGGAGAGCAACTTCTGAAATGTGAATTTTAAAATGAAAATGTATTTGTGTTTATTCTTTAGAAATCACCTACGTATTGGTGGCTCATATCCAGAAGGCTGTTCTGAAAGTAGTGTCTCCTATTTTATTATGTTGACCCATGACATCAGAGACAGATGGTGGTGGTATGGCAGTAGAGGTTGAACCTTCCTGCCAATATTCCGTTACATTTTGTTGCTCTATGACAGATGGCAGCAGAGGGGCAGTCTGACAAAATGGCATAGCACATGACAGTGTATGAAACAAAAGTGTGTAGTTCAGTTCTTCCATGCAGAAAAAATGGCACCCATTGACATTCATTGACTCTTGTTGAATGTTTATGAAAAACAAACAGTAGATATCAGCGCAGTGAGGCTGTGGGTAATGTGTTTAAGCAGTAGAAACTGTGAGTCACCACACACTGCAGGCGAAAAAGCATAGTTAGTGGTGGTATCTATGTTGTAGAAGAGTATTTTGTAGCTGAGAATGTGCTCTGTCAAATAGTGTTAATGTGATCTTTGCATCTGTTGTAGTTTCTATATAAATGAATAGAAGGCATTACTTTTGGAGCAACCTACATATGTTTAAGACTACTGCTTAGAGAAGGCTGCGTAAAGACTTCCACGATTGATTTCTCAGAGCTTTGGATCAAGTTCTTATGATTTCCAAGTGCTATTCTTGATTTATTCCACTGGTTATGTCAAATGATGAGGCCCATACCATGCCAACCTCCTGTTTTCCTACATTACATGCTTTTTATATAACTTAGTTTCAAGAATAATACTATGAAGTTTTTAGGGAGTTTTTTTCACTCTGTCTCAACTTTTGTGTAATGACAAAGTAGCTGAAGAGATTTTATTCCATTTGAAAATTGCTTCCTTGCTTGTTTTCCACAAGAATACATAAATTTCTAAACATTGCATGTGTGAAAACTATAATTTTTTTTGAAGCTTAATTATCAGCAACATTGCCAACGTAACTATTCCTACTTATTTACATTAAATTAAAAAGGATGTTTACTAGTCAGAAGTTGTTAAAGAGATCACAAACTGAGCATAGGGCACATTTTATCACTCATTTCCAGTGTTACTAATCAGATGAATTAATGCTTGCTTAAGATCTCAAGAAAGGAAGGGTATGTCAGGGATTAGCAGGGAGCAGTATGAGCTGATGGAAGGTAAGAAACTGGGAGCTGGGACTGGGCCACAGTGTGGGGCTTGAGGGCAGCAGTAGGGCTGGCCTCTTCAACCTGGTGGTTTGAAGGACCTGAGCTTTCTGCTGGGACACAGAAAGGGGCTAGCAGCAACCTGTAGACAGTGGAGGCAGATGCTAAGTGTGGAAGCAGGACAAAACGCAGCCCTGGTCTGCCAGGCAAGTTCAGGTGAGGATGTCAGTGCCTGAGTCTGAGTCCAAACCAGCCACAGGCATGGCAGACACATGGCAAGAGCTGTAGCATCGGGCAGGGCCAAGTTAGGTCACGTCTTACTTTGCACTGTGCCAGCTGCCTCCAGCGTAAATGCAAAGTAACAAACAGTTCTGGTAGCCTCTTGAGCCATTGTGCTCTACTAGTTTTCATAAGCTCATTCTCAGCAAGATGTGAGATCATACTATCCATGATCTTTCTTTATTATGAATTTAGAGATAGAAAAATAGACATGTTTTAGGAATTACAAATACGTTACATAGTAATATCTTTTCCTATCACTTTATTATTAAAATGACCCCCCCTCCCCCCCCCCAAAAAAAAAGGTAGCATTATGGACATTTTTAATCACAGTAAAGACAGTAACATTAATCAATTCCATCTTCTGTCTTTTCCAATTGCATTTCCTTCATTTCGTAATCTCCTTTCTTCTTTAACCCCCTTCTTACCATGTTCCCTGCTACAAAAGAACCCCACACCCATGTCTCTGTTCTACCCATTTTTTTCAAGATCAGAATGTCTAAACTATCCTTGTGCCCATAGCCCAGCTCATCAGAGTTTTGCTCCCTTTCTTTCCAAGCTACAGTCCTTTCAGCATCCTGTGCCTGTTAGTTTACAGCATTCAGTATAGTATGTCTGTTTTGTCTGGGAGCAGCTGCAGTCACAAATTGAATCCAGAAGAATCAAAAGGTTTACTTTCTTTGTATCTCCTGCATGAGCCTGCACACAGATAATTGGGAGCTATTTCTGCAGTCTTCTCCCAGTTCATACATACATGCTGCAGTTTGAAAATAGCTTTGAAAAAAAAAACTGAAAAAAAAAAAGTGTAAAAAAGACAGAATCCTGTTATACAGGAATAGCTGAAATATTGAAACAGAAGAGCTTAGACCACCTCTTTATTAAGCCCAAAGCCTTCAGGATGATAGCACTAATGAGGTTCCCTTAATGTTAAATGTAGTTTGGTTTTATACTTCTGAAATATCCCAGTCTAGACTGTGATCCCTACAACCTTCTCTAGGAATTGGAAATCCTCTTTTGACAGGCTGTTTGGGCAAGGTGTTGTTACTTCCTGAAAATGGAAGGAGATTATATTACAAGGGCATTGCTTTCCTGTGTAGCAGGGCACTGGTTTTGTAAAGCAACCTCTGTTCTCACTGTGAAAGTGTATGACTGCTCTCCAGATAAATGAAGAGGCTCTCCTGACTACCTGCTTGGCTTTTGCATTAGTACCTAAAATGGATACACAGTCCAAACACTTGTTATCAGAATTAGAGAATTTTCATATAGTGATATTAGGAATGTATATTTTATGTTGGATTGATCTGAAGAGGCTGCCTCACTTTGCTTTAAAGCATCCAGTTAAAGTGGCACCCAGAAGTGGATTAGTGTAAGGGCTGAGCTGCTTCTGTAGATATCAGAAGGTTGCTATGGAGTCAGAAAGTCTCCTCAGCTCTTCACCAGGGTGCCAAAAAAAAAAAAAAATCATAGGTGCCATCTGATATTTTCCTCTGCCAAATTGCAGGTTCAGTAGTTTATGACATCGCAAGATTCTTTCAGGGGCTCTGTGACTTGTAATGATAAGTGGCTGTTCTGGGCATCCTTCTGACCTAAAAGCTTATGAAACAGAAATTACACAGGACTTATTCCTTCCCTTTGTATGTCCTAGTGTTTCTATCACTGTCATACTTACTATGTGGGACTTTTTTTTAAGTATAATTAGCTAACAAATATTTCACTGTTCTCTACCAATGTCGGACAGTATGGGTAGGGAGCAAAAGCCAGAAAACAATGTGAAAAACTGAATGAAGACAAAATAAAAGAACCATATTGGAAATTAAGTCTTCTGAGTAAATAATAAAAGATTTCTTAAGGCATTCTTTTAACAAATTTAATACTGCTACAAGACATGCTTCATTTCAGTTCTTTGGTGTTCATTGTTTAAAAATGTGCTCATGTGTAAGGCAATGAAACGTTTTTGAACAGAAGCAAAATTAGTTTTGTTTTGTATTCAGAACACAACAGATAATTAAATCTTCAGCAAACTGAGCGTAATGTTTTGATGTCTGAGTTACACTACATTTTATCCTGAAGCTGCTGTATTTCATTTCTGTTCAATGTCTTCTTTTCTGTAGTCAATACAATATTGTATTTTGTCTCCGTTGCTGGTACAATATGCCCTCTCTTTTTCAAATGGTATCTTGAGTATGATGTTATCAGAACTCGTAGTTTCATTGCACCCTCTTAAATAAATTGGTTGCCAGATGTTTAAATATTTGTGATATGCTGTATAACCAGTATTTGCAATATCTGTTTCAATCTTTTCTTATTTTTATCATTCCTGACATCTCAAGGTAAGATATTGCAACACACAGCTAAAGCTATGTATAGCACCATTCATTTATTGAGAGCTGGAGTAATGTTTTTTCCAGGGCTTTTTTGTCTAGTTACATTCATTTTTCTGAATGGTGTACATGAAAATATTTAAACTATTATTCTGCTTTTATGTGCTGATTTAAAAATACATGTGCTGCAAATTTTCAGCATGATGTTAACCAGAAGGTGGCATGTTGTTTCCCCTCGCTTCTTTTTCTTTGTAAATTATTAACAACTGCCTTTCTCCTTTTTCTGTTGTTTCAGTTAAAGGATCAAGAAAGTTAAGTCTGCCAACAGATCTTAAGACTGATCTTGGTACGGTAGGCAAAAGCCAACAGCTTTGAACTTCCTTACGTTCATTGGCAAGACATTTTACCAACTGATCCATAGATAACACAATAACCTTTGAGGCTGTATCTGAAAAGGCTTTCTAAAAACCACCTATTAACCCATACAGTTCTGTTGGCAGCTCTCAGCATTTTGCTTGTTTAATATTCATTTGTTTACTGTAGATACGTTTTGCAAATTGTTACACACCACGTGTGTAATTTTTTTTTTATGGAGTGTCTCCAGAACTTTTGACACATTTGGGCCATTATAACTAATTGTCAGCAATGCTTATCTCTGCCTATAACAACCGCTGCATGTGCTAGTCTTTTTTCTTTAATTGATGTACACATTCTGTGCCACAACAGTAATAGGAGAGTTAAACATATATATTTTATGGTTTTTTGATCTTTGGAGAAGTAGATCAGAAATCTGTCATTCATGTCTCAGACCTCTCCTTACCTTGGCCGACTGTGAAGTGCACTGTTTGTCACAACATTTTTCTCAATTCTTTTTTAATATTTCAGTAGAAACGCATAGTAAATGAAAACAGAAATTTCACCTCAGGAAACCTAAAATGAAAATTTAAGATCTTGCATAACCTTAAAAAATATCTGGGGCAGATCACACCCTCTTAAATATGAGCATAAGGAGAATCATTCTTGGCATTTCGGGTCAAATGTATGATTCACACAAACATTTTAATAATTATTTTTAATATTCTCAGTGTCAAGGAGTCCTTTCTAGTTTTGCTCTCATGGGAAGTTTCTCATTTAAGATGACTGAAAAATAAATGTGTAGCCATGCCTCATTACCCCGACTGTCTCTTTAGAGATAGAAACCAAAGTTGGATCATATTCTTGCATAATGCAACAGAACTTAATTTCTGTCACTGGGAATCTTGCACATGTATAAACCAGTATACCACTGTTCCTCAAGGCAAAAGTTGGGGGAATAAATATGCCTTCAACATAATAAATGACTGAGAAACATAGAAAATTACTAATAGCTTCTGACAAAGATTAAGTAAATAAAGGCTGCAAAATCATTGGGAAATTCAGTCCAGATTGTGCAGATCACAGTGTACAGATTGAGTTAGCTGGAATAATTTACTCCATCATTAACAATGATATTTGAGAAACTAGCGTTGTAGGAATACATAAAAAAAAAAAATGGATTGGAAAATTATAAAACTCATACTCCAGAAAGGTAAGAAGAGTGATGCAGGCAGCATCACATTTTTTATCACTAAGTAAGTGGGAAAAAATTATGAGTGAAGGTGAACGCAGGGGGCACTGAAATGGTTATAGAGTAGGATATAAGGCTGAACTATACTCTGTAGATTGCACTTTTTTGTTATTGTTATTTAAAAAGATAATCTTGAAAGACACATAGAATGAAATAAACATAGATTATGTTAGCTGTTCTGAAATTCCTGAAACAAAAGACAAGAAAAAGATACATTTGATGTGCAAAAAGACTGAAATTATAGGTATTTAACAAGGCAACAAATGTCAGTTTTCAACTAGAAGTGGTGAGGGCTTTACTGTATATTATAGAAATCAATATTAATATTTTATTCTGTGCATTATCTTGAGGCAGGCAACTTCCACATGTCAGAGGGAATAAAATGCCTTACCTACAGTTTTTTTACAATCCTACTGGACAATACTGTAAGCATTGTCCAAATTATACTGAAAAACTGAAGGCACTTTTATTTATTAAAAAAAAAAGAAAAAGGAAAAAAAAGTCCTGCCCATCTCCTCACAGTTTTATTGTCCTGCATGACATCATGTGGTACGGGACATCCCTTTGGTCAGTTGTGGTCAGCTGTACTGGTTGTGTCCTCTCCTATCTCCTTGTGCACCCCATTCCCCTTACTGGCAGAGCCATACCAGAAGTCTTTGACTTTTCACTGCCCAACAACTAAAACAGTATGTTCATCCTAAATCTAAGACACAGCGCCATTCCAGCTGCCAGGAATAAAACTAACTCTATCCCAGATGAAACCAGGACAGGAGTGAATATGTGTATTTGTGATTTCAAAACAGTCCTGTTTCCACCATTCTTCTAATTACCTGTACTCATTATTTTTGAGTAACATTGAACAGTGAAAAAAATAAGCGTAAGAAGGTCAATTTCAACATTCTGCAGATGTTGGAAAAAATATTCTTACAGGCCAAGAGGTATTACCACATTTTCACCTAAGTGCTATGTTTGCTGTCTGTCGTTACTACTGCAGTTGCTGGCTACTCTGTACCCATAGATTGCTAAGAATGAAGCCTGTGGAAGCAGCATTCTGAAGAAGAATTTAAAAAAGAAACAAGAAAGAAAACAAAAAGCTTCTTTCTGTTCTGCTTCTTTATTACTTTAGAAGGGGCAGAATATTCCTGTAAAATATTGTAGTTGTTAAAACTGCTGTAGATAGCTTGGTTTAGAACTGGCTGGAAAACGTTGTGCATTTATTTATTTATTTGTTTTCACATAAGGAGCTAAATTTAAATGAGAATTCCTGAAAAAGGTGATGAATAATGTCTAGATTTAATTTATTTCTGTGCCAAATGTCGTAGCTGTGCTACTAGTGCTCCTAGGGGTTATTTATCCACTGCTGGCTGTGGCCTGAGACTGTACCATAGTCTTAATGTTCAGGGGATAACAAGGCTGTCTGGCCCATGCTTGTACTTCAGGTACTCAAATCACCACTTTCAAATGTTAAGATGGATTGTGCATCCATTCTGTCTGCTCTGGCTCGCAGGTTTTCGGAGAGTACTGATATACATCACCTACTCTCAGTACTGACTGCAGCTAATTGGGAAATACATTATCATCTGTCAGCTTACAGTTCTGCTCTGTTCGAAGGGTCTCACTTGTGTTGTGTCCTTGCTTTCACTTTGCTTTAAATTAAAATAGGAGAGGTTAAATCTGTTTTGAGCAGAGATGCTAACACTGCTGACAATTGCTTAGGGAGTTGTTTGCAAGTGTGATCCTATGACTGACAGCATCTTGTTAAGCCTTATCATAATTTTTATTATGTAAAGGTATGTCTGTACTCCATTTTGATGTTTGCATGACTTCATGAATTTAGTTGAATTCAGTTCATTTTGTTTTGATGTGGTGATTAATACCTGTTGTGGCTGAGAAACTTGTCATTTGTGGATACTGTATTTCCACACAGAAACTTGAGGACCTACTGTATATGGTCAGACATTACAAGTTCTTGATAGCTTTAGTTACTGTAAATCATTGTAGCCCAAATGTTTATTTGGGTTGGCCAGAAGGAAGATGTAACATTGCTGTTGCATATACCCTACAAATTCCCTGTTATCCTTCAGGGAGCTTATGAACAAGATAGAGACTACCTTTTACAACATCTAATAGTGTTAGAACAAGAATGATTTTAAACTGAAAGAGGGAATATTTAAATTAGGTGTTAGGAGGAAGTTCTTTACTTGGGAAATGATGAGGCACTGGCACAGGCTGCCCAGAGGAGCTGTGGGTGCCCCATTCCTGGAGTCATTCAAGGCCACATTGGATGGGGTCCTGGGCAGCCTGATCCTAGTGAGTGGCAACCTTGCCCACAGCAGGGGTGGGCTTTGAAGTCCCTTCCAACTTAAGCCTTTCTATGATTCTGTGATCCATATGCAGCTCTGAACGTCAGTATGTTTCCTTTAGCACCTGATACTGTTTTTCAGTTTTCTGGAAGGATTATCTGTGTTTTCATGCATTGTTGAAGTGAAATAAATTATGAGAATAATCCAAATCAAAGTGGGAATCATAGAATGGCTTGGGACCCCAAGGATCATCAAGTTCCAGTTCTCCCTGACACAGGCAGAGCCACCAACCCCCAGATCTCGTACTAGAGCAGTGAGCCTAGGTGATCTTTAACACCTCCAGGGACAGTCTTCCACAACCTCACTGAGCAGCCTCTTCCAGCACATCACCACCGTCTTTGTAAGGTACTTCCCCCTGACTTCCAATCTAAACCTTCCCTCCTTGAGCTTAAAGCATTCTGAAATCTGAGGCAAACATACAACTGCTTTTATGTGAAAGTTTTCTAACTTTGCCTCACCAGCCACTTTGATCATCAGATAATATTTTTCTTCTTAGGAAGTATTTCTTTAAAAGCCTTTAAAATTTCCAGGTGATCACAGGGAGTTAAACACAAACACCAACTGAAAATGGAAGAACTCAGTAACTGCCAATTTTTATTTAATTCCTATGAACAGATGGTCTCGCTGTAGGAATTTGTGCTATCACCTAGACTTTATAAGCCAAAGAACAAAAAAAAAAAAATGCAAATAGAGACAGCCATTTTTCTTTCTTCTTTTTAAGCTGTGATCTTCAGAAGATTAATATAATTTCCTATGCTTTCTACAGACACTTATAAGGAGTAAATGAATTCTCAACATAACTCAAAGATAATGTCTCCCATATTATACAGAAGTGAAAAACAAGACAGAGTACCAAAGAAGCTCATATTTTTCAAAGATTTGAGAAATACCTTCTTATGCAGAGACCCAATAACTTTAATTTTAAAAGTTGAGTTCAAAAAACAAAGTTGTAAGGAGTCAGACAAAGGAACTTTATTTTTAATTCTGTATTCTAGTTTTTGCATGTACCAGGCTCGTGGAATCTGATAGATTTTTCTTTCCTCAAGTATTTATGCATATAACGATTGTAGTATGTTATTATCCATCATTCACTGTCTTTATACTTAAGTCATTGAAAGGAAAGTGTTGTTTTCTGAATGCTACTAAGCCTATGAAACAGTACCCAGATACCAAAAAGAAGACCTCATTTTTATTTTAGTGATGAGCAGTAGGGCTACAGTAATTCCTGCTTTACCCTTTCAAAGTACTTTACTTCAGGCTGTATTAGAGTTGTAGCAGTCGTTGCTTTCTAGTCACTTACTACTTATGCTCTTCTAGAAGTTGCCTCAGGACAAACATCATGCATTCAACTGGCAAAATTTTGAAGCTTTTACTCTGTTTTTGCTTACTGCCTCACTGGATGAACTGGTTGATTTTTAGTGGAGTGTTATCTGCTACTCTCTCTGGATCCGAAATTTTGTTTGCAGTGTCAAAAAAAAACATTTGTTGAAGCTCAAAATTATAAAAGTTGCTTTATTCCTTGGCCTGACATTTTTTGAAAAAGCATTATAGACATCCAGCTTTAACAGTGCTTTGTCTTACTTTGTACACACCGAGAATTGTATGTATTTTTACATGCAAAGGAACCTACAGACTGTTCAGTATATGTTTTTTTCCAGCATGGCAGTGTAATTTCTGTTCACTTTATGGTCTGAAAATACTAGCTGATTTGAGAGATTATCTGAATTCTGCTCATAGTTAGAATAATGCATTAGAAAGTTTGTAGTTGACTTCTAGAAGATGTCTAGACCATAACCCTGCTCAAAGCAGGTCTGGTTAGACAACATAGGTCAGGGCAGCATCTCTCTGTGCCTTGAATGCCTCCAAGAACAGAGGTTCTGCAAGCTTTTCTGGTATTTGACTGCTAACACATTTCCTAATATCTGACCAGAATTTCCTGTGTTTGATCTTGTGCCCTATGACTGTGCATGTCTCAGAAGAGTTTAAATCCATCTTCTCTGTATGCTCAGATTAGGTAGTTGCAGACAACACTAAGATCTCCTTTGAGTACTCTACACTTAAGGCTGGGAAAAAAAATATATAAATAGTTCTCAGCTTTTCCTCTTATATCGTGTGTGCCAAGTTCTTTACCAGATCTGTGGACCTCTGCTGAAATCACCCCTTTATGACAATGTATTTCTTGTAGTGGGGAGATCAAAACTTTGTACAGTACTTGAGAAACAAATGCCGGGTAGAGGGAAAGGATTCCATCCCTTGAGCTGCTGGCTATGCTGTCACTGGTACCATCAAGGATGTGGTTTGCCTTTCTGCTGCAAGTGTGATCCATGTTAGGATGAAAAACATTATGAATTGGACAAACAGCTTCTACTTTTACAAGAAAGGTCTAATGTATGACAGCATCAGTTTCTTCCTAATTTAAATAAGAGGAAGTTTGTGGCCAGACATTTTTAAAAGAGGGTCCATATTAACTGGTACGTTAGCACTCTACCAGTTCATATAACTAGAAGGAAAAAAGAAGAAATAAGCTTATCAACAGGTTAGCTCTGTCAGATATTATAGCATAACTGGCTTTGTGGTTTCAAATGCAGAAAGTGGCTGTGTGCTGACTTCTGATGCTTCCAGAATTGAATATTTATTTAATATTATATATATATATATAAACTGAATTAAAAATTATCTGATGTTTATCAGAGTTTAGCAAGCAAGTAATTTAGAAGAAAGGTAAGTAACTAAAGTTACCAAAGTGAGACTGTAACTGAAGTGTTTCTAACTGATATAATTAAACATAGTCATGAAGGAAAAGCAGTAAAATTTGTTCCCTGAAACAACAAAACAGTAAAATTTATCATACATCTAGGAGTTGATAATAACAACATGATGCTGAACTGGTAGGCTCATGATATGATAGGTATTCACTGTTCCTAAGTACTATGTTTTTACTTAAAGAGGAGTTCCTTACTGAGGACTCTCAAAGGTCATTTTACTTTGTTCTCAAGAAATGCACGTGTGCTATTCCTGCATTGTGGTCAGTGTACACTTTCCAGGTTGTGATAATCTTAGCAGCCTTTTCAGGCTAGCTGTCAAAATCAGAGGCAATACATAGACTTACCAAACCTACCTGTGCCCAAAAGTCCTCTGCAGTGACTTGGTTTGAGAATGAGTTCTCACATTGACTGTCATCTGTAAGTAGAGACTTGGGCATAAGATAGATAGTACTGACACCTAGTTGGAACTTAGAGCAACATCCCAGGTCCTAGCAACTATGTACAAGCAGAATAATATTTAAAAACTAGAACTCTAAATCAGAAGCTATCTAGCACAATTGTTACTAGTTTTTTATTACAATAATCTGATGTGAAATCTGTCAAAAATATAAAATGTTAACACGATTGAAAAAAGTTGCATTTTTAGGATTGTTTGATTGGTGCGTAAAAATTACATGTGAGCTTATTTCAAATGGTTTATATGACAAGGTCTCTTTCTGTTGAGTATTTGCAAGCAAATTATGTGCTGGAATCTGCGGAACAGAGTGTAAAGTATATTGACGTACCATAAAGAACACTTTGGACAAAAATTTTCACTACAAATAACTATGAATAACAGGTGCATTACTTAATTACTTAATTATGTGGCAAATTGAAACAATCCTCTTCAGTTCTATTGAGAGCTAATTGCGTGATTATATGTAACTTTGTGTGAGATAGCAAGCTAAGACTGAAGTCAACAGAAAGTTCTGGGGATTAAATAACTTTATAGACATTTTGGTATTTCAAGGTAAAAATTATATCTGAAAAGATCTGTAATGTTTCCTCATGTGGATAAGCAGAATTGAGTTTATTGATGTTCTGTCTTTTGTGGTTTCAGTAATTAGATAAGAAAGCCAGCTCTGAAGATGCATTGCAAGTAAGTGCAGCGGCACTAACTCAATTATTTCAAACATTTTTACCTCTAGTTAAAAAGAAAGATTTTTTTTTTTTTTTTACTCTGGAGAAGACAAAACTATGAAAATCAACATGACATAACTTTTCAGGAGAATCTGGCTAGGAGAGGCTACAACTACTTTTTTTTGTTGTTTTATTTTTGCAATTCTTACGATGTATTAATTCACTTCAAATGGAAATGTGGAGTTTTGTTTAGAAGACCTGCAGCTTATTTGCATCAAGTTCAAGTTGAAAAACATGTTTCCAGTCCTACTTCTTTGAAAACATTTCATTTTCAAAAGCGGAGAGTTGAATTTAAAAAAGATCTTTTCATCTTGAAAATGCAGGTGAAATGCTCGTAGTAGAGGATGCTCAATTGTTGATATTCTAGGTGGTCTCATGGTTCATCCACTCTACTTGAATGTTTCAGTGTTGTCTTCTGTGCAACTCTGGATGAATGGTCTTTGATTCTTTCAGAATAAAATCAATTTTCCTGTCTGTGTTCTCCTGTTTTGTTTAACAAAACATAACAATTTATGTTGCGTTATTGTTAAGACACACGGAGTGCCGTATACACTTTGAGACATTAATGTAATGTTCTGTGATCACTAGAAATTCAGCAGAAGAATCTAAGGAATAGGGTTAGATCCAAGTAGTTAAAATTTTTCACACTGTTTTCAAGGAACAAAGGTAAAACTATTTTTAGATTTGAATTATGGGGTTTGGCTACTGAGGTAATTTAATGTAGAGATGGTGTTATGCCAAACTGGAATATGTTCTCAGGATTCCTCATTTGGATATTGTTCATTTTGTATTTTGGTTTCATTGTTCGTAACCATAGGCAAAAATATTGACTGTGGAAGAAGCTTTGTGAGTGACATATGTAAAATATTGTGAAGTGGCTGAAACTGCTATTCTCTGAAAAATAAATGCTCGTTTTGCTGCTTACAGAAAAATGTTGAAATCTAGGATCAAATGCATGATAGGAGTTCATTACAATTAGAGGGAAGGGATGCAGTTCTATTACACAAACAGTATACTGTAATAACAGTATTTTATACTCTTGAGTGTGAATGTAAATTAAGGCATAATGGCAAATACACGTGTCTGTTAAAGAGCATCTATATCAACATCTGCTAGGGCTTAACCACTCCTCTCCCATCTGGCTGACAGAACTCCACCAAGATAGTGAATCCTGACTTTATAAGGGATTTTCTTTGAAGAGTTAACTGTTAAAAGCTTAAGGTGTTGTTCTATATTCTCTTACACAAATTTTAGTTACGTGGAACCTAGAGACTGCCCTTCAGGCAGTTAAATGAGGTCTTCTTTTTCATGGAGTAATGGTATGTCACTTTGTTGTGTAACAATAAAAGCTGGTAGTCACACATAATCATTTCCTAATATCTCATTTATTGATAACACATAATTGACAAGTAGAAAGAGGTGGATTTATCTTCCATTTATCAGCATAGATTGAACTAGTGAGGATATTCTCTGGGTCTTTCCTATTGATCGAGTTCTTTCTGCTCACTATTAAAGCAGCTCTCTCTGCTCCTCTTACCTGTTCTCTTATGACTTCCTTTCAACGTAGGAAGTTGGAGCTTCCCTTAGATCATTAGTAAGAACCATTTTTCAGATATCTTTTCTGTGTGAATTTATCCCTTTGCTAGAACTGAAAAGCAGTGAACTTCTTTAGCATTTTTTGTTGTTTTTGTTAGCATTTTTCGTTGTTTTTGTAATACCCAGTGTAACGCAACTTTTGAGACAGCAAGTACAAATACACATTTCTTCTTTCTTCCTAACATTTTTAGTACATTTGGTTTTAACAAGTGGATTTTTTTGGATTCAGCTATTCATTGGTAATTCATTGGTCCCTTTTCCCTTCTGCAAAGGTTATCAAATACTTTAACCTAGTTGTGTGACAAGGTATGTTGTATAGCTGTATGACAAGGCTGGTTGTGTAATGTATATGTGTTACTACCAAAATTAGCACATTCTGGTTTGTATAATACATCTCTGGTTTGTATAATACTCCTCAGAAGAATCAGATTAAATTTGAGGCTGTCCAGCAGACTTGCTCTGTCATGTTACTTATTGTATCTCTCAGCAGTTCATGAAGTTCACAGTAACTAACTTATTGTTGTATGGGATAATCTGTGATTATTTCAGTGATTTGCATGAGCCTTACTTGTTTGAATTAATGATCAGAGTAGCTGTTCCCACATTCTGGCATTTAGTTCACTGTCCACAAGCAGGAGAAAAGGCTGGTGCCCAGGAAGAGTGGTATGGCTGTTACACACCACACAGACTGCTTCAAGCAGGGTGGCCAGATGTAGCACATTACTAACTCGAGCACATAATCCTGGAATCCAGGTGCTCTAGTTAGTGTAATTCAAATTTCCTTGACCTCATGGGGTATGCTCATGTTCAGTTAAATCCCAACTGGGTTCATGTGAGCACATGGCAATGCTGTGGGAAGGGATAGGAGGAGATAGCAAATACAGTTGTGGAAAGGGCTCGGACATCATTGCAGTCATTTGGGCAAATGCATCTTCACAGTCTCTCTTACTTCTCATTTCTCTTGTGGTCTTTTTTTCCCAACTATATGATAAGGAATCTTGTCTTAAATAGTATATAACCTTTATTCACAATGCTTAATTTTGTTAAATTTACACCATAAAAATACACAGACAGGATTTTCTTGCAGATTTGAGTGGTCTTTATCTGCTTGATTCTCCTCGTTGTCTCGACAATAATGATGCAGTCATGCTTCCCAGATCTAGATTACTTTATTTGATGATGTCTTTTGGATTTCTTACTAAGATTTGCAGAGCTGTATTGCTCCTTGTTCTATACGAATGAAAGTAATAACTAATCAGAAAAAAAAAACTGTGTTAAAATAGAGAAAAGTGTGTCTCTGATCACTATACTTCCTCTTCTGCTCATTGTTGTGGCATTCACTAACTTTTCACCAATTTCAGTACTTGAAGGGTGCAGCTAATCAGGTCTCTGCAGAGAAACTGACTTTGCTTATTCAGAAAGACAGCCAAAGTGATTTTGTTTGCCCAGACCCTAATTTTTTTTTGTTTCGTTTTGTTTTGTTTTTTCAACTTTGGCCTGTGAAGGTAAACTGACACAAGCATACCAAGAAAAAAAGCAGAATTTCACTTAAAATTTGACATAGAGAATAGGGGAACAGATGAATTGTGCCCCTTCCATACAATGTTCAAGAAAAGGGACTCTCAAATGCTGTTGGTGCTTCTATGGGATATGATTCTTACTGTGTTATGTTCCTCACCACTTCCTAGGATCCTCCTGGAGTTAGTTAGATATCATGCTGAAACTCCTTCACATAAACTGAATTTTGAAGAAAGGAAGCAATGGGATGAGAATGTATATGTTGCTGAGGTTGAACAGTCAGCCTGTGCCCTTGAACAAAGCCCCAGTCTCAAAGGACTTTCTCCTGAAATACATGAATAGCTCCAGTATATTTTGGAAAATTCCTTAACTATAAGTTGAATGAATCATCCACATCAATTTGATATGTGCTGCTAGCTCAGTTAATAGCTATGTATTAAGAAACATGATAGGAATCATGGAAGTTGTGTCTCCTACAGAGCCCTTTCATTATAGATACTCAGTCTCAGAATAGATACTAAATTACTTTCCAAAATATAATTCTGAACAATTCTTTCCTGTTTTGTTCATCAAGACCAAGCTCCTTTCACATATAAAGGACACGATTTTCACATTAGAAGACTGCACGTAATAGCATACCGTATGCTATATTCAGTATAGAATCTGTTTTATTATCTGAACTTCGAAATAGCTTTTCATTGTGTGTTATTATAGCATGGGAACAAAGAAATAAATTTGTCTTGGTATATTAAAATTCATCTTTTCCTTGAATGCAATACAATTGAGAACAATGATGATATACTGAAGCATACTTATATACAGAATCTGAAAGACTGGTACTGAGATATAAATAACCTGACTTCTAAGATGGGGGCAGAAACTTCAAGCTTGTCCTTACCTGTAGTATTGAGCTTGCATTGTTTTGAATAGAAAGTGTATGTGCATAAATCTGAATTTGTTATGTGACCTGCTGTTTTCTCAAGTTAAGTGTAAAAGATATTTATCCATATACTGTGAAGAAAATTACATTCATAAATTCTTCACCTCATATTGTAATACCCAACATGAGGGGAAGAAGAGTATCATGAGCATGTTGTAGTCCATTGATCCCATCCAACCTACTGCATACTGTGATGTGAGCGCTGCTTAGAGGATTGCTGTGTTTTAAAGACCTGTTGTTGGTGATAAAGAACAGATGAACACAGTGAAATGTTGAAATGCTGCTCCATGGAGCATTTCAAGCAGCTATGTTTTTTTTCCTGCCTCCATCAGGTTGCAATGTGTGCTGATTGACCATGGCCCCTTGCAGGTGTCCAGGGACTCAGCCTCACATCTTCAGTTCTGTAGCAAATAAATGTATTGTTCAGGAGTCAGATTTATCTAGCAGTAAGATAAATCTATGAAGGATTTAAAGAATAATTCAGCATTATTATAGCTAGTTCCGTAATTATCACAAATAGCGGCAGTTAGATACCTGTCTCATTGCAGCTTCTAGTCAGGTGGGGAAGTTGTCCAGATCTATCTTGCATTCTTTATGAGAGCAAAAAGGGAAGACAGTTTTCCAGTTTATTTGGTATATATTAGGAGACACAACTGTGAGGATGGCAGTGCTACCAGCTACATCTTGTTAAACAGCCTGTGCACTCAGGTCATCAAAATTCTGTGGGAGCTGCAGCTATAAGAATGTGTACCAGTTCTATGTCCCTCACTTTATTTCAAAATATACCTTAAAGATATAGTGACTTAATCTTCTATATTTGTTCTGGATTGATGAAACAAATAGTTATTCTCAGAAGATTTTATTTAACACATTCTCAAATACCAGAACTTACATCTCTTCTCCATTCTGAATTCTGGGACCTGGCGCTTTACCTAGCACGTTTTGCATTCACTTTCCAGATCACGTGAATGGTCACTGTACCAGCCCAACATCCCAGAGCTGCAGTTCAGGAAAACGACTTTCCAGCGCTGACGTCTCAAAAGTAAACCGCCGAGGGCCTGGGAGGCCCCCCTTTAGAAAAGCACAGTCTGCAGCCTGCATGGAGATATCCCTCCCAGTCACCACAGAAGGTGGGTGGCAGTGACTGTTGTGCTAGGTATCTGTGAATTTCTCACCAGGTGTGAAAGGAAATTTAGCATGATCCTTGTCCTAGTCATTGCACAAAACTGCTGCCTTCATCTGACTGTTTAGAGTTAGAACAACCCCTGTGTGTTACTGTTGTTACTAACCAGCCTGCTCTTGAGCTCTGTGCTGCATAGGGATTTGGTATGCTGAGCCTCCACGAACTCTTATAGTTGTCCCCTGACCTGTATGGATTCAGTGCTTTGTTATGAAAAAGCAATTGTTCATAGCAGCCTACATAGAGTTTTTGTGATAGGTTGAAATACTGAAGTTTCAAACTCTTTGTCACTGCTTATCAACTCTGAAACTGAGTTCAGGCTTTGCACATTTATTTATTTGCACTTTTTATTTATTGATACAAAAGACTGTATAAAATTCCACAATTCCTGGCCACAGTTTACTGTAAAATTATAGCCCATAATCTGATTTATTTATATAAAAAGCTTCTAGCTTTGATGTTTGAAAAGCAGTCTGCCAATCATGATCTACCAGAGTGCAGAGAATTAATGGACCACTTATGGCAATGCATTGTGCCTAAAACTTAGAATACACCCATTTTTATTTGGTGTCTGGACCACAGGCATTCTTTACAACTGGAACCAGTATTCCCAAGTTTTGATTATTATTAATGGGGATAGAGAAAGGAGTATTAAATCACTTAGTGTGTCTAATTTTAAATGCAAATTATTGCAAATACCTTTGTTACTAGCTGCAAATTGCTAGAATGTTTTCATTTTCTTTATGACAACATAGGTTGAAAAATAATTTTCCATTTTTCCTTCTTACAACTGTGGGGATCACAAAACAGAATCTATATGTGTGAGACCCAGTAAGAAAACATCCTTGTTTGACATAGGGAGTTCCAAGATTATGTTCTTTACTGGAACAGAACTGTCATCCCATAGGCTGTCCTGGTGCCATCTAGCATCTTCCTGTGTTTGATATAAAGGTACTGTTTACCTACACTGATCCAGAGGACATAGAGTAAAGCATGGTCAGATGGTCTCTGAAGAATGGTTGTGTTCACTGAATGTGTTACCCTCTTCCAGCTGTGTCATTAGGTCTGTAGCAGAAATCATCTCCCATTGTCAGAGGCTATTCCACCAAAACAGATACAGGTGAAAGATGGATCATTTGCACTGTTCTTTTCTACTTAAGTACAGAAACACTTAGCTTAAATATATTAGTTTTACACTGTCCAAATGCCTTTTTACTAAAGCAGAGAAGTGTCCACATGATCTATTTTTACTGGATGAGTATTCATCCTCATATAAAAATAAAAACTTGATAGAAGTGACATTTTAACTGAAACTGATGTTTCTTCAGTGACCATGCAGCCATTGTCTTAGATTGTGAGTAGAATTAGACTGATTTCATATACCTAAACATTATCTCGATTAACTTATTGTAATTATAACAAAATTATACTTTGAAACGATGTCAGAGAATCTTCTGGGCTCAAATTTTACCTTGTCAGCTAAGGTATTTTCTTTCTTCCCACACATGACACTCAAAGGCATTGGCACCTGTAGTGTATACCTGGCCTGGAAGGGCAGGGGTAGCCACCTTGTGGAGTCATCAGAGATGAAGCCATAGGCTGAACAGCACAAATGCCTGATCATGTTGTAGGCTTTGTATGAAATTTGATTAAGTGTAATCCTTGAGCAATTGGTTATAAGAAGTTATTTAGTTTACATAGTAAAACTATAAATTTCAGCTCTAACTTGGATTAATGACTGTATGTATAGCATTGTACTAAAGGAGACTTATAGCACTCTGAGGTGTTTAGAAATTTCCTGTGCTTAAGGGCAGTTTTCATTTTTATAATTAGCATTTTTTCCTCCATGTTAGTTATTGATTATTGTAACTCCCAACAGCACCACACAAATATGGTAAGTACCATTGTCATATTATATCCTGTTGTGGAAAATGCATCACTGCCACAATAGTTTCACTTTATTGGTCTTTTCTTCATCCTATGTAGTACTGAAACTTCTCTGCAATTCTTATATGCAGACACTGATGCAGAATCAACATTACTTACAAATGATTTGGTCACAATACCACTGAATTCTTTTCTGCTGCTTCTTTTCCTTCTCACTTAAATCCCTCAAAAGTAGGGTCCACTGACAAGCAGAAGAGGGAATCTACAATCCTTTAAGCTTCCACTAATTCATTCCTTTCCAGTAACAGCAAGTCACATCCTAACAAAATGATCCATAGGCTGCTACACCATACACATTCTGTTCAGAAAGAAAGCTGGCATTACTAGAAGTGTGTTAAGCATACTACTTTATGAAATACCTTCAACAATTTCTGGTATTACAAAGCATTTAACAATACATTGTTGCTTTTGATTGCACAGTAGGGCTTTCTGCTTGTAATGCTATAATGGGATGGACAGTACTGTAGTAATAGCAGGGTAAGAAAGTCTTCAGCTACAGCCAATGAGAATGAGCCCAAGTGCAGCAGCTATGAACACAGAAACAAAAAAAAAAAAAAAAGAAGCTACTTACCTCTAGCCTTAAATGAGGTCTGGGAAGGTGGATCCTGGCTCCACTCCCATTGGTCACTCAGATGCATTGCATGCACCTGAGCTCTGCTGGCTTGGCCCCACCTTCCCACCAGGCGCTCAATCACTGCTTCAGACTGTGACTTAGCATTTTTGCTACACTACTAATCCCTGACATGGAAGATTTAGTTTCTATTTTTCATTATTAATTATAATGCTTATCAAGTTTAATATGAAAGTTTGCCTCATTCTAGAGGGTCATCTAACTTCCTTTCAGAGACATGAAGTAAATTAATGTAAGTGACTTTAAAAAAAAAATCCTATTTAAGTATATCAGTGATGTCATTGAAGTAGTATTGCAGTCCTCAGTGAGGTCAGTGAAATGACTGTGATGTAGTTCTTCCTGCTGCAAGAAAGGGTCTGAGTCTTTAGAGTAATTTACATTAACATAATAAGAAAGACCATAATTTGAGTTTTTCTTTGCATGTGTGGTTTGTATGTACAAGCATACATACAAGTTACCTTTCAGTAGGTTTATAAATTGAAATAATTTTCTAATGGTACATATTCTCTTGTTGAAAATAATTCATGTGTCCAACTTATCAAAAATTTGTTTCAATTATTATTTTTAGATGCCTGTTGTATTAGTCTTTCAGGTTCTAGTTTTGCTAACTGAACTGTCTGGAATGACTGACATTCAGCCATTCTTTATGCATCTTGGCTTTCTGGACTTCCTATGTTAGCAGGTGTTTTGATTGATTTCTGAAGTTTTTTATATCAAATGGTACTCTAGAAGGTGATATGATCCTTGAAGATTTTTCTGGTTAAAAGTAAGGGGAGGGTGAAGGAAAAGGAAGATAAGAAGTTAAAAGATTTTAGAAATGTACTGAGAATAAAAAAATCTCTTCCAAAGGAGAAACTGGCTTTGATCAAAACCTTCCTGGTAGGGCTACTTAGCAGTATATGCTGCAATAAATAATGGTTATGTTCACAAAAAGTTATTTTTTATATTCTTATTTTTGTGACTATGGTGTGTAATTTGTGTTCTCACCACAGAAGTAGTATGTTAAATTAGGATATGATTCTTCAACTTGGTTAGAGTTTTGATTAGAGACTGCTATCTCAGAAGCATTAAAAACTTTTCACACATAAAAAAAATCCTTCGTATATGGGTAGATGGTTCTTAGATTTTCTTAAGTGGAATGCCTGTTTCTGAGGCATTGATGACAATTGGATTTTTTTCAATAAATCTTCCAGTTCCTGGTCTTAAAACCCCTTCTTAATTGATTAGATTAAAAAGATAATACATTTTGGTGTCTAATCATAATATATCTGTTAGAATAATAAATCACTCTTTTCACTTCGGTTTTCAAAACAGCTTCTTTAAATCTGAGCCTTTTAGAACTGTTAGAACTGTGTTTTCGGCATTTTCATCTAGTGTATTTTCAACCAGTCTCCCCACAGGACATTTTTCTGACTTCGTTTCTATTAGATACCTTGGTCTGTTCCGGCTCTGGGCTGCAGCTAACGCCCTGCTTCAACTGCAGATATCATCCCAGGAACATTGAAAAAGGGATTGTATTAACCTTTTGCTTGCTCTCTTTGGGGAAAATCTGTCCTCCTCCTCCTCTGTTCTGTTGCACAGATCCAACCCAGTTCAGCTCAGACCAAGAACTAATACTACATAGTCATTAAAGATAAGATCTGCTCTTCCATTTAGAACAGCTGAAATACCAATTATGAATTACAGTGTAGGTGGACAGGCCCAAAGCATCCATTCTTTTTTGTGTAGAAAAATTAAACGTATTTCAATCTAATTTTTATTGTAATTTTAGATGAAAGAAAATAGTAAAGCTAAAGAATAAAAATAAATTGTTGCGGGAGGGAACTCGGTGTGGTTATCCTTGCATAGCTGACTGAGTGTGTGCATATGCTGTCATACACTCCTATTTGCTTAGATAAAATACAAATAACTAGTGTTTCAGATTTGGAATTTCTCAGTTACTGCTTTTATCAAACGTTTTTCTTTTTTAAGCCAGTTTGCCTACTCCAAAAGACTCTCTCTGTCATGACTTGCTAGTTGCCCTCAATAGCATGTGCTGGCAGACTCTGCTACTTTTCTCCCCCTTATTACCTGCAGTCATACAGAAACTGAAGCATTCTGTATATGTCTAAATGTAGTATACCATACTCCTTAGAAAGGAAGTAGAGGCAGCATGGATTTTTTACAATGAAATGTCATATTTGGAAATATATTTTCTCCAACCATAAGTGGTATAAGATTGTCTTTCTATTTTTTTTAATTATTCCCTGCTATGTAGTCTTTAACTAGCCAGCTTCATCTCCCTAGACAGGGAAGACTATCTAGATCTTAGTGCTACAAACTTACATCAGAATAAGAAAACTTTAGAAGGATTTGATGTGCATTTTAATTTTCTTGGACTGCTAAGAGCAGAGTCTGTGAATTTGCTTCATATTTCTTTAAAATAATTCAGTTTCAGTATCACATCAACTTTTGTCTAACTCTTCTGATTATATATAGTTAGAATGTGACACAGAGCATTTAAGTTGAAATGTCACTGAGCGCTAGCAAAAACAAACCATTGAAGAGTATTTAGCTATTATCTCTAATAACCTTATCAAAAATTCTATGGCATGTACAATACAATTTCCATTTTAATGGATCTAATGTACTCTTAGACCTGAAGTATTTCTATAAAATTTGCATTAAAAATGACTAAAATGATTCTGAGAATGAGTTGTTTCATCTCGTGCATGATTTTGTCCAATTTGCTTTGGAAATAGATAGTATCTATATACTACATACTTGAATTTCTTTTACTATTCAAATGTATTTGTGAGGATTACTGTAAGTTTTGTGTACAGTTTGGCAGAGGTTAATGGATCATTTTCCTGCTGGATTTTGGCTTAGATTTTATGTTTTTAGGACGCCACATGTTCTTTTGAATTTTGTTGCTGTGTAGTTGGGTTTTGGTTCATCAAATTCTATAGTGATTTTCTGTGCATATATGTTGGCCTGTTACTTTGGTCTGTTTCTATAACAAAGCTTCAAACCTCTTAGGTCCCATCTGTGCCTTAATCAGTATTTGCTTGTGAAGACATAGCAAACTGCTGACATTTGCACTAGTAAGTTCTGTAAGAGGTAGTCAGGGTCTTGAAAATAAGTGGTATTTTGTGTAAAGTCCGCAACTTGAGGAACTGAACTCTGCTAATATTGTGCTGTATATTGCATATTTCTCATGTAACTTCTATAAAATTGTTGACAGTTCTCTTGTTGGTTGTGGTTATACTGTTAACACCATCTGCAGAAGTGCTCTGTGCATATCATGTTGGATTTTCTGGATGAATGAGTAAATCTAACTGTTTGGTTTTCTTCCCATGTTGAGGGTGGGAAGCAGTGACCAGGGAGAGATTCTCTCTTTTTATCATTAGCCTCCTTTTTTCTTGGGTCTGAAGCCCACATGTGAATGTGAGCTAACTGATGAGAGTCTAGAAGGCAATAACTGCAGTCTTGAAAGGTCATGGGCTTCCAAGGAAAGAGAGAAACAACTAGGTTGCTTGATCTAGAAAAGCTTTGAAGGAGCAGCACAAATTGATTTAGATACATGACAGGGGACTGTGGAGAGAGAGGGAATTAACTACTGTTTCTATCTGCTGAGAGAAAGGCAGAATGTAATGGACATAAATTACAACGGCAGGGGCACAACTTTGCAGGGACAGTAGGCAATTCATTTTGATCGCAGGGATAGTTAGCTGCAGAATTGGATTCTCTGAGGACGTTAGTGAATCTCTGGCCAGTATTTAGAACAACTCATGCTCTCCACTGCATTATCTTCATCATTGCTCCTGATCCTGGAAAGTGGATGACTTCTGATAAACATTCTTAGCATCCAAATAGACAGACACTTACCTGGTCCACTGGGCGTGATACAGCTATCTTGTTACCATTCCTTATGAAGCCCCCAAGGGCCATGGTTTTTCAAAGCTAAGCTTTCGTAGCAGGTCTCCTTGACTGGAGATTTTTTTCTTTATCGGTGAGGGTACTATGGTTTTGTTTCTGCTTGTGAGTCATTTCAATTTTGTTAACATTTGAAGTTACTTTGCATATCTGTAACTAGTAACAACAGGAATAGTATAATAGGAAATGTCTTAGAGACACTCTGAGAGGCCACAGTCTTCACTAGTCACTGTCACCATCCTATTTCTTGTCTGTGTAGAGAAGCAGATAAGAAGGTTGCATGCGGGACCTGTTCAACATCCATCAAGTCTGTTCCTTGATACTGAAAGCTTAATTCAAAAAATTGTTTCCAGAAATGTGCTTTCCATAGTCCTATATTCATTTGCAGTTATGGCAGAGATGAGAGTGTGCATGTTTGCTTTCTACTGTAGATAAAGTAAAAATTCCTTGCTTCCTCTTACTGACTAGATATAGGGAGATTTTAAGGGTGAGCAAGGGGCAAAACCCAGTCTGCCTGTGGTGCAGAAATGTCAAAAACAATGACAATTGAACTTGGGAGTAAGGGAACATTTCAGCCCACCTAGCACAGTCCATCTCTTCAGGATTCAGTCTGAGAGGAGGTCCCAACCAAATGAGTGGGGCATGCCACTTGACCAAGAAGTCTGCATAAGAACTTCCAAGGACGTAGATAAAAAGTTGGTTGTTATAGCATGAAGTAGCCTAGTTTCTAGATGCCATGATGTTTAAGTGTAGCTCTCTATAACACATTTATATTTTATAGTAGGTTCAAAACAAACAAACTGGAAGGAACAGAAGCCTCAGGATCACCTTCCCATCTGAACATTATAACCATTAGACTGGATTAAAGCTCTGCTATCATGCCTTAAATTGGCTCGTTTTCCAGGGGAGACGTGAAAAATGCTCATGATACCTAATGGCCACAGATACAGAAGGCACAGATGCAGCCGGTTCTCTCAGGCTGATTTGTGCCTCTGGGTTTCTACCACACACTACAGTCACTAGACTGCAGAAAGCCATTGGGAGTGTCATTATTTGGACCAAATTTTAATCTTTGTCAGATGTAACATCTGTTTAAACCGTGGTTACAGTGAGCTTTCCCTATGTCTTTGGACAAAGCAGTAAGGAGTGGTTGAATGGAAACTGAACTGCCTCATGAAAGAACATTTCATGGCCAGTAAAAACCTGAGAAGAGAGAGACAGCTTTGTCTTCATACAGACGTAAGGCTGTTGCCCACATTCCAAATCTGCTGGACTAGATTGAGTTAATGTTTTTGTTTTTTTTTCCTGGGAGTACATTTTCTGTGAGTTCTACTAGGGTCCGCTTTTTCTCTTATAGGAATCTGCAAATTTTCCTTATATTTAAAACTACCAAGTGTAAGACAGCTTTGTTCTTTTTACGTTCACTGAATGTTTAGTCAGTTTTAATTTAAATGATTATTTTATTCCAAATTAAGCTGATTTCATGCTGCACTCTAAGCATGTTGAATGTGAAGGATAGGTTTTGTACTACATGCTCAACTTTACCATTTCTGTATCTGACATAGCTTTTGAAACAGTGGACACACCTTTAGATGATGCCTGGTACTTCTCTGACTGAATGGAGTAGCTGTGGAGCTGTTGCATACAGACAGCAAGGGAAGATCATATAAGTATTCTAGACTTTCTTACATTCTTACATTGTAATAGCTATTACAACATTTTTTTGTGAACAGAGTTTTTCTAACTACTCTTCAGTTACATAAGCAGAGAATCTATTGGAAGAAAAAAAAGAATGCTTCACTTGCTTCGTCCACAACTATTTCGACTCCTTCATTGACTGAATATAAGATTTTTCTTCTATTGCACCTTTTGTCTTCTGCTGATTCTTGGGTACGTCCACATATGAAAGTTGTAGAACATGCTCTTCCTTCCCAGACCATCAGTATTATCAAGATGTTATCATCAATGTTATCTGCTTCTGCAAAAAGAATATTTTAGGCTGGATATGAAGTTGTAGGGAATTGTGACATCTTTGATTAAAAAGCATATATTCAAACTTGTAATCTAAATTCAAATTGAGCTCTTAGTGTTCCAAATGGGAAGACAGTCTGCTTGTGTAAGTAATGGGAAGTAATTAATCCAATCCAATAGGAAAGCTTGATAAGCATGGTATACTGTAGAGATCTCCAGCATTTCTATCTTTCCATAAAAATGCTTATTTCTACTTCATTTTCAATTTGAAAAACAGTTTTGCTCTAACAGTTCCCCCCATTTTTTTGTTTTAAACGTCCTGAACTAAAAACTAAGCCTGAACTGTTCTGTATTCTGGAAATATCAGAGTGAAGTTCTAAGTCTGGTGACTTGAATCTGTTTTCTCTTTCAGGCCTTTATTTGCTGTCATTTATATCAGTCCTGTATCAGTGTAATTCTGTGAAACCACACAGTCAAATTATGCTGTTATTTCTATAGCAACTTCAAGATTGTACTACATTTCAGATCTTTCTCAGGGTTGGGGGGGGGGGGGGGAGAGGGGAGGGAGTAGAGTGAAGCATCCCCTAGGTGTGAGCTTTGTGTAAGCAGATGCACTCATCCTGGCCTGAATACTCTGCAGGCAATATATTCACATGCTTTTTGACGTAGTTTTAGGGCTGATCCAGTAGATCAGTAGTAGTGATTTGAGCTGATCCAGTAGAAAAAGATTCACAGTAGACTGTTGCATTGTTTGTGCCTAAGATAACTTCTGCTGCTTTCTAGTGAATCGCTTTAATGTGGAATGCAGCTTCAGAGTGATGCTATTCAAATGTGTTTGAAGATGCTCTTAGCCAAGTAACTGTGCAATGTTCTTAAGTGTGTGGAAGCCCCGCAGCGTTACCTCCTGCCCCATTCTCCTCTATGTTGCTGAAGCATTGCTGTCTGTAGTATGGTTCAGTCTCTGTCTCTATGTTTTTACTGCGTGCAAATTCCTGTTTGCAATGTAATTCCTCTACTGTATGTTTACACGGGCATTCAGGGCTTTGCATGCTTTCCTGACTCAGTAATTTAAAAAGTGACGTTTCTCTAGAACTATTAAGATGATAATCCTTAAACTGTCAAATAGTTTAATATTATCATTGCCTTCTGTTAAATCTGGTATCTGAAACCTAAACTTTTCAAGATCTCCAAGTGAGGAGAATTAATACCATTTAAATTTGTTTCCAGAATATATTGATTTCCACATATACAAAAATCGACTTTTTTTTTTTATATGTTCTATGAGCAGATCAGTTACTGAGTGTATTAAAACCAGGAACGAACCTGTAAATAGAATCCAACACTCTGACAGTCCATTGAATGCAGAACTCTCCATTAATGAATGTAAACATTTACAGTGACAGTATTGATCTTTGTCACATGTAATTTTCTTTCATTCCTCATAACAAGTGATTGTTTTCTTTTCTTGATTCCTAACTCCAAAAAGAAATGGACTTTATGTTTCTTTGTTAGTCCTTACCCCATTACTTTAAAATAATCATGACGACAATTTCCTGGCCGTGCTGATGTGTGAAAACGTGTTCCCCTTACAAAGATTTGGCTGCAGATGAGAACAAAGAGGTTAGAATGTTCCCCCAAAGAGCACACATCAGTGGCATAAATGTTGTTGTTAGTATCCCCCCCTATTTTTCTTTTAATTCCATGGGAAATTAGAGAAATTCCAATGCTATTTCTGCTAAACAAAAGGTAGTAAAAAATAATCCCTACAAGTGCTCTATGAATGTGGCAGTTGAAACATAGGGAATCATTTACTCAGATGGTCTTTCAAGTTCTCTGAAACCCCCTAGGCCCTCAATCGCATCTTCTGCTAGACACCAGTGTGCTGCAGCAGGAGCCCTCTGTCACGCAAGGAAAGAGCTGGGTCAGTCAGTGCTCGGGGCTGCGTTCATAGAAATGTCATGATGACGATTGGCTCAATTGTTCTTGTCCTTTTGCAATGCACACGATTTTGTGGCAGTAGGTTACATTTCCAGACGGGCAATGCTTCAGCAATTACACGGAAACAGTTCATTCTCACACGACGAGCGTCACTATACTGCTCACACATGGATGAACAAAGGTAAGACCCAAAAACGCTGGCTTCATTTTTATCCTAGTATGTGAATCGAAGTGTCCTTCTATGTTTCTGTCCCTGAGGTGGGTAACAAATTGGAGGTTTTGCGGCTGTTGTTGAATCAGGAGCTTTCTACTTGTACACTGTTGCTCCTAGCTGGAATTTAAGTATCAATCCAGTCTTACACAGGAGATTGGTTCTCGAGTCTCCATCTACATCTCAGTACAGAATTGTACAATTGTAGGGGTTGGAAGGGACCTCTAGAGATCATCAAGACCAACCCCCTGCCACAGCAGCCTCTCTGGACAAGGTTGCACACGTAGACCAGCTTGCACTATTCTACACTGCATATAATCTATACTGTGCATATAACCTATACACCAGGGTTGAATGAAGCCTTTTTGAGGCGATCAGGACTACTTTTGTAGTAGTATTTCTATAGTATGGTCCTAACTCACGGTATGCAGCTGTTTGAAATTTCCTCACTGCAGATAATGATGCTTTTGCTCAGAGCTGCTTAGGCTATAACAACCTGGATAGCAGCATCTTCCTAATGACAGTCATTGCTTGGCTCTCAGAGAACACTCATAGTGCGTTTGGCTCCTCTGCTCCCAGCTGCAGGAACAGCCTGGAGACCTCTTTGTTTCCAAAAAAAAAAAAAGAAAAAAAAGAAGAAAAAAGAAAGGAAGAAAAGTCAATAAATCCAGGTCTACAAAGGGAAGAGGAGGAAAAACGGCACGCTAGCCTAAAAGAGACACAGCTGAGTGATAACAGAGGGATCACTGGAGTTGGATAAATGCCTCTCTAAGAAAAGAGAACGTTGACTCCCTCAAAGCAGGAGGCAATTAAGAGGCTGAAGCACACTTAGGAGAAAGTGTAACGTAGCAGAATACTGTGGAGAGAATAATGAGGGAAAGAACTGTGGAGCAGAAAATTATTTGCCTTTCACATATGAATGGCTGTCTTCTTACTCTGAAGCAGGGAGACCAAATCAACTTTGTTTGACCTATCTTAAAGGGAATACCTGAATTAATGTGGGCCCTGGTTCACAGTCATGCAGGGACATGTAGCTGTCACTGTTACTGCACCTGTATCACCATGTAACAGGAGGAAAATATATGAGAAAACCCATAACAGTGTTGCATATGAAACCCATGATCTGTGTTACAGATTACTGATTACTGCAGAATGACAGTGTTTGTGCATAACAACTTCTAGCAGATGGGATATCATTTTAAATGCAGAAATTAAGCTAGGTATGTTTTTGTTTTCCAAAGAACATGTCTTTATGTTTCTCCAGGACATAATGGAGTGGTTTCAAATTAGAGAATTTGAGGTATAGTCTCTTTGAGAAGGAAAGTGTCGGGGGAACAGTACTGAACTAAGTTTTATACCAAAGAGGAGAGATTTTGTCCTTCTTTTAGAGCTATTAAAGTTCCATAGTGATTTCAGCCTTCCACGGGTTTTGTTTTGCTGTTCAGATATGTTTAATGACATCAGACTTTGACAAGTGTCATGCTGATCTTTTGTGTTTCATTTTGAGTAGTGTATTTAATAGAAACTTGCACAGTATGTTCCCAGAAGTGTCCCAAAGACTATATCTGTTAATGTCAGTTCTGCTAAGATGCCTTAGTTAGCTGTACTGTACTGGAGTGAAGAACATTTCTTGTTAATTTAGAGAGGGAGAAAGCTTGATGACATATGTGAATGGCACATCATGTATTTTAAGGTCCGTGTATGTATGTAGCCTATACTAGCTAAGCAGATGCATTTTTGTCCTTTCAATATCTTTCTTAGTTTGAGCACCATCATGTTTGAATGTTATGACTTTTAAAGAGAAAATTAATCATGTTGCAACATATTTTTAAAATAAGGTATCCTTTGAATTTTATATATTTATATATACATATATGTATATGCGTGTGTGAGTGTGTGTGCGAGAAGCCCTGAGGATTTGTGCCTTGAAATTACCCCTCTTGCCCTTCTTTGCCTGTCAGCTGCCATCCTTAGGAAGGAGCTGGGCCAACTAGTCCACTGCAGAAGTACAGAGTGCTTGGGGTTATGGGAGACAGTGATTCTCAAGGTATTAGAAGCTTTTCACATGAAGAAAAATTCCCAGGTTTCTGCAGATATATTTAGCAGCACTGAGCTAGAACTAGAATAACAACAGTGCCTACGTAAAGAAGGTTAAACAGGGTGAGGAGAAGGCAGTGCTTGGAAATTCAAATAGACACAAGTTACTCTTTCATTAGAGTGGGCCTGAAGTGCCAGGGAATGCTCTCCTCTGAAGCTCCTGTTTGAAAAGCTACAGGTGCCCTCCAAGAACAGCAGATGTGCCAAGTATGTCTGAGCAGCACGTTCATCTGCCCCCATCCCTGTGTGCCAATACAGGTGTGTGAGGTAGCATATATAGCAATGCCTGCTGTTCCAATAGTGCTTTGCTGTGGTTCTCTCCAGTATTTCCCAGGTAGCTGCTGTGAAGAGGAGAATTTCCACAGCTCACGTGCAGTGATCTGGGTAGGGAATCTAATGCAGCATGTGGTCTGAGGAGGATTCACCACCTAACAGCTACTTCTGGTGGAGGGCAAGAGACAGTATGAGGCTTAGCCCAGTTTTAAACTGGAGTACTTGAGAAAGCCCTTTTCTAGTTTTACTTTTATACACAAGTTGACAGTATTTCCTCTCCTTCAATTCTGCAGGCTTTGTGCTGAGATGAGAATTTTGTAACAAACACAAACCTGCCTCGTAACAGTAGATTCAGAAATTAGCCTTTTATTTCAGGCCTGATACCTTCAAATGTTCTCCATCTCCATAACCTCCTATTCCTCTGATGTTTGTGTTGCAGAAGAGAATGTGAGGTTTACAGTGATCAAGATCTGACTTTGACTCCGTGTTGGCAGACAGCAGCACTGACACAAATTGCTTTGCAAAGGCCATGCTGGTAGCCAGCCCTGCTCTTTTCTTCCCGCTGGCTCCCTTATTCTCCAGGAACCTTTTAGCCTTGCTGTGCTTCATAGCCTCCACCATGTTGCCACTGACACACATGGCTACCCCCAGCAGATCCCTTGCACAGTTTTGGGCTTCCTTCTTGGTGCAAGGCAAAGCAAAGCAGGACTCCTCAGCCCTACAGCATTTAGACCATGTTCACCGCCACTTCCCTCTGAAGAGCTCAGACTCTCCATTAGTATGGTTCTGTCTCCATCCATCTCTCACTGTTGTCTGCTAAAGTTTAGGCAAAAAGATGACACTGTTGGTGTCAGCTCACCACGCAGTTGTCATTGAGGGCACAGAGCAGGTTTCCCATCTCAGAGCCTGGGAAGCCAGGGCTGATTTGTGCCCTGAGACGTTTTGGATGTCGGGATAGTTGAGTGATGTGTGTCTTTACCCCAGAGAGCCTGATGATATGCAGCAGCTGTGAACTTAGTGCTTGTGCTTCCTAGATGTGGGAAAAGGAGAGGAGCAAAGAACATGTGTTCTGAAGTTGGAAAAGACTTCTCCCTTTGTGTCCTACAGCAGTGAGAGACATGGATTAATATTAAATGCATCAGTAGCATATGGGTCTAAAATTATTTCATGCTATTTAGAACAAGTCCTTTGAGCTAAGGCTGTTGTAAACTCTAATTAGTCTATGCTAATCTTCATAATAAGCAGCTATTTCTAATGCAGATCTAATTGATGAGGTCTGACAGCATTTTCCACACTTATTTATACTCTGGCAGGAAGCTGGTACAGTGCTAGTATCAGAATGTTTTCCTAGGCTGTAAAAATGCTGCGTTTTCAGTGCCCTGCAGGGAGTTTGTATTTGTTGCTGTTCTCAGGTTACCAGCTTATGCCTGTTCAATGGTATTTATTTATACAGAAAACCGGGAGAACTCCTTCAGCCGTTCTCGAAGCTCCAGCGTGTCGAGTATCGACAGGGACTCCAAGGAGGCAATCACAGCCTTGTACTTCATGGAGTCCTTTGCCCGAAAGAATGACTCCGCTGTCTCTCCATGTCTCTGGGTTGGAACGGGCCTTGGTATGGTCTTAATCCTCTCTCTTAACCTGCCTGCCAGTGATGACTTACGGCAGTCAGAGCCAGTCTTGGTGTCACCGAGTGGTAAGAGTGCAGCCTTATTCGTGTTTATTATCCGTCTTGGTTCAATGGGGGAGAAACTGTGTGGTTTTATATGGCTTCTTTTGCCAGAAAATTATCAAGAAATGTATTAAGTAGTAGTCAGTCCCTACATTAAGGGCACGCAGGTAAAAAGAGGTGCGTGTGAGAAACCCACAGCTCCACAAACTGAGGCACTTCAGTTGAAGTTTGCCCTGCATTTTGAGCAAAATCACATTTATTTCTTGTGAAGACAGGGAAATTAGCAGAGATCCTTCATACTGGGAAATCGCAGTCCTGTGTGCTGCTCTGATGCTGTCCTGTCTGGGATGCTGTGAACAGTTTGGCTGCCTTTCCTGTCAGAAGGCTGCAGAGAAGCAGAAGGGAGCTCAGGAAAGGAAACACAAATGTTGGCAGGTTGATGTACCAGGAGAGATCTTTGGCTGAGTGAGTGACAGATGGCAGAGCAGTGAGAATAGAGGGCTGAGAGAGGTCAGGGCTAAGAGGCAGGATGTGCTTATTGTGTTGTGAGTAAAATAATGTCAGAAAACAGGGTGATGCAGAAGTACTGGTAAGCCCCCCCACCCTGATTTGTTTAGAAAAACAACAAAACAACTAAAGGCAGCAATTTTACTGTCTGGGGAATAAATAATCCCACTGGTAGAGATAAATTAAAAAGAAAATATATATATATAAGGAAAAAAGGCAGCTTATCTTTATGGTATTCAGTAGCATGTACTGTATAGATTATTTGACATGGGCTGCCTGAGACCTTTCAGTGGTGACAGCCTATGTGTTCATCTTCCTGTGCGGTCAGGAAGAACTGAGCAAGGAAGACTTGTCACCCTGGCTAGGTAAATGCTTTTTCTGTATTTATAAAAGCAAAACCTGAGTGTCACCAGTACCATGTGTCCACTGTGCTGACAACCAGTTAAATTGTGATGCCAGTGCCGGTGAGAGAAGATTGTATTTTGCAGGCACAGTTCTGACACTGAAAGGAGCCGTGCTGACCTTCGCGTGCTTGGACTGCACAGGGACATTGATACATCCACCGTATGAAGTATGGAGGGACCCACACAGTGCTGACGATGGTGAAAAAACAAGGAAAAGGAAACTTGTCATGCATTCCCCTTCCTCCTCCCAGGACATGGGTGATCATCAATTTGCAGTCATTTGTTCAGAAAAACAAGCCAAAGTCTTCTCATTGCCTTTCCAAACATGTCTTTATGTCCACAACATCACCGAAACGTCCTTTTTATTGCAAGCAGATGTGGTCACCCTCTGTAACAGCGTCTGTCTGGCGTGCTTTTGTGCCAATGGGCACATCATGACACTGAGGTACTTATCTAACTAATCTCATGGCAAAACTAAGCAAAAGAGGTGGCACGGTGCCATCGCGGTCCACTTGCACTTGCTGCGGTGTGCTTACATGGTTGATGCTCTGCGTTAGCTCCCTGATAGATGCATTTAGTGCACGTTTTATATACAAGGAATTGCTCCTCTGGGAGCGTGGCCTTGCCTGCAGCTGCACCTGATCCTTGGTCACGCGTTTAAATTTGGGAAAGTGCCATCCTGCTGTGCAGCCAATCAGTTGAAGCAGGAGAAGCTGGAGGGCAGCAGAGGGGTTGCTGGAGCCTCTCCTCACAGCATGCAAGCACTCTGCCACGTGCCCAGCAGTGACTAGGGGCAGGCCTAACCCTCACCCTGCCCGGCCACATGGCACAAGTGACATGGGCTGTGTGTCACATGGCTGTGACATGGGCACGTCCTGCATCCAGACAGTGGCAGGAGTTGAGCACTGAGGCAAGGCAGCTGAAACTCCTCCCTGCAGGGAAGCAAAGTAGAAAGGAAGGCACCGTGTGAATGGCAGATTTTTTCAGCTTAGAGCTGCTCTTCAACTCCTCCAGTTATGAAAAACATAAAGTTACGCATGGGTTTAAAATGCAGCCGCAGAGCAGATTTACCACAAGGCGATTTGTGAGTAACCCAAGTATCTGCTACTTTTCAGCCTGCCCAGCCTTCGCCCACTGCTGGACGTCAACTATCTGCCTGTAACAGATATGAGGATAGCGCGGACCTTTTGTTTCAGTAACGAAGGGCAGGCTTTGTACCTCAGCTCTCCCACGGAGATCCAGCGCCTCACGTACAGCCAGGAGATGTGTGACAACCTTCAGGTACGTGTTGCATCTGCACTTCACGCTGTCTGTGTGTGGGAGGGCTGGAGGCCTGAGCAGCGAGCTGTGCAAGTGTGAACTGCCACGTTTGCTGCTAGATTTCTCAGCATAGCGTTTTACCAGGCTGTGATTTCTAGTCAAAAGTAAGTAATTCTGCCATTGCCAGAGATGATAGCTTGTTGTTCAATGGAAAGCCTGTGTGTTGGTGGAAGAAAAAATAGAGAGTGTTTAAGTTAATTTCTAGCATTGTAAGTGACCTCAAGGACATGTTCCTTTATATTTGCCTTTCTATCAAAGCAGAGCAGAGAGGTCAGCTGCTCTGTTGCTGTTTGGTTTTTTCTGCGCTGCTGTCACCGTGCCTCTGTGCCCTGATGACTGCCCTGTGTCTGCAGCCTGCTCTCCCCTAATTACAGTCTCTACTGGCCCTGTATGGAGCCAGATTTATGCCCAAATAGGACTCTTCACAACCTGCCTCTCAAAGTCCCCCCCATATGAGAGACCAACTGTTAAAAGTGACTGAAGGGAGAGAGCAGCCTTAGCTGTGGGTACCAGCATGTGTCCAACACACAGAAACTGCCTCTGTGAAAATATGCATTCTTTCCTGTGATTTATTTTTTCAAATTTTAACTCTAAAAATGTCTTAATACCTACAGCTTCCAGAAGATGGGTAGAAACATGAGACAAACAGGTGCTGGTAGTATCAAAAAAATATACTCTGTTTTAATTTATTTTTAATTATTTACCATCATTTTCACTCCACTAATCGGTACTCCCCTTCTCCCCTACAAGGAAAGCATCTCCCACCGTACATTAAAGTGCAGTAGCTACAGAAATGGTCTAATTGAAATAATTTATTTTGGGCAAAGCTCTTTGCAATGTTAGGTTTGGGTTTTTTTTATAATGAAAATGAAAATTAAAATGTCATTTACTGAAGAGGAGGAATTGTGAGAGGTTACAGGGAGAATCACAAGTAATAAAATACAAAATAAGGGGGTGAACAAGTTCTTGGTTATATAATTAGCATCGAGCCAGGATAGAAATACAAAAGAAATAGTCCTGCCAGCACTTATTGTCCCCTAGGGAATAACGTGTGCTGAGCTGCTTGAATCACTTCACAGCAGCATCTGTCTCAGGTCTGAAGGAGCCCTGGGAGGTGTGAGTCTTGCATACAGACTCTTGCACACTGGAAAATAGATCATTTTGCAGGCAACCAATTTTAAAATTATCAAAAGGTTTGCTCAGTGCATCTTGGAAGGTGGATTCATAAGCAAGAGCTGTTGTAAGCTAGATTGTTATTAACCTTAACAGCATCATGCAACAACAAAATGGAAACTGCCCTTGCTTCTTCGTACTGCTGAACTACGGCTGCTTCTACCCTGGCTTTTATCCATAGGAGGACACAAAGGGCTTGCACAGCCATTATCCCAGTACAAAAAGCAGATGACCAGGTATCACCTGCTACCTAGGAAAACGAGCCAGGCTGCAAGAGAGAGGCCACTCCGGCTCAAAAGGCTGCAGTAATTTTTCTCCTTGGATCAGGTGATGGTGCAGGGGAGCAGTAAATGTGAGTCACAGCTTTGTCATTGGCACTCAGCTTCCCAGGAGCCAAGCACTTTGAGCAGCACAGCAGCTGGATCTGCCTGTTGAGGCTCAGATGAGCAAACACAGAGCTGAGGAACAGGGCAGCAATTGTTCTCATTTTACAGCCCCGCTGGTTTTAAACACAAATGGGACTGGATGCTTTCTATATCGGTTTGATTCTGGAGATCCAACTTTTTGCCGTACTGCTGCAAATAAAGCTGAGCCTGAGATGTGTTTGGCCCTCATTCAGTTCAGCTGCTCTGAAATCTCTGTTTCCACAGCAGTGCTGTCAGACACTGCCGGATGGCACCACCAAAATGTGCAGTGACACTGGATTGGAGAGGGGTGGGTCATGGAAAGCAGTGTTTTTTTGCTTAGAATAAAAACGACTCTGAACTGCTCAAAGGGACCGAGCTCAGGTATGTTATAAAGGGAGAACAGAGTGACTGTCCTGATAGCCTGGATAATCACTACAGCAATAATTCATGACAAATTGTTTATTCAATTATAGTGTCACCACTGCTGTTTCTAAGCAAATGTAATCCTACCATTGATAACATTTCCATGATGTGTATTGCTTAAAATGTTTTCTCTATGAACACAAGATTGGGCAGCAAAAAAACAAGTCCTTTTAAAAGCATTAGCAAATCTAGTTAGCCCTAGTATTCATCTGTCATAAAACACAACGGTTAAGTACTAATTTTGTTCTTTGTGCAGCACTCTCTTAAAATGACTTGACAAGATCCAATGTATGTGGCTCTTTAAGCTCATGCAGATGGAACAACCCCCCCAGACTGCTTCCATCTCAGTAATTTTTCATATGATTTTTGTCTGACTGTGCTAGGACATGCTTGGGGATTTGTTTACTCCCGTGGAAACACCAGAAGCCCAAAACAGAGGCTTTCTTAAAGGGCTTTTTGGAGGAAGTGGACAAGCTTTTGACAGAGAAGAGCTTTGTAAGTGATTTTTCTCTTTCTTCCATAAATTAATACATATGATTCCCTGCCCTTGTCATCTAGAACACAAGCAAGATTTATTTTAATGACAAAAACAAAAAGAATGAAGAGGGCAGCATGAAGAGAGGACAGACTTCTAAGTTGCCCTGTCTGTGATCCCTTCATGGCAGCAGCTTCCTTTGACCAATAGAAGGGCTGGTGGTATGGCTGCAGATGTGAAAGTGCAGAGAGGAAAGTCTTCCACATGTGCCATCTGCAGTAAGCTGTCTTTGCTGCAACGCTGCAGTTCGAGAACCAGAAGCATCAACAGCACCACAGCCTCTCACTCCCCTGTGTTGGTATTTCTCCTTCGCAGTTGGGGAGGCCACGGCAGGAAAAGCCTCTCGCAGTCTCGCCCAGCACATCCCTGGATCAGGTGGAATTGAAGGCGTGAGAGGAGCTGCAGGAGGTGTCATTGGGGACTTGACTCGTGCTCGCATCGCTCTTGACGAGCGAGGACAGAAACTGGGAGAGCTGGATGAAAGGACCGCGAGCATGATGGCCAGCGCAGAGGCATTTTCCAAGCATGCACATGAGGTAAGAGCCCTGGCACCATACGCTCAGAGCTAAATATCACCATCCCTGCAGCTCAGCCTTTGCTTCGCCTCAGGAAAGTTAAGTGCTCTTCTCCCCATTCACACAGTCATGTTGTTGGAGGTGCACTCACATTAACTTGCATGCCATTTTTCCTTCCACTGCTTCCACACCATGGAAAATCCCCAGAGAAACTTCCATTGCACACCTCTTTCATATTTTCATGAAATGAATATGCATCGTTCTCTCTGAATTTCACATCTCACACCTTTGTCACTAATCCATTTTGACTGTTTTACTCGGTCTAGCAGATGTATGCAGTAGGGCAGAATACGGGTAGGTAGCTTTGTACATAGGAACATTTCCAGTTCTTACTAGGAAGAAGAGGAGAAAACCTCTGGTACTGCACTGTGATACAGTTGCTACAAATAGGGCTGGCTGGAATACACAGCTTTTATGCTTACAGTCAGAAACAGAAAGCTCTTCCAGCCCTAAGCTGGGAATCAATTAATGTGATTTCTTTTTCGTTTTTAAGATAAAACAAGATTAAAGAATATTTCCTCAAAAAGTTTGTTTTTCAAGTTAACTGTACAGCTGTGCTTTCCATCTTTGGGCAAGACCTTTATATTTTTACTAGTTTTTGTATGTGTGAGGCAAAGATATTCAGAAGGAACTGCTCTTGCCTGAAATGCAAGAAGAGTTTATTCAGGGCAAGTCTACCATGCTCCGTATATGAGCTTCTGCAAAAACTAAAGTGGTAAAGTAGTTAAAGTTCCTCAGGAGGAATCTTTTAATGAACAGGAGTAACAGGCAAGCAATGACTTTTTAAAAAGCATTTAGCAATTATAAAATTAAATATAAAACAACATTTCAGTGAAATCAAGACCTAGTGACACTGTTGGAAGGAAGAGATGGCACTGATGTACTTCACTATTCTGAAGTTTGTGATGACCTTTTTTTCTTCCATTTCTGTAGGTGATGCTGAAATACAAGGACAAAAAATGGTACCAGTTTTAAACTTCTAAAGAGTCTGCCTGTGGCTTTGCTCAGAACACTGTTGAGGGAAGGAACGTTCATTCCCAAATCTATCAGGCATTGGCCAGAAACAGTTTTTTTTTTTCTCCTAGAAGATGTTTTCCTCTTACTATGTTGGATTCATCACAGTGGGAGTCATTTTCCAGAACGTGAGATGGAAACTGGAGTCATGTGGGCCTTACTGTGGCATCTGGCTTATGCAGCAGCCAGTCTTTCCCAAAAGGAACTGAACCACCACTATGGCATGTAGCTTTTCAGAAGCTGTCGGTATGAACTGTGGGGAGTGTGTCTGGTTAAAAATATTCTGTACAAACTCGAATGTTAATGCACTTAGAAAACTTTGCATGGTTAATCAACATCTTAAAAAAAAAAAAAAAAAAAAAAAAGAAAGCATGTTGTGACCGAAGAAAAATGGGATTCATTTATATTGAGCAAAAAAAAAAAAAAAAACTTAAATGGCAAAAATCTTTATTTTTTGAAAATAAGACTACAAAAGCCAGTACATTTCAAGCATGTTTGCTACTGTTCTCAACATAAAAATAAGTTGAGCTGCATTTTCTTATCTGCTACTCATTTCCTTGAAAAACATTGCTTGAAATCAGTGCTGTTTAACTCCTACCAGAAGAATAAATAATTTCAAAAGCCCAAAATGTACAGATTTTTCAAGTAGCTAGACAGGCACAATCTGAAATGTCATTAAAACCTGAGAGCAGATGATTTATTTGCAATTCAGAGTACATGACATGTCGCCCATATCTGTACTTTTAAAAATGTGCCCTGGATTTATCTCGGCTGTCCTTGAAGGCGTCTGTGGCATTTTTCATCCCTGTGGTTTCTCTTGTCACTTGGTTGCCTTACTTCTCTGTTGCAGGAATAGAAAACAAACTTAAGAGAATCACTTCTTGAAGTTAGAGAAGGCAAAATAGGAAACCACAGGGAGAGTCCCATCAATTTCCACTCATGAAAGCTGCTCAACAGCTTGCAGAACATTGACTTTTTTCTTAAATGGCTGGCTGAAATTATGCTAAGGTAACCACACGGTGACCCCATAAAGCTAGTGGGGAGAGCTTACAGCAGCAAGACCTAAAGATGGGCCAGGGGAAGAGCATGAAAATTGATTGTTAACATACGGCACTGAATTGGCGTGTACAGAAAATGACACCACAGGTGTGTGGCAAATGATTCTCTGCTCACACTGCTGAAAGTAATTTGCTTCTGCTTCAGTGTGGCTTGTTTGGTTTCTACAGTGGACCCTGCAGAACGCTGTCCAGCCTGCAGAGACAGAAGAGAACAGTAAGTAAAGTAAGTAGAACCCATCATCACCTATTTGTATGGATGGATACTGAGTTTATAGGTGCAGTACAGTGCCACACGGGTGAACTGTTTAGTTATTTAACAATTATTCAAGATTGCCTTGGAACCAGGGCACTGAAGACTTGTTTTCATGTAGCTGCACAGAGCTCCAAATCAGAAAGGAAGGAGAGGAAAAGGTAGAAAAGCAGCAGGTGGAAAATTTTTAAATAATTTCCTGAATGGGAGAAAGGGAGGTGTTCCTTCAGAGAGCCTTGACTGACACTGATGCAAACAGACAGCATCGCAGTCAGAACTAGATCTTAACTTCACTGGATTGCTATCATACCCATGTTCAGATTCTCTCTCTCAAAGATGCTTTTACTCTGTCTATCTTTTGCTTTCTTGAAATAAAACAGAAAATGGTACAGGCTAGAAGTCTGGCTTCACCATCAGCCCAGCTACACAAGTTAAAGGGATGGAACAGAGCTGAGGTGTTAAGTTTTAAATTCATACTGAAGCACAATGAGAGCTGTTTGCTTTATAGCACTTCTACATTTCTCTGCGGCCAAAATCAAAAGGAGAACCCTGACTGGTCTGGCTCCTCTGGGCGGGAGACAGGGCAGGTTCTTCTCTGTCACAGGAAAAAGTGAACTGTAATTGTGAGAACAGTAGAAACTTGGTTGAAAAAGGGTCAGAGTCCAAGTAATGCCTGTGGGTCTGCTGAGAGTTAAGGAACTGAAATTGTGTGACCCAAGAGGATGTCTGGGTGTTAGGTGTTGAGGAAAGAGCTGGGCTGGGGCGCTCCTTCCAGTGGCTCTCATCACAGAGCTGGATGCTTCCCTGGGAGAGGTATCACCGTAACTGGACATCTACAGTGAGAAACAACAATGGTACCATTCTTTCTTCTGGTGCAGTGCACATTCGCTCTGCTTGAACACTAGGCTGTACCCAAAGCCTTTGTCTCTGGGCAGCAAAATCTTTTTGTGTGGATCAGTCAGACCTCCATCCTCCAACCAACCTCATAGGCCTAATTCTTTCTCCCTTCTCTGCTCTTTTTTACAGAGAAGTTGAGAAGTCTGCATTGGTGGTGTCAGGATACCAACCAGGGATGGTTCTGTACCCATCCCTACACTTACTTATGGCCTAAGGTGGTGCAAATGAAAAGGTCTTTACCAGTTTTCCACCATTCTTTTAATAGTGGAATTTATTAATTATGTATTTATTGGTGCAATTGGCATTAAGAAATGGGCCCAGGTGAATGCTTAGCACATCACGGCACACTGATGCGACACGGCAGTACATAGTGCTGCATGAGCTTTCCGTACGCATGGGTGCTCGCAGGGCAGAGCTCCCGTTGGCCTCGATGGCAGCAGTCCCTCCAGGCTGGAGCAGGACCCTGCTCGCCTGCTGGAGGGCCCAGTGTAAAAATGTAATGATGACCTTTAACAGCTAATTGCCACAGCATGCCCAGAGGGAAAAGTGTCTTCAGCAAGTCATGTGTGCAGTGTCAGACTTAGTGAGGCAGCCACCAGTCTCTGTCTTAACAGCAGGGAGAACCCGCCCGTAGACTTACATCTGCCATAACAGAGAGTTAGAATCTAGCATCCCTCAAACGTACAATTTTTAATAAGAAACTGTCAAGCAGCTTTTCTCCAGTCCTCCCCATTGGGTCACAGCTGTATCCTGCTTTCCACTCTTACATATTTTCAGTATTTCCAGACAGTTACAAGTCCCTACTTCTGTTACGTTCGCCACTCGTGACTATAATTATCAATTTTCTTGTAGGCTGTAGAGATCTAAAAAGTTGTATATGTTTGTATATAGAATATTCTATATATAATATATATATATGTAATGTATATGTTGTATAAGTTTGGTAGTGCACACTGTTAAACGCTTTCTATTGAGATTTATCATGTATGTGAAAACAACTTCACTTAAAAATGCCAATGAGGGAGGAAGAGCTCTTGCCTGGTTATTTATTGTGAAACGAGGGGGAGTGGGGGATTTCCAGAAGGCCAGACCAGGGCACTGCTGAACAACACAGTGAAGACACAGTGCTCAGAGCCACGGTCACAGCAGGGTGCTGTAATGACGGGACACTGTCACTGTGCACTGAAATCACATGCTTTCACCTTTCCACTAAGAGCACCACCTACACCTCGCTGTATTTCCAACAGCATAATCCTCTGTTACAATAGATCAGAACACCTGGAAATGTTTGTTCCATGTGAAACACTTTTGTTCAGCTGAATGCCCTTCTCAGTCCCATCCTTTTTTCCAGGAGAGCCTCTCACAGCCACATCCCCATCCCTGATGCGCTCAGCAGCAGTACCCATACATCTGGGTTCAACCGATTGTATTCACGTGTGTTCAGAGAGCTGCACACAGACTGAATATGCAGAGAAAATACATGAAATCAGATTATTTGTATGCTTCCTGAGTAGGCAAGCCTCTAGTGAAGTACAAGCTGTTCTGTTAAGAAACCAAATCCATTCAATGGAGTGTTAACCTTCAAATGCTGAGTGAAGATGAGATGAAGGAAAAAGTGACAACTGGGTTTTGTTTCGTGTAATTTTCTCCCCCCCCCCACAGTACTCCAGTGCACTGTTTACATCCATTAAACCCCCCCTGTATTACCACTATAGCTTCCTATGTGAACATTTAACAGAAATTCTGTGTGCTGCATGTGTTGTATAAAATTATCTCGTGTAGAAGTTCTCCAAGACAGTTTCCTGAGCCCTTTTACAGAAGCCATTTTACACTAGAATGTATTATATTACAAAATACTTTAAAAAATCCAAGAAAATAGTGCAGCTTAGATCAAAGCTGTGCTACACCTCAGGGCTCCTCCATTTATGAACTGGGTATAATGTAAAGGAAGCAACCCCCCTCGCCCCAAGTTCATTTTGTTACACCCATTGGTATCCTGGCACCTATACGTCATTTTCCTTAACCTGAAAGTGAATTCAAGCACAGTGTATTTCAGTATGGAATGCTTTTTCTGCTTTGGCATTGGCTCAGTATGAACATACTCTCTCTCATTGAGAAGCCATGTGTGTCCACTTGGAGTCAGCACTTCACCTTGGTGCGAGAGGCACATAAAATCCCTGTTTCCATTCATGTGCTTTGTTCCGTGATTAAATCAACAGCTCCAGCATTGTACTTTTCTAAATAGCAACCAGCACTTGGATTTGATGTCATTTTGGTGGACAGTCTTGTGGGTTTAACAATCACACTTCCCCCGCAGGAGGGCAGACTGGGGTGAGCCACACGCACTGTGCTAACCCAGTTCTGTTCCCACGGGTATTCCAGGGCAGCTCCACAACAGGAAACCTGCAGCAGCTTTAAACGAAGCTGTTTTGAGTTTCCAATTTAGGAGAATTAAAAAGAGGGAAAGAAAATAAAGGAAAGAATTGCTAACTGGCTGGTGTAGATCTCTCTTTTTCTTCCCCTAATATATTCTTTGTGGGGGGGTTCAAAAAAAAAAAAAAAAAAGGGGGGGGGGGGGGAGGTTTGCACAGAACATTTGGATGGAGTTTACACTGCTCACTTACTTAAGAACACGCAGAATCCTACAGCAGCTGTTGCTGAGATCAGGACAGCCCCATCCCTTCCTCTGACAGTTCAGGAGGAGTCACAGCCTGAACCCAGGCAACACTTGTGCTTTACAAGTTGCTCATGAGCATCAACACCCATCCCTGGAAATATTAGCCTCGCTGATGGACTTCTCAGCCAAGTGCCCTTTGTGTCGCTTCCACCATGGGGTGAGAACAGTCCCATTCAGGCTGACCTCTCAGCAGTGCAGAAGCATGCTTGTTTAAGGCCACTTAGCCAGCAATGTGATTCAGCTGCTTTGCCAGGAGAGGCTCAAAAATAACAGCCAAAGCTACCATGCTTCCATTCCAGTTCACCTTCCACATTCCAGCCACAGATTTAGAGGAAAAAAACAGCAGGAAAAAATTCTACAACTCCCAGTAAAATGAGAATAGAATGGGAGAAAAGCAAAAGGATGGAGCCAGATCAGAGCATTATGCTGGCTTTTGTCATCCACCTGTCTTCCTCTGCTACTCTATACAGGAAAGTACAGAGCACTTTTATTAGGCAGCACTGCCAGGAGAGCTTGGTCAAAGCAAGCAGAGCTAAACAAGGTTGCTGTATGCATATGAAGAAAGTCCCTCAGGAGCTGTATCAGCTACTAACGGGAGCTGTTCCTGATGATACTGACTCTGGGAAGTTCTGCCCTGCACTGAAAAGGAGTTCAGTGGCAGGATGAAATGTGAGCCATTTTGATAGGAAAGTGGATGTGGACCAGGTAGAACAAGACTGCTCAATAGGTCATGGGAATGGGCTGCCCATGTGAGAATCTGGTGCATATGGGGGTCACACTGAGTGAAGACAGTGCAGCCCTGGTGATTGCAGCTGTTTGTTGGCACTGGACCCTATCCCTGTTGGCAGCTCAGCACCCAGGAAGACAAAGAGGGACCTGCACTCACTTAAAGTACACGCTCCTGAGCCAGAGAAAAGCCACTTCCAACCAGGCCTCAGCCCACTGCGGGGTGCAAGGGGAGACACAGGCAAAAATATGTAAATAATGCACATAGCCAACCTCTTCCTGGCTCACCTACCAACTTCAGAAATTAATTTTCAGCACTGTTCTCAGCAGTGCCTCAACTTACCTAAGTCCTGTTTTGCTTCCCGTGCTCAGGGGATTCAATGAGACTCATTGATAGCTGAAGACTAATCAGAACGAAGGGATGTAAATAGCAGCAATCAGGCAGCAGCTCAGAACCAGTTGTGCTATCATGACTCAAACGCAGCAGCTGCCTCACAGAGCGGTGGCCACTTTTATCTCCCCATTTGCTCCAAATTACTGCGTAATTATAACGAAGTCATCAAGGCTGTTTATCCAAACGAGTTCAGTTCGGTGTCAGTCATTCCATTGATCAGCATCCCCATCCGGGGGGCTTGCTGAGAACCACCTTCTGAACTCCCACAGGCAGCCTGCAGGAGGGGAATGCTGCCATGTGCCAGACAGCAGCTCAAATTACAGAGGCTGCAGCCAGGCCTGAAATCCAGCACAGGTGCGTCACCACACGACACTCAGGAACAGGAACTCATCAGGCCGTGTGAATCAGTAATGAATCCAACCCAGCATCGATAGAGGCAGAGAACACAAATGGTCTGACACCGGGGGGCCGTGGTTCAGCTCTGGTAATAACAAAGCTTTAATACGCCCAGAATAGAAAGGAAGCGACTGCCGATCAAATGAATGCCATGGATAAAGAGTTCAGCTATCAGGTGACAGACGTGGTGGAAAACCGCCATGCAGAGAGGGCAGAAAGGAAACAGAAAAATCTCAATGTAAAGTGAAGAAAAACATAATCAGAACAGGCAGGCGGGTCAGCTCAGTGCTGGGAAGGGCAGTGGGGCGCTGCTGCTTAGTGCCTGCCTCCACTGCATGGCACACAGGTCCGTTACGGTAGGGGCAACAGAGCACTGGCACAGGCTGCCCAGAGAAGTTGTGGAGTCTCCTTCTACGGAAACGTTCAAGACCCACCTGGATGCCTACCCACGTGACCTATTGTAGGGTACATGCTTCAGCAGGGGGGAATGGACTTGACATCCTGAGGTCCCTTCCAACCCCTGCAATTCTGTGATTGTAATGCTACAATGGGGTGGAAAGTGCCACAATAATAGCAGGATGGCAATGACTTTGGCTACAGCAAAGGAGAATGAGCCCAAATGCAGCAGCCACGGAAAGAAAAGAAAGGAGTTGCTTACCTTCAGAAGGCCTCAGGTAGGCAGGGATCTCCAGCAAGAGATACCCTTACCTCCCCTACCAACCCTTAAATGAAGTCTGGGAAGGGCTGGATCCTGCCTCCATCCCTTCCAGTCACTCAGGTACTCATGCACCTGAGCTCCCTTGGGTTGGCCCTGCCTTCCCTTCCAGGTGCTCAATCACTGCTTCAGGCCATAACTTAGCGTTTTTGCTACAGTGATTAAAGCCCAGGATGTAGCCTGTGCACGAGCCCCATTAACACCTTTTGAAACTCACCATTCTCATGAAACAAACCTTCGTGCCCAGCACTCCTGATGTCAGGATAACAGCTGCACCAAAACCACTGTATCTCAAGTTCAAAGCTCCAGCATGCTCTCAGGCTGCTCAAAGTCAACTGCACAGCATCTCCGGTCTGCTTATAAAGGAAACTTCAAAAGGATGCTTCTGACAAAGGATCCAGCAAAGTTCAGAAATGAAAGGATAGTAATTAGGGGCTGGAACATTTCTCAGAGAAGGTAAGTGCAGAAAGATAGAGGTTGTTTGCACCAAGAAAGTGCTGCAGATGAGAAGACATGGTACAGCAATTAGAGATAAAGAGGATGGCAGGAGGCACTTGTCCTTCCTTTCTTCTAACATATATAACAGCCACACAATGAAAATCATGAATTCAAGGTGAGGCATTTATAAAGTTAACAAAAACAGCTGAACTTGTACAGTCCATGCAACAATGTGGAAGGGAAATTAAACCATGTGATGTGAGACTTAGCCAAAGCAGAAGGTGTTAACAAGCAGTGCCACCACACATGGGCAGGTCAGTTCTCTGACAGCTCCTCCCTCACTTGGTCTGAGGAGTACGTGTGCCAGCAAACCTTCCTGCCTGACCAGAGTCAGAGACATGGAAGCAGAGCACAGGGTGAGAGCCAAGCAGCTCTCAGCAGGCCACCAACATGAGGCTTCCTCGCAAGACCAGTCTCTGCACCAAGAGCCACAGCTCACACCCAACACTCAGAAAAATTCCAGTAACACAACCATCCTCAAACACCAGCAAGGGGCTCACTTAAGCTCACCAAGCTGAGATGTTTTTCTTATTTTTCTTCACTATTTAAAATGAGCGCTTTTGCTGGAGATCTTGTTAGGTACAAGAGTTCACACGCTGTCTCCAGTTGTGCTCACTGTGAGCACTGCACAGCTGTTCCATGAGAAACGCAGCCAGCTGAAAGCCACCTCCTGCACTTCAACATCAGCAGCAGAAAGCAATACAGAACACTCCTAGCAGATGGCTGCAAAATTCAATGTACAAACACACTGATATTCTATTTTTTTTGTCCTATACACAGTTACACATAAAAGCTTCCAAATAATCTTTGTTTTAATTAAATAATCCTGTTCATTTCATATGTAATAAATTCATTAGGCTTTGGACTTTGTTTTAAACTACAAGAAAAATTCATTTAAATACTGTGCTTTTAGCAATTAATATTTTCCACAGGTCCACATACACGTCTCAGCACCATCTGACCTTTGGAAGGCTCAGCATGGTGAATTCATAGCAGCTTCCACGACCCGGTTCAGAAGACAGTTCATAGTGATGACCACAGAAACACAAGCAGGAGGCCTGCCACTGCCTGCCGGTGTGCTGGGCCTTGCCCTGAGCAGCTCACGGTGTCTTCCAAAAACAAGAAAGCCATGTATCCCTTCTACAGCTCCAGGTCCTGCAGGTCTCCCCAGCTCGGTCCAATTTTCACTTTAACATTCAGTTTTACTGAGAGTTTCACTGCATTTTCCATCTCATGCTTGACAATCTGAGCTACCTGCAAGAAAACACACAGTGAGTGTTGCGGCACTGCGTAGGAACCCAGCAGCTCAGTGATCTTTCTCTGTTGGTAACTGCAGTGGTCAGGAATCTGAAGCTCTTCCGTGCATTTGTTGGCACTGACTTGCCACTGATGGAAATGGAAAGAAACATTTTAATCCTGATAAGGACTTATGAACTGGGAAGCTGTTTAAAACAAATAACATTTTATGCATTGCAGAGTTGGGACTGGTTTCACATTGTTTAAAATTACTTTAAAAAGAATAACATAAAAAAAGCATAATTCCCATTGAATGCTTCATAGTTCTGCACTGTCCTCTTCCACTCAGCTGCATAACTGAGCATTTCATGGAGTCTAAAAACAGCAGTGTACAGAAAGCAACACACAAAAAATAAACCAGAGGCAAAGAGACTGAAGAGCTGCATTCCTCCTCCTTTCAGAGTGAGAGGCAACCTGTGAAACAAACAGTACAGACTGCTGGGAAATACAGGTTGTAGAGAAACTACATAGATTTGCCGTCAGTTTGGTTGTGGCGACTCCAATCTGCTGCCCTCCAAAGATATTTCTAAGAAAATCTTCATTTAGGTACACCATTAGGGGCCCAGAAGATATTTTTGCTCTGAACTTTCTGGATTGTATGAGGCCAGGTATTTTCCCCACATTAAATAGCTGTCTTGGACCAAAGGCCCACAAGGAGCCCAGCCTGACCTGTTTGCTTCTATGAGTGATTTTTTTCATCCACACGCATCCCATAAACCACAGCTGAGTAAGAAGCGGCTCTGAAATAACTGAGACTCATCTCAGACAGGGACTGCTGTGTCTGCGAGAGCTGTCCAAAATTTCCAGACCGTCAGAGCTTTTCATCCCTCACAGGTGCCCACAGGAGAAATTACCCTGTAAGATTTTCATAGAAATTTTGCTGGGGAAGGGACAAGGGATGCTGAGAAGACCGTAGCACATACACTTACAACGGCATTAAGAAGCAGAGGGAGATTTGTCTTCCAAAATCTACACCCTTACCATATTTCATAATGTTCCTGATAACCTAGAAAAAGCCTTTGAAACAGGATATAATTCAGTACAGACAAGTACAGAGAATGAGGAAGTAGAACAGAAAACTAGGGTAGAAATAATCTCCTGTTCAAAAATAGGATGAAAAATAATCATCCAGCAGGAGATAAAAGGGGTTATCGGAGATTAAAAGCTGAATAGAGCCTAAGTAAGGCATACTGTTGTGAGAAAGAAAGCAAATACAATTCTGGGATATGGAAAAAGAAAATGTTGCTTGTGTGAATACACACGGATCAATTTTCCACTCTATTGAAAACCATGGCAGGTTTGATTAAGAGCTGGGAGCAGTATTTCAAAAGAAACGTGAACCCTACAGAGGGAACTGAGAACAGCAACAGGCCCAGCACTCCTGCACAGCAAGGTACACAGGATAACACTGCTGCCCTTACAGTAAGTGCCATCATTCTACAGAAGACAGCTGTAGAGATGCAAGAACCTGCAGGGTGGGGGCTTGGGGAAGCTGACGGGAAGAGACAGGTCATGCACCAACCCTAATCTGGGGGACTCTGGGCTCTTAATTTCCTGTACATTAAACAAGCGTCACCACTTCCAGTGTTCTCAATGGCCAGCTAAAACACACTGGGAAGAACACTTGCCAATTTACACGCATCAAAACGATGATGGTGGGATCAAGTAGGCAGTTAAAAAACATCTAGAAAGCACCTAGCCTTTGATTCCCAATCTAGCCCACAATTTAATATTCCTTCCTGACTCCTCCTTGCTGAAATCAGCTCAACAGGTTGGAGGTCGAGCCACTTTCTCCCATTTTGGTAATACTCTGATCATCTTGCTGTCATGATGAGCTCTGAAAGCTCCCTCCTTCCACTCTGACATTCTCCACAGACTATAAAAGCCCTGATATCTCATACTTTTCATACGTTTTGCACAAGGAATCACAGAATTGCAGGGGTTGGAAGGGACCTCTAGAGATCATTGAGTCCAACCCCCTGCCAAAGCAGCTCCCTAGCCCAGGTTGCACAGGTAGGAATCCAGGTGGGTCTTGAACGTCTCCAGAGAAGGAGACTCCACCACCTCCTGGGCAGCCTCAGTGCTCCGCCACTCTTACAGGCATTATCCCAATTTGGTCTTCTAAGAGAAGCAGGCTAGCTCAGATAGAATGCAAACGAAAACCAAAGGATCACTTGCATTGTTTTTCTCCCAAATTATTTGCAAGGATACTCTGTGGACTGTAACATAGATATATGGGAGGATATTTTTAGTTTTTCTTAGTGCATTTTTGCAGCTGAAAATAAGCTGGAGCCAGCATGAAGCATGTGACCACACTGACTTGTCTGAATACAAATTACTATTGCAGCCAGGAGACATATGATCTGCAGTGCAGTAAAGTTTTGATGCCAGCAAGATGAAAAAATCACCAATACAGCAACCAAGTTATGCTCACATTTTACTAAAAAAATGCTTAATGGGCATGGAGGTGATGAGTTGATGGTTGGGAGTAGATAATCTTAGTGGCCTTCTCCAACCATAATGGTTATATGATTCAATGATGAGTCTACGAAAAGGACTTATTAATTCAGGCCCTACTTTGACTGAGGGCTTGAGTGGGGTGGATTTCAAGAGATCCTTCCCAACCTATATCTTTTCACTAGAGGAAAACTCTAATGGTGCATCTGAATGGAGAGCAGGCAGTATTACCACAAAGAAGGCCCTTTCTGGCCCTGTGAGCAATTAAATGAAGAATTAGGAAGAAGTACATTGTTGCTTCAGTAGAAGGAAATCTTGAAAAACTTGCAAGCTCAATCTGGAACACAAATGGAAAGTCTGGGAAATATGTCTTGGGTACACACCCTGTTCTATTGGATTGCCCTGAGAATCAATTCTCTCATTTCCTTCAGAAATGAGAAACTAGTAATAACTGCCCTTGAACTAAAGGCTGTTACTGAAAAAAATATTAAACAGTGAGTAATATAAATAAATAATACGAAAATACTGGCCCCATTTCTTCTGGGGATACCGTGTCAACTTGAACTCAGTGTCTAAAGATGTGAAAGCCTATATTCTAGAAGGATTTTAGTTCTCTACAAAATGAGAATTAGGAGCCTTTTCATGTCTGTGACAGCCTGCCTGGACTGAAGTAGCAGTTGTCTGACAGGAGCTGGTAAAATGAACAGAATCTGGGATTGAAGAGAAAATATTAAACGCCTTAAGAAAATTGAAAAATATTGCTGAGACCAGTCACTGCTGCTGTCTCTGCTTGCCACTGGGATGCTGTCTTCTGTCATCTGGAATGCATATGAGCAGAACAAAACAGGAGGACACTCCAAAGATGCAAGAGCACACCCTGGGAGCCTCCCTGGATTTGTGCTCAGGACTTGGACTAACAATTCTGCCAGCATGCAGCTGAGAGGCTCACTGCTGAGCGCTGTCAGACACCAGGATGCACAGGCAAAGAGCATACACAGACATACACGCACATGAAAAGTACCTTAAGTCCATGCAGCACGTTTCTTGTATCTACTATGCTGCTAACCCTAACAATCTTACCAGAAAGATAGGTACGCAGAGAATGAGGAAACAGTACCAAATGCAGAGATCTCCTTTCCCTACATAGGATACAAATTGCAGCCATATGAACACATGTACTGAGTTAGGCAACAGAAGACAAAGAGAATAAGGAGAGAGGCAAAAATACATCCAAACTCAGGAAGCTTCCAGATGAGAAATACTTTCCCCTGCAGCTACCAATAGTACTAAGCTATTTCACTCATGTCTTGAGGAGAAGCTAGATGAACTGATCCAACAGGCACTGGAAAAGAAGCTATGAACTTCAGTCACAGGGATGGTTCAAGTCTGAAAGTAAAGGAATTAAGGATATAAACAATTTTTTAACCAATCTCTTTCACAGGCTCTTCAGCACACAACAAGGGAAGATCCATCTTAATTAAGTCTTGTTTAAGCATCGTAATGCTGTTAGATAGCTAAAAAAACAATGCATAGCTCTACCTGGATCACATCATCTTCTGCAACTTCATAGAGGAGCTCATCATGGAGCTGAAGGATAAAGAAACCTCCACTGATGGGATGCAGCATCTCTCTGTTTCTCTTCCTTGACAGCATTCCTACGTGGGTGAAGAGCACAGTTTGTTAGATACCACCAAACAAAAGCATGGTTTTGTAACCAAAAAACCTTCACACATTCCTAATGCTAAGAACAACACAAAAAACAAACGAAAAATCGCATGTCAATGGATAAAACCAGAAAATTTTTCAATCCTGTCAATATTTGTACAACTACTGGGGGAAAAAATGTAAAATGAAAAGCATTTTAAATACAAATATTTCAGCCTTAATTTGTAAAGATGTGAATCAGAACAGAAACAAGAGGCAGTTGCGACTACTGAACCATCTGTTTTAAAAGTAAATTTTGAACAAAACCAGACCAAATTTAATCAGAAATTGGTCTATAATGTCCTCTCTGGCAATGAACTGGGATCCTGGTTTTTCCCTAAAAATCATTTTATGGCTAGTTAAAAAACACAGTAATGTCCTCCTAAAAGCAGTTATCTGAAACTGTAGCTATTACTTCTGATTTAAAATTATAATAAAAATTAATAAGCTGTTTTTGAATTAGGTGGTAAGCAGCTGACAAAAAAAAAATAGTATCCTTCACACAGACCTTATGGGCTCTTTATGGGCTTGAGTGCACCCTCAGCAAGTTTGACAATGGCTCAAAGCTGAGTGGTGAAACTGACATGCTAGAAGGAAGGGCTGCCATCCAGAAGGACCCCAACAAACTTGAAAGGTGGACCCATGTGAACGTAATGAGGTTCAACATAGCAAAGTACAAGGTTTCACACCTGAGTTGGAGTAATTCCAGATACGTATTCAGACTGGGAGAATTTCTTGAGAGCAGCCCTGCAGAGAAGGACTTGGAAGTCCTGGTGGATGAAAAACTGAACATGAGCCAGCAGTGTGCTCTTGCAGCTTGGAAGGCCAATGGTATCCTGGGCTCCATCAAAAGAGGGGTGGCCAGCAGGAACAGGGAGGTGACTGTCCCTCTCTACTCTGCCCTCATGAAGCCCCATCTGGAGTACTGTGTCCAGGTCTGGACTCCCCAGTATGAGAAGGATGTGGAGCTGTTGGAGAGGGTCCAGAGAAGGCCATGAAGATGATGAGAGGGCTGGAGCACCTCCTCTACAGAGATAGGCTAAGGGAAATGAGCTCGTTCAGCCTGGAAAAGTGTGCAAGGAGACCTTTTTGCAGCTTTACAGTATGTAACAGGGGATCATAGAAAGGAGGGGAATCAACTTTTTACTCAGGTAGACAGAGATAGAACTAAAGAGAATGGTTTTAAGCTCAAGGAAGGAAGGTTTAGATTGGATGTCAATGGGAAATTCTTCACAGAGAGAGTGGTAAGGTGCTGGAACAGGCTGCTCAGAGAGGCTGTGGATGCTCCATCATTGGAGGTGTTCAAGACCAGGCTGGATGGGGTCTTGGGCAACCTGGTCTGGTACCTGGAGGTTGGTGGCCTTGTCTGTGGCAGGGGAGGTTGGAACTCAATGATCCTTGGGGTCCCTTCCAACCTAAACCATTCTACGATATGATTCTTATTTGCCAAAAGCAAGAGAGAACAAACAGTTCCATGGCAAAAGTTGAATGCAAACAAAAAACCTAACACACTCAAAAGTTATTCATTTTGCAGGTTAGCTAAAGGAGGACTGCAGTTCACAACTACAGTAGGGGTTTCACTGCATGTTCCTTACATAAACCTCACACTCAAGACTGCTGCTTCAAGAAGTCACATGACACAGCACACATCTCTGAAGGGAGAGGAACCTACAACTTGCTCAAAGGGAATCCTTTCAGGTTCTTGAAGTAGCTTGTGTTATGAAGGAGGAAAAACTCTCTCAAGGGTTTCTACTCTCCCTCCTAGTTACTCTCCCTGGTGGCCAAAGACTGCCAGCTTCTGCCTCTGGAGAGGTAAGTTACTGTAGGTGCATGCTGACTGTCTGTAGCAAACCTCTGAAATCTGCCTCCCTAAAACAAAGCTCCCTGAGATTTTGAAAAGTTTGAGAATTAATTATTTAGTTTTCCTTCTCATGCTCACAAATCATTATTCATATTAAGTCAGCTTCTTGCTTTGGGCTGAAGCATAGAGCTATCAATGAAACATAGCATTCTGTCCCTTATTTCTTTCTAAAAATATATGATTGATGAAGAAAACACTGTCTACATTACACATAAAAAGTCCTCACAGCACTCCTCTGGGAATGAATACCCCAGCACAGCTTTTCTGTTTGCAGCCACAAGAAATTTATGCTGATAATTGCTTCGTTATACTACCATTGTGGAGCCTCTGTACATCAAAGGTCAGTGAATTCCAAACTTAATTCTAACAAAAGAAATACATATACTTATTTGTGGAACTAGAAGTTGTTTCACTCTCTTTTCACTGCTTTTGAAGCCTGTATATCTGCTCAGTTTCTTCTTTCTACTTTTGAATAAATCTGTAGCAGTGACAGAATTTGCAACATCTACTTTGAGGCAAAATGGGGTTTCTAAAATGATCACAGTATTTTCTTTACTATGTCTGTTGAACAGACGTTCTTTCTAGCTCCTTACAACTTCTTTGCCCGTTAAGCACGCTCTTATTACTGTCAGGAAACAAAATTTGTCTCCCACCTAAGCCAAAGCCCCAAAGATTTTATAGGCACTATTTTTTTTCTCATTACTATCACCAGAAGTTTTACTTTAGAGTGCAAGCAAGAGGTAAGTATACCTGTCTTATCTCTTTGGAATGAGTGCTCCAGATGTCCATGGGACTTGGTCACAGAAGAGAGAGCTTCCAAGCGTCTCTGAATGTTCACGGTGGCTGTTTTGACAATGTCGGCAGCAGATCCCTGAACAGTTGTGTTCACAGCCTGGCGCTCTGCCTAAACAAAAATATTTTTCTCCAAAACCCACCCAAAACTAAATGCCACATGTACTTCATTAAAAAAATCAAAAAATAATCAATATATGACCAAGTTGAGGCACAGTAAAACCTGCAGAGTTCAATATATCTGCTTGAGACATTACAGACTAACTTCTTGCACAGTACTTCTCCAGCTGACTGAGAAGAGCAGTATAGCCGCATAATTAAGATGCATTGTTGGCTTCAAGGGCAACAACCTGTAAAGCCACAAGCCACAAGAGCAAGAAGGATAGCACACATGGTCATGGGCTGTCATGAGAACCAGAAAAGTCTCCCACATAATCCAAGTTCCATGACTATCTTTAAAACTGTCAGGAATGGATAGTGATCAGTTTTACTGCACTAACCCCTAGTTGCCAGACCATCACAGCTCTGCAAAACCACAACAGACCACACAATGGCAGGTTTTCCACACAATAAAACTCCACCAGATCCCTCCTCAGACAAGAAAACTGTATTCAGAAGATCTCTGTCTCAGTTTAGAACTGAAATGTGTGCAAAAAGTTATGAGGAAGCTGAAATAAAAGTGAAGATAATTCATGAATTGGTCTTTAATAAGATTTTAAAGAATAAATCAAAGTTGAACAGAAGGTACGTCTACAAAGCTTCACCTTGAAGTACCCTTCCGATTAAACAGACAAATAATCTCAAAAAAAAAAGTTTGAAATGTCTCCTGGTTTCACTATCAACTCATTGGAGTACAAACTCCCCCGCCCTCTCTTTGTTCCACTCAGGTCTTTAATTCCACACATCCTGACTCAGCTTCCTACTGAGAAGTGCTATGCTTCCTCCCCACTGAAATGCCAACACCTCTCCAGGAAGTCAATCACTCTTACTGAAGTGCAGAGCCAATGACAGATGTGTCCAAAATGACCTTGAAAAAAATAATGCCAGTGTGTAGGCATACACAAAGTAAATATTTATTTAAAAAGTCAGGGCAATTTTCCTTTCAGGGGAATAAAAGAATAAATACCCCAAAACGTAGGACTGTAAATCCCCTTTCTTCAATTGCTGAAGTCATGTAACATGCAAAGACTGCTGAGTGGGAACAGACAGTCTGAAGAGTTAAAATGCATCACAATGTGGAGGCTTTTTAAAATCATGTCCACTTATATCAATAAATTACTCACTCCTTTTCCACTGTGGGAGTTCTGAAGTGAGGCACAGCGATGACAGCTGCACACCGAGTCACAGAAGACTTACGTCAAACAGATCACGACAAAAGCTTTGTTATTTGCAGAAGAACCGGGGGAACAATGAAGTAAGTGACAAGTGGAAGGTCACAAACGAATTGGCTCAGACCCTCTAAAATGTAGTTATGGATAATCTGCAGAAATTTAACACCAAAAAAAGTGAAAACACTGCACCCAACTTACGTGAGCTTTACTGTAGGGATCTGAATCTCTGATAGCTGGCAGGTATCTCCGTCTTCCCAGGATCGTCTGCACAAACCCATCTCTTCTGCAGTTCCTTACTGTCTCCTTCAAGAATTTCTGAATACCTGTAAAAGGAAGATAAAGTTTTCATTAACACAAGTTGATTAAGTTGACTACTACAACAGATGCTTCACGCTGATTCCTCACTGGGTTAAATGAAGGATTTCTGGGAAGCTCAAGCAGCACATTTTACATTTCCTTTAGACCCTGTCAGTGAAGGAGACAAAACGATCACTCATTCAGCCTATTCTCAAACTCTGCTGGGAAACTTATCTAAAGGTGTATGAGGTAGAATAGAATGCATAGAGTCAGGATATCTGGCTGTGCCTAAGGAGGTAGGAAGTAATTTCTGCACAGTGGCCAGGCACAGAAGGTCATACACATACTACTGGTAATGGAGAGGTCAGGACCTGGAGCTCCAGTGGAAAGATAAGTGGCAGAAAGTGGGTAAAGTTGAAAGCAGAAGTCAGAGCCCTTGATGACTCAGACTGGCTGCCTTCAGACTGTCACTTCAGATTCTAGGATGAAAAGCTCACCCACCTGTGCTCTGCAAGGGAAGGAGTCAATCCATCAAACATGTTAAAAAGAAACTTAGGTCAAAGAAAGTTGAGATGCAGAAGAGCCCCTTTCATTGCAAATTCAGGTAACAACTACATTGAACTGGAAAAAGTTAACTTCAGCTACTTTCCAAGGCTTTCAAAATGTAAAACATAGAGGGAACTATTCAAGATCAAGACTGGCAGCATTAGTCAGTTCATTAGGTATGTAATTTAGCAACAGCAATGTATAGAAGTGAAAATTCATAGGAACTGAAATTACAATATATGCTCTTCGTATATTGCAAAGTTTGTGCAATTGCACACTGTCTTTGAAGGACAGACTATCCAGAAATTACTGAAGACTAAACAGACTCAGCATTTGCCTCCTAAAGAAACAAATCCTGAATCTTGAAAACATACTTATCTTGTTAATTTCTAAGTTCTATGATTATAGCTAGCTGTATCTCAGCCCCTTTGCCCTCCATGCATTTTATGATAGTAGCTGTACTCTACCTATAGCTTTCCTAAAAATTAACGTGCCACTTCGTAAAAAAGACATTACTGCATTTCTATTATGGGACAGTTACTCTGAACAGCTGGATAAGAACATAATCGTTTTAAGCAGTTTAAAATTCAATGAAATCAGAAGACAAAAATAGAAGAGATTACTAATTATATTTTAAAATTGTAAATGTGATATGAAAGGACATTACACATCCCTTAAAACTGTATGTTTTAATAAAGAAAAGAGTGTTTCTTATTCATAAAGTTGAGACCTTTAAAATTAATCCCGAGGGCTGATAAATGTAACCATTAAGTGCAGTAACCAGATAACTGTGAATAAAACACAAGTACAGAGTAAAACATTACGGAAAACCAAACTGATCTGTTCCTACATTGGACTTCTGCAAAATGAAAAGGTTTTTTTTTAAAAAAAAAAATGGAGTAGTGGGAGAGCAAAGACAAATTTAGGATTTAAAGAGACATGGAGTGAAGGGATTTAAAAACAGAAAACCAACCTAGCAAGAAAAAAAAAAAAAAAAAAAGAAAGAAAAAAAGCTCCCAAACAGTCTTATCCTAACCTGTGTATCTTGATTTGAAGGATTCGATGTAACTGGCAGCTTCACTGTCATCAATGCCCATCTGCTCACCTAAAGATTTTGCTCCTATTCCATAGATGATTCCGTAGCAAATCTGCCAGAGGAGAGGGCAAAGAACCATAATGATGTGGTGTGCCATGCAGAGAAAAACAAGCCAAAACAAAATGTGATTCACTGAAAGACAAGTGTATTATAACACGGGCAAGGATTCAGGAAGAGAGACTACCACTAAGCGCAGCCATTTCTTCTCCCTTTCTCCACCCTCATCCCCTAAAACTCAGACAGCTCCAGCTGAAACTTACCAAGAGCAGCAGGACTTTCCAAGCAATTATTGTACAGTCACAGCCAAAGTCAAACAGCAAATCATATTTCTGTGCCTCCCAATGTTTTGAATACCAAACCTTTCTGCCCAGAAAGCTGATGATTTTTTTTTTTTTTCCTAAAATACACCTGCTTAGCTTGTTGCCTGGTGCTGTCTCCAACAGCTTCAGAATCAATCATCTTCCACTCTGCTGCAATACTCTTAAAGACATCGGTACCCCTGTTCAAGGCTTCAATGAGTTGACAGTCACGAGACAGATGAGCAAGGATCCTCAACTCAAGCTGAGAATAATCAGCAGCCAAGATAAAGCCACCTGAAGTCAACAAATTAGGACAAATCATTATTTTATAAATTACTCCAACAATGTTCCAACCACACAACTCTCCATCTCCTGAGAAGCAGAAGGTCTGAATTGCATTTTCTTGACTGTTGACATTGTTTATGCCCACATGCGCAAGTGCTAATAACCACAGAACTTCCTTTCATTTGCAGTTAACCTCACAGATGCTTACCACAGTGGAAATGACTGATGATTCTTAGGTACTTGCATCTTCTACTGTGAAAGTTATCTACAGCTATTTCTACGCAACTTCAGAGTCTGTTTTTTTGTTAATACCTTTAGAAATTAATTCTGCACCTGGTGAAAGTTCTGCTAGTCAGCAGTAGAAATAAAATCAAACCTAATAAAATCTAAAATCCATCAAATGTACCCAGATAGTTATCTGTCCAGGTGCTTGTCTAGCAGCTGATGGGAGTGCTCAACAGAGATCAGACCAGCAGGCTTGTACTGAGCCAGGGCAAGTAATGTGAAAACAGACATTAGAATAGAAAATGTTAGATGCAGTGTGTATTAAGAGTTCTGTAGACAGAATGCAATTTGTGTATTAAGAGCTCTATAAATATAACTCCTTACAAAACATGTACTCCTAAAGAGGGAATGAAGGTGCGAACATTTGAATTATAACATTAGAATATTTTACTGAGTTGAAATATTCTCCTTTACAGTCTTCCTGAGAGTGATTTTGAGAGCACACTAACAACTGCATTTGTTTCTGAAGGAAGCTACTCAGATATATACTGCCACCATCTCTTGACTCTTGATCAGATTTTTTGTTAACTACATTCCTAACAAATACCTTGCACAGAACACAGTCTGAGTGTTACCTGGGAAAGGAACAAAGGCATGACGCATGCTAACAGAAAATGGGATTCCTCTTCCTTTAGCTCTGTCTTCAGCCCGAGCATTTACAACGTTAGGCAAAATACTGGAATGCTTTCTACTTCTGTGGAGACAAAGAATCACTTTTCTTCTCCAATTTCCAAAATGCTTAAAGATGCATAATCATTTTTGCCACAAAGAAGCCATGAATGAAAACAAGGCTATAGTCTCTATTCCACAATTCATAAAAAATTTGATGATAGGAGAATTAGACAGAGGCCATATGCACAACTGAATGGAGTTACTGACTCTAAGCAGATTTAGGTGTAATTATTCCCAGTATATTCAGGGTTTAGTTCAGAAATTGGGTGATTTCACCCTAACACAGGTAAGATGAAAAGCTCCAGATCTGTGATAGATACACTCCAAAAACACAGATAAGGAGCCCTTCAGGAATCCTGAAAGTTCAGTACTCCACCCCGAGTGCCAGGTTTTCTCTCAGTATTGTTCTCCTAAGTGGAACATCTATGCTAACTGTTGATAGAGAAAGGACTCCCCTCACCCCAGCTCCATGAGTGTACATGCACAGAGCTATGCCATGAAAAAACAGAGCAGAAGTTGCAGATGACATGCTTGTAACACACTTCCTAACTGAGGACTGAGTGAAAAATTGAGGCAACCTTATTTTCCTTCTCTCAGGGTTTGCTTTATTCTCCTTGCCCCACCCTATTTGTAGCTGCAGATGGAACTGTGTCCATCACGCTGATGGACTGCACTACCAGCTAAACAGTGCACAGCCATGACACCTCTCTTTCCATCAGACACCAGTCTGCCAGCCAGTCCATTGTGTCCTTCACTGGAAGTCCAGTCAAAGCCCTTTATCAACCTTTGAAATTTGAGTCAGAGGCCTCAGCAATGAGTTTATCAACATGAAAAAGATATCTCTGAGATCCAACCTAATTCCAGGAGAGCAAAGTGTGAAAGACATCATCCGCTCTTCCTTTGGACACTCCTTTTTTTTCTTGTTCCTTGTCTTTTCAGAGATGGTAGGGATCAAGATGAAGGAGTGCATAAAAATCATGGAAATAAATTTTCAAAAGAAATAAAGGTGAGGTACAAAATACAGGAACTGCAGATAATAGTGCTGTTGAGTAGAAGTTCCCAATTTCTTTAGATGAGTAATGGTTTTTATCACTGTCTAATTTAGTTATATTCCTCTGGTCAGAAGATTCTTACAGCAAGAGGAAAGAGAGAATCAAGCATGGTTATTGCTAAGAAAAATGGACAGTTTGGACTCCAGTTCGGGAGGCCTATCAGATTTGGACTATAGGACAGTTTATTTTGTGCCAGCAGTCTGTGATTATGCACCTTCCCAACACAATGACTTAGCTAAGGAACATAGTTCCAGAATCCTGCCTCTCTCAAAGTTTAGAAAGGACTCCATTGCTTCAATGAGCTGCTTCTCTACAGAACCCAGCCCCCACTACAACTGTCCATCCAGCTAAGCTGCTGCAAGCAGGAGCACTGCCAGTGCTATTTGTCAAGATAACAATTCTTCCTCCATGGCTAGGTCTGGTTCCTCTTCTAGAGAAGAAGGCTGCACAGGATTCTGCTACTTCTGGGCTCTCTTCCTATGGCCTACTCAAGGTACAAGGATATAAGACACCTGGTAGGAGAAGAGAGAGAAGAACCAGACAATTTCTGGAAATTCTCACTCTTCCTGTGGGACAAAGATGACAAAAGTCACTCAGGTGACGTATGCATGACAAGAATTTTCTTCTGGAAGAAGAAAAGAAAGTGAATGGAAAGAATACCACCACCAAATATGAAGTCCCAGGGCTCACTAGCTGGTTGCCAAAAGGTGCATTTTTATATCTCACTAGATGTCCACATACTTCTAATTTTGACATCATTACATGCCAGTGAAAAGGGTTCTTGGATTAAAAAACAGATAGATTCCGAATTCTTAGTTTGCAGCCTAGGTGCTTTTGAAAGAGATGCTTTATCACATATTAAATTACTAACAAATTAAAAAATATGTATACTCATGTTCTGTGACACAGGGAAACGTGCAGCATAAAATAGCTGACCTCTCTTCTACTTCTTCTATCCAACCCTTCTTCAGAACAGCTCTTTGAAAGTTAAAGTAGATCATAACCAATTTTGTTACTTTTCAGATGCAGGCCTTCCATCCAACAGTACTGTGTGATAATACTAGTCTGATCACTACTGAGTTTCATAAATGACTATAAAAAGTAAGTAGTTACACGGGGGAACATACTATCAGTATTATTATATCTTTCATGTGTCACTGATTTTTTTTAATTTATTCCCAATAAAGTTTTTTGGTATTTATCTCCTTGAAAGTTGTAAGGGAAACACTGAAAAATGAGTCATGCTGACATGACAGCAGCCACAGGCAAAGTCAGAAAAAAGAAATTTCACAACACGACCATATTAAGATAAGGGGAGTAAACACAAGCTTTGCCAAGATCCTCCCTACCTGACCCTGGAAACAGCACGAGAATAAACACTTCCATGAGTTTGGAAGGGTGGGCTTTCCTCAACTACAGTTGGCATTTCAATCTCAAAATCTCTTGGCACATTCTGGATATTTGGCTCTGCAAAACTTATTCGACCTGAGAAGGAAGATGAGGCATAATTAAGTATAAGTCCAAAAGGAATCTCTTCAATAGGGAACACACATCTGCATTATTGTGCAAAACACGATAACCAAGTGTTTTGGGGAAAAAAAAAAAACATTAAAAAAAAAAGAAACAAAACTGAAGAAAAAGAAAAATAATTTGTGATTAATGAGCTCATACTAATTAAGGTGGATCCTGTGCCTCATTTTCTTACAACTAACAGGAAATCCCAAGATCCAGCATCAGTTCTGGGGTCAGAGATTTGCAAGATAATATGCAAGAAATAAGTGATACTTCTCACAGAACAAACAGATTTACGTAGGTCTCTCCAAAAGTAATACCTCCTATTTATTTCTGTGGAAACTACAACAGATACAGAGAGCACAATAACACTATTTGGTAGAGAAGATTCTCAGCTACAAAACACTGTTTTTCAATATAATAACCATCATTAGCCATGTATTTTTATCAGCGATGAACAAGAGCCTGCAAACCACGCTTGTAAAAGTCTGTACCAACAGAAGTGACTCACTGTCACTGTTGCCACTGTTGAAATGCACCGCCCACTTCCTCACGGTGCTCTCATCCACTGTTTGGTCTCTATAAACACTCAGCAAACATCAGTGAATGTTTATGGATGCCATTTTTTCTGTATGGAGGAATCCAGTTCCACACCCTTGCTTCTTACACGCTTCCATGTCAGATTCCATTTTGTCAGACTGCCCCACTGCTGCCCTCTGTCATGCAGCAACAACATGTAATGAAATATTGGTGGGAAGCTTCATCCTCTACTGCCATACTGCCAGCATCCTCTTCTGATGTTGTAGGCCAATGTAATAAAATAGGAGGTATTACTTTGGAGCAAACCTCTAACACATTTAGACTTTTAGGACAGTTTAATGTGAAACAGATAAATATGTATTTTCATTTGATTTCAAGGAAAAAAAAACAGGCTTTATTTCTTTACTCTTTTCCCCACAAAAACATTGTCAAAATTCAATAACAAGGAAGGATTTTGAAGATGTTTCTTTACCTGTAGCTGTGTGAGTCTGTGACACTGGGTATATCCTTTCCATTCCCAGTGCAGAATTGAATCGTTTTTCCCTCTGTAGTGGAAACACTACTTTAGAAATGGCATTGTTGATCCTTCTCCATTCCAGTATAAGTCCTGGCAATGGGTGAAGTGTCTTCAATTTCTCCAAAACATCCTTGTGGAGAGAAACACAGTTGTAATTAATTGCCTTACAAGCTTTACTGGTAAGTCTTACAGCTCTGTGGGAAGTGTCTCCTTCAGTGAGCTTCCAGTATCACTGACTTTAAATCAAATGGACACCTCTTCTACTTATACTGCCTACGCTGGACAGTGAAAACACCATAAGACACAAACAAGACAATGACCTCTCCTCAGACTTCTTGCATCCTCATCACCATTACTGGTCTGCACCAATCAATGTCACCTGAAATTAACAAAAAAGCATTGCTTCTCATGAGTCCTCTACACTGCCTCCCCTTGCACAGTGTTAATGTTTCTCCTCCATTCACTTATACATTTGTCTCCCTGTAGGAGTTGGGCAAGCCTACCCATGATAGGTGTTGGCACTAGATGACTTTTAAGGTCCCTTCCAGCTCAAGCCATACTATGACTGCCTCCTATCTGCATGCTAGGAACACATAAAATGAAGCCCTTGACCATGCTCCTTGAAAGGCAAAGTTCATCACTTGCAATGAAGGGACAAAAATCAAAAGATAACGTAATGCAAATATTTATCCAATATGACATTTTTTGTATGCAGCAGGCTCTTATTGCCTCTGCTTTTCATATCACAAAAGGAGGGAATCCCCACTTTGCTTCTGCTTCTCTGTTCTTCCACCACTAGAATACTTAAATTCTTCACTGCCACTTAAGTTTCAAAAATCAATATTTGCTTTCCACCTACTGACTACACTGAACAAGGGAAAAGTAAGGAAACAACAGCACATTAATGAGTACTGAAAACAGGAACATAGGTGTTAGCTTGTACCACTTGTCTGACAAGAGCACCTATTAGCCTGCAGAAGTTGATATTATTGCAGCTGCACATTATCTAGCAGCTTGACAGCACATTGATCACCTTCACATACATACAAGCTTTAGAAATACTAAATTCAGCATGCCATAAGATCAACCATTCTTCATGGTCAATCATTCAAAGACAAATTCTGTGAAGCACCAAATATAGATTGAGCACTATCTGGCAGGGAAAAATTGTATTTAATCACCATGATATTTAAGAGTCTTTCGGGCTGATGCTGAAAAAATCTTTTACTATTGGCTTTACAAAATTATTACCTATTCTGGTCTTGACTCAAATTCTACCTCACTATTCTCATTGAAACCTGCTATAGAGTTAGGTCCTCACTACAACCGGGCTTTAGAAGATTAGGAGGAGTTAACAGCTGTAGTAAAGGAGAAGCCAGATCCAGTTTGAATTTCCAGCAGTAACTGAAGTTGAAGGCAAGAAAAGTTTACGTTTGTCTAAATCAGTGTATCTAACTCCAACAGTACATGTGTGAAGTAAGAACTTTTACAGACATTTCAGATTAGAACCAGACTACACTGTACCTTGGTTGTACTGAACTGCTTGCTCAACCTAACCCGGTTTCCTTTAACAGTTGTTCTTCTGGTGTAACCCAGAGTTTTCTTGTTCCCTCGAACTTTCACATCTCCATTTTGTGGCAACTTCAACTCCAGGAACAAAACCTGAAAAAGGCCAGCATCTCAGATCAGTTTCTGCATGCTACTCCCAGGAGAACACAGTACTTCAACAGCTTACTTCAGCCAGAGGATAGTAGGAATGCTCCAAGTAATCAAAAAGCTGATTAAAGATCTACACTATCAAAGTCCTCTCTCCTCATTTTAATTAACTACAAAATGCAATTTAAAATCTCATTTTCTAAATACTGTAAGTTTGAGTTCAGATGTATGTTTTTAGGAAAGGTAATTAACTCCATCCAATAAGTGAGTTTACTGGTGAGAGCCAACTGTTATAAGACATGGAATTAAGAAGACTGTAAGTGGGAAGAACATTAGTGAAGAAAAGCAGTGTTAGTGGAGAACAGGCATCAGTATAACAAGATTGACATGGGAGGAGGTGGCCACAGAATATCAGTTTTTCTAACAAACTGCCAAAAACTGGAAAATGAAGTACATGCTCACTAGTTGACAGAAACAACACAGTTCTTCACTTGTCATTCTGTGTTGCACTTTACAGTTTCACAGCTACTGCATTCCATTTAACCGCTGGCAGACGGGAAAAGAAGTTTCTCTCTCACAAGTTTATTTAGCACAAAAGTTTTACTGCCTCAAAATAAGAAGGGTAAAACTCCACTAATCCATTAAAAATAATTTGCATAATTTCAAACAAGATTTCTGTATGAAAAACAAGCAGAGAACAGAAGTATATTTCTTCCCCTTTTCCAAGAATCAGAATAAATATCAGAGCTAAGCATTATTTGAGGAGTTCTAACTCACACTAATACTACAAAGTAAAACTTATAAATTTGCCACATAAGTGGCATATTTCTGGAATTTCTATTGGTGATCATTTCCAAATTTTAGTTACTTTCATAACAAGCCCCGCAACAAAAAAATAGTGTATAAAACAGAACTAATCTGAAAAAATGCACACAACAGCCTCTACTCCCAGAATGACAAGAAACATACATAAAAAACAGAAAGTAGTGTTCTTCAGAAATTAATCAGTAATTTAAATCCAAACCCATTTCTTAGGCTTTTTAAAAAGAAATCAGTTCTAAAAACAAATGTACATGTTCTTAAAAACAGATTACAATTCTTTCAAAACTTGTAAAGCTATCTTCTCTTTCATGCCTACGTTAAGAGCAACCTCCCAACTTGTTCAGATTATGTGATACCACACAGTGTACTACACTGTGATATAATGCATTTAAAATAGTGCTGTTGAATCAAAGCTAGTCTAGTCCTGCACCATTAACCCAAAATAATCCAAAACCTGTTTGACTGGCAGATCATCTCATGCTTCATGAGGAGCTAGTTCCTATAAAAACAAGTTCATTTTCACTTCATTTCTACCTTCTTTATTTCTTCAGAAGTTAGCAAAAATCATAATGTGATCAGTAACAAGCAGAAGGCACATGGCACCTTGCAGGCAGCAAGCTCATAATGAGCACAGACAACTCAACTTTGATCAGAGTCTTTTCCTCATACAAAGTCTTCCCATGAGTTTTCCCTTCAGTGTAAGCTAAACTGTCTTGAGGATATCTTCTGAAATGGTATTTCACCTCCCATCCAAGCCATCACATACCTCTGCAATGTCATCAGGGCTGGTCAAGGAGAAACTGTGGCCTGCCAGTTGATATGCCTTTGTCTCAATCTCAGTTAGTTTAGCTTGCATGACCTGTTTCTGGGTTTCATATGCCACTGTGCTAAAACCAATGCCATTCAGCTCCAGCAGAGCCAAGCAGTAATGGCTGGGCATCTCCACTTTGGAAAACACATCTAGAGTAAGAACAAACGTCAAGAACTTCTATAACATCAAAAACATATCAACTGTAACAGATTTGCTAAAAAATAAAAAAGCAAGAGGGGAATCCTTAGATTTTAAAAACCTAGGTGTTCTGACACACTGAGATCTTTTAATGGACCTAGTTTAAATACTTCTGTTTCTGGAATGCTTCATAGTAAAACATTTATAACAAAAGTTTTTAAGTTAACTTCTGTCAAAAAAAGTTTTTTGGTTTTTTTTCTTATACACATCTCCTTGGATATCACCATTTTATAAACTGTGGATGTCATTAATGTAAAGCTTTTTAACTTGATACACTTTCATTCCACCACCTACATCTTTTTAAAATGTTCTAACATTTAGTTGTCACAATCATAAATGAAGAGGTAAACTTGCAATACAATGTTTCAGTGAGTCAGGAGGAACCTTAATCTTAGGCTCTGGGTGCAATTTAAGGGAAACAAAATGACAAAGCCCACCAATAGGTATGTTGCTCTTGGTTTTTGTTTCATCTGTTTTCAGATAAGGACAAAACTTAAGCAACTGTTAGCCCAAAAGCACTAGAGCTTTCACTATGGGATCACAAAAGTTTAATGAGATGTACACAAGAGAAGGGAAGCTACAAGGGGAAGCCAAAGAGCAAGAACTCTTCTCCAGAGAATATCTGAAGATTTTATGAGTTGTGACAAGGAAAAGCAAGGGTTCACCAGAATCATAGAAGGATCTTTTAGGTAAGGATCTCAGAGATTTTAAATAGACTATTATCCAGATGGGTTCCTCAGCCAATAGAACAAATGGATACTTGGGATGCAAAAAACATCTTAAATTCTATAATGAACCCAATACCTCTTCTCAGGTGAATTTTAAAAGATCAGATTTTTTACCACAGAATGCACTCGAATGAGAACATCCAAACCTCTTCAGTTCTCCGCTGATCACTCAATTTGTACAGCTACCCTATCCCTGCCCTCAAGTGGAGGAGGTCTATTTACCTGTCAGATTTTCCTTCTGTAGTTCACTATGGAGTTGGTTCATGACACTGAAGATGAGCACAGACTCCACTGCTGCTCTGTACCGCCCAGAATGATCTTCACTGGCACTGAGCCCCAGGCTCTGCACCCCCTGGCCAGTGCCTACTCCTTCCAGCAGAGGTAGCTCACTGGGTAGAAAATTAGTCACCATACTGTGAAGGGTACATTCCTTAGAGCCAGAATCAAGCAGCCAACACGCAACCTTGAAAAGAGAGACTTTCATGAGACTTTTTTTTCCATTTTAATCGTGATACAATCTTAATACTTGACTGGGAGTTAATGCAAGGTTATAGTGCAGATCATTTTTCTTCATTTGTCAGGCAGACTGGAATAATTTGTGGAAAAGTTACAGGCTTTCAGATAAAACTTGTAAGAGGTCATGTCACTTAAATGCTTTATTCTCACTGAAAATTAATTCTACATATTTGAAAATCACACCCTTTATCAATTTGAACCACCCAGAAGTTCTGCTCTTCATTGTTTCACTTATATCATCCTAACTCAAAGGGATTACATATGACAACCAGAATGAAAACATGTTTACTCTGAAAACTGAATTTGTAAAAATCAGGATTTGCTGTTGATCTAGAATACATGAGTCAAGCTGAGCTCTTTTATTTTCTGCATATCAGCACTAGCAGCAAGAATCCTGTGAGGCAAATTTTATTCTCAGTAAGCCTCATACCTCCCACTGTCTTCAAAGCAATTCTGCACATAGCTACCTTTCAATTTGTTGTGTCAAAACAGGACGAAGCACCGGTTTCTTTTACGTTGTCTCTGACACACAAGCAGAAGATAAAAAATGCATACATATGTAGGGGTGTGTGGGAGGTGGGGGTGTGAATGCGAGTGTATGTACGTATATATTCACTGCACTGCTAAAATGAACAAATATGACTCCTTTTCATATACAGAACAGTGTGGGGAAAGGTGCTACTTTTATTTCTCTTTAATTTTATCCCAAAGCCATGTATCAGTATGAAAAGCTAAGTTTGTCCTTCTGTTGAACAGCTTTGCTACTTACCTGCAGGCTTTAATATTGCCTTGATGCTATTCAGCCCACAAATGATATAAAATACAGAAATCAACACCAGAAAATTCTGTGATTTTAAAGCTTTTCCTAATAAGGACAAAAAAGCCCTTTTAACTCTTTCCAGAGTTTCATTTGAATTATAGATGGCATCCATACCTTCTGAAATTACATATAGATTTTGTTTTGTTTTGAGAAAATAGTGGTAGTAGAATGGTCCATACACATAGAAGGTAAACTCTTTGGTAACAAGGTCTTCTTAGCTCAGATTCAATCATCTGATCAGAAATGCTTTAGACAATTCAATCCCTAGCTTCTTACAAGAAACAAGACATGAGTTCAGCCCTGTCCACAGGGATGGGTGAGATTTAAACTTATCCTCACTACTTAAGTACTCAGGCATGAAAGATTAATGTGTTAAACAACACTGAATCTGGCCCATTTCTCTTGTAGGCAACACAGATGCACACATTGCATTAAAACTCCTCTAAATAATGTCCTACATTTTCCATTGGAAGATTTCCCCAATACCCCTGATGTATGTTCATATTCAAATCTAAATTACAGAAGCACCAGAAGGTACTTCTGCAATTCCAGTTATGTGTTTTACCCAAGCTAGATTTCTTAATTCGGCCAACCTTTGGGTCCTCAAAACGTCCTTCCAAGGAGATGCCACAAGCCATCACCAGGGTCTTGTAGTGCTCAATGAAGTTATACATGACAAGTGAGCGCTCCTGCTTCTCCTGCAGGTACAGCTGCAGATGATTCAGTCTCTCTGTTACAGACAGGTCTTTGTCCAAAGGTGGTGGTGCCAAACTCAGACTGATTTCTAAGGCAGAAAATGGAAACAATATCAGCATTTTATCCAACATACAATAAAGAGAGAAAATCTTGAATGCAACCAACTAAAGCACAAGAAGTACAGTGAGATAGTGAACAAGTAACAATAAAACTATACTTTATCTATTTTTTTGAACTAGACATGGCTCCCAGTTGCATTTATACTACTAAATAAGGAAGACCAGCAACCAAAACTTGGACATAAGAGCAGACTGGGCTTTATTCTAACGTCAGATTTGCTCTGATGAGTGAAAGCTGGTAGAGGTTGAAAGAGAAAAGCAGTTAAGTTAAAGAGAACACGGCAGTAAGCCAAGATGTAAGTGGTCTACCACATGAGCAGCAGTTCTTTGCTTGCACCAATCACCTGGTAGTACAAATCTACACACAGCAACTTGCTCAAGACTTCTGAACACTTAAAGTGATGAAAAATAATATAGTTGAATTACTCCATCACACAGGTGAGCTGAGTTAGGAATAACCATAACACTTCCAACAAACTATCATAGGTACCTTCTTGAAATGCACTGTGATGGAAAGCAACACAGCCTATCTAATAACTTACCAGTCTGGTCTTGCATCTCCTGCAAGGATACATAATATGCATCTTTTCCACCCCAACAGACTGCCAGTCCAACTACCAAGATGTCTTCATAGTGTTGAACAGGAAATCCATCATCTTTGACCTGCATCCCCTGGGGAGAATTTCCTAAGGGTATATTTTTAAGTAATTATTATAAAATGGCATCTACAGATACAGGAGAGTTTGGCTCTGGAAAATGTAGATACATACAGTTCAGCTTAAACTTGTTAAATGTGAATATATACCTTTTTTATATCTATATGGAGAAAAAAATAAAAATAAAAATAAAAAGATGTTTAGAACACATCTGTTACTCTTCTCTTGTAGTAGAAACAATCACCAATATAGCATCCCTGCAAAACTCTAATTTCCTAGAAATCTCTTCAAAAGTTCAGGCAGAATTGCATTTCTCCTTTCACTCTGTTAAATGCTAAGGATTCGTCCATCAAAACTATATTTTCACAGAGAAGGGATTTTTTCTTATTATGACTGTATGTTAGCAAAAACTCTAATTACTCCATCTTGTGTTTTTAAAGTAATAGTATGTATATACAGCAGCAAACAAACTCCAGCAAACAAACACTTCTGTGGGAAAGAAAATAAACAGTATTGCAAGAATTCAGAGACTGACCTAGATTTCATACATGAATACAAAGTACCAAATTAATATTTTGCAAGCATTATGGAAATATTTGCTTCAGAGGCAATAATCACAAGTACTGTTGCCTGGTGGAGACCCTGAACAATCCCTAGAGGTTACTTTTACATATATTATTTATTAAAAAATATACTAAAATTTATGACATGGAAAGATACATGTGATAAAGGGACTGCACAACAGAGATTTGTTTAGAATTAGATATGAAATGTGAAGTATGTTTAGATGCTTTCACATACAAACAAGCTGCTAACACCTCATTACAACCACTGAAGACAATGCCTGACATCAGTTCTCCATTCTCTACTAATACTTATCTCCTTCACTTTACTGAGACTGATAATATTCAATTAGCGTCAGTAACTCTCCACCTTTTAGCAAATTCTTTCCTTTATCATTACTGCTTTAAGCTGAAGATGCCATCATGTTGTTCACAAAATAATACTCTAGGACATGGAACTAACCTTGCTTGAATCTGCCACCAATTGTTGATTTAGTTGACAAACAATGTTTTCTTCTTTCACATGCCACTGAGATGGAGAATCTGTTTTTCTCCTTCCATTCTGCAAGAAAAGTCTGGAAAAGTGTTTTGTCACCTGCTACATCAACAATAGTGAACCCTTCAGCACCTGAGGGAGTGAGTGGAAAAACATCCTGAGACAGCTGCAGTGAAAAGTCTTTGTCTATAGTGGAATCATCTTCTATCTCATCAGCCTCAGTTGAGGCTACCCTCTCAACTACCTGCTGCTCTGCATCACCCTTCCAATTCTTCTCTGGCTGAATCATCTGCTCCTCATGCATGCTGGCAACCTGTCTGTTCCTTGCAGATTTCGCAGAGAAAGATACAGAGCTTTTTGGAAAAAGTTCTTTGGGGGGTGTTGGAGGAATAAACCCATTACAATTATCTGGTGGAGGATAGGATGCCCTGTTGCTTCCCCTGAGCGTAAGTGTTTTACAGTCTGATTTCTGAATATCCAAGTCTTTTGGTTTGTTTTCTTTAACTGTGCAATAGTCTTTTAAATCCTGGCAATTAGGCAAAGGCTCTAGCTGACCATGGTCATATTCAAAAATTGCATCTGGCTCTTGATTAGCAATTGACGCAACTAAATTTCCATTCAGAGAGGAGCTTCTTAGATTTACTGAAACAAGTTCAGTGTCTGAAGGACTAGGCCATTTGTCTAACACATCCTGAAGTCCTGGGCTCAGTTCAAATGAGTGGTCAGTCCACACTACTGGATGGGTTTTCTTATCTAATATTCGCTGGCTGCACTGGAGCTTTTCACCATGATGCACTTCTAAGTCTTTTGGATTGGAGTCACTGTCACAAATGACCTTGTTTCTTAATTTAGACTGACTGTGAGACGTACATGGAAAATCTGCCAAAAATGTTGGGGAGTTTGCATGATCTAAAACTTCAGCTACGAGATCGGAGAATGCTAGAGACAAATCATTATTCTGTGCTGGATCTTCATGCTCTCTCTGATTATCACTGACATCAGATTTATTCTGAACAGGCCTTAGGTTCTGCAAAAGACCATCTGCAGGAAGTGAAGCTCCCTGCCTTGCCTCAGGTTCCTTTCTGACAGCTTCCATGATGTTCACAGCTGAAAGATCACTGACACTGCTGAAGCTATCATCAAACAACAATCCATCACTCATATTCAGGCTCGTTTCCATGACAGGATGGTATTCTTCTTGTACAAAGTGCTCCCTACCAAAAGGGGAGGTTGCTTTATTGGGACCTTTAGAAGCACTCTCCCCTTTCACTGAATTTTGGGTCTGATAATATTGTAGAAAACTGTGTAGCTGAGAATCAGTCACCGAGCAGTCACTTCCTTTAAGGACAGGTACAGATTCTATTTCTTTTGCTGCAGGCTGTACATTAAGGTCTCCAGAATCCAAAACTTTGTTACTGCAGTGTTGATCTGTGTTTTTTATAAAATTATTTGTTGCAATAATACTTGATAAGCCTAATTTCCTTACTGTTGCATCTAGTCTTTCCCCAGTAGCATTCTCAGTCTGTAAAGTGCCTAGTTTCCTGGAGATTTCCTGCTGTGGTACTGCTGCCAGTTTTGAATCCTGTATTCCCTGATGTTGTGTGATTCCAGCTGCTGCCTCCTGTTTTATTATCCTCTCAGTCTGAGTGTCCAACTGGAAGGTATCTTCAAAGTCTGTAGAGACACAAATCAGACCTGAGGATGGACCATTCTGAACATCATCTGCATTACAAATAGCTCTGGATTTTACTAGAGAGTCTTTCAGAAAATCTTTAGGATGACTGTTGCCTTTTTGTAGTGCTCCAGCTTGTAACAATTTTCCATTGGGTATATCATTCCCATTTTTACCACCAGTCTGAATCAGAGCATGGCAGAATTTATCATCACCAGGACAAAAATGCACAGACTTCTGTTTCCTGCTGTCACTATGGACACTCAGGTTTCCAGAGCAGTTAGTGTTTATATTACAATGACCTGCATCTAAAGCAGTATGCTGCTTATCAATCTTCACCTCAGCACAGCTCACATCTGTTTGCATTTTATTGATTTTATTCTGTTTATCGTCAATAGGTTTATTTCTCTGTACAGCACTTCCTCTAGCCCTAGAAGGTATTACTGGACTTTCTACAATATTGTGTGTCTCCTTGTTGATGTGTGGAACACTCTGTAATGTAACAGGTGCCTGAAAACTTGCTCTCTCTCTAGGCATGCCTTCACTGGGGGTAGAAAGTTCTGTAAATAAACTCTTCATTTTATCTTCCCTCCCAACAGTATTTTCCCTCATTTTTACAGAATTAGAGACCTTATGACTTACAAACACTTTTTCTATACATTCCTTATTGTTTTGGTCTGAAAACGAGTTATCTTTAGAAACACTGGGGAGGAAAGCGGAAGGTTTTTTAATGTCCATGACAAACATACTTGAATCTTCAAGCAGCGACTTCTGCAGTTTTGAGGAAGTATTTTTGCTCCTAGTCTGGTTTAAATGTGTGTCCACACTTCTTAACAACCTAAAGGCTGAAGACATTTTGTCTAATGTTGGTGTCTTTCCTTGCTCAGTATGGAGTTCTGGACTTCTGGAATCCGCCTTGTTTTTGGCCTTAAGAATTCCTTCCACATTTTCATTGTCTCTGCTCACATTGGGCCGTTTTCTAGCACTGTGCCCAGTATCATCGTTTCTTTCCTCTGCTTGAGCCTGTCTCCTGTATGTGACTTCACTCTCAAATCTGGAGTTTGATGTACTACTGCTTAGCCGCCTTTTATATCCCTTTTTAATATTTGATAGGTTTCCAGCCTGAGAGCCAAGGCCCTTGAGATTCTGAACTCCATACTCTTTTTTGTTTAACATCACAGAAGATTCAGAAGATAGCTCTCCATCTGGCTTATGTAGTCTGTCTTCCATCTCTGACTCACTGCTGATCACGGACGATGTATCAGCCTCAAAAAAAGACTCTGGGTTCCACTGCACTCCCATTGCTGCCAAGTCCTGCTGAAGAAGTCCCCTGGCTTCCTCCACAATGAGGGAAGCTGCTTCACTTTCAGTTAAGCCCTTCATTCCAGCCATCCAGATGCTGCGCACAGTCCTACGCTCCTCTGCTGATTCTTCATCTTCATCCACAGCCCTGCGACTACTAAGGGAAAGGTGACAGACAGATGTGAATATTCATGCAGAAAATAAGAAACAACATGAGGTACACACCCTATTGTCCTCTGCGCCTACTTCTGTTAGTGCTCTAGTGCTATGTCCAAAATGCACCTTGCTTAAAAGAAAATAATTTCAGTTTTCTACTGAAAGTCAATAATGTCAATGAAAGATATGACTGTCTGCAGAGCATACTCTAGGAGCATTCCAAGCTTCTGCATCCAAATACGTGCCCCAGATACATCCCAGCTCCCTATTAGGGTAAGACCCAGGTCTGAATCAATCCTCTTCCAAGCATTCATGCAAAGAAAGGTAACGTCAGGAGTATGAATCAGAGAGGTATCATGGCAGAGTCCAACAGGTACTTGATGTAAGGAAGTTTGTCTTTGCACTAACATGAAAATCTCAAGAGAATCCGAAAATAAATACAGTAATAAACCAGCTTACTCAATCACATTGCAAAGCAGGAAAGCATTAACATTTTAGAGACAGCAAAAAACCTACAAAAAGCATTTTCAGTTCAGGAAGAAAAAAATTCAGGTCTCACAAGCTCTTGCAGCAAATACAACATGCCATTATTAATTTCAAAGTAATCATGTAATTACTGTGATCAGTCACAGAAACTTACAAGTTTTTTTTTAAGAAACATTCAGCAACAAATCCCAAAAGGTTGTCAAATTTAATTACAGGTTTCATCCTGAAATCCTTCACCTTATAAACAAACTTTTGACTTGACTTCTGGACTTAGTGATTTCTCACCTTTTGAATGGTACTGAATTCTTCAGAGCAGCTGCCACATCACCAGGACTGGCTTTAGCAAGATCAGCCACTGTGACAAAACCAGCGTTGTAAAGCATCCTAGCACGCTGTGCATTCAGCAGAGAGACCCGAACCAGGTCACAAAGCTCCCTCTGAACCCCAAAAGTGAGGCGGCTCTGGAACTGGGAGAGCAACAGCTCCATGTTGTGCCACCCCAGACGATTACAGAAAACTGTTATCATTCCTGGAACACAGAAGGTGTATCAGTCTCAACTTCACATCTAGTTCTACTATGCTGCATACATTTTCCACTCTGTCCCATTTGAACAGGCATTTTCTTCACATCTCTCTTTCCTAGTACTTATAGAAATGGCCACCCAACTCATGTTTATTACAACTCTGCTTAGGAACTGCTCTTGCAGAAGTCGACTTAATCTAGAATTAAATAGTTTATAAATGAGGTAGGAATTCTGAACAACACTGCTTTTTTAAGGACTCTAAACATGCAAATATGAAATGAGACACGTGTATATCCTGTAACAGGATTCCTATGACCTAAACACATTGAAGAAGAGTAGAAAAGCAAAGATGAGAGGCACAAAGAGAAGCTACTCTGCAGTGATATCCGTAAGAGCAAAACTTGACCTGCTGAATTTCAGTTACTGACAGCACCATAGGAGCTAGCAAAGCTCATCATAAAGATTATAGCTGCAGTCCCCAGAACATGGGAGGAGGAAAAGAGCAGGGAAAAGACAGTTTCTTACTCACAGATTGTATCTGTAAGAGTATGAAAATAACTGAAAGACACAGCGTCCCTCGCTGCCATATTTTTACCGTAATTATAGAATTCAGCTTTTTTATCATCTCTCTTAACTATATGTCATGTCAACAGTTCATTTTACTTCCCAAATTACCCTTGTTCCTGCACTTACCTACCTGATTGCTGAAAAAAATGATTAACATTGGGAATAGAGAATTATGAAACCATTATAACAAGGAGTTATTTATACTATCAGAATTAATTTAAACTACTCAGCATCAGTTGGCATGACCTTTTCATTTTGGGGCTTTGACTCATGCTGCAACCCACGCATAGGGTTTTGCAAGTTGAGATAAAACTGTGTTAAAAACTGAAGATCCATTTACAGAGCAATGAAAGACTTGGCTCAGATAACAGAAAGAAATTCTCTTGACCACATGGTGAGCAGCTACCTCTACTCTTACACAGCTCTCTTAAGGAAGTTACGGTAAAGGTGACCTCTCTGATCTCCTGTTATCTGGTGATAAAAGACCTGGAAACTACTTACTCCATTTTGAAAACTGTAAAATTATATTTTCTGATCTATTACCTTTGTAACCAGGAAAAAGCTACACTGTCTCAGAGATCCAAGACTTCACTCATTCTGAAAGGTTCTCTTTTCTGGTAAGGCAAAGCTTCATAATGGACTTGTACTTCTTTCCATATTTAGTATGAAACAAACTATGTTTCTACACAGTACACAGACAGTTCCCACAGCCATTAGCATGCTACATGTTACAGCATTCTACAGCACTGCTTGATTCCAACCAGCCAACACAGCATTCATCGCGGTTCCATCTCAAAGCAAGGGCAACCACAGATAAAGCTATAAAGATGGAAGTGGTTTTACAAGATTGATCATTGTTATGCATTGTGGCCCTTATCTCCTTAGCTGGAAGGAAAGAAAATAGATTAGCTGAAGTTTCCTGCTGACCACGCACAACTCACCTGCATAGGTGGCAGCAGACTGCTGTAAGGATTGAAGCTGACCACGACTACAACCATATTTCTTGGTCATATCTTTTAAGGGGAGCTCACTGATTAAATCCAGGAGGGCAAGACTGGTGAAAAATCTGAAGAAAAAAATATACATATACACAGAAATCATCATCCAGCTCACATTAGAGTACAGCTAAAATGCTCTACGGTAGCATAGACAGAATAGTAACTATAGCATAGCACAAAAAAGAAACATAGATGTTGATTTCCAGGTAATACAGCACAAACATCTTGTAGCAGTGGTGTTCTCAGTACGGTGTGCACTGGGCCCATGGTCTCTGTAAAAACACCTGACCTAATCAGGCCACTCAGCAAGAAAACCACTATCTGAAAACAAAGAACTTATCCACTCCTCATGTTACAGACTCTGGTCTTTGCTCATTCACATCTATTTGTGGCTACCTTTTGTGGATGGCCATTTGTCTGTACTGTTTCTCTGTTTTAGCTGTGATTTTGCCTTTTACAGAGCGAGCCAGAAAGCCTTCTTCAATCCCCACCAGCTCAGCCACACGCTTCATTGAGGCAGGCAGCTTCTCCCATAAGCAGAAAAACTGGTACCAATCAATTGTGGTCCAATCCTCATACACAGGGGTGACCTAAGAAAATACGATAATGCAAAAACCTGTGTCAGAGAAACAGAGCAGTTATGGGTAAACAAAAATACAGCATAGAGAATGCGGTTAAAGCATCTCACACACAACTCAGAGACATGAGTCATAACCACGTACCTTGAAAAAAGTAAAAGCTCTTCTTAACCTAGTTTTTTTTAATATTTGTACTGATGAGATATGAGATATGACATGACTTATTCTAACGATGAAAGAACTCAGAATCTTTGTTAGATTGCTCCCTAAATCTAAGCCACTATAAGACCTTTTAAGATGTATTTTTATTCTCCTTTAACAAAAGTGATAGATTACCAGCCTCTTAGAACCACATTAACTACTGCCATAATACCCAATAATGCAGTAGGGAACACAGGTTTTGCCAGAGCTTACTGAACCATACTTTTATCTTGAGTACACTAAGTCTCAACTTCTAATTATACAACTCTGTTATCATTCAGTCACCACAGTCAGTTTGAATATGAGAAGAAAAAAAAACTTCCTATCTGTATCAACATGCTGCAAGATCAATTATCTTGAGTTGCTGGGGAGCATTTAACACAATATAGAAGACCAGATATGATTTAAAATAGCATTAGACAATCTGCTGTAACTAGAAAGTACAAGACAAAAACTAGATTTTTATCACTGACTCTGTTCAGAACATGAACAGAGTTCTTTACTTTTCTTTGTATAGTTTTGGAGGTACAAATGGAAAAATTAAGTGGTGCATGACTTAAAACAGACAACTTTGCCTATCAGGAATAGAACAAAATATTATGTGGTCTTCTAGAACTACAGAAAAATGTGTAAATATGGGAAACTGGTAGGTTAAAAATAAAAAATTAAATCAGTCCATTTCAGTCAAAAATAAGGCTAATGAACATAGCAAGTAGAGACAGACATTTTCAACATCCAGTCATTCCTAGTTCAACAACACCTATAATGCCAAACAGATTCTCCTTGGTGTGAACTCTTTTTGATTAGTCTGGTAAAAAGAATACAGTTTACACTTACTAAAGACACCTGTCAAATTTGGGGTGATGCTTGAATGACAGGCCTCGCAGCCACGAATTCTAAGATGTTCACTGCAACTCCACACTAATCTTGACATTCCTTCAACAAAGGTCTTAACAAGCAGTTTTCAAGTGCACGTGCATGTAAACCTTGACAAACTCAAAAGATTCAGTACACTCCTTCCTTTAGCCCTGTCAGGATCATCGGGCAAATAAATTATATAAGAGATAAACAAACCCACAAGAGTTCCACTCACAGGACAAAAAAAAGCAGTGTTCTCAGAAATGTTTTGTAGGCAAAACAGATGCTAAACCCCCCAGTGTTTTCTGAGCCTCCAGATTCCAAACACAAATCAAATCTAATAACTTTAATCCACTTCAAATATCTCAGAAAAAATATGACTACTCTACATTCAAAACTTATAAACTTCTGAAATCTTTTGAAGACAAGAGAGACAGAATTGTGCTTATATGGATATGCAACATCAGCCTACACTATGGAGACAGGTTAGCTCTGAAGAACTTTTCTCCATGAAGGATTACAGAAGCGAGGTAGAAAAAAAATGTGTCCGTGGAGACCTGAAGAGTTTTTTCTCATTTCTTTTGATTTATAAGTACAAGATTCAAAACACAGAATGAGAAACCTACCAAATAGACAATATGCAGATCATTCTCCAGAACAAAGCTTTTCATAGCTCGCTGTAGGTCAGCAAAAATTTCCATTGCTTCAGTTGGTGAAAGAGAAGACGAAAGAGTAGCTGAGCCAAGATGCGTTGGGTGAAAAATCTTCGCTGTTAAAAATAAATAAACAGTTAACACAAAAATACACACTTAAGTGCAAGTTAAGTGCACATTCATTTTGCAGTGACATAGGTCTCTCCTAAAATACTGCCTCCTGTTTATTTCTGTGGAAACTACAACAGATACAATAACACTAGTTGATAGAGAAAATTCTCAGCTACAAAACACTACTTTTACACATAGTCATCACCATTAGCTATGCATTTTTGTCAGCAATGAACAAGAGCCCGCATGCCATGCTTGAAAATATCTGCACCAGCGTAGGTGACTCACTGCCACTGTTGCCACTGCTGAAACGACCACTGCCTCACTGTGCTAACATCCAATGCTTGGTCCCCAGAAACGTTCAGCAAGTGTTAACAAATGTGAATGGGTGCCATGCTTTCTGCTTGGAGGAATCCAATGAAACACTTCTGCTTCATACACACTTCCATGTCAGATGCTATTTTTCAGACTGCCCTTCTGCTGCTATCTGTCACGTGGCAACAACGTGTAATGGAATAATAGCAGGAAGGTTAAACCTCTACTGCCATATCACCAACATCCGCCTCTGCCATCACAGGCCAACATAATAAAATAGGAAGCATTACCTTCAGAGAAGGCATTGTATTTTATAGATTCTATTAACTTTTTCCAACTGCTTTTTCAAAAAGAACTGAGAGTGCCTCTCTCCACTGAAGGCAGGAAATTAGAAATAATCAAGAAAAGATCTTGTCTAGAGTCTAAGTTAGCTTTTTTTTGAAGTCAGATCACAAGTACTGACCCCGCTAACTACTCAGATTAACACTTACGATAGCTATTTCAACAAAAAACATTGCAATCCCAGCTGCCGCTTTGACTAGGAGTTAATGGACATTTCTTTCTTGAACGCACCAAGTTTATCATCTTTTCTTAAAAAGAGACATGCAACCAAATTGTAACATGGATTCTATTACTGTAAAAAGTCTCATCTGGAGCCATCTTAAGAACACAGCCCAAAAAAGGAATAAGAGCAAAATAATACAACAAACAGTTTTAGGACATTACTGTCTCCAAATGTACCAGTTCTTCTGAAAAAAACATTAAATTATAGTCTACAGTTCATGTGCACAAATGCTGCAGTACAAGTTCACCTTTTTGAAAGATAGCTGGGAAATCTGTAGACTAGGATGTATCAGTCTTAGAGGTGATCTGTAGAGGCCTTCCAAGAATACGTGATGCAAAAATTTTTAGGCAAGACGCTCCCTTGAAAGCTAAAATCCTCCAGACACCATCAAAAATAAATAAATTAATGAAAAGAAATTCATTCAACATTTACTCATTTGCAAAATATTTACTGATTCAGAACTGCTAACTGCAGTCACTAGTAAGAAAAAGAATGTAGAACAGCAGTGTTACCTTTCCTGTCATTGGCACATTCCAGAACTTGAATGAATTCATTCTCCAGCAGCCATGCTATGCAAGCCTCAATAGGTCCTGTCTGCACTTTGTCTTGTTCTTTCTCATTTTCTCGCTTGTTGTCTTTCAAGCTGGATGCAAGAAGAGTGCAAGAGGCATAGGTCTGTACATCATCTGGAGTGCTGGCAACTCCACTCACAATGATCTGTTGAAGGAAATGACTTGTTCATCTTGTCAGAGAAACACCAGGATAGAACATCAGATCTGAGAAACAAAAAGACTGATCCATCACCTACCCAAATTTTAAAGAACCATTATAAGAATAGAACACAAGCCAAATCAAACTGCCAACCTTTAAGAATATCTCCTGGCAAGAAGTTAGACACTTGAATCAAGAAGTAAAAGGACTAAGTTATTGTAAAGGATTAGTTATAAACCCTTATCCTAGTATTTTGAAAGTGAACATGAACAGAGTAGCAATTTAGAATTGAGACTAGATACAGGCATTTTGCTTAGATCATATTGTGATATGTATTTATCTCTTTATTATTTGTTTTTACTGCTTTTTCCTTGTGGGTCACTTAACCTGTGTGCATCTTCCTTGAGACTGAAATGTATTCCACTAAAAGCTCTCTTGCATGGTTTCAGTGGACTTATTTAATGTAATAACGTGCTCCCACATATTTTAGATAGTTTTTACATAGAAAAGTGCACTCACATTTGGAATAGTCTGGTTGAAATTCTAGAACTATGGAATCATAAACCAAGCTCTAAGTACAAACCACTTTCATAAAACATAGAAGAAACAGTACAGCAAAGAAAATAACTCTATTTAAAATGTTTAAGCTCAGCTCAAGCCCAGAAACAACTTCAGAAAAGCAGATAAGCTCAATTATGTGAAATAATGAACTTCTGTTCCTTTTTATTTGTGCACAACCCCTACAGAGGAAGATAGGCTACAAGGAGCAAATGGAGTACCATGCCTGTTCGTTCACCTTTTTTTTTTTTTAATGATGTTTCAATCATTTATGTGTAAAAGAAATAGATAACTTTATGGCTAATATAGGAGACTATAAGGTTCTACAAATGTTTTTTAGCCTAATGCAGTCTACCAAGCCCCAGGAACTGGTAATGTACAAGCATTTCCTGCTAAAGACTGACAGTCAGATCACGTGTGAAGGTTAAGAATTATACACACTTCTGCCTGCAGTTTGAGTATAAATAAATTAAAAACCCAAGCTTAATATCTCATTGGAGAGTGCTTAACATACAAAACAAAATGCTAAATATTGCAGAAAGCTGGCAGACTCAAATAATTATCTTCTGAAGCTGCTTGGGTTGACAAAGGAGGAAAAAAAAGAAAGTGTACATAAAATATTTGATGGTGTCGCAAAATAAACCATTCTGACAGTGCAGGCAGTGTTCTACTTCCTCTCCACATGTCCTGTACCTCCAGTATTGCTCTTTTCATGCTAGAAGAAACACCTTCGCCTTCTCTTCTAAGCAAACAACTGCGAACAGGCTTGAGAGATCCCTGAAGCAGAGCAGATCCTTTTGATCTTTCTGATGGCTTGCAAACTAAAATGCTCTCACCTACACAGAAAGAAAATGAGGAGAGAAAAAAAAAATTAATGACCTTATTACATCCCAGCACTGAAATAGCTACATACAGGTCATTGAGGACATTACTGGAATGGAAAACTGCAGGCAGTTTTGAAAAAGCTGTGTAAAAAAGATAAAAAGCTTTTTGAGGTTTCAAAGAGTGTACGGCCTTTGCTATTTAAGGAGTCCATAGATGCATAATATTTAAGAACTAAAAGCTCAGAGAAGAACAAATTCCAAAGTTTCCTTAGGCGGGTTTTGCCAAATCAGGTTTTGCCATCCCCAGGGACGGGGATTTCATAGACTTTCTGAACACTTGCTTTGCTGTTGAACTACTTCTTGTTGAGGAAGTGACTGGAACAATGACACACAGTGGCATCAATTTTTTCTTTTTTTCCTGTGTTAAACTCAAAGGATTATTAAGCTGAAAAGATTCTCAAAAGTTAGAATAAAACATACAAGCTGCACAGCACTTTGGCAGTTTGTGTTAAGGCAGGTTCCATTCTCAGAATGAAATAACACCAATATCAAAGTAATTCAGAATTCCTTTGAAGTTATTAATCTAACTATGCACTCTGTTAACTTTCACAAATGCATATTTGTGTGCATATTGATCTCTCTCTGTATATGCACATACAGATACACACACACACATAAAATCTTAAGTATCCTGAATGGTTACCTCTGAAAGTACATCTGAATATACCATACCTAACAATGTCTAATAAAGAATTTTGAAGTTAATCTTGAAATTCTACGGAAGTTAAAAATAAGGTGAGCTCTGAAACAAAAAATATGTTAATATGTTCAGGAGATAATAGTACAAACCACATGAGGAAAACGCAGTGGTCATATAAAGACAGGTTTTTTTCAAACAAAACTATTACAGAGAAACTAGATAACTAGATCCCTAAGAGACATAGCTAGTGAGAAGCTTTGCCAGTTGTCATAGAATTAATGAATTCTTCTCTCTGACAAAGAAGAGAGCATTAGATTTGGATTAGCTGGGCAACGAATATGTTTTATTATGAGGAGATTTAATTGCATGTAGCCTGAACAGCAAGGTAATTTTGTCAGTGGATATCTTAGTATCATCCTAGGAATGTTAAGCTATAGCAAAACTATAGCTTAACTATAGTAAAACTATAGCAAATCCAGAGCTAATGGAAACACAACTGCATTTTAAGGAACAGAACACATATTACAAATGCAGTGTAGGTAAGTAACCATATACAACTAAATATAATTATATAAATGAACTGAAAAATGAAAGACATGCTTCGAGGATGTCTCCTGGGAATCTGCTTATCCTGACAGGCGAAACTTTTGAAATGTGTTGACCCTGTAATTTTTCCCAGAGTTGAGAGAGTCAGTATAACAAACTGGTTATAAACACTTTTGTGAAACGATGATGTTGGAAGTCTTTTCCAACCTTCATGACTCTGTGAAAAGAAGACTGTATTACGTTTTATTTAATTTCATCTAAACATCTAATTTTGCATGCACTGCTCATTCAACATATCTCTACCCGTAAATGGAAAAGAAATAAACATGTAACCTGGTTTCTAGTTTTGTACACCAGTAGAACTTCACCAGTAACATCCTGGTCTGATTCACCCCTCAGATTATTAAACTTTATGGATAGTTCTGGCTGGCAGTGATGAAGCCTGAGGACTATCAAAAGGGATCAGGACGGTTAGTTGATGGAGTGGGAGTACAGAGTACAGTATATCCCTTCAGTGGCAGGGAGGGATACTGAGAGGACCAGAAAAACCCATCTGATAAATGCATATTAGAGACTGGTGCCTCCACAGGAATTTGGGTTTTTTTGAACATGGAGCTGGCAGAACTAGTAGAGGGGGCTTTAAACTAGGTATGAGGAGGGAAGGGGATGAAATAAGGCTCACTAGAGATGAGCCTGGGGAAACAGTGCCAGGATTGGGGGTGAGGCCAATGGCTCAGCTGAAGTGCATCTACACCAATGCATGCAGCATAGGAAACAAACAGGAGGAGCCGAAAGCCATTGTGCAGCAGGCAAAATATGACTTAATTGCCATTATGGAAATATGGTGGGTTTGCTCCTGCAAGTGGAAGGAGAGGGTCAATGGCTTAGCTCTCTATGTTAGAGTATGTTTCAGCATTGTAGTGCTTGAGGCTGAGAATGCTAAGATCGATCCTCTATGGGTAAGGATCAACAGAGGGACAACAAGGTGGACATCCTGGTGGGGATCCTGATACAGACTGCTTAAGCAGGTTGAAGGAACTGCCATAACTACAAGCAACTGGCAGAAGCTGGGCAATTGCCTGCCGCTGTTCTCATGAGAGACTTCAACTTCCCTTATATATCCTGAAAACACAGTATAGCTCAGAGGAATCAGTCTAGGACAGGCATTTCCAACCCACGACCTACAAGCTGCAAGCAGCCCAGCTCAGACTGCAATGCAGCCCACCTCCTGACAGCAATACTTCCCTGCTGCACATGCACCCATTGCTCACACCAACCAAATATCAGTGTGTGACCAGTTCTGTCGCTGCTGTAACCGACACAGCGACTGGACAGTGCAGTGCATTTTGATACACTGGCTAAACACAGTCCTGTGAACAACGGAAAGTATGAGCCTTGCTTCCTGCTTTGATACAGGAATTTGAGAATAGGCTTTAAGATTGCCTTTTGGCAATCTTTAATAATCAATTTTTGCTTGCAACTCCATTTTCATTTGACACAAATACTTTACCTGCAAGTTTTCACATGGAAAGTATAGAGTTACAATCAGACATTCAACTCAAAAGTTTGATCGTGCCTTTTTCCCAGACTTTTATAAGCCCTAAGTAACCAGAGACAAATATCCCTCAGTTCACAATCACACCTTATTCATGTCATTGTTTTTTGGCAGTACATATGTTTGTGAATAACTGACAAAGGAAAAAGTACAGGAAGAGTAAAATTTCAACCAAATCCAGTACTGGTAGGAAGGTGGACAGTCGGAGTGAATGATCTTAGAGGTCTTCTCCAACCTTCATGATTCTATGATTCTATAATAATGAATATCTTTACTTATTTCACGTTAGGAATACAACACTTGTTGAATGCAAAAATAACCAAATTTCAATTTCTAAAATAATGTTTTTAAATTTCCATCCAATCAGGTGTCTTCTTTTCAGCGGGGATGGAATTGTTTTCTTCAGAGTATCTGGTATAATGCTATGTTTTGACTCTAGGAGAAAAACAATGTTTATAAACACAACGATGTTTATAGTTACTGCTAAACAGTGTTGTACAGAGTCAAGGCCATTCTCAGTGAAGGGCCAAAGGACCTGGAAGGAAACATAATTAGGACAACTGAGATAAGGGATATTCCATACCAAATGACATCAAGCAGAAGGAGTTTAGAAGGGAGTGGGAGTTCATCTCACTCTTCCACTGCTCAGGAGGCCAGATGGTCAAGTGGTGTATCAGTTGTTATATATGTATATATATATGTTTGTATGTAATAATCATTATCCTTTTCTCTATCTTAGTTAATAGTTTCACCTCAATCCATGAGTTCTACTTTATTCTTTTAGGTTTTCTCCCTCATCCCAGTGCATGCTGGGGAGTGAGCAAACAACTATGTGGTGCTCAGTCACCTGCCAGGTTAAAGCATGTCAGGAAAAAAAAACCTCTAAGACAATCCAATACTAAAATGTTTGGAGGAGGAGGACCTTCATTCCAGTAATAATGTTCTGTCTCTCAGAAGAATTTCTCATACACATACGGCATTTTTTTCCAGCTGAAGTTGCTACCTTCCAGTCTTCTTATTCTGTGGAAGAGTTGCAGCTGCTAATGTGGTATTTTGAATGAGAGCCCGAAGCTACATAGAATGGGAAAAAATGGTACATTCATGAGGCTCATCAGCATAACATCAACTGCTTACTGTGCAAAACAGTCACACGAGAACTGTCAAAAAAGGATACTAATTATTGTAACTAGAAGGAGAAAAAATAAATAATGTAATTTTACACCTGCCAGCTACATTCAAATGACAAAGTCTGGAAAATTTCAAAATACAACATGCAGCTGCCTTTTTCTTCAATATATAGAGATTGCTCATTGAGATATGGGTTGCAAAATGCTGTACTGCTACGCTACTTGCTACTAGCAAAAACAGAAAGTTAAATATAAGAACTGTCTACTTACATAGGGCTCTAGTAAACACCAATCAAACCACCAGTAGGGCACATCTCACTTCCTGTTTCTGTTAAACTTCATATTTACCACTGTGTTAATACTCATACAATGCAGTTTTTCCAACTGGCATCCAAGAAATAAGTTTCCATCACAAATTAAAATAGTGGGCAGGATTATTTTGTTGAGCATCAATTAGTGTCACTGTTTTTCACGAAAACATCATCTTCTCTATGAACAACTGTACAAATTTCCCTGTCTCTCTGCTGCATTGCTATTTTCAACATCCACAAAAAATCACTGTTAAGATTAGAGAAACTTTAATAAACTCAAATTAGAACTCCTGACAAGACCAGTTGTGGAATTCCTTAAATTTTAGACCTGCCTAGTGGCAGTTTACTTTAAATTTTCTCACTGAAATTCTAAATGTTCTAGTGTTCACTAAAACATTATTAAGACAATTAAGACAAATGAACAGAGCTTTAGAAGATAACAAGAATTCAAAGAAGAAAACAGTCCTTTCATGGAGTAACTGACATGTAAATACGAAAGTCAATCTCATACAGTGGAAAGAATCCTCTGGGAATAACAATTTTTACTCCATTAATACCAAACAAGTTCATCTTGATTAACTTAATCGTACTGAACAGAAAAGGAATTCATCACGATTAGTCACTAATTGTGAAGCACTGCCATGGGTTTAATCAGGTTAACACTGTTCTTAGAGAATGTTAATAAAGCTTCTGCTTACCCTCTGTGTCTACTCCCTTCCTGCCAGCCCTTCCAGCCATCTGTTTATAAGTGAGAACATCCAGCAGTGTGCCACCAAACATGGGAGTTCGTATAATTACTCTGCGTGCAGGCAAATTCACTCCAGAGGAGAGTGTGGATGTTGCTGCTAGAACTCTAATTATGCCCCGGCGAAAGGCTCCTTCAATGATGTCCCGTTCATCAAATGTAAGACCTGAAGAATGATGACGTTTTGCAAACTCAGTAATGTAGAAACTGGATTAAAGACTTAATGATATTAGTCAATCAAGAGGAAGAATAAACCAACTCAATGAACATTTGCTATTCATTGCTAGAAACCAGAGATGGAAGAGTATCTCAGTTAATTTCTTTCATAGCATAACTGAAACAAAATTTCCATGAAGCTTTCTTTAGTTAAATGATAAAAATGGTTATAAACTATCTTTCCTAAGGTATTTGTACACATTGTAGCAAGATGAACAATTTACTACATACTTACTTGTGTTGCAAGAAAATAAATAAGGAAATACACTGGAAAGAAAACTGGATATAACATACAGCAAGTAATTAGGATTTAGTTATTTGCTGGAATCCTGCATCCTGTAATCCTTCATCACTATTTCCATTCTAGGTTACAGATCCAATATGTATCTTTCTATATTTTCTTGAGAGTTTTGGTCCACGTTTATTCTTAAGAAGAAAAAATCCCATGCTCAATAAGCACTTGGAGTTATGTCCCTTACATATTCAACACCATAGATACTCTATTATCTTCCACAGTTGATTCTTCCCTTCAGTAAATCATGCTGAATACATGTTACATGTATTCTTACAGGTAAGAAATAAAAGATCCTGCTAGAAGGCTTGGTGGCATTCTTGTTTTATTTTGATTTTCATAGTTAGATGACTCCTGTTCACTCATCTGTTTCATTACTAAATTGAAAAAAAATTGCTCTGAAATACCATAGCAGCTTTAGGAAGAATCTGAAAATCTGAGGGCTGCGAATCAGTGAATTTTTCAGATGTTCCATATGAAACTTTATGTTGCATCTAGAAAGTTGCTGTTCACTAGCACAAAAGAGAAAAGATTAATCATAACAATTAGTGAGCTAAGTCTTTGTCCATAATAATAGAATTTCAAGTTTACCTCTTACTGTATGCTAATTCAGCCACGAGCTACAGAAAGCTTCAAAAAGAAACTGGTAAACTACTGGTAACTGCAGCAGTAGGAACACATATGACTCGACCTTTACAGAACTCAAGACCAAGATATTGAAGAATACCTGCATGATGAAATGCCACTCCCCACGGTAAAGTACGTTGGAGCACAGAGTCCAGACCCGAGGGAGAGCGCCTTAGCTGATCCAGGACCTCCTCTATCCCTTCTCTGTCCACAACAACTGGGAAAAGGGATGAGTTTTTTGCAGGACCTTGAGAGAGAAAGTATTTTTAGTTTCTTCTAAAATCAAACTGTACTAAAGTTACTGCACATACTACTACAGTCTTCTATTAAATAATTTTCTCTTACTTTCCGCCTGTTGCAAACAGTAGAATTCCCTGGCAATTACGTCTGCCAGCTTCTCACACCAATTCTTGGATGGACAGAAAAGCAGGACAGAATGGCCGTCACAAACAGTCTCATAGCACAGGCTCACAACATGGTCTTCATCTCCCTGAGTAGAGACAAAATATTTTCAGCGCACTTTCATATTGTACAGGGTCTGTAAATGCCTCAAAGTGGGCTAGGACAGGCAAGTTTGAAGGTCCATCACCCAAGAGGATTGCCTGGTCTTATAAAAGAAGCTAACTCCCCTGAAGTTGATGAAGGACACAAGATAGAGAAGGGTAAGAGGGAGAATCAAGCTTGGTGTATCCGTCAAGTGTTTAGAGACAAGATCTAACTTCTTCAAATCTAACTTCTTCAAGCCAGATTCAAGAAACTTCAAGAAGTTCATGAGCAGTGGTTTGGTTAATCAGCAAGAGACAAAAATGTAGTAATTTTTTCTCTTAGTTTAAGCATACAATCTATAAAACAAACAATGAAGTTGGGAATGTCACCTATTCAAAAAAAATTAGAAACATACCAGTAGCTGTCTTTTTAACTTTGGTTAAGGAAAAGGTCTCATGCCAAAAGCCACTCCTTAGAGTTTTGTTACCTTCAGCAGAAGTTTGGGCTGGAATTCTCGCACCAAATTCATGGAAGAGTCATAAATGTTGTTGCCAATTTTCACCCACTCCTTGAGGGGCACAGGGCGAAAATCTGTACAGTACAACTCTGCATCTAACCATGAGGCTAGGTGTCCCAAGTTAGGGAGGGTAGCACTCATGCCTACTATCTGTATTCCTCCAAAACCAGGACTTGTCATCTTCACCTTTCTGGAAGCGGTTAAAGAAATTGAAAGTTAGTTACAAGATGAGCTATTCTTTTTGAAAATAGCATTCAGAAAAAAAATGAACCCCAACTATTTCCTTCAAGAGTCTAAAGTACAAACTATTTTTTTAAGCTCCTGAAAAAGAAAGAAGTCATACTCTACTCCTAACAAATACACTGAAAAGATATGTATTCATTGCTTTTTACCATTTTGAATCTAAACTTTATTCTTCTTTAAGCAACAGCAGTATAAACTGTATACTTGGAAAAACTGAAAATAAACCAACCTTGCAATTGACAAGAGCATTGAAATAAGCAAAGCCCAGTATACACTGCAGTTTTTCTACACTTAAATGTCAAAAAATACATAAAATAAATAAATACACTTAAATGTCTTAATAAATGTCTTAATTAAGACACTTCAATTTGCTTTAATTTTGGGACACTAGACTAACGTCTTCCTAGAGTTCAGAACCAAAGTCCTTACTTCAGCCAAGAAGAAAGCAGCTTCAGTTCTCAAAGTGCTGATCAATAGCTTCCACTGAATTCAACAGGTAGTAATGAACTCATAACAGACATGAAAATACAAGTCATTCATTAAGATACCCAAATGTATATTGTAATTCAGACATTTAGACTCACATGATAGTTTTGTGGTTTTTTATGCTCCTGAGCCTACATTTTAAAACTACTCATTTGTACTACACTATTAAGCAACAAATCAAGACTTTAAAAAATAAAAATGTCTGAGAAACCAGTGTGAGCTTAGAAATGGCCTGAACCTGGTAACCCTAGCAAAAGCAAGATAGAAGAAAGAAGACTACTCAGGAGCCAGAGAAAAAAAAAAAAAAAAAGAAATAAAGAAGATGTGGTAAAAAAGACCCTCTTAACCAAGCTCTTCCAAGCTCTTAGATATTTTTTGGTGCGAAGATACAAACTCATACTTCAGTGGGAAATCCAGTTAACTTTTTAAAAAGCTCTTAAAAGCACTGGTCATTCTGGTAACAGGTTGGGCTGGACTGTGTTTAAAAAAACTGAATAAATGGGCTCCCATTAAAAAATAAAAGCACCAGAACAGAACTAACAAAAAAAGGTTGCTTCCTTCCTGTCAGTAAGTGGCATGGGGGACCACTGTCTACTTGGCTGTGACAGAGATGAAGGCTCTGGACCTCAGCACCTGTATACTGAAGGCTAAAGTATTGTGTCTTCCCAAGAACATTCATTGATGTATCCTTTTTTTTTTCCCTGACAGATGTTTTCTCTTTCCTAGTTCTTCAGTGCAAGGGAGGAAATCAAATGAGGTCTTGTATCTGTCCTGCACAGGCAAAACAAGGGAAACAAAGTGTCAAAACCACTCATTATGTTCTTAGGTATACCCTCCTCCAGAGTAAGAAAAAAGTCAGAAGCTTCAACCCAGAGCACTTCTAGATCCTGGAAATCAGCATGGAAAATGCTGTCTAAACCATCCAACTGGGTGCCAGGTGTTAAAAAAGCAGTTACCCTAGAACTAAACAGGGACTGTAGGCTTACTCTAGCACTAATATGACTCACAAGAGAGGAAGCAGCAGTGAAAAGCTGGCAAAAATCTGAGTTTTGGTGGGCAGCAAACACTTGATTTTGACTCTTCTTATCAGCTAAACTAGTAAAGCTTCAGTAGTTGCATACATTTCCCCCATTTACCTTTGTCTAGGAAAAATATTATAAGAAATCCTAAGTTGGCTTTGTTATTTTGTGGTTTGGTCTGATTTGCTTTTTATTTGTTTTTTAAAATAAACAGGCTAAAAAAAGTAAAGGAAAGCTTCACTTAATTTCTTTTCCTTAGACAATGACTCCCACGGTAACACACAAATGAAAAACCATGAGGAAAAGACAAGACCTCAATTACTGAAATAGTCTAAGTCACATGAAAGCCCTGGAGCTAACCCAAATTTCTAATTACTCAGAGAACAAAATATTTAAGCCATCTGTAATTTAGCATGATAAGACAAACATCATGGTCTGCCCACCTTTTTGCAGCTTTCTCTGTAATGTATCGAACTTTGGTCAGAAGGAGTTCCAACAGATATCCTCGATGAGAGTCTCCAAGCATATGCAACTCATCCACAACCACCACTCCTAATGAAGAGAAGCACTCAGGTTATAACTAATCAACCTCCAGACTTTGAACAGTTTCAATCCTTTCACGCTTCACATGATTAACTGAAATTCCACAACATTTGGAAGATGGGTAAAAATACTGGAACAATTATTGTCTGAAATGGCTTCTGAGTATCAGCATCCAGGGATAACACAGCAGATTAGGGTCTCTCCAGGGGAAAAAAACAGGACCACTATATCTTGGCCACTCAGTGCAACTCCAGCATACAACTTTACAAAATTCACTCCTTTTCTGACCAGCTGACAGTGCCACAGTAACATGGGAGTTGCTGAAGAACGGTTTTGTGGGGTTTTTTTGGTTTGTTTGTTCATTTTAAAAAAAAAAAGGACAGGTTGTAGAGGACCTCAAGCTTCATTAGTTCTGCTGCTGTGGAACTTTTCTTCCTTCTGTGGCAGAGCTATGTAATATCTTCCTGGTACAACTACAATAGCAGGAGCTGAAGGGCAAATTGACCTTATACTATCTACTTCAATGCTATTTTCCTTCTCATTTTTTTTTTCTTCTTCCTACATATGTTCGTTCTCCCTGTGTCTGTTTTCTCCTCAGTTTTCTTTCAAGCCACTTGAGTTAGAAGAGCACTGCAGTGCTTCAGCAGCCTCTTTTACAAACTCCCACCCAGCCAGCCCCTTCACCTTCATTTACTTCCTCTATTTGGTGCTTGCTTGTAAAATTCCTCACCCACTGGTGAAAAAAATGGACCATTATTCAGGTACCAGAAAAAGCTGTCCTTGCCTTCCCACACAGCAGTCCAACTAAATTCTTCCAGCAAGTGAGACAGGACAGCATAATAAGTTATCTATAAAAGCAAAATTCAAGCAAATTACCCTTCCAGGCTTTGTGTCAAGAAGCAGCATTTTTTGCTTCCTAAAATGAAATACAGGACACTAGTGGTATCTATAGGACAAAACACAGGCCGTGTCACTATTTTTCTACATGTTCTATACCTTCTATTGCTATTACCTATAAGAAAAAATACTCAAACCCACGCTAAAGCTGTGTTGTATGCTACCCTACTGGTCTCTAAGCTGGTGAGACCTCACTGACACACACACGTGGCTCTTCTCACTGAGCAGTTCTCAGAATGCACACACTGGGATGACGCAGTAGGAGCTACACATAAACAATATTTTTCACAAGGCTGGTCTCAGCTTAAAATGAAACTGCAGCCAAAGAAAACTACAGCTCCCAGCATTCAATGGCATTTTCTACTCAGCAACAAGCTCAGGAGTGGAAACGGGCTCATAATTTCATCATTCTGCAGTAACTAGTCTACCTTAGGCCCAAACTCAGTTCCAAGTTCTTAATGACAGGCAGGATTTTATTCTCTTTTCCTCTTAACTGCAAAGAAGCTAAAATTTTTTTAATCTCACGTTTAAATTCAGAAACAACTTTGGTAACACAACTGCACATTACAAATCCATTCCCAGATTCTTCTCTAACCAGCGTTCCTAAAAATGTCTTTAGCATCAGTATCAAGAGTCTGAATAACTACAAGAACAGCATTTCCTGTGTACCTGGGTTTCCAAAACTGTTATACGTTATATAATAATTAGCAACATGAAATCGCTTTTAACTGCTGCATACAGCAAGGAGAGCTCTGCCAGACAGGGGATTTGAATTTCTCTCAACAGCTTCCAAAGGCAATGTGAGCTTCCAGCAGGGGGCTGACGTCAACAAAAGGAACAGTTTGAGCTGAAGATGGAATTCAGCCAGAACTGCAGACATCTCTCAATAATTCATCTCAAACATCCCTGTTACAAAGCATTCTAAATTTAGAATTAATTAGAAGGCAACATACAACCTTGCAGAATTAGACAAATTTACTTTAGATTATAGTTAAAAAGGCATTTTCAGCACCTGCCTGTACTTTGCAATTTTTATGAACGTATCTCCAAAGAAAATAAAAAAAGTCAATTTGGTATAGATAATTTTTAAACTAAATTTTAATCTGTAAATTGCTTTCAAATAAGTACATAAAGGAAAAACATTCTTATTTCAGGTTTATGGTCATGTAGCAGAGGTGTTACCAAATGCTGAAGGAAAAATATCACACTTTAGAGGTATCAGTGTTTGAGACACAACACTGAAACTCAGATCTTGCATTCACTCCTCTGGTTATACTGCTTTGTGAGAAAAATGTGCTTGCGAAGAGTCATATAACTCTTGGTACTTGGAAGTATATGACTATTCTCAGGCACATTCTTCTTACAGAGTACCAAAAACTGTGGTGATGGATTGGAGGTGCCAACAAAAGGAATTTGGCATGTCCGCTGCTTCTGAAAGATGCTAGCATTAAACAACACATTTTAGTACCCTGGTTATGCTTACAAAGCACACAAGCCAACATAAATTAGAATATTAGGACCATGCTCCTTGCCTCATGCTGGCAGTGTGGCCTGGACAACATGATGACCTAGCACCAAATTAACTCTATTTAAAACAAAACAAACAGTACTTAACTAAGCAGCAAACTTTGAGTCATATATGGAAATCAATAACTGCATGATTATCCGTTCTCTTGCAAGCGAAGGGATGAAGATATGCACTCAAGAACTGGGTCAGAATGCAGCAGCTTAAATTCAAATGATTTAAAAATGCAGCACAGCCATGGTCATCTACTCATCTTCCAGTCTACTGGCAGTGTAAAGAGTTCACAGTGATCCAGCCCCTGTAGTCCTGCTATGACTGTGCTACCTCATCATCCCACACTCCTACAAAATCTGTCTATTGTGAGAAAAAAAAAAAAAATCTCAAAAATATTAGGATGCTGGATGAACTTGGAACAGTAATTTTTTAAGTGGAAGTCTCATACTAGCTTGGTAGTCATCTATTTTTCCAGTTTCTGTATTTCAGAAATAGGAGCCAGCTATGTTACAGGCCAGAGCAAGGATGGGAGGGAATAACTGCATAAAATACAAATAGGTATAGCTTTACTGAGCAGACACACAAAGAGAAGAATGAACTCCTATTTGGTCTAGGAAAACACATCTCTCTCCAAGTGCACATACAGCTCTTCCAAGTTTTTCATCTCCTCCCAAGCGCTAAATGTGTAACAAAATTATATAGAGGCTGACAGGGCCGTGGTGACCCAGAATTCTACACTACAAAGACAGAGAGATTTTGAGTATACTACAAGAGAGAAATGAGTGTGTCACAGCCCTTCTAGTCTCACCCCTACCAAGACCTCTTACAGATTCAATATTTAGACTCCAATGAGCAATGAACTTAATTCCTCCTCTTCCTCAAACTAACTGAAGATATACCACTGATGGCATATGTACACAATCTTTGCCCCAAACAGACAAAAATTCTTGAAGTTAAATATTTAGAATTTTAACTCAATTTCATTAATTAAAAGACACTTTCTAGCTATGAGAATCACTGGTTATTGCAAATGATCCCTATTCATAGACTGTCTTACATACCAGACAAGCTGATATGGAAGCTTATGGTATAAAGCTTATGGAAGCTTTATGGTATAAAGCTGCAGTTTTACAAATACACTATCCTGACACTGGGCTGCATAGAATAGCCCAAATCCAAACCCTAAATCCAAATCAGAGATGCTCAAAAGGAAGAAAAAATGCTCAGATTTCCCATGCAGAATGCCTGTCACATAGGGAACCGAGTAAACACAAAGAATCTCATGAATTTACAAGTACTCGGATTATGTAAAAAACCTCAACCTTTTGGCAGTCAGGCCTTAGCATTTTACCCAGTGAATCCATTTGGTTTTCTTCTATTAGTCTATTGATTAGACCATTGGCTTTCTCAATGGTGCAGACAGCAACATCCAGTGAAGAGAAACGTCCAGCAGGAGAGATGCTTCCCATGTAGCCTTCAACTCTCACATCCACCTCCTGAAACAGAGCCTGTTTTTCAAAGGGTACAGAATATTGTGTCAAGGTTATAAGTCTAAATTTTGACTGACACTTGCTGGAATTACATAAAAGACTATGTATGCTACAACCATGATCCCTAACACTTCTAATGCCAACAAATCTGATTAAAACCATAGCTCAGACAGTTACTGCTCCTCATCCCACACTCCACGGTCATTTGTATTTATATCCAAAGCAGAAGTCAAACAATACATATTAGAGGATAAAGTAAACATAACCTAGATGGAGAATACTTCTTCATATAAAAGCATAATTTACAAGGAAGTTAGAGAGCACACAGTACAACAGTTTATAGCGGCAGCTGTACAGAGAAGCCTTGCACTTGAAAAAATTATGAAGCAAAAGACAAATGTTGGGCCCCAAATACAGAAACATTGCATCTCTCAGCTGAAAGTCGAGAAACGGTGACTTCTTTTCTTCCAAGGCACTTCACTGAAATGCTAAAGGTTTGGCATGTTACACACAGCATTAACAAAAGATACGAGTATTTTGAAGCAGATGGGTAGGTTATCATATGAATTCAAGTGTGCAGCTAAAACCAAACCGTTGGCCAGAGGAAGCAGAATATGGTATTGATAATTCTCCAGCTTTACAAGATTAAAGAAATAGTATTTCTCCATTATCAGTCTCTACAAAGTAGCTTTTGCACTCAGTTGTTGTCTTTACCTAGGAAATGTTACCATCTAAGTTCAATAAAATACAAAACTCCTGAAGTGTCCAACTATTAAAAAAAAAAAAAAGGCCTTCTGCTTTCACTCTTGCCTTTAGTAGTTTGTATTATGTTGACAGATGAGCTAATGGAAACAAGTTTGCATAAAAATCTTTTCCAAAAAAAGTATGTTCTAAGAAGACTGGTTCCATTGTAATCTTGTTTCTAAAACAGCTTAGGTGAGGAAGCTGAAACATACCTACATTCTGTCCGAACATATTTTTAACTAAAGTGAAATCAAAAGCTTGAAATTCTGATGGAACAAGGCAAGGAAAGCTAAAAAAAAAAAAAAAAAAAAGCTCCTTTCCGATACTGCTGACACCTTCCCTTTTAGACATAATCTCTAATTTGAAAATTTCCTTTAAGCTTGAATATTATAAAATCTACAAAAGAATGAAAACATCAAAACTATGAAAGTCAGTGCTGAAATAAAGTATTTTAATCTACCCCTCATTTTTATTCAAAATTTGCCATTTTGGCTAAGACTTTGAATATTTCTCTCCAACTTAATTTAAAATTCAATCTCATTCTATCTACAAATTCTTTCTGAAGCAACTCTGGAATATTTTTTTCTCCTCAAATCCCTGAAAATCTTCTGTTTAAAAAAAATGACTCAACAGCTATAAGCCATACACTCACCTCCCTTGCATGCTGCTTACCTGCAGATAACATTTCTTCTCCTTGGCCACAGAGACAAAGGGAAGGATGAAAAGGGCTTTCTTACGAGTCTCTAATACTCGCTTCAAAATGAGCAGTTCTGCAACAAGAGTCTTTCCAGCACTGGTAGGAGCTGAAAATTATGTATTTTTATTAATTTTTATTAATAATTTTAATAATTTTTAAAGTAATAGAAAAGAAAATCAAAGAAACAAACATCTTAAAACTGTCACAGAAAACAATAGGAAGTTTGGGGCAAGGCTCTTCAATCTTTTTCCCCTACAACTACTTATGCAGATATCCCCATTCAAGAGGTCTTCAGAGAATTTCTCTTCCACTCTGCAACCAAAGCTTGTGCTCTCATCTCTGCTCTGGGAGCAACAGCAGCTCAGAGATAACTGAGAGAGGGGGAAGAAATGAAAAAGGCACCACTGCCTCTTAGTTGAAAAGGAAAGCTTAGATACCTCACTGACCTAGCCCCTCAGTATACTAACCCACCGCCCTGTTAGGTGAGCACTACTGTTTGCCACCTAACATTGCCAGACACTCATGAAGAAGATGCAGAATCATAGGTGGCAACCATTACTCATCAATAAGGCCCAAAATCTTCTGAAGCCAAGTAATAAAACTGAAATATAAGCTTTAGGAAACCACTCTGCCCACCCCTCTTCTAAGCTGTTCATGATCCTAGTGCTGCTCTGGGACTAATTTGGGATAGACACCCCAAATTATTATTCCCCATAGCCCACCCATCCTACCTCTCCTACTCCATGCCACATAAAGAACAATGACAAAGGGATAGAAGAAATGAGATAATAAACAAAAAATTTCAGAAGTATTTAAATTAGTATTGCTGGTATCATTCAGTTCCTGGTCACCTGCACTGTAATGAAAGAGACAGCTGACTTCAAATAAGCAGTTTCTAAAAGAACAGTAACAAAGAAAACAGAAAATAAGTCTCTCCCCACATCTGGAAAGGAGATCATCAAACCATGTACCTCTTATAGCAATGGGACAGAAAAGTTAAATTTTCTCTTCAGGAGGTCTCTCCAGAATAAAGACGATGTTGACCTCTCTATCTGGCAATTCAGTAACATTCTGCAGCAACATGTTCTTGTGAATGGCACTGAGAAGTTTAGGGGTTTAGTTCTGTTATGTTTGCATACCTGAGTAAACCAGGTTCTTCCCTTCCAGAACTTGTCCAAGCATTAGGCACTCTGCTTGCCATTCAAACATCTGCACTACTCCCAGACTGTGATATTTCTCCAAAACTGCTTTGGGAAGACCCCAGCTTGCAAGAAGCAACTTGTCTGCTTGATCTTCAGGAACATTTACCTGCTGATATAGCCCTTTGGGAGGAAAACAAAAACAAAAACAGAAGCACTATCACCCTTGAACATAAAGTCACTTAGTCACCTAAAGGTTAAACTTCTTTCCAGTCTCTTTATTATGGGAAAAAAGTAACAAATCTTTCCCCTATTTTTCAATATTTCCCATGCATATTTTGCCATTTGTCTCATCTCCTGACATCATCTTCTCAATTTCTCCTCCTACTAGGTTTTCTACATACAAATAATCTCTTCACCAAACCCTCACTCTGATGGTTGCTTTAGAGACAGAGTAAGCATGACCAAATACAGACTGAAGCAGAATTTCAGCACTCATTAGCTTAGCAGCATTACAATGTATTTAACATCTTTCCCTTACTCAAACCCGTTCCTGTCTAGATTACTGCTGTAGAGTCCCCAGTAGCCCTCACAGATTACAGAACTGCCCAGGCTCTTTCTCACTTTAGATAAAAATTTAAATAACTAACATAAAATAAATAGGCAGCTCAAGTTACTCTGCACAGTTACCTCTGTTTTTCAACACTGATTAGTATCTTCACCACACTGCCAGTTCCTCTAGCTTAATTAAGTTCTTTGCTGCTAATTTCTTGTCTTATAACCCGAGATAAATTTTGTGCTGGCTACAGATACTGCCTCCTCTGTGGCTCTCCCTTCTTGCTAAACATTAAGGAAACTCAAACCTTTTGTCCCTTTCCTCATCTGAGACAGAAAACAGATTTCTGATCCACAGTAATGCCTTCCTTATCATCCATCACTACTTAGTTCCCATAGCAGCACCTTGTGTAAGACCTCATCAAATCTATTTGAAAAACAAGTAATTGTGTGGAATGTACTGTACTCATTCTTCTAACACCATACTAAAAAAAAAAAAAAAATCTAAAAAAGGTTTACCACATAAGGGCACACACAATCAGGAATATACTGGCTGCTTACACATGCTAGTATTTACAGGCCAGTATTTACAGACAACATACAAAAACTGCAGCTACTTTTAGCTACTTTTCAAGGTTAACTCCAATCTAGCTACTACTAGTGCACAACCATTCTCCCCTGCACAACTACATGAAAAGGCTGTTACACATCAGCTCTGAAATAGTTGTTTCACTGTGTATGATCTGAGCACTATGAAATTCTAAATATAACATTCAGCATATCCAGAGTGATCAACAGTTTCAAGCAGAACGGGTTTCCACGGGGCATTTAGAAGTGTACAGATTTCTCTACCCTAAATGACGTAGTACAGCAGAATTAGGATTCGTAATAACTTAAAAGCAAAACAAACAAAATGATGTACAATGGGATCTCAGGCTTCTCTCCTAATGCTAAAACCAACAAACTGCCTATGGAAGACTGCACGGGTAAGGGATGATATGGCTCAGTGCTGGAAGAATGCTTTCAGATTAACACTGAATGTGAGTTCGAAAACTTGTGTCTCAGAAACTTCAAATTTTAAAGATATATGTACAAAAGCATAGAACTGCATCAACCAGATTTTTTTTTACCTGGTAGAAAAACGCTACAAGAGAGTTAAAAGCAGGATGATGCACACTGCTGAGTTAAAGCACTATTATTTAGATTCGTCCAAAAGAAAGGCTGGATGTCAGGAAAATGTCCTTCACCCTTGAAGAGGCTGCCCAGGGCAGTGGGAACGGCCCTGCTTTTGGACACTGCTCTCAGTCTTAGAGTTTGAATTTGGGGTATTCCTGCACGGAGCCGGGAGTTGGACTTGGTGATCCTTGTGGGTCCCTTCTACCTTGAGATGTTCTGTGATTCTATGATGCTAAAATGCATGCAGAATTTGGGCTCTGTGGGACACAGGAGCGCTGTGTGACGAATCTTTTTGAGGAGCGCTGACAAAGCCTTGCGTCTTGCAGTATATAAACAGTAGGGAGAAGATGCTGCCTGCCTGCAGGAGGATGGAGGGTATAAAGAGTTTGGAGAGTCGCAAAAACACAGCGAGGGACGAAGCTAGGTTAGGAGATACCGTGTAAACCCAGGCACCCAGCCGGGACCACGAAGGGCTGTGCTTCCAGATCCAATCATTCAAGCAGCTGGAATCGAAAGGACAGCAGGACAGACCGCGCTGATTGCTGTATTAGGGCAGCACCTAGAGGCCGAGGACCGCTGTTATACGGCGCGCAACACAAACGAGCCCCGCTTCAGCAGCGTGCGCACAACGCTCTTGCCTCCCTCAGCTACTGGGCGAATGGCACAGAAAGATTGACCTCCGTGCACCGCCGCCCTTTTAGCGCAGGGAGAAACCAGCCCGCGCTTCAGCCCGGCGGCGCGGTCCCTTCCCGGGCCCACCCGTTTCCCCAGCGCCCCGCGACGTCCCTTGACCCACGAGCGGGGCCCCGGCCCGGCTCACCCCGCCGCCCGTCCTCCCGCTACCTGCCGAGCCGCCGCCGGGGCTCCCGCTGCGGCGTAAGGAGACCTCGAGGCCGGGCGGGGGGCTGAGCGCGGCGCGGCAGGGAGCCGCGGGGCCGAGCGGGGCAGCGCGGACCGCCCTGGCTCCAGCGGCGACGCCGCCATCTTCCCGCCGCGCCATTCAAACGGCAGCTCCGCCCCGCCGACCCCAGGCCGGGAGCCCCCAGCGGCCGGGTCGGCTCCACAGCGGTGTGAGAACGGCCAAAAAGTACCAGAAATACACGGCGTTTCTAAAATATTTCTTTCATCAAACAACGCTTAAAGGATGCGTCCATCTCGCCGCTCTGCAGATCAAAGGCTGATCACACCGAAGGGACGAGAGGTGTACTTAAGCCCCCCGGCTGAGGGCTCACAGCTGCACAAGGCAACTCCAGAGGCAGAACAATTTCCCGCATCCGCGTGAAAAATACTCAAGAAAATATTTCAGTAAATAGTTTACAAAGTAATAGTACAAATCTATTACACTAGATAAGAAAAAACAAAATGAGCACTATGATACCTGAAACGGTCACAGCATAGACATGTTTCACTGCAACACATACTTTTATAACTGAAAAATAAAGATATATTATTTCATGTACTCCTTGCAGCTTTAAAAAAAAGCTGTTTAACGTTAAAAAAGAGCTTTAAGTTTCATTTTACTAATGTTTAAGGGGAAATCTTACTTTGCTAACTGTTTAAACCTTAAAAAATAGTTTACAAAACTTGAAAACTCATTTTACCAAAGTGAGATAAAGGGCTAACTAGCAACCAAGCGAAGAACCTGGTTCCGTAGGTATGTGCACAGCTGGTTCATTAAGTCTCTGTTCTGTCCTTCAACCCAGTGCATTTCTACTAAAACATCATTTCCTTCTTTCTTCACATTCATTAAACACTTAAAGAGGAAACATCTACTGGTTTCCTTGGCACTTGGTCCTTTTTCAGCTGTTAGATTGCCAGCTTCCTCTGAAAGCTGAGGTTCCTGCTTTGCACTGCTGGAACCTTTGTTAAATGATTCTTCCGCCTGCTTCGCTTCTGTTTCCTCCTCCTCCATGTGCTCACTAAATTCTTTGGTAGCAGACTCTTCTGTTAGCTCATCACCTGCAGTCAAGCGGACGTCCTCATCAGGTGCCACAAGCTCTGTTTCACAGTCTTCAGTCTTGGGTTTTTCACAGTCCATACTGTTACTCACACTGTTCTGACTGTTTTTTTCCTCTTCCATTGCTTGCAGAACATCATCAGAAGCTCGAGGAAGTTCTCGTAATTGCCTCATTCTGTCTCGTTTCTTTCTCCTCAGATGAACCCAGGAGTTCTCAATGGCAGTCACAAACAGGCTAACTTCATCTTTTCCACAAGGAACACGCTTATGCTGAACCTATTGCAGAAGACAGAACTTAAAATCATTCATTCACACTTGCACTTTAAGGTAGGATATTGTAACATCTAATACGTACCTTCAAATCAGCAAGAATCTTCTCTATCCAGGCTCTAACAACAGCAATGGCTTCTGCAGCATCCCACCCCATTGCTGCAGCTTTGATGGATAACTCTTTGACTGTAGAAGCCAAGACCGTAAATGTAATTGGTTTTCGAGGTTTTTCTAGTTTTCTTCTCTTAGAGGGAGGCGACTAAAAGAAGAAACAAAAGCAGTGTAACACCAAAACACCACAAAGAATATAATGCTATGCAGTATTAGTGGGATGACTTTTGTACTCACAATACCTATGGAATAACTATGGATTAACAGTGCACCTAACCACAAAATAGTCACTGACATAACCTGTGTTTCACTTCACTCCAAAAAGTTATTAGGTACAAACATCTGGCAGAAGCATGTACTGCATGCTCAACTGACAGCCAGAGGGCCTTTATCCTCATATGTCAGCCAAAAACCTTTACCAGTTCTTTCGAATTGTTAGCTCTCTGTGAGCTGAGTGACATAGCTGCTCTTGAGAATACAGATCAGGTGCTAATATCCACATTGTGATTTGAGTTCATTGAAGATTTGCTTGTAAAATTCTCTCTAAGTTCGGTTATTGCCCGTATTTAGCTTACCCTATGAGTACATATGGATCAAGAAAAGCAACTGTCTCACATTAAGGTGAACAAGCTCCATTTATGGATAGGAGTGAACCCAGTACTGAGTCCTGGGGAACACCACTTGTGTCTGGCCACCAACTGGATTCAACTCCATTGAGCACAACTCTTAGGGCCCAGCCATCCAGCCAGTGTTTTACCCAGCAGAATGTATCCCCATCTAAACCATGGGCAGCCAGCTTCTCCACGAGGATGTTGTGGGGGACAGAATCAAAGGCTTTATTGAAATCCAGGTAGACCACACCAACAGCCTTACCTTCATCCACTAATTGGGTCAACTTGTCATAGAACAAAATTAGGTTTGTCAAACAGGATCTTCCATTCATGAACCCATGCTGACTGGGCCTGATCCCCTGGTTGACCTTCAGCTGATCCATGATGGCTCCTGAGATTAACTGTTCCATAACCTTCCCTGGCACTGAGGTGAGACTGATAGGTCTGTAGCTACCAGAATTATCTTTCCAGCCCTTTTTGAAGATGGGTGTCACACTTGCCAGTCTCCAGTCCACCGGGACATCTCTGGTTAACCAGGACTGTTGAAAGATGATGGAGAGTGGCTTGGCAACCACATCTGACTACCCCCTCAGCACTCTAGGGTGCAGCCCATCTGGCCCCATGGACTTGTGAGTGCCCAGCTTTCAGAGCAGGTCCAAAACCATCTCATGGATTATGCAGGGCCTATTCTGTTCCCCATCCCTGTCTTCCAACACAAGAGGCTGTGTGCCCAAGGAGCAACCCAAACTTCAGAGCGAACTTCAGACTGTTTAAGGAATTGTTGGATGAGATCCCGAGGGAAGAATTCCTTAGAGACATAGGAGTGGAACAAAGCTGGCTGCTCTTTAATGATGCCTTCTGGAGAGTGCATGAGCTCTCCATCCCTCAGAATAAGAAAGCAAGCAGAGAAGGCAGGAAACCAGCATGGCTTGGCAAGGACCTCCTGGTCAAAATGAAGAAAAAGAAGGTCAAGTACAGGTAGTAGAAGCAACAATGGGCCACTTGGGAAAAAACAGATGCTGTTCAGACTTAGAGATGGGATTAGGAAAGTCAAGGGACAGCTGGAACTGATGGTTGATACGGTTGCCTAGCCATCTTCCATCACATCTAAAAAGTCATGGCTGTCAGGTGAAATTCCCATGGACTGGAAAAAGGAAAACATCACTTCCATTTTTAAGAAAGGCAGAAAGACTCAGGGAACTACAGATCAGTGAGCCTCACCTCTGTGCCTGGGAAGATCATGGAACAGATTCTCCTGGAACACATGTTAAGACCTGTGAGGGACAAGTGGGTGATCTGAGACAGCCAGCATGGCTCCACCAAGGAAAGGTGTCTGACCAATCTGGTGGCCTTCTGTGATGGAATGACAGCACTGAAGTACAAAGGGAAGGCAACTGGTATCACCTACCCAGACTTCTGCAAGGCCCTGCACCACATCCTTATCTCTAGAATTTAGAGATATGGATTTGAAGGGTGGACTATTCAGAGGATAAGGAATTGGCTGGAAGGTTGCAACCAGAGGGTTGTGGTCAACAGCTCTATTTTCAGGTGAAGATCAGTAATAAGCAGCATCCCTCAGGGGTCCACCTTGGGTCTGGTGCTCGTTTACGCCTTTATCAGTGACACAGACACCAAGTCTATGACACCAAGCTGAGTGGTGCAGTTGATATAGCAGACGGAAGGGATGCCATCCAGAGGGACCTTGTTAAACTCAAAAGGTGGGCCCTTGTGAACCTAATGAGGCTCCAGAAAGCCAAGTGCAAGGCTTTGCACTTGGGTCAAGGTAATCCCAGATATGTCTGGGAGAAGAACTCCTTGAAAGCAGCCCTGCTTAAGAAGGACTTAGGGGTGCTGGATGATGAAAAGTGAATATGAGCCAGAAGCATGCACACGTAGCCCGGAAGGCCAATGGTATTCTGGGTTCCATCAGAAGAGGGATGGTCAGCAGGGCAAGGGACGTGACTGTCCCCCTGTACTTTGCCCTCATGAGGTCCCATGTGGAGTACTGGATCCAAATCTGTGGCCCACAACACAGCAGGTCCAGCAGAGACAATCAAAGGGCTGGAGCACTTCTATGCAGACAGGCTGAAGGAACTGGGCTTGTTCAGCCTAGAGGACACTGCAAGGAGACCTCACTGTGGCCTTCCAGTGTTTAAAGGGATTTTATAAACATGAGACAATCAACTTCTTACAGGTGTAGACAGTGATAGGACAAGGGCGAATGGTTTTAAACTAAAGGAGGGGAGATTTAGATTTGATGTCAGGGAAATTCTTCACTGAGAGAGTGGTGAGGTGCTGGGACACCCTGCCCAGAGAGGTTGCTGATTCCCCGTCCCTGAAGGTTTTTAAGGTCAGATTGGATAGGGCCCTGAGCAATCTGATCTAGCAGTTGATCTAGTGGTTGGCAACCCTACCTGTGGCAGGGAGGCTGGAACTTGATTTCTGGGGTCCCTTCCAACCCCAACTATTCTATGATCATATGATGTAGGCAGGCCTAAAGCAGCTAAAAACAAGTCCATATTTATTTGGTAATAAGAATCTATATTAAAAAAAAAAAAAAAAAAAAACTAAAATCAAGTTTTCAGGGGGAATTTTAAATTCAAATCTAGCCCCAAATTTCCAATATCCTACATACACTTTCTGGAGTTACAAGTGAGCCACACTTTCACTGAAACCCACAGGAAGTCCCCGCAGGCTTCTTTTTCCCTCCCTACTGACAGATCATAATGGATCACATGTAACAACTGCTAACACACTGGGAGCCAATTAACAAAACCCACTGCCCACACAGCCTACTCCATCAATATTCCTTTCTGAAGGAGAGCAGTTCATTTCACAGCAGCTCATTAGGCTTTTCCTCAAGTAAGAGGCACAGACATACAAAAGAAAGACAAAACTGAGGTGCTTACAGGTACTTGTACATCATCATAGAAACTCCATGCCAGTGCCCATCTCATGGTGCGTCCTTGACAGAATTCCGTATGAGTAACTTTAGGAACCTATATGAAGTAGCATACAAAGTTTCGTCTCATGTTAATAAATAACACTGTTTTACTCCACGTAATTTTGAAAAACAAGCAGAGTTAGCACAATTATTTCCTCAAGACAGGAATGGGAATTCCTTCTGACATAACTCATAGTTGCTAGTGCCACATGAAGCTGGTTGGTGTCAAGGCTGGTAACTGTGACTGAAATTTCTGCACGTCTGTGCACTTTGAAGACTCCAAGTTCAAGTTCAGAGACACGCAACACTACCATTTACGTGCACTGATTCAGGACACATCTACACTCTATCTCTGCAAAAAACACATTCTTATTTCCTTTTTGGAACACACTGTAAGGTACTTATGCTTGATATTAAGGATGTGCTATATATAATCCAGGATAACTACCAACCAACCCAGTTTACTCTGAAGTATCATCAGCTCCAGAGCATAGAAGCTGATGAGCTCCAGGTCCATGCGTCAAAAATCAAACAAACAGAAAAAAGTAACTTCTGAGAACTGCCTAAAGCAGAGCACACGTGTGAGAAAAAGAGAGAAAGGGGCATGGAAAGAAAAAGAGATGAGACACAGAGACAGACAGACAGAGGAAAATCTCTATTTCAAGATCTTTTTTCTCTACCTTTGAATTCCTAAATCTATCAGAATTCCAGTAATAAACTGAAATTTTGGTACATGAATGCCACATTCTAACCTGAACCACCACATAGCACGTGCCTGGTTAAAATGAACGTAACCCAGATCTACTGTAATAGTGGTTTACAAAACTAATCAAAATGGAATACAAAAGGAAACCTCATCTCTTCTGTGCAAGGCTCACAAGGATTTCTCTCATTTTAATGACATGCACACAATACAAGCTTAGGGAAGAAAGCATGTAAAAGTTTACACTGAATTCAACATACACAGGATGCAAGGACTGTATATAAAACTTACCCCCTGGATTTTCAGTTCCTCTTTCAATGGCGCTAAACTGCATTTCTTCCCCAGCATACAACTGTACCACCTGCAGACAATACACAACAGAGTTCTTACAAATAAAATTCAGTGGAAAACTAACAAAAAAAGAACTATTTGCAGATCAGAAATCTGCATGAACAATAGCAAATTCAAAAACAAAACAAAAAGAACAAAATTAGCCTTAAACAGAGTGACTACGACGCAGTTCAACATGAGAGGAGCAAAGAGACTACAGAGGAGAATGTGTTTTTGGAAAAATTGAAACAGCATCTGAACAAGCAGGAATCGTGTCTCAAAGAGTGCCCTTAATTACATGTACGATATAACTCCTTACAATTATTTGTAGCTTTCCTTGGAGCACAATCAGCATATGAATATTCAGTGATCAACAAGCATACATGCTTAAGAAGCCAACCTACTGACCAACACTTTTGCTCATGCATAACTCATTATCCAGGTTCCTATTACTCAAATAAAACAGGAGCACCCTCCTGCCTTCAAAAAAGAAATTTGTTTAACTGGTGCTAAACCTTTTACTTCGCTCCTCTTCTTCAGTATCTCCAAGGGATACTCTTCCACTCTTCATTTAACTTACTTCTCAAGTTCTTAAAAAATTGTCTGCAGTTAAGTTCATTTCCCACAAAATACTATATAGAGAATTTCACAGAGTAATACTTACATGAAAGCCCAATATTCCTGGCAAAACTAGAACACAATTCTTCCACAAAATTACTAAATACCAAAGCTGCAACTCTCAGTTGAAGAAGAAGGGAAGAGGAAGTGGAATAAGTCGAGAACACCTCCTGGCCCAACTGGGTCTCAGTCCTCACTGTCTATTGACAGTTCCCTACTCATGCCCCTTTGGTACTGATGCCAAACCTTGTTTCCAGCAAAACAGGAAAGTATTTTCAGCAAGCTGTTATTTCTGTATCAAGATCTCCAATGTTTACAAAACTGAAACCTCATTTTTGTTTTTCCCCTTGAAAGAGCTATAAGACAAAACCACTCTAAGAGTCCTATTTTGCTTTGTCCTCTATTTCCAAAAACTGAAATATTCTTTACATTCTTCCTTTTTTTTCCCCAGTTCTATTACTAGAAATCATACAGTCTAAATAAATGATTTGGTATCAGATAAATAAATGACGATGAGATCCTACTGCAGTGCTCTAGAAGAGTCCCAACAAAGCACATCTTGAACGTATAAATGGAAGGCCGTATTTCCTTGGCCCAGAGCACTGATGAAGCTGTGGTAGTAACACAAAAAAAAATATGACAGTTGTATTTTAGAAGTGTATTAAAAAATCTGAAGGAAGCTCCCAGAAGAGCTAGAGGAGTAATTAACAGAATGACATTACTTGGTGGGAATGGTTGTCTGAAAAACTGAAGATAAGCCATTTTTCTTGTTCAGAAGATCTCAGTACAATTATTATTTCAGCTTACATTCACACAAGACAGCATTCATTACAGCAGTACCCTTCAGTAGATAAATCTGTAAGATATCAAAATTCAACCAGGAAAAGAGAAAAGCTTCCAGGTAACAAACAGATTACCAGGAGTTGCATAAATCCTCCTATCCCAGAAGAACCTAACATTAAATGCTGACTCTCTTTAGCAAGTAGCTTGCAGCTGATCAGCATGTGTACAAGTGCTACTGGTACAGGGTTTTTTGCTTTCTGTCTTTAAGTATCTCCCCTAATGACTTGTAACTGTTTGATGCTCAGGAACGATTAATTTTATATAAACTGAGACCAAACAACTGAAATAAGCACTGGACCACAGCTACACTCTTTACTAAAATAACGTTTTCACATTATTTCAGACAGAGAAGCAGGTCAAATTCTACCCAGAAGGAAACAACTTACCGTAATCTCTTTTTCAGTTGTAAGCTATCATGAATAATTCTCTTGACAAACTCTAGCTCTCCCCCCTCAGCCATGATTTCCGTGATCCCTCCTGTATTTACAGAACTCGGAGGGGGGCGCCGAGGGTTTCGAGAATTTACTCCCTGGACAAGGAAGATTATTTGAGATTACTTTTAATTAACATTTTTAAACATTTCTAAAAAGGATTACTATTCCCTAACTCCATTTTCAGTCAGCAGCAGAAGTCACCATCTCTAGCCTCCCCACATTGCCACCATGGATAATAGACAAAAATACATGCAAAACAGGCCAATATAATTAGTAGCAGTCGCCTTTCTAAACCAATTCCCAAAGATAACAAAACTCCGTGAAAAAAATACACTTCAGAAAGAATGGCAGTTTCAAGTTTTTTGGTATTTATTTTGGGGCAGATGGGCACCAAAAGAGAAAACTTCAACGCTATTTTGTAATGATTTGGGATTTTCCACTGAACTTTCCCAAAGAGGTATAATTGTTGATAACCTCCCACTCAGTGAACACTGGAATAAGTACACACAGCTTCTAGTTTGCTAGCTTACCTTTGCTTCCATTTGGTTGGCAAAAAAGGGAGGGTTGCACATGCAGAAATCGTAAACTATCTCAGATTCTTCTTTCAGTGCATCCATTAGAAGGGTCTTCTGTGGCACCTTAACCACTAATAGAAAAGAAGGATTTAGTCAGTAAGGAGTTGCCATATTTTATCAAACGTGTCATTTCTATTTTAGTATTTCTTGAAACAATATACTGTATAAAAACTGCACTTTCTTAGCAACACACTCTACAATAAAAAAGCATAACATCAGCATGCAAATAAAGACTTTAGGTTAAGAAATTGCATATGAACAGCTTGTAAGTATATACACAGCAGTAGTTTGAGACATGAGTCTTCAAATCAACGATTAACTGCATGAGTTGCACTAAGTTCTCTAACGCAAATACAAATGTAAAAAGCTTTTGTAGTTCAAATTTATGAAAGTAGCTTACCCTACCGTTACATACAGGGCATTGATTTTTTTATTTTTTTAAACAAACAAAAAAAAAAAAGGTGAGAACACAGAACATCACATAATTTTTTTCTACTACTTACAATCAATCTCCAGGTTTGTACATACAGAAAAAATTCTTTCGGGAAGAAAGTTATTGACAACAGCATTTCGCTTTCAGCAAAAAAAAAAAATTCCTTTTAATTTTTTTTTAAATGTGTTATACTATCACTGAATTAACTTTTTCATTGAAGTCTGAAGAATAAAGATATATAGCAAAATGATCCCTTGCTAAAGCTACCCAGCAAAAATTTCAAGACAGTCTTTTGAAACACGACAAAAATCATTTGGAGGAAAAAAAAAATGCAAAACCATTTTTAACCTGACTCCAAAGCACACATTGCTAAATTAGTTGCTGGTTACAGCAGCATAATCAGCTCTAGGTAAACACCCCAGACCCAGGAATTAAGAAGTCACAGGGTGGATCAATTTCAGGAAGCTGTCAGCTACAAGTATCCTTAGTGGCACTCCCTGGCCAGTTGCTCTGTCCAATAGCATTCAGTCACTTACTTCAGCTTCCCACTGTTGGCACTACAGCTACACTTGAGACACCTTTCTATGCTGGAGGTCTCCCACAAAGTGTCACACCACCACATCACTAAGAAATCTATGATGGCAGCAGAGAATACTGCCGCTGTTCCCCGCATCAAGATCTGGATCTTCAAGACTGACAGAACAGGCCAAGAGGAAAATATTTTGGTAAAATGGACACTCCTAAAATCTAGTAGAACCAACATTTTTATTTCAGAGATGAATAATGGCCCAGTTATATAGTTACAGTGTATAGACCTTTCACTGAAATTTTCCAAGCTCTTCCAAAGACAGAGCCTGGAACTCTGCTACTACCACAAGCACTGTTAAGAATTTGTTCAGAAAGGAAGACTAAGGACTCTGTACAAAGTATACACACTACTGTTATGTAAATTATTTGAGGGGAACACTCCATGTCTCTCAGTAGCAGAAACAGCATGGACTCTAATAAATGTTTCAGTAACAGATGAAAACATGGAGAGAGAAAAGCTCTCTAGGATTTACATTAACTTCCAGATTTTTGTAAAGATGAGTAGCTCTTTATCCACACTTGCCATTCAGAACAAACTGTGACTTTCTGTTTTAGGCATACATGGACCTTAGCAAACATTCTGTCAGTAAAAACAACAGAGCGTGTATTGGCAGAAATACTGGTTCTCGCATGCCACTTCAATGTGGCAAAAAAAAACATATAGGTCATTTGTATGCTACTAAATAGCTTGTTATATCACACCTTTTATAAGATCAGACAGATTATTCTGTTCCACATTCTTCTTGGCATAATCGAAGCACATATCATCCACTTCTGTCGCAAGAAAATACCAGCCATTCAACGTTGATCCGAGTAATGGGTATATGCATGATGCCCCTGTCCCTGTAAATGCAAAAAAAAGAAAAAACATGAAGAAAGCAAAACAAGTCTCTAGCGTTAAACACATCAACTATGAATGTTTTTGCAACAAGAATTAATTTTTAAGAAGGCATTGCTCACCAATCATCTGTTATTCCATTTCAGGAGTGAGTAATTTTAAAAAGTAATTTAAAACACAGCATTGTCAAAGATGCACTATGAATAGAGAACACTGCAAGCCTCCCAAGAACAGATTTTCTAGTAAATTATCAACTTATTTTCTTAAGCAATTTTTCCACATGACAGTAACGTATTCAGAGAAAGCCAAATGTATTATTTTACTAAGAAAAAATGCCAAAATTTATGTTTTCCTGTATTTTTCTATCTTCTTTCAAGTACCATCAATAATTTTACTTTGATGCACACAGCAACCACACCTGTAAAAAAAAAAGAGATCTGACATTACGGACATTTTTCCTAATGCCAAAACAGAAAAAACAGCAGGAGTGCCAATTCAGATCTTTTTAAAAGTTAACCAGATAAAAACTTGGTAATGAACAGGAATACACTGCAGCACAAAAGGATTATTGTTAAAACATATGGCACATTCAGGTGATGCAATTGCTAAGAATTTCAAAAAATTGAGACTTATCACGAGCCTACTACTATATAGATTTACTGAAACATAAAGAACACTAAGCAAGAAAAAGAATACAGTTATTTCCAGAGCTCCTTTTATGTTCTTCTTTGATGATTTACTTCCTTCCCAGAATTAGAATACCAAAACTGATTACAAACTCACACTGAAGATTCTCCAGTAGTTACAGAACTGCATCTGTCTCTTCTACTTGGTCACCTGCTGCAACAAAGTCCATGGGAATTGTTTCTGACAATGCTATCTAATGACAAACATGTTGAGTCAGCTATCAAGCTTAATATGAAAGCAACTGTGCACATACCACACGATGATACAAACTTTTACAGCCTATCTACTTGAAAGCAAGCTAATAATGGAAGAACTGAAAAATTACACAATAACAATAAGCTAGAAAACACTCAGGGAACATTCATGACAAATATTTGCACAGTAACTGAGATTACTGAACCCACGTCAGTAACATTTTCATAATAAAGACAAGCAAAGCTTAAGATGTGAAAAAGGAGCTTCTGTCAATCTCATTATGAGCTTACTTTCAGCACAAAACAATCCTCAAAAACAAACCTTTGCAATTGAAGCAGAAGATTCTGTTAACAAAGATAAAGAATATGAACGGAATTCAAATCCACTATCACAAGTGCCTTTAATTCTCACAGAACCATTGAAAATTTGGAATCCTAATGCTAATACTATTATCTGTACACAGAATACAGGAGGTTTTTCACTCAGAGGGTGGTGACGCACTGGAACAGGCTGCCCAGAGAGGTTGTGGATGGCCCATCCCTGGAGGCATTCAAGGCAATGTTGGATGTGGCTCTAGGCAGCCTGGGCTAGTGGTTGGTGGCCCTGCCCATGGCAGGGGGTTGAAAACAGGTGATCTCTGAGGCTGTTTTCTATGGCCATTCTATGATTCTGTGCTTCTAAAAAGACAGATCAGTCATCTGTCACACCCAAAACCTGGGACAGAACTGCCTTCATAGCATCTGGCATGATGCTGTGTTTAGGCTCTGGACAAAAAAACAAGGCTGAGAGCACACTGACGCTTCAGATGTCGCAGAGCAGTGCTGCACAGAGCCAAGGAGGTTTCAGTTCATCAGCTTCTCATACTGCCCTGCCAGTGAGGGGGCCGGGGGCACGAGGAGCTGAGAGGGAGCAGAACCACGACAGCTGACCTAAGCTGGCCAAAGGGATGTTCGGTACTGTATGGCTTCATGTGGGAAAAAAAAAAAAGAAAGCAAAAGAAAACCAACACCGATGTGCAGCAAATCTTACCGGCTAGTCTCATTAGCCATGAATAAGGAACTAATTAAACACTCCGCCTTACAAACAGCTCGCGCTCAGTACCTATGTCAATGCCCCGCCTGAGCACTCGCTTGTCAGCATCCTGATGCCCAATGAGATCCTCCACCCAATGGATGTAGTTCAACCTCAAGGGGACGGTGGGAATGAGCCTTTCCAAAGGGATATCGATGGTGAGCCCAAAATCCTCCTTCAGAAGGGTGCACGTCAGAGCTCTCACCGCCTCGGGGTCCTTGAAGTTCAGGCTGTGAAAACGCAAACATCAGTTACGCCGGGGCCCGGCCGCTGACGCGCGCAGCTCGTAAACCCACGCCCCGCGGCCGCCTACCTCACCCTGCCGGAGAGGGTGATCTGCACGTGCTGCCGGAACTCGGGGTACTTGCCGGCCAAGTAGGCGAAGTCGGGCGGTTTGTCCTTGTAGCGGTTGCGCGCGTGCATGGACTTATTGAGCGCCATTACGAGAGCCGCGAGCCGCCCGCGCACCGCGGCCCCAACGCGAGCGCCTCCCGGCACGCACCGCGCGCCGCCGGGACGTACCAAGGGCGGCGGGCGGGAAAGGGGGAGCCGTGAGGGAACGGAGTGGGCCAGTGGGTGCCTGGTAAAACCCGCAGCTTTGATACGCCCGACGGATAAGGGTGGCCGTATTTTTAGAAGTACGGCTGTTGAGTTGTTGCATTACGTGACTAGGAGTTACGTTAGTTATGTTGCGATGTGACTAGGAGTTATAAGTTATGTTGTACGGCTACTCTGTTTTACAGCGAAAGAAACGCGGTAATGAAACCACACAAGTAGACTCAGCAAACATCAGAAGCCTCCTTCTTTTCCAGCACCACGGTGTATTTCATTAAAAGACAGGTTGCCAAACTTACCTCTATCCAAGGATGAGCAGAGATGCTCGGAAATAACGTCCGAGTGCTGAGTGAATGTTACAATTTTGGTACCTGTAAATAACATATAATAGGCATTCTACTGAGCATACAGCAATGAAAGTTTATGTAGGGGGAGAGCGAGGAAGGCCATTGGACGAAGCAGAAGGGCACTCAGCTGCACTGTCATGGTGCTAAAAGGACACTAGACGGTGGAAGAGACCGTGGAATAGAAGACTGAGAGTCTCACAAAATCACGCCCTAAGATAGGCACGTCTGTGTGAAATATCTCGTGTGTAACTGATGAGTATGTACTATCTGCGGAAACGTGGACTCCGAATCACGTCATCTTTGAAGCACTTAGGGAGGAAATATACCCAGTGCTTCCCAGCACCACTCATAAAGAATACCTGACTTAATGGCAACACAACTTTTCACCGTTAAGTTTCTACACATCGATTTCTTCTATTCACTTCTCACCTCACAACTATACCCACAGTGTGCCAAAATGACTTTGTTGCTCTGAAGGCATCTTTAAAATCCTCTGAAACCTCTCAACGCTGTGAACTGCTTTCTGTAAAATCAGTTTGGGCATGCAGCCCATCGCTGGCATACCTGGGTTCCCAGTTTCACATCCATAACATAAGGAGCACATGCTTTTAGTTAATATCATGCTGCTGATTGTTGTACACAGATTTTGAAAGAAACGCAAAAAGGATTATAGCAAGCTTTGATTTCAAAAAGTGGCAAAACAAAGGCTGATACTGGGACTTAAAACAGACTTCAGCTCCCACCTGTGTCACTGACAGCTTGGGCACATTTCATTTCCAAGTGTCAGGTTTTCCCACCAGTACAGAAGGAACTTACTGTCTGAATACAGTGCTTTCATTCCTTGGATAAAAATATGCCTCAGTATGAATAACATTAAAGTACAATCTATTATTATTCTTTTATACATGTTTTCCTTGTTAAACCTCCAAATGCTTGCATATTGTTTCAGAATTCACTTTAAATATGTAAGCATCCCATTTGACCCTTAAATGCCTGAAATGACTTGCAGCTGGATTTGCTTTCAGTCCTACTTCCTGCCCCTGCAGCTTTCTGCGTCTCAAGGGCAGCTCAAGTTTACACAGAAAGGACTAATTTTATTACTTATTTTTTTAAACACACACCTTTTTCACCAGAGCAACATCCCAGTTCATGTACAGCTCCCTCTTTCCACTTCTGGAAGTCATTCCCCACTCTCTGCCCCCACCCACACCCATAGAAGTGAAGCTGATATGGACAAAAGCAGAACAGAGGCAGAGTTAAAAATATGAATTTTTATTTGGAGCACTTAGTGTATTTACAATAGAAAGGTTCTCTCTAGTCAAGGGACAATAGATTTTTAAAAATCCACATTCACAAGTATGTGGACCTGCACCTGATGCAGGCTAATTGCTTTTTTGCTACTTCTACTTCACTCAGGGTAATAGCCATGAGAAAATGATGGTGAGAGCCTGGAGGTGGAATCAGACATCTCTTACACCCAAGTAGCACTTACATAATGGAGTCCAGAAAGTAGTGTGAAGTTATCCAACAGCTGCTAAAAAATGTCTCATATATATGTACATATACACAGTCCCATCTGCAGCTAGGTCAGATTCAGGAAATCATTCAGGGAAAGACAGGCAAGCAGACACAAGCCTACCAACCTGTGTGCAAGCACAGATCTGCAGGCACACTCACTGCCAGGTACAAAGGTACCTCCTCACCCACAAAGACATGCATTCTCTTCCACTCTGCACTAGGACAAACGCACAGGCACATGTTTTGTTAATGCTGTCTTACATGGTTTCTACACACAAAAGAAACTTTAGAAAAAGCACCAAGCCTTTCATCTGACCCACTGGCTCAGAATCCATATTCCTCTTGAACCAGAGGGAAATGGGAGCGTAGAAAGGATAATGCCCTCCTGCCTCCTCTCTTTGAGCCACCCCTTCTGAATTTCTGCAATTTCTGCCACTGTAAGAGGACTGAAGATGCAGCACTTTAGTAACTAGCTGATACCAAAAGGAAGCAATCCTCTCCTGCTCCCAGAAGCAATGTGCCAGCTGTGGGTGTGTCCTCTCACAACTTCTCTTGAGTCAGATTTCACAATCAAATGGCTGCAATGTGAGCCAGTTTAAGTATCTCATATTGCAGAAAAATCAATCTGCAAAAAGTGAGCAAGTATTTCAGCATTTGAACAGCCAGTTCATGGTGAGTGAAGCACCTGCTTCAGCAACAACTTGTCTGCAGAGTAGCTGAGCTATCAAATCACTCGAAGCTCCTGTTTTCACCTTGATCAGAGTCCACATAACTTCCTTTATGAGATGCTTTCCCTCTTTGGGAAAGGAATTGTTGCAGAGGTTTCTCTTGGCTTAAAAGGAGGTGAAGTCACATGCTGGTTGCAAAGCAAACCTCAGTCTACCTCCAGCATACTCTGCTGCTGTTTCCTACAAACCCATTTAAGAAGGGTTAGAAGGACTGAAGGGCATGGGAAAAGGAAGACAAGAAATGGAGTTATGATCCTCTCTCATCAGTCAGGGCAAGGGGAAAAGTCAAAGATGGCTGTGAAAACTGCAAGGCTGACAAGAATTCTGTTTTAGCAAAGCCTCTTGAATAGCTTCACTGCAGCCACTCAGCTCCATTTGGTTGAGAACGCAGCTGATGTGCTCCACAGTAGCAGCACGGCCCATCTGCAGTTTCCAGAGTCTGACCATTTCATACTGGGCATCTCGTAAGCGTCGATGCTCCATCTCTATTCGCTCCAGATCATATTCAGTCAGACCCAGACGCCTCACAAACTCTTTCCACCTAGATGGTGGTACATGATCCACCACAGTGTAGAGAATAGCGGGGTCTGAAAGAACAGAAGAAATAAACTGTGAGAATCAGGGTTCTGCAGCCTCAATGGGAACGTGACTTGGGACTGTGCACTGCCCCCTCCTGTTAAGGTCTGCTACAGACCCATGAGATGTCCAGATTCGCTCTCAACCCACAAAAAACAATGTGATACTTCCATATGCATTTATGAGGTTACGAGCAGACTTAAACATACAAGCTTAGGGCCTTGCTGTTCTATTAAAAAAGAAAAAAATTAAAAAAAAAGAGGTGTTAAGACTTGCATTATGGCAGCACCTAAAACAATCCATTTTGCTGGTTGCAAAAACAAGCAACAGGGAAGACTTGTGTTGATGTTTAATCTTAAGTAGGCTCACAGATTCTGGTCAGGTTTCTTGGTGCTATGCCATGCATGAACTATGCGTGCGAGTACACAGGGCATCCACACCTGGTAAGGTCTCATTCATCCTCCCAGCAATACCTGCATAATCAACTCCTGATTTGCTTAGGGAGGGATAGGGAAGTTACACTTACTGTCTGGAAGCTGCCTCTTCCTGGCAGGTCTGACACAGTCTGGTAGCTCATGTAACCTTTGTAGGAGAGGTTCAGATGATGGCGTTGGATCCACAACCAATTCAGTTTCTTTCTTGATCTCAGGAAGGACAGTAATTGCACTCCCTTTTACATCGACCTGAAAGAGACATTGTCTTAGTTCAGCATCACCCATAGCAGCACAGTACTCCTATTGCAAGGAATCACTAGCTTTACAAAAGAAAATGTAGCAAAGATAGGTGGAAAGCAGGTGCAGTGGTTTTAATTCTTCCTGTTTAAGCATAAAACATCAAACATCTATTTCACAAGGAATTTAATTCTTCTTTTGACATCAAGAAAATGGTTGCCTGGAAGAAAGCCTGAAACCCCAACTCATCACCATTCTAGAAGTTCCACAGGCCACCTCTCTCATCAACCCTCTTTGTAAGGCTGTGGAAACCCAACCCTGACTATTGCTCTTAATTCCAGATCAACAACGCACCTCTGCAATGCAGAGGAAACACTAAAGCCAGACTGAGAGGCCCATGGGTTCAAGTTCTGAAGTGAAATAAAATTATCTAAATTTTCTCATCTTGGAGTATATAAGGAGAGAATGTTGATTAAGGATTAGCTGTCTAAAAAAAAACCAATGTATCAGACAGAAAAGAACACAAAGCCAGGAACCTCACAGCAAAAAGGAAGTAAAACTTTAATGCCTCCATCCTCTACAATGAAGGACTTCTGAATTAAAACAGCCCTATTACTCAGCTTATTTCAAAACATTAAGCCTGATAACAGCCCATGGGGAACAACGGATCCCAGGTTAACGTTGCTGAAAGAAGAAGGGAAGTTCTTATCATCTTGCTCACCTCGGATACCGGCTCCTTGCTTGTCTGTGGCAAAGATACTTGAATGAAAAAGAAAACAAAAATTATTTTCACTTCCTCTCTTCCCAGAGAAAACAGGAAAGCAGCTATTCACAATCCTGACCTCAAAACGTTTTTACAGCAGAATGCCCATCTGCCAGAAATGAGCTCACATGCACTTCCAGTCACAGCATGGAAGCAGAGTTGCAAGAAGTGCACTAGCAAGCGTGGCTGTTGACTGTTCATGTTCCCTTCAGCCCTGTATCAGAGCAATGGATCCCACTCTTTTCCTCACACGCGTGTGCATGCATACATTCACACAGCTGAGCGATGTCTATCACAATTAGTATCACAACATATGCTGCTATACTCACCACATGAGTAGAAAGAAGAGGCTATCCCATTTTTCTGAACCAGTTTCACTGCTTTATTTACAATGCAGAGGACACAGATAACTGCAAATATTGCCACAACGATGCCAAGGACAAGATTCCCATCTGGACAAAAGGGAGAGGGCAAATGAGTAAGAGACTGAGAAAGGAATAGGTAAGTACTTGAGAAAGAAGCAAGCGAGTGCATGCAAACAGTACTGAGAAAAAGAATACTGATTTGAAACAGTAGAGAAAGCATGAGTTGACAGGTGATGTCAAAAGAACAAAAGCTTGTGCTGAAAAGATTCCATTGTCCCCAAGGTTCCCCCAGTACACACTCAGCTCAGATGAATTCGGTGAGGTAGTCACTGGGCTATTGCATTGCAAGCACTCTTCTCCAGCGCAGCTGAAATATTAAATCAGAGATGTGAGCATGCATGAAATGCAACACCGGCCATTTTCAACAGACCTAAAACAAATCCAGAGGAGTCTGCAAAGCACAGCAATGCAGTGTGACTACTGACTCTGGTCCTCAGCGGTTCTCCACAGTCCCTACACAGAGAGGACTGGAATGGAGGACAATACTAAATGCCCAAGAAAGCCAGAATTTTGTAAAATCAAGACAGACAGAAACTTGAAAAAAAATTCCCTCCCCTTGTGGAATTTGAGTCAGCTTTCTCTCCTATTCAGCAGACAGTCACACAGAGAAAAAATGCCCACCTGTTGCAATGCTTGCAAACATTATTAAGTGTCAGGAAGAACATAGGCTTACACCTGCAAATCGTATCTCTGTCCTTTGAGCCTGCAGAGAAAAGAAGAAACTCTTGCCAAAATCTGGACAGCAAAGAAACCAAAAGGGGAAAAATTCATTCTAGAACAGGTGGGAGGTTATTCCTCTTTGAGCCTGAAGAGCTGTTACTTGAGAGAGGAAAGAAGATTCAGTTTACTCAGGGCTGGGGACAAAGAAAATAACAATAAAGGTGAGGGCATCAGTGTCCTGGTAGGTCAGACACCCCTGTATAGAGGTTGGGAAAGAAAAATGACTGCAGCTGAGATAGGTCTGATGGGTAAGAATAGTTCCAGTGCAAAATAGGGAAAGTCACTCCAGTTCAAGTGTGACAGGAGGCGGAAATTACGTTAGGCAAAAATGAGGAAGAAGCGGTCTCTGAGCAGCCGAGACTGCTGAGGAAGTCAGTCCAGGGCAGGGAGAAATCACTTCAAGCCATGGGACACACACATTCACACATGTGATCTGCTGTGCTGTGAGTGTAAAGGGTGAGAAATTAAAAAGCTATTGCTTTTAAGCAAGCCACAGCACAGATGCTGAAATTCAAAAAAAAAAAAAAAAAAAAAAGGAAAAGGAAAAGAAAAGAGCAGGCAAGAGTAGCAAAGAAAGGACAAAATTAAAAGAAGAGAGGTAAAACAGCACTAGAATAAGCAGCATACATTCTGCTACATGTGAGGGACAGGACTAAAACAGTTCTACATCAGACAAGGGAAGGAAGTCACTCAATGGCAGTGTATGATGATGATGCTTGAGGGCAGATATAAGCACAGAAACTAACAGAATTCACTAAACACCACGGGGAATGCATTTAACAAGGAGACAAAAAAATCACACTGAAGGGGACAGGAGAAGCAGAATTTGTGAAGTAGAGGGGATAGGAGATAGCAAGGTAAGGAGCATTAAGGTACATGAGCAGAATCAGACTTCAGCACAAATTAGAGGGTGGCAAACAGCATGAGGTTAACATCTCTGGTCCCCCATTGGAAATGAGACAGCTTGGGACAGCTAACATGGCTAGTTCTTTCAGAACATCCCCACATCACAGCAGTAGTGAAGAAATGCCAGTGGGTATGCTTCAGTATTACATTAAGACACCATACAACATACTGTGATGATTCAGCATCCAACTGACAAGCAGTTCAGCTGGACACTGAGAGCAGAGGCATTTTCAGCCTTTATACTTAGAGTGCTTAGAGCAGTTAGCAGGGGAAATGCAATGAGCATGAGAAAAAAAAATCCAGAAAAAGACAAAACAAAAAGGAAAGCAAGTAGAAAATTTTGAACTAGAACATGATGGTTTTACTTCAGTACATGCATGGAAGGCACAGCTACTCAAATTAAGTAGCAAATATATCATGATAGTCAACACAAGAAAACATACAATTAAGGTAGAACCTGTGACAGAAAACAGGGTCTGACTCCAAGGTAGGCAAAAAATGACAGTCTTCCTCAAGAAAGTGGGCAAGCAAAACAGAGTTGATCCAAAACTAAAATCACTTAAGGGTAAGCTACTGCAGCATGTTAGAAAGCAAAGAGAGGGAGGCTAATGTCTATCTTAATGGCAGCTGCCAATAGATATATCTGTACCAAGCCCATGCTATACTCACAGTTGGCAATAATTCCATTAACACATGATCTGCAGTTCTTACACTGGAACAGATCAGCCTGGCCAATCTGATATTGATTCTTCCGACAGCCACACACAGTATCCTGCTTTAGGGTACATGGGGACACTGCTATCTGCTGTAATTCTGAGGAAAGAAATGAAAAATGACTGTACCAACCCTACCTTCAGCTGAGATCACTGTTATGCTCCTAACCTACCCACAGGAAAAAAAAAAAAAAAAGGCTGAAAACATTGTGTCTCAGGCTGAAGTAACTTTGCAAGTCTTATCCCTAGTGTCCCTGGACTCCTTTCCCTACACTGTCCTAGTATCCACCCAGCCACTCTTTTTCTGGGCTTCCTCAATCATCTTCCCATCCCCTCTAGACCCTCGCCTACTAGTACCACCCATTTTCCTCAGGGCCCATGGATAACTCACCTGTACGGCACCGTGTACACTGGAAGCATTTTTGCATGATGTTGTCAACAGCTGTGAACGTGCCATTAGGACAGGGAAGACAGACAGGGGCCTGGTCAGCCTGTTCACAGTCTTTTGACTTGTAGGTACCTGCAACAAAAAGAGCTTAAGAGAGATCTGACAGGAAGACAAATGTGTTGTCTTGGGGAGGACTTGGGGAGTCACTGAATCCTCAAAGAAACCTTGGAGTTGACAGGGAAAGGACTGAGTATGCTCCTTCTCACTAGCATGGAGGGGACTCACAGTCCAAGAGAAGAGACAGGGAGAGAGAATTCCTACCAACGAAAGGGAGCACTGATGTAGCTATAGGACAAGATAGTCTGAGAGCACAGGACAAGGGAATGCAACTGTGGTAAAGAGTAATGCACTTTACCTGCATGGCACCTCATGCAGCAGTGGGTCCCCTTGGGATGTACATATTGTCCAAGCGGACACTGCATCTGCCTCTTTTCTCTCCTCAAGAGGTTAGAGGGGTCTCTTCCATCCAAAGTTATCCGACGGAGTTGCAGCACATATGGCACTGGAGCAATTCCTGCTGATTCCTCCATCAGCACACAGACAAATGTTAGAAAGACCTGCAAACAGGGAGAGGGAGAAAAACAAAAAACAAGGTTAGAGAATCTCTCATCTCCTGGCAGACTGACAGCTGACTTCAGCAGCATTCAGCACTAGAGAAAGCCAATCCTGCCACCTGTTATTAATACAAGCTAGCTGTATACAGAGCAAATATTTTTTGTGATCTGCAATATGTAGATAGAATGCTTTGAAGATGCTGCAGCTTGCAGGAAAATTACTCAAGAGCAAAGGAATGTTTTCATTAAGGAAAAGAGCAAGTCCATCTGCAAACAGTTCCAGAGAGACGAATGCATCCCGTACTTGCAGCACAACTGAATAAGAAAACCAGATGGCAAGCTTGGAATAAGAAGGAGCAGGATGATATCACAGCAAGCAAAGGACAGAAAAGCTTCCAAAATTTTCTCTGAGCAAGCCGGTCCTAGAGAAATGGGAAAGTTAGGTTTTCAACTTCTCCCCAACAAACACATTTATCCTTTTAAACAGACAATGTTAGCACTCAGCCTGAGCAGTCTGCCACAAAGCCCTAGACAATCTTCTTTTTTACTCCTTTAAGACTTACTTGCTATTTTTAATTTTGAAGATGACTGTTGTCAAGAATTTTAACAATAAAATATTATTATAATAATTTAATTATAATTACTTTATTTAGAAAATAATTATATTATTAAGATTGCTTATTTTAACAAAAAAAAAATATTACGATTGCTGTGACTGCAGTATGATGTGTGCATGTATGCACTGGAAGGAACAGCAGAACAAAGGGTTAACAGCTTGAATTGGTAATAAAGGACACCATTCCCAGCAGCAGAATTAAGAAATGTGCTGCTTGTGTCATGGCCAAAAGGTCTGCATCCTGCTAGGACCACAGAACAGATGACTCATCAGCTAAAGATCCTGCACAGGAGAATGCAAGAGACTCAGCACAACACTGGAACAAGTCCTTAGCCTGCAGGCCCAACAGAAAAAACAGACCCTGGAGACGTATTCCAACCATGCATTCAGGCAAGCTAAAATCAGACAACATCAACATGAAAAGGAAATACCATCTTATGCCATCTCTCCTGCCCACACAATTTCACACTGATTTTCTCTACGCTACCTTCCCTACATTGCAATGTTTACCCAGCTTTCATTTTTGAAATCAGTAAGGTACCTTGCTGCATAAGCACAGCTACAAAGCTCTCTTTTCTTTTTGTTTTTTTTGGGGGTTGGTTTTTTTTTTTTCCTAATGTTATTTTATTTTTTATCTTTTTGGCTAGGAAAGCTATAGCAAAAGAAGAGCAAACCAGTAAGGGTAAACCACAACGCTGATACCAGTTTTTGTGGTTGCAGTCTTCAGAGAGGATATGCAAAAAGAGATGGCTACGACAGCCCCACGCTACCCTGTTTGTCTCCCAAAAGTGAAGCCTTGGAGGAGAAAGTTAACACATTTAAAACCTTAAGAAGGATAGGGCTTGGCAACTCTGACAAAGCAATAACTCATTTTTTTCCAAGAATTTCTGAGCTCTTTGTCACACAGCAGACATATTCAATACACCAGCTGTTAGAATGGTAATAATTAAAAAAAAATTAAAAACCACGCATTTAAATAGCTATCATTTCAGGCTTGATTAGCCAACCACAAGATAAATGCAAACATTCCAACATTCATTAAGAAACAAAATTTGTTCCAGGAGCTGATGGCCTTGCAATATTGACTGCCTGCAGGAAAATGGGTAACAGATCATTCACACAGATGGTCTGATAGTAACAATAAAAACTGACACTTTGGCCAATGATACATCTTCCAGCAAGTACAAAAGTCAAACAAGCCAGTAACAAACAACAGAAGCATCAAAGATAGAGCCAAAAATGGATGCAAGATCAGTCAGATACATCTCCAGAAAGGAAAGGAAAACAGGAAAGGTGTTTACAATCATTTAGTTTAAGTGAAAGCATGTCAGTAAGTGTAATCAAACCAAAATCAGCACATTCATTATTACTGATCGAAATCTGAGGATCAGAGTATGACAGACCACGTATGACTCAACCAATGATTCAGACCTTAAAAAAAAAAAAAAAGCCACCACCATCTTAAGCAACTCCCAGAGCATTCAGCAATTACACTTGTTTATACCCATGATTAACTTCATAGAGTTCAGGAAATACATGAAATTATCAAGCAAGGAAGCCTCAAGTCTAGGTAGCAGGTCACAGAGACAGTTTAAAGGTCCTGTACAACTGAAATGAGTGTTTTTCCATTGCTGAACATACAACTTTACACTCCAGTTACGCTCGATGGGAGAACAAATGAGTGCCCAAAACACAGAGCTGCTCAGAAAAATGGACAGCCTGGATTACTGAAGCCAAATGATAACTCAAACCACCAAACCACATTGTGCACACTGGTGATTCACGGTTTTAACTAGCGGGAACTGCCCAGGAAAAATGAGTCAGCAGAAACTCAAGGCTTCGATTCTGAAACAGATGCAGAAATAAATAAAATATTGCAGGTGAATACATGCACAGCTTCCTCAAACCATTCTGCTCCTCCAGGTGACAGCCACACAGACACGCTCATCACCTGGGAGGCAACCTAGCTCCTTTCCAGGCCTTCCAAGCAACTTCTTGGCTGACAGCTCCAGTCGATACAACCCTGAGTCATACAATTTCACAGGTCTGGGAGCTGGGAAGAAAACAAGAATGAGGAGACTACGAAGAAGTCAGGGCGCAGCATTACTCCTCTTGTGTGACTGCTTCAGCCAAAGTTTATAGTTTTTAGAGTTTTTAGTTTGATGTACAAAGATGCATGGGAAACCAGCACTTCTGCTTTAAGCATTGAGAAATGTGCATTAAAGCAGTATTTACAGGAAGCTTTTCTCATTGCACACTAAAACCTGGAAAGGTCACAAGAGGGATACACCAGTTATTATTATAAATAACCCACTACTGTATGAAGATTGAATGGTGGAATACTGCATTTCGGGCCTTCCCTAAAACCAGGAGACTGTGTCTGCATCCTAAGCAGGCACATGCAAACACAACACAGCAGTCTGACTCTGAGGGTGCAGCCACACACCGTGAATCAGAGCACTGCCTCTATGGGGGCCTCCCCCTTCACACTTCCCTCCCCAGGTCTTTAATTTTGAGAGAGCAGCTGCCCTGAGGCCTTACCTGCACAGCGGCCTAGCTCGAGTCCCTTATCAGTAATTCCCTAACTGTTTTTTTTTTTGTTTTTGTTTTTAGGAGTCAGGTAACTGCCACATGGTGAGCCCAATTCCTTAGAACTGACAACCTCTGTTTAACAGAAAAAAATGCAGTGATGTTGCTTTGAGATCCTCCTGTTCTCAAGTTCACAAGGCTGGATTTCCAGGCACGCCGAGGAAGCACAGGGATATCCGAGGGACAAGGCCAAGAACATAACACAGAATATCCTGCTCTGTCCCAACTAAAAGCAAAGCCACCTTGGGATGACTGAAGATGTGGATAAGAAGGAGGTATATTACAGTACTGTTTTTACCTCAAATAATAAGGCTAGAAAGAAAGAAAACCTGTAACTTAAAATAAAGGAAAACTGTCCAAACTGGCAGTACTAATTGCTTGTGAGAACTGAAATTACCATGTAAAGGACATTGGCACAGGCCCAGATAGCAGCATGTTTCATTTGTCTGGATGTTGACAGACATCGAGAATAGAAATTAAAATTGCATTAATAAGCAATGGAACGAACAAAGCAATCAGAATTCCAGGCAGATGCTATGAATTCTTAGGAAGGGACTTGAGAACAAAACAGTGTGCTGTAACATACAAATCCATAAGGACCCTGTACTTGGAATCCAGACTGTTGGGATGGTCCCCAGTCCTGAGAATGCGAGTTAACCCAGAAATGACAGTGGCTGATGCAGTCACAAGAAAAATGATTTAAAAACGCCAGTCTGTAGAAGAGACAGCTGAGAAGTCAGTCCCAAAGTGTCATGAAGGCCGTGGAAAAGATGAAACAGGATGGCTATTCTCTGTCTCTTCCAAAGGAAAAACTAACAGGTCTTGCAAGAAACACACAAGTGACAGGTTCCAAACACACAGAGAGGTACTTTGTAGGCCAACACTCAGCTGAGGAGTGGGGCTTCCCACCAGGAACGTGCCCAGGTTCCAAACGTGACCATCACATCAAGAAACATACACAAGGCTCCTAGTACAAAGACACCATTCTAACTTGTGAATGTCTACAGTCACAAATCCCTGGAAGCTGGGAAACATCTTTTTTCCAGTATCGTATGCTTGTCATTTTTCCTTATAAAACCAAACCAACTACATATATATGCATTTATATTCAAACACTGGCCTCAGTGAAGGGAGCTGCCATTTTTTCCAGTGCAGAGGTTGCAGGTGTATACGGTGAAAACACAGAGCACATGGAAATGAGGTTAAGAACATGAAGAAAGAAGGAATGCATATGAACAAATTACAGGCAATTTTTAAGAATTGGAGGAAACAGAATATGAAAAACAGAATGGAGGCATCAAAGAAGTAAGAAAGGCCACGAGGGTGAACCCAGAAGGGAAAATAAGTGGTAGATAAAAGAACAGGCAACAGAGTGGGAACTGTAACACTGATGAAAATAGTATGACTTTATGGAAAAGGCATAAATTATCTGTAACAAGCATGCCATATAATTAAGAATTTGACCAAACGTAAGTAGGAAGGAAAGAATTACCAGAAAAATAGAAGTAATCCTCCTAAGGAACACTCTTCCTCCGCTACACTATTGAACTGAGAGCAACATAACATATTAAGGAATTCAGTGCTTTTTGTGCATTGCTGCTAACAATATCAATAATAAATATGGCATACAGCCGAAGAACTACAGCAAAATACATGTACCACTATCATTAAGACAGAAACGGTACTTTTTTAGGTTTGCTGCTTTAAAACCTGCACGCAATCCACCTCAGCAGTTCACAAATGCTATCCAGGCTCTAAGATGCCAGTGCCCTGCACCAGATGAAGGGGTGGAGTGCTTCTCAGCCCCAGCTGCGCTGCCTCGCCAGCACTGGCTGTAACTGGCTTCCCAAAGCTTCCATATGCAGAAGCAGAACTCATGGAAGAAGGCAACTTTGAGCTGGGAAATCACAGCTATGCGATAGCATGCCACCAACTCACCCAGAGCTGCCAAGCAAGCACAAAGCAGTCCACGTGCAGGCGTCTGCCATTTAAACACTCAGGTTTTCAGGGATAAGTGGTCTGAACTTGAAAATTCTACACCAGAACTGAGATTTTTTTTTTTTTTATTATCCTTTTTAAAGCAAGAAGCTGAAGTTTGAGAAGGACTCAGAAACTGGATCCATGAGAGCCGAGAAGGAAATTTACCAGCAAACTCACGTTGTAATACCCTGTGCTACAGGGCGGCACAGCAAGTCAAGAACAGCACCCACAAGCACCGGCGCTGCCAGACCGCCGAGCTCCACCAGCGCCCCGGGTCAGCGGCGACCCGCGGTGCCTCGGGAGTTAGCGGGCTCCGGGAAGCCGTCAGGCTTTCCCGTAAATCCAGCGGCGCGTTCCCAACTCAGGGATACATCCCGGAAACGGCGCAACCCCGCCTTTGCGAGGACGGACCTCCCCGTCCGGCGCCCCCCGCCGCGACGCCCACCCGCTCCGGCCGCTGCGGGGCGCTGCCGCGGGGCGACGCGAGCCCCCGGCGGGGCACGAGCCGAGTCCCCGGAGAGTCGCCTCCCAGCGGAGGGCTCTCCCGGCCGCGGCTCTGGTGCCGGCGGCCCCCGGCTCGCCCCCTCCGAGCTGCAGCCCCATCCCGAACTCGGGGTGCGGCGGAGCCCCCTTCTGAGTGACTTACCGTCCCCAGCGAGCTGCGGGGCAGCGCCGGGCCGCGCATGGCTCCGCGCCCCGCTACGTCCCCATGGCGGTGTCCCGGCGCGCGGAGAAGCCGGCAGCGCGACCCAACCCCGGCTGGAGCGGCAAGGAGCGAAACCAGCCTGTCTCCCAACTTCCTGCCGGCGGCAGCAGCAGCTAGGCGGCAGGAAAGAGGGCGGCGAGACGCCGCGATCCCCGCCCGCCCCCGCGGGGGACGGGCGCGGTGCCGGGGGCGGCTGCCGTGTGCCGGGTGCGAAGAGCGGAGGCTTCGCCGCTGAGCGCTGAGCTGCGGAGATGAACTGGGCGGCGGGGGTTTCGTAGGGCAGAGCTTGACGCTTTCTGGCCATAAAGTTAGCTGCCGGTGCCGGTTTTCCCCATGTTGTGCCACCTGGAGAAACATAATGGGGTAGTATCGCGTGACTGAAACAATAAATACAGGGAAAAGGAGCAGAAGGAAGCTTGCTGCAGTCTTAACGTTTCCTGGCGTGTGGCCTTGCTCTTCTGGTACAAGCTCACGGGAAAGAGAACCACTTGACTGTAAGGCAATAATTTGGCATTTTAACAGCCTTGTAAACAAGTGTCTCTTTTGTATTATTATTTTATTTTTAAGATTTCTTTGTCAGTCCAGACTGGTGCATTTCAAGCATATGTGCCCAGCACATTTTTTTGGTAAACCATGCGTTTCCCATACCTGTCGTTGAGCCAACTGCATCAACGCTGTAAGGTGTAAGTGCAGCACAGGCAACGTTCAGGATGAGCTCTGCTTCATTCGGTATGTACCTCTCAAAACAACATTTAACAGTGTACTCTGAAAAGTGGCTAAATCATCAAGAACTCTCCTTTACCTGCTGCCCGTGAAGCCCTTGCCCTGAGTTGTTTCAGCTCCGGACGTAACTCTTTATACACTGCGCACCACAGGTACCTGCTCCTGACCTCCTGCCTGCAGGGGGCTGTCCGTTTGTTTAGAAATAGGAAGCATTACTGTCAGAGCAACCTATTTATTTCCACGGAAACTACAACAGATAGAAAGAGCGCCATAACATTATTTGATACAGCAAATTCTTAGCTACAAAACACTATTTTTTTTCCCACATGGAGGAATTCATTTCCACCCCTTTGCTTTATGCACACTTCCACGACTGACGCCATTCTGTCAGACTGCCCCTCTGCTGCCATCTGTTGCACAGCAACAGCACGTAAGGGAATGATGGTGGGAATATTAAACCTCTACTGCTGTGCTGTTAACATCTACTTCAGACACTGAGACAGGAGAAGAGAAGATATGTCGTTGCAATATAAAACCTGAGAAGAACTGGTTAAAATAAACTTACCTTGAAGATATATGGTGAGAGATTCTGCTTGCTTGATAGGACAAAGAGAGACTGGGTGCATAAATCTTGCCTGCTTGACAGAACAGAAGGGGATGGACTTTGTCAAACGGGATACAAAGATAACTCAAGTTGGCCAAAGCAACAAACTCTAAATCAATCACAGCCTATGAACAAAGGAAACAAAGGAGGTTATGAGAGCATGATAGGTGTGTGGGAACTGCTGAGTCACAGCCTGAACCACTGAATGAGCACCTGAAGGAGAGATCTGGTCAGCCCTGGGAGCACAGGTAAGACCTCATTTAAGAGCTGACTGCCACTGAGGAAGGATCTCTTGTTGGAGATCCCTCTTTTTTGGAGTTTCTTTCCCTGCGAGCCTAGATCTTTGGAGACAGGTGAGCACTCATTTTCCTTCTTTTTGTAACACCTCCTTTTTTGTGCTGGTCTCTTTGCCCTTACAATAGGCAAATGGAGAAGAATGTGAACTCTGAGTACCTTAGCCTGGGGAAAGGGCACACTAGCATCAGTGTATAGGGATAAAAGGGGCTGTGTCCCCCTATACTTTGAGAGGCTGCACAGGGGTACGCCCCAGTGGACTCTCCCTTTGTTTGAATAAAGAAAGCTGAAGACTCTTCTCTTTCTCTTTTTGGTACAAAGATAACTGAGCAAGCCTATTGGAGCGGAAACTTTCCCAACGACGTCGTGGGCCAACATAATAAAACAGATGTTACATTCAGAGCAGCCTTCATATCTACTATGTATGCTGGCTGTTTGGTGTCACGAGGAGGACATTCACATTTGGCAACTTACAGACGGGACGGCCTGCAGACAGCCTGCCTCAGGGAGTGCTCCTGACACCGAACACTCCTTTTGTTTCCTGCAGTTGACCTCTGCGCTACAGCCTGAAGTTGAACTGCTGTGCTACACTCCTTTTTCCTACGAGTAAGCCCAAAACACGTACGCAACCCACGCCGAGTCTTCCATGAATTGTTTCAGATGAAGCCACACATCTCTGTTCCTGCTTTCGCTCTGAGCTTGCTTATCTACTGCATAGGAGCCAGCAATGGGATACGCACCAGACAAAGCCACCGGAGCTGTGCATCTACACAGCACCCCGACACCTGGGGCAGCTCTCACTGCACTCCAGCGTATTCCAGCAAAGCTGCAAGCAGCCAGGCAGCCTGAAGCCAGGGATGGTGGTGAAAGAGGCATACCGGCTTCGCTCTGGTTTGTGTCCTTGCCTTGGGCAAGAGAAGAGCAGTCACACGGCTCACAGCACGTCTGGCATTTGCGGTAATGCCGAGCACATCCCTCGCGAGCTTTCCCACAGCAAACCGAGCCCTCCCACGCGGCGCCCGTTCCCGCGCCCGCCGCCCTATGATGGGAGGAGCAGGGGGCGGGCCGGTAGCAGCACGAGGGCGGCGCTGATTGGCCCGGCGTGCCCTGAGCGTTTCCCGCCGCCGCCGTGTCGCCCAGCCCGCAGCTGTCATGGCGGAGCCCCACGCGGCGGTGAGTGCCCCGCGGGCTGCGGGCCCGCCTCTCTTCGCCGCCCCGCTCTGAAACCCCGTGTCTGTGCTTCTCCCTAGGAGCAGCGGTGGCTGCAGGCGGCTCGGGATTTTGCCCTTAGAGCGCTCCCAGCCCGCCTGGGGTCTGGCGAGACGGAGCGGCCGCCGCTGGACGCGGTGTTGCGGTGCGTGAGGAGCGCGGGCGGCGGGGAGCTGCCGCTGGGATACAGGTAACGCGGACGGGCCCTCGCGCATGCGCGGCGCCCGCTGACCGAGCGGCGGTCACGACGACGTGCGGGGCCGGGGAGGCAGCGCCGCGGCTGCCGTGTTGCTCGTTCGGTCCAGCGCACTTGGATCTATTTCACTCCGGCTCCAACCCATGTTCTTTGCCCCAAGCACGAGAAAGATCCAGAGCTCTTGGAATGGGTCCAGAGGAGGGCCACTAGGATGATCAGAGGGCTGGAGCATCTTCCCCATGAAGAAAGGTTGAGGGAACTGTGCTTGTTTAGCTTGGAGAAGAGAAAGCTCTGAGGAGATCTCGTTGTGGCCTCCCAGTAATTGAAGTGAATGTATCAGCGTGGGGGGGGGGGGGGAAATGGCTGTTTACATGTATTGATAGTGGTAGGACAAGGGGGAATGGTTTTAAACTAAGATGAGAGATTTAGGTTAGATGTTAGGAGGAAGTTTTTCACTCAGAGGGTGGTGATGCACTGGAATGGGTTGCCCAGAAAGGTTGTGGATACCCTATCCCTGGAGGCATTGCAGACAAGGCTGGATGTGGTTCTGGGCAGCCTGGGCTAGTTGTTGGTGACCCTGTCCCCACAGCAGGGGGGTTCAAACAAGATGATCTTTGAGGTCCTTTTCAACCCAGGCCATTCTGTGTTGAGGCAATGTCTGTTAAAGCTTATGGCTTGTGTGAGGTCAGTGGGCTGTTTGTTTGTGAACAGGCTGTGCCCGCAGCACTGGAGCATCATAGGGCCGAGGAATTAGCTGTATGTGACAGCCAGGATCCGGAGTACTGCTGTTGTTTTGGTTTCTCCTGAAAACTGATTAGTATGTATGATGAAAACAGGAGCAGCACTGTGTTCTCCTTGTAGATCATAGGCGTCAGTATTAATTCCAGCTTTGCTCTGTTGCTGAAAATGCAGCAGTTTACTTGTATCATTTTCAGGTAGTCCATCTCTGACCTGAGAAAAGAAGACTCAGAGGTGATCTGAACCACATCTATAAATATCTGAGGAGCAGGAGGCAAAGGGACGAGGCTGGACTCTTCTCAGCATTCTGTGTCGATAGAACGAGGGGAAATGGCCACAAACTGAAGCATAGGAAGTTCCACACAAATGCGTGTGGGAACTTCTTCACAGTGCAGTGACGGAGCACTGGCACAGGCTGCACAGAGAGGTGGCGGAGTCTCCTTCTCTGGAGACGTTCCAAGACCCACCTGGACACCTACCTGTGCAACCTGGGCTAGGGAGCTGCTTTGGCAGGGGGGTCGGACTATGATCTCTAGAGGTCCCTTCCAACCTCTACAATTCTGTGATTCTGTGATCTCAGTTCAGGTTCCTGATAAATACACAAATACTTGCATATATTTACCCCTTCTGATTTTTATTTTATTATTATTATTTTTTTAATTTGAGTACAGTTCATAGCTATTCTGACCGTACTCTCTTGTCTAAAGTAGTTTCTGGCTTTGAACCTTTGATACCTGACTAATCAAGTGAAATTCTTCAAATTCATATTCTCAGAGTTAGTTTATTTCCTGCTACTGAGCAAGTGGGTGTTGTGAATACAGCTACAGTTTCACAGCTTAAAATTGTCAGCTAACCTCAGTAGAAACAAGTATCAAAATCATGAGATGGGAACCAGTTTGTAGTAGTTCTTACAGTGCTGACCTTGGTGCAGACAAAGGACTTTTGTGCTCTAGCATAGACAGCCAGTACAGAAACAGTGATGATGAATGAACTCTGAAAGCTTAGACTTGTGTGAGGATGCTGTCTTGTTTTCCCATATTCAGTACTGTAGCCAGTCTAAGTGTGATAACTGGGAACAGCCTCAGCTGTGGTTGTTATCTGACATTATTCCTCCCACTCCACCAAAGCCAAGAATTTAGGCAGAAGGTTTCAGGGCTGTGTGTGCTGGTATACTTAAAACCATTTTGTTATCTCTCAGTTATTATTTTAAGCAAGCCTTCTGTCTCCGTTTTCAGAGGGGATGCTCAGGCAGAACTGAGACATCAGCTGAGATGAGAGAAATTCTTTATAAATGCCAGTGGATGGGTTGATTCTTAACATATGATATTAGCAAACCATGCCAGCAGCTAAGGATCTGCTGACTTAGCCAGGCTTTGTCCATTGCACTGATCACTCTAATCCCTCAACTTTGCAGATTGAGTTCATCCTTCTGTGTTCTCACTTTTCTTTTTCTCATTCTTTTTTTTTTTTTTTTTTCCTTCAGTTTCATCTCCATCTCTGACCTAAAGCATCAACAGCATACTCCGTGCTGCAGCCACCTGACCTGGAGCACTAACAAATTTAAAGAGTGGGCTCACCAAGGGCGAGGTGCTTTACCCACACACAGCTCTTTGCCAAGGGCTTACCTGATCTTGGTTGGCTATTTAACTGATGGAAGGCAAGAGAACAAAGATGGTTGCCTCTATGTGAAAGACAATACTGGGATAATTCCGTGTGAGGTATGTCCTTGGTCTGAGGGATGTGTTTATTTCCCCTTCTGGGCCAGTATCACAGAACACCAAAGGCTTCAGATGGTTTGCCAGAGTCTGTACTGAGTAAAGTAATACATCTTTGCAATGGGCAGGAAAGCAGTAAGCTCAGATCCTGGATAAAGAACAGTCAGAACAGATCAAACTTGTCCTTGCTAGGAGAGCAAATGTTGAGTCTACTGTCATGGATTAAAGAGATGAGTAAGTTTCAAGTATAGTTCTGTTACACCTTGAACAGCATAAGGTGGCCTGAGAAATGGAGGTCATAGCAATATCCTGTCTTTTTGAGCATAAATAACTTTCTGGAGAGCTATACTGATTGTTCAGCGATGCATTGATGACATACTTTCAGGAAGTAATGGCTTGCGTGACAGTGCTATTGGATGAAAAGCTATCTAAAATTAATTAATTATCTAAAATAAATACGAAGTGACTGATAGAACAGAAATGAAAAAGCAGTGAGGTTGTTCCTTCCAGGGAGGTGAAGACTAAGCAAAAGTGCATTAGTTGTATTGGTATCAACTTCTAACTGAAAACACAGGGGAAAAGAAAGGAGATGAGAATTCTAGAAAAATAGTCTGGAAAGAGTGAAGCCTTACAGCGAGTTATGACTGTACTGTGAGACAATAGCTATAATCCAGCAAATGCTAAGTGTAGAGCTCAGCAAATATCCAGATTTGTGTCTGGAAGGCCGGAACTTCTCTGTGCAAGACAGAGAAGTGGACAGAAGACATTGCTCTTGTTTAATAATGAAACCCAGAAGTAGAGTAAGAATTTATGATCATAGAATCATAGAATTGCAAGGTTGGAAGCGAGCTACAAGATCATCCAGTCCAACTGTCCTCCCGTCACCATTGTTGCTACAAGCACTAAACCGTATCTCGTAGCTCCTCATCCAGGCCCTCTTGAACACTGCCAGGAATGGTGACTGCACCGCCTCCCTGGGCAGGCTGTTCCAGTGCATGACCACTCACCTTATATCTAACCTAAACCTGCCCTGGTACAACTTGTGGCCATTTCCTCGGGTCCTATTTGTTACCTGGGAGAAGAGGCCAAACCCCTCCTCATCACAGCCTCCCTTCAGGAAGTGGTAGAATCTCCTCTGAGCCTCCCCCAGACTTAAACAACCCCAGCTCCCTCAGCCACTCCTTGTAAGATGTTTGTGCAAGGGCAAATTAGTAGATTAACTCTGTAAGTAACTCTGAGAAAAAGTACTGTAATTCGTCTCAAGCTTTCTTCGCTTTCTTTTGCCTTAGCTGCTGCATTTTGAATTGGAGTGGCTGGAGTCACTGTTCCTTTTCCCAAACTGGACATATATACCACAGACCGACCGTGGTGCAGCAGGATACATAGAAATCCTGGAGGATCCAGTGCCAGTAAATTGCCTCCCAAAGGAAGTGTCTGAGCCCATTCCAGTCATCTACCCAACGCTGGCTGAGCCGCTCCTTGTCTCCAGGTAAGCACCAACTGCATCGTAGCGCTGCTGCTCTGGTTTCTCGGGTATTGTGAAGAGCTTTTGGCTTAGGAAGCACCGTGCTAAGCCTCTGCCGAAGGTGGAAGCAGGGCAGCGAGTGGTTGAAGTAGAAGTTGTATAATAATGTTACTTTTCATTAATAAACTGTTACTGAGGAGTTGACTTCAAATTTTAATCTGTATTTTGGCAGAAGAAGAGGAATTATTTTCTGGTGTATTTTGGTACTGCAGAAAAAGGACAGGAAGAAAGCATTCAAAAGAACTTTCACTGAACCTACCTAGTATATAAAAATTAAAGTAATTTTGTGGGCACATTTGTTTCGAAAAACCCTCTGACATTGGTTAGGATTACTTTGTTAGATCCTTAATTTCTAGAAAGTGCGTTCTACATATTTGTGAATCTTGTTTTTGGGATACTTCTGGGATACGTCTTCAGTCCTTGACTGATTTTAATTTGCTTCCTCAATTGCTTTCGAGGATTCCTTGTAAGAAAAGAACAAAGCTCAGTGTGGCAGGTGAATTGTCCAGACTCAGCCCGCTCCTTTGTATTCACCAGAAGACATTCTTTTTTCTGTTTCTGAAGTGCTTCACCTCAGTTGTTTGTGTTCCTGTGCTGGTGAAGGTAAGTAAGTCCTTGTCACTTTGCCCAGAAATTTACCATCTGTATTTGAATATGTGTTGATTAATCAGTTTTTCAAAGATTGCCCTTCTCAATTTGATGTATTTGTCCTAGTAAAAACTACTGACACTGTTCTTTCTATTCCATGCAGCCTACAATAATCCTTAAGCATAGATCGTTTCCAAAGTAATGCCTCCTATTTATTTCCTTGGAAACTACAGGAGATACAAAGAGTACAGTAACACTGATAGAACAAATTCTCAGCTACAGGACACTCTTTTTCAACATAGTCACCACCATTAGCTGTGCATTTTTGCCAGCGATGAACAAGAGCCTGACTGCCACACTTGTCAAAATCTGCGTGGGGGGCCATTTTTCCTCATGAAAGAATTCAAAATAGGAGGCATTACTTTCAGGACAGCCCTCATAGATATGTCAATTGGTATGTCCTGTGGAAGAAATACAACCTTCCACCTTCCCCCAAATTGCAGTGCCCCTGAACATCTTGTAGATGCCACCTTTTTGCTAAAAGTATGAGGTGATCCTCTCAAAAGGAAAGTTTTTCATGCAGGAAGAATGAATCTCCTCCAGCGGAGGAGACGCTGATGTCACTTTTTGTTTCTCTGCTTCAGAAGCCCAACCAGCTGGCATGGCACCATACCCTCCAGTTGGGACACAAGTACACAATAACAGGCCTGAGTATATCCAGCCTGAAGAAATCTGGGCAAAGGATGTTTGTCACCAGTGTTTCTTCCTGCCTTCTGCCTTACTGTGCAGAGCAGGTAAAGGAGCAGGCATTGGACAGTTCTTGGCAAGGAGGATCCTCTCTGTCAGCTTCACTTGAGTCCACAGAGCAGCTCAACGACTCCTCAGAGCTGAGCATTGAAGAGTGGCCAGGATCAGTCAAAGAGTCCAAGATCATCTCATATGTGGTAAGGATTCGTAACATTAGCCTTTACCTACTCGTGGCCTAGCAAGATCTCATTATCATGACGAGTTTCCTTTTTACTCGGGCCTACGAGTCTCTTCCATCCTGGGATAAACTCACATAACTTCCTGTTTGCTTTTTCTGTAGGGGACTGTCACCAAAGTACTGAATGCCCAAGCTGGTCTCTATGAGCTTGATAGCAAAGTCTGCTTGTGCCTTGCTTACCAGCAGTTGTTGAACTCTGCGCGTGGAATCCGACCAGGAGCATGTGTGGAGGTAAAGTTGGGAGGCTTATGAGGTGCAGTGGGGTTGATCCTGGTCAACTGTCATCCAGACTGCTCTGTTACTCCTCTTCAGGCAGACAGGGGAATTGAATAATACGGGGAAGCTGACTTGAGGGCTCTGCTCACAGAGGCCACCCCTGTAGCCTGCTACCAAACATAAAGCATTCAGTGAAAAATACATAGGCCCCAGGGGTGGCTTACAAGTCTGTGTGGGTCAACAAAAGACTGCAGGAAAATTGGAACTTTTTCAGCAAGTCCCTGAAACAAAATGAATTTACAGACAGTCTAGCAGAGTGAAAAAGGACTCAGAGTGGGGTGACGTTTTGGGATAGTGGTGGCAAACTATACTCTGCTATTAAGTCACGATGTCTGTTTTATCTTAGCTCATTGATGTCCATCTCATACAGAAGCCTCTGGTATCCTCTCCTTTCATTGTACTTGGTGCTTGCCTGAATAGCACCATCTTGCTGAGGAGCTTTTCAAGGCTCAGCACTCCTTACCAGCCACCAGTCACTTCAAGAAATCTCTACCTACAGCTGCTGTTCCGCTATAATCTTGGTATGCCGCTCTACCTCTGGCTGGTGAGCCTTCTGGAGACATTTAAGGAGAGGTGAGGACAATTCTGAAGTTGGGTGGTGTGCCTTCACTAATGGCAGCAGCGCTGTGTCTGATTAACTGGCTTAAAACTATTTATCTGGATTTCACATCGAATGAACCTTGCATCTTGAAGTTGTTCTAATGAAGAACTCGTGCTCGTTTTGCAAGTGTATGTGCAGTAAGCCCACTGCTTTCCATAAGCTGCAGCGCTCCAGAGCATGTGCTGACCTGTACCCACCACCTACCAAGTTTTGTTCTGGAGTATGGAAGCAGCATGGAGATGAGTGGCTTCTGATCTGATTTGCTTGGCAAGTGAACTTAAGCACTGAGGCTGGAGTGGGAAACTGCTACAACCATATTACAGATGATACAAAGACTCTTATTTCCTGTCTCCTCACAGGAGCAGTAGCAACTGCTCAGTATTATCAGTAATGTGAGCACTTGTTTGAGAACCTTTGCACTAGCAGATTTTCCCACATGTGCTTATGTCTGTGGAATTTTTGCCATGCTTCCCAATAAAACAGCTTCAGTTCTGTTCCCAGAATGTTGCTAGATGTGAGTTTTAATTTTTTATTAACGTTTTCCCATTTGCTTTAAATGTGATTAGTAAGTCCTGCTACTGCCTGGAAGTTGTTCCATTGATTTAGTCACCGCTGCTTTTTACTTGATTTCATCTTTTGTTATTAAAATTATTTTGACTGGCAATGTGATTACTTGTGGGTGTTCAAAGTGGTGAGGTAGACTTCTGAAAGGAACCCAGTGCAAGGAAAATATCAGAACAAGAGCAATCTGTGGTTATTTTGTTCTGTCTTGTAACTCTTGCATCCTGATCAGGAAAACCAAGTATACCTAACATGAATAATCATATCAAGCTTAGCTAAAATGCATGAAGATCCATTTGTGTAACTTACAAGGAGATTTTCTTCATGTGGGTTTTTTTGTCCGCTTGAGTTTTGAGATACTGCCAGTCTATTTCTCCTGGTTTTCTGTTCCTTATCTGCTTGACTGACATCAGTCCGCATCACCTTTAAATGTTCCTTTTTTAACCACTTTGCATTCTTTTTGCACTCTCCTCAATTCTTGTCCTGCACAGCATATTCCCTTATAACAAGCGGAAAAAATCCCTGACTTACATGCAACCCCCACTTTAAATTCGAGGACTGCTACTGCTTCTGACTGCTTTAAAATGTTTCAGGTTTTCTTGTTTCTTTGGGCGCCAGCGACTGTTGCTCAGCTCTATACACCGAAACCCTGGACCTGCAGAGAAGTTCCTTGTCCCAATTCTGCAAGCTGTGGTACCGGATGGAAGGGAAACAAGAGATATTTATAATGAAATTCTTGCAAAAATGCACCACTGTCCCCTGCAGAAGGTAAATGCACTGCAAGCTGTTTTTCAGTTTATCTGATGGGCAGAAACTGTTGATCTTTTTCTTCCCTCTTAGTATTTGACCCTGGATCCCCCATACCAGGTTCCATCTCTGTCAGCGCTGGGTCGTGTAGCAGAACAGAAGGGCTGGGAAGGCTTCTGTCCATCCCAGCTGCTCTCCCCACTGGAGGCACAACACATGGGCACCCAAGAGCTGAATCGCAGGCTGGCCTGGTCCTACTGCACGCTCTCAGCAGAAAGTTTCCAGCCCCGTCTGGTGAGTGCCCAGTTCCCTTTACTGTCTGCACCCTGAGAACTGCCAGCTCTCCTCATGCCTTCCAGTGCAGCTGCTGTCCTTTTGCTCAGGAATGACACTATTCTTCTCACCTGTGTTGTGTTAAATACAGACTGAATTTGGGCTGCTGCTGTGCACAGTGATTTCTGGCTTTTGAATACGGGAAGTATTTGATGCTCTTTGTGTCTTCCTTTCTCTTGCAGGTCCTTCTGGGTGTGCTGCGAGTCTCCTCCAGGAAGAGTTCCCTCCAGCTGCAGGACAGCAGTGGCACACTTCCCTGTGTGATTTCCCATAGGGATGGCAGCCCTTTTGCCAATACAGCTCTCATAGGTATGTCCCACAAAACTGAATTTGAAGGTGCTGGAATTTTGCTGCTCTGCCATCCAGCTCCAAAACAAGGAAGAAAAGACTTGATGTGAAGATGCTGAAGTGTTGCTGTCCGGCCTCATGACTTCAAAATGAGGAAACTGAGCTTGCTCTTTTAATGTTCTTCTTTCATTAGCTCAACTGCTTTCTCTGTCATTGTTTGCAGGATCACTCTTGCAGGTGGAGAACTATCAACTTGTAGTGGAGAGATTCATCCAGAGTGATTTTCCCTCCTGGGAGCAGCTAGAAAATTCAGAGCATGTGAGGGAGAAGAAAACCAGGTGGGTCCCTTTATTCAGTGCCCTTGTAAAATCATTACTTTGCAGTTCCGCAGCTATTTTGGATTATGGTAAAACTGCACACTGGCATAGTATTTTGGTGCTGAAGTCCTTTGCTAGTTACAAGAATGAGATCTTTACTGGAAACAAATCCACCATCTCTGTTTTGATCGGAATACATCCAGCCTGTAGCTGTACACTATTTCAACTTTTCCTGCTTCTCTTTTGAATACCTGCTGGGCGTTCACTTCCTGATAGCTGCTTGTTTTAGACAGCTACTTGTCAAGACCAGGGGGTTTCATTCCTACCATTTGTCATTTCAGTATCTATGTGCAGTTCTACATTGAGGATGTTCAGGTTCTCCATTCTGTGGAAGGACAAATCCAGAAAGAACCTCAGAGTAAAAACAACACCTCTTTGAGGAGAAAGAATGATGGCAGCTCAACATCTGATGTAGATATTCTGGAGGCAAAAGTGCTGAAATTGGAGGATCCCAAGCCAGATCCAGGTGGAGATAAGAGCTGTCAGAGGGGCGAGAGCAGCGCTGGAAGAAGCAGCTGTGTATCTCAGCTATTCTTGGTTACCCAGAAAGAGGGGCTTATGTTGCGCAACTACCAGCTACTCAGAGAGGGAGGTGGAGAAGAACAAGAGCCACAGCGCAGTTTTCAAGCCACGGTGCTGTGGCTGGGCAGACCTCAGCTGTGGAGCCACCCCAGAGAGACTGAGAGTCTGCGTGAGCTAGAGGAGGCCAGTCATAGTGGAGAAGAGGGTGTGACACGGCAAGAGGTGAGGCAGGAGTGGGCTTCAGCGGGTGGTTTGATACAGCTGGGAGCTGGGTATGTGGTAATTTACAGATCTACATTTCTGATCAATGGGAGGGTGATTTTTGTCACGTAGAAGCATATGTTTATGCATGTAACTTCCTTCTGCCACTCCAAGGAGGGTTCAATCTCCTTACTGTCAACATCGTGTAAATACATTCACCCCTCCTTGTCTTTGATGGTGCCAAAGTGGACTTGCTCCCCTTTTGCTGTATTTTTCATTTTCCACTTTTTTCCTAACATTTCTCCTGACCTTCTCTCTCTTTTTCTTCCCATCTCCCACCAGACACTACTGCTTTTCATGGGGAAGTCATTGCAGTGGTTTCCATTTCTGCACCTGGATGGGTTGTATCGCTTCATTGTGCCCGGCTGCTCGGTAAGGGAGAGGTAATCTGTCAGTTTCCCATTGGAGTTTTGCTAAATTGTATGTGGGAGATGAAGTGTCAGTGACTAAGCTCTTCGCATGGCATGGAATTCCCATGCCAAGTAACTGCCACAGTTCTGTGTTCAGTTAAAACTCTCAGAGCTTTCAGTTCAGTGGATTTTTTTTTTTCTTCAAATCATTGTTCCTTGTCAGTCCTCTTTTGCTTTCATCTTCCAATAAAACAGCTTTGGTTCTGTTCCCAGGTAACCACTTTCTTTGCATTTATCACTCTTCTTTCAGGACTTGGAAGTGTTTGACAAGCTCAGTTTTCCACCTGTGCCAGCAGAGTTCCTGGGCAGGCCATCCTTCCCCTTATGCCTGCCCGTCCAAGATAACTGGCACTTACAGCATGAGACATGGATCTCCTTCCCAACTGAATGTCAGGTACTGCAGTGCCTTTACTGCTCTGGGCTTCCATGGGTGACTTCCTGTTCTCTCCGGAACTAGCTCAGAAAATTGTTGATACAGAATCTTTTGTTAATGAGACTGGAGATGATCCATATAAGATTACTGCTGGGCCTCATGTTTTTCCTTCCTTGGAATTAATCTGAGGAGGAACCATCAGTTGTGAATCATCAGATGTGAAGTAGCTCTCAGCATGCAGAACTTGTCCCTACTGCTTTGGCTGCTATTAATTGAAACCAAGTCTGTGTCTCTCCCATTTCTAGCTGGCAGCCAAGGCACTGCTGACAGGCATGGACCAGAGAATTTCCTCCATTCCAGAAATACTTAGCAACAGGTTTGTTGGTCTGCCCTATATTGATGTGACTGACTTAGGCAATGAGGCAGCATCAGTCATTATTGGAGACAGTACAATGTTAATAAGTGGGATAATTAACTAATAATGAATTTGCTGCTCTAGGGATATTGTTAGGAAATATTTCCATGTGCAAATAGCCCAGACTGTGATCCTATCTTGTTTATCAAAGTTTAAAGGGATTGCAGGTTACAGAGCTGCAAAATGGTGTCCAGAAAGTTTAAGCTAATTGCTGGTGTGGAGTAGGTTGCCAAAACACTATGCCAAATTATTGTCAAAAGTAGAAACGGGTGCAGCAGGGAAAATGAGGGTAAATGTGTGGAGTTTTTTTTTGGGGGGGGGGTTGTTTTTTTGTGTGTTAACTTGCTTAAATAAATAATGGGGTAAGAGGCTTTTCTTTTCAAAGTACGTTTAATCTGGGGTGATATGCACACATACTGAAATATTTACCAGTGCCTTATGGTAAGCTGAGTTTTCCCTTGCTTGCCTTCTTCCTCTAGAAAAATAATAGTTAAGCAGAAAGGTAAGCTAGGATGTCTCACTCCTTTCCAATTCTCCCATGCCTGGAGAAGCAGAAGTGACTTCAGAGACCTCTTGTTCTTGGGTAGGGTAGGCTGCAGCAAGCTGCCCTGAATCTAGCATTTGGGTGCCCAAGGGCAAGCTCCCCTGAAGGCAGGCTCAAGTCACAGCACTGCTCTTCACCCCGTCCTTTGTTGTCACAATCTTTGTGTCAGGATTTTTTTGTTTGTTTGTTTGTTTTTTTCTACTCACTTCATCTTCCAAGACAGAAATCCTATATTCTGGTCTGTTCTCAGTTTCAGAGGTTCCCTTGTTTCTTTCTCTGGAGAGATAGTAGAGAGGACCCTGTGTGCTTCTCCTAAGAATGAGAAGCCATCTGCGACTCTCAGAAAGCAGAAGGGTAAGACTCCACCTGGAAAACGTTTAAGGTGGAACAGTAGCTTTATTGTGATGAGAGGAAAACACCTCCAGCAAATTCAGCTCAGTGGCAGACCAACTACCTGTGTTTGAGCTCATGAAGTATGTTGTTCTGTGCCTTCCCAGGGAGCCTGCTGGCCAGTGATCACAGCGTGAAGCTCAGCATCTCAGCTGCTGCAGGCTCTCCTATTATGCTGGACGTTTACATTGCTGCAACCTACCTGCACCATCTCAGGGGTTTGCTACCTGGAGCCAAGATCCTCTTCCAGAACTTGGAACGCAAAATCTCAAGGTACGCCGAGCTCTGCTCTGGTTCTAAACTGGATCTGACCTCCCTTACTATCTTTGAAATGATCCCCCCTCTTCTTTGAGTTTATCCCTTGTCTGCACTTGCCTGACTCCCCAGACCTTACTACAAATGACTTTCCTAACACGTCTCGGATTACCATACCAGCCATCCTGGAAAAAAAAAAACAAGAAGCCATTTGCTTTCCAAGAGCTGTTTCTGACATCTACATTCTCATATTGCAGATTCCATAATGTTTACTGCGCATACATTGCCTCCAGCTGTGTGACCGTGCTGTCTCTCCCAGCTTCTCACCAACTTTTTACTTCCAGGTGAGTCCAGGTTCTGTTCCCACCTTTCAGTGTCCTGAGAAAGATTTCTCTGTTCCACGTTTTTTGTGGTTTTGTTTCTTCTAGTTGTGCCGGAAGAGCTTCATCCCCTTCTCTGGTGTTCATATCCAACTTGCAACTTCAGCTACAAACCCTGCCCCAGGCACGGATTTTGTGTCACGTGTCCTGTGTGTTGACCCTCTCACTGCAGTGGATTTGCTCTCTTTGCAGCAGCATCTTCAAAGAGGTACGGAAACTGCCAGAGAGAATCTGGCAGGAGCCCTGCAGACTTCCTACTCATTTATCTTACGCTACCATGTAGAAGAAATGAGTTCCTGTCCTAATCCTAGAACGCTTTATTCTAGTGTCTGAAAAAGAGTTGCATGTTGGAAAAGGACCAAAATGACAGCTGATTAGAAGTGTGCATCTGGTATCGGGTAGGCTTGCAGCAAGGAGCAGGGGTAAAACGAGGACTTTCAGGGGTGAATCCTGCTTTCCACTGTGCACAGCTCTCGAGGTGTATCACCTTGCAGTACGATTTTTCTTCTCAATAAAACTTTTCTCAAGGCACACACTGAAAATACAGTGAAGTTCTTCATTCCTTTGCATACTTGCTTAGGGAAATCAAAAGAAACAGTGGCCCTTCCCCTTCTCTCTTGTAGCCACCCATACATAGCTGTAGCTTTACTCTTCCTTCAGGGGAAGTGCACCCGACACAGTCCACCATGTCCATCACACACTGGAGTGAGGCAAGCCAGTGCACGGTAAGCACTGTAGAGGCTGGATATGGGAAGAGGTGGGAACAAATCGCGCGACACAGGAGGGGGTAGGCAAATTGTGGATGGGATGTGGACAGAATAGTGAAGGTAGGAGTGGAGATTCCTCACATCTTCCCAGATGGGGACAAACCTCTCTTTACTGGGACTTGTTGTCTGGGATGTGATTTCTGTGAAAGGGGGAGGGCGTCATCCTGACCTCCCTCCACTTCTTCATCTTCCTGCTCTCTCCATAGGGTACTGGTGGAGGATGGAACAGGTGAAGCTTTGGTGCTGTGCAGGAACCAGCACGTGGCTGCAATGCTGGGCCTCAGCCTTCTCGACTGGGAAGCTGTGCAAAGCTGTGTGCAGAGCAGAGGCAGCCTGTTCATTAAGTGTGGGGAAGCTACTGGGACTGGGGTGAGTGGGTTATTCTGGCAGGGACTGCGGCATGCAGGGTGTGGCTCTCAGTGGGACTGGGTTTCCCTGGGTTCCAGGGGGCTCCCTGACCCCCTCCACACTTTTACTGACAACACGCCCTTTTCTCCCTCAGTGTGTGGAGGAACTTGAGGATCCCATTGCTTCCTACCTAAGGAACCTCTGCAGGAGTTCTCTCATCTGTCGCCCTATTCTGCTGGATTTCAGCCTAGATAGGAAACCCTCCAAAGTCCTGCAGCCTGGTGAGCAAACACTGTTGGCTTTTGTAATAACAGGCGTGGGAAGGAAGCGAGAAGCAGTTTCATCATGCTGGGGAAGGAGAGCTGCCTTCTCTGCCTACAGAACAAGACCTTTGGAGGATTTCCAAGCAATTTCCTTGGATGCAAAAAATACAGAAAGAACATACATGTTGTATGAAGTGACATTTATATGTGTTTGATTGTTTATACAGAAGCATAAAAGTAGTACTGAATCATCCTTAGTGTTATGGCGACAAACTTGGAACGCTTCCGTTCAAGTTTTAAGTGGAAAATACATCATTTAGCCAGCCAGGATAGTAACGATTCAAAGGTATCAGGCTGGAGAGCTGGTCAGAGAGGAACTTTGTGAGGTTGAACAGGGGCAACTATAGAGTCCTACACCTGGGGAGGAAAAACAGCATGCATCAGTGGAGGTTAGGTGCTGAGCTGATGGAAAGGAGCTCTGCAGAGAAGTACCTGGGTGTCCTAGTGGACAACAGGTTGGCCATTTGCCAGCAGTGTGCCCTTGTGGCCAGTGGTATCCTGGGGTGCACTAAAAAGAGCGTGGCCAGCAGGTCGAGGGAGGTGATCCTCCCCACTCTACTCTGCCCTGGTGGGACCACATCTGGAGCACTGTGTGCAGTTGTGGTCTCCTCAGTTCAAGAAAGACAGGGATCTCCTAGGGACAGTCCAGCAGGGTTCACAAAGATGATTAAGGGCCTGGAGCACCTCCCTTATGAGGACAGGCTGAGATCTGTGACTGTTCAGCCTGGGGAAGAAATGACTGAGGTGGGGGATCTTATATCTAAAGTAAGGGAGTCAAGAGGATGGGGCCATGCTCCTTACAGCAGTGCCCAGAAACAGAATACGTGTCAATGTTCAACACAGAAAGTTCCATACAACCATGAAGAAAAACTTCTCTACTTTGAGGGTGACGGAGCACTGGAACAAGCTGCCCATAGTGATTGTGGAGTCTCCTTCTCTGAAGGTATTCAAGACCTGTCCGGACATCTACCCGTGCAACCTACTTTAGGGAACCAGTTTTAGCAGAGGGGTTTGGACTTAGATGATCTCTAGAGATCTCTTCCAACTCTGTGATTCTGTATAAGTGTGCGTGGTGGTGACAAGAACATGTTTTATTAGCATCCCCCTTCTTTTCTTCCATCCCAGGGTTAAGGTACAGGTCTGTTTTGGTGGTTAACTTCCTACACAATAAAAGCTTTCTGTTTTTTAATAAGGTTCCCTGTCCTGGCATGGCAGGGATTCCGACCAGCCAGAGTTACTTAGAAACAAAGCGGCTTTTGGCCTTAGACAAGACAGGAGGTAGAATTAAGGGTAGGTCTGGAAATCTTCACCGCAGCCACAGAAATTAAAGTACAGAAGGATTCTGAATTTGTGGGTAGTGATGTCTGAGCTCATGCTGCCACAGCTGTGCAGTTCCTCTTTTAAGGGGACAGTCTCCTCAAGCCACCTGTGCTAACCCCTGGCATGCGGGTGCAGGTGTGCAGAGGCTGATCTGTTAGGCTCACCAAAGGATGCTCTGCTGTTGACGCTGTCTTCTGGATATTGTGTAATGCTGTAAGGCCAGATTGCTGATGGTGAGAAAAGATAGAAAGCTCAGTGCAGTAGCAGTGTGAGCAGCAATTCACAAGACAAACTGTCTGTCTCCTCCTGTATTTGTTAATCTTCTTGTCCTTTGTAGTTTAGGAGATGCCAAGCAGCTGCTGCAAGGCCTTCCCTCCCCCAGAACTTTTACCTTTGTGTGCTAGGACTTAGTGGAACCCATGTACTGAGCAATTACACGTTGTGTCCTTCCCCTTCAGCTCCAGTGCAACTGAGAAATTTTCGGTGTGGTGAAGTGGAGTTTGTGTCACAAGTGAGACCTCGACAGAGTCTGTTGTGCCTCAACGTGGAAGAAGTGGGACAAAAAGCCTTATGCTGTCTGAACAGAGAGAGGATCGAGAGGATGTCTGGTCACTGCCAAGTGGGAACCACTACTTAACATCTTTCCCAGTGGGAAAAGAATTACGGAAATGCCTACTGGAATTGGGAACTTTTTTATTTTCCCCCTCTTTCCCCCTTTCTAGTGGGAACACAGGCCTGTGAGCACAGCATGAAGACCGTAACGAAGAAGCTGCTCTGATTTATGGAATTCTTGAATTGGATCATTGCCACCAGCCATTGTGGGCTATGCTTCAGGAAAGAAACGTTCATTACTTCCTACCTGGTAGCCATTGCTCTGTGCGTAGGGCACGTTCTTTATGTGGTAGTATCTACTAAATAAGGCTATCCCATTGCAGTTTAAATAACAATATCTATTTTAATACCATTTTACTTGCTATATGGGGAACTGAGGCTGAATGCAGATTCTTAGTTTATGAGCCAGAGACTGGTATTTTATAGTTCATTCACTATCTTCATTGGGAAGCGTGTAGTTTCCTGAAGGGAAATTCTCCTTAACCTGTTTGAAATAAATAAAATGTTTTTAACGTGTTTCCTTCCTCCAAGAAGAGAAAGGAAGTGAACAACTTACTGTTTGGAGACTAAATTATGACACTAACGGTACAATACAAGCACTGTTTTGCAGCTTAAACATTATTGCAGCCTGAACGTTATTTGGGGTTGGTAGTGGGGAATGCAGAGAGCTATGATACGAGTACACAGCACATTCCAGACTTGTCCATCTGCTGCTGATTAGTAAGTGGGGAAAAATGCAGTGCTATGTGCCTGTATCTGTAGCATCACAGCAGCCTCACTGGCACAATGCCATTTGAAGAGATTCCACTCCCATCTGCTTGCAGCAAGGACTGAATGTTCTGTACTTACAAAATAACATCCACATCCTTCAGCGCGTGCTACAGGTTAATAAATTCAACCCACAATTACTTCCCCACCTTACTCTGTGTGTGCTGCCTATTTGAGCAGCTCCCCAAATAGAATTTGGGGTTTTGTTTGCTCATTGTTTCCTCCTATCTTTTCCCCTTCTCCCTTAGTTTGAGCCTTATATTAATTTTCAGGTGATGGTTTTGCTGAGCATGTGGAAAGTCTCTTCAATCTCAAAACCCGCTTGCCACTTCTAGACCAAAGCATGAGTGCCTACGACCTGACAAATGCTGCTGCTCAACTAAGTTCTGAGACTCCATTCTAAGGGAGGTCACAAAAAGAAGAAAGCAAAAAAAAGAAAGCCTTTTTTTTTCCAGTAGCTGCTCTCTCAGAAAAGGTAAAGGTTTTGCTGAAGCTTGCCCCTCTTCTCAAGGAAAAGAAACAGAATGTTCTCAGCCTAAAGAAATGTTGACTGTAAGTAATCTAAGATGAACAGATCAAAATCTGATTAGAAAATACTACTGAAAGTATCCTGCAAAGTGAATTAGTATAGTTACAGACAATGCTACAGAAATGGACAGGAAGTGCTTGATAAGAGACCTGTTTAAAAACAGTGAAGCAAATTTGTCCTATGTAGTTGAAACTGTTGAAGAACTGGGTTTAATCTGAATTTGAACTTTCCAGTAGCACTAATCTCCCTCTTCTCGTTGTTTAGTCATCTGTGCTGCCACAATTACTTAAGCTCTTTCTGAAACCAAAATATCCTGTTGTTGGCAGGGATAGGAAATAAAGGAACAGTTAACTGGCTTCATTGTGTGGCACTGCCTGCCTCTCGGCTCAAGATGGAGGAGAGCATAAAGTTTGTCCTGCCATCAGGTTATCTGCAGTCACTGTTCTGCATGGAAGGGCAGAGATGTTCATTTTAGCTGACCTTTATTTTTGGTAGCTCTCTGTCACCATTTTACCTCTTGAGTCCCACAGCCAAAGCTGACGAACACTGCAGGCGGTTGTCCTATGCTTTGTGACAGCCCCAGCGCTCCCCAGTCCACGTCTAGGTGGGATTGCTCTGGCTGGCAGCTCCTGATAGCCCTGATCCAGGTGTCCCCAGTAGGTAGCAGGTACTGAAGGTACCACACAGTGCAGTAGGATTATCTGAGTAAAGTGTGTGCAAGCACAGCTTGTACGACTTCTTGGGGGTAGAGGAAGAAGTGAATGCAGCCTTGCAGCAGTGAACTGTATTAGAGGTTCATAGGGCACTGAGAGCAGTGAGCAAGAAGTCTATCATTGGAGTCAGAGAGAAGGTTGTGGAGAGAAGGGAATGCAGGGGAGAGAAGCGGCATAGATAGTACGTGAAAAGAACCTCTGAAGTTGGAAAAATGCAGAAAGCGATGAGAAAAGGCAGCAGGGAGCCTGCGGTAGGGACAGGCCATGTGTTCCACCTAACGGGATGGAGAAAGGACGTGTCCACTGGAGACCCCCCATTCTGTCAGGCTTAAGATAAGCCTTATGCTGTAACAAAGCAAGAGACTGCACAGATGCCAAGCATGTGTGTTCATCAGTTTCTCTTTTGAAGCTTACCTCCTGGTCCAAGAGCATTTCCAGACTTTTTTTTTTTTTATGTTGACAGCAGACACATGGGAAGCAGAAGCATCCAGTGACAGACTGGAAGGGAGGAGGACACCGACTCCGTGTTCAGGTTCACCACGTGCAAACTGGTCTCCCTTGTAATGTTGAAATCTGTAGCAGATGAATAGCGAGAGGAGGCTGCAAGAACAGAGAACACAGCAAAAAAAAAGCTGAATTAGTGGGTGGACCTATTGCTCCTAGCTTTTCTGAGTATTTAGACCCTACTTTTTCTACAGGAATCCACTGTAATGAATCACTCTCTGCAGAAGAGCCGTGACTCTTTCCATGTACAACATGAAAAAATAGCCAAGTTCAAGGAGCGTTTGGACAATGTTCTCAGACACGGTTTGAGTTTCAGGTGGTTGTGAGCCACAAGTTGGACTTGGTTGTCCTTATGGGTCCCTTCCAACTCGGGATGGGCTGTAGTATTCAATTATTCTAAAAACTGATTGTGTATGCTAGTTTTACAGGGGTGAGATCCTGAATGGTTTCTGAGTTAGTGGGGAACATATATATAGGATTCTGTGACCTCTATTAGCCTTGAGATATCAGAGCTGAAGTATCCAATGAGTTCCCTTCTGTGTGGTGTTCCTCTATCTAACATATTTGTCTTGAGAATGATTGAGACATTTGACTGAAAATACAAGTACAGAGCACAGGTACTCCACTTGGAAATATATATCCAAATGTTTTTAGTCTTATGTGCTTAACTGCTGGCAATCTTCTATCGCACCTGACAGTCTGAGTGGCACTACAACTCTCCTCTGTGCTGTGTTAAGCGTTGCCAACACAAGCTTGTCCTAAAATAGTAGGCTCAATGTGTAGGGTAACAGATGTCAACTGAATGACATCCGTAAATCCCACCACATTACCTTTCAAACGAATGACATCCGTAAATCCCACCACATTACCTTTCAAACCAAGCTCTGTGCTCCAGGTCTTGCACACAGCTTACAGATCAGGTTCTGTTCTGTACGTGCACTGCTTTAAACACTCAGGTATTTCTACTAGGACCACTTCTTTTAAGGTACACATGGATGTGTGTGGCAACACGTGGCAGTGGTTGGTTGTTAACTTAATTGGATAGGACTGTGAAGCCTAACTCAGTGCTCCGAGAGAAGCACTGGTGCGTATAATTTATTTATTGGACTGTTTATTTATTTTGTAGGATCTGAACTAATGCTTGAGTCAAACACCAGAATTTGGTTTGACATTTGAGTGTTTTGGTCATGGTTTGTTGTTTGTTTTGTTGCTTTTGTTGTTAAGATACAAAGGAGTGTGTTTCTATAATCCGTGTCCATCCTTCCTGTTCCCTGGCATTTCGTTAACCCTGAAGGAAGGACTGAAACAGCAGAACAAAACACAAGCTAATTCCATTACCTCAGAGAGCCAGGGAAGCTACAATTAGTGGCAGATTTGATGCAATCTACAGCCTCATTCTGACAGGACTGTGGGTCTGCTAATTCAGAAAAGAACGGGAATAGTGGCAAATATCACAGAACCATAGAATATCTCCACAAGGATCATCCAGTCCAACTTCCAGCTCCACACAGCACCATCCAAACCCCAAACCCTATGTCTGAGAGCAGTGTCCAAACACTCCTTGCACTCCAGCACTCAGGGCTGTGCACACTGCCCTGTGCATCCTGTTCGATGCTCACAGCCCTGTGGTGCAGCCCCTGTCCCTGACCCCCAGCTGCCCCTCCCCTGACACAGCTCCATGCCGTTCCCTCGGGCCCTGTCGAGCCCTGTCGCTGTCACACAGAGCAGAGCTCAGTGCTGTGAGGAGCAGCAGCCACCATGACACCTCCCCTCAGCTCCTCTGCTCTGTGCTGAGCACACCACAGGACCTCAGCTGCTCCTCATCTACCAAATATGCCAAGCCATGTCCTGCTTTATGGATCCAGCTGAGGAAAGCAAGCAGCAGTCCCTGTCTTCCCCTCCTTTCCCAAGACTGCTCACCAGCACAGCGGAGGCAGCACTGCAGGAGCCCCAGAGCACACGCACCCTGTCTGAACCGTGCCCACGGTCTGTGGGTGCTGCTGATCTCTACCTGTCACTTTGATGTTCCCTGTAGCCTTGGCAATGCTGTTTTCAATCACACAGGTGTATGTGGCATTGGCTGTCACATCACGCAGAAAGGAGACCACTTTCAGAGTGATGTTCTCAGAGTTCAGCTCATAGGTGGTGCTGGCAGAATGAGGCAGGCACTTCCCAGAGTCGCTGAATGCCGTCCAGTGCACCGAAGGCCGAGGGAACCACCGTGGTGCTTCGCAGTGCAATGTGTCCCCGCGGTTGCTGGTCTGCACCTGGACCTTGGGGGTGCTGAAGGCTTTGGGGAGGGAGAGCAGGGAGAGTCAGAAAAGGAAACATCTGAGAACTGGGCCCTACTTGTTTTCCAGTCCCAAGTGTTCCTAGAGTACTTACCGCTCACATCTCAGTGCTGCACGTGGCCAAAAAACATGTGCTCAGGGGGACTTCTTACAGCAAAATCTGGTGACAAGGTGCTCCAGTTTGACAAGATCTATTGAGGTTGTGGCACAGCTTTAATGTTTTTCAATAATTCTGCTTGTCACATCTAAGCTTGGTCATGGACTCACAGACCAATCCTTTCCTAAGAGCTCCCAGGGGAATCTGACACTGCCTGCGTCTGCCAAAAATCCAGCCCCCTTCAGCAGGAAAGGCATTAGGCACGGCTGCGCTGGCCTGTGCAGGGCTGAGTGGAAGCTATTCTCAGTGCCAAAAATGGTGGCATTATCATAGGCTGGGGGAAAGGGATGATGGATCACACTCTCCAATGATGGATGAGACTGGAGCTGTGGGACTTGCACCAGCCCTCCTGGAATGAACAAATATTTAAAGTCTACTGCAAACTCAGCTGCATTTCAAAATGAAGACCATCATAGCACTTCACATTAGCCTTGATCTACTAGAAAAATGCACCTCTGTGTGTTCGCTGCATTTCCCATGAGCACCTTCATGAAGAGAAGCAACAGCTTTATGGGAGAGCAGAGTTCACTGCTTTAAACAATATTGGCCAGCCATTCCTGCAATGCCAACTCTGTCCCAGGATGGGCTCCTGGTTGCTGAAATGATGTACGGCATTCAGAAGTGGCTGCTTCTCCAAGGTGTGTCTCAAGCCAAGAGTGTGACTTCCAGGCCTTTCCTGCAGGACTGACTCTCCAACACTTGTAGAGCCATGAAAGCTTTTTTTCCACCTCATTTCCAACAATTTTCTTGCCTGCCTTAGAAAGTTCCCTTGGAAAGTCATGGATCCATGGTCCTCTGCTAAGCCCTGAGGTCAAGGGATGTATGGGATCTTCAGTGGTGCCACTAAAAGCCATCCAGAGTAACAAGATCACCTACATAACAAGGTTAAATGGTTGCATCTAGCTAATGCATAATGCTTCAGGCAACTGTGACATAGGCTGTTTGTTCCTTTGATGATCATGTTTTAAAACTGTATGAATTATAAAAATGGGAAGATATTTTGAAATTACTATAATTTTTACTATGCAGCAGTTCTGGCTGGAGATATATCTTGAAGTTTGAGAGAGGAAAAAAAAAAAACAACTTTAACAAGCACAAAATCTGTGTCTTTCTGAGGTCGTTTAGCCACACCCATTCTAAAAATAGGAGCTCTTTGTAGTCAGACCATTAGCTAGTAAACTACATGTGGTAAACTTAAGAAACAAGAAATCCCTAGAAGCATTAAAATAGAAACCTCTCTTCTCTGGAAGAAGGAAATGGAAAGAGAGGGTACGGCCATAAACACCTCTTGAAAGCCAAAAAAAAACATTTCTTATCCTCTTTTGTATATTCTTTTTCCAAGCTGTCAGATGGCTTGGAGCACAATCAAAAGCCTTGGCAGAGCCAAGCAGCACTTCATGTCCTTTGACACCATATAGAGGTGGGAAGAAATTGTGTTAGCTCTCAGCTTCTATCATGCCATGGAATGAAGGAAATGGCAAATCCACACAGTCCAGTTTGGCCTTTCCCAAAAATGACATTCCCAGACTTCACAGTTTTCAGCTGAGCCATTGACAATGGGCTTTGCCGCCTTCCAAAGATGTGCAATACCTTCACCAAGACTGGTTTCACCTAAACAGCATCTCAGGGAGAAAACCCTCACAACTGATGTCAGTCCTGCCCTATTCAGGTGTGAAGAGCCCCGTGATGGCCGCTGGTTGGGTCCACCTTGCTCAACCCGTGCTCAAACAGGGACACCTACAGCAGGGTGCCCAGGACAACATGCAGATGGCTTTTCCTCTGGGCAACCTGTTCTAGGGGCTGAAGCTGCACACTTCAACCTACGGTTCACAGCAGGATTTTTTTTTTTTTTCCCCATATCCCATAACAGCATTTCCTCACCTCCTGTCTGGTACCGCAGCACTGCCACTCCGCTCCCTCGGGATGTGGTGACGGAGCACCTGTAGGTACCAGCATCAGAGAGCTGCACCTCTTTCAGCTCCAGGGAAGCGTTTCCACCGATCACCTGGTCTGCAAAAACTGCTGTGCGGCCCTGAAACACCGCGTCTTGCTCTTGCAGGTAATCCTTCCCCCCTCTGAACTCATGAACCAGTCCAGCCACTCCAGCTTTTGCCCACCGAATGACTATGCTGCCCATCCAGATGTCGGGCTCAAAGGTGCAGCCCAGGAGGCCGCTCTGGCCAATGTTCCCAGGAGATGTCAAGGTGGTGACGCTGATGGAACGCTTTCCTGCGAGGAGAAAACACAGCGGTACGAGGGAGTGAGCACAGAGAAGGGCTGGGCCAGTCCCAGGTTTGAAGATGCTTCCCACCTGGGAGAAGGAGCACAGTATCTTCAGGATTTTCCTTGTGTTCAGCTTTGGGGGCTCTGGGCCCCAGGATGATTCCTGTTAACAGTGTCAAACCCCCATCAGTCAGCACAGGCTGCTGCACACCTTTCCTCAGCAGCATGAAGAAGTAAACATTTCAGTCACCAGAACCCAAGATAACAAAAGGTTCAAGCCACGCCTTGCTTGGAAACAACTCTCAGAACGGATCCATCTTCCATACTCGCTGCCACAGTAGGGAAGCTGAGCCCTGGAGTTGTCACTGCGACAACTCATGTCCCCTGCAGCATCGACCAGTGTCCATGCTCTGGGAGCTCCACCATCGCCTCATGTTAGTGCAGGCAAGGCTGGCCTCAAGCGTAGCTGGCAACGCCTTGTAGGTGGCTTCTTAAATGACACATGTATGTTTTTTCCCTTTTTCTGTACTATTGGAGCTACAGAAGAGCTGGGCTGTGGCTTAACACCATGGAGTGATACTTTGCTGAAAAATGTCAGAATGGAAGTCACTCGAGCAACTTTGATCAGCCATCTTACACGCAATCATTATAAATGAAGCCTTACTAAAGCCTGATGGATGGCTCTTCCACACCTCAGGTGGAGGCCACAGATGCCACGGCAGGACAGCGTCACCCCCTGGCACCAGCAAGGAATGCAAGTGATCACATACCTGAGGTGCCAAACCCAATGATCAGGGCAATCACGGCAGCTAGGATGATAATGACTGTGGTCATGCTATTGGGGGAAAAAAAGGGACACCATTACCATGCAGCCTACCTCCCTTATACATGGCATACCTCTGCAGAGCTGCTGGTAGGAAGGAGGTGGAGACAGGAAAGTGGTAGACCTGAAGTGAGGTGTTCTGGTGAGGTGCAGGACTGTGGCAGTGAGAAGCATCGCTGTGAGTGCTCTTCATCAAAGGTAGAGGACCATGGAGTGGGAGGAGCCCCAGTGCAGAGTTCTGACTGCAGCCCCTGGTGAATGAGTACAGCCCTTCCCTAGCAAACTCGGTCATCTTCACTGATGACAGAACAGGTGCCCAGAGAGGTGAGCAGAGCACTGAGACCGCAGATCCCAAGCCATGTGTGAGCACCACCTTACCACCCACTTTGCAAGCTGCCCAAACCAAGATGTGAGAGAGAGCACGGCTTTGCGTGAGAGGTCACTTGCACTCACACGCAGGCCATGCTGCTCCCAGGTGAAACCTTTCCTACAGAATAAACCCAAGTGCAGGTGTCTCGCACACCTCAGTGGAACCTCTGCCTTCATCCAGCCTGGAAGAGCTCGTACCTGAGGTGAAGAGATGCAGCTTGTTGGTGGCTCAACAGCAGGAACATGGAACATTCCTCAGGCCTGGGATACTCCAACCCACCAGAGCAGGCACAGAGCCTTCCTCAAACCATCACTGTCCCAATCTACAGCAGCATTCAACTTGAGATGGTATATTCCGTGCAGAGTTTCTAGGACACATTTCTGCATTCTGGGCGCAGTTAATGACCTGCATGTGGGTGTCTGACAGCTGCATAGCCTTACTGACAGTAAAAAAGCAGCTGTTCGTGCATTGAAGTAGCCTCAGTGAATGCAGTATAGGGTCAAGCTGCAAAGAACTGCTCTCCAGCCAGCTCCTGGCAGCTGTGAGATACAGTCAAGGGGTCTGGAAGAAGCAGCTCCCTCCCTCCTCTCATCCCCAAAGCAGACACAGATTATACCGTACCTCCAGAACATCACCTGGCCTTGGGATGCCATGGTCACTGCACATATGAAGATAAGCCAACCGCCAGGTGCCTGAAGGTCATGCACAATGTGCAGCACAGCCCCTGTCCTTCACTCGATGCATTCTCCTGCTTAAATAACTGAACCCAGCTAAGGAGTGGCGAGTCCAAGCAGTGAAGTCGCAGGAATGAGGAAGCAGTTAGCATCTAGGCTCCCCCCACCGGGCCAGTCACTAGGGGAATAGGAGAGAATTCTTAAACAACCCACTTAAGAAGCATTTAATTTGTTTTAACTACTGTTTCCTGAGCTCAGCTTCTGCTGCTTTCAGAGCTGAGGACACGAGAGCATATAAAAGAAAGAAAGTGGAACAGACCTTCCAAGTCTTTCCCTCTGTGCTTGATCTCACTCAAGGCTGGGGTTAGATTGAGCAGCTCTTGGGGATGAAGATGTAAGAAGGGCAGAGATTGTGAAAGACCAGAGAAGGGGAGGCAGCTTGCACCACTGTTTGGTTGCCCAAAAGGGAACCCGAATATCCTCTCATTTACACGTGGACTGTGTTCCGGGGAAGATGGTGAAAGGGGGTTTTTCAAAGTCCTTAGACGCCTCCAGTCAGTTTGGATGGTTGCTGGGAACTAACAGCTTTCCCATGCGAAGATGATGTCTGGAAGATTTGGGAACATGCCAGCACAGCAAGCAGCCCAACAAACAAAGCAAATTGAAATAGTTTAAACTTATAATGCAGATTTCATACAGTTTTTACTTCCCCTCTGCTTCAGCATGGAGTAACTCTTTAATCTGAAGAGATCTGATTTATTTTGTAGCATTCTACTAATTACTCAACTTATTGTAAACTGGTACAGCGTTACTAGAAACAAATAGCTCCAGGACACAGTGATCTGATAGGAAAGAACCTTTAAGAAACATCCTGTTGCCCTCAGTGGGACCTGATTTACAGCGGCCTTAGGTGCAATGGGCAAACTAGGTGTCTCCTTTCAGCACTAGTTCATTCTAGGTTGATGATAGGGTTGCTTCCACTTGGGAAAAACAAGTCTGCCTCTCAGGCAAAGACTGCACAGATAGGACAAGGGCAAGACCATTCACTCAGGGTAACATGACATTAATTAGGGATGAGCTCATGCTGGAGATTACCCCTCTCCATGTTTATGAGGTATTTGGGATATTTGTCAGGAAAAAAAGAAATCAAGGGTCTGTGACCACACCATCTCCTTAGCTCTTACTGGATCTATTAGCAGATACGACAGCGGGATCTGATGCCACATGATCTGAAAGCTGATGAGTACCTGGAGAAGGCAGACATTAGCTCTTGACTGAGGGAAGGCCTCTGCAGGCACCAGTTTTGCTGGGCCCATCAGCCAGTGTTCTAGAGCTGGCCATATCACATGCTACCTCTTACCTGCACAAAGGAATACAAGGGAGCAGGAAGGACTGAAAGTTAGAAAAGAGGAAAAAACAGCAGGGGAAAAGAAGTAGCCTGTGGGAAGCACGTGCACAAGAACCAGATCAGTCACTTTGCCCTTCATGGTACAACACATTTCTTTCTTCAGAAGTAGTAATTTTTTTCCAGAAGAGTTCCCTTACAGCAAGTTCACGTCTTGTTTCAGTGTCACTGGAAAACTGGAAGAGGTTACCTGTGAAGGAGAGGAACCAGGAAAAGATAGAATGGCATCCTGACAAGCAGCCAAGATTGATGAAACATTCAAGAGAGGTGAAGGCACAGCAGGCTGAAAAAGATGAAATGCTGGAGACCTTCACAGCCTTCTACTCCTAATGTAACGATGGTGCTGAGGTGCTTGAGACGCACCGCAGGTGGGAGCACCAGCACACCCACCCTGAAGGCTGGGAGGGGGAAGTGTGATGCTGCCTTATCGGTTCCACCCGTGCCTGGCTTCACCTGACCTTGAAGGGAAGAAAGAAGCAGCACCAGTCAGAACAAGCTTTCCTGTTTCAAAACAAGGAGGTGATGAGCCATGCTGAGCTGGAAGCAGGCAAATCCGCCTACGTGGCCTGTGTGCTGCTGCCAGGGTCTGCCCTAATGCAGAACCCCATGTGGTCAGTGCATTCCTGCCTTGGAAAAGCCAAGAAGCTCTGCTGAGCCAGCTTTTGTACTTCTGTGGTCTTCTGGAGACAAACCAGGCACTCGTGCATAGAGATACACAGTTGTGTTGCTTTGCCTCCTCTGAGAAAGGAGAGACACCCTAGTATGATACCCTGCCCTAAATACACTCTCTGGAGCCTTCCGTGCTGAGGGGCCTGTCCCACATCTTCTAGTCTCGTTCTTGCTGCATTTTTCCCTCTGACTTTCTCACATTTTCATCTGGTGATTAAGTCCCCCCTCTTGCCTCTCAAAATCCATCCTCATAATTTTTTTTACTTTTTCTCAACAAGAATGTTTGTCCTGAGAAAAACATGTGTCTTCAAATCCACAGTGCTGCAACAGTGTCTGTCTTGAAAATGTCTTCATTAGCAGAAAGACCAGCTGGTCAGAAATAACATCACGTTAAGCCAGAAGACTATCACCACATCCTAATCTACCAACTGCCTAAGGCTGATCACTAACTGCATGGCTAACAGTATGAATAATGCCAAGTAGTACTGTAGTTGAGATATTTTATAGATAGCGTAGTCAGAAATATTATCACAGAAAGAGGCAATCAAAATAAAACGCTCACCGGTGTCCTAAGCTCACAGCAGGAAACTCCCAAAGGAACGATCTCCAGAAAGAGATCCTTCCCAATGCTGGTCAGCCCTTAAATGGGGTCTGTGAGAGGTGGAGCCAGACTCCACCCCTTCTGGTCACTCAGGTGAATTGCCTTCACCTGTGCTCCTGTGGCTGACTCAGTGCTCATCTCAGGTGATCCATCAGTGATTCAGGCCACGATTCAACAGTTCCCATACACCAGCATAAGAGTGGAAACCATTCTTGGGCTACTGGGGACTGGTGTAAGGCTCCTGCAGATAAGCAAGACACTCAATTGGCAAAACATTTTGAGTAAGGAATACCAAGGGCAAACTCTGCTTGGAAGTAATGGAGGACACTTGCATTTAACCCCCACAGAGGAACTACGGTCATTAAATGTCTTCTATGCAAGATTCTCCAGGCTACAATAGCACGCAGCTCTCTTTGCCAAAGTACAGAGAGGTAGTCAGTCCCCGAGACAGACTGAACCTTCAAGTCTACCAAAAAACTGAAACAAGGACCTAGCCCTGTCAGGCTTAGCAGCCCACGCTGTCCATACATTTCTCTCCCCGTGTCAAACAGAGCTCAGACAAAGTTGACTGCAGTTGTCCGAATTTTTCTGTTCACAGGCGAAATTCTCAGTTTCTTGGAAAATGTCAGCAACTGGGTATGTAAGGAAGGCCTAACATGAAAACACATTCCTTTGCCTGAGAGAACTATGATGTTTTTAGACTGAAATTACGTGCCCAGAAGACAGTGCTGTCCTTATATGTTCCCTCTGTAACTCTGGATGGCCAATAAAATATACACATGTAAGGGGTGGGAAATCAAAAAACAGACATCTGTTTTCATGTTACCTTCTTGAACTGAGCACATAGCAAGGACAAGAACAGGTTACAGTTTTTTTCCATTAAAGGTCACCCTAAATTTAACTTTCACTTTGAATTTTCAGAGTCAGCCATCTGGAGATTTAAACTGCCTAACCCTTCCCTGTTTGACAGCCCTTTCTGGATGATTAATGGAAAGTTATAAAACATCATTTGCATAAGAGTATCTGTCTCCTTTGCTAGGAGGAAGATTCCAAAACTGGCTTTGTGAAAGGAAAGAACAATAAATTAGTCTTCCATGTCTAAGCAAGCAAGCAGACAGTACAGATTTCTACTGTTTACAACTCAGCTAACTATTCATCAGAAATCAAGAACTGGTCCTCACTGTTGACACTAGAGCAGCATTCCTCTCACAGAATGACGGACAGTCAGACCTTTGTCTCCACCCCAGCTCCCCAGGCAGCATTACAAGTCCCTAGAAAGAGATATCTGTGACTGACGTTACCCCCAGGGCAGTAGCGTTCCCAGCATCAGTGCCACGAATGTATTTTCTTTCAAGAAGGTATCTGGGGTGTCTGCTTCACTCAGACAAGTTGCAGGCAGTAAATGCTGCTTCTTCCTCATCACAGATGCAATTTTCTCAGTTATGCGTTGGCAGCAACCATACAAACCCAAGAGATAAACCCAGCCTCCCATGCAGAAATCGGAACGAGCTCTCCTTCTAAAGAAAGAGCATTGTCAAGACCATGAAAGCCAAATCCAGGAGTTCTGCTTCAAATACGTGCTGCACTTCTCCAAGTTTGGGACAGATACCTGCAAGCTTGTACCTATGGCTCCTGTGGATGGTCACACTGGCCCCAAATCTTTCCTTGGTGAGCTGAGTGCTCTCCTGGATCCCATTCACTCCCAGTAACACTGTGTCCCACACTATCTCCATGGACAACACGTAGACCAGGCATTGCAGCTCCTGTTCCCATTGCTGCCGTGCGTTTTCTTTGAATTTCTTTCAGTGAAATAACTAATCTGCCTTCCTCCTACTTTGTGGGGAGAGTGTAATGAGACTCCAGCACACTCGGAGAAAATAGGAGAGTTGCAAACTGAACAACAGCTCCCAGGAGTGCAACCGTACTATGTGCACACGTACACGACAAAAATCCATCTGGGTACCTGAGAGGAAGGAAGAAGCCATTCTGAGGCTGCCAGGCCTCTCCAAAGCATGAACACAAACTTTCTGGAATGTGCCCCAACGTGCAGCTTTGGCCTCTTTGAGAAGGACAGCAGACTGTCTGTCATGCAGAATGAGGCACATACTGACCCTCCTCCAAGTTTCCTCTCAGAGCTGTCAAAAATGCAGGTACTGGTACAGTTCCAGGAGTTCACTCTTGTCCAGGCACAAAACAACCTTGCATACACAGCCCCACAAGGAATATAAGGCACAATTTTATTTTCCCTCACCCTCCTCCCTCAGTTCATACCCATCACTGTATTGCTTTCTGGCAACGTGGCTCTTCAGCAGTTGTGGGGATCCTCACGGCACGTGCTCATGCAGCAGCCAGCAGGAGGGCCCTGAGCTCACAGAGGCTCACCTGGCTGCTCAGAGTGCCACGGTCCTGAGCAAACTCCTCTGTGAGCTATCGCTGGGCAACCTATTCAGACAGTCTGAGCTCATTTTGACTTGTCCACAGCACGACCAATGGGGACAGCCAGGGTGACCTTTGTGTCCATGGCCACAGCCTTGGTACCCACCTGCAAGAGAAGAGGCACCATCAACTTGACCTAAAAGAAGGCCAAAAAACCTCAGCATCAGTGGCTTTTGAAGTGCTTCAGCTCCAGGATTTATCTAAGAAAGGGAGGCACAAGCATATTTAAAACAAAAATTGACAGCGTCCCATAAAGAAAGGGCAACAGCCACGAGGGACTTTCCCCTTCCAATCTCTGGGGAAAGATGAAGATTTCTGTCTCCTTGCCTGTCAAGTAATGCAAGACTTGGACCTGCAGAACCTCCTGCCAGCTGTTGGCAGCTACAGACAGAGCCAGATACAGGACAATCACAAAAATAACCAAAGAAGAGGCTGGTCGTGTAAGAAAAACACGAAGGACACACAATGAAACATGCAGGCTGAGGTTAAAGAAGCTGGTTGGGATTAAACAAATATGGGAGATGAGCTCTCATCCTAAACAAGGAACGAGACTTCAACAAACACTGGTCACTGTATGGCACAGCCAGGAAGCTGCCACGTTGGCAGCACTGCAGCATAACAGTCGCGCTCAGCCTCACTGCGAAGGGCTGACAGGTGGTCCTTGCACAAAGCTGCCCTGTCACATCTCCTGCAGAGTTGACTCAGGTCTCTTCAAAGACCCTCAACACATTCTGCAGTGTTTCTCAGAGCTTCCTACCAGAAGATACGTGCACAAGTTCTCACAGTCCTGGTGCACAAGCAAGGCAGGAGCCGAGCTAGACTACTTACTCACGACTATCTACACGCGTGAGTCTGAACACAACAAACCCTCCTGACACCAGCAGCACAGGGAAAGCTGCACTCACCTGGCATAGTCCCTCCACAGGCACAGCGAGCAGCTTTCTGCCCTCCACTTGAGCAAAATGTGCAGCAGTGAAACACTCCTTGGTGCTTGCGGAACTTGCTTTTCACAGTCACAGCGAATGGAGAACCCTGCAGAGGACAAGCAAGCAGAAAAGATGCTGCAGTGCATGCTACCAGATGTTGTGTCTGCATTTCCAAAAAGAAGCTGGGTGACCCTGTCAGTCACAGATCGTTAAGATACTGACTGCCAAGTGACAGAAGCAACCCTTAGAAAGACTTGAAGCAAACACTTAGAAAGGAAAAAAGTGTGTCAAGAACGAGCGCAAAGCAAACAAGGACTGCTACCTGTACATGCTGCCCTTTCACATAGACGCAGACAGCATACAAGCCTGGCTCCTCAGGGCTGTAGGAAACATGGTAGGTCCCATCACCATTATCGCACACTGTTGATTTGACTGCACTATGAAAGGAAAAAGAGAAGCCCAAGAGATCAGTGACTGACAGCAAATTGCTGTATCTGTGAACCACTGCTTGGCCCTAGATTTGTGGTCGAGTCCTCATCCTCACCCCTGTTCAGCAGCTGTGGGTCCTGAGTGAGCCTGTCAGGATGCATAAGCAACGCTCAGGCACCGAGAGGCTTTCACACACAACTGCTATAGCGAGCTGCAGTACCCACACAAAGGAAGTCAAAGCTAGCTGTGCTGCAAAGATTTGTAGCAACCCAGAGCACTGAAAGGGCAGGTGGCTGACAGAACACTTGCAGGTCAGATTATCCCACCTGATAAGAGCCCTCGGAAAGGGGGTAAATGCATAAAGAGAGCAGTTTACCTCCAGAAGAGCCTAGGAGGAAGACAGGACATAAGCAGGGCAGGTTTGAATCACTTCAACTACTGCCCCAAATGCACTGACCTCAACTCTTCAAGACTCTGAGGAGTTCAGAGCAGTTCCCAAAACGTAGCTCACTGGGTGTCACACTACTGGCGGACAGTAACAGGAAAAACCATTATCTATTTACTCAGGAATTGATTGCCGACTTCACAGAAAGAGCCTTCCACAAAAAAAAATAATTAGCAGGCAGCTCTGTAAAGAGGGAGGTAATCTTCCTAATCCTCACTATGCAGTCTCTTGTGCCTCACGACACGGCCATTTATAACCTTACAGATCTGTAGGCTGTATTCTCCATCCCCCACCACATCACATCAGTACGGCTGCCTGCAAAACTTCCTGCCATGAAATGCGTGCTGATACTTCAGGCTCTTGAGCAGCTGCTGCGCCTCACCCTGAAGCCAGACAGCTTTCAGCAACAGATGTAGAAACTGCTTATGCACAAGAACAGGAAACTGAGTTAACGTGGCCACAGCAACTTCTACCCCACTAAGCAAAAGCCACCTAAACCTTACCCGTACACCTCCCTGTACCTTCGCTGGGTGCATGCATGGTACAAAGGAGCAATATTCTTGAACACTGACACTTTACTGGCAAGCATCTGTGCACCCAGCACTGTTTCTGTATGAGCACACCAATACTTCCCCACAGCGAGGAAGTTTAGCATCCTGTCTCTTTTCAGGTCATCCCACCAAGAGGAAACCCTGGAACAACTGTGCTTGCATTCTGACTCAGCTGCAGTGTATGTATCAGAAAATATCAGAAAACACTTGCAGCAACAGGAGAAAGTGTGATGAAGCACCAACAATGATTTTTCCTCCAGAACACGGTTTAGGCACCTCCCTCAGCCGCCTCTATCAGGCTCTGGGGCTTGATGGCTCACAGTGGTCATTCTTGGCATCGCTATGTTGTACGCTCGTTAGTTTTTAACAAAAGCAGGAGCTCTGCACGTCTGCTGGTAGGGGTGGGAAGCAGCTACAGCTCACTGTGCAATACCCACTGTAAGCTGCATCCTTCAAGAAGTCCCAGACCACTAAAAGATACAATGCAAGCATGAGCCAATGATGCCAAGCTCCACACAGCTGCATACATCTGCTAGAAACCTCTGCCCTACTGGTGGCAAAAACCATTGTGCCTTTACTTCTTCAGATCGTGACCCAGATGCTGAAGGACTTCTTTCCGCCTGCCCAGACAAAGAGGGAGTCAGGATAAGGAGACAGAGAAGCAAACTCAGCGACTCAGGAGTTGCCTGGTTAAACACCCACCAGTTCTTCTTGTCCTTGTGGGTGATGGTGACTGTCACAGCCTCTCCTCCTCTCCCCATCCGCTCTCCCGCAGTGTCATTGCAGAGCAGGGTAAATCCTGTCAGCTCATTCTGACGAGCACTGTGGAGATCTGGAAAGTGGAAAAAAAGTCAAGAAAGGATTCGGTGGCCCCAAGAGCTGTCTCTCACAAATCTGGTAGTATTTCAACCCTGTTAGAGCACGCCCAGGACTCCGCTGATAGGGTATATGGCTCCCTCCACTCACAGGATAATGTAAATACACAACTGGGAATCAGGAGAATGGACAGCTGTAGGCACTCAGAGGTTATGGGCAGGCTTTCCCTAGAGGTCTGCGCAAATCAGGTGGACACCTGCTTACACTTCCAAGCCCAGTCGGTGTCCCCCTGCAGGCCTCAAGGTGCCCCATGAACCCAGGACGGAGCAGGAAGAGCAGAAGTACAGTGCAGAGCCCTAGAGACCTCAGCACTTGCACCATGGCACAGAAAGGACTGAGTGAGCCCTGGGTTTGCCCACCTGCACTGCGCAGGCCAGAGGTGGCTGTGCTCTGAGGGCTAGTCCAAATACTATCTGCATGTTGGCTCTGCCTCAAGTCCTTAGAAAGCAAACATCCACGAAGCCACCTATGCAGTTATTCCCTGGGTGTTCTCAGAAGCTGCAAAGACAACAAGCCAACAGAGCCTTAAGACGCATGCCACCTGGGCAGAGAGAATGGAGACATGACTCCAAGGAGCAGCAAGTGGTACGGCACCCCATTACCTTCTCCGTGCAGAGTACACTTGGCTGGATCAACAGCTTTGCCGATAACAGCTCCAAAAACTTCATAGCCATGACATTGCCCTGCCCGCTCTTGGGGAGAGAAGTGAATGCTGTCATCCACGCTGGGGCGGGTGGTGTAAGCAGCACTGTTCAGCTTTGCCAGCCGGCTCACCACCACCCCTTTGGTGACGAGGATCTCCAGGTCTGAGCCACTTGTCAGCAAGCGCTCCGTGAACTCCACTCCTGTCCTCATGTCCATCAACAGCTGCTGCAGCTGGGCCTTCCGCAAGTGCAGCAGGTTTTCCTTCTGCACCTTCAGGTCCTCCAGCTGCTTCAGCAGCCGGTCCCGGTGCTCTTCAATCGCTTCCACATACCCTCTGGCAAACAGACAGATCTCCGTGGCCACGGCCTCTGCACGAACGCGGATGGCACTGCCCACGTCATCAATCTGGCCCAGCACATCTTCTAAGGTGTGCATGCGCTGCTGGGTGCTTCTCAGCAGCTCCCGCAGGGAGTCCCCATGCCTGTGCACAACGTTGCTGGTGAAGTCATAGGGGTGCTGCCGGTGCCTTTCTACAACACAAACCCGGCACACGGGCTGGTCGCACTGCTCACAGAACAGCTGTAGCTCCTCTGCGGGATGGGAAGGGCAGAAGAAAGGCTTCCCGGCCTGGCTGCAATCCACGGTGCTCTCCAGCTCCGTCACGACATGGGAGGCAGTCTTCTTCTGTCTCCTAGAAGGGAGCAACCATAGAACTTAATGCACGTTGGATATGAAATGCAAACATCCAAGGATCCTTACAGATGCCAGTCTGCAAGTCAAACTGTGCACTGCTCCCTCCTGTCTCCCCTGAAATTCACTCTGCCTGAAGAGCTTGTGGCCTCTTGAGGACAAGACTCCACACAAAAGAGGACACCGTGTGCAAAAAGCTCATTAGATGCTGCTCTCAGGCTCCCCGTACACTGTCAGCACCATTTTCAGACACGAGAACTGTGTGCCTCACCACTGCCACACAGACCAGGGAACAGGCTGACGGGCTGCTACTGCCAGCAGCCCCTCCACGGAGCCTGACAGAAATGGGATGGTTGCAGTCACCTGCAGAGCCCACTGTGACAAAGCCAGCAGGAGGAAGGTGTGTACTGCAAAGTGAGAGCTGGCAGAAGGCGTCCCAAACAGGACTGCTCACTGACAGTCACTTCTAGATAGAAACAGGTGGTACAAGGGTCTCCAGCTGTCAACCCAACGACTTTCACCAGTGTTAAGCAGTGGCTATTTTACCCAGAGAGCCACCATATCACATAGTGATATGTGGAGTGCTTCCATTTTGTGTTATTTTGGACTCTGGTAGCTAGTTACTGACCAGGATGTGACAGCTGCCTCTCCTTCCCTGCCTCCTGCACTAACGACTGTGCACGCTGTTTGTTGGCAGTTGCAGAGGGAGCTCGGAGCCATAAGCAGAGAAATACTCTGTGGACCGAGCTCGAGAGTTGTCCTGGCAATCTCATCAGAGGGCAGGACACAGCTTGTTACACTATTCCCTTTGTTCCCAGCCATTTCTCTCAGGTCCAGAACACTTTCAATGCCTTCCAGCATTATTTGCTTACATCTCCACGTTTACACTTCCTTCCCTTCCCCTGGAATTCTGTCACTTGATCCAAGAGGCACAACAGCGGGCGCTCCGACCCTCAGCCACCTTCCTTGCGCAACAGGAAATCATTTCAAAATTGTTTTCCTCGGTTCTGCTCTGCCACCAAGAGAAAGCAAGTCTGCAGATGCTAACGGAGTGAAAAAACGATACGAAGAAGTATGGCCGGAAGCGTGCCACCGCGACAAACCTCTCGCTGCTTTATACCTCGTGCGGCTGTTGCTGTCGATGCCGTTCAGCCTCCCCCGACACAGCCCCGTGCCGTTCCCTCGGGCCCTGTGGCCGTCGCACAGAGCCGAGCTCAGCGCTGCCCCGCGCTGGGCTACAAACCCGCGTCCGGCTCCCCGCATCCCCGCGGCCCTCACCTGTGCGCCTGGCAGCAGAAGAGGCACAGGTTCTCCCCGCAGGTCCGGCAGCGCCTCGCGGCCGCTCCGTCGGCGCACAGATCGCATCCCGCCGTGCCGCGCCCCGACGCCGTGTAGTCGGGCGTGAGCTGCCCGAGCCCGCCCGGCGGCAGCGCCACCGCGGCGTCGCACAGCGGGCACAGCACGCTGAGGGCGGCGGCCCGGCCCGGCTCTCCCAGCGTCTCCAGGCGCCGCAGGCAGGCCGCGCACAGCGAGTGCAGGCACGGCAGCAGCCGCGGCTCCACGCACGGCTCGGAGCACGCCGGGCAGCTGGACGCCGCCATCCCCGTGGGCCGCCCCGTTGCCGCGGGCGACGGCGGCCGGCTGGGGGCGGGGGCGCCTCAGCGCGCACCGCGGTCGTTCCGTGTGTGAGAGAGAGGGGGTGGGGGGAGGGGCGGGTCCGGGAGGAAGGCGCCTGCCGAGGGCCTCCCGCCGCCGGGTTGGGCGTTTTCGTTTGGAGCTTCGCGGCCTGCGGAACGGCGCGTTCGCTCACGGGTCCCGCCCGAACGACGAAGCGTTTTTTGGGCTGCTGGGAGCCTGAGAGTGTGTAAGTACTTAACTGTGCAACAGCTGTTAACTCACTTTCCCGTGCGCAGTGGATTGACAGAGATACTCTCTTCATTGCGCGATGAGCTCGAATCTCTTCGTGTCTTCCACTTCAGCCAGACTGGATCCAGTCACCTCCTTGAAGACGACCGCACTGGGGTCAGGACAGATTGCTGCTGAGTAATGTCCACGTGCCGTCAGCGTGTAGTGGCAGCAGTCTCCTGATAACCTCCTTCCGTCTGGAAGAAGTCACCGTGAAATGGGCCAGAGAACCCCACGGGGCTCTCAGAGAGAGAAAAGAACCGCCAGCAGAAGTGCTAACCCTGTAAGATGGGAAACTGAGGCGGCGTTAGTATGAACTTCAACGATGCTTTGGTTTCAGTTACATCAATTACTCATAGCAGTGCTGTTTTGGCTATTTAGATACACTGGACAGAAGAGACAAGCAAGCGAAGGAGAGCGTATCTGCCCTGATAAATGAAAAGGGAAAGCTGGCCTCCTCAGACGTGGAGACAGCTGAGTACTTAATGAGGTCTTTGCCTTGGTCTTCACAGCTAGTCAGGCTTCTCATGTCCATGAACTTCTAAGCACATCTTCGGGGAGCAAAATCACTCCCCGTGTAAGAGCAGAGCAAGTCTGAGACCACCTCGTGAGGCTGAACGTGTGCAAGTCTATGGGGCCAGATGACATGCCTCCCAGGGTCCTGAAGGAAGTGGCTGATGCGGTTGCTGAGCCACTCTCCATCCTATTTGAAAAGTCATAGCTGTTAGGTGAAGTCCCTGGTGACTGGAAAAAGGGAAGCATTACTTCATTTTTAAGAAGGTTGAGAAAGGAGGACCTGGGAAACTACAGGCCATTGAACTTCACATCTGTGCCTGGGAAGACCATGGAGCAGATCCTCCTGGAAAAGATGTGGAGATGGATGTGAGATGTGAAGGTGATCCGAGACAGCCAGCGTGGCTTCACCAAGGACAGATCATTCCTGACCAAGCCAGTGGCTTTCTATGATGGAGTGATGGGATAGACGGGTATAAACACTTTAGGAAAGACAGGCATGGGGAAGGGGAGGAGGTACTGCCCTCTACATCAATGATCACCGAGAGTCCATGGAGCTCCGCCTGGGGATAGATGAGCTGACAGTGAGCTTGTAGGTTAAGGTTAAAGGGAAGGCAGGAGAAGGAGACATCACAGTGGGAGTCTGCTACACCCTGCCTGATCAGGAAGACTAAGTGGATGAGACCCTCTGTAAACAGGTAGGAGCAGCTTCACGTTCACGAAGCACGGTCCTCATAGGGCACTTCAACCACCCTGATATCTGTTGGAAGCCCAACACAGCAGGGCACCAGAAATCAAAGAGGTTCCTGGAATGTATTGATGATAACTTTGTCTTCCAAGTGGTACAGGAACCCACATGAAAAGGTGCTACGCTGGACCTTGTCCTCACCAGTGAGGAAGGAGCTAGTGAATAATGTGCAGCTCATGGGCTTGGCTGCTGTGACAATAAAATGGTGGAGTTCAAGATCCTTAGGGCATCAGAGAGGATGCACAGCAAGCTTGCTGCTCTGGACTTCAGGAGAGCAGACTTGGAACTCTTCAGGGAACTGCTTGGCAGGGTGAGATGGGATAAAGCTCTGGAGGGAAGAGGGGCCCAAGAAAGCTGATCATTATTCAAGGACCATCTCCTCCAAGCCCAGAAGCAGTGCATCTTGACAAAAAGGTCAGGAGGCCTCCGTAGATCGACAAGGAGCTCCTGGACTTAGGCACTAGAAGAGTCTATAGGGAGTAGAAGCAGGAACAGGTTACCTAGGAAGACTACTAAGTTGTCTGAGCAACTTAATGAGGCTTAATGAGGCCAAGGGCAAGGTGTTGCACTTGGGTTGAGAGCAGCCCTGTGGAGAAGGACCTGATGGATGAAAAGCTGGCAGCGTGCTTTTGAAGCTTGGAAGGCCAACAGTATTCTGGACTGCATCAAAAAAGGGGGTGGCCAGCAAAGAGAGGGAGGTTATTGTTTCCCTCCCTTATGTGACCCCATCTGGAGTACTGTATCAAGGCCCAGGGCTTCCAGTACAGGAAGGATGCAGAACTATTGGAGCAGGTCCAGCGGAGGGCCACAGAGACAACAAAAGAGGGAGGGGAATAGGTCTTATTTAGCCTGGAAAAGAGAAGGCTCTGGGGAGACATCATAGTGGCCTTCCAGTATGAGATACGGTTTAGTAGCTTGTGGTAATAATGGTAATGGATGGACGGTTGGACAAGATGATCTAGTACGTCCTTTCCAACCTTGTGATTCTTTGATTTATGAAGGGAGCTACAAGCAGGAGAGGGACCAACTTTTTACACTGTCTGATAGTGACAGGACAAGGGGGAATGTCTTCAAACTAAAATAAGGTAGATTTAGTGTAGATGTTAAGAATAAATTTTTTACTCAGAGGGTGCAGAGACACTAAAACAGGTTGCCCAGAGAGTTTGTGGATGCCCCATCTCTGGAGGCATTCGAGGTCAGGTTGGATGGGGCCCTGGACAGCCTGATCTGGTGGTTGGCAACCCTGCCCATGGCATGGAGGTTGGAACTAGATGATCTTTTAGGCCCCCTCCAACCCAAGCCACTCTATGATTCTGTGATAAATGTTGACAGGCAATAGAGTAGCATAGTTACAATAACAAAACAATGCAAGTATCTCATTAAAATTACACTAAACAATGAACATTTCCTTTTGTCACATTTCACAAGAGTTGTTGGATGGCTAAATATCCCCATCATTTGACCCGAGCTTTACTCGAAATGGACTCCTCTTCAGGTTTTTTTCCTGCTTTTGTTAAAAGCATCTGTTGGCAGCACTCAGTATATTTGCACTGGGCCATCTACTCTCTCCCTATTGCACTTTCCTTGCCAGCTCCTTCTTTTTTTTCTGTTTATCTGCTTCCTATTTCCTAACATCAGGCACAGGATCATCGTGCAGAGAGACACGGAAGATTAGAAGGTTTCCTTCCCTCTGCCTCTCAAGGGCTTTTGTATAATATTTCCATTGTATTTGCTCATTAGTCCATCCGTAGGAGAGCTCAGTGCTGCCTTCCCGTTAATATTTTTCTGATGAGATACTGGTAACACTTTGTACATGTACCAACAAATCTTAAAAGCCCAATTTCCTTCCTAGACTCCTTCCTAGTGAGTAGCACGGGCACAAACCAATGATTAAATGCAGAACAGGATACCTCAAGCTTCTTTGTTCCTGTATACTGTTACTTTTAGGAAGCTCTTTCTGAATATCTTGCCAGGAATAGTGAATGTGACAGCAAGGAAAAGGGCTGCTGACCATGGGCTTACAGAGAAGTCAAAGATAAGAAAAACAACAAACAAGCAACACCAAACCAAACCAAGAAAAGCTCTGAAAGTTGCTCAGACAAAAATTACTAGAGATCTCATCAACAGAAAATGGAGAAGTTGTCAAAATGTCAAGGCCTAGGATAATGCCAGTGAAACAAAGGGGAAAAACAGCTTATTGGGGGAGAAAAGAGAAGTGGAACGGACCATTGGCTGCTTTCCAGCAGCTCCAGCTTCGCTGTGGGCCTGTCAGCCCCAGGGTGCTTCCATGGTTCAGAGGCTGCTGAGAAGTCACGCTGATCTTCTGGGAATGCTTTTGAAGCATGACTGCTCGTTTCCATGCAAACGGGCTTTTGTTGTCTATTCCCTAGCCATGCAGACAGTGAGTTCACCTACCCCTGTTTCAGGCCAAGCTTCTGGGCTTTGTATGTCCTCTAACACTGTGGCAGTCTAGCTACTGGGCAGTGCTATGTTTCTTGTGGAGCCACAAAACTGTCTTTTTCTTCTCTGTCAGTGACAGAAGTTACTTCCACCAGCAGTGAAGGAGTAGGACCACTCCAAAATGGCAAAATCCGCCTTCTGAAAAGGAGATGCAGCATGACTTTTGCCTGTGCTGGGCATGGAAGGCAGAGGAGCACATGGTCCCATGCCAAATCTCGCACGAGACAATTTCTACAAGCTGAGGCAGGTGGAATGTGACAGCTGCAGCAGGATGCTCACTGATCCCCTGCCTGGGTCACCCACCGGGGTAGAGAATCTGCCCTAGAAAGTCTATGGGGAGTTTCTACAGGGTATTTCTGTGTGTACTCACTCCTCGGAGAAACACCTTCTCTACCAAGCAGCTCCTGTCACACATACGCAAACTGCACATGTGGCAGGCAACACCTGTGAAAGAGGCACCAACTTCACATGCAGGTGCTTGGCTGGATCCTGAAAGAGCAAACCAGAAGCTGACGGAGTCAGAGATCTGCGAATGCATGGAACAGAAAGGCAGCAAAAAGAGGAAGCTTGATCTCTCATCGTCCTGATTAGCCTAGAGAGCTCAGGGTGGTCAAGCAGCATTCTCTTCAAAGGACAGCAGCTCTGTAAAGACAAAAGCAGCTGCAGCTAAAGCTCCCAGCCATGCTGGCTGTGCTCAGGCTTGTCCTTGAGCAGGCATTTTCTTCATTCCCCTTCCTGCAGCCAACCACCTGCTGCCACATCCAGCTTTCTGTCTGCTGTTTATATTCTTTTTAATCTTTCCCAAGTCCTGCCAACATTTTTGCAAAGAAAGATGAAACTGGATTTTTTTTCAAGTCAGGTTTTCCAAGGGAGCAAGTTCTGTGTGACCTCTCAGGGTCTCACCCACGGCTTTTTAACCTCCCCTTAAGCCATAATTTGAGACAGAGAACGTGATGGTAAGTTCCTATAAGCTACAGAATATTGGTAAGACAGTACTCACACCAAGAAGACAGTGGAACCATTCTACTTTCCCTTCACTGCCCATGGGGGAACACGGGGATGTTACATACAGTGGAGACTACTAAATGGGGGTATAGCTGTTATGGGGGTGACAGCACCTTTAAGTTTCTTCACGTGCCCAGCATGCTTCTCTCCTGTGGCTGAGACACTGCACCCACTCCTGTTTACCTTCTGTTCAGAAAGCATAACTATATTGGATAGATGTGTCCCAAACTCTCCCTGTGTTGCTATTTAGACCTTCTGCTGTATTTTAAAAAGTAAATATGCATACGTAAGAAAAAGGAGGTGAGCATAAAGGCTTTCACTCAGGTATCCCAGCAAGAATCTGGGACTACTTCTCTACTTAGCAATGGCTCTTCCTAAGCACCTCACTCATCATTCCTACCTTGGACACTCATCCAAAGCACTGTGCAGGGGACTGCAGGGGAGGCAAAAACAGGCTCTGTAAGATAAACTTCGTAGGAAATGAAGTTTTCTTTTTTCCTTTCTAAGCTTGTTCTGAGACAATACCTGATAACCTGAGCTGGCAAGCTTGCTGTGCTGAAAAGAGGCACTCTCCCTTTCCCCCTTTGGTGCCATCTTGCACCTAGCAGTTCTCAAGAAGACAGGGCTGGGCTGAAGCTTGTAATTGTGAAGTAACCGGACTGCGCAGCCTCAGGGAGGGGAGGAGGCCCAAGCCGAGCAGCTGCTCCCTTCAGCTCTTCCTCACCCTGTGCTGAAGTCTCAAAGTCCACTTCTCTGCAGATAGTGGAGGTGCTGCAACTTAGACCTGGAGTCGCTTTCTCTCTGTGCTGCCCTTCTACACCTGCCTTGTGCCTTCTTGTTCCTCTAGCTCAGAGAATCAGTAGCTTTGAAGTGAATGACTTGTGTTTTCTGCACCCTGAAGGAACGTTCCTCAGGCAGTGTACTTACTTAAATGTCTAAGAACTGTAATATAAAAAAATATACATATTAATGCATCTCTCTGCCTGTTATTAGCACGATAAATTATATTCTGAGACCACGCTGCACAAAGACACCCACTACCACTAGCATCCTTGCATTCAAGTGCCACAGAAGAAGGCTTTCCTTGATCACATCTTGTGCTACGGAAGAGCACAGGTGGCTCAGGACTCTGCAGTCTTGCACCTGCTCAGAGCACAGCTGTCACAGTGCTGGGGCAGGGTACCTCTAAGCCCAGCCCAAAGGTGAGGTAGCTCCGTGACAGGACAGGAAAACATGGAATTTTCCACAGCTTGCTCTGTGCCTCAGTTTCTCCAGCTGAAAAAAAAAAAGTCTCTGGAAATCTCACAGGTTCTTTACCTAACAAGCACGAAGTCAAATGCTAAGCACGCATCATATTTAGCTGTATCTGGAATATTAAAAGTTTTGGATTTTGCAGACCCAGAACAGCCCCACAAGAATGAGTAGCCACACTTGAATTTGCCCAGTGCAATACTGACTGCACCCGCTCAGGATAACTGTTACACGGATGCGCTAAGACAAACATTTTTCCATCTAGTAGATCTGTTTTCAACTTCATCTAGCCACGTGTGTCACCAGAGGCACAGCTTTACCTCTGTGCCAGGCTCAAAGTACAATCCTGAACAGAGTTTTGCTGATAGCCTACAGGATTCAGTAAGGGCTGTGCACAGAATAGGCTTGGAAAGACAGGAATGGTGCTGCTCTGAATTCCTCACATAGCTTTGACAACTACGCCAGCATTGTCATTCCAAGGCACAAAATAAGTTGTGCCTGCAGAAATGTGTGGAGAAACCTCTGAAGAATTATTTTGATAGCCTTCAGTATGGTAACATGTAGATATTAAAATTTAACCATTGTATCTTATGCTATAGTATGTCACAGTTGATCTGAATAATCTAATACTGCACTTCAGCTCAGAAAAGCAGCATCTCTGCAAGTGCATGCACGAGAGCTCTCATATTACATAAAACTCCTCATGTCTTGCATTCTTAGAGGAACTAGTCACATACCAAACTCCGCAAAAGCAAGGCACTCAGATCCCCTAGGGTTTAATTAGCATCACACATTTAAATCCATTACGCAACTAAAATTTCAGTCCTATTTTTTTTTCTTTCCATACAGCTTCTTTTTTTTGAAAATAAATAAAGCAACATTTCTTATTAACGAATTAAGCTGACGAAGCATCTTTCAGCAGTAAAATATGATTCCAGTATCTTGTACCTGCAGAGCTCAGCACTTTTATTTCCCTTTTGGAAATAGAGCAGCTATAAATGCATCTTCAGACTTCATTTTGTCATTGTGCCTTCTCTTTACTGTCATCACAGAAGTTCTTCAGATTGTGAGACCTCCTTTCTTCCACAGCTAAAAAAGGATAAGGCATCTCAGCAACAGTCAGCCACCCTGGACCTACAGGGCTACACCGCTATTGTAAGGGCCAGTCATCTTAACAGGAGCCTAGACAACGTGAATCAGCAGTGCCAGATTGCTGCCTTAATGGCACTGGCACTTTGCTGTAGCTAAAAGTTGCAGAGGGAAACAGTCTCACTTGAGATTTTTCTTTTGAAGAATGGCTTTCAGATATTGTATGTCCTCCTAAGGTCTAACGTAAAACAAAGATCAAAGCATCAGTCTTAAAACTTTCCAGTTCTCCCGTATAAACTGGAGTAAGTAGGTAAAAGTTTAAAAGCGAGACCCCTTTCCAGCCTTCACCTCTCTGCTCCTTGCCCTCTGCTATTTTTCAGCTATTTAATATTCTAAAACCAAAACAAAAGCCAAACAAGGCAGAACATGGCTCTTTCACGTGCCTGCAAAAAGGCCGATGATGATGAAAAAACAACTCAAAACTCAGAGAAAATCCCTCATCTTCCCATTTCCAAAAACAAAATGATACCACTTTTTGGAACGAAGCCTTTTGTTTAGAATTTTGCAGTCAAAATATTCATTGGAAACCTTCCCATGCTTTTCTCTTGAAACATTTTCAAACTGAAACCTACTCCTGCTTTGCACATTTACTAAAAGAGGAAGACAAGGAAAAAGGAAAGCCTACAGCACTTCTCTGTACCTGCCTCTTATTATGTGCATGCTTCACATTGCCAAATGTCCTTCTGACTGACATTTAAGACAAAAAGGAGGAACAGGAAAGGCCTGGAAAAAAACAGAAGTGAGGCATTAAGATGTTTATCATGTAAAGTTTAGGTCACTGGCAATAAAAACACACCACGGTGGGACTGGACGATACCAGCCTACGATTTAACACAGCTGAAAAACAAATGAAATGAAGCCCCAGCCTTCTTCCTTCACCACACATGAAAAAGACAGATGTGTTACTAGCAGTGACAGCCGTTGTGCTGTGCAGTCCAGAACAAGCAAAAGATGACCAAGAAACAGTAACACAAACAGTCCCTCAGCAACAAGTCTTCAGCTTTACACCGTCACACGGACTTCCATGTAATGCATTTCCACTACATCTCTGCTGCAGCTTGTTTCTAGCCATAAAACACCATGTCCCTGAGCGGCAGGAGTCTGCCCACCCCTAGTCCCACGGTGTGGAGGAACTGAGAGGGTGACTACTCTCCTCTGTGAATGTGTTAAGGATCAGAATGCAGCTAAGTAATTCAGCTTATAAACAAGTAAGGTGATTGATGAAGCTTCCTATGTAAGGAAACCAGTGATGACTCAAAGGGTCGATTAAAACTCCTCATTCCAAAAGAAGGTTTCAGACTACATGAATTAGGAAAATAATAATTGAATCTTTTCCCTGATTATGGAATACGTATGGCAAGTGATAACATGGGGGAAGTAGAAGCAGCAGAATTAACATACAGGCACTACGTTTATCAAGTCCCTCCCAACTTCGGCATTCCTGCCTCTGCAAGTTTGGAGTGACTGCTTCCAAGCAGCTTTAGCTGTTGTCTCACAAACTGCAAGAGTATGGACCTTCTTCTCTTCTTGAACTTAGTACTGGAAAAACAGATCACAGAGATCTTCAATGAACATTTGAACAGGTCCTCTTTTAAATCCCACATTTTCTACGTTTAAGAAGTGCGTTTAAAAACAACTTCGTAAAAAAGAAGTTACCTTTTCTTCCTTCTCCTAAAACCGAACTGATTGAAAGAATAATGGACTGTCCCCTCTATATACCACAACCCATCAATATCTTTAGGGGCATTACACCAATATAACCAGTAACACTTTGAAAAAGATTAAAACAACTTTACTCATCAAATCCAGCCTTGCTGACTTATTCATTTTTAATCTAGATGAAGATTTTTGCCTGAGTTTACTGCAATGTAAGGATTAGGCGTATGAGCATTTTGTGACAATCCCAGATTTTATTGGTTATCATTAATACTAAAATGATGGCCATTTCAAAAAGTCAAATAGAAACAACATACAAACAAGTGAAGTATTATATATGCATGCACACATACAGACCAGGATATCTTAATACAATAGAAAACTGATGCCAAGTCCAATTGTATCAGAGATGATACTTCAGTATGTAACAGACTCTCAAGCCAGCTTCCAATAGTCCCTTTATGCTTATTATAAAAAATATACATTTTTTTTTTTAATCAATCCTCAGTCGATCTGTTAGCTGCACAGAAAACACAATTCGTGGGGGGGGCAATTATAAAGCACAGACAGAACAAGTAATTTCTGAAGCAGATTCTTATCCAGCAGGAACAGACTGCCTTCCTGATCCCCACGTTGCTTTTGAACATATACGTGCAGTCCCTCATCTCAGTTTCCCATTTTATTCAATCCATTATCTGGTGCAAATACACGCTCCAGAAATGTCAAGTTTCTGAAACATTTTCTGGAATCTTCTTTCTTCAGCACAGTTAACACAACCTATCCATGAAATGCAACCCACATATGTAATAATAGCTCATTGCCACACCAGCCCCAGATTACAAGCTTAGGGAAGTCTTACTCAGCGAAAAGAAGTAATGCTACAGCAGTGTGTCTGTTCTGGAAACTCACTCCTGGGACTTCCTACGGTACTCTGTATGGCACAGATACAGTAAGCATTACTGACCTTTTTAAACTCACAGGAAAGCACTTCAGAGTTAAACTGTACATGTGGAGACTACAGTGATGGAATTGTGACTCATAAAGAAACTTCAAAAATAAATAAATAATAGCACTCAAGTGCAGCTTCCTTTACATGATATGCATTGACAGTGCAAACCAGCCTTCTTCTTTTTGCTTTTCTGCCTGCAAAAGAGGAAGCAAGTTGAAATGTATATATCATAAACCTCCCACAGATTGGCTAGTCAGCACTGGTTCCCTGATAACGAAGCAATTTTCTGCCACAGACACCACAGGGATGGTCACACCACCAACTTCAGTGCCTTGCTGAAGTCACACCACCTTCAGTATTCTGTAGTTCCTTTATGTATACTCCTCTATTAGGAGAGGGAGTTCTTGGACTCCTAATTTAAGTTACTTTGGACTTCAGAAAAGTCAGTATTAACATTGCCTCACGGTTGCTACCAACAGAGCTATGGATGTTTTACCAGACTATACTGCTACCTGGATTTTCATGTGAAAGCATCTCCTTGTAGTCTACTCTTCTTGCAAATTGATAATCAGAAATCAAGATTAATGAACTTCTTTCAGTCTGCATTTATTTAACTTTCACATACAGTGGACTTGTATAATGGCTAGGTAAGAGCTTGCTCGACTCTCATACATGCTTCCATCAGTACATTATAAAGACTACCTGAAATTCTCTGGAGCTATCAGTGAAAGTCTGACAGAGACTACCAGTTCTAACACAGCAGAAAACATAGTTACAGGAACACTCACTTGTGGTAGCAAACTATTGTCAGTAGCACTCAGGCCTCTCCTTATCAGCTACCCAGAATCTGAACTGCTACAGATTGATTACCATTAGCATCAGTACATTCAAAACAGGACTGAGCTCCTCCCTCCTCTAAATCTGTCTTGCAATCACACCTTCTGGCTGAAGATTTTTTCAGTCTTACCTTTGGCCTCTGACTGACAGGATTTAATGTCACACTTTCTGATGTGGTACTCAGGGGTGAAGAAGGTTTGCTAGAGCCTCCTACAGACCTGTACGTGTTTAAAATGAGATTGAAAATATTAAAAACAAAAAAAAAATAAGGAAGTGACAACTGGAATTTTGTCTAGAATGCTGATCCTATTCTTCGATTGACAACAACTCATTTGATAAATCTTATGTCACACTACGTATGTTAAAGTCCTTGAAGCCAAAAGAAAAATATGATGATATTTCCATCATGAGTTCTTCGTAATCATTTAACTACAGAAATAAAACAGTAAAAAGGTTAGCACCTACTTTCTCACACTGATCACACTGCCAGGGGAAACACTATCTTCTTTGGAGCTGTCCAAAGAAGCTGCCACAGGAACAGACACTTCAGTCCTCCGTGCATTTCCTAGGCAAAAAGTAATAGCTTGATTTTGATGAAACCACCACATTTCAAAATTGCATTGAATGCACAGAGCAAACATACAACATTGGGCTGCAGGTCCATTCAACCCCATATCCACTTTCTGAAAATGAAAAGACAGTGAAAGCAGATAGTCAAGAGACATGGACAGTGTGTATAGACACGGTCTTTCCACCTCCTCTTTCTTCCTCTCCTCCCTCAAGTCCTTCCCTTTAAACATCCTCCAGTTTAGGAAGCAGGAAGGCCTGGGTGTCCTACACAGAGTACATGTGAACATGCTGACACAGTTCTGTCTATAACTGCAGCAACTCCACAAAAAAGAGTAAGAAGCTCTCATTTACTAGGAAGCATTTCTGTTTATACTTACGTATGGCAGCTCAAGTAGGCCTCCTGAATCAGCAAAAATATCCCCTTCACTTATTCATCTATTCACATGATTGGAAAGTTCAGTTACTTCTTTCTGTTAGCACTGGTGGTAACTTAGCAGAGTGATCTGATGGGAACATTACCCAAATGACCACAGTGTGGATGAGCTACAGATAACCACCATTTTGAGAAGCCTGACGTAAATAGTATTTTCAAAAAAAAAAAATTATCCATCAGGAAATACTGATGAGGAACTGCCTTGCTGGCTGTTGACAACAAAGCACAGTTGAGCCCTTCAGTGACTGCATAGCAGAACTGTTCTGCAGACAAGGGCACAGCAAAAGAACAAACTGACTGTGAAACATCTGCACCAAACTAGTTACTAGGAAACTAAGTTCAGGAGAAGTTTAGCTGACATATCTCACATACTCTGAAATCCAACGCCTCTAAAAATGGGGAGTGTTCGTAGCATGCAGGCACTGGCAGAAAGCACACTGCAGACCACGTTTGCTGATCCAGTCCACCTCCAGGAAGAAACCTCCCACAAAAGGGTAAAAACAGCTTTTTACTAGGTTTTTGTTCCTCCTGAAGCTGGGTACTTACCAGTATAATTTTGGGATGGAGGCACAACAGGAGATGTTCTCAGAGAGACTGTATCAGCAGCAGCTAATTTCTGCTGATCTATTAGCTGCAGCAGCTTATCACGTGCTTCTGTGCTGTGACGATTCAGCTCTGCTATTCTGTCCTCCAAGCTCTTCGGTACCACAGGATGAGTCTACTTAAATAATTGGATAATTACTTCTAATTAAAACTTAAATCTGCTAAACGCAATGTTTTAAAATCGGTCTTCCTACAATGGGAAAAAGAGCTCGTCTGTATCATTCCAAACACCAAAACGAAGAAAAAAAACCCTCAACCCTCCAGCAATTAACCACAGCTAAGAAAACATTTAACCAGAGAGCCATGCATTCAAGAGCAAACGTGGAAGAAAAGCAGATTTCTAGCAGAACTATCTTGCAACTCACCTTTAAATCAGGTTTTCATCTGTTCTGACCCCGTGCCCTTCAGTAATTATTTTCACAAAAACAACATTTTAAAAGTCTGCATCATCCTGTACAACCACATTGCTGAACATGACACAACATAACGCAGTGTAGAAAGTGACCACATTCTCAGCCTGCATTTAAAATGAGGCGATTTTAAATCTTTAGGATCTTCAGTTAAACAGCAATCCAGGCATTACGATGGACAGGTGTACAGTCAGCAGTGAGTATGGGGATCAGCTGTTTCTGTGATGTTACCTCCACTCACTGCCATGCCACTGAATAGCTGTTTAGCTGCAGATTAAATATTTCCTACGTGAACTGAAGCCTTCAAGTTCTTTCCCAAAGACGTTGAGATTTTCACTGCACAACAGGGTAAGACAGACCCAGCTATGATATATGCTAGTTTCAAGTATTTACAAGACATTAAACAAAATAAATTTCAAGAGCTTTTATATTTTTATATACATTCTCACCTGTCCTTGTGAAGAGACTGGACAAGACTCTGAATCTGGCCTTGGGTCTGGCTGAGGCAGACAGTCACTTGCGCTTTCAGAGAAGCTTCTGAATTTGCTCAGCTGACCTTTAACTAGCGAGTTCTGCCGTGTGAGCTCAGCTATCTGTTTCAGCAGATCACTGCTTTGAGAGAACTCTCCAACTGTGCTGTTTTTTCCAGTGTCACCAGGGCAGGACAAACTGATTTTCTCTTGGGAACTCTCCAAGCCTTTTCCGGCACGAACTGGTTGCATTTGAGACATGGGACAGTTTTCCTCAGTTGCGCTTCGTGTTCTCAGGGAGGAAGGTGAGCTCCTCTCCTTGCACGATTCTCTCTCAGCACTTTTAGTAGACCGAGAAATGGTTGTAAATACTACAAACAAGAAGTAAAGGAATAGTTCTGAATTAGTCCTCCATTTTCCAAAATCCAATTATCTTACCCAATAAACTGCAAGTCTGCATTTTTCTTCTGCTAGTTATTGGGGCTGCTAACAAAGCTTTTGGAACACAATACAACGTACAGTACAATACCTTGGCCAAGAAGGCCAATGGGATCCTGGGGTGCATTAAAAAGAGCATGGCCAGCAAGTCAAGGGAGGTGATCCTCCCCCTCTACTCTGCCCTGGTGAGGCCTCATCTGGAGTACTGTGTCCAATTCTGGGCTCCCTGGTACAAAAAAAGACATGGATCTCCCGGAAAGAGTCCAGCAGTCTGGACTAGATGATAAACGGCGTGGAGCTCTTTCCTTATGAGGAAAGGCTGAGAGACCTGGGTCTGTTCAGCCTTGAGAATAGAAGACTCAGAGGGGATCTGATCCGCATAAATATCTAAGGAGCAGGAGGCAAAGGGACAAGGCTGGACTCTTCTCTGCAGTCTGTGGCGACAGGATGAGGGGAAATGGCCACAAACTGAAGCATAGGAAGTTCCACACAAATGCGTGTGGGAACTTCTTCACAGTGCAGTGACGGAGCACTGGCACAGGCTGCACAGAGAGGTGGTGGAGTCTCCTTCTCTGGAGACGTTCAAGACCCACCTGGACTCCTACCTGTGCTACCTGGGCTAGGGAGCTGCTTTGGCAGGGGGGTCGGACTATGATCTCTAGAGGTCCCTTCCAACCTCTACAATTCTGTGATTCTGTGATCTCAGTTCAGGTTCCTGATAAATACACAAATACTTGCATATATTTACCCCTTCTGATTTTTATTTTATTATTATTTTTTTTAATTTGAGTACAGTTCATAGCTATTCTGACCCTACTCTGTCTAAAGTAGTTTCTGGCTTTGAACCTTTGATACCTGACTAATCAAGTGAAATTCTTCAAATTCATATTCTCGGAGTTAGTTTATTTCCTACTACTGAGCAAGTGGGTGTTGTAAATACAGCTGCTGTTTCACAGCTTAAAATTGTCAGCTAACCTCAGTAGAAACAAGTATCAAAATCATGAGATGGGAACCAGTCTGTAGTAGCTCTTACAGTGCTGACCTTAGTGCAGACAAAGGATTCTGTGACAATAATACAGGACTTTCATAATAAAGAACAAACTACTTACTAACTCCCTAAGCTCTCTGGTTGGATATTTTTGTGGTCATAATTAGCAAACTCTGAACACACCACACACGACCAGTATGCAGCCTACACACATCCTGCTCTGTCTGCAGAACAAGCTGATTTCTAGTACTCCATGGTTCCATAGGTGACAGAGGACATATTACACCATCAGTAGGTGGATATGAGAGACGACATGCTGTAAATCACAAAGATCTGCAGCAAATCATACAGAAGTGACAATCAAAATCAGTACAAGATAAAAAATGCCAGTCTGCACGGCCACTGACAAGACTATAAATGAAGAACTGTAGGGGAAAGAAAGTCTAAAGAAAATCTACCAGGCATAGAAAGAAGAGAAAATCCCATCTGGGTGCAGAAGCAGGATATTCCAGCTATAAGGCCAAGGTACCTGGGCAGACTGAAAAAGTACAGAAAATATCTCCAAAGAGATATCCAAGTCTACTTCAGCCAGACAGATCTCACCATTCTGGAGGGGAGACAATTCTGGACTGTTCTTCTGCCGGGGTGGTGACAACAGTACAGCTGGCTGGAACACATGAGCTGGCAAGCTTCGACCTGCTGCTGCATCACCTGAAGCACTCAGCCCCTGAGGAAACTTGAAAGGGTGTTCTTCCTGTGGGAATTTCAGCATATTTTCCCTGTTGCCTTCACCAGTCCTGGCTTCAAAATAGCTCAAATCAGGTTTTTCTAAAGAAAGAGATGAAGCGGGAATAGAATTTAAAGAAAAATAAGATCAGTGCAAAACCTGTGTGAAGAAAAATCTCAGTGTCAATTCTTACGTTTAGGTATCTGGCAAGACAGACTAGAGCACACTCCCAACACAATCCTAGCTTTTTTCTGATCCCCAGGTACAAAAGTTTCACTGAGGCATAATGCAAATCTTTACTGGACTTCGGGGGGGGGGGGGGAATACCAAACAACAGCATGTTATTATACAAATGCTGCTCTGAAAGTAATGCTTCCTATTTCATTATGGTGGACCACAATGTCAGAAGAAGATGCTGGTGGTACGGCAGCAGAGGATAAACCTTCCCACCAATATTCCCTTACATGCTGATGCTGTGCAACAGATGGCAGCAGAGGGGCAGTCTGACAGAATGGCAGCTGACACAGAAGTGCAGACAGTGCAAAGCAGTGTCATTAATTCCTCTGTGCAAAAAGAAAGGCACACACTAACATTCATTGACACTTGCTGACCATTTCTGGAGCAGAAACAGTGGATATGAGCACACTGAGGTAGTGGGTGGTATGTTTCAACAGTGGTCATCTCTGCCAGAGCAGATTTTGACAAGCATGGCACACAGGCTCTTGTTCATTGCTGGCAGAAATGCGCAGCTAACGGTGGTGACTATGGTGAAAAGTAGTATTTTGTAGCTGAGAATTGGCTCTATCAAATAGCATTATTGTGTTCTTTGTATCTGTTGTAGTTTCTATGGAAATAAATAGGAGGCATTACTTTCAAAGCAATCTATGTACACAGCCTCACCACTTCAGGATACTAGTCAGGGATCTGTTTGTAGCCCATGCACAAGACATAAAGACACAGTCTTGTGAGGCACAGGTAAACTGCATTTGGTAATATTCTCCTGAGGAGAACAGACTTACAGTATCCCTGCTCCTGACAGGAACAGCAGAGTAGAAAAAAATTCAAAGCTTTTCTGAAATCTCTCGTGCTCTTATTATGACTTAATTCAAATCAGACATCTCTCCAGTAAAGAGACAAGCTATTCTTCTGTACTCAACTAAAACTAGTTTGTGTATCATCTTTATTGAACACACCAGGAAGGTATAAAATGCATGAACTCAATGTTGTAGTTAGCTGTGAGACCACAGTAATTTTAACTTACTTGCGCGCACTGCTTCCTCAGTGCTATGTCTGAATTTGAATGCGAATTATCCCTTCACGATTTTGCTCAGGATATCTGTTCCCAATAGTAAAGTTTCTGGAAATTCAGGGAGAATGTGTGTGATCCCAAAATACAAGAGATAAAATTCACTCTACAAAAGCAAAGAGCCAGAAGAGGCTGTTTGCTTAAGATACTGCTTACTGTTCATATTACTGAGATGGAATCTAATATCTACAGAAACAGCCAGGAAGAATGGTTTGGACTGTGATGTTCACATCACACAAACAACATTTAAATGAGGAATACAAAGAGCTCCAAGCAATCATGGGATTCACAAGAAGGTACTGATCTCAAGAGTGAAAACGATACATTTAACTGAGCGATCAGAGAAGATGACTGGGAGAAAACACAGTTGTAAATGAATCACATTTGGTTAGCACTAGGTTAACTTTGCCTGTATGTACATTATATACTGCTCAAACAGTCAATCACCTCCAGTACAATTCAGAAATATCAATCAACAGCTTTCTGCTTGGTTGCTTAACAATTCAAAGAAACTGCTGTTTCTGGTCAGCAGCGACCTCCAGTGTCTAATGGAAGACTCAATCTCATACTATTAAAATGCCTCAGCACTTCAACAGAAAGGCAGGACCGTGCTTCAGTTGTTTTTTTTTTTTTTTTTTTTTTTTTTTTAAGACCCTCAGGGTAAACCTGACCTTACATCTTATTGGGGTAAGGAGAAGAAGGATGTCCCTCATTCTGTTTTTATTTTGGTTTGTTTTTTTTTACGTGAAATGACTTATCACTTAAAAAGCCCAGGATCTGTCTGTATGGACAACTTTCAAGCCAGATAGACAGATGAATTCAGCTTATAATAAAGCTAAAAATAAATAAATAAATATGTAGATACGTATTTATGTTTACAGCACAACAAACAGAATATCCATTTCCAGAAGTGGGATTCAGGCTCACACAAGACATATTTATTCAAACAGACATCTATTAAGCACCACATTTTCCACTGCAAGAATAAAAGCAGCCACAACTTCATTTCCTTCACACATGCATGCACGTACCTTGGGTGTTTGAAGGACTTTGGTTTGCAATTCCAAAATGGCTTGGACTTTCTTCTCTTCTTGGTTCTACCAAAGGGAGACCCTTAAATGCTCGTGTGAGAGAGGTCATCTGTTCATCTGTTTTGATCATGTATTGCTGAAGCTTTTTCTAAGGAAGAAGAGAGAGATTTTTATTCTAGCAATATAAATTGAAGAACTATATACCACAAGCAGCACTGAGAAGAAATCTGGCCCTTAATATCTCTGCGTGAATTTGTGGGATTGCAGTGAGGTATGAATTATCCATGCCTCTACATTTCTCCTTTATTTTTTCTCCTGCATCAAAGAAATTTCATCTTTCCTTTTCCTTCCATCCAATTTCTCCTCCAAAGTTGATTTATTGCTTCAATTCCAGATGAAAACAATAAAAGTCACTGCAAACTGAAAAATGAGAATGTAGTATTATGCCTACTCTATTTCACTCCTCCAGTAGCAGCAGCTCCTAAAACCTTTAGGTTGTACATAATGAAGTGAAGGTCAGTTGCGTGGAAAGAGCATTTTCTCAGGAATTAAACACTGTAAACATTTTATCTTTACAAACACCCTTGTCTCATGACTGACATTCTCAAACTCCTCATTTAATTTTATCGTCTTATTTACTGAACATACAGACAATGCATCTCAGCCTCTACTTGTAGCAAAACTCAGTATTCTGGCAAGTTGGAGAATGGGGCTTAGTACCTGCATAGCAATGTTTTCTTCCCTTACTAGAAGTATTTCTGCAGTCAGAGCATCAATTAGCTCTCTGTGCTCATTCAGCATCTCTTCATGATGTTGCCTCATCATCTCTTTCTCATGTAGTTGCATTTCACTCTAAATTGGGAGAAAAAGTTAAAAACCTACTATAAAGATTAATATTTGAAAAGAGCAATGACTTACAACACGTTATACTGTAACAGCTCTTCCCACTACTGTTTGACTGACTTCAGTACCTTTACTACAAAATCCAATTTTCAGTGCTTGAGAACTCTCAGTGAGCTTAACTCTTTGTTACTCCACAGCACCAGAGGGAAGCCTTGAAATCCTTACAACTTCTACAGGCTGAAACACCGAAGGAAGAAACAAGCATTGTTTCTCTGGATGGACATCATTTTTTATGTCGCTGAATCTTCTCCATGTAGTAATCCTGAAAAGCTGTCTGGGTACTCTCTTCTGCACAGGCAGAATTACAAGAGTTGCCTGTCATATACTGTAGATTATTTACTGCTGGCATTGATATCATATATGGAAAAAAACACCAAGTATTAGGGCAAAAGAGCTCTGCAGCTGCACAGAATGAAGGAATGAATAGATATTTTTGAGAATAAACCACAGTAATTATTACTAGATGCAAATACTCAGATATGTCTCACCTATGCCAATCAGATGGGCTATCCATTTTCTATAGTTCTCTTCCAGAGAATAAGTTTTTACAAGTGAAGCAGAATGATGTAGCAAATGTAAATAAACATAACCCTGTACTTTTAGAAAACAGAGAAAGCTGGTTTCTCCAACCCTGGCAGCAGTGATGAAGCCTATATGGATGCCTCTGAGTGAGTGGAAGAGCTATTGCAACTACTGGAACTACAATGATCATTCATCTAATTTAGTTAAACTAGTCTGAGAAGAAAAAGATTCCACACAGACATGCATCTTACATTTATGCATGGGGAGACAGCTAACTATTACATATATCTATTCCCATGATCAGACAGAATGTGAGTTTGCTATATCCTGAAAGAACTTTCTTCATTCCAGCATACTGCCATGCATACCCCTAATCACATAAACTTGTTTTAACACCATATTAGAATACACAGAAGCAGAGACAGTGAACATAGCAAGATGCATTAATGTAATGTACGCATATTCACCTCATGAGTTTTGCAAAGAAATAACATCCTGAAGAAGAAGGGCAATAAAAAAAAAAAGCAATTCTAACATTTTATAGAATCATTATGGTTGGAAAAGACTTCTAAGCTCACCTAGTCCAACTGTCTACCCAACACCACCAAGCCCACTAAACTGTGCCACCTGGTGCCACATCCACCCTGTTCTTGAAAACCCTCCAGGGATGGTGAACTAACCTTCTCCTTGGGCAGCCTGTTCCAATGCTTCACCACTCTTTGAGATGTTTTTCCTAATATCCAGACTGAACCCGTCCCCTGGTGCAACCTAAAGCTATTTCTTCTTGTCTTACTGCTGTTACCTGAGAAAACAGACCAACCCCCATCTTGCTAAAACTTCCTTTCAGGGAGTCGTAGGGAGCAAAGAGTTGTAGTTTCCCAATACTGAGGGGTCAGGCTGACAGGACTATAGTTCCCCTCATCCTCCTTCTGACCCTTTTTGTAGATGGGCATCACCTTTGCAAGTGTCCCATTGTCTGGGACCTCCCCAGTTGACCAGGGCTAATAAATGACAGAAAATGGCTTAGCAATCACTTCTGCCAGCTCCCTAGGTACCCTTAGGTGGATTCCATCTGGTCCCATGGATTTGTGACAGTCCAGGCAGAGTAGCAAGTTACTAACCGTTTTCTCCTACAGGAGGCTTATTCTGCTCCTCATTCCTGTCTTCCAGCTCCAAAGGCTGAGTACCCTGAAGATAACTGGCCTGACTATGAAAGACAGAAGGCCCTGACAACCGCAGCCTTTTTCTCATCCTCGGTGATAATGATCCCTGCTGCGCCCTATAAAGGTGGGAGACTCTCCTTGACCCTCCTCTTGCTGTTAATATATTTGTAAAAACATTTTTCATCATCTTTAACAATCACGGCCAGATTAAAGTCTTGCTGGGCTTTAGCCTTTCTAATTTTCCCCCTTGCACACTGCAGTGACATCCTTATACTCCTCCTGAGTTAAGTGACCCCTCTTCCAAAGATCGTAAACGTCCCCCCCCCCAAGAGTTTCATCACAAGCTCCTTGTTCAGCCAGGACAGTAGATGATGTTTAAATTTACTTAGGAACCCACGTCCAGATCATCAATAGGGATCTTAAAGAGAACTGTCCCCAGTACTGAGTCCTTGGAGACATCTCTTGTGACCAGCCTCCAACTGGACATAAATCCATTCACCACAACTAATTGAGCCCAGCCACCCAGACAGTTCCCTACCCAGAGGAACATATGGCTGTCTAAGCTAGGAACCATGAGCTTCTCCAGGAAAAAGGAGCAGCTCGTAGTCGGCAGGATTCGAACCTGCGCGGGCAGAACCCAATGGATTTCTAGTCCATCGCCTTAACCACTCGGCCACGACTACTGCGTGTTATGGGCGTGCACCGTCTGCCTCGAGGAACAATAAAGACAATCAGCCACATTTCGTAGCTTGAATAACTGCTGCGTGTTTCTACTTAAGAATTTGGACAGTACATTTTTTTTTTTTGTAAGTTGAAGATGATTTTGCAAGCAATCAATTCCTGGAAGGAAGAAATGACAACACATCTATTAGAATAAAAAAGACATAATAGAGGTAGCTGGAAAAAATTAGGAACACAGAGTCAAGATACATCTTCCACAACACAGCAGTCTCTACAAAAACTCATATTCCTTGGCCTTTAAGATATACAGATGTTATGAACTGCATTTAAAATATAAGCTCTTCTCAGCCAAGGCCCATCTTCTGAAAGTAGTGGCTTTTCACTCCTGAATATTTACTGTTTGCTTGTGACACAGATCTTAAAGTAATTTCCTGCATGTAAATTGAACACTGGGTAGTACAGGAGTAAGCTGCTGTACAGCATTACAGGAAATAAATGAATAAACAGAACTGTAATATATATTTCTTAATCACTATACACCCTAGAAAAGATTTTAGAAGATTTGTTTCCAATCGTTATACAGTTTGAAGAGGAACTAAAAGAGACGGGCAGATAGTGGTAGGACAGGGGGGAACAGTTTTAAACTAAAAGGAGAAAGATTTAGATTAATTTAGATTAGATGGTTTGGAGGATATTATTTACTCAGAGGGTAAAGCACTGGAACAGGCTGACCAGAGAACTATGGAATCACCAAGGTTGGAAAAGACCTCCAAGATCATCCCGTCCAACTGTCCACATACCACCAATATTTCCCTACTAAACCACATCTCTTGGAACAATACCTAAATGTTTTTGAAAACCTCCAGGGATGGTGACTCAACCACTTCCCTTGGCAACCCGTTCCAATGCCTAACCACTCATTCAAATAAATTTTTCCTGATGTCCAACACAAACCTCCCTAGCGCAGTCTGAGGCCGTTCCCTCTAGTTCTGTTGCTAATTACACAGGAGAAGAGGATGACCCCCACCTCACCACAACCTTCTTTCAAGTAGCTGTAGAGAGCATTGTCTCCCTTGAGCCACCTCTCCTCCAGACTGAACAATCCCAGTTCCCTAAGCTGCTCCTCCTAAGACTTGTGTTCCAGTCCTCTCACCACTTTGCTGCCCTTCTTTAGGCACACTCCAGAGCCTCTATGTCTTCCTAGTAATGAGGGGCCCAAAGCCGAATACAGTACTCAAGGTGCTGTCTCACCACGGCTGAGTAAGAAGTTGTGGATGTCCCATTTCTGAAGGTGTTCAAGGCTAGTTTGGATGGAGCCCTGTGCACCTGATATAGTGGCTGGAAACCCTGCACATGGCACGGGGCCGAAACTGGACAGGCATTGAGGTCCCTCCCAGCCCAAGACATTCTGTGATTCAAGTCAGGTTTATTCACTTTCTGTTAAGAAATTCCTATCTGTTGCCAAAATTTCAGAAGGTGTTTTTATCTTTTTCTCCTCAGAAAAGGGAGTCTTTCTTGCAGTGTGTCTTGAAGACTGGTTGTTTACCTGAAATTAGAGACATCTCAAATAGCCAGCGCCTATTTATGTTCTTGAAATGAATGTATTGCCAGATAACAAATGCAGACTTTGGAACTTTACAACCACTGCTGCAGAGGCAAGATGGTGCACATATGCACTTTTATACTCAGCATCACAGGCACTGGGTTTTACGAAAAATACAGAGAAGCTATACATCTTCCCAGTGAATTCACAAATTCTAAATATAATTTAAAGTTGCACAAAAAGAGGAATAGATAGTGAAGATAACAGAACCATTTAGCTTGGAAAAGACCTATGACTTAACTTAGCACTGCCAAGCGTACCATTAGACTACAACCCATATCAGCATATATTTAAACGCCTCTAGAGATGGTGACTCAACTATTTCACAGGGCAGCCTGTCCTTGTATTTCACTACTCTTTTCAGTGAAGAAATTTTTCCCAACATACAGTCCAAAACCTCCCCAGTGCAACTTGAAACCATTACCCCTTGTCCTACCACATGCTACTTGGAATTGAGAACAAACCCCACCTCACTTCAACCTAGTTGGAGGTAGGCGAGGAGAACCATAAAGTCTCCACTGAACATCCTTTTCTCTAGGCTAAACAACCCCAGTTCCCTCTGCTGCTCCTTGTAAAGACTTCTTTAGACACATCACCAGCTACTTTGCCACTCTTTCTACAGAGTCCAGTGGGACACCATGTGTGACCAGCCTCCAACTGGACGTAAATCCATTCACCACAACTCCTTGGGCACAGCCACCCAGACAGTTCCTTACCCAGAGGAACACATGGCTGTCTAAGCCATGAGCTTCTCCATGAAAAAGGAGCAGCTCGTAGTCGGCAGGATTCGAACCTGCGCGGGCAGAACCCAATGGATTTCTAGTCCATCGCCTTAACCACTCGGCCACGACTACTGCGTGTAATGGGCATGCACTGCCTGCTCTCAGGAACAAAGACTGTTAATTACATTTTTTATATTAATTAGCTTTCCTACTAAACAGAAATCACATCACTGGCAGCCCAAAAAGATCATTCCCTGTAATTGCAATTAAAAAAAAAAAAAAAAAAAAAACAGATTTAATACTCATCTTTTGCATTGCAACTGTAACAGAACAAGAGCTACGAGCTACATTTAATACATGAGCCCTTCTCACTTTTTTCTAATGATTATTCACCCTGAACATGAAGCAGAAGAAGACAGAACTAGTAAGTCTCACCTCAGATCCTTCTGTAAGCTATGTTAAGGCACATGCACAAAGAGGAGGTGATCCAAGATAGCCAGCACAGCTTCACTAAGGGCAGATAGTACTTGACCAAAGTGGTGGCCTACCATGAAGGAGTGACAGCATTAGTCAGGATGAGGAGCGTGGTCCACATCATCTACCTGGACTTCTGCAAAGCCTTTGATAAGGTCCCACATTACATCCTTATCTCTACATTGAAGAGATATGCATTTTAAGGATACACTATTCAGTGGATAACAAATTGGTTGGATGGTTGCAACAAGAGGGATGTAGTCAGTGGCTCTACATCCAGGTGGAGGATGGTCATGTGTGGTGTCCACCAGGAGTCCGACCTGGGACTCGTACTCTTCAACATCTTTTTTAGTGATGTACACAGTAGGACTGAATGAACCCTCAGCAAGACTGCTGATGACACCAAGCTGAGTAGTGCAGTTGATGCTGCAGCAGGGAAGAGATGCTATCCAGAGGGATCCGTGCAGGCTTGAGAAGTGGGCCAACATTAACCTAGTGAGGTTCAACAAGACCAAGAGCAATGTGTTGCGTCTGGGTTGTGACATTCCCAAATCAGGCGTATGGACTGGGAGAAGAACTCGCTGAGAGCAGCCTTGTGGAGAACAGCCTGGGGATTCTGGTGCATTCAAAGCTTGATGCGAGCAGGGAATGTGCTCTTGCAGCCAAGAAGGCCAAATGTATCCCAGGCTGCAAAAAGAGGGTTGCACAGCAGGAAAGGGAGGTGACTCCTCACCTCTGCTCAGCCCTCAGGAAGACCCAGCAGAAGACGGATGCAGAGTTGCTGGAGGAGGTCCAAAGGAGGGCCACAAAGATGATCTGAGGACTAGAGAACCTCTCCTTGTAAGACAGGTTGAGGGAGCTGGGCTTGTTCAGCTTGGAGAAGAGAGAGCTCTGGGGCGAGCCCGTGGCATCCCTTCACTGCTGCTTCAAGAGAAACAGATGTGCAAGCCATGAACCATGAGCTTCTCCAGGAAAAAGGAGCAGCTCGTAGTCGGCAGGATTCGAACCTGCGCGGGCAGAACCCAATGGATTTCTAGTCCATCGCCTTAACCACTCGGCCACGACTACTGCGTGTTATGGGCGTGCACCGTCTGCCTCGAGGAACACTATAAAATTAAGAGCAATCTGTAGCTTGAGTGACTGGATGACACTGTGGACAACCTGATCTCGTGGGACGTGTCCCTGCCCTTAGCTGTGGGCCTGGACTGAGCTGCTACTTAAGGTCACTTGTGCTATGAAACAGAGCATTGGGATTTAGGTAACAAACTCTGCTGCATCTATTAAGGGTGCAAGAACTGCCACGATCTTTTTCACAATTTCACAAAGGCCCTCCGAATCCACGAGTCACTCTTGCGTCCTGAACAGCTTTGGGTTAGAGGTAATTGCTACTTTTAAATTAAGAATTCCACGCTGCTTACAGGTATTGTCCCCATGGGATTCCATTCATCTGCAGCTATGCGTTGCTATTGTCAGCACTTCATGTTGTTATTGCTTAAGATGAAGTTGCTGGTATAGATGGAAGAACAGAGCCAAGGAATCTCTCAAAGAAAAAAACTCTTCTAGCGCCAACAGTATCATTTTGAGGAGAAGAAGAAAATGAACTTGTCAACAAACTGCAGTTAATGTCCTGCTACCATTATGAATACAAGCAAAAAAATTAAATTTATAAATATTTCCATTAATATTTTCTGCTAACAGTCACCCGGAGACTTTCATTGTAGTCATCTCCTCCCACTTCATTAGGGATATTCGATTCTAACAAGCTAAGCTTTACCTGCTAATTGCATGCAACACAAATAAGCAACGATAATTAGACTTCTAAGTAATTAGGAGCCAGGATAATTCTACTGTAATTTTGTATCCTTTTACATTAATTCCACAGAAGGAATTCAAAGTCTTCTGACCTCTTTGAGGTAGCGCATCAAACGGCAGAGAGCATTCACCAGTGACAAGGTAAATCCGGCGAGGCCTTCACTTTTCTGTATCTTTTTAACCTCCCGGCCTGTACATCGCTCATATTCCTCTAATTCATGTTCCACTTCGTGTATCATGCACCTGAGAACATCTAGGCTGGATTTATTGTCCCCCTGAAGGTCCATGGGGGTTGAATCAGCAGGAGAATCATCTCTCCTCTGCCTTGCAGAGTTCTGTGCAGATTGTTTTCTTTTCACTAGGGAAAAAAGAAAACAACAGTCACTGACGTTTTGATTTGTATAGAAAGTTTTGCAAGTAAGAATGAAATTATACTGTTTAATGAAATATGTCAAAAGAGAAGCCCTCTTCTGCCTTAAGCTGTAATGGACCATCAAAAGAACACCCCTGGACATTCCAATTATTTCCAATAATCCAAAAATATGTTTTATGCCATCACATTGGTCCCACTCAAGTCTCACTGTTTGGTGCTTTATCTTAGACATCTATTTTTGCTTTTCTTCTTTCAAATTAAAAGCATAGAACAGTTTGCTAGTGATCACCCAGTGAAAAACATCAGCTGCTTTCAGGTCTTGTATTCAGTGACTTTTACAACAATCTTTTCACGTTATAGTTGTATATGGGGATTGGCACCAAGTATAAACTATGTGCAAAATAAGGAGATGGAAATTCATCATAACTCTGTTCAGCATAGATCAAAAAGTTATAAAAGAAATAGGAAAGCACCAACGAACTCCACATCCAACAAGAAAATGAGTTGCATCATGGGATCGTATTTATGGTTCCCTCCTTCCTATGGACTTCGCTTTGTCACTGGAATATACTACATAAGGAGTTGCTGATTGTCAACCTTTACAAATACTCAAAACCTGGACAGCTCAGCCCTCCTGAATTCTTTGGAGTTAGCTCTCCTCTGAGCAGAGAGCATGAGCAGATGACCTCAAAAGATCCCTGTCAAGCCACATTTTCCTATGGCGATAAGGACCTTGGTCAAAGGGGGGAATACAATCTAGATGTTACTAAACTTTTTGCTGAAATTTGCTTTTGTTTTCTTGAGTTTGGGTTCAGCACTTGTCTCACAGTATAAGTGGAGTCTACAGTCTCTTCTTCATCTTGATTCTGACGTCTTGAATGGATTCTGTTGACTACATTGGAAGCATTGAGGGCTGATATAAATACAAAAAAAAACAAACAAAAACACACATAAAACTTCAGTTACATTCTTAGTAGTGCTATGTTACAAAGGTATTATAAATACTAGAAAATTAGGCTTCTTAGTGTGAAAATTCATCAAAGCCAAATTAACACACCTACATTTCTCATCTTAACCTGGAAAAGGAACTCCAGACAAGGTCCTGTAAACAGCTTAACAACCCTTGAGAAGCTGTGAACAAGCAAATCCAACCTGAATGTTCCAATGATGAAGACAGAATTGTTGGAGTCAAAGGTATTTCCTGTGATACAGTAGTTTTTCTCAAATCCCTTTCATCCCACAACTGAGTATTTGCTGAGGAATTTTCTTCTCTCAAAATACGAAGTAGTCTACATTCAAAATAAGCACAACAATCACAATATAATGTGTGACTGGAGATTATTTTTGCAATCTAGAAAAAGCTTTTTCTCTGTAACTACTCAGGTCAGTTCCCCATTCAAGCTTATTCCCAGGTTTAAGATTACAACAAAGGCTTTCCTAAGATTTCTGAGGTCCAGAAGGCAGTGTGGGGTGAACAAAAACAAGACCATACAAACAGTAAGCAAACCACACAAAACTGAGTTAACTATTCCCATACAACATCTTTTAACACCCTTTTAACTGTCTATTTCTAGTTTTAAAAGGGGAAAACTTAAGTGGACATATTTGCACTGACCTGTCACAACTGATACTGGATTTGAAATTCAGAGATTCATGCTGTTCATCTTCTGATTGGCATATGGATAATGCCTCCTCTTCTCCTTCATGAAGGGCCTTTTTATGAGACAAAAAAAAGAAAACAGACCTCTGAGTAACTTCAAACTCTCTTCAGGAAGAAGTTAGATGTCAGATGAAGTGCTGACAATAGCAATTCATAGCTGCAGATGAATGGAATCCCATGGGGACAATACCTGTAAGCAGCGTGGAATTTTTAATTCAAAAGTAGTAATTACCTCTAACCCAAAGCTGTTCAGGACGCAAGAGTGACTCGTGGATTCGGAGGGCCTTTGTGAAATTGTGAAAAAGATCGTGGCAGTTCTTGCACCCTTAATAGATGCAGCAGAGTTTGTTACCTAAATCCCAATGCTCTGTTTCATAGCACAAGTGACCTTAAGTAGCAGCTCAGTCCAGGCCCACAGCTAAGGGCAGGGACACGTCCCACGAGATCAGGTTGTCCACAGTGTCATCCAGTCACTCAAGCTACAGATTGCTCTTAATTTTATAGTGTTCCTCGAGGCAGACGGTGCACGCCCATAACACGCAGTAGTCGTGGCCGAGTGGTTAAGGCGATGGACTAGAAATCCATTGGGTTCTGCCCGCGCAGGTTCGAATCCTGCCGACTACAAGCTGCTCCTTTTTCCTGGAGAAGCTCATGGTTCACGGCTTGCACATCTGTTTCTCTTGAAGCAGCAGTGAAGGGATGCCACGGGCTCGCCCCAGAGCTCTCTCTTCTCCAAGCTGAACAAGCCCAGCTCCCTCAACCTGTCTTACAGGGAGAGGTTCTCTCGTCCTCAGATCATCTTTGTGGCCCTCCTTTGGACCTCCTCCAGCAACTCTGCATCCGTCTTCTGCTGGGTCTTCCTGAGGGCTGAGCAGAGGTGAGGAGTCACCTCCCTTTCCTGCTGTGCAACCCTCTTTTTGCAGCCTGGGATACATTTGGCTTTCTTGGCTGCAAGAGCACATTCCCTGCTCGCATCAAGCTTTGAATGCACCAGAATCCCCAGGCTGTTCTCCACAAGGCTGCTCTCAGCGAGTTCTTCTCCCAGTCCATACGCCTGATTTGGGAATGTCACAACCCAGACGCAACACATTGCTCTTGGTCTTGTTGAACCTCACTAGGTTAATGTTGGCCCACTTCTCAAGCCTGCACGGATCCCTCTGGATAGCATCTCTTCCCTGCTGCAGCATCAACTGCACTACTCAGCTTGGTGTCATCAGCAGTCTTGCTGAGGGTTCATTCAGTCCTACTGTGTACATCACTAAAAAAGATGTTGAAGAGTACGAGTCCCAGGTTGGACTCCTGGTGGACACCACACATGACCATCTTCCACCTGGATGTAGAACCACTGACTACATCCTCTGGTTGCAACCACCAAACCTGCTCTTTATATATCAAATTGATCCAGCCTTAATCCCTTCAGTTCACAGATAAGGATGCAATGCAGAACTACATCAAAGGCTTTGCATAAGTTCTGATAGACATCCTCATTTGCTCTTTCTCTGTCCACTGATCCTGTCACTCCTTCACAGAAGGCCACAAGGTTGGTCAGGCACAATCTGCTCTTGGTGGAGTCATGCTTTCTGTCTCAGATCACGTTCTCATCTCACACGTGCCTTAACCTCTCTTCCAGGTGGATCTCCTCCACAGTCCTCCCATGAACAGATGTGAAGCTCAATGGCCTGTAGTTCCCCAGGTCTTTCTTTCTTAAAAATGTGAGCGCCGTTTCCCATTTTCCAGACATCAGGGACTCTGCTTGACAGCCACAACTTTTCAAATATGACAGTGAGAGACTTGGCAACCGAATCAGGTTACTTTAGAAATGTGGGATGCATGCCACCCCGACCAACAGATGTAGAATCATAGAATATTTAGATTTGGAAGCCACCTTAGAAGTCATCTAGTCCAACTACCCCACAATGAATAGGGATATCTTCAGCTAGATCAGGTTGATTAGACCCCATGTCCAGTCAGACCGTGAAGGGTCTTCAAGGATAAGGCTTTCACCACAGCTATGGGCAATCTGTTTCAGTGCATTACCACCGTTAACTGTGCAAAAATTCTTCCTTATGCCCAACTAAATCTCGCCCCTTTTATTTTGAAACCATTTCCCCTTGTCCAAACAACACAGTCCCTGCTGAACAGTCTGTACCCTTCTTATAGTCCCAGTTTAGGTCACAGCCAAAGATACTGGCTCTCTTTCTGGGCTGCGAGGGCACGTTGCTGGCTCATGTTCAGCTTACCATCCACCAGTACCAAGTTATTTTCAGTAAGGCTGCATTTCATCCTTACATCTCTTAGCTTGTACTGATAGAGAGTGCTATGCAAGTCAGGTGCGAGACCGTGCACTTGTCTTTACAAAACCTCAGGGAGTTCACCTGGGCCCACTGTTCGAGCCTGTCTAGGTCTCACTGAATGGCATCCTATATCTCAGGCACGCTGACTGCACCACACAGCTCAGCATCATTTGCAAACTTGCTGAAAGTGCAAATGATCCCACTGCTGATGTCACTGAAGATGTTAAAGAACACTGGGAGATGCCACTTGTCACTGACCTCCATCAAGACAGCGTGCCACTGACCACCACTTTCTGGGTATGATCTTGCAACCATTTATTTGCCTACCAACCAGCCCAGCCATCAAAACCATACCTTTCCAATATGGAAAGAAGGATGTTAAGGGGGACCACATCAAAGGCCTTACTAAAGCCCAGACAGAGCCTCTTCCCTTACTGCTGCCACAGTTATGCATTCAGCCTCCAGAGATGTCTCGGACTTGCTCCATTCTTAATGCAGGAGGGACTTCACTCTCCTGATGCCCCCTAGAGGTTCAGCAACATGACAGGCACAGAAAGCCTGACTGGCAGTGAAGATTGAAGTGAAGAATTTGTGTACCTCAGCCTCTTCCCAATCAGTTTAAGCCAGTTCTTCCTTCTCATTTACCACAGGGGATACAGTCTCCTTTGCCTGTCTCTTCTGATCAATGTATCTAAGGAAACCCTTCTTGTTATTTTTCACATTTCTCACCAAGTTTAATTACATCTGCACCTTGGCTTTCCTGACCTCACCTCTGTACCAAACTGGACACCAAGCCTATAATCTTCCCAGGTCATCCATCCTTGCTTCTACTGCCTGTATTTTCCCTTCTTATCCCTCAGTTTGTCCAGCAAGTCCTTGCTCAACAGTAGGAGGAAGATGACAATACAGATATATCAATAATAAATTATATATATATATATAGACATAATTTCTAAAATTTCAGTCATTTGACATTACAAACTAAACAACCTCACCATGAGATTTGCAGAACTATGTCTATATTATGTGTGTAAAACACAACCAGAACAAATACAGTCCCACAGCAAATCAAATTTGGAATTTGCATTCCTCAGACTACCAAATTTCTGCCCTTCTGGGTCTGCCTCACCAGACAGCATTTAACTGGAATTTCCATAGGAATACAAGGAACAGAAAAATCTCAGAGACACTCAGCAGATATCTATCAGTACTATTTTTTCCTAAAAATCTATTCCTATCCCACTGCATGCATCCAGTGATGCAACTCAGTGATGATACATTTAATTCTTCATTATAAAAAGAAAGTAAAACAAAAACTCCACACACTGAAATGCATGGACTACATGAGCACTACTGCAACTCTGACTGCTGACATTTTTTGCTAGATAGTAAAATACAAGAATAGGGAAACATGAAAATATGACACTAGCACTTTTAGTTCCATAGCTCTTTTGTTCTTCATCAGATTAAGCTACTTTTCAGTAGTGTCATACTACACTTCTCAAACCAAAGTGTGCACTCTTGCTCTAAGTCATGCTATGAGAACAAAACAGTACATTTGATGTATGCTAAATAAAATCTTAAACAAATTTGAACAAATATCAAGCTTTTTACACAATCTATCTTACATTATTGTACAGCGATTTACTGAAAGAAAATCATAGGCTATTTGAATGGATAGCAATTAGGTCTAAATGACACAAGAGTTGGGTGCTTTGTTTTTTCTTTTTAAGCCTGTAATTACTTCATTCTTTTACTGATAATTCCAGAATTTAAAAGGGAGAGCATGCTATTGTGAGCCTTAAGAAGTTTCTTCTACTCAAAGGCTAAGAAATCCAAAAAAATCATTATTCCCAGACTCAAAACAAATTCCTGTCAATTTAATGCAGCTCTCTCTAGATGTTATCAACATGGTATACAGTACACAGAAGAAAAGCTTATGTCTGCTTGGAAACACTACCTTTGGATATTCTTATTTTGTGCAAAAAGAAACATGGAACATGCATATAAATTAATTACCTGGGAATCCACGACAGATTCACTGTGGATGGGAAGCTGAGTGGGAGGTTCCCATTTTTGTACAACGGGTTCCTGAGATGATTCTAAGTCACAGTTAGGAGCCATTGTTACATTAGGGAAACCTAGAGGAATCAGACAAAACCGGGAAGATCAGATAGGGCTGAGTGAGTGCACCACAGGGCTTAGTACTAAAATGCAAGTTCCTGCATTCTGCACAGAAACGGTCACAATGACGTGTACTGTTCTGAGTAACTGCCAAAGACCATAGAATCATCTCAATACCTTCAACCACGTATGAGGCTCCTGTCCTTCTCATCTGTGTAAACGAACTCATGCAGAAAAAGCACATCATGACATATAAGCAATATCTAAGAGCAACAAGGCAAACCACACAGCAATGAGAATCAGAACTGGTGCTCTGTATAGGTTGGTAACTTGGCTGCAGAAACAGTCAGCATCAGGTATTTCATAGTTAAGTGATCAGGAATTCCACTATGGACAGGTAGAGTGGAACAACCAGTCACAGCTCACTCTCTCTTGCCATGCTAGGTGTTACCTTCATCTTTGTATTGTCTAACATCAGATGATCAGACAAAACAGTTACAAAGAATACTTTGTAAAGCAAGATTATTTCTGAGAAGCAAAGAAGCCAGTCTTGAAGGCACTGTCACATACAAATGAGGTATTTACCTGTTCGCGTGCGAGGGGTGTTCCCAAACAAGTCTTTTACCACAGCCATAACCTGATCAGACCGTTTCAAGACATCCTGCAAATCGTACTGATCAGAGAGAATCTGAAAGTATAGCATATAAAGAAGTATTTCATACTGTGCAGACTGATTTTTTGTTTTTGTTTTTTGAGTACTGTACTTCTAGCTAGCAAAGTAATAGTTAAAGTGGTACTGTTAAGGAAGTGGGTACTGCACAGCTAGGCTGTAATTAAGACAGATCAGAAGATCATAATTTGTTCTGAACAATTAGAATTCACCTCATTTTTCTGGAACGTTAAAACTGTTATCCCTCCAGAAAGTGTCAACACTGACTCATTTGACAGACAACCAAGAACTGAACTAGTTGATTAGATTCAAATTAATTCAGACAAACTTGTTTCGTTCAGTCTTGATTACTGGAAATCCTGCCTCTAATTAAGCCTCGTACCTTCATACAAACTTCAGCAGACATCAGTACAGATGTCTGCATCTGGCAATACAAAACGCTTAGGCCATGTCCACACATTTCTCACAAGATATAGCTTCTGTATTCAAGGTATCTCTCCTGCTATTTGAGATGTGCACAGTGTTGACTGGCAGTCAGCACCCAACACTCTCTCGCCCTTGCACAACAGGACAAGAGAAAAAATGGTATGGAGTGGAATATTGCTTGTGAGTTAAGGACACGGAGATTGCTCACCAGTTATGCCATGGGCAAAACAGACAGCCTAGGGAATAGTAATGTAATTTATTGCCAATTGATTATAGCAGAGAGCAGTGAGAACTAAAAGCAAAGTAAAAACACTTTCCTCTCATCTACCTTCTTCAGTTTCTTCTGCTGAAGGGGAGAGTGGGCTGCGGTCAGTCCACAAGTCTGGTCTTATCTGCTGCCCTTTCACCTTCACACTTCATCACTGTCCTATTCCACTTGAGGCCCCTTCCAGAGGACACTATCCTTGCCCAACTGATCCTGTGTGGACCTCCCACAGGCTGCAACTGCTCCAACATGCCTCCATATCACAGGGCCAGCCCTTCAGAAGCTGCTCCATACATGTCTCCCAGACCTCCTGCTCCACTGCAGGCTCCTCTTCATGGGCAGCAGCTCTGGCTGCAGGGGCTTGCCATGGGCTGCCACCTCGCTCAGGCCACATCCACCCTGCACATGGAGATCTGCTTCATGTAGTGCTCCACGGGCTGCGGGGGAAACAGCTTGTTCCACTATGAACCTCTCTTCAGGCTGCAGGGAACTTCTCCACACGTGGAGCACTTCCTGCCCTCCTTCTGCACTGACCTTGGTGTCTGCAGGGCTCACTGACATGTCTGTCTAGTCTTTTGAAACCGAACTACACTGATTGTGAAGAAAAGTGATATACTGCAATTTAGCAAATCAGTGAATATTCATTTCTCGTAATCATCTTATATTTAAATACCCCAAATCACCATTCACTGCAAGTCATCTGCAACAGGTTGAATACACAGATTTAGCTCTCACCTCATGCATCAGAGCCAATTTCCTTTTCTCCAAAGGATCAGGGTCCAGCTGTTTTTGCTTCTTCCATTTTCTTTTCAGTGCCTTCTCTTGCAGTTCCAGATGTGCCAGAGTTTTGTTTCTTGATTTGTGTATTTCATGGCGACGCAGCTATGTAAACAGGAGAGAAACTAGTTTAAAATGAAGATACAATGTAAAAGAAAAAAAAAAAAAGACAATGATGACAAGCCATTTATCGTGATTTTATCATTCACACACTGTTTCTCATTTCACGGTAGTACAAACAGAAGCCTCAAGTGTCAAATACCACCAATACAAGCCATGTTTAAAGCAGTTCCAATAGTGGATGGAGAAAGTCTCAGTTTCCATCTGCCCCCCATCACTGACTCAAGCAAGAGGGAAAAAACCCACAAACATTCCCATGTAGAAAGACAAGCTGCATTTTCCTGATTTAATGCTAGTGCTGTCATCATGAAATCTGGGAAGAAAGAACTCTTAACTCCAACGTGGTATTAGAAACCATCATTCCTTTATTCCTCAAAATGTGCACCAGGCAACGTGATAAGCAAGAACACCTTCGCAGAGTTTAGGTTCTACACTTATACAGTTAACAAATACATATGCAGTACACTGGCATACACATTCATTCTTTCTCAAGGACTCAAGACAGATATGTGCTAATGTCCTTTTGGGCATGCTCAGTGGTATTTAGGGTGGTTGACTGCCCACCTACTTACTCCTTTTTTCACCATCAGCTTCATCACTGAAACCTCTGACTCACTTTCATCCACTTTTCCCCACTTTGGACGATTTCCATTGCTTATTAAGCCATACTGAGTCACTTTTTAAAAACAATGTAAGAGAAACCCGAGGAAAATCTCCTTGCATGTTTTGAAGCAAAAAGATAAAAGTATTCTACTGTGACTCCAATAATTCTTGTGAGGCAAAATCACTGAGGTAGAAGATAAAAGTATTCTACTACGTCTCGAACACAAAATTATTGAGGAAAACAAGACTTATCAACCACTAAAGCTGAAATTGAAAGCTTCAGAACTATCACTTATGGATTCCTGTTGCTAAACTAACATATCGATTCTCAAACTAAAGTTCTAATCCCTACTGCTAAACAAACCAACCTATATCAGTGCCAATCATCAGGGACATTCTCACTTTTCTTTTAACAGTAATACATGTATATTGCATAAATACAAACTGAACACGCTAAATATGCCAAGTGCTTCCTAATGTCTCTGTCTGGAGGATCTCACGACAACCATCTGTAGCAACAGGTCAGACGTTACACTTACGATGTCCTCAGGAGTTGCACGGTGAACTGTCAAATCATGGACAGTACTCTGCGGAAAGGAACAAGAAAACACATCAAAAACAAGAAAAGCGGAGGAAAGGGATTTTTGTTTTAAGGCTCTGCGTTAAATAAATAAATTCATAAATTCCCTCCTAAACTGCAGCATGAAATTACACAACGGTACACACTTGTACAACTAAACTTTCGGGACCCCCCAGCTCGTTCGGACGTGAAAACTGCCCCGCACAACTGACGCCTCAGGGCTCCGCAGGAAAAGCGGAACGACGAGGAATGCAGTTCGAAACGCTCCCGCGCAAAGCCCTCAGGCCTTCCCGAGCCGCTCACGACCGGCTCGGCGCGCACAAGCCGCCACCCGCCCGCCCCAAGCCCCACTCGGGCCCCCTCCCCCGGTCGCCCCCGCAGAGGGACAGGACTTACGTCCCAATCCCGCTTGGCCGCCGTCGCCTTCCGCGGGCCCTTCCTGGCAGCGCCGCGGAGCCGCGGCCGGGGCCCGCTCAGCAGCGACATGGCCGCCCCGGCGGCCGCTCGAGCGGGCCGCGCGCGCACCTTCCCTCCGTTGCCACAGGGACGGAGCCGCTCGCCGCGCCCCGAGGGGTGGAACATGGCGGCGAGTGGCTCCGCCTCGCCTCAGTCAGGGTCGGGGTTTGTATGAGTGGAAGCTGCTCGATTTCCTCTTCCCTCTCTTCGCCCTAATCCTGCTCATTTATGCCGTTGTTGTCTTTCTTCAGAGTAGATACCACCCCAGGCCAACTCGCAGTATGCCCCTGTCAGAGTGGCTGGGAAGTTTCCAGGCGTGTTTCACATCCTACTGAGGGGTAATAAAGAGCAGAATGGCATGCGAGCTTTTAAATCAAGGCAGCGTCATGCTAAGGAGTGGGCTCTGGTTGTGTTTTAACAAACATCTTAACCAGCCGTGCCACCGCGGGAGTGTGCACCTCCCTACCCAAGGAATGTCCAACTCCCACAAAGGAACCATCTGTTAACACCCATTTGTTTACCTTACCTCAGTGCAGTGCGTTTCCTATAGACTTGCCCCACAAATAGGCCATAGCAGGGGGTTGGAACAAGATGATCTTTAAGGTCCCTTCCAACCGAAGACATTCTGTGATCTGCCACTTCCCTGAGTCACATACGTGGAGACGTAAATTATTTTCAAGGGTTGGAATTAACATTTTGTGTTACAGTGTGAGCTGAATTTTGTGCCTGTCAGATGTGAAACGTGAAGATGTAGGGTTTATCAGCTTTCCAGTTGAAAATCCTTCCTTAATTAAAGAGAAAAATTCCCTTTCACCAAGTTTTAACGGTGCTGAGTCCTCATCAATCTAATTCCAGCTTCACCAATCCTGCTGTGAAGATGCAGATGGCAATGTTGAATGTGCTGAAGAAGGAGAAAAAGAAGAGGGAAATTATGAAGGGAGAATAAGAGTGACAGCAAAGTACTAGCAGCTACTGCCTTTGCTGAAGTGCTACAAATGTGCCTGAGGTGTTTTTTATGCAGGAGGCTGCACTTGAAATTTAATTTCCATATGCAACCTGAAGCTGAACATCAGACTTCAGCCTGTGGTTAAATAAACCTCTAATCCTAGGCATATGTGCAAGGCAATGCACTGGATTAGTTACTCTTTGTTTATTTGAAAATCTGGAACACAAAAACACGAATTAAAGACACATTTGGAATTCTGTCCTAGTGTGGCTTAAAAATGTGTGGAAGAACAAGGTCTATTGAAAAGAGAGGAAGGCGATCACAACACAATTAGATCGATGTAACATCCACTCTGAAAGCCCATAAATCTCTCTGCTACTGTTAATTACATTTAAGTGTAACTGCTAAATACCTTGTATAAGCTGGCGGAGGCACTCCTCATTCAGCTACCTGTATGAGAACGGGGAGCAGGTCTCTGCATTCCTAGTGTGCTTTGGACTTGAATTTCCCTGCACATCCCTTCCAACTTGGGATATTCTATGATACTCCATCAGATGTCCTGGACGCCTGTCTACCTTTCCTTGCTTTTCTTCACGTTGCATTTACAGCAGTGTCTGAAAATGATCTATTATCTCTGCAGAAGCCAGCTGAATACCTACAGCATCTCTTTGCTCACAGTTGAGCTTAGAAAACACAGAGACTGCATATACAGAAAGCAGTGATTTAAAACCCTCAGGTTTCCAACCGATTTGATTAATTATATATTTATAATCTGTCTCTTTCCAGATTGGTCTGGTTTGGGGAGATTCCTTTGGAATTGAGAGCTTTCCCCTATCCTGGCTGTTTGGCAGCACTGGTTACCATGAGAAATGTTGCTTCCTTACAGTGTTGTTCCCTCCCACCCCCCCCCAAAAGCAGTGAGACTTTCTACTTTTGTGCCATGTCAAAAACAAACAAACAGCAACGACACCCTTGAAAGCCTCTGCTTCAGTGTAGCTCCTCTTCCTCCCTAAGACATTCACAACCCTGGGCTTTTCTAAGTTGGGAAAAAGGGCCATCTGAGTAGTTATGTGCCCCCAGGAGCATCTCCAGAGGAAAGAGCATGTCCCCTCCTGGAGGTCTGACACCCCAGGCTTGATGCCAAAGCACAGATAGCATAGCCTGGGTGTACCTGGCTTTGCTCTAGTGACTTTGGAGGCAGTGCTGCAGGGAGGCCTCAGAGAGGGCTGGCCCCTGCCTTCCCATGGGTGCTGTACTTATATCAGGGCTCTGGTGCTGGGCCCTGCCTGCCCTCCAGCTACAGCTGCGTGACACTGTGATGGAGCTCCTGGCCTGACCCAAGACCTGCCTCGTTGCTATGGTTTGTCAGGCAATCTGGACTCAATATATTGAGCCCAGCTATCATCTCCAGGCCACCCTGTCCTCTGATGCCAGAGCGCTGTGGTACATACAAGTACACTCTCACTGATCCTGCCCCATGACCTATCTGGATCAGCATCTTGTCTCTGTGTGTGCACATTTTTTTTCTTCCAAAACACATGCTGTCATTCAAGAGTGAGATCTAGGTGGACAAGAGAAGGGCAAACAGGCTACTTTATCAACAGGGCTGAAGGAAGAGATATGAATCAGCCAGCTGCCATGTTATCTGGAAAGATAATGAAACAACCTGTTCAGTAATCAGCAGACAAACAACCAAATAACAATAAAGTGATGAGAAACAGGCAGTGCACATTTGTCCAGAACATATCATGTCAGAGTAACCTAATTTATTTCTTTGCAGAGATAACTGACTTAGAAAGTGCTGAAAGAAATAGATGAAACATTTGGACTTTAGTAGAGCTTTTGGGATTGCATTGAACACCATTCTCATAAAAGCAAATTGGGTTCCAATTGGAATTAACATGAGCGGAGTGCGTGATTGAACAGCAATTCCCAAAATGTAGCTGTGGATATTTTCCAGATAATATGAAGGTGTAAATAATTAAGAGATCTGATCTGTCTGCTAAGATTGATTATTTTAATTAGTGAGTTGGATGATGGAACTGACCTTGACTTTAAACTTATAATATCATTAAGGTTGGAAAAGACCTATCACCACCATGTCCAGTAAACCGTGTCACTCAGTGCTATGTCTACACATTTCTTCTACACCTTCAGGGATGGTGACTCCACCACCTCCCCAGGCAGCCCATTCTAATACCTCACTCTTTCTGAGAAGAATTTGTACCTACTATTTAGCCAGAACCTCCCCTGGTGCAACTCAAAGACATTACCTCCCATCCTATCACTACTAACTTCTGTAAATAGTATCAAGTTATAAGCAAGTACTTCGGAGGCAAGGATTTGAACAAAGATGCAACATTGCTGGATCACAGCAAGAGCCTTGAAACAGTATGATGAAATTCAACAAAGACAAGTGCAAAGTATTATATTTTGAAAAGAAATCTTCAGTTCTCAAATTCAAGGAGAAGAAGAAATGTGTAGCCCTCTGATATCAAAACATGTATTTACTCAGGGCATGTACTTGAAAAAGTTGGTAATTTTGCACTGGAAGCATAGACTCTATGGAGACCACTTATTTATCAAAAGGTCAGTACAAGTTAGAAGACAATACACTGATTCCCTACTGATCTACTGATCTGAAATGACCCCAAAATTATTAGTAGGTGCCAGTGCTCTTTTGGCATTCAGAGTACTGGCCTCATGCCACCTGTCACATTGCTCTGAGCATCCTGGCGTGGCAGAGGCATGCTTTTGCTTTGCCTTAACTCCTTCTGTTCTCTGAGGCCTCTCTCCACGGCATTGCACAGGTCTCCTGGTCTGCACAGCACGACGCTGCAGTCTGTGCCCATCTTCCCGCAGATCTCTCATGTGTGAGGAGTTTGCCTTGATGCCACTACTTCTTAGGGCTCTGACAGAAGGCCGGGTGACTTGAATGGCAGCTTACTTCAAGACTAACACAAATCACTGACAACTGTTGTTTTTATTTGCTCTTGTCGGAGATTGCACGCTTGCCCAAAGATCAAGATAACAGCATAATCACAGAATCACAGAACTGTAGGGGTTGGAAGGGACCTCTAGAGATCATCGAGTCCAACCCCTCTGCCAAAGCAGCTCCCTAGCCCAGGTTGCACAGGTAGGCGTCCAGGCGGGTCTTGAACGTCTCCAGAGAAGGAGACTCCACCACCTCTCTGTGCAGCCTCAGTGCTCCATCACTGAGTAAGCTGAGTCGTTCTGTTGAGCTTTACAACTTCTCATCCTCCTCTGAAGAGCAACCCTCAGGAAGTCACTCAGTCTTGAAAAGAAACCCCACAGCTCGGGCAGCCTCTGTGGCCAAAGTCAACATAGCTGGAGAATGGAGGCTGGCTTTATAAAATCATGGCTTCTGTGAACTTGCCTTCAGTCTGCAGAGCTTTTCAGATTGCTCTCTGGTAATGCTCTTTGGTTTAAAAGTGCGTCCCTCCACCTTGGGGTCTGACGCATTTCTCAGACATGTTTTCAATGGAAGAACGTAAGACGGGAAAGCAGGGGGAGAGAAGCCCCCAGCCTAACAGCATCACTCTCATCTGGCTGAAAAGGTTCACAGCATAACAGTGATTTTTTGCAGCAGTTTCACGTACTAAAATAACGCAGGATGCAACGAGGCACTCTTGAACTAATGGAAGCAGCCTTTCACACCTTTGGAGTCGCGAGCAGCCGAAAAGAGAGGTCTGGGATGGCTCTGTGCATTCCAAGCACGCATCAGCACTCCAGCAAGCTGGCAGAGCGCAGGGCTAGAACACGGTGGGCAGGAGGTGCTGACGCCCCCTCGTACCTTATAGTACCTTTGTGCCCCTAAACTCACAGCGCTCGTCCCGGAGGTGAAAAGCTCCCCCGACAACCGACGGCGAGGGCAGGCTCAGAATTTGGGGCCGGGCACACGGTGGAGACCCTCCTCCCGGGGCCGGCCGCCTGCCTCCCTTCCCTCCCCTTCTCCTCCCTTCTCCCGGCGGCCGGCCGGCGGAGGGTCCTTTCCCGGGGCAGACTGCTCGGCACCCCGGGCCGGGGGAGGCTGGTGGGTGGGTGTCCGGGCCTCGCTGCCCCCCCGCCTCCCCCGCTCCGGTGCGTGCGGCCGCGCTAGTGATTCTCACCGCAAACTAAGTGCCCGGGCGCCCGCCCTGCCGGGGAGAGGCGGACCGGGAGCCGCTCCGGGCGGCGGCACACGCGGGGCCATGGCCGGGGGGGCGGCCGCAGCCCCCGGGGCGCTGCTCTGCGCTTTGCTCTGGGCAGTAACGGCAGCGGCCCCGGGGGGCGGCCCCGCTCCTGGAGCCTTCGGCCGTGTCTACCGGGGAGCCGTGAACATCAGCGCGGAGCGGCTCTACGCCTTCGCCTACAGCAGCGAGCCTGGGCAGGTAGGAACTGGGAGTCGGCCCCTCTGCCTTCCCCAAGCCCGTTTCTCCCCCCGAGAGACGGGGGGGCCGTGAGGGAGCGGGCTGGGCGCAGGCTTAAAGTCCAGGTGGGAATTAGGAAGATAGGAGTACAACCTTAAAAAAGAAAAAAAAAAAAAAAAAAAGGGGGGGGGCAGAGTTGCTTAATAAGCCTTTTTAAATACCATTTTTCACACTTGAGCGCTTCTGCAGGATCAGGGTGCGCTCTCCCCTGGGACGTGAGACGGGGCCGCACAGGTAAAGCTGGGATGTATGGAGCTGCGGGGCAGCGCTGCTGGAGGCACAGCTGCTTGCCGTGGGGGGAAGAAAGCATGGCATTTGGGTGTGCTTAGCTATTGGAGCTCTCCCCCACCTCCGGTTTTGTTTTATTTTTAAATTTTGTGTATATATCAAGTAGCTAAGTGGTACCTTGGAAACTCTGCCCCCTTTGTTTGGATTGGGCATTAATTACTGGGTAAAATGCTTTGATTTTTATCCAAAAGATAATGAGCTATACAAATTAACCTAACCTCCTGCCCTTGTCACAGAAAATTGAGAACATCCCTTTTTTCGTACTGTGTTTCTGTTGTAGTTTTTTTTTTTTTTTTTTAATTTTTTTTTTTAGTATGGAAAGTGTTGGTAGAGAGCATGATAACAAGGGGAAAAGCTTTTGGGGGTAGGGAGGGGGATGTGCTTCTGATAAGGCTTTGCTTTGCTCTGCAAAACCATAGATCCATTTAAAGACCTGTCCTCTGTGTGTTGCCATGTAATAAAATGCACCTGGTATTTATGGAGAGGGAGTTTTGTTTCAGGACTGATGCAAGAGACCCAGCTTTGCTTTACTTAACTGCTGGTTCTCACCACTGGATACAAGAGGCATATGCAGGCCTTGAGCATGAGCCCTCGTGTAGAAGCTCATGGTGTGAACTGTGTTAGCGTTTTCCAGTATTGCAGATGCTATTACCAAAGCTTGTTAGCAGACCAAATAACGTCTGAGGCTTGTTAGCAGAGCCAGCATACAACTAACATTCCTGCATTTAAGTGGAAACTTCAGGACACTAAATCTCCTCGTCGCTGTATGCTGGACTCCGAAATCTCTGCAGTGATACTGAGTTGGAGGACTGATGTTTTCTTTAATGCGGAACTGTCCAAACACTGTTTTGGACGTGTTTAAAGAGAACCGCGCAGCCCATTCCTGCTATGTTGAGAGAAAGAATCACTTAACAACTAGTTGGCTGCCCCAAGAGTCTTTCTGGTGAGGGTTGCCTGAAGGTGTCTTAGTGAGGAGCCCTGCAAACACTGCACCTGAGCTGAATCAGCAGAAGCCTGGAGGAAAGCTGCCTGGCTTAATCAGGATAGCCAGCAGCAGGTATGCAGCCACAGCCATGAATTGATATGAGGCAAATCTGAGCTGGTCAGAGCTGGAGGCACGTCTCCCCTGGAGCTCCTGCATCTTACTGGTGGTAACTGCTCATAGTTTAGAAGCTGAATGGTAGAAATCCTGACTTCAATCAAGAATGATGCCCTTATGGGCAGGCTTTCTTGTGCAAGAGCTGTGAAGGTACTTCAGGCCATGCCGCTCTCTCAGTAGGTGTTCCTTCTGGAAGATGACAAGTCCTACAAAAACTCAGTGTAGTGGTCCTTTTTTTCCACTCCAGCTTTTATCACTTAGAGACTCAGGCAGTGTTAGCCAGCCGCCTGCCACTTGCAAGGTCTCTGCTCTTTCTGATCCTTTCAGGCTCCTCCTGTCCCCGTGCTGATGGCAATACATCCAGAAGCCTCTTACACCTTGAGGCAGATACTGCATGGAACATTAACCTGAGTTACAGGAAATTTAATTGAATAAAAATGTGTTGTTACATTTATAAGGGCTGCAGTGCGTGAGTTTAATTGCTTTCCCTCTGAAGCAAAGCAGACCTGGCTTTGAAATGGGGAGTTGTTTTGCTGATGCTGTGGGTTCTGCTGTTCCCCTCTGCTGCTCTGTCTTGTGAGGGCAGGCCTTCAAGGCAGGGGACAACTCTGAGCCAAGGACAAGGCAGGAGGGCTGGTTTGTGTCCCATCAGTCCATTGCAGATGCTCTGCTCACCTGCTGTATCTGCCAAGGCCTGTCTGAAAATACAGCTGGATGGAGCAATGCTTGAGCAGTGGGTGAGGGAAAGGAGGAAACAAGACCACTGCTCCTGTTTTGGTGCTTCAGGGACCTATCACTTTCTGAAAAGTTGTGCTTGCCTGATCTCAAAGGATATTCCTTATCCACATGGTCCTCCTTATTCCTGGGATGCAATTATGCTGCACTAGGGAGGGAGAAAAGTAAATCCTGTCAGATTGTTTGCTTCGTATATGACTACTCGTGAACCACGTGCTACTCCGGACTCTGGAGCAGGGCTGCTTTGAGCCAGACAAGTTGCTTCCCTTCTGTGCGTCTCATTTTCTGAGTTTAAAAAATGACAATTAGTGTATTTATCTGCTGCCCTCATCACCTTGCTGAAACTTAGGCATGTATAAATGGTCCTCCTAGGTGCTGTGCAGAAATACTTAACCTTGTGTCTTAAGTTAAGAGAGCTGTCAAGCTTTTCTGTACTTGGCAGCTATGGTTTAAGCCTTAATTCCTAGTGTGGAGCTGTACAAGTAAGGCCGTGCTGAAAGAGGAGGAGCGCTGCCACCTCTACTGCAGGAGACAGGCACTGGCCTGTGAGTAGGATTGTGTCCATCCTCGCTGTCCCCTGATGGAAAGTCTTAATTTCTTATGGGCTCTTTTTATTGCTTTTCTAGTGCTCTTTTCTTCCTCCTAGCTGCACTTTGAAAATTTCACCTCTGCATAGCTGCTCTTTTAATGTTTAACTGCAAGTATAATAATAATAAAAGCAGCTGTTGTTCCTGCCACTACGCACCCATGCTCTAACAGGAGAGACGCTGCAGTAGTGGACAACTAGGTCAGGCAAGTGTTTATCTTAGGGTTGTTTAAACCAGAGACATCCAAGATAGGGGAAAAAATGAAAGCGCGTACTTAGGAGCATCTCAGATTCCATGTATTCAACATGTCCCTTCTTGAGAGGGATGAAGGTTGATATGCTGAAGTTGCCCGTGCAGTATGTGTGCCTAGAAAGCTGGAAAAGAGCTGCAAAGCTTTTCTGCTGGATTTGCTGTTGACTAGAGAAGGATTTATGTGACAAGTGAGAGGACCTGCTTAGTTCCACAATTGTAATAACACAAGGGTTTACAAAAACTCCACGAAGGGTTGAAGCAGAATATGGAGAGAATTCAAAGTGAGCTGTTCCCTCCACTGCTGTAAACTCTGATAACCACTGGATAGTTTGCTGGAAACACAAATGGTACTCATATAGCAGGTACGGGTAATTCCTCTACCAGATCTAAGTGATGTAGGGGAGCATCTTGAGGGAGAAGGCTGTTGGAGACAATGCAGTTTCCTAATTGGCCAATCAGCTGACTGCATCTCTTGGTGGATACATGTATTCAGAAAACCAGTAATCTCTTGAGAGAACAAGTTTCCAGCTTTCCTTTTTCAGGCAAAAATGCTGCAACCTAGGCAGAGTGCATGGCCGTTCATTTGCTGCATCTTGGCTGTGATGAGCCCAAAAGCCGAGCAGTAGGCTGTACCTATTCTAGGGGAATGAGTGGGTGATATTTTCTTCCTCCTCCTCCCTTGCTAGGAGTAGGAACAGAGCCCCAGCCTCGGTTCCCATATGGCCCAGCCTTGCTGTAAGCTGCCTTTGGCAGCAAGCTTGGCTGTGGTTTCTCTGCTTAACAGTTGTGCCACGTGAGGATGTGCAGCCCTGGAACGATTCTTTCTTATGTGGAGTCTGTCTCAGGGGTGCTGAGTAAAAACATCTCCTCAGTGAATGGGGGAAAGGGGCTGTGTGTTGCTGTGAGGCTTGCTAACAATCATTACTTTTCCTTCTTTCACCACTGCAGGTGCGAAAAAAGTTGACCAACCCGAGATAAAATGGGAAGCAATACCAGCAAGAAGGACAGAAGTCTTTCAAGTAGATGCCTTAAATTTTGTGTCCTTCTGGTAGAATCCTGGTACAGCTTCTGAGCTGCTTTTAGGCTTCATGTGTAGGCCTATTTGGGCTGGAACCAAACTACTTGAAGTATTCTCTTGCTCTCCTGCTTGTCTTCTCTGCGATGTTAGTCTTGGCTCCAGCCCGAGTTTCAACCCACAGCTCTGCAATGCATGCAGTAAAACTTTAGTTTTCTGTTGGGAGACTGTTGGACCTGGGCTATAGGAAGAGGAATAGATTAGATTCTGTCTTTTCCCTAGTGCTGAGTGGAAGCTCGTGAAGATGCAGGTAAAAATCAGATAAATTGGGAAGACTGCACGCTTTTGAATGAGAAGGAGGTCTCTGAAGGCCAACTTAGCTCCTGTTTTTGCAAGGTATCCAGGGTATGAACACTGTTGCATTTTGGTTGCTGCCATCTACCCTGTTCACTGTAGGATACTGGAAGAACCTCAGCTCACCATTTTTGGAGCCTAATGTTAAATTAAATGCCATGTGAGGCATAAACAAGGCACCTAAAACCAGGAAAATCAAAGAAAGTTATAATCTGTGGTGTCTGAAGCCTAGTGAGGTTTGACAGAATCCCTTTGGAACAATTTTTGCCTGTGTAGTTTGTTCTCATGAAAGAAAACAAGCAGTCTCTGTCTCACTCCAGGACAGGGATTACTTTCCACTGGGGTCTCTCCCTGTCTGGAATCATGCCAAAAGCTCTTGCTTACAAAACTCAGCAAAAGTAAGCTGGGAGACATTGATTTACTTATTTATTTAATTTTTGGTAGGGTTCTTATGTTATTTAAAATCAAGCAGATGAGGTTTTCTCATTTCTATCTCACCAGTGATTAAAGAAAAAAAAAAAAAGCTCCTAAAAAGAGTGACTTTATCAAAACTCCTCTTCTGGTTTGAACTCCTTCCAAGAACAGTATAACGATTTATAACACAAACATTTGCTCTGTAAGTGAAGGCTGAAATGTCCTTAGATAACTTGTGCAGAAGTTGTTGGGTAGGAAGGTGTTTCTTTTCCCATTCAGACCTCATCTGCTATTTCAGGGGATATTCAGGGAATGAAAGCGTAGTCTGTAAAAGCTGTATTGCAAGGGTGTGCCATCTGCTCAGTTGGAGGATACAGTTTAGCATGCTTGCATAAGTGAACATTATTTCCTGCTGTGTGCTCTTATAGAAACACAGAGGATTTCAGAGACAGCCCTCTTAGCTCTATGTATGCTGATGTTTTTGCTTGTATGTGGAAATAAACCTCACTCCAGTGAGGTTTAGAACAAACACACAATGGTTAAATAAGCAAACGTGGAGGAGATATAATTCATATCAGTGTGACTGAGGCAGAGAATTTAGGATCAGAGCAAGATGTCTGTATTGTGATGGTAGTCCTCAGAGTTATGACTGTGAGTATGTGGTAGGGAAATTCAGAAAGGTTATGAACCCCCTTTCTTTAAAGGGTTGTTCTAACTCAGAGTTCCAGCTTCTGTGCGTTAGGAAGATGCTGTTTGTTAGAGAATAGTTTGCTCTGTAACCAGTGTTCAAAGAAGGATTTCTTTCCTTCTCTTAAATGCCTCCCTGAAATCTGTGGGTAATCAGAAGCAGGTAGCTATTTCACACAGCGTGACAACTACTAGCTGTTTTTCTTTTCCTGCTTGTCCTAGAGTTTCCCCAGGAACACTGACTTAATAATATAATTAAAAAAAAAAAAAGAAAATATAAATATTAGTGTGTTTACTATTTGTCTTTCTTCCATTTATACTTGGAGATAGTTTTGCAAACAAGTGACCTCATGAGAATGTCTGTGTCAGACCATAAATCTGCACTGAGCGTGTTTACACCAAGGAGGACTTCTAAATGAAAGTATTCATCCTGGAACAATTGCCTGAATGTGACTGAAATATCCAGTCTCTTTTGAGCTCGGCATGTTTTTGCCTTCAGGGAGAAGTAATACTCAGATCTCTCAAGAGAGCAGGAAGGAGGTTCTGGAGCCGAGGTCACACCTGTAGTTATTTTCCATCAGGGTCTCTGGTTCCCCCTGTTGGCCTGGCTGTGCGAAGAGCAGACAAGTTGGACACTGATGGCTACATGCTTTATTCACCACCTCCATTGTCTAGCCTATCTGGCTGAACCCTACTCAACTTAATTTCAGGATTTATATTAAAAACAGAGCACTGCTTCCTTGTGTATCAGCAGCAGTTCAAAGCCTTCTGTACGTGTATCCTGCCCTGAGACCTCCCTTTGTAACCAACAGGCTGTGTTTGCTTGCTGTCAGTGTTCCCTGCCTGCTGGTTTGGCTCAGTGCCCCACCAGGCCCACGATCAGGTGCTGGTGCAACGTGGACAGAGAATTCCCAAAGATGCTGCATGGAGCAGTTTGCGTGCAGGTGCTGTGAGGAATGTGGCAAAGCCCAGGCGTGATCCAGAAGCGTTCAGTGTGAGGTGATGGGAAGGAATCTGGTGTTCTCAAAAAACTCTGCAGAAACTGTTGTTGCAGCCTCCTGCCTGCCCATAAATTCACAGCCACGAAGTCTTAAGATGATCTGTAATCTCTGTGGGAAATACAGGCTTAATGATCAATCCAAGGACTCTTTCATGTCAACAAGAGCTCAGTTTATTTTGCTGAATGTTTGCAGCCGTGTTGATCCTGCTCAGCTGTGAAGGTTTGGAACCAGCTCCTTCTGCCCATTCCCATCTAGAGAAAGGAATTCAGTTGTGTGTTGTTTTTTTATTTCTTTTTTTTTTTTTTTTTAATTTCTCCCTTTTACTTTTTCTCCCCCTATCTCCAGGGTGATAAAGCCAAAGCACAAATATTTGTCTTTCCTGGTCTAACACGTTTTAATGTAGTGCTGAGAACTTGCTCTCTATTCATCCAACTGCTCTGTCCACCTTGAAACACAGAGGGGGGAGGAAAGAAAAAGCTCCTGTTCAGTCATCTGAGAAACAGAACTCCAGCTAACCTGACTGGTAAAAGGGAATGTGTGTGGCAATGGCTCAGCATTGAGAAAGGATGCGTGGAGGGAAGTCTGCAGTGCAAAGGACAGCACTGTGGCTATTGCCAAATTAGTGCAGAATCTGGCTTTCGTAGAGATTTTCTGTGTGATGTTGTTTCCCAAAGTCCAGTGTGGCCTGTTTGACCTTGAACCAACTGCAGGCATCTGCAGGAGGCGTGGATTTTACCTTGGAGAGTATGAATTAAATACCAAGATGGCCTCTTTGCTTGTATATGGGGAAGGGAGAGGTGACTGGTTTTCTGCAGCACTAAGAGCTGTATGGTGCAAAGCCAAGTCCTTCAAGCAGTGGTGGTGACACAGGACAGATGACCTTGTTAAACTTAGAGAAGAGAAGGCTCTGAGGAGACCTCATTGTGGCCTCTTAGTACTTGAAGGGAGCTTATAAACAGGAGGAGCACCAACTTCTTATGTAGTCTGATAGTGATAGAACAAGGGGGAATGGCTTTAGGCTAAAATAGGGGAAATTGAGGTTATATATTATGAAAAATTTTTTTACTCGAAGGGTGGTGAGGCACTGGAACAGGTTGATGCCCAATCCCTGGAGGATCTCAAGCCTGATTTGAACAGGACCCTGGGCAACCTGATCTAATGGGTGGAAACACTGCCATTAGCAGGGTCAGGCTTTAAGGCCCCTTCCAATCCAAGCTATTCTATGATTCTATGGCACCCTATGCAAAACCTCATCTCGCCAGTGCTAAGTAAGCATGGGTGGATGCAGAAGAATCTCAGAGTCTTTTGTTCTGCTATGGGGAATTATTTCTGCAAGAGGCAAAAGTTTTGCTTTTGATAGATTTCTCCTTGTTTCAACATGCAGAGTTAGGATCTTATTTCTGTGTTCTGCGAGAAGGATGTATGTGATAGAAGCAGTGATTCTTGTTGGTTCTTGTGTCAGAACAGCTAACTCTTGAAAACAGATGCTCTTTGGTGAAGTATAGAAGGAAGTTAATATTTGAACTCAATAAATCATGTTGTTTTCCTGCCTTTTTTCCCACTCTTCTAAAATGCTCTTCTGGAGATAATACCATTGAGGCAAATGCCAAATGTTGACTTTCAAAGGGAGAGCTGTGATTGCTACCACTGGCTCAGTGGTAAAGTTATTAAATGTGTTGCATGGAAATGTGTTTATCATCTATATTCTGACAGTAGAAACCAGAAGCAAAATGTGGATTAAATGTTTAAGATAAGTTAATTGGCACAAGGCCTGAAAATGCAGATGTCAGTTCATAGGTATTACATTCTCTGTGTCACTTGTGATGCTTTTGCTAGACAGTTTCACCTGCCAAACAAAATGTCTTCCTCCAAGATGCTAATTACGGTTCTTTATGCTCTGTTGCACAGACTCGGAGTGTGACTGACAGCAAATGAGAGAAGCCTTAATATTGAAGTTTATTACTGATTCTTTCTCCACTTTCACAAGCTTCCTCATAGTTGTACCTAAATTCTGCTGAACTCCTTTGCTTTGGTATCCCCGAGCTCAGTGACGGAAATCATTAACTGGTACCTGGGGGCCAACCCTTCTCATCCCACTTGCTGTACTCTATCAGTTTGGAGGAGTAGGTGTTATGTCAGGTTTTCTGCTGATGATGCTGGACTGTGTCTCTGAGACTTATTAGTGGGTGAGCTGAGCTGTGTCCTGGGGCCAGGAACTGTGTTCTATAGGGTATACCGGTTTTCACATGGGTAAGAACTGAGATTAAATGCTTAGATTTTAAAGAACATTGAGTCCTGAGAATCTTGCCTCCTGGCAATCCTATTTCTCTCTAATGTAGTGCTAGCAATAATACAAGAAAATGGAAATAAACTGAATAAATGTTTCAGATGGTATATGCTCAACTTAGTTACGTAGTGGGAGCGAAACTGAATGATGGATCTGGCTGCTGGATCTCTGCAGAGGAAACTGACCTTCTTTCTTCTCCTTGAAGTGCTGATCGTCAAAGCTCCAGTATCATCTGTGGGAGATCAGCTCCGCTAATTTTGTAAAAATTTTCAGATCAGTAATTCATGAAACTGTTAATGTAAGCAAATTGCTTCAAGATTTGCTTGCAAAGACTGAAACATTGAGGATTGCCACAATTTGAAAACATAGGCTAGGTAGGGGCTCGAGGTGAAATAGCAGCAGTATCAAAACAGGAGAGGGATGCTTGAGTGCCGTCCAGCTGCAGGTCTGCTGTCTGGGGAGAAGACGGTTGAACAACTTCTGGAAAGGGTCAGAGGATGGGACTTGGAGTAGAAAGGCATATGCACCCCTAAGCACTTGCAGCTGAGACAGCTTCTTGGATGTCCTATCCTGCAGTAGGAGAGTGACTGAGCTGTGAGCTGCAGGTTTATAGTCCATTATCTCTTGACCTGATGCTTTTGAATGTTATACAGGAGAAGATGTGCAATGAGCAAACCTTTGGCTTTGAATGTCTCAGATTTTTGTACACAAGTCAGCTCTGAACTCATTGCCTGTGGCCCTCTACCTTTTTTTGTGCACTTGAATCTCTGCATCATCAAAATGGGGATGATTAGTACTGTGGGCATGTAAAGCTATTGCAATATCAGAAGTCTTTCAGAAGTTGGATGGTGGTGAAAGATAAGTCTTTGGTAACCTGAGGAGGCAGTGCAGGCATCTGGATTGGCAGTTGCCCAAAAAGGATGCGTGTCCTTAACAGAATGAATTAATCTTATTATTAGTTAAGTAAACATCTTGGATTCAGCCTTGGATTCTCTCTCTTCAGAGTAAGAGAACATCTAACCTGAAGTGCCACGCGACCTGAATAAAATGCTATGCTTAGTGCGTTCACTTATATGGTAAGGAGAGAAATCTGTGTTGACAGCAAAGAGAAGGCAGTGTGTAATTCTGGGCATACAAAGGCAGGAACTCATGCCCAGGGACATTCCAGTTGCCCTGCAAGGAGGATCAGAGGCTTGAACAGCAATGTGGAGCCAGTTTAAAATACTTTTTACTTGTACTGTGACACCTGCAACTATGGTCTTTCTTTTCCCAGGAAACTAAAATGCTTAGACTCACTAATGGATGTTGAGACTGGCAGGAGGGTGTCAGGGTAAAAGTGGATGGACTGTTCATAAGTCATTTTATGAGAAGTTTTACTGCTGGGCTTCTCCAGGAACCTTATAGATCTGATTCTACCTTCTAATTAGAGAGTATGCTCTACAGAGCAACCTTTGGCAGTTACAAAGCTGCAAGGCTTTCGCATCTGGAGTGCTGTGTCTAGTTCTAGTCTCCACAGTACAAGAAAGCTATGGACTTATTAATTCATTTTGTAATGGGAATGGTCAGAGACACACACAGGTTGCCTGAGACTTTGTGTAGTCTCCATAACATGGAAATACCCAGAACTCACTGAGCTCTGAGCAGCCAGTTCCAGCTAAGCCTACTTGAGCTGAGAGGTTTGGCTATGTGATCTCCAGAGATCCCTTTCAACCACAGTTAATTTATGGCTGTGAAAAGAAGCCTTATTTCTAGACTGTCTTGAATGAGAGATGAGATAGGTAAAAGGGGTAGGCGCTGGTCACTCTTGCCTGGCCCTTTGAAACTTGGACCATTTCCTAATGTCTATCTTGTTTGTGGATGGTTAAGGATGTATAACAACGTAGCACTGTTTTCTGGGCATCTGATGTGAGTTCACAGTTATACTGACATGTACTGGCTTGTCCCCCCAGACTATGTAGTGCCAAAGAAGCTGCAGAGTGATCTTCCAGTGCTGCCTACTGGCAGTGGCCTGCTGTGTTGGCCCTTCAGGTGTTACTTCTGAGTCTTGTTTTATGATAGTTTTTCTTCACTTGATTTTAGCACCTTTGTGTGAAATTCACTTTACTTGGGAATGAAATTGCATCTATAGTTCTTGAGCACAGAAGGAAAAGCTCAAAGGTGTACCAGAAAAGTATTGCTAAGATTTAAAAACCGTAAGGCTAAGGAAAAAGAGCCCAAATTCCTTCAATCTCAGAAGCTTTTTAATTAAAAGATTTATGATGTTTTATTTTTTTATGAGTTGGTTGCTATAGATGCTGAAATATGGTGATGGTGCCAGGAAAATTGATAATGATTATGACTTTCAAGAACAAAGTGTTTTGTTCCAGTAAACAAAACTCCCACGCGAATTAAGAATCACTAACCAGGAATAAATAGGAAATTTTCTTCCTTCAGTCTTGACTATATATGCAAAACCCTTATGCTGAACCTTATTTCTCATCATAAGCATAGCTGCCCTTCTGGTGCCTGGACAGCTCTGTTTATTTCAGAAGGTGGAATTTCTCTACACATGAAGAACAAAAAGTTGAGATTTCGGTGATGAATCCTTCACTTGACAGGTTGAAACACTGCCGCTAGACAAGTGGTGGTGAGTTTAGAATGTGTGGATATTATCTACCTGATATGCTTCTTACCAATTGATAACCTCTCATCAAGATGTACCGTGTCTTCTGATGAACTATCCAAGTTCATAGCTTGTTTTCATGACCAATGCATGCAGCACTGGAGAAGGAGCCGAATGAGATGTTCCTTTGAAATAGAAATGGACCCATGGCTGTGCAGTCTGCTCACTTACTTCCCAAAGCAGATAATAAAGTGAAGACTGCCTTTTCCACTGCTGTCCCAAATCTGCCGCCATGTGGTGGCTAGACAATGAAGGGCGGTTTGTCAGTTGCTGGTGCAGTAGGCCATGCTAGAAATCTTGCTCAGAAACTCAGGCAGTTTTTCTTGTCTTGTTGAGGACATTTCTGTTTTATTAAGTGATGTAAATATGGGTAATGTGTCATCTCAGTGTTGTTAATGGTAGGGTGAGGTAGTAACTGCTAGCCTGCTTTTTCATCGTTGACTTTGAATTCGTTCTTCAGTCATCTTTGTGATTTCCCCAATACTGTTGATTGAGGTTGGTAATGTAAGAGTTCATGCAAGGAAACCCTAGCTGTAACCTTGGGTATTTGTTTAATTTTGTAACAGAAGTTATTTTTGTTTATCCTAATCAGATAAGTAGACCTCTTTTCCTCTTATTTGCTACATTTGTCCACTGTGTCTTATCTGAAAGTCAGCTCTGGGCTGGGGCAGGACTCTGATTAGAGCAGCAGCAATGAGGTGCCTAATAAGTGACCTCTAGAACTGAATAACTGGGCCAGTGGCAAACTCTGCTTATTTCCCTGTGGATGCTGCCAGCATCTGGGTACCCCTAAGAAAAGGGATGGACTCTTCTCACCTAGGTTTGGAGCTGTCTATTTTGCATCTGCTGGCACGTACCTGTACTCCCCTTTCTCTCTCCACAGGTAGATGCAGTGCGTGTCTATGTGAACAGCAGCTCTGAGAACCTCCAATATCCTGTCCTGTTTGTAGTTCGTCAGCAGAAGGGAGTACTGTCATGGCAGGTCCCACTGATTTTTCGAGGCCTGTAAGTATTAGCATCTCTGCCTTGAAACAAGTTGGTCTACCAGTTATATCCAGAGTCAGCCTCCATTTGGTGCTAGCTCTTTGCTGCGTGTGTGGGCAGCTTGGTTGCAAACCATGCTTGATCACTCTTCTCTGCTTTTCGTGCTAGGTGCAGTTGATTTTGAGGGTGGTGGTTTGTTTTGGGGTGTTTTCTTTGTTTTTATGATCCTTTTGTGTTGCCTCTACAACATCAGTGCTGGTGGGGCTGCAAGTACTGAGACTCTGAGGGCACCTTAGACCATATGAGATGCAAAGCTTCAGCCTGTAACTGAAATACTGGTACTAGGTATCAGGAAGTCTGCAGTGTCTTATTTGATACAGGGGATATTTACAGCAGCATCTGTCTTGGGCTGTTTTCTGTGAACCCAGCAAGTGGCAGAAATGCTAGATCAGCAAATGACATTGTCAGACTTGAGGTAAGTGAGATACTGAGAATAGCCAGTCCTGTATGCAGATTGCAAGAGGCAACAGAGATGGAATTTGAACTGTAAATAAAAGACAGAATAAGCTGAAAGTCCAAGTCCAATATTTAATTTATGCGAACAGGGAAAAATCATATCATTTGAAGAACCATAGAGCAATGTCTTAACTGCTGACTCTCCCTTTCCATCCTTCCCTCCTTCTCCTGGCTGTTACAGCTATCAGAGGACCTACAATTACCAAGAAGTGAGTCGGACTCTCTGTCCATCTGAGCCAGCACCCGAGAAAGGACCATCTAACCAGATCATATTTGTGGATGTTGCTTCTATGGCACCATTTAACATTGCATATGAACTGCTAGTGACCAGGCTTGAGAACTTCCAACTTGAGTAAGCTGGGGTGGTGAATGCAAATGTAATTGCTTCGTGTATCTGTCATACAGAGATCTGGTCCCTCTGTCTAATCTTACCTTTCTTCCTGGGGAAAAAAAAAAAGAGACTTTTCTTTTGCTTAATCTAAAGGTACTTTGTGTATATTCCAGATTTGAAAGTATACTGGCATTTCTTTTTTAGGACCAACAAGCCCTTTAACTTCACTGCCAGCCCTTCCCAGCCCCAGGTAAGGAGCCTTGCTTGGTGTTTCTTGTACATCTTCTCATATCTGAATGATTCACATCATAATTTGTTAGAGATGATAAAAGCCTTATAGGACTAAGTTGTTTCCATCTTTGGATGCAGGGGAGCTTCCTTCACTTTGAACTTTATCTGTGGACATGCTGAAGAGGTATCAGTGCCTCAGCCATGTTAGCATGTTTGGGTCCTCTTGCAAAACCATTAAGTGAACTAAAATCTATGGCCAGAACAAATGAATGGTATCTGCATTTCAGGAAATTCCAAAGATGTATAGAAGTCCTGAGACCTTAGGGCAACTGTGCTTCTTGGGAAGTGGGATAGTGTGGACTAGTGTTTAGCTCCAGTCAGCACTGGCTCAGTTGCTCTGACAGGACTTCCCAAGATGCAGTCCTTCATAAGAAAGAACCAAATAAATGAGCTGTGAAGGTACATTGGAGTGCTATTTCTTATTCAGGGAAGCGAGTCAAGGTGTGAGGTGGTAAATGAAATGCCTGATAAGTCTGGTTATTAGAGAGAGCACACATTTACAGCACATCCAGCTGAACAACCTTGTTTAGTGCCCTTCAGAAACTGCATGTCCTCTCTCGAATGAAAATGCTGTTGACAGTAGCTATAGTTATACAGGAGGTTGTGGAAATGGAAGAGTTGTAATTTACCCAGACTGTCTGGTACTCTATTTCTGCTGTTGCAATCACTGTTAGTAATAGTTTTAAGTCTCCTATTATCAAGCATCCCAGTTAATCTGTTCTCAAATATCTTACGTTGCTTGGCATATTAATACAGCGTTTTATACTACAGAAACTAAGAGAATGCTGGTTCTTTTATAAAATCTCTTTTAATTAGAATTTTGACTTGAATGCTGAGTACTGAGGATCTGAAGTGGGATTTAAAATTGTGACTTGAGTCAGTTATTTGTCGTGCTTAATAATATGAGATTGGTGACATTTAATTAAAGGCCAGAGTGCAAGATAAGTGATTCTTAATTGATATAATGCTGTTTGTTATTTGTTGTAAATCAAAGTATTAAGCAATCTGCAATGAAAGACCATTCATAATCTAGATGAATGTTGAACTATTCCTAAAACTGGAAAAAGGCAAGCTGAACAATCAAAGGAGTTGTCACTTGGAACCCAATGTGTGCCTAAGGGTGAGAAGAGAAATTAGCTAAGTTTGTAAAGGTCAGGAGTGTTGTCTGAATGCATTTAAATCACTCGTCCATGCAGGAGAGAGCTATAGGACTCAGTGACCACTACGGAAATTCTGTACCCATTGTTTAAAAAGACAGAGGGGTCCTCATGACTGATTCCTCCAGTCTCTAAAGCTTTCCAGCAGTAGCCCACTCCAGTCAGCAGGGGCTCAGGCTGCCAGAATCATTGATTGGCAAAGATAAACTGTTGTCTGCTCAGGGAACCAGATTTCATTTTGTGAGGACTTGTGATCTCAGTGCCAGTGCTCCCTTAGTGATAGGAGAAGGGTGATGGGAATAAATGCTTTAGTAGAAATGGACAAACTTGGGAAAGCCTGAATGATTTCTGACTTATCTCTATCCTTGCAGTCCTACTTCCTGGGAAGGGAGCAGGGAAATTCTGCTTTATATAATTCAGTTTTATTTTACATAAAGGGTCTTTGCCAAGTGGCAATGACTCTGTTTCGTGGCAGGAGCCACCTGGCCATAGTAGTTCCCTTCCCCGTAGTCTGTGCCTGCCTTGGCTCCAGAAGCAGCAGATCATGCAGCTACAGGTGACCATAAGGAAAGATGGGAAGGTGGTTGGTGGCAGTCATCTGTCTTGCATCCCCCTTGAGATACCATGAGTTGGTCTCCATCAGTCCTTTGTGGTAGCCATGCCTGTGAGGCTGAGATCTTGGTTTCTTAATTTGAGGCAAGATGGTAGGAGCCCGTGCCTGCCCATTGATGTGAGCACTGAAACTCTGATTCTTCAGCAGCTGGTTATTGTGTTTGATTGGGTAAATATGCAAATAGCTATGTTCCCTGGGATGTTTTTTGCCCAAATTTGAGAAGGCCCTTGCAGGGACTGGGAAGGGAAGGGCGTTTCCTGATTCTGCAGACTGTCCTGTGGACCTGCTCAAAGCATGGAAGCATGCATTCCCTGCCTGAAGGGAAAGGAAGAATGTTTGCAAATATTATTCTCTCTTGAACTTTTTCAGAGCTATAACTGAATTATTTTCCAAGCTGAAGTGAGTAGAGAACTCCTCCATTACCTCCCCATCTGCACTTGAAACCGTCCAACCAAACAAACCAAAATCTTGTGGTCTTGTATCAAGCATTTATTTATGAAAGTCTTGACTGAATTCAGCTGTTCGACTTAATACTTTCCACTGTCACTCATCTGAGGCAACTCCATGATACGCTATATATGTAAAGACCAGTAGTACAGAAACATCTGGAAATTGCTCTTTGTGATACAGAAAGGAATAGGCTATAAAAATGAAGTTGCTTTAACTTGATCAGGTGGAAAAAAGCTTAAGGGGTCTAAAGTCTATTCTGAATCTTGCACGTTGGAGATATCTGTAACTAATATCGTGCTCTAAAGGGAGCTAAGAAATACCTGCATCTGTTTAATCTGCTCTTCTGTAGCGTAAGGTGCTAATATTTGAAATTTTTGAATTTTGAATTTGAATTTTTGTCTGCTACATCCAACCCAAAGCTGAGATGTGGCCATGCAGGTGCCTTAGGGAGGCTTTGAAGCTATTGGCAGGGGTAATTTCTGCACTAACTCTCAGTACTCTGCTTCATCCTCAGTATTTTCTGTACAAGTTTCCTGAAGATGTTGATTCAGTCATCATTAAAGTGGTGTCTGATGCAGTCTACCCATGCTCAGTTGTCTCCGTCCAGGATATTGTGGTAAGTCTGAGGAGGGGGAGGGTGAAGAGCTGTCTGCTGAGCTCTGTACCCCTCAGTGAGAAGCTCTGTGCTTTATCAGAGAGGAAAAACTGTATGGAAGGCTTCGTTCTTCTGTGGTGATTGTGGTTTCTGAAGGAGGAGAGAAAATCCTATGGGAAGGAGTCAAAGACAGATACTGAGTTCAAGTAGCTCATCCTGAGATTTTTATTGCAAATAAGTGAACTAGCTGTTCCTCTGCAGCGTGTCCATAGAACGTTGTTATCATGCTCCCTTCATGAGGCTTAACAGCCTGCTACCTTGTAACGTGGGTCTGCTCCTCTGTGGGGTGACACTGGGTGGGATGCAGGCAGCAGCGGAAGAGGACAGTGCTGTTCCCTTGGTTCTCTCCCTGCTCAAGACAGCATGGAGAACTTCTAATTTCTAGTCATGAGGTCTCTTCTCCTTTCTGTTTCAGTCTTCTCCTTCTCTCTCACAATTATTCATTCCCTTTCCTGGGAAGGGGGTAACAGCTGCACCCTGGATGGGAGGTTGGCTGTAGTTGAGAAGTAGCTCCCCATTTCTCCTCACTTCCCATCCTCCTGAATGATGCAGGGAAAAGCAAAACAGTGAGAAGTGCAAAATGCCCTGGCTACCAGCTCCGTTGTTCCAGCATTTGCCTCTTAAGACCTGTGGTTAGGAGAGAAATGGGTAACATTAACTCCTGCTGTATTTTTCTATATTCTAGTGGTAGAAGGGCAGAGGAGGAAACGGTAGCAGGTGATTTTCTTAGTCTGGTTGGTACAGAAATAAGAACTATAGTGGAAAAGAGTAAAATGAGAGCAAGTACTCTGCATATGGTGCAGGCCACAGAGCATGCAATGCGTGTAGTGTACAGCTGAGTTAATGAATTGCTCTGTGGCAATGGCAGAGTGATTGATCAGGATTAAATTGCAGCCCTCCTGTAAGGATGAGAAGATGACAGATTGCAAGCAAATGGTGACTTCAGAGCAGCTTCTCTAACTTCTGAATGAGTCCTGGGTGTCCTTTTCCTTTGTGACCTCATATCCACCTGTGTGTCTATCCTGACACTTTGCTTGACCCTTAGTTGTATCTATTTCAGTGCCCAGTCTATGATTTGGACCATAATGTGGAGTTCAATGGTGTTTACCAGTCTATGACAAAGAAGGCAGCCATAACGGTGCAGGTGAGACTGATATATATATTTTTTTCTTTGTCCCAGTGATGTTCTTCAGTGTCTTGTTGCATCCCTAGTTCTCTCTCTCTCTACCTCCCCCCTCCACTCTCTTTTTTTTTTTTTTTTTAAGAAGGGATTTTACCTAGATTACAAAACTTTGCTTATGTTTGGTTAGGTAGATGTCTTAGGTATTGGGACTGTTGGTCAGCATGGCAGCAGCCTCCATGACCAGGGATCTTCTGTTGGAACCTTGGCTTTTCCACTGAGAAGTAGTGGTATGGCCTTTTAATAAGCAAAGCTTCAGTAGATGGTTTACACTAATAAAAACAAATGCATTAACATTGGTTTGCTTATACTGGAGCACTGCTTATACTGAATACTGGTGAACTCAGCTTGTCAGCAAGGATGAGGTAAGCATCCCCAGAAAACAGTCTCTGTCCAGAACAGGCAGGTGTCTATAGAGCTGCTGTGTGTGTAGCAATTAAAACCTGACCTCTCACCTTTTGAAGCACCACCTCTGCATTGTACAGTGGGAGAGGCTCCTTCACTTCTCACAGTCTTGTCTTCTCTGTGCAGAGAAAAGACTTCCCAGGTGAGCAGTTCTTTGTTGTGTTTGTCATCAAGCCAGAGGATTATGCCTGTGGGGGTTCTGTGCCTTCTTCTATCCATGGTAAGTTGTGCTGGGAGACAGATTTTATTGGTCTGTCTGGGTAATGGAGCAGCGGGACACCTTTGGAGCCTTATACTGTGGGAGGGCACAGGTTGGCCAGGTAGCTCTATCTTATCCAGCTAAATACAAGGAAGGATGAAATAAAAATGTTGTGCTGACTGGCAGGTTAACATGTCTTTATCGTGCAGGAAATGTCTGCAGGAAAGCACTTGACTCACTGGGATTATGCATTCTTGTGAGGGGTCACTAATATCTTGGAAAGTGTGGGAGACACCTAGGCAGTGCTAGTTACAGCTTTTTTTCCTGTTTTTCTTCCTTCACCCTGCCCACCTTTTTCTGTATTCTCCTGCCTGCATGGAGGCCCAGATAACAGTCCTGCAGAAGGCGTTTACTCCCACTATTATCTTGAAATCTATGGCAGCTCTATACTTGGGGCAGCAGGAAACACTAATTTTGTTGAAATCATTTTGAGAGATTGATTCTAGTGCTTTCTCCAGCCACAAGACAAATGTGTCCACTTCCTTGCCGGTGATCATCACTGCTCTCTTGATAGCTGAAACTGGAGTGGGGGCACAGTGTCCTTGCAACAACCTGAAGTTCTTTTTAGGTCAGAGACTTTCCTGTCCTCAAAGCCAGGTAGCTTCCTTCCTTCTGGAAAAGCAAGATGACTAACAACAGACGGACTGGGCTCCTGCAATTCTACCACCACACGCTGTCCCCTGAGCTGTCACTGTTCAGATGTCTTTTTCTTATTCTAACCTGTCAGCAGAACTCAAGTGGTAGAACGTGCTAAGTTCTGCTGAAGGACAGCAAACAGCTCCCTTCACACAAGTGTGTTGCCAGCAGGATTTTGTCCAAAGGTCAGAATGGTATGTGAGCCACTTTAGTGAGAGAAACTGCACTTTGGGAACTAGTCAAAGAGCAGAAGAGATGTGCTTTTAAATTTTGGTGTCCAGACTTGAGCAGCTTGTGGAAGGCTCAACGATAGTTTTTTGGTATGAAAAATAAGTTCTGGATGAGAGTGGGGTTAAAACACGTAGAAAAACTGTGTATTGACAAGTCTGGGAAGGGTTTAGTACAAAACTGTGCAAAGCTTATACTGAAAAGTCAGACCCTGGTGTTTTTCAAATACAGAGAAGTGAGGTGAGGAACAGAGATCATTAAGGTGTGATTGTCTTTGTTTACTGTACTTTTGCATCTCACAGGAAATGTCAACCGTACTTGGAACCTACAGCGGACAAAGAACCTTCAAGTGACAATTGTGCCATCTATTAAAAGTTAGTATCTCTCTGCAGAGCAGTGCAGCTTTATGATGAGGACTTGGTACTTCTGTGGAGGAGGATGTGGCTGAGCTGGCAGCCCTGTAATGAGAAGGTGCAGAGAGCACCAGTGATGGAGCTGAAACTTGCTGCGTTAGTTCCTTTCAGGAGCAGAGCTCTCTTCTGTGTTGTAGACACACTAGCTACACCAGAGACAGAAAAATTGGAGGCAAACCTTGCAAAAGATTCTTCCACCTCCTCTTGAAGAAGGCAGATGGGTCTTAATTACTGTCTGGACTGGGTGTTGTCACCAAGTGGTACCTGGGAAGAGCATGGCAGGAGCACAGGCTCTGGGAAGGGCTGTCCCTGCTCTGTGAACTGACTGCTTCCTTCTCTTTCCTCAGAGTCTGTTTACATCCAGGCCATGTTCTTCAGCTTCCTGAGCTTTCTGTCTTTTTATCTGGGCTCGCTGGTTGTTGCTTTTGTGCACTATATCAGGTAAGTCAAGTCTAGTTACAAGAATAGTGTTCTTGTTTATCGTCAGAGGTGCCTCACCCTGCAGTGAGTTTGGAGTGAGGGAGGCAGCAAGCATCTGCTCAGAGAAGCCCTTGACTATTTGGTGGGTTCCTAGTGACAACTGTGAAGGAGAACTTCACCCAGAAAACTTTTCTTCCTGTGCTATGGGCAGTGGTGAAAACCTAAGGCTCTTTCCTCTGTTTTGTCTCTAGTGCCCCATTCTCTGGTTTTCCATGAATGGAGACACGGGGTTACAGATGGGAACTGTGATGGGACCTCTCTGGGCTATGAGATGCCAGAGCATTGGGGATCCAAAGCATTTTATGAAATGCTGAACTAAGTACTAAAAAGTGTCAATGACCAAAATATGGCCTTGGAGTCTCAAAGTGCCAGTTTCCTTCCTGATCTGCATCCCCTGCCCCAGAGCATGGTGCCTAGACTTTTGTTGTGGGGAATATTCATATCTGAGCTGAACTCGGGCACAACTGCAATGACAGGTTGCTCCTGGGAGTGGGGGAAGAGTAAAACCCTTCCTGGCTACTCCAGCCACTGTTGCTTGCTTGTGGTGACCTTGAAGTTTGCTTGAGTGAAATCTGAACTAGAGGGGCAGAAAGGAGACAACAGCCCACCTGGGAAGTAAGATTTGCCCCTGAAGGTCAAGCATCCGGTAGCACATGATAAACTTTTGTGGAGCATCAGTTGCTCTTAATTTGGTGAGTCATGGTAGAGTTTATTTGGATCAGTCACAGCTGCCTGTGTAGGCAGTGACAGCAGTTAAGCAAATCCTTTGTCCAAAGTGTGGAGGCTCAAGAGGAAGGAAGTCTCTTCTATGCTCCTTCCTGGCCTTGTGGGCAAAGGTTGATGAGCGAAGAGCCAAGAAAAGCCTTCGGCAAACAGCAGGTTGGTTTTATATGAACTGTGATTTTTCAGGGAGCTGTTAAGACTAAAAGTGGCAGAGTTTTGCACTGCTTCCAAGAAGGGATCTTAAAAGTATTGTGCTCTGAAAAAAAAAAATTGAAGATGGGTTATTTGTCTAAACTTTAATGATGCTTCAATGAACTTTTCATTGCAGCAGTTCAGTGAACCGATGTGTGTACGTGCTTGTGTATAGATATGTGCATGCTTTTTTGTTGTTTTTTTTTCCTTATTGCAAGAAAATATTTTTATTCCTTGCCTTCTGCATCTTGGCCGCCTGTGCTGAAAGGGATGATACTGACTTTTTAATTTCAAGCAGAAGCATGGCTCTAGCTCCTGCCACCTTTCACTTCAGTGGTTTCTCATGTGTTCAGACCCTTCAGTGGGACAATTGTTTGGAAAGGTGGCCTAAGAGTCCTTCCCAATATACTGAGTGGAGTAGGATGACACGATCCCGTAATTATCCTACCTGTTGTGCATATCCAAAGAAGGAAAATTCTGATACTTTGGGAGTTGGAGAGTTCGCAAGCAAGCAGTCATGGCAATCATGTCTAGTCTAGTCTTTTTTTTCTTCTTCTTTTTTGGGTTTTTCTTGTTATCCTTTGGTTTTAGAGTTTGCATTGTTGGTTTCTAGTTAATCCTGCCATGGCTGGCAGTGGGGTTTGTTGGTTGTCTCATGAGTGCTGTCTTTATTTTCAGGGTTCGGAGGAAGGCTTCAGCTGAGAGATTGAGTCCTGAGAATGGTAAGCAGTCTTTTCTGCTGTGAGACAGCCTTAGGTGAATGAGATAGGTCTTAAGTATGGCAAGGAACAGGCAGTCTGTCAAGTGTTTTCTCCTTTCAACTCTTCTTCCTTCCTTGGTCATGCGCACAACCCCTGGTGCTGTTGAGATATTAGATTCCTCTCTACCATTACAAGAAAAGTCATTTGAAGCAGGCTTCACCAAATCGTGGTCTGAATTTCTGCTTCTGTGGTGTGTTGGTTGTTTTTTTTTTTTTTTTTTTTTCCCAGCTCTTATGCTTTAGGATTTATTCTGCCTGGTTTCAGTATAGATTCTTTCTTTCTCTCTTCTCTTTTTAATTTACATTTAAATTTGTAACTAGGATTTGCAGAGAACAGTAAATGAATGACTAATACAGTTAGTGTTGTCTCTGTTATTTACTTTGGTATTGGATTCTGTTTGCTTTATGCTGCACCCACATTTCTATATCCTGTGGATTTCTGTGTTGCAAAACCATAGCTGCATCTGAGAGGTTACTGATGAAAGATGGTAATTTTTGTCATGTGGAAAAGGGGACACTGGGGGCTTCTGTTTCCCAGCAGGCTGTGGGAGATTGTTTCATTTTGTTTAAATACTTAGTGCCTTAAAAATAGTTCAAAGCATTCAAAGTGTGGGGGTAAAGAAGCATCAACTCTTGTACCTCTCTCCTGGGGTATGAGAGAACTTTATGATTTGGCAGCAAGAGCTTGGAGCTTCTTCAGTCTCTCGTATCATCTACTTAGTACTTAACAAAATGAGCAGGGGATTGTAAAAATGTGCTTTACAAATATTTCAGTGTCATAGGGATAGATCCTGTTGTGAGACAACAGCAGGTTTTGGGGCAATGGAACAGTGAGAAGGACATTTGTGCTGAGGAGTTTGGGGAAGCTGTTTTCTTCTCAGTTTTGTGCTCTCAGAGTGTGTCTGACTGATGCCTATAAATTGGTAACTCACATCTGCCCCGTCCTTCAGATCACCCATGGCATGCTGGCTTGCTCTGAATTTTTTTCTCACCCCTTGGAATTCATTTTCCTCCAGGGTAACCCTGGCTCCTGTCTTCTCCATCGATCCCTTTTCCTTTTCCCTTCCCCACCAAGAAATTGAACATTCTTAATCTATCTCTGCCTATTGTCTTTGAATACTCTGTGACTCCAGGAGTCCCTTTTTAAGGCATAGGATGGGTGACAGGAGCATTTGTGGTTTGCTTTTTTAATCTGGTGGTACACCTTCCATCTCCTTCCGCATCATCACCACCCGAAGGAGACAATAGATGGAGGAACCACACCTAGTGTGCTGCATTTACTTTGCTGACTCACTCTCCTACTGGGAAATAGGACTGAAATTATTGGGTGAGTGGAGTCTGAGGTGACTGGTAGGGACAGGGCAGGCTGCCTTTTCTCCCTGGTATGCCTGCTTTGTCCAGATTTAGATCTTCCCTTGGGAGATTTAGACTAGATGTCAGGGGGAAGGCACTGAAATGAGTTGCCCAGGGAAGCTGTGGATGCTTCCATCCTGGAGATGGTCGATGCCATGATGGATGGGCCCTGGGCAGCCTGATTTAGTGGATGGCAACCCTGCCTGTGGCAGGGATTTAAAACTCAATGATCTTTGAGGTCCTTTCCAAACCAAGCCATTTTGAGATATTTAGGAGAGAAGGTTGACATGTCACTTGATAGCAAAATCCTTGCTTTAACATAAGAATGGAGCATCCTTGTGGGACAGGACTGATAGGAGTAGGAAGTCTGCAGGTGTCTCAGTGCTGTGAATGCTGGGAAAATGTTTTTCTTGCATTCTTCCTTGCGATCTGTATTTCCAAATGATTTTAAAGCAGCAGGAAACTGTGCTGCAAGAGATGGAGTTTTGCACAGTAGATGAGGAGCAGAAGGTGTATCTTGCTTGCATCCTATGAGTATGTCCTGCTAATCCCAGCTCAGAGATGAATGGATGTTTTGTGGGGTGACTGCAGCATACCATATTGTTCCCTTGGGTGCTTAGTCTATGCCACATTGCCCACTTTAGATGCTTCTCTGAGCTGTTTGTTGCATTGGTAAACAAGTTAAAATGGTGATCAAGTCCTTCCCCACAGCATAGTGAGCAGTGAACACACCAAAGGAAGGGAGTGATTTGCACTTAATAAGTGAAATGTCATTGCTATGTGGGAACTCACCTTCTGAGGAATAAGGCTTGGGCAGCAACAAGTTTTGGGGCTTGGATGTTATGTGGTTAACTAAAATGGCATGAAAATCCATGTAAAGATGTTACCTAGGTGCCTGGAGCTGGCATCTGGAGAGAGAAGTCTGCTGTGTCTGTCAGTTTGGAAGAAGGCAGATACCAGGAAGCTGGAGACACAGTTTGGGAATGCCAGGCTGCAGGAAGGCTGCCAGGCTTTAAACACTGACCTGTGTGCTGTGCCACTTTGCTGCTGACTGACATACTGCTGTTGCGAAGCTTTACAAGGAGCAGGGCCAGTCTTGCTGTTTGATATCACAGGAAGGTGCAGTCCTGTTGTAGCTGCTCTTGCTCGCTTCCTTCTGGGGAGAGAGGTGTTTGTTCCCTGTGTGAGGGTGTTCAGCGAGCTGTGTTAGTACTGTTTGTCTGCTGTTAATTCTGCAGCTGAGCGCCATCACAAGGATCAAACAGGCATCAGACAAAAAGGAGTGTGGAGCCAAGAAAGGAAAGAAGTCCCAGTGTAACCTGACTGGAAGGTGCAGCCCTTCCTGCTTCAGATGTGTGGGGGGGAGGTGGGCACTTGTCAGTCCTCAAAAACATGTCCCTCTTGTCACCAACACAAGATCATGAGCACTTTTAACATGGAACATATTCTCCTTACTCAGTTAAAACAGTGTAGCAGCTGCCTTGCCAAATGCTGTCAGATTTTTGCAGGCATAACTGGAGGTAGTGTTATTTGAGTAGATCAGTACACAAGGAAGAGAAGAACTGGAAATTCATAAGGGTGCTCTGAATACCATGAGACTTGCCCTAGAATCTGCCAAGTTTTGCAGCCCTGTAATGTGATCTCTGCAGGTTGCTGGATGCTCGTGTTTTTGTGAGTCAGACTGACAGCCTCTGTGAGGAGACTGGAGGGGATGAGTTTGTTTCATATTGCAAAGCAAGGGTTTCCCCTTCGTACAGAATGCTCTAGGGAAAGAAAGAGTGCAGTCTGCTTGGAGAACTGCTGCTTTTCCCAAGCCTCTCCAGCTCTTCAGGTTGTTTGTGTTCACCTAAGAGTTGTTTTGAAGCACTGATGTGAAGCTAACTGGCTCCTTTGGGTGTGTTTCTGTTGCAGGATCTGGGATTATGACATCTTCACACCCCATCACAGCCAGCACCCCTGAAGGAAGCAGCTATGGTGCTATTGGTACTGTGTCTACCAGAACTGGGGAGAGGGGAAGGGCCCTGCCTGGGGCAGGGGAAAACAGATTTGAATGATTTAGTGCTTTAAGGCCAGAAGGGAATAGTTACAAGCTACTTCAGTAGCTGCTTGCAAGTTTGGGATGTCTGGTTGCACTTCGGGAGTACAGGGAAAGGGAAATCCAGGGAAATGTCCACCAAAAAGTGGCAGATCTCTGGAAGAGCTTCTTAGAGGGCCTTCATCACTGAGACTCAGCTAGACAAAGCACCAACCATCAGACAAGTGTTGGTGACAGTCCTGCTTCAGGCAGGTTGACATAGAAAAGATCTTTTACAACCAAGCTTCTCAGTTCTGGTTATGAGTTCATGGAGCCTCTTTTTAGACCAAAGCATGCTTTTCACTGAAAGGCTTAATGCTTGTGTGTAGATATGCAAGACAGTGAGAAGAGTTCCTTGTGGCCCATTGATTTCATTAGCAGAGAAAGAATGTCATGCTGTTCAACAGGTGAACTGTGCACTGGGAGAAGAGGTAATCTTGGATGATACCAAATCCCTTCCTTTGCCAGAGTATTTCTTAGTCTCCTTGGAACTGTTTCTGTTACTGTGGAGGAGCGGGTATTGAACAGTTCAATGCTGTGAATTTTTGAGGCATAATCTTTTTGATTTGACAGCTTGGAGACTCAGATATTGGGCCATGAAGGTGGAATATCTCTGAACACTCAATGAAGAAACACAGAACTGAAGTTTCTTGAGGTTTGGGGAAAGATTCAGGATTAACTCAGTTATGGAAGAGAGTTCAGGGTTATTTTTCTCTTTCAACTCCTGAAATGCTTTAAAAGCATTTGGAGATGAGGAAGAAGCCAGTAACCTGTTCATGCCAGTCTGGGCAGGGGGTGGCTGGGAGCTCAGCCAGTTAATTGAAAATGTGGGCAGGTCCCTCTGGCCTGCAGGTGACCAATGCTGTGTGTGCAGTGGGAGTAAAGATGATGCTTTGCTTCCTGTGAAAATTCAACTTTCTTCCTTTTTTATTTTGTTCTACAATATTTTTAGAAAGGCTGAGATGTAAAGCTTATGTAAAATCTGGAGATGAACTAGGTCAGCATGTTCCGGATCTCTGAACAGCCTGCTGCTTTTTCTAGAGCTGTATGGCTGGTCTCAGACTTCTGGTTTTCAGAGCCCAGGCTAGTAAAGAGTAGAAAATGTTAGAGATGAGAAGTAGTAGAGTAAAAGTGTGTGTAAGGGTGGCAAAAGAAAGTACTGGGGAAGGTGAGGAGAAGGGCAGATAGAGACATTCCTTGAAAGTACTTCTAGCTGATATCTGAGACTTCTAGGAAGGTTTGTGACTATGAAGAAGCTTATTCCCTGAAATGACTATATCAGCTTATTCCAGTGTATTGTTGCTGGTATCTGGGCACCTTTCTTCTTGTTGTATGTGGATTTAGCCTTTACCCTGCCTGTTTTCTTCTTCCTGCTGTGCCCCAGATGAGTCTAGCTCCAGTGGTGGACGGCAGTTGTCTTCCCCTGAGCATGGGCCACCAGCAGGTTCTGACACAGACAGCTCTGTGGAGGAAGAGAGCGACTTCGACACCATGCCAGAGATTGAAAGTGATAAAAATGTCATCCGCACGAAGGTATGGCTGGCACTTGGCCACGACCAGCACCAGTCATTCTCCAAGGATTTTAAGCTTAGCTCTGCTGGATTTCATCTAATAGAGATGGATGTGCTTTTTTAGTGTTCTTTCAGAGTCCTAAGAAGTTTTCCTGATGTGCTAAGCATACTGCTGAAATTAGCGACTTAATGTGGAAAATGAGAATGTGTTGGGGAACAGTTGAGGAAGGAGAAGGAATCCCAGTGTGTCCAAGAAAGTACAAGGAAGTGGGACAGCATAGGGAGAAAATAACATGCGATGGTTTTATAAATACATTGAGATTTTTCTGCTGGCTTCTTCATTAGTTCTTTTCTGTTTTGTTGTTGTTTGTTTGTTTTCTTCCCTCTTTCTTTTCCCATTAATGTTTTAGGTGTTCCTCTATCTGTCAGACTTGTCCAGGAAGGACCGAAGAATTGTCAGCAAAAAGTACAAAATCTATTTCTGGTAAGGAGACAAAGTTGTAAGGCCTGATCTTGGGACCTTGTCTCTAGTTGTAAGCTCTCCACCGGTGCCCACGTGCTCTTCTTTTGATCCACAGTTTAGTTTTAAGGATATTCTTTGAACTATCCTGTTATACTCTGTTCTAAACAATCTCTGCAGATCCCATGTACCTTGAATGAGGATGTGAGCCAGTGCATATGTGATCCTGGCAGTGGTTACTGGTTTGCATTTAAGTGTGCTAATAAGCCATGTTCTGAAATAAATTCCTCCTTCCCCAATATAAGTGTGGACAGCAGTTTGAGGGAAATGTCTGTCCCCCTCTGCTCTGCTCTTGTGATACCTCACCTGGAGTGCTGCAGGGAGGGGTTCCCAGCACAAGAGATGTGAGTCTATTTGAGTGGGTCCAGAGAAGGGACATGAGGGTGATCAGAGGGCTGGAGCAAAAGAGATTGGTGTTCAGTGCAGAGAAGGAAAAACTCCAGGGAGACCTCATTGTGGCTGTCTAGTACCTAAAGGGGAACTACAGGAAAGTGAGAGAAGGACTCTATCAGGAGTATAGTGATAGTTTAAAACAGTTACCCTTTGTTCTAAGGGTAGATTTAGGTTTAGGTAAGACATTGGGTAGAAGTTCTTCACTCAGAGAGTGGTGAGGTGCTGGCACAGGCTGCCCAGAGAAGCTGTGGGTGCCCCATCTCTGGAGGTTTTCAGGGTTGAATCATTCAGAGGTTGGATCAGGCCCAGGGCAAATTGATCTAGTGGGAGGTGTCCCTGCCTCTGGTGAGGAGTGTGGAATGAGGTTATCTTTAAGGTCCTTCCAACACAAACCATTTTTTTATTAGCTATTCAAATATAAGAGGTTATGATTAGCATCCTGTTCTCACTATTTGCCTCCCGTTTGCATTAGTGCATTTTTCTTCTACTTCAGGAGGATCATAACCTGAGCTGCTATAAGTCTGTGGCTGGGAGAGAAGGGCTTATGCACTTAAGCACTCCTCCACCTGCACTGTAAGGCTCCAAGCTAGGTGTGTGCTGATAATGCTGTATGTAACTTCTGCTTTTGCCTTCTCTCTGCAGGAATATCATCACCATTGCAGTGTTTTATGCCCTGCCGGTCATCCAGCTTGTCATCACCTACCAGACGGTGTGTCAACCTGTGGCTGTCACCAGCATTTGGTGTCATCTTTGAGCCTTTGAACCTACTCTGTGGCTGTGCAGTAAAACTGGGATCACCTAGGGATCCTGCTCTCTCTCTCTGAAGGGCATGTTACTTTAGCTGATCAATGAACCAGATTTTGGTCACGGCTGCTAGCTTGGCTCAGCTTGCTGAGCTCATTTCTGCTACTACTGCCAGGAAAGCAGAGAGTGCAGATCCCTGCTCCTCAGTCTTCCTAATCCTCCAGTGCCTCATCTGGGGCCCGTTTTATTTTACAGTCAGGAGGAACCTGCTATCCTCTCTGGAAGACAACTGAAAGCCAATGCAGTTGGCTATGATATGAGTGTTGTTTTCTGATCTGTTTTGTTTTTCCATAGCCCTTGTTATCATGCTGTTACTCAGAGATTTGCAAGCAGATCTACTTTTCACCCTTGTTCTTGTGTTGCAGGATGCAAACACAAGGTATATTTTCTCTAAGGCCTGCTGTCAGATCTGTGGCCTGTGGCAACATCTTGACACTTATAAAAGCTTTCACTTTCAGATGTCAGTAGTCCCTTGTGGCAGTGCTACTGCTGGGCTGCCTCCAGGTCTCTGCATACATCTTTACATCCTGTCAAACTGATCTCACTTCTACGTAGTGACTTTCTTCTGAAACAGGGGCACCTGGCAGGTGCCCCAAGCACTGAAGCTAGGCAAAGAGAACAAAAAGGACCAGATGAGTTTCAAAGCAGTCAAGGGCTCAGCCACCAGTCCTATTTGAAGCACCCTAAGCTGCCGTCACTAGCTTTGATGCTTTTTAGGACCTTGTGAGCTCTGACTTACAGTGCTTTCTGAAAAGCTGTTTGCTGGGTAAAGCAGTTGCAGAATCACAGCCCTCAGGTGCTATATCTGCAGTACGGCACTTCAACTTTGCACGAACACAGTGCATGCACAATGCAGAGACATCCAAACAAGGATTCACTAACATCAGCTCTCCCACCTCTCTGACCAGGTAGTGAATGTGACAGGCAATCAGGACATCTGCTACTACAACTTTCTGTGTGCTCATCCACTTGGGGTGCTGAGGTGAGTCCTGCAGTCACTGCATTATTGCCTCATACTGTGCCCAGGCAGGGATTTTTTCCTTACCAGGTTCACAGCAACCACACTGATAAGAACACTGAGAGTTCAGGGCTCTGAGCAGTCTCCCTGAGCTCAGCAGTGGCTTTCTGCTGCAGTGAGATGTTCTCTCAGGTGTGTGTAGTACCTGGTTTGTGCCAACAAAACTGCTTGCCACCAACTATATGCTCATATGCTCTTCTGAGTGCTTTCACATTTATTCAAAGAGAAGCAGCTCTGAAAAGCAATTCAAAACAGTCCTTTCAGTGCAGCATTTTTCTGTCTTAAAATTGGAGTGCAAAGAGGACCCAGAGTTGGGAATCTCACAGAGAAAGTGTTAAATCCGTTGAGGAAGATAAAGTACTCAGCCTAAAATTGTCCTCCATTGTGTAAAACTGGCAGGTGTTTGGCAGCTGCTGAGGTGGAGAATGGTGGTGGTGGGGAACTAAACAAATTCAGTTTATTGTAGCCTGGGGTTCAGCCTCCTGCTTCTGTGATGCGCTTGTCTTAAACCCTCTTCTTCCCTGCAGTGCCTTCAACAACATCCTCAGCAATGTGGGCCACATGCTGCTGGGCCTTCTGTTTCTCCTCATTGTGTTGCGCAGAAACATTCTCCACCGTCGGGCCATGGAGATGAAAGATGTCTATACCCTAGTGGGTACATGGTTGCGTGGGACTAGTGGTGGGAGGGAGGGCAGGATGAAAACAAACCAGGGTAATGCACAGTGGTTTTCAGTTTGCATTCCTTGCTGGAGGATGGAATCCTTTTCCTTTTCTTTCCCTGACAAAATATGAAGGTGGAACATACTCTTGCCCACTCCACCACTTTTCTGCTTGTGGTATGTTTGTGCTTCTGTTGTTACCCAGCCTGGACTCACAAAGACAGGGAGATGAGCTGAGGAATGACTCCTGTTGCTCTTCTTCCAGTGTTCACTGTGGAAAAACTGGGACAGATGAGCTGGATGGGAGCACATCTGGATCCTTGCTTTGACCTGTGATAATGAAACAGGCAGTGGAGAGAAGCATCTGCTTTCTAGAGAGGAGGAGGCTCCTTTGAACTAAGAGCTAGACATGTGTTTCTAATGGGGCTTGTAAAAAGTGCAGCCTGGTTAGTGAACATCCCTCTAAATGTGATGTTGCAGTGGGAGTTTGGTCTCAAGATATCACTAACAAGGCACTGAAGTCCTCAGAAGTTTCTGTGTAATCATTTTGGATTTGCTGCCTGTAGATTCTACTGGCTCTACAGTATGGCTACAATTACATATGGGCTGAAGAACAAGTGTTGGGGGAAGAGTGGAAGTTGTCCTGTGATCAGAACAGTAAGGGTGCCTTCTGTCCACCTCTGTTCTCTTCTAGGACTATGGAATCCCAAAACATTTTGGTCTCTTTTATGCTATGGGGATCGCTCTGATGATGGAAGGGGTGCTTAGTGCCTGCTACCACGTCTGCCCCAATTACTCTAATTTCCAGTTTGGTAAGCCAAGTTGCCTTCTTTTTGTGCTCGAGGAAGGATTTGCTGTGCTCTATCTCCTGCTGAGTTACAAGTATTTCTCACCTCTCTACACTTGCGAAGCTTCCAGCCTTGCTCTGAAGGCAGTAACTCTTTGGATGAAAAAAGGAAGCTCTGTTCAAAGTCAGGATAATGTTTTTTTTTTTTGTTTGTTTTGTTTTTTTTTTTTTTAACTGGAAGGGTGGGCAGAGACTGGAATGAATTGCTTGAGGTTTGTGGTCTCCTGTGGAGGTATATTGAAAGCCTGACTGGGCATGGTCCTGGACAACCCTGTCACAGCTGACCTGAGTCAGTTCCTCTGCTCAAGCAAGATTATTTCAAGAGGTCCCCTCCAATCTCAACCACTCTGTAATGTTCTGCCTGTTTCTTTGCCATGATGCCTTTTTATTTTTTTTGTTGCCCCAGAGCATAGTAGATGTGCTGCAAGATAGCAAAGCATGAGCTGCTGTATAGCGTAGTGTAGCGTCAGAGATTCTGCCAGCTGGCTTTGTGTTTGGCTGTGCTGCCACACACTTCACTGTATGTGCATTGAGCAACTTTCTCAGCCTGCTGGCAGCACCTGTTATCACTATTTCTGTTGTGCTCCCTCCACAGACACCTCCTTCATGTACATGATCGCAGGACTTTGCATGCTTAAACTCTACCAGACCCGCCACCCAGACATCAATGCCAGTGCCTACTCTGCCTATGCCTCGTTTGCTGTGGTCATCTGCCTGGCTGTCCTTGGAGTGGTATGGCTCCCTCTTATCTGCTTTTTTTCTCTGGGGAGGAGATGTGTGGCTGGAAATATGGCTTAAGTAGCCAGAAGACCAGGGAAAGCAGTTAAGCTCAGTAAGACTATTAGCAGGTACTTGTACTTGCGCTCCTAGTGCTCTTATTTTTTTCCCCTCTTCCTTTCCAAAACAACTGTCCTCACAACCTCGTTGCTTATGCCTCTTTCTACCATTGCTTCTCTCCAGTTGAAGGACTGTTTGATTGAGCAGTAACCAGGCAAAATCCATGGAATTCTTGCTTTGAACTACTGGCTGCACCTCAGCAGACTGTTAGCCCCTCTCTGTCCTACAGAAGCTGAGAATACCAATTGATCCTTTGAAGGCAGGAGACTGTGGGATGAGGCATGAAGGAATAGCTGGTAAACTTGAAAATTTCCAAGAATCTCTTGGTAGTTCTGCTTGATGGGCACCTCCAATCCCTGAAGGTGTTCAAGGCCAGGCTGGATGGGGCCCTTGGCAGCCTGATGTAGTAGGTGGCAGCTCTGCTGTCGGCAGGGGATTGGAATTAGGTGGGCTTTAAGGTCCTTTCCACCCCAAGCCCTTCTGTGATCCTGGATTTGCATGCCTAGTTTCAAACCACTGGACTTTTATTGTGAAATGGTGAATCTTTTGTTGAGAGAGATTTTTAGGTTGTAGAGATTTTAAGTTTTTTCCGTTCATGAAGAGAAGGCTTTTTTTTTCTCCATGCAAACTGAAAAACTCAGGCACTTTCTGTGGCCCCAGGGGAGGGGACTTGTGTGGTTGTAGCCTGTCAGCAGATCAGAGTTTCTGAACTCTTCCATTTATAATGGAAATATAAAAGTTTTAACACAGCATTAACTTGGATTGGTAAGTCACTTCCAGTCCTTAAATAAACAAAAAAGCTTATAATAGGAACACTTTGTACTTTATGGTTTGCAACAGTGCACTTGGTAAAGCAATTGCTGGTTCCCTGACTGCCTTTGTAAGATTTATCTCCTGGCCATAGGACTGCTGTCCAGCTTTGCAGGGGGAGCTTACCTGGCCTAGGGGTCCCAGGGTTTCTGCTTCCTGAGCCAGCTGCGGTCCATCAGGGTCATCACTCTTATCTGAAGGGGATCCGGAAGTAATGGCTTTTTCTCCAGAAGTGCTAAGTTCCTCTTGCTGTCATGGTCTCTGGATTTATAGATCTGGTTTTGACTTGGAAGATTTAGTGGTTTCTCTTCCATGTTCAGTGGGATTGCCTAATGCTCTGTGGTGATACAAGAAAGAAAGGAGCAGTCTGCTGGTAAGAGAGCCCAGGGTTTTTTTCTTTTCTTATTCTTTTATTATTATTTTTTATTTTCCAATGTATCTCTGCTTTCAGGTGTTTGGGAAAAATGATCTGTGGTTTTGGGTCATTTTCTCATTGATCCATATTTTGGCTTCCCTGGCTCTCAGTACCCAGATCTACTACATGGGCCGCTTCAAGATGGGTAAGTGCCACAACCAAACTATTTTGTGGATGCCTCTTGCTTGAACCTTTGCAAGTTACCTCTGTGACTTTTGATAGACCTGTAAGGCCAGTCCTGTGGTGTGTGCTTGTGTGTGGGGTTATCCTTTCTTCTTCCTTACCCGATGCCTTTCCTGGCCTCTAAAGTCCTCCTGCTTCCCAGACCATGGGAATCAACAGGACACATTTGCTGCCTCTTGTGCTGTGCTCCAGAGGGGTGAGCTAGATGGGGTGAGGGAAGAGAAGGTCTGGTGGGGAGCCTGGCTCATGTGTTCTGCTTACAAACGTGTTTCTCCTTCCTCTTTTGCTCCTGTCTGCCTCAGATGGCCCTGACTCAGGTAACTGGCAGCAGCTCTCCTTCTTTGAAATGATTGAGCAGTGGTGGAGAAGCTGGGGGTGCATGGATGTGTGTGGAAGGTGGGCTCGTGTGCCACCTCAGGGTTATCTCTTAAGAACTGAAATTCATTTGCCAGCAGCTCTGCTAGGGGCTGCTCCTTGGCAAAAAGGGGATGGTATATCACAGAAAAGCCCTGATCTCAACACAGGAGTCTTTATGAGCTCCACACCTTGGACTAAAGAGAGACCTTTGCATGCATGCATGTCTATCCGTCTCCACTGCTAATGATGGCACTCCAAAAGAAGATTGTGTAGTGACTTTTTTTTTTTTCTGGATCAGGAGCATTGTGTGCTCTGTCTCTCTAGACCACTCTCAACAGAGATGAGAGTCTCCTGTGTCTCTCTCCACATTGTTCCATGGAAAGTGTTTTTCCCCTTCTCCCCTGAAGAGGAGTGGCTGCAAAGCCAACCTGTTTGCATGCAGATGGGGCCTGTCCAACTTCTGAGCAGCACCAGGGTCAAGAATATTTTTTTCTGACCTGTTGTTTTGACCAAACACTGTGCACTTGCTGCCCTTTTGCTCAGCCCAGACTACTTCCAAAGGGCAAGAAATGAATCTGTGAACACCCTGACCTTCATAGCCTGGGTCCCCAGTTAGCCAGTGTGTGCCTGGATCTTTCCCCAGCAGGTATTACAGAGCTCACTCTAGCTGTACTGACTTCAGTCCTCTTATTTGGCAGACCTGGGGATATTTCGACGGGCAGCAATGGTGCTATACACCGACTGTATCCAGCAGTGCAGTCGACCAATGTACATGGTAGGTAATCTCTCACTTTTCTGCACCTCCTTCAGCATTTTCTTGATTTCTAGGCAGTGTGCAGAAGAGAGGGTTGTGGCTATTTGGAAGAAGTGATGCAGCCTGCTTCCCTTCTCTCCCCCTACCTCTCAACAGTGTGTAATTATAGAATTCTACTGGAGTTTTTACTTCCACCAGAACTTCCTTGATCTATGGCCTGGTGAATAGAAAGAACATCAGAGCAAATGTGATGAAAGTATGATAAGATTTGCCTTTGCCCTTTCTTTCTAGGGACATCAGCTCAAAGGAATTGGTGTAAGACTCAGTGCAGTGCATCCTCTCTTGGGAATGCAGTGACTGTTGCTGTTTCTTCAGGGCCTTGGGCCAGACAGGAGGGGAAAAAAGAAATAGTAGCTGTTAGCTTGCATCATAGTGATTGCTTTCTTCTTAGTATAGAGCGTTAATTAGTTCTTGAAGCCAAATTAGATCTTTGTGAGTTTTACTGTATCGTTTTTATTCTTCAGTCTCACAGTAAGCATCAGACTGAATTTTGCAAGCAAAGTTGGTGCACTCAGGCATGAAGTAAGGCTGACTGGCCTGAAATAGCTACTTCATGTAAGCAGCTGTGTAAGCACAAATACATAAGGGCTACAGATGTATCCATTCTGCCCTCCACAGTTGGAGTTCTTACCTTGTTAATGATGAAACTGGTTTAAAAAAAAAAAGGGGGAGGGAGGGGGCTCCATGGATATGTGCAGGAGGCTGTCCAAAGCATCCTGTGTTCAAACATGTCATTTTTCTGTGCAATGTGTTTTCTATTAAATAGTATTAAATGTGGGGTAGAAGGAAGTTAACTGGTAAATCAGTGGAAACTTATCCAAGCAACTTGCAGGCAAGTGAATCTTCTGAGAATGATTCTTGAGGAGTTGACTTTTCTGTTTAGATGCTTGATCTCTGCTATGCAGCGTTCTCTTCAAATCTGTGAGGGCCAGAGCAGCATCCATCTCGCAAATGCGAGAGCCAGGTACATGAGCAGTTACAGGAACCAGACTCTAAACCCTCAGACAATGGTGGCCTGAATTTCTGAGGGCAAGGCCGCTTGCATTTCCTTCTACTTCCATGTGATCATCGGTGTCTTTTCTTCAGGACAGGATGGTGCTGCTCATCGTTGGAAACCTAGTCAACTGGTCCTTGTAAGTAGTGGGGAGTGGTGTTTTGCCTACTTGAGTGCATGGGCTTCTATATAGATAAAGGTGGCCTGTGGTGGTGAGGAAATGCAGCAGTGTCCGTGTGATAGTTCTGTGCTGGGGCTCTTCTGAGGTGATTTGGGTTGCAGTGCACTGCAGAGATGCCTGAGGCACCCTTAAGTGTTTTGCTGGTGCTGTCTTGTGGCCTGTCTCACCAAGCTTGCCCAGGTTTGGCTTCTATAGCTGGGAGCCCTAGCACAGCTCAACTGCAGACGGCTTGACAGAGACATTTGTCACAGGGCCCAGCAGTGGCTGGGAGCTTGGAGTGGCAAGCTCTTGGATGAAACCTAAAGTAATTGCCTTTAACTCCTGCTTTTATCAAAAGCTGCTTCTTAGGGATATGCCTTCTAACTACTGATCTGAGGCCAAGCCCTGCTGAGTGAGATGTGTTTGGCCATGGGGCGGAAGCAACCCAAAGATCCTGCCCTTATAATACAATCATAGAGTCGCCAAGGTTGGGAAAGACCTCCAAGATCATCCTGTCCAACCATCCACCTACCACTGGTATTTCCTCAATATACCGTGTTCCTTAGTACAATATCTGAGTTTTTCTTCAGTATCTCCAGGGTGACTCTACCAGCTCCCTGGGCGGCCTGTTCAGCACCTAACTGCTTTTTTTGGAGAAGTTTTTCCTAATGTCCAACCTAAATCTCCCCTGAGACCATTCCCTCTAATCCTATCACAAGTTACATGGGCGAAGAGTCCAAGCCCCACCTCACCACAACCTCTTTCCAGGGAGTTGTAGAGAGTGATAAGGTCTCCCCTGAGCCTTGTCTCCTCCAGCCTGAACAATCCCAGCTCCCTCAGCCACTCCCCATAAGACTTGTGCTCCAGATCCCTCACGGGTTCGTTGCCCTTCTCTCAGCACGCTCCAGGACCTCAATGTCTTTCTGTTAGCGAGGGACCCAAAACTGAACAGAGTACTTGAGGTGTGGCCGCACCAATGCTGAGTACAGAGGGATAATTACTTCTCTGCTCCTGCTGGCAACACTTATTTCTGATACCAGCCAGGATGCCATTGGCCTTCTTGGCCACTTGGGCACACTGCCGGCTCATGTTCAGCCGAGCATCAACCAGTATCCCCACATCCATTTCTTCTATACGGTCTTCCAGTTGCTCTGCCCCAAGCCTGGGGTTGTTGTGGCCAAAGTGCAGGACCCCGGCATGTGGTCTTGTTGAACCTCACCTCGTTGGTCCAGAGATCCAGCCTGTCGAGGTCCTTCTGTAGTGCTTTGCTATCCCCAGACAGATAACACTTCTTCCCAACTTGTACTTGTTTCCTGTCCCTTCTTCCACAAGAGGTAGATTCTCTTTTTCTCTTGGAGCCTCAGGAAAGGCTCTCTGTTCATCGATGCCGGTCTTCTTCTCCACCAGCTCATCTTGCAGCCCAGGGAGACAGCCTGCTCCTACACCTTCCAGACATTGTACTTGAGGAGTGTCCAGCCTTCCTGAACCTGTTTATCCCTCTGGCATCTCTGGTTGCTCTCAGTGGATGAGCAGGTCTGAGGCTGTTTTGCTTTGCTTTGTTTCTTAGCAAGGAGCAGAAGTGACCACTGAAACTGGGAGGCTGCAGCACTGTTGCCACGTCTTGTGGTCTGAGGGGAGCAGCAGGTGTTCGTTGGTTTGGGGATGTATCCTGCCCCCAGTGTAAGAGGCTGTCTAATGTCTCTTTTTCCCTCTCTCCTTCAGTGCTATCTTTGGGCTGGTGTATCGGCCCAGAGACTTTGCCTCCTACATACTGGGCATCTTTATTTGTAACCTACTGCTGTACCTGGCTTTCTACATCATCATGAAGGTAAAAGAGACAGCTGTCACGCGTATGCCCATCTCTGAAGGGGAGGGTGTGAGCCTCCTTTTGGCTGCAATGTGGGTTCCTGCAGAGGGGCATGGAGAGTCCTTTGTGGGACTTGGGGTGAGACAAGGTGCTGGTTGTTGGGGAGGGGATGCTGTGCAGTGATCTCAGTGGCTGGACTGTATCTTCCTGGGGTGGGCAGCACTTAGTGAAAGCGGACAGGCTGGGACGATGTGCCATTGTGCCCCTGGGAAGTGCTTGTTGTGAGGCTGTATCCCTCCCTGCAGATCCGCAGCTCTGAGAAGCTCCTGCCTATCCCTTTGTTCTGCATCGTGGCCACAGCAGTGGTGTGGGCAGCTGCCCTCTACTTCTTTTTCCAGACCCTCAGCAGCTGGGAGGTAATGTTTCCATTTTGCCATCCTTCTGTCCAGGTCTGTCTCTTGTCTTCCCTTCCTGCTGTTCTTTTTTTGCAAAAATAATACTGTGGGAGAGAGCCTTGGTCTGCCTTCCCAGATTGGGAAGGGAGTGCAAGAAGCTGTGCTGAAGCCAAAATAACTGTACGGGTAGTATCATAAAGGCTGAAAAAACCTTCTAAGGTCAACACGTCCAACCATCAGCCCATCACCACTGTGCCCACTGTGGAGTGACGACTCACAATCCAGGTGATCTTGAGGCCCTCCTTAGGGGAGATAGGGTGACCTGGCAATCTGAAGACAGAATGGGGCAGATCCTGACCAGCAGATGGCAAAATTCTCCCTGGAGGGATGAGTAATGGGAAATAACATGGGTTGTGGGGATTTTCTGTGACCTGTGAGAATCTTAAATCTGGACTGGATGTCTCCTCTGTCCTCATGACAGTGAGGGGCTTGCTGCATGGATATCCAGTGGAGGTTTTGCAGCTTGTGCTGTGCTGCACATCAGATCTGAAGACCAGATGGGTCCCCCTGAGATGTGTGCAATGGTATCAGACCCATTCCCAGCTGTCAAGTATTGCATTGCGACCCTTCCACGTCCTCATTTCATGTCCACCCTTACTCTTGACTCCTTCATGGAGGGTTAAGGCAGGAAATCCTCCAGAGGGTTTCATGTAGGTGGCCAGGGTCCGTTGTGTGCTGGTATCGAGTGCTGACCAGCTGCTCTCTCTCCTAGGAGACTCCGGCAGAGTCCCGAGAGAAGAACCGGTCGTGCATCTTGCTGGGCTTCTTCGATGACCATGATGTCTGGCACTTCCTTTCTGCAGCTGCTTTGTTCTTCTCCTTTCTGGTGAGCACTGCTCTGCTGTGTGGCCTCGGCATCTCCTTCTCTTCCTTGTTTTCATAGGTGACCAGTGAGACCTGCAACCCTGTGTTTCTCCCCCAGGTCCTGCTGACCCTGGACGATGATCTGGACACGGTGCGCAGGGACAAGATCCCAGTGTTCTGAGCCCCCGGTGGGCAGAGGCATGGGGGCGTGCCGAGCCACTTGGCTGAAGGCTACCAGTGTCCATGGGAATGAGCCTACTTCAGTGGCCTGCAGCCCTGTGGGAGCAGAGGAGCTGGATCCCTCCATGAGCATGACTGGGTGCTGCGGTAACTGGGGCAGGGCTGGGAGGGAAGATGACATCGGCTCCTCTGCCACCACGCCCCCTGGGGCAGGCATGACCTAGAGTTTGCAGCCCTCTGGCTTGAGGGGACAGTGGGTGCTGGAGCTGGTGAAGAGGGAGGGGGCAGGAAGCGTATTTAAGACCTTTGCTTCCCTTTCTCCAGGCTGACATGCTCTGCTTCCTCTATAGTGAGTGGGTATGAGAATGCATTGCAGCTCCTCCTGAGTCAGCAGCCAGTGCCCAGACCCTGCAGGCTTCTGCCCTTGGAGAGCACCTTGGGCAGCATGGGGGGAGCATTTGGTTTCTGTCCCACCACTGCCCCGGCGTGCAGAACAGCTGCCAAGTGAGCAAAAGGCTCCAGGCAGACGTGGTAGTGGGGAACTATCTTCTTTTGTTGGAGAAGCTCCTCCTGTAACTGTTGGGAAGCCTCAGGAACACGTCTAAGGGGCTGCAGTGTTGCAGGGAGATGGGAACTAGAGCTGTACTGCCAGAGGCAGAGCCTCCTGCCTTGCCCCTCTCATTGGCACAAACTGAACAGCCCCCCACTCCTCTCCAGCAGCTCCTGCGCAGCTGCTTGTCGGTAAAGAGCTCTCCTCTACAGCACCAGAAGCACTGAGACCATGTGAGAGGTGGAACAACGAGGCCTCGGCCTCATGTTCTGGGCACCTCCTTGGCTCCTGCTGTCTAGGAGCCTCGCTGAAGGGTTCGAGAGTAGGGGAGCTGTCCAGCAGCCCCTGACTCTCTCCTCGCACAAGTTTGCTTTGGGCAAACTTTGGACAGGTGCAGAGGAGGTCTTAGGGGCGTTGGGGTTGAGTTCTTCAGAGATCTGGACAAAATTTCTTCCCCCACCTCTTCAACTTTTCTGCATCTGAAGTTTTTAAATGTCTTTGCATTCTTTCTGAATTCTCAGTTATTTAAAAAAACAAGAATAGGCTGTGAATTATTGCAGGTGTTGCATCTACAGCATGACCTGCTTTGCTAATTTTGAATTAAAAAGTATTCTTTGAGGCCTGTTGTCCTTGGTTTTGTTATCTGACTTCATGTGTGTGTATTCAGGTGTGTTTACTGAAGAGTACATCAATAACTTCCTACTCTGAGGAGTCTGTATTTCCCAGGAAGGTTTTTGCAGTAACTAGTTCTTATTTTACTTTACTCTTTTTTGTTGTTTTTAAGATGAAGTTTATCAAGATGGTCAATAAAAGGAATGTTCCTGGTTGCCTGCTCTCGTAGGCCAAACCTGAATTCTTCCTGCTACAGCACTGAGCAGCGTTGTGGAGAGTTCTCGGGGCCAAGGGCTGCATGGTTATATGTGCCAGTCGCTGCAATCCTTAGGTTTCACTAGGAGCAACCCACTGCGTGAGGCCAGGCTATGTTCTGGGCAGGGCATGCTGAAGGCGGTGGTGGTCCTGATATGTTGGCTTGTGTTATGCGCTTTGGGCTTGACGTGCAGGTTTGTTGTGCAGGTAGAGCTTGGAATTGTCAGTGCACCAGGAGCAGGGAAGGTCTCTCAGACGCGTTGCTAAGCATGGGCACACACTGTGGCGGTAGTCTGTGCCACGCAGGAGGCCAAGGCGTGGATCTTCCCTTTGGGGTTATGCAGGGGTGCTCAGGTAGTCCTGCTGCTGGTGTTTGTAGGCTTTAATCCAAAGCCCTGTTCGCTCACTGTGCTGCCTTCAGTCCTGCTCAGTGTGGTGCAAGGTTTTACCTTGCAAGTCTGCCCTTCTCTGCATAGCTGTGGAGAAAGAGCAGCAGCTCCTCTTCTTTGTGCAGAAATCAAGGATGCATGGCAAACACAATATTGTTTACTTGCCTGACTGAAGTAGACCTTGTGTGTCTCAGGCTTTGTTACAGCTATCCAATGTTTTAATGAAGAATGTTCCTTCTCCCCGTGTCTGCTGTAGTCTCAGAGCTTGTTCCAAGCCTGCAGATGGGCTCTCTGTGCTGGGTAGTGCTGCACAGTATGTGCATGGCACGGCACTAGCAGAGTGGGAGACTGGCACAGAACAAGCAGAAAAACAAGCGAGAGGATTAAATGTAACGAGAGAGATGGAGGGAGGCAGAGTTGGAATTATCTTCCTGCAACTTTCAAGCCTCCTGCTGGTGCAGCAGTGTTGGTTTCCTCTGGGCTTTGACCTGCCTGGTTTCTGTTGGCACTGCAGGTGCTGGCAGAGGTGCGTCTGGCTTGGCTGGAGTGGGCTGGTGGCACGGCCCCTGTTTCCCCAGCTTGTGCTCATCCCTCCCACATTCAGTACAACCCGCTTCTGAAAAAGGTTAACAGGCAGTTCAGTTTCCCACTGCATCCATTCCTGTTTATTTTCTGCCTCTGGGTGCTGAGGAGCATAGTGGAAGCGGGAGCTGCCCTTTGTAGGGTGTGGAAACCCTGCATGTGCAGATACCAAGGTTGGCAGCTGTCACTGAATACTTGCACTGATTTCCCAGGTCATGAGATTCATACTTGCTGGGTTTGTTTTGGGAGCAGAAGTGCTGCCAACACCAGGCTCAATCTGACTGGTGTTCTAACGCCTCCTTCCCCCGTGCTGCATCTGTGCTGCCCTCAACCTCCTGAGTGAGAAAAGCCCGTGCAGCGCGGTCACTGAGTCAGGTGACTTTGGGTAATGGTGGGGGGAAGCGGCCTGAAACAGCTTCATTTGTGTCTCTATTACAAATATAACTTCAGTTACGTAACCTTGAGAGCCCCACGCCGCCCTTTTCTTTCACGCAGGGAAGGAAGCTGTACTGAAAAGAACACAGCATTAGAAGAACGTTTTCCTTTTTTTTTTTAATAAAATACTATTGCGTTCATATCTATACAAATAATTATTACAACTATTAAACAAAGTATTACATATAACAATAGAAATCTCAGAGCTCTGAACAAGATCATGGGTTGAGATATTTACACCTGAATACGACACGTTCGTAAAAAGATGTCAAAATAAACAGAACAAGATCTTATTTACATTTGTAAGACATTGTTCCTGCTCGTTCATTATATTCTTCTACTGCAGATTTCCTTTCTCCATTACAAAATAAGAAGGGCTTTCCACCGGGGCTGTATCTAAGTAAATTACAGCTGTATAAAACAGGAGCACAGCAGATAATTCTGGCCTGAATATAAATAATTTACATTGTGGAGGGCAACAGCATCTCTGAATAATCTCCTGTGGCAAAATGCATCTTTGCTTTCTTTCTCACAGTGAGCAGGTGGGAACATGGGTACAGCTCGTTGCTGTCTTGTTTTGCACTTGTGATTGCCGAAACAACAGAGCATATTGCAGGCTTAGAACCTGCTTGTAAAAATGAAGTTAGTGAGAAAGCAGGAAATGCCTTTTTTTAAATAAGGGCTCAGGTAAGGGCCAGCAACTTCGAAGAAGAATATGCAATTCTTCGGAAATTACCTTACAACTAGAGAATGGCTTTTGTGTAACCAGGAGAGGACTGGTAGCTAAGAGGAGGTGGATTTTTACCATCAAAACCAAACATTTCTGGAAGTCTTTCACGTGTGCTCAGCTGTGGAGCTGCCAGCACTGCTGGACTGGGGCAGAAGGGAAAAGGAGCAGAGAGAATACAGGCTGGCTGGTGAAGGCAGAAGGGGCTGCTGACGTCACTCTCTTCAACAGCAAACAAAGAAAAAAAGCCAAGAACACAAATTTGATCAATTTGGTATGAGTAAATTCAATTCTACTCTTTCTTGCGAAGTCAGGGTGGGATTATTGTTAAAGTGACGGACATGACAGTAGTGTGGGCAACAGAGCAAGATCTCAGCTCTTAATGCACCTATGTTTGGCCATCTGGAAGCAGAGGGCAGTGCAGGTTTGTGACCAGGTCTGTGAGAGCCAGGGCTGCGTGAGCAGCTCTGAGTAGGGCAGGCAGACAGGAGAGCAGAAGTAACAACATGACACTTGTTACCAGAAATGCCCTTTGCAGTTGCCCTGACAAGAGATGTTGTGCTCTCTGCACCAAAACCACAGCTCTAAAGTGCGTAGGAAACCCTTCAGAAAGATACTGTGAAACTGTTATGGAAAATTCCACTCTCAAGGTAATAAAATGCAATTAAATCCACTAAAAGTTTTCCAAATATATCTTCTAAAAGAAGGAACTTTAAATTGACGAGGAATTCTCATTGGAATTACAGAATTTTGCTGAAGAAAATGTGGTTTTACTTGTAGAATGAAGAGGCAGGGGCAATTAATTTATAGCAAAGAGGAAAATGAAAGCAATTTCTTAATTAAAAACCAACAGAAAGTACTTAACATCTCACTTCTTCTCTTTTATTGCAAAATGGCCATTCCAGTGCTGTTCATGAGCACCAACGCGTGACAAACAGATCTGTGGTAAAAGCACAATCACCCCAGAACAGGGCACCTGGCCACGCTCAGCAAAGACCATCCTGAACTGCAAACTATGCCACGAAACTACAGACCAGAGCCAATTTTTCTTTTAATTTATTGACTTGAATGCCAGTCAGCAATGAGAATAATAGAATTTGGGAAAAAATAATAGAGTTTGGACAAATGCCTTCGTGTGAATCTCCTACAGCCAGGTCTTCCTACATTTCCTTTATCCTAAACGAATGCCATCAAGAACACTTAGCATCATTTATGGCATATAAAAAGACTCACATTGGCCTGTGGTTGAACTTCAACAGGAATTGCCCTATTCAGACAGGATAATGGAGTGGTCTCCATCCTGGTCTTGGTATTTTCCATAAAAGGTCCAGAGTGGCACAGAGATTATGTAGGAACTACCACGCCCCATAAAACAGCACAAGGTACAGTCCTCTGGAGGAGAATGAAGGTCACACGGTAATGAATTTTGAGCCATACACCACAAAAGTATGCAGTTCCTGCAAAATCACACATTGTTTGCATCACTAAGATGGCTGTGTGGTAACTGCCTGCACTACCAGGCATCCTGTGAGTACAGTTGCTTTTTGGTCATCTCTGTAAACAGAAAAGGGGAACATAAAACTTACTGCCTGGTCAAAAATCAATTTACAGCAGGAAAAATAAATACAGAAAGCCGCCAACACTGCCAACGCGTTCTGTTGTGAATACTCAGGATTGTGTTTACCTTAATGCAACATCAGTGAAATGTATAGTGAAACCAATCTGAAGGAATAAATATACCCACGCAAGCTTACAGGCTCCCTGCAGCTTTAACAGACAACCCAAAGTGGTGGAGCCTTCCCAGCAGAGGAAACCAATGCGAGTACCAAATGAATGAGGAGTAAGAACAGAAGACCACGTAACACACCATGCAACTGCTGGTTCAGTCCTCCTGACATAATCATCCATAACCACTGGAGATACTCAGCACTGTGCCCCTTTATGGCACCCCATTTGGGACCTACAGCATCAGGGAGACCAACGTGGCCCAAGAGTCCGACCAGACAAAACTCAGATCCACAGTTTGCTTATTCAGAGGCAGGGCTGGATGTGGCTCTGGGCAGCCTGGTCTAGCAGCTGGTGACTCTGCCCATGGCATGACGGGTTAAAACTAGATGATCTTTGAGGTCCTTTTCAACCCAGCCCATTCTATGATTCTATGACTGGTGGCTGTTGCAAATGCAACTGCAACCGCTGCTGTTTGGAGGCAAGCGCAGAAAAGCAGGCTTGCTCTGAAGTGGCGTAAATATTCCATCACAGATTTGCACTAAACACAAAAAGAAACCTGAAGCACCACTTAGATTTAGTGTCCTAAAGATACGTCCCATCTGAATTAAACAGTGATACCCCATTTGAAACGGAACCAGAACCCGGCTTTGTGAGAAAACGCCAGACCCCAGGTTACAAGAATAATGGAGACATTATCAGCTAACTATGCTAAAGCTTCTTTACTTTCCTGAAGCAGGATCAAAGGACTTGGCAAAAATGGGGCCTCAGCAGTCCAGCTATGAAAAAAACCTTCAGCTACCTCTCTGGGGCTCCTGTTCTTCAAGATGAAGGAGCATCTTCCTTTCTGCCCCTCAGGAAAACACAACGAAACGATTACCCAAAGAAACCCATGGAACCTCCCCCGCCCCATCTCACACAAGAGCAGGAACACTGGGAATGAAGCTGTTAGAGGGCCCGGGAGCACTGGCGTGATGCAGGGACACACAATACTGAAGTGTCTGGAGCTTACGCTCCCCTGCAGCTGTGTCAGCTGGGTGCAGGAGAACTGCTTACAAGAAAACTGTGTTAATTGGAGAATATAATCTGGAATGGTTATTTCCAAGAACTTAAATTAAAAGACATATTTCTGCCTAAGAAAATCACACCACAGAGCCGTTAAATAAATAAAACTTATCTAGTTCTTCCCTTTCCTTTAAAAGAAATGGGATCAAAATCTGTGAAAGCATACTGGAGTCTCAGCTAGCACACACACTCGCTCTGTCCCTCACACACACACAAGTCCCCCTTCCTTGTGATGCTCACATCACATCTTCCTGGCATGCAGCTTTTCAATCTTGACACATACACATTCTCCCTTCACCCACAACCACATGGGTTTACACAAAAGGTGCATTCAAGTGCAAAGTACTGATATTATATTAAGCCCCAGTGCTGCCAGCAACAGTAAGCAGACACCATGTCCATGATTCCCACGGATTCTGTGGGATGCCATGGGCTCAGTGCTGCTCCTGTGTACTGACCATTACAACAGGGGGCTGTCACTCACAGAGACCAGAAAGCTGGTGGCTGAGCATGGGCCAAAGAAAAGGAGAAGGGGGAAAAAAAACAATGAAGACATTAAGAAGGTGCTAAACAAGGTACAAAACCACCCTGAGGTAACTTGCAGCATATGAGCAATGAAATGGCAACAAACAGGACTGCTGTCCTCACAGTACTCCAGTGGGAGTACTAAGTTACATTAAAATGTTGGCCAAGTTCAGCAGCAGCAGATGCCATCGTTAAACAAGATCCAAACAAAATTCTTCTTCAAAACAGATAGTCATGCATTAAATAAATGTCAATTTTCTGAAACAGTATTTTTAATTCCTGGCCACAGAAACACATGGCAATTTTTGCCAGGTCAAAGTCAGCCTTAAGTCAAGTGGATGCAACAAGCTTCAAACAGTCAAAAGCTGCACAACAAACGCCTTTATCAATTAATGCCAGATTAGCAGAAACTTGTCTTGTTGCGAGGCTCCCGAAAATATCTTACAGAGGAAAAAGAAAAACCTATGCCACCTAAAGTTCACCTTTAGTTTCAGGTAAACACATCGTACATAAAATGAAACCTGTAGTACTCGTTTTCCTGTCGCCTGTTGGGATATTCTCACCTCCTTCTTGACATCCAAGTACTACTGAGAGTGGCAATCAGACATCAGGCTTGACTGTTGTAAAATCAACAATCACTATTTGCACAGCTCTAGAAGTTGCATTCTTACCGTTTACTTGCAAGTAAGCATTGCTATAGGCACTGGTGCTTTAAAGTATACATACATTTAGGCAAATAAACAGTGATGCTATGAATGGTCTCTTCGAGGACGCCAGTGAGATCCACTTTCTTTTTCTTAAATATATAAACAACTCATCAGTCTGGAAGTCAGTCTGTCAGTCTTCATACAGCTGAACTGCAGTCGTGACCTAGAATATGGCTTATATTGTGGGCGGGTCGGTTTGAGGGCTGCTTGGAAGAATCGGAAGCAGATGTGTTTGCAATGGAAAGCAAAGGCGACATTGCTGAACCATCTGGAGGAAGAGCTGTGGCTATTTCCGGAAACAAAGACGTCAAGTTGAAGTTGGACAAGTGCGACGTATTGGTCATGTGCATTGGTGGCATATCCGGAAGCAAAGGAAAACTTGGCTGAGCAAAACCAACGGGCCGGGGAGGTGACAAGATAGACCCAAATCGATTGTTCAAACCTCCACTACTCGGCTTCTCTGTGCTCGGATTAGGAAACATTTGGTTGGGGAAGTAAGGGATAGAGATGTCATTGGAAAGAGTGGGGTGCGCAGGAGAATAAGGTGGGTAGAAGGATGGCAGCGTATTTTGGGGATCAACGGGGATGAGGGCCGGTGTTCGAGTGGCACTAGGCTGAGTAACCGGGGGAATGAAGGACGCGTTGGCGTTGATGGGTGGATTCATGCCACCCTCTGGGATAAAAGGGAATCCAAAGTTCTGAGAGAGTGTATGTTGGTCAGAGGCTGCATTGTCGTTGGACACTTGAGGGCCATCAGACATGAAGCGGACAATGCTTCCTCTCTTTTCGATAGCAGACTGCTGGCGCCCAAGGATCATACTGCTGCTTGTAGACAGCGGCAGGTGGGGAAGACTAGGGTCAAAGACATTCCCGTGCCTTTGATTTCCAGATCGATTCCTTTCAGGCTGCCGTATTTTAGAGCCGTTGTTATCTTGTAGAGGATGCCTCGAGCGCTGAGTAACTGAAGAATTCGGCTGACGAACAGAAGGCTGCCCTTGGTCTCCATTTCCGTGAGAAACTGCGGGGTGAGGGTGCGTTGGCCTCACAACCCCATGCATGTTGCTGGAGACAGGTGTATTCATGTGGCTCTTTGTTCCGTGACTGTCTGTCATCCTCATGGGATTGGACTTCTGTACGGAAATGTTTGGGCTTGTATTTCGACCCTGAATATCTCCCGAGGAAGTTGAAGTTGAGAAGGGAATAGTTAAAGAGCTGTTCCTGGTGTTAATGGTACCGATAGACATGTCGCAGCTTTCCCTGTTCTGACCATCGCCATCTCTCCGGATGTGGACACTCTCCCGGGCCGGGGGACAGCTGTACTCAATCGTGGAGGATGCACCACACTGTGCGTTCCTTGGATGCTCCGGGATCGATCGCTGGCTTCCACTGACTTGATCTCCAAGGTTAGGGGCAAGTAAACTCTGCATGAAACTTTGGTGGCACGTATTTTCATTTTCCCTTGATGGAAGGGAATTTCCTGTTGGAATGCCTTGTACTGGCTGGTAAGGCAATCTCTTCTGTCTTTCTATGGACGGCCCGGCGTTCTGACCGATTCGAAAAGCTTGCGACTGCATGCCCCTGAGGGATGACACGGAATTGCCAATTTCACTGTTTCTTGAGGCCTGCACATCGAAATTGCCTGCAGGTTGTTGGTTGGGTCCCGCCGGCTTGAACGTCTGGCAGTCAGAAAGCCGCTGCACATCTGAGCCAACCATATAATCAATGGATATACGGCCCTGCATATTGCGAATGACCAAGCCTTTATTTCTAGAAGCATCAATATAGCTTCTCATTTCAAGCTGGTCGGAAACTCTAGGGCCTTGAAGAGAGATTCCTATTCTCTGCTCTGAATTAGAGGGCGTCTTCCCAATGAGTGCCTCAGCGGAGTAGCTGGAAACTCTGTTTCTCTCCTGCCTGTGTGGGGTGCAGGTCATGTCAGACGGCCTGGTAACAATACTTGCCTGGGATACCATTTGTGGCTCTAAACCCCGGGAGGTCATCAGCCTCTGCATGGGATTGTGCCCTGATACGTGTTCGGAAGCGGAACCCTGCTGCCTGCTGCTAACATCTTGCTGCTGTTGATGCATAATATCCTGATTAATATGGCTCTGAGGGTGGTTATGATGGTTTCTGCTTGTTGCAGGATTCTCGCAGTTCTTCTCAGGCTGGGAAGCTCCAAAGTGCTGCTGCATCTGCTGCTGCATTTGCTGGTGGTGAGGATGAGGCTGACCACCTTTCTGCCGTGTCTGATCACTTCCGTGGTGTTTCTGCTGTAAAGAAAGTTGTGGGGCTTGGGTTCCCTGGATGAGATTTCGTTTCTTTTGCATTTGCACTTCCTGCTGTATTGTGCGCTGCTGGTGGACGCCGTGGGGCTGAGAGTGGACTGAGTTTTCCCCATGGGTGACATGGTGCTGCAGCTGATACAAGTGGTGCCTTTCTCTTAATTGTCCAGCCTGCTGCTGCTTTAGGTAGGGATGGTTATTGTGTAGGTGAGATATGCCTTGAGCAGGAACGTGTTGAATTGGCTGCAAATGCTGCCCCGCTGGGCCTTGCTGCTCTGAAATGGATGGCTGAGAGTTGCACTGAACTTCAGTTTGTCTCAAAGCTGGTGTTACAAAGTTGCTGTTTGAGGTGAATAGCCTATTGAGGCCATCTGCGTGCCCCTGACTGCTCAAGGATGCCACCGAATTCGATGAATTAGAAGGCATCTGACTGACCAGCATCTGTGTTTGATCAGCAATACTCTCCGGCGTTCGATTCATCAGTGCCATGCCTTCCAGCCTCAGAGGTGCTGTCTGACACTGCTTTTGTCTCTTTGCTGTAGAAAGCAGAAGGTCATCCTGAACAGCCCGCTTGGCAGAGTCTTTGCGACCTTCGTGATTTTGCTGCTTTAAGTGTGATTCCTGCAGCTGAGGAGCTTGCATGGAGTTCGCCCTAATTGCATTCAGTTGTTCCTGAGCGTACTCACTCATCATAGCTGGTCTTGGAGATGGGTTGACATATGAACTGGATGGAAGAGAGAGACCCACAGCTGCAGGAATGCTTGCAGGCTCTGAAGGCTGGGATAAACTTGAGCAACTCACGAGGGGATGGACAATACGACTCTGGTGTATCAGGTTATTCACGCTTAAACTGGTTATGCTCGGTGATTGGGAAGCTGAAATCTGCAAAGAAGAGCTGGAGGTTTCCACACCTCCTACAGAACAGCTTGGTTTTTCAACTTGTCTGTCAACATTTGTTTGTACTGTATCCTGAGCACTGAATTTGTTTGACGCCGTTTCTAATGGCCCTGCGTTGCTTTCTTTCACTGGTAGAGCTTTAAAAGTCTGTTGCTCTCTCTCCAGAGTTGCGACCTCAGTTGACTTCGATATGGCATCCCTCATGTTAACTTGCATTCCTCCTCCACTTTTCTCAAGGCTTTCCTGGTCAAAAATAGCTCTTGCTGCAAGAGCAACTATATCAGGTTGTTCTGAAAACGTGCAGTTGTTGCACGTACTGGTTGACGTGTTGCTAGTAACATCTTCTCTGGTGGTATCTGGCAACATCGATGCCACAGAGAAGCCTCGACTGCTACCAGAGCTGGTTGACATCGGGGAGTCTGCCTGCCTGCTGGCGATGAGGGCAGCACTAACTGCCTCCTGATCAGAAACGCAGGTGTGGTGCTGGGAGAGTGCATCACCTTCCGTGTTCATTAACAGCAGTTCCTGCTTCTCAGGCAAATCAACACTTGATTCCACCGATTTAGAGTTTTCCATGGGAAAATTAGAATGCTCCCCTTGAACAGCAAAAGAAGAGCTTTTTTCCACAACCGTTCTTTCTTTTGTGAGATCAGACAGCATTTTGGTCAGGCCTTGCCCTTCCAACAAGTCCACATCTTGCACCACAACTGAAGAACTCCGCGGGACGTTGCAGGATTCTGAAGTTGTTCCTGCAGTGGAAGTCTCACCTGCTGCGCTGCTCTCCACTGCTGACGCCCCAGCAACCTGAGAACTTTTCCCATGTGCTTCAGTTTGAGAGGACGCTAAGATGCCAGGGGTGGAAGACTCCGATGAGGCTGAGCTGGTCGGCGGGTTGCTCTGAGCCTGACGCACCGGCAGGAGAGGAGCAGCATCCCTGGCAGTCGGTGGAACCAGTGCCAACCGTTCGGACACTGGAAGCTGCAATGGCGAGGGGGCCGGCAGCTCTGCCGAAGCTGTCTCTGGTACAGGGCAGGATCCCGCTGCTTGTTCTGAGCACTCGGCTTCTTTGGAAGGAGAAATGCTTGCACCGCTTGCCTGCAACGTGGCTAAAGCTTGTGACACTGCTGGCATGTTCTCAGGCAACCCCTCACCCTTTGAATGCTTTGCCACAGCTTCTACAGCACTGTCGGCCTTACCTGCATCTTTACAAGGAATTGCCGGACAGGAAACTTTAATGTTGGCAGCCGGGTGCTTTTTTGTAGTCTGCTTTTTGTTTGTCCTTTTTGATTTCGTATTAGACAAACCAGCAGCAGCTTTTTGGGGGGAAACGTTTGCTGAATTAGATGCACTAGTTGATACTGAACCCTCCAGAGGCACTGAGGGGGGCACTGAAGCTGGCAACGACACACAGTTAACCGTGGCGATCTGGTTATGGACAGTCGTGGGATTGGTAGGGTGGCTGAGAGACAAGTGTAGGCAGCTTTGACCAGCCATTTGTGATATGCTCTGATTGAGGTTAGCTAAAGCACCAAATGTATTGAGAGCAACATTGGTGTTTGGATCTTCGCTGGTGGTAGGTTGAATAATTTGCATAGGGGCTTGATTTGAAGCTCCAGATGAAGACATCACAGGCTGCAATGCAAAAAGCTGCCCGTTTAACGAGATCGTTTGGGGATGCTGTTGATTTGACATCGTAACTGAAAATGTTTGCGCAGAGCTAGAAGATGGCAAAGATGATGGCCTTGGTAATATATGGACGAGGTGTTTCCCTCCAAAAGTCTGTGGAAGATGGGCATTCTGTACAGAGTTGCTGGAGTTTGCAACTGCCAGAGGCCCATTCACAGGAACTCTGACAGAAGCAGAAGGCTGGGCAGAGAGGAGAGGAAGAGGATTCTGACTAGCAGCTTGAATAATTACAATTTGTTGACTGACATTTTGGCTAGGAACTTCTGCTCTCACAATTGGAGGACACGGAGCAGTGTTTGGAGGCTGGAGAATGATGACATTCTGGTTCGCTGGTGCTCCCGTCACAGCTGATGCAACTGGCTGAGCCATCTGAATTACCTGCATAGTTGAATTTAATGGAAGGATACTTCCCGCAGCCTGAGTTTTAACCTGTGGTTGGCTGATTAATGGCTGCATAGGTAAGGATGGGCACGAGGGCAAGGTAACCACAATCTGTTCAGCTGCCTGCCCATCTATAGGCAGAGAAGTATTCAAACTAATGCTTGTAGTCAAAGGCCTGCTGTGAGCAGGAGATACAGTACTAGCCCCATTAACTGGCTCACTTAGCAGTGCAGTCATTATACTGGATGGTGTTTGGCTTAGTGGCTGGACAGTGTTTCCTGCTAGCTGCAAAGTTGTCCACGTGGTCTGTGTGTTTCCAGCTGAAGGCATCCGTGTAAGGCTACTCATATTTTTCAAGTCTGAAGAGACAACACCTGGAGAGCCTGAAAAAGACCAGCAGTTCTCTAGGGGACTGGCAGGCAGAGTGCTCATTACTGTTACAGCCTTTATTCCTTCTGCTGCAGAAGTCACGGGCACGTCAGCACTACTTATTAAGTCTGTACTTTTGAGAACATTTACAGAGGAAAAACTGTCTGCAGCAGACAGTCTCACAGATGGCACAGCAGCTGTGCCTGTAGTTGAAATTACAGAGCTTTCCTGAAATTCGTTCCTAGAATCAGGTGCTTTTGAGCTGCTTGCATTCACGTGCTGAACTTTCTCGGCTTCCGCGGAGGCACTGGAAGGAAGGCTGATTCCCTGCTGGAGTGTTTTCTTTGTTGACTTTGGGCCACCTTCATCATTTTTACTTTTGGGGAGACTCTGACCGTTCTCCAGTGCGTTATCTGAAGAATGCTGCAGGCCCTGTTCCGTTTTGGACTGAGAAGCATTCTGTGAGCTGGCAGTAGCAGCAAGCACACCTTGCTCATTCTCTGGGATGGAAAGTTCAAGAGCATTCCCTGCTGGAACCACCTGAGTGGGTGCCAGTGGAGAAACTGTACTCTGAGACCGTGGTTTGTTTTCTGCAGGGTAAATACCAGAAATTGTCACAGGAGTCACTAGGTTGCAAGTTCTCTGAACTGGCACAACATTGGCTGTTTGCTTTTGTAAATTATGACCAACATTAAATGTTATTCCCTGGACAGATGCTCCCTGGTTATTTCCATTGGGTTGACTCCCATTTGAATAGACGATAATGTTCTTTTGAACTTGATCGCTAGGAATAACAACTGAGACCTTTGCATTTTTGAGATTCCCCTTCCAGTGGATTGTAGGATCATCATACAGGCAAATATCATTGGCTTTCAGTAACTCAATGTATCTCCCATTTTCCTTTTGAAGTTCATCAAGCTGTTTCCGCAGTTTTTTTATCTCTTCAGCTGCAAAACAGTGAGAGCAATTCAATTAGATAAGCATCAGTGCAAGCACTATGTAATGCTACCAAGTGGTTTGGAGAATAAGTTCTATGTAATATTGAAATAGATTATTAATAATGTATGCTTTCTTCAATAATATAACAGAACACAAATGAAGACTATCCAGATAAAACTTTCTACTGAGCAGGAAGGCAATGAATCCCACAGACTACTCCACTGCCAATATTCAGATGTGTCTAATTAATTAATCAGTTAAAAACATATAAAATAAATCATGCAAACCTAAACACTAATCAGTTTGTTTAACTAATGAACGAAAAGCAAACATCTGAATTGATATTGATGGAATGGATAATCTCGTGGCTTTCCCGTTTCATTGCATATAAAAATGACATGCAAAGCTAAATAGAATGCGTCTGTGTAAAGCCTCAAAACACAGCAGTGGAATTGGATAGAGCTCACCTAACGAGGAAAATCACCTAGGATTTTCAAAACCAATCACATCAACAACAGGGTGGTGCCCTGCTAGACCTGCTGTTCAGAAACAGAGGTCTGGTGGGAAATGCGGAGGTCAGGGGCTGTCTTGGACAGAGTGACCGTGAAATGATTAAGAGTTCTTGATTCTTGGTGGAGTCACAAGAAGGGACAGCAAAACAGCTACCTTGGACTTCCAGAGGGCAGACTTTGAAAAGGTCAGGAGATTAGTAGGGAGGGTCCCTTGGGATTCAGTCTTGGAGGATAAAGGGGTTCAGGAAGGCTGGTCGCTCCTCAAGAAAGATGCAGGAGCAGGCTGTACCCCTGTGCCACAAGATGAGCTGGTGGGGAAGAAGACTGTTGTGGATGAACAGGGAGCTTTCCCTGGGACTCCAGGAGAAAAAGAGAATCCACCTCTTGTGGAAGAAGGGACAGGTAACTCAGAGAGACTACAGAGAAGTTATTAGGATATTCAGGGAGAAAATTAGAATGGCAGAAGCCCAGCTTGAACTCAACTTGGCCGCTGAGCTAAAAGGGGACAAGAAACTCTTTCACAAATATATCAACAGTAAGAGGAGGACCAAGGAGAATTTCCATTCTTTACTGGATGTGGCTTGGAACGTGACCACTGGGGATGAGGAAAAGGCTGAGGTTGTCAATGATTTCTTTACGTCTATCTTAAAAAGTCAGACCAGTTATCCTCAGGGTACTCTACCCCCTGACCTGAAAGTCTTAAATGGGGAGTAGAATAAACTCCCCACAATTCAGGAGGAAACAGTCAGAGACCTACTATTCCACCTGGACTGCCACATCTCCGTGGGGCCAGATGGGATCCATCCAGGAATGCTGAGGGAACTGGTGGAGGTGATAGCCAAGCCGCTTTCCATAACCTATCAGTGTTCTTGGTCAACTGGAGAGGTGCCAGAAGACTGGAGACTTGCCAACGTGACTCTCATCTACAAGAAAGGTCATAAGAAGGATCTGGGGAACTACAGGCCTGTCAGCCTGACCTGGTGGCAGGGAAGGTTACGGAGCAGACTGTCTTGAGGGAGATTACATGGCTGGCCTAGCCAGCATGGGTTCACAAAAGGCAGGTCCTGCCTGACCAACCCGATCTCCTTTTATGATCTAGTGACCTGCCTGGTAGATAAGGGAAAGTCTGTTGATGTGGTCTACCTTAACTTCAGCAAAGCCTTCAACTCGGACTCCAACAGTATTCTCCTGGAGAAGCTGGCAGCCCATGGCTTGGACAGGTACACTCTCTGGCTGCATAAGGAGCTGCTATTTAATAGCATTCCATTCTTTGTGGAGAAATAAAAATCACAAACTATAACATTAGCTCTGAGATGATTTCTGTCATATCCCCACCACTGCATTTTGTATGCCTCTGTTAAAGAAGAATTTATATGAGGCATTATATTTTTACAAGGTAGGTTGTTATTACTTTCAAAGTATTTGAAAGGAATAAAAAAACAACTTGTGAATGAAGAAACATTCATCTTTCCAATGAAGAAAATCTAACCTCAAATTTTATCAGATTTTTTTCTGCACATTACAGTAGAAAAAATTATGATGGAATCTACTAGATCTTGCATCACCCATGAGATCTTTAATTATATTACATCACAAGGTGATCATGTTTCATAGCTAGAACATGCACTTGGGCATTTTCTTTGTTTTTTGTTTGAGGATATTCTAAGCAGAAAGGGTTGTTTTTTTTTTTTTCTTTTCTTTTTTTTTTTTTTGTATGCATATGTCTTGGGATTCCTCAAGTCTGTGGATGCATGGAGTTCCTGACTTTCTTGTTAGTCAGCACTAACAGACACACAGTGGAAATGAGTGACAGAAATTCTAGAACTTCCAGTGGAATCTGTACTTACCCTGTTCACTGTTCCCTCCATTTAACAGAAGCTCATCGTTCTGCCTTTTCATTTCTGTTATGTACTTAAAGGCCTGATCCAGGATCATGTTCTTGCTCTTTAAAGGAAAAACAAACATAAAATTAGAAAGAAATCTCATCGTTATTGAATCTATCATCCAAGAGTCTTCACTTGAAAAACGTGCTAAACAGAATGCTTTTCTGAACATTTTTTCATTGTTTTGTCTTTTCACCTTGCACAAGGACACTCTTTCCTTACTGTTAATATCTGACTTCCAAATTGCTGTCATCCTTATGCCAAAGATTACAGAAATAAACACGCGTGCATGTTTAATGAGAACTTTGGAAAGTTGTGAATGGACAAGCAGACATCAACAAACTAGATGGCTGTGGACAAATCAATCTCCTCAGAAACACTGCACACATGAATGGAGGAGAAAGGCAGTGAGCCACATGTCCAGCTCATACTGTTCGTTCCTTCAGCAGTCATATACAACACCTTCAGATACAAAGCTCAAACATCTGTGCAAATATTTTAGTAGGGCTTTGTATTTCTAAAAAGGAATTCTGTTACAAATACTTCTTAAAATCCCACTAATAACTAGTACAATTTCAAACACATTAGTTCAGACGCTTTTGTCTTTGTGAGACAAACAGCAAAATAAGTATTTGTACTTCCGTAGGCAAGGAAACACGAACATTTTACAGGATGCACACCTGAATGAACACTTACCTGTTTAAGTGCTGGAGAGCAGGGAATGAGTTCTCCAATTCTGTTTATCCCAGCATTAATCTTTTTCTTTCGATGTCTCTCCACTGAGCACAAAAAACCATGCACTATGTCATCTCATTGGGCAAGTCAACACAACAAGACAACTACTACCAATGTAAGGACACACAAATACATTATTTCCTAGTTACCAGAACCATGAATAATGTGGTGGAATAAAAAAATCTCTAAAGTAAACCTCGGTTACTGATTTAACGCACAGTGAAATTAGCAGCTGTAACATAAAAAGCAACAACTTTAAAAGGTGAGGATTTTCAGGATTCCTTTAGAGAAAGAAAAGCAGAGCTAACACATTTCAAAATTCAGGTTTTGATTATATTTTGTGGTTCTAACTACATGGGCTACGAGGTACTCATTTCTATGTTGAAAGCTTAAACTGCTGTTATGATTGGAACTAAAATAAGATTTTAACTAACAATATTCCCAGTGAATTACCTATTTTGAAGAAAGTCAGATATTGAAACATTTTCGTGTTCTGAATAAAGTTCTGTCATGGCTCTGTCAAGATTCCTATCAATATGTCATTCATTGTGACTTTAGTTTTGTGCAGCAGGGCTGCTTTTGGTACATATAGGATCACACTGTAACCCACAGATGAGCGTATTTTCTACAAGCAAAAGAGTATTTTACTTCTGTCACGCTCCATTACAAAGGATATACTGATTTAAACAGTTTTATTTCAGTAGTCTCTCATTGACATTTCTCAAACAAGTGAAGAAATGTTTGCATTTCAGGACAGGAAGGAAGTGTTCCCAGGGTTGGGCCTAGATACATTAAGTACTATTATAACACAGCAGGATAAAGTCTCTTCTCCAAGAAATTTATGAGGATAAAAACACACCAAAACCAACCAACCCCAAACCCCACAGCATTATCTTCGGTCTCCATTTAGATGAGAGCTAATGCATGGGAGCTAATCCAACTTCAGCAAAAGATCACACTCATTTACAGCAAACGAAGAACAGAGTTCTTAAAGAAATAAAAACTAAGCAAAGCAGTTATTCTGAAGTAAAGCTGCATTTCATATTGTTATTTATAGGTAAGGCAGAGGTTTGTGTTCAGCTTTTAAAGAAATTCTGCAGCCTGTCTATCTTCTAAAACAATGTAACGGCTCTGAAGAGCCTGTAACTTTTAAATAACTTTATCCAATTAAGTCACACAGGGCTTTAAAGACTCATCACTGATGCCAGTTTCATCAGTATTCTCAGTGGTCAGTCATATAAGAGCAGCTGTACAAACATTAAAACACATTATCCTTGGGATTTAATTTTTACTGTTACTAATACTCGCAGTTACCACAGTGGTTGTGAAGTTCTATTCCTTTGTTTCTATAGTATCTTCCACTCTACTCAGTCTGTCCAGGCATTAATGACTGAGTAAGCTACAGGGCTGGAGGGAGCTGATCCCCACGTCTTGCAGAGGTCAGCCCGCTAGAGGAAGACTTTCAAAGCTACCAGCAAGTAAAACAGGAACTGAGAATGCGTTTGGCCATCTTAAAATTAACTTAAGATTCTTTCCCAATACCTCTTAGTCTTTAGGAAATTGGCCAAATCCTGGGCACGTGGAAACCACTGCGTGGTTTTTTTCAAGTTGAGGTTGTAAAGACCACACGTTTGTGCTGTTTAATGAACAGAGAACTAGATGTGAGGGTTTAGTATTTTGTATCAGGGTGAAAACCTTCAGACCCTTCTGAAGCCTGACAGTTCTGCTGATCATTATTTTCAACATCAAATGATGTTGAAACTAGAATTCAACAGAGAGAAAAGGCTGCATACTGCACAAGGGATGTAAGTCACACAACAGACAGATGATACAGATTTGCTGGAGGATGGATGCCTAAGGGACTGATCTGCGCATAGGTATTCTAAGATCACAGATGTTTGGTAGGATGTGGGGTTTTTTTTATGGTATAAACTCTTATAGAGGGACCTTCTGCAGGCAAAAATTAGTTACTGAAGAATCTATGCTTATTTATAGAAGAAGCAACAAAAATAATGCTCCTACCTGCATTATGCGTCTCCCGATTTTTCTTTCTGTGAATGACAAAGGGAAAACAGTGACATGAAACAGAAGGAAAAAAAACTGCACACAAACAATTTTCTCTTATTTTATTATTTCAGTTACAGCTAAAAATACAAAACATTACACTCCACTCTGAACAAGAATACAGAAGCAGTAATACTCACAAGGATTGGTATTGAACCAACATTAAGTAGTTTGTAACAAAAAAAAATCATCAGTGTTCAGACTTGAATCAATTTCAGCATAACAAGATATACCGTAATAATCCATGTAGTCATTATTACATATTTATTCCACAGAGCTGGATTTTGATCATTTTGTTCAGCAAGAAATATTACTCTAACATTACACAATGTTAAATACGATAACCCCAACACTGATTTTGACCAACAGGAAAGCCAATGATTTGTCTGAACTATTGCTTTTACATTCACTGGATCAATGAAAAAGGAGAAAATACCACAATGCAAACTGATTCTTTCAGACCTGTTACCTTCAAACATCAACCTACTGAGATCAAACACGCTTAGTTAGAAAACACAATTATCTTTCCTCTGCAACTGTTCCGCTGCACTGCCTCAAAAATCTGTCTAGGTGTAATTTAGAGGTGTGAGGGTTCTCTTTGTTTTCACACGTTCCTCTGGGACTCCTGGACCAACGGCAATCAGATGAGAATCAATGTGCAATGCCTCAAAGTGCTTTTGCTGCAAGTCAATAAATCCTAAATATGTACTTTATATAAATAAAATCAAGTGTCCTGTAGATGTGCAGTAAACCAAATATTTTCAAGAAATACAGTAAAGAGCACCTTTTTTCTCAAAAAAGATGTGATGAATCTTCTATTTATGGAAAATTTGCACCACCAGAACTGCAGCATGTATAAAAATCATTTAAAAACAACCTCAGTTAACTGCAAACTACAGTTTTCCGGCTTATCTCAAAGATAATCACCTGTGATTCTTATTGTAAACCATATCCTCCATGGCCAGGTAGCCTAAGTGGGATGTTGTAACTAAGGACTGAAGTAAAAATCAAGTGTTAGATCAATAAATTACTATACAGAAACAAAAACTTGTAGAGGTTGTGATGAACCCTAAGCCACTTAATTATAAACGTTGGTTGCAGCACTGCTATTCAATCTCAGGGCGTACTTTGAATTTCAGTAGAGACTGGTGAAGATCTAGATTTCTCTGTAATTTGTGAAAGGCATCTAAACCATTCCATCAAAACGAGTGCACTTTTCCCCCACTGTTTGCAAGGAGTTGCTGCAGTAAACACAGGCTGCACTCTAACCTAAGCAGTGGTGCAGTCACATGCATCTGAGTAGTCTGCGTGATTAAGAATCTCTTCTGCCTTGGTGGTCAAGGTAGGTATTTCCTCAACAAATAATTTAACAGGGTAGAGGAAGAAAGAAAGGGAGGTTTACAGCCACAGCTCCCAGACTTTTGCATCAATCCTGGTCAACCCCAAGAACTTCTTAATAATGTCATTACTAAACTTGTCACTAGAAATTTTCTCATTGCAGTACGACCACAGACTGCAGAACGGCAAACGTCATTTTTCACAGAAACTCACCGATGTTGCTTCTTGGTAGGTGTCTCATTCTCTGTCATCTCTGGCATGGTTTCAGAGAAGAGAACCTGAAGAAAGTTACAGAAAGAATTAACAACTGCACTCTTCTGGATTCTTTGCACATGACGTTCATCACATCACTTTGCCTTTGATCATAAGGACAGGGCCTAACTGTTACCGGCCAAAACACCAGTCTGAAGGAAAACTCCTTGAGATGAATGTGGCATTAAGAAGCAGGTATTCTTTTTTGTGGCACTGGGTGCACAAGGTAACCTCACCTAGCAGGCACACTCAGCACAAGAAGTCTTCAGCTTACATGCACTATAAGCACTACAGATTCACCTCTATAAACCATTTGGTACAAACTGATGAGATTAAGGCCACTCGGCATCTTTTGTTTAACTATACATTTCACTGTCAAATCTAGTGGCAATGTTTAATCATTATTCTTCCTTAATGCCCTATGCACGTGTTGCCTCAGCACCTTGTGGCTTACCATGATTTCTTCAGTAAATTTTGCAAAATACTGCGAAAGACATGGCAAGGCACATTACACTGCAAGATATATAAAAACACGTTTTAACATTTTGGCACAATCATTACATTACTGCAATGCGCGCAGAAGTCCATTGCCTTTCCGCAGCACTTTCCTGTGAGCATTAAAAATGAAGTACACCTGCATGGATGCCTGTGAACCTCTGCTGACTGTGAAGGACTGGTTTCCATTTTCTCAGTTAAAAAAAAATCAAAACAACAACAAAACAAAACAATTACAAACTCAACTATTTTAAGAAAGTAAAAAGGAAAAATAGAACATTATTTATTTATTTTAATGGGAGGAGGTGCAGCCAAACTCTTCTCCAGTCAACAGGTTTCTTCCAAGGGCTGCTGTTCCCTGCCAGATGCCACCACACTGAGTACCAGCCTCCCCAGCTGTCACATGTAAACAGTGACGTTTGCATTTCACATACGCTTGAGTTCTGCTGGGATTCACAGCCCGCTTCCTACAGAAGGAACAGGGTGCAAAAATGCAATTAATATTATTTTCACTTTGCTTTACTGTGGGATTACTTCAAGACAGAAGTTTATTGAGGCTCATACAATTCAAACAATGTTTCAAAACAGTTCTGTTGCGGAGGTAAGAATAAATAAGACCACAGTCATTAGCTAATTGAGCAGTTTATTTCAAGCTCCAATTTTCCCCTCAAAAAGAAGCAGTTAAGTATATTAAATAGCTCTTATATACAACACTTGAGCATTTACTTCAAAGTTGTAACTTAAGAAGGATGGTGAACTGAAGATTTCTTTTCCTATTGTTATTCTGTAAGGACAAAAACCTTTGCATTTTATTTGATAAACCTAAAAACAGAGCAGGCTATGGCAGGGAGGTGGTGTCTGAAAGAGCTCCTGAAAATGCAGGCTCTGAAAATTTAACAAAGCTGCCCAGGTAGAAACCTCTGTGGACTGCTGAATAATGTTTATCCTATCTCTTTTATTCCTAGCAGCCGTTGCCCCACCAGTGCTTTGACAGTGGTTTCTTTCTCTTTCCTCATTCTATATCAAGTGATAATTCCAAGAGAGATTCATTTTCCGACTTGCTGCAGCAGAAGTATTCGCTTTATAAGCTCAGGGGCAAATACATTTTAAGTTCACTCATGCAATACGCTCACTCGACTCAGCTGAATATCTTCTGCAGAAATAATGTTGCAAATTCCTAATTCTTTAGGGTGCAATTGGCCATTTACGGTTATTTATTCTCAAGCTTTACGCAGCTTATAGCTCTCTCAACGTCAGATTGAAATACTGTTTTTAGTTTAAATGCAGTGCCATCCCCAGAGATTAAATTCTTTGTCTTCTGGAGATTAAAGTACAATGCAATTTAATCAGTGCTATGCTCTTAGAGTTCTTACTAGCTCGGGATTTATGGATGAGATCAATTTCAAGGTAACTTGTACACAAATGCTATCTTCTGCAAGACAGAGTCCTCTTGATTCAACTTACTGTTGGAACTCTCTTTTCCAGCGTTCCACGTATGTTTTACAACAAGGCTAGTTTCAACCACAGACTTAATTCAAGCTTTTAATCACAAGCAAGGCGCCCTTGAGATATAAATCATCACTGCCTTGGCTTTATCCCCCCCCCCCCCCCCCCGAGACACTTCTACTGTCATTTTGCAATTAGCTAACAAAACGATTGCAGGAAATGAAACTTGAAACTTTATCTTCGTAATTGTTACCAACGCACCAACTACTTTTGCTTATAGAAGTAACCTGTTTAGACTACATAGGAAAATAGTGGGAGAAATGGTCCTACTCAAGAGAGTGAAAATCCCTTTGGTATTTTTTAGTTTGATTTCTGAGGAATTCAATATTTTCTTGTTACTAAACTGTGTCTGTTCTTCCACTCACTCATGACAACTGGGCCCAGTGATGAACCTAAACAAAATCCCTCAAAGACATGACACGACATTCCTGGATGTTTACAAAAATTGAGCATGTGTAGAGAAGGATGGGTGAGGTCAGCACTGACAGTGAAGGTGAGTGAATGGATGTTTCTCTTTGATCAGCACGTACAGTCTGACCAGTTCAGGTCAGACAGATCACCACATGTACTCTTATTTTTTTAAATCTAGGACAGTGTATGAGGGATTAAAGGGTGGACAAGAGTTATCTTGACTTTTCACAGAATACACATTCCCAATCCAAACCAGCCTATGGCTTCCTAGACTGCTCTCTGAGCTTCTGCAAGAGTCAATGTCAGCGAACCAATGCCAATAAACCGCGGAGTGCTATGCGATCCACTTAATTTTTTAAGGTGTCTGAGAACAACAACATGTGGGGATAAAAGCTTCACTGCTTTTACAATTTCTTACTCACTTCTTTTGTTCGTAGTAACTAACCACAAAGACTACTTTTCCTCCTGCTGACTTAGAGCAATTAAGATTCACTAAGGCTATTATATAAGATCAAGCAAGAGAACTGGAAAGCAAGCTTTCTCCCTCTCTCTTTTCTATTTTTTATAACTGTATTACAGGAAGAACCAGGCTTACCATGCAAGTGATGTGCCATCAAATTCATTTTTGTTTACAATTTTCAGAATAATAAAGTCATAGTTGCTCGTGACTGTTCACTACCACATGGGTTCAAGAGAGTACTGTTGTAGGGTCATTCTTCAAAAGAACCCTGACCAGATTTGCTTAAGAAAATTCTGAAGAAATTCTTAGTTTCTTTTTCATTATTCTTGCTCTTGCACTGCTGTCTCTTCAGTTCTCCGAGGTTAGTGCCTCATTCATTTAGACCTTAGAGTAGGCACAGGGACAGGAATGTCACTTGAATAAAACCCCTTACCCACTGCTGATGTCCTGAAAGCTGCTTCAGGAGAGGTGTCTCTGGCCCTCACCTAGCTGTTAGCTGCTGCCACCCCCATACTGTGTGGATGATCACAGAACTACAGACAGACCAAAGTGACACCCAATGCCAGCAAAGAAGATGCCTACACAAACCGTCTCCTGTGATCTAGGGGAACTGTTATATGGAAGCTAGCATTTGAGAGTAAAGAGCAACAATTACACAATTGGTACATAAGCTAAAAATCACAAAGACCGGAGATGTCAATCTAAAGAGGATCTTTGGCCATTTTAGATCAAAGTAAGGGGATCAGAACTCTTATTTGGGAAATCAGAAATAAATTAAAAGGAAAAAAAAAAGATGACCATGGAAATTCTCAAGATACCGTGCTCCGTAGATACTTCGTTAAGCTTCACAAGTCACTGTGCACCAATTTCATAAAGGAAGCAAGAAAGAGGGAGGCATTTCTTTAAGTTACAAGACAGTGCTCATTTCCATGGTTTTCAGCACTCAGTGATCCACTGTGCACTCCGGAACAGAAGATAAGTTTCAAACTGAAGACACATCTAACTATGTCACACTCAATAAAGCTAACCAAGAGTCTGCTTCGGTGAGTAAGGCTAAGTGGGTGCCAAGTGGCTTGCAGACAACCTTCTTCTGTGACAGCACATCTACCTGCAGTAGGTAACAAGCGTCCTGTACTGGCTGAGAGCGCATTTCTACTCCCATGCAACAGCACGTAGTGGTGAGCCAACCCTTCACCTAAAAGAACAAGTGATTTCTTCCTGAAAAAGCTGTAATGTAAGACTTCAAGGTCTCTGACTCCTGGAATCCAGATGATTATTTATAACTGAGGAAGCCTTGCATTGGAAAGCTCTGTCTGAAACACCAATGACTGATGGAATAAATTAGAAGTTACAGAGCCAGCAACAGCTAATCTAATTCTGCTTTATAACAAGACCTTGACTCCAAATGAAATCTCTATTCAAAGATCAGTGCTTTGTCACAGGGCTTGATAATCAATGTAAAATCAAAACAAAAAAAAAATATTCTAGCTACAGCATCCAGAACGCTATCACTCACTTCATTTTGGGTTTTAACCTAAGCTCTCATCTGTTGTGCAACTAAGAATGATTGTCACGTAGTCTGTTCATAAAACTGTGTGAGATCTTACGGAAGTATCAAGTTATCAAGAGTGTTCTCTTACAGCTATACTGGGCACGCAAGCACTCTAAAACTAACAAGTGGTGCGAAACACCCAGGAACAGAAATACACAGGAGAGTTTATATAAACTTTTTTTATATGTCTTTTCAGGTAAGTCATTCGCTACAAGATTACAATATGGAGTTCTTACATATTTTATAGGTTGAGGTTTGAGAAATACGACACAAACTGAGAATACACCATGTGATCTTAAGGCCTACACAGTTGGGCTTCCTGTCTCAACTACAAAGCTCCCTTACAACATGCAGAAGAAATCCACTGTGAGATCTGGTTACAAAGAGTGATCTTTCCATGTGAAGGTTCTTCCCGATGAACCTTAGTGGCAAAACAAGCAAGGTTCTACAAAACAGTACTTCATATAAACTAATCAAACGTACTCCCCCCTTCAGACACATCATTCCACAGATCTTGGCTTTAAAAGAACTAGTTACTGAGATGTTAACCTTCAGAAACTTAATGGTGCTTTCACTATTATCAACCGCAGTAAGCTTTAAAAACGAATGCCACCACCCTAAACCTGACAAAAATGAATAAAACCTCCACAGTTTCGCAACATCCTTTTCATCGCAGACTCCTTACAAAAGGCTTTAGTAGATGGAAGAGGGCTATTTTTCTCTTGTACTCTTCCAAGATTTTCTGTAGATAAAGTAGGCCTACTTTCTTCAGTTTCAGAAACAAGGGACTCACCACCTGGTGATCTGCATGTCTGACAGACAGCTTTGTATGTTAGTGGCTGGGACAAAACCGCAAACTATTTTGGTTTGATTTACCAGAGGTCAAAATTAAAGGTACCTGGGAGCAGATGCCCAGTACAGACACTTCCTTAACAATCACATCTTACAGAAGAAATTTAAAATCACAGTCTGTATACACTAGACATCAAAAAATGGAACAATATCCAAATCCATAGGAAACCTGAATTCAGTAATTCCAGAACTTTAGGAACTAGTTATTCAACCTGGGGGGACGACTGTACGTGAGCTATTCAGTGGTAAGCAGACATGAAAGCACTAATAAAAGCACACGGGGCACTGCAGAAGTTCAGCACTAGAAGTGGAACAAAAGCTGAAAACAGACCTCCAAGTTCTTACTTTGCAAAGGTTTGGAAGAACTCAGTAAAGGACAAGAACAACAAACAGACCAGTGTCACGATGGTGCAAGTCTCAAGTCATTAGAAAAGCCTTCTCTAAAAGTGCTTTACCTCCATCTGCTTTCTCTACAGAAATCACATTGCCACCTGGGACTGTCTTGGCAACAGCATCTTGAAAGGAAACCAAAAGAGGGAGATCCCCGATGTGTTCTTCAGCAAGGGATAGCTCAAACACATTAGCGCATCCACGCTTAAGAGAACAGGCTTACACTTCATTTTTTCTTTAATGTTATGTACGCTTCTGAGTCTGTGTTCTTATGAAGTCACTCAGAGTATTATGGAGAGATGTAGGCAACACAGAGATATGAAAGTCAACTCCGGTATATTGCAATGTAAAAAAAATTAGCTTTTCTTAATTATTTCCATCAGAAGCTGGATGTTGACAGAGTCAATGAGTTACACTGCAACATGCTACACTAGGTTTCCTTAGTTAATGAACTGTCCTTACAGCAATAATAGGAAAACCTGTAGGGAGGCCCTAACAACTCCAAAATTACACATCGTTGCCTCTCCCCACCTTCACTGACAGCACTTAAACTTCTCAAATGACCCTGGAAGTCTCTGAATTTAGAACAAGTAACATTTATGTAGAAGAATCAAGCATTTACACTGTATGCACACAATATTTAAACAGGATCTCTTAAGTATCAAACGTCCTCCAATACTGAAAAAAATCAAACATCAGACAGGATTTAAGACTAATCTAATTCTAACCTAAGACTTACGTTCAGTTTCTAGCTAACTTCACTGAAGAGTGAAAGCAGCACAGAACTCAGCTGCACCGAAGAATGAGAGCCCACAAAGAGCTGACTTTGGTATGACAGAGTACCAGCACGACTGAGGTGTGCTTTGAGGTGGAATTAATCTCCCATTTGGTCAAGTAAACCAACAAGTGCCGGTAACAGGGTGATGAAGGCAATTGTTAAAGGGAAGCAGGAACATTTTTAAGCCTGCTGCTTTCTTATCTGCATCACAATGGCATACATCTTGGCTGATGTAAAAGACTGCTATCAAGTGTCACAGCTGCTGAAGTACCCCATTCATCTCAGAAGGTTAATGCCACAACACTCCATACAGGAAACAAACTTTGGTTACACAAGATCTGTCCCTCCTGCCCATGCCACAGAATCGCTATTGTGCTCACTCAGAGCATGACAACAGTTTTACACTTGCAAAGTTGCAACGAAGTACACTTTAGCGTACATATAAAAGCTGGAATTTCATGTTAACCAGCAAGTTAGGCTACCATTAGATAGGTGTGGCAATGAACAGTGTTTCTTAACCAGGGAGTTACCATCCGTAAGTGCTTTATTGCAGTCTGCTCAATGGTTCAGACTGAGATGTTCTCACTCCACTTTCCAGAATCATGTTATAATCAATGTCCATCAGAATAGGAAAAGGTGTTCCTGAGGGACAGAACTTGAATACAAGAGTCAGAGTCACAAATATGAACAAGGAGAAGAATGCTAGCTCAGGAAACAAGTTACAAAGTGACTGCAAGGGAGCAGTCCTTAAAGCTGGAGGCGAGCAGAATGCATCTTCAGAAGCCTGAGAGCTGTAACTCGAGGAATTATGAAACTCTTAGAAACATTAATGTTGTCAGATGCTATGCCTACACACACTGTACCACCGTTTCCATAAGAACACCTGGTGTGTACACACAGCCATGGCACACATCTCCACAGCTATTCTGACATTCATGGGCAACGTTCAGTATTATGTTACTTATGGAATTGCAGAATGACTTGGGCTGGAAGGGACCCCAAGGATCCTTGAGTTTCAACCCCCCTGCTGCAGGCAGGGCCACCAACCTCCAGATCTGGTACTAGAGCAGGATGCCCAGGGCCCCATCCAACCTGTTTGTGAACATCTGCAGGGATGGAGCATCCACAGCCTCTCTGGGCAGCCCGGAGAACAGTCTCAGCAGAAAGGTTGTGCTGCAATACTTACTGTCCTTCAAAGCATAGCATAATACCCACAGCATAGTGGGTACTATTTACAAGGTAACCATTATTTGTATTTACAATTTAAGATGCAAATAGCCATGTTGAGGATCTCTTCACACCAAATGCAACTTTTACCTCCCCACAGGCACGTGTCATTTACGGTTATTTTTAAGTGCACCCCAGATCCAAACGGTTATTATAAAAACACGAACGCTAAGGTACAAATTAAACTACTGACTGGTTGTTGTCAAATACAGCACGTCCTTGCCCTCAATCCTCCATACGCATTTCCTTTTTTACTCCTACCCGCTACAGTACCCAACTTCAATCCACACCTCGTCTTTGGAACTACAAACTAAAGCTAACGTTCACCTAGTGCCGCGTCCACGATGCACGCAGCAGGGACATGCCATGTAGGTGACAGTCATTTCAGCCCACCCTTGCTCAGCTCCTAGGCATGCTGAGTGCTTGGAAAAACAGCAGCTGAAGAAGCAAAGCCACCACCTGGCACCCACAAGCTAACTCCCACCTCACGGCTATCACACTCCTCCAGGCTCCACCACTCTTTCTCCTTCCACTCTGTTTAGTTCCCATAAACTGACGAGCACTTCATCCCAAATTGTACTCGTGGGTCATTATTATGGCATTAATTGAAAGTCAGAATTAAGCTTCTAGCACCTCATAATAACAACAATCATTCATCCATAATTTATTCCTTCCTGTTTGTCTGACTACTGCACGCAATTCACATGTGACAAATAGCACTCTGCAGTTTGCTAAAGTGCCATATAACACAATCAACATAACTAAGACTGTCTCAATGAGCTGTATGTGGAGGGAAAAAAAGCTGAAGTCATGCTTCCAAAGCAAGCCTTTAAGCATTCAGAAGTCAGGTAATATAACGTGCAACATTAAGTTATCTTTGCTTAATGTTTTTAATAAATACGTGCTGGGCTGCAATTTAACAGAATGCTGAGATGTTACGTGAAAAATAAAAACAAAGCAAAAACAAAGGTGTGATTTTCTGACTGGTTACGGTTGGTGACCCAACACATCCTCACAGCCTTCTTTTTCTGCTCACTTTCTCCTCTTCCTTATCAACTGCTTTGTGAGAATGGCACTGCATGCTGTGGCTGCACTGGGCCGCGTGTGCGCAGGTGTGTGCTGTCCCGTGTGCTGACACAGGAAGCTGCCTTCTAGGTTCCCTACCCTGAATGCGACCCCAAATCCTGAGCTTCTGTGTTTGTGAGTGCTGATTTCCGTGGAATAAGGGCTTCAATCTCTGCTACTGGCCAACTTAACGGAAATTGGACGACGAGCTAACTTTACAGGGTGGAGAAGGAATAGATGGAGTGTGCCCACGAGCTTTCTTTCCTTAGGAAATCAAACGCAGCAGGAAAACGTTGGTTACCCAGGCAGAAGAAAAGCTGTAAAGAAGAAGGAGGACTTTTTGCACCGCGCTCTGAAGCCACCAAACTTCCAGCTGGAGCTCTCCCACAACAAAAACACACACACGGCGCTTACTTTGGCAGCGATATTACAGGTGAGGGGGACCACAAAGTGACAGCAGGCGCCCGCTTTTTGCCGTCTCCGAAGTTACAACTTCCTGAGCACCGTGTGACGGCTCCCGGCCCCGGACCTCCACGACTTCCCAGCAACGGCCCCCGTTTCCTCAGTGCCGCTACCCGTACGCTTCCGTCGCCCCGTGCGGCCGCGGCCCGCTCCGGTCTCTCCCCCCCTCCCCACCTCGCAGCGCGGCCGCCCCGTCAGACAAAGGGGCTGCGGTCGCCCGCTATGTCCCGCTGCTCCCTGGAGGCGGAAAGCGGCGGGACGCCGACGGGACACCCCCGGCCCGGCCGGACGCGGATCCCGAGTGGGCTCACCGCCCCTTTGTCGCCATGGCGACGGGCCCAAGCGCGGCGCGCCCGCGGCCAACCGCCGCCTCCCTCACGGGCAACGGTCGGCGAAGGGGGAGGGGCGACTACCGACGGTACCCTCAGCCCCCACCCGCTCCCCTCCGCCCGTCCCCGAGCGCCGCACCACCCCCTCCCCTCCCCTCCGCGGCCCGCACTCACGGGGGGACTGGGCGGGCTGGGCGGCGGCGCCCCCACGGCGGGGACCATCCTCCGGGCGGGCGCACAGTGCCAGCGCGCCGCCGCTACCTCCGCTCTGCTGCCCTCCCGCGCAGCCTACCCTGCTGTTAGCACGCGCGGCCAACGGCAGCCAATGGGGAGGCGCGGGATCAGCCCAGCGGGCCAATCAACGAGCGTGAGACGGGGAAGGCGTTCCTCGAGGCGAGTGGGCGGGGACGAGAAGACGCAAGGCCAATCGCCGCACTAATCACCGTCGGCGCAACCCAATCAGCGGCCGAAGAGGTTTAGAGTGGCGTGCGAACGTCAACAAGTTAAGGTGGCCGAAACAGGAACTGCCGCTGAGCGGCATTTCGGGCGACCAATAAGAGAGCGAGAAAAGAGCATGGGGGGGCGGGAGAAAAGCCTTAAAGGGAAAGCATCCTGCGGGACGCCCCGCCCCTGCGGGCAGCAGCCGGTACCGTGTGCTGCGCTCACCTCTCCAGGCAGCGCCCGTGGGGCAACTCGCAGCCCCGTACAGCTGACAGATAACCACCTAACCTTTGGTTCGATGTTGGTTTTTTTTTGTTTGTTCCTCTCCCTCCTTTCTCCGCCTTTAAGACACGTTTATCACTCACTACCAAATCCGAGGAATAAAGAACCTAAGCGCTGCTGTAGGATCACATCCTCCCAGGTACAGAGATGAGAAGACGGAGGTGCAGGGTAGGTACGACAGAAGCCAGGGTCTCTGCCGCAGCGGGCCAACAGCAGTGCCAGGTGCTGGGGCACCGCCTCCTCTGCAGCACCTGGGAAAGGTGGAAGGTGTCAGCTGACACCTCGTGTGTGTGTATTATGTACACACGTATCAATTCCGGGATTCCGTGACTTGCACGTGAAGCGCTCTAGCGCTCAATTAGTGAATCCTGGCATTATAATTAGCTTCTGGGAAGTACAGCACTAAAGTTACCAAGCTACACGCTGGCCTCAGCACCAAGTGCAGCTCCAGCTGCGCCTCGCAGGCCCTCCAGCAGGGGGCAGGGAAGGCAGCTGTAGCAGCGGCTCAACACAGCCGAGCCCACACAGCCAAATAGTTCGGGACAGTCGTTGTTCTCTCTGCTTTCCCCCGCTCCTCGAGGCACAGCGTTTCTGAGAAAAGGCTCATGACGTGAGGGAACACAGCCAAGCCACCCCCACTTCTCAGTCGTCAGACACACGTGGCATTCATCGTACAGCAGCCCAGCTCCCGTTTGGAATGCTCACTGCTAGCTGCGAAGCCTCCACGGAGTATCCCATCTCTGATTTCAGAAGGAAGCAGCTGGACTGCAAGAAATGCACGTGACAAGTCGTAAGTGACATAACTCAAATAGTGCACGTTTATTCTGAACGGTATTTCTAAAGAGTTTGAGAAAAAAAAAAACAAACAAAAACATGCTTCTGATGTACAACAAGGGCATGATATAGATTAATAACAGACCAACACATCGGTAAAGAATTTGCTCCCCCTGCAACTTAATTTGTTGTGACATCGAGAACGCAACTGTAAGCTGCAAACAGCATACCTTCAACTAAACTGAAACTCAAGAGACCGGGGGTGGTCTTAGCCAGATTAATCAGAAAGCAGTTGCAGATTCAAAAGAAACATCCAAGTCAGCAAACACTTTACAGAAACACAGACTTTATGCATAGCAGCTGACCCTGGATTACAAGGGGGGGGGGGGGGAAGGGGAGGGGAAGAATGTAACAATGGATGTTTGGGAGATCAAGTTTTTACTAGACATCACAGGGCACCATCAAGAATTAACAAATATCACGGAAGTTTGTTTCAATTGTAACAGTATGTCGTATTTAGTTGGCAAGTTTAACCATTAGCTGCATCATGTAAACTCAGCCAGTTTCTGTATACACAAAATAAATTCTCTCCATTCCCCCTCCCAAAAAAAGAGGGATATCTCTCCTGGATGAATCTTTCTTTTCCCCCCTGTACCATGGTGTCCTTTAGTAGGAGTCTCTTTATAGGTAACACATTTCATACTTCAATCCACGTATGACAAAACCAATCGCAGAGATTCAGGAATAATATGTATATACACAAGTAACTCTCTAAAGCTGCTAGTTGCATATACCCCCCCTTTTTTTTTTTTTTTTTTTTGCTAGATCATCATCCAGAACAGAAGTGCTGGCATTGCTTTTTTTTTTTTTTCCCCTCCGTTGAAACTCCCACCATGCTTCAAAAGAAGTCTGAACTTGTTCATAAGCAGTTACTTTCAAGCTATAAAGAGGTCCTGCTGCAGCAAAATGTAAAGTAACCGAGGGTCTCTGCAGCAAGCTCATACTTCAGAGTTTCAGTGACTCTGGATAACGGTACTAAGACACAGCATTCTCTTAGTACGGCCAACACACCAATATAACTGTTTGTTGTTCAGAACTACTGACCTGCACTCTCCCCCATCCATGTACAGGGAACACAGCTTCCTAAGAGACCGAGATTAAACCTTGTCTTCAACAACCGTTCTCCAGGATTAACAGCCCGGGAAAAGGAGTCGCACGCGTGTGGTGACTCTCGCTTCCACCTCTTACAACACATTTAATCAGAAGTTACAATGAGGCAGGTCTGCTGTGGAATAGGAGCTCTAAGAATTGTTTTCAGGGATACATTCATAGAATGATGGCAGCCCAAAGCAAAGAGAGACGGAAACAAAGGTTACTCCAAGTAAGTTCAGACATCAGACTTGTACTTTTAAACCTGAAGGAAAACTGTCTGCAAAACACACTGATTTGTGGAAGCCTACGACAACAGCAAATGCTAAGAGTTCATATCCCCACACCCATCTACCCAACCCAAACACTTACCACTTATTTCTAGAAGAATGAAGAGCACTTTGCTTGGCACCAGAGGCAGCTATGGTCTAAGTTACAGCTGTGCTGCATGAATATCCTCAAGTACAATACTATCTCTCTCCCACCACATACTTCTCTTGGTTTGGTCTACAGATGGCCAGGGAAACTATGTTGGCATACGACAAGCTAATTGTGCTTCAATACATTCCCCCCTCTAGACAAATACTAGAACTGCCAACGTAACGAGCGCAAGCATGTCCTAGCAGTACTAAAAAATAAGCTTTTGTCAAAACTAGGTTGCTTCTGGACAAAGAAACTGCTGCTTCCTAGCCAGAGTCTGCTACCAAGTGTTGCAAACACAGGTGCTCAGGCCATGCAGAGGGGCTTTTGTTGTTAGATTTCCCCACCACCAAGACTCATTTAGTGCAAACCTAGCAAACAGAGTAGCTATTTTCCAGCATAGGTCTGTCAAGATGCATTCCAATAACACTACACACCTCTGAGAAAGTAGTAGTAATTCTGGAGCAGCTTGTACAGCCACCCCTCCAGGTATCAAGGACCACATAGTGTGCAAGGAAGGGTACCATCCCTTGCCTCTTCACAACTCCCACCTTGAAATCCTCAGTTCCCAAGTCACGTTCCAATGACTGGACAGCACCTGCTAACAAGATGTACGCTGCAATGCGCACAATAGGTTTGTGAGGCTTTCAGAGCAGATGAATTCAAGATGCAGGTTCAAACTTCAAAAGAAAACAAACAGGAAAGGAATGCAGTTCAATAACTACTTGGGAGATGGGGCAGGTTGGTGTTGTCTCAGCTCAGTGCACTTTCCCAGATGCTTGGAGAAAAGTCCAAGCTTAAGCTGGTATCCGTATTGGCATACAAAGAACTGCTGGCAACAGTGCATAGAAAAGAGCACTGATTCACACAAAGAAAGCATTAAAGGATGCAAAGCAGAGCTTAGAGTTTGCTGTAGCTTTTCTGAGGTTACAGTACCAGGAAGAAGCCATTCAGCCTATTTTCCAAACCCATAAAATGATGTAGTATACACTGCTTTCTCCAGTGCTTCACAGACACCCTCTCAAGAGAGAACTGCATTATTATGGTTAAAGGGAAAAACGGAAAAGAATCTTCAAAGAGTAAAACACACTGTTTTTAACCACCTCCTCCTGAAGAAGCACATAAACACAGCAAGCCAAGCCAATCCCCAAAAAATCCAGGAGACTCCTGCAAAGCAATGATTGGGGTCTGATTCTTGTTTGCCTTCTCAGTCCTGCTGCCTGGTTTCTCCAACCCTTGACCCATCTCAGATTCATCTCTACAGATTTATCATCTGTAGCAAATTTCTCCAGAGACAGGTGTTTGCCTTATGTGATCAACATGGGTAAGATGGTAACAATCACTTTTCCCATTCCAACAGTACTAATAAAACTAACTCTCAATGATCCCTACAACATTTTACCCATTTTTAAAGCAAGAATCTTGCATTGGGATTTTTTTTATAGGTTTACTCTTGCCAGCATCAGCTCTAACTCTCACTCTGTCAGTCATCTGCTAAGAATTTGATTAATGGAGATAAGGGAAAAACAAAGACCACTCTAAACCCTCCTCTCAGTCAGTTAAGAAATGTAGCACCAGCTTGGGTGAGGATTATTAAAAAAAAAAACAAACATTCAAAAAGATCAGCCCAGGCAGAGTGAAAAGGTATGGTAAAGTAGCCCGTCCTTCTCAGCAAATGATGGAAGAAAAAGCCATACTAAAAAAAATATTGGGAAGAACCACATACTTTCTTGAGGTGGGGGAAATTGGGAAGAAGAGTGGGAAGTACTGAAATAACATTCAAAGGTTGGGGGAGTAAAGTACCCTGTAGGTTATAGAAAAAAAAAAAAAAAAACAAAAATACGATAATATAGAAGTCAAAGGACAAGATATTGCTTTTCCTTTCCTCCCCCTCAGATTTACATTCTGCTTACCAATAGAGACAATTCTCTGAAGGAAACTTGTCATCAAGATAACCTCAAGCCCTCCGCACCTCAAACTAAAGAGATTTGCACACCTCTTCCCACCTCAATCAGAACAACAACAACAAAAAAAAAACCTTAAAAAAAAAAAAACAAATGTGATCTGACAATCCTTGGAAGAAGCATTACATTTTGTTGGAGAGAGGTCAAGATTAAAAGAAAAAAGGATGATGATGAAGGTGTGTAATTAAAAAAAAAATAAAAATCAATAGGCCTCTCTTTTCTTATTTGGCGACAAGCAAGTGCAAGAAAGTGTTCATTGGGGTTTTGTTCAGTTGTCGGTTTTTTGCACATCTGCATTCTGGCCAAGACAAGGGGCTTTGAGGTTTTTCTGCAGCACATGAGCATCTGCGGGCTCTATCCTCTTGTAGTAGTTTTTCTTCGTCTCGATGATCTCAAAGCCAAACTTCCTGTAGAAGTCAATAGCTGACTCATTACTGATCTGGACATGCCTAGGGCAGAAAGGAGAAGAGAATGACAGGTATCAGAACTCTCCATGTTATCAAGTTGTGTATCTGTGCTGTGAACAAAGGATAAAGAATACAAGCAAGGTAAAGAAAGGATCTATTAATGTAGAGGAATGACTGTAGTTCCAAGACTTGCAGTTTTGGTCTTCTCACAGATTATTCTGAGCTAACACGGTTCCTGGGATAATCCGTGGCAAATGTAAGAAATGGCAAATACTTCCCTTCAGGAAAGCTATTCTAAGGAATACAAACAGCTGAAACTTAAAGCTCAGTAATTCCAAATTCACTTCAGAATCAAGAAACAGATATTTTATGGAAACATAAATCAAAGTTTCACCTTAGAGCCTATTTTTAAACTTCCTTCAGAAACACTTCCTAGATGACACAAAGCAGTATGTAGGGTTCATCACTCAGACAGCTTTAACACAAAACTGATGATGATGTGCTATAGAATATGATTTTAACCCTACTCCTTGCTAACCACCCTCCTCTTCACAGAAAGCTATGGCAGCACAAAGCAGCCCTACAGACTTACGAAAGCCCTTTGCCTTTCAACCCCCCAGAATCTTACAGATCTCGCTCTAGTGTACTCCCAAAACTTGAAGAGCTCCAAGTTCTTCGTTCTACAAGGCTAGGGCATTTATTTGCAAAAGTTACATTACAAAAAACAGTCTGGCTCAGCAAAAGACATTCATTAAACATTCCCAAAATCCAGTGGACACAAGCTCATGAAGCACTTTGTCAAACACCAGGCTGCACAACCACAGATGTAAAGCAACCCCAGAAGCAACAATACAGCTAAACAAACAAAAAAAATTAGTGTTAAGCCCAATAAACACCAAATACCTAAAAGAGAACTTCAAAGTAATGACAAGTTTAGGCAATGATGATATCTAACTAAGGACCAAAGCTGTATGTTCAGTTTTTAGTTACACAAGCAACAAACAGAGCGACAAAACCAACGGGCAATAAGAAAAAACACTGTTGTGCCCAACTGTGAGACCTATTTGCTGCCACCCCAGAATCTTATTCTGGTAAGCTGCAAGTATTTGTTTATATGTTTATATATATTATATATATATATGTTTATATATATATTATATATATATTATATATATATGTTTATTATTTATATATGATTTGTTTTATTGCTTTAAAAACAGCAATAAGTCCTAGCTGTGTGCACACAGCTATGTGCAAAAAATCAAAGAAGGAAGTTTGTGCCACTATTTCCCCAGAGAGGAGAGCAGGAGCACAAGCCAAAAGCAGCTTTAACCAAACTCCTCTTTAAAATACCCGCTCCTCTTATAGAGCAGGCACGAAGATAGAACTGTAGTGGATTTGGAAGAATTTTACACCTTCTAGGCAGCGTAGGTCTCAGCTTGAGGAGAAAGTTGTTCATTTTCCAGTGATGTCAGTGTCCAAAACACTCTTCACTGCATATCTTCAGAAGTCCTGGCAGGGGTTCAGGATGCGGCTCCACAGCAGCCTAAGTGCATCCAAGCCACAGATGCTGCAGGACTATCCTCACAGCACCCTGTGATTGTGCCAGTATAGCCATGCAGCTGCGGGCAAGGAAGGAGCTGTCTCTGAAGTGATTTTGGAGAAAACTGTCCTGTAGGGAACAATTAGAACAGCCCCTTCAAGGAGCCCTGTCCTCTGCCCCAGTGCTTGTTCACATGTTGGTATCAGGCCAAGTCCTTACATAGACGTGGTCCACTGATATTTTGGAAACAGACACAAACCAACCAACCCCAGAAGCAAAACACTAAGAAAAAGTTTTCCCCAACTGCGTCAGATAACTGACCTAGTTTACCATGCTGTAGCACAAACAGCTGAGCTGGCACGGAAGAACTGGAGTAAGCGGTTGGGCCTTGCTACCAAATGCAAATGTAGAATGCCTGTTAAGCACCTCTGGGCAGATGTTCTCACCTACACATTACTGCCATAAGAAACAACAGACAGCAAATGGCTTAAAACTATATGCAAGGCTTGCAATGTTATCCATTCAAGGGAAACACTGGTAAAAAAAAAATTCCACAATGTAACTGCTATAGATTACCACTTTAACTAAAACACTTGCAATATTAAGTAAGCTTTTCATTTTCTCCACATCACACAACAAACCCAGAATACAACACATCCTCCCTTCTGCAGTTTTTGCTAATATTTATGAGGAAAGCTGTCTCATAACCCAACTGAGAGACTATAAAACACTTCTGGATCTCCCTCTGATCTCACGTAGATCCCTCATTGTCTATAAGAGTATGTGTGCAACTCTTACTTACAGATAGATGTTGTCAAAAGTGCCATCTTTCTCACAGATGTTTAAGACGTGATTCAGCATTTTAGTTCCTGCCAAAAGGTAAAGAAATACTTAAAACCAGAAGTGCACAAGCAAGTCTGTACTTAGATCACCAACTGCTTACTTGAGCAGAGGTAGTTTAACTATAATTAGGATAAAATTACAGAGCATGTGCTGATGAAATTGGCACTGTTCCAAAATCAGAAAGTAGAATTTAATACAAAGATGTCACCTGTGAGCTTTGAAGTTCAGCCAGCAAATGTGAATTACAAAAAAATAATAACGTAAGAAACCTGTGATGCAAAAAATTTCATTGTGAAGAATATATCCCTAATATTGATTAAGAATAGATACTTAAAACAGTTATCTGTGAAACTTCTCATGGAAAGCTCTCCAATAGCCTAAGATTTTTCCCCTACTGCTGCATTCAGGGGGGGAGAGACTACTGCAACTAGAAAAGACAATAATATACAGAGTATGAGTACTTCGCTACCCTTCTGGGCACAGAACTCTGCTCACTATTTCATTGTTTCTCTGGAGAAAAACAATTGCTCAGAAGTATATTTAGAAATCATTGTTAATATCTAAATACTGGCTTCTAGATCTAAAACAGTTAAAGTATGGTCAAAGCAACATACAGATTAGTGAGAGTACCGGTATTTCATTTTTTTTTTTTAAAGGACAAAAGCCTACTGAAAATATTTTAGGTTATCTTTTAGTTCCAGATTTTCCAAAGCAAATACCACTGATTAACTTGGCCCACAGATTTACAACAGATAACTTGCTGCTGTACAGATAGTAAAGGGATACTACCCCTGAACAGCAATAATTAAAAGTGAAAGAAAGATACAATATAGAAGACTGAAGAGGTAACACAGTAAGGAGAATTGCATTTTTGGGCTCCACAATATAAAAAGTATGTAAGGACTTTGAAAGTAAAACTTGGAAGGAAAGAAGAAACCAAGATGCAGTGTCACTGCTCTCTGCAGGCCCCTGAGGAAGGGAAACAGAGTAAGGTGCCAGGCTGTACTCCTGGGAACTGATGGCAGGACAGGATAGACACAAAACTGCATGGGGGAGTGGTGTGTTTGGGCTGGACATTAGGAAACATTACCTTGAGGGCGTTCAAACACTGAAACAGGCTTCCTAGAGAGCTGGCCCATCAGCCATGCCTGTCAGTGTTCAAGAAACATTTGGACAATGCTCTCATCAACATGCTTTTAACTTCTGGTTAGCCTTGAAGAGAGCGTGCAGGTGGCTCCCTTCCAAGTGAACTATCCCACGTGAACTGCATACAGGACGCATTCCTTGGACAAACCATTCTGGAATATCTCTTGAGCTTCAATTTCATATCTACAGAAGCTTAATGTTTACATCACACAATTAAACAAACATGATTAAAAGAACTCAAATCCTCAACAATAAAGTTCAAAAAAAAAAAAAAAAGTGAAAGACAGAAAGCCAAGAATATGTTAAGTCATTCTTTTCCCAAAGCAAATACGGCTCTGAAAGCACACCTTGAGCTATCTTAGCTAAAGTAGCAAAAACTCTACAAAGCAATTTAAAAGGCTGCCCAGACAACCTTGTTTGTTCGATGACTCAAGACACAAAAGAAGAACTTCCTCACCTATTCCTAGCCGTCGGTATGGTGCCAGGCATCCAAGTGTCATGATGTACAGCCTCTTCTGGTTCTGGGAGTGATCCACCCTACAGCACACTGCTCCCACTGCGATATCATTGAAGTAGGCTGCCAGGGAGATAAACAAATAATTATCAGTCACAAATCTCAAACTGTACACGCAACTCCTTCTTTTAAACTCTGTATATTCCTTCCTGGCTGTTAATGCCCTGATCCAGATAAAATCATAGGTGATGGCTAACATCAAGGCAGGTTACCAGGAGTACTCTAACATTTTTAACTGTAATAAGCAAAACACTAAGCAATAATGACTTCAGGAGGTAAGCTGGCAGCACACATCTACCAAGTGTTCTGCTGCAACAGAAAACATATCCCTTTACAGTAAAATCCAAGTTATTTATAATATAAACCCATTAAGGCTGGGACAGCAGCTTTTTAAGATTCCAACAGTCGTCATTATGTTAAGCAACAAAATAGAGAATCTGCTACTCAAAAACTTTAAGGATGGCACAGCCTACAATTGCTGGCAAGAATATTTGTACCTAATTTGGCTAGTTCGCCAACCTCCAGTACGTCCTTGTAGAACTTGTCGTTGTAGCTGACAGGAAAAATGACTTGGTTTAGCCTCTTCAGCTGTTTAATGTTGTGGGGTGTCACATCTCCCAGCTCGATCCGGCTACTGGAACAAATCAAAATATGCTTAACATTGACACACTCCAAAATTTCTACAGACACCAAAAATTAGTTACTTCATATTTAGAGAACTGTTCCACCTAATCATCAGTTCAGGAAAGTTAATTTTATGAGTTGAATATGTCATCAGTAGCTGTTTGAACTGCAAGAAGACAATATAAATCAGTGCTACACAGTCATAAGTTTGATGCCACACTTTGAACTGATATACTTGTTAGATGTGCTGCCTTATGGAGTGATAGGTAGAGGTAGAGAATACTAGAAGCTTAAAAACAACTTAAACATGAAAAAAAAAAAAGACAGGATAAACCAAGAAAATTGAGACTTTATATTGATAGGTGGCAGAATTAAGAAATGAATAAAGTTTATACTCAGGCATGAGTAAAGTGCCACTATACATCTACCTCTAAAACACAATAATACTGTGTGCAGCAGAGAACTCGTGTTAAGCCTGTTAATATTCAAGTGTGCCTCTGCCAAGGTGATACATGAATTAGTCACAATCATCACTGAAGTCATTCTTTCTGTTGATGGAGAGCAGAACAACCACCTTGAAACACTAGTACTGTGACAAACTGTGCTCAGAAGAAATAACTCAAGCTTCTCCCTTTTCTAAGACTGATTTCCTGTCAGAGCACTATCTCAAGGACTGCAAGAATGAAAAGTAAAGAACAAGCCTATCAAAATCTTTCTTCAAATGGGCATCAGAAGACATAGGCAGGAATGAAGCCAATGCACACTGTTAGAAATACACACAGTTATAGTTTATCTGCAGATCTGATTTACCAAACACCTACAGGGCAATCAGACTGTTTACTACCCTATCACTGTTAGAGACACCTGCAAATCTATTGCAACCCCACATGCCAAGGACCATTACTGCCTGCTCTCTGATATGACAGAGTCATAGCCACCTCCTGAGTGCTCAGAAGGTGAACAATCTGTAAGCTGGGTCTATCTTTTAGAGAATCAACTGGCCTTAACTAATGAACTATTGATGATTGTTTAGTTCTCCACCAGATTAATATCAGTTAATTATCTTAACCACAAAGAATTGATGAATGGTATTTACACCGTGAACTTCGCTGACTCCAAAGCCTAATCTTGCATCATGTATTTGCCAAATGTATTAAAAAAAGCCCCTGTATCAAGCATCTCATGCCAATACCAGTGCTTGCAGATTGTTCCAAGCAGCACTTCGTCTTCTCCATGCCACATTGAAAAGCTGAATCTTTTTCCTTCTCAACACAAGGGCAACTATAGTCTGCCCCAAGTTCCACCCAACTGGATGGCAATCTTGAGATCTCTCACCACAGCTAGACAGTATTCTCCAACACTGATCTCAAGAATGACAGAAGAGACTGCATTCTCCATATTCTTACACTTAATCTATTCCAACCCATGCAGGCATGCTAAGATGAGCATCAATGAGACATACTGCTGAAATTTCTAGTTATAAGTACACGCTCTGCTGAAATAGTCCACAGCATCCCTTCTCCATGACTCCTACTACCACCAGCCCCTGATTTCACAGTCTTTTTCACCTCCAGATTATCTTGCTCCCAAAATTCCTTTCTTCACATACCACCACTTGTACAAGTTCCTTTGAGAATTATATTCCAACATAAACTACTGAGCTAGCAAAGGGAGGATCTGTTCACACCACAGGAGTACTGCACTGTAAACAAGCATGCTATCAAATGATAGTTATTAGATAGCAAGGTAACTGTAGTGCTCATTCTTATGACCCAGCATAAAGCAGCTGTTCAACCTAGCACCACTGGCCTTCTTCAGGCATGCACATAGCAACACGTCATTTCCTCATCCCAGCCAGCAGTGCTGCTACTTCCTTGCACAAAGGGGAAAAATAAGACCACAGTGCATGGAGTTCCCAGGTAAATCTGTATCTGAGTGCTGTGCTTGAGTAAAGCACCTCAGTAATACTACAAGAGAAGGCCTCTTTTTCTTCACTTGAGTGGAAACCAAAAGGAGAAGGCCTCACGTACAGTTAAGTCAGATTCGCTGCAGAGCAGGTCAATAAGGAAAGAGAAAAACCTCATATTCGGTCCCCTGCAAGCTTAGACCTTGTCCAAAAATATTTAATAGCATACTAACCTTGGTGATACCTTTTTATTTTTAATCAGTAGGTTCAAGCCTCAGTAGATCCATAACACTAGCCTCAACATTTATGATGGGCTTCCGGTGGACTTGTTAGAGCAATTCCTTATTTACACTTCAGCAAAAACCCCCAGGCTATTATCAGGTGCTACATACTTTCTAACATCTTAGCCTTTGACAAAGTGAAAAGTCAGGCAGTAGAAGACCGTGGATTGAATTCCAGTAAATTGGGATGACAATTGAGGAAACATGGCCAGAAGACTGGCCTTCATCAGGAAGGCTTCATATGGGAAAAACAGTGAAGCAGAATATGCAAGGCTGTTCATAGCTACCGAACCAAGACACAAGGCACCACTCTTCAGGCTATGGCTATAAGAGCAGAGAAAGTTTCAGTAGTGCACAGCTGAAAGGTGCCGCTGACTCATTTCCAAGAGCCCCTGGGCTCCCCACTCTCTCTCATCACCACTTTCTACATTCACTGCTGTCTCCTACATCTCCTGTAGGCCTTCCGTGCTCCGCCACTAGCTGTTCCTTCCTAGGGTGAGAATTACAGCACGGCCAGCAAGATATCCTGGAGGACAATATGAAAAAATTTAATAATCAGTACAGCATATTGATTTTTGTCTGTTAAAATACTACATATTCAAACCATAAATTACTTTATAATACAATGTATAGCACTAGCTGATTAAATCAGCACTACATCTATTACACTCAAAAGCACGTACACCATGGGAGTTCACTTTGCCTGAGGACAGCACAACAGAACTGCCACTGGAGCCTCAAGTAGAAACAAGGGAAAGCTGGCACTGTTGCTGGAAGAAGCACTCTTGTTATCCCTGAGCCACTCATTTCCACCCTCCTGCTGGCACAAAGGTGGTAAACCAACACCAACTAAAACTCAGCCAAAGAAAAAAAAAGGAAAGTTTGGTTTTAACCCACATCAGTCCCTTGATTGGGTTCACCACGCAAAATCTTCTGTCAATAATGAAGGGAAAAAAAGTCCCGCCAGAGGCAGAACTGCTTCTCAAGCAGAAGTGCCAGCTTACCTCACATTAAACTGCTTCTAGAAGAACTGTACAAGAGAAGCACAGGGATCATTCAGTATCGAGATGATTTCATGCTCAACCTCACATATAGAACAGTATGCACTTTGAACCCAAGGACTTAAAACCACCCAAGTCTCAAAAAACGAGACAAAGCGAGTAGAAGAAAGTACACAAGAGAGTGACTCATTTCTATCCACCAGAGAAAAGGCAATTGCTTTTTCTTTTCTTTTTTTTTTTTTTAAAGCTAGTTACAAGTAGACAGGATTTCTAGTTACTTCTCAACCAAAATGTTGATACATTATGATACAGTAATATAAATTTATCAGTTGAGGGCCAGCTGTGCATTCCAGCTCAGTACAGGCTGTAACAGAATTACCTGATCTTTACTGCTGCAATTAAAAAGGTTAAATCACAAACTCAAATTAGCATTTAAGAACACCTGAAGCACTCAGAAGAGACATGACATTCCTCAACAGGTTATTTTACTCCAATCATGTTCTTAGGAAGATACAGTTATTACTGGTATCCCAAAATTGGAAGAACATCCCACACATGGTTCCCAAGCCATCATTATTCTCATAGTTAGGCATTCTTCCGATTTCCACTCAAATTCACTTAAGTTCTAACCACACGCTCTTTCAGTAGTTGATGTGAATCAACGCTCCTTACCCACAATCCACTTCTTCAGAGAGCTACCATGCTCTCTGTCAGCTTTCCTTCTATCTGGAGCCAAGATCCCAGCCTTCTTCTTTAATACTGGCTCTTAATTTGCACTGCCGTCACACCAGCTCTTTTTTGCACTCCTTCAGATTAACTCTCCTTAAACACAACTGACCATAACTGCTTACAGCGCTCTAAACGCAAACCCTGTACAACAGCAGCAGCCTTTTCTCATCTGTACTGGAAGTATTCTCCTGGCATAACCTAGGACTACATTTGCATTTCAGCAACATAATATGACTCAGTTACTGAGAAAAACCACGCTCAGAGGTGAACCGGTTTCTGGCCCATTCTGCGCACAGCAACGCTGCCCGGCTACGTCAGAGCTGAGTGAAGCGTGATTCATGAAATCCCAATGGAAATGGGGATTTAGAAAGGTGCCATGGAAGTTACTGAAACTGGATGCATTCCCAGAACATCAACGTTAATATTCCAGCTCCTTCACGCATTGGCCTGAAGTCCTTTGATCGCTCGCAGGAAAAACAAAAAGCGCACACCTTCCGCAGGAACAAATGCAATCCAATTAACTATGTAGCAGCTGCATTCCTCCAGCTGCAGCCTACTAACAGAGCTGCAGTTGGAACACGGTCCAGTCACTTTTCCTACAACGGCTTAACCTCTGTTACTTCCACCAGTCAAAATTTATGTGAGAGATTAGCATTTGCTTACGCCGTTAAGGCTGTACTTTGCTTTTTGATGCATCCTAAAGCAGAGCTGCTGTAACGAAGCTCCTAAGAAGTTAATGTCTAGAATTACAGTTCAGGAGTAAAAAATAACTGTCACAGGAACAGCCAGCACTGTACACTAGTTTAGAGCAGACAGCAGAGAGAAAAAGGGGAAATTCCAAATTTCTTAATGCTGTAAGAATCTCAGTCTCATTCAACTTTAAGCAGCATGAGTCCCTGCCCAGAGGGATGTGCCTGACTGAAACAGATCTCTCTGTAACAGATAGCTGGGCCTAGGCTTATTTAAAGCATCTGGCACTCTAAATATAGCTGAACTGTATCTGCAACTTGCAAAATGTACCGAGGTACACTGGAAGAGGCAGGAGAGGGAGCAGGGGGAAGAAGACTGCCTGAACAAATTAAAGGACTTCAGAGAAGGTTTGTCACCCCACTATACAGCCAGCTTGCTTTATTGCTTTTATTCTGGCTTCCAAGTCAAAGGAGTCTAGACAGGATAATCCACTCCCATAAAATAAAACCAAACCAGAGCTAGGAAATCTATAGACCTGAAGGGCGTGGCTTTACTTAGGCTCTTTTGGCTTTGGAGCTGAATCTTTCTCGTATTATTACTATTGTTTTTAATTTATTATTTTACAGACAGATGAGCTGTCCTGCTAGGCACATAAGCTAGTCTAGCTCTTGTGGACAGACTAGCATGCTTCCCATTATCTAGAAGATCTGCTCACTGTAAATCTGCTCTGCTTTATTCATCAAAGAAAAAAAAAAAAAGAATCAGAAGGATAAATGCAAGCTTAATATGCTTCTGAGCCCCAGCCCCTGTTAGTCTGACTTACTGCTGAGAGCGCATAGTCACACAACACCTGATATCCTGCTGCAAGTTACCCCCAGCTGTGTGCTGGATTGCAGAACAGCACAGTGATGCGCAGAAAAAAAAGCTATGCAGTTTTAGAAACAGAACTAACAGAAGACTCCACCCAAGATGTGCAATTCAAAGGGACCTAGATGGAAAGAGCTTTCACTGGCACCTGATCTAATTACAGACAACAGTTTAGACGATACCAGCACTCCCCCCTCCCCCCCTCCCCTTTACAACAGAAAATACATGTCACATTAAAGACAAGGTATCTTCGTTATATTTGGAAGATTTGCTCTTCTTCAACTTAGAAGATGAGACCATCGTACAGAGCAACAGTAACAACCCTAAAGCTTCAACAGCAGTGCAACCATGAAGAGCCTCAGCTGCCTGGTTAGCAAATACAAGAGGAAGACAGTGAGATCATTTCAAAAAGTGTAAAAAAAACAAAAAAACAAAAAAAAAAAAAAAAAAAACTTTCCCAAGAAAACTGAGATGTCATTTTGTAGCTGGATACAAAGAACAGAGATCACTACACACAGCTGACAAATTTAAACTCAAAACTAAAAGGTTACTGCTGATCCAGAAGAGAAAAACAGCCACACATACAACACTTAGTAGGCTCATAATGCTGCTTCTTCAAAGCACCTCATGAGGCAAAGACCTATTGTATTACATGTGCCTGTCCCAGGTACAGTGAAAGAGGAAACAACTTGCCTGCAATCACAGAGCAGATAAAGAGCTGCCAAAAATCCTAACTCTCCACTGCCGGTCTAACCACTTTTCCTTACGAGCCAGGTGAGCTCACGAGCACATTCAGATTTTCAACCACAATTCCAAAAGCAGGAATAGCTCACCAGTTTGAAATAACTCAATTTTTTGTGCCTCCACAACCGATACTCTGGGAATGCTTAAAAATCACGGTCCCCTTCCACACCCTCAGTGTTCCTGGATATGAAATTTACAATCCCTATTTGTCTCCTAGGAAATCGTGAATCTTCACTAATTAACATTTATAAAGTACTCAATGATCGTCAGGTGACAGCAAAGGTTTACCTTCAAATTCAAATCAGAAGTGACCCTGAGTTCACCCAGTGCCTTATTTACATAAATCTGAATAGCTGAAACATATTTCTTGTCCTGTTATTAGTTAACTTCTCTGTACAGAACTGACTTTCAGGAGACAGGCATTTACCTGCTTTATACAAGGTATTTATATATGTCATAGAAACACCCACCCTCGCAGATGCCTGTCACCATTTGATTGTTAAAAGAAAATACAGCAAAAACCCATACTTGACATTTTAATCCCAGGTTTATTTATAAGATGTTCAAATCACATGTTGTATAAACAATACGTTACAAGAACGTGCTATCAATTTTATGTGCTTACCTTGAGTACTTCTAGGCAACAATCACTGCAAGCTCTCAACAAAGCACAGAAGGTTGCCTTATCCCCCTCTCTTCCTATTTCTCAATCATAAGTTGTTCTGAACCAAAAAGCTTGTGCGAAAGGGCTACTTATTAAAAACAAACAAGGCCCCTTTAACTGCAAATTTCAACTTAATTCATCATCTTTACTGGCAGAAATTCCAAGGAACAAGAAGAAAAAATTACCCTAAGTCTCCCCCATACTCTGAAGATATTATAATCCAATGTTAAGGTAGTGGAAATGGGAAGATTTTTCAGGAATTAAGATTCAAGCCTGCTAAGAGCAACAAAAATCAAACAGACCGGGAAATAATGGGAAGAGGAAGCTCACGTGAAGCTCAGGAAGCATTTCATACTGCACTGCATAGCATTCTTTTCTTCCCTAACACAGTAACTCTGCCCCCAGGAAAACTGAAATATCTTAGTTTTAGTGCCCCAGTGACAGCGTTATGAAAGCGGGTTAGCTTCTGTTTTCTATACAGCCTCACTTCATTTCCTTTCTTTAATGAATTAGTGACACTTTTTTCAATACAAAGACACACTTACCCCATTTCAACAACTGCTTCTCTGTTCTCAAGTCTTCGAGTACAGGAGCCTTCAGATAATAAGCAAGACTCCTGTGCAGACTTCTCTCTTTTCATCCCCACCTCAAGACTCCCTCCTGGAAAACTTCTGCTCTCCTAAATCTCCCCAGGAAGAACACATGGGTCACTTTATCCCTCACCCTCTTTTAGCAGGGAGCAGGAAGTAATCCTGAGATCGCCTGCCCTACCTAGAGGAGGGATGCAAGGGACAGCCGCATTTCTCCTTTATCGGTTCTCAAACAAATAAAGAGATCTGGCTTCTCTTGTCCTTCCCTCCTCCTCTTCTGGGAAAAAAAGGTCTAGGGCCTTCTCAGATTATTGGTCTGAACAATTCTACTATTAGCCAAATCGGCAGGCTTTCTGAGTTCTGAATCATTCCCACTTGCATAAAAGTATTTATCTGGCTCAACCATCGCCCATTATTCGCCGTTTTAGTGGAAAAGGAGGATGCATAATTTCTCTTGTCTTCAGTAGACAGCAGCAGAATCTGTCATTTTTCATAGAAGCATTGCCCAAGTTAGCATGTTTCAAACTAGGAAGCCCATAAAAAGTATCCGAATAGTCAAACACTACACAAGAGAAAAGATTAGGCTGTAGGATGCTTCCATAAAAGAACTATTCCATGCCTTGCTTTCCTTTCCTGCCAGTCCTTCCGAGCTGAAGTGCATCTTAAGCTGGTTACAGATTTAAACTTGAAGCGGTGGAAGTTATAAATCAGGTTACAAGAACCTACAGTAAACAGCACTTACTTAGAAGAGATTAAGCCACTTATAAGCACACAAAGTAACATCTAAACTTATTAATGAAGAAATTAAACTCAGGAAGTATAACTCATGCTTGGATATTTCCAGAAGAAACTCCCAAATCAAACACTGATTACTTTTTTTTTTTTGGTCCTGCCTCCGGTGCACAAGACAAATCAGCAACTCCCAAACTTGGGGCTTCCTCCTGTATACACTGAGCTTAGCACCATGCTGTGCAAAGGCAAACAAATCAACAGATCTGCATAAGCTCCGTAATACTAACTCGGGAAGGAGCGGAGAGACTGTGGAGAGACAGTTCTAGTGAGAAGCACATAGAGCTTCATAGACTTGAAGGGTTTGCTTCACAATTCTGTGGAGCAGTTAGAAGTACAAGAACTTCCCTATAAATATTAATTGCATTTAAGTAAGCTGAATTGGTACTTTGCTGTTACAGTTGAGTTAGTTTTTGCCAGCTGTGGTGCCATTTCCACAGAGCCAGCTGAAGTAGCACTAGCCAGCATCACAAAGCTCCACCGCAGCAGTTGCCTACTGCATGGGGCTCATCTGGAGGCTTCGTGGACTGCGTGCTGGGACCCCTAGAGACTATAAGCTGTGCTGAACTGCAACACGCACACAAGCTTGGAGGCAGTCTTCTGATATACATGTATATATAGGGAGAATATATATAAAGAAAAAAATCACGCATGACTTTTTAAGACAGTGGTACCACACATGACCCAGTTCCCCGGCTTTGGACAATTTTTCACCAAATGGCCAAGGTATGCTGCCACACAATGCCACCACAGGTGATTTCTGATAAAACCAGGGAGGGCTCTGGCTCACATCACAAAACAACACACCTGCACAGGACTGCACGCGCAAGGCCCTGCTCGCATTGCAGCTCATACACAGCACGCAGGGTAACGCTCCCACTCACACAGCATGTGATGGAGCACACACATCACAGCCCTTGGGTAACGTGACTTTGAGATAAGGGCAAAGGGGAAAAGCTAGGTGATGGCTTCTCACGGGCTTCTTCTGGACTGAAACAGATCAGGAAAGCACCTGTACTACAAAGCCTCAAAAGGCCTCAGTCAACCAGCAAACGTTCAAGAATCAGATTTTGTTTTCTTTCCTTAAAAACAATCAGAAAAATCCGTAGCCAAAATTCAATGCTACTGAGCAACAAGTGAATAGGCACTGCGAAAGCAATAGAGGACAGGGGGAATTATTTACATCTGCTCCACAAAAAGAGCGTATTTACTCCAACAACTTTACTTAAGTCTTTCCCATTGTATTTGTTTCAGGAAAAATAGCAGTCCAAAATAGATTTTCAAATTCCAGAACTAACAATAACAACAATTATGAATACAATAAATGATAAAAAAAAAAAAAAAGAAGTGGCTCTCTAGAGATTCATGAAGCTCACTAAGAGAACAAGGAATTACCTTTATTTTTCAAATCACGTTTAAGAAAAAAAAAAAAAGGAGGGGGGGAAATAATGGGTCTCTAAATGACTAAAATAATTCAGAAGATGAGGGAAGATTGAACATAACAGCCAAGCAGCAACAAAGCAGGTGAGACAATAGTAATTACCAAGTCAGAAGCCATCAAATTAAAAACAAAACACACCCTGAACTGAGAGGTCCTCTGCAAAAGAGGCCACCTAATCTAACATACTTTGATGACAGAAACACTAATCCAAGTGCTATTAACACACTCTGTGTTACTTTGAATTCAGAGAGCTAACAGAGGGCTGTAAGTGACGTGTTGAGAATCCAGTCTTCATCATCTGCAATTTCAAAACACCGCTGAACCTGCTAGTTTAAATTCTTCCTCTGCCAAAGTAGAATGTTTACAATTACAGCTGATGTTACAGTTCTTTGTGCTCCCAAAATTCTCTCCCTGCTTCGTGGTGTACGTGTGTGTTACTATGCAACATATGTGCTCCCAGAAAAAAAGACACTCAGATGGAGTCAGTTTGTTCAAAAGAACTAGCCCACAATTCTGAATTGAATACTGAGGACAGATCCAATCCCTTCAAACAACACATTGCTTTCTACACGCCAGAGTTGAAGCTTCAGATCTATTTTGGGACCTGTCTTCTGACAGCACTCTGATCTTTGTAAGCTTGACAAACAACTTGCTTTTGTTCCAGAGTAACCCAACGTAATTTAATGTTTTCCTTCTGATGTGTTCATCTAGCCCTTTCGATCTCTCATTGTATTTAAATTGTTGTGGGGTTTATTTTTTTAATTCTATCATCCCATTTGCCTCTGTGAACTTTAAGAGAACACCTGGATTCAATATGAAGATTTTATCCTGCACAAGAACTTGCTGTGCGGTGCTAGCTGCGTTTTGACAAGACAGGCACATGCTGCTCTTCAAAGAGATGAAGAAATACCAGGAAAGCAGAAATATGCCAGCAGAGAACCTGAAGGCATACCTTTGCAAATCACATTGGTGATAAAGCCGCCTTTAAGCGAAGCTGAAGTTAAGTCTGGTGCTCTGGAAGTAAAAGGAGTTAAAGGTTGTTGTCTTTTTTTTTTTTTTTAATAAGAAGTTAGAAAAGCTCCCTGGAAGGAGAACTCCTGTGCAACACGAGTAAAGCTTGGGCCCAGCCCCTTGTAGAACATGGCAGCAGAGCAGGCAGCTTGGGATGCGATCTGCCCCAGGACCCGCCCCTCCCTCCAGCAGGTCTCCACGCAGCACAACTATGCCCCACAGTTCAGACACTCAGCTGGGCCTGTAGGGAGTGGAAGGAAATAGTCCTCAAATTAGGACTGAGCAAAGATCAAGCCATTCAAGCACTTTGTCTTCACTAAACGATGCTTGTCATCCTCCTCATCATGGTGCCCCGTTTCACCTACGGCATTCCAGAAAAGCGTCCAAGACTCTGATGCACCTATCTAGCCAATAGCTATAAATTGGTTCATTGCTTTTTAATTGCAATATGCAGGAAACGGCTTATGAGCTGTAGGAAATGGTTAAGTACCTGCTATCAGCCAGACTTCTTGTATGACCTCACCCCAATTGCTAATAAGCTAAACCCCTTACTATTTCTTAGCAAAAGCTTAAGTGCTTCAGCTTCCATTCACCCTGCCTTAAGCTGTGAAACTGGAATAGTAATACTTAGCCTTGCGTAATGCAAGTTTCAAAAGGACTGGTTTATTGCTACTTTGAGAAACAGCTGCGGAAAGCCTCCCCTACATACAAGAAACTGAGGCAGGGGGAGGAAGGCTAGCGCTTCGTGGAACGCAGATGGCCCTGAACTAAGGAGCACAGGGTAATCTAAGAGGCCGAGACAACTGCCTCAAAGCAACCTGCACAAGGTCACGCGGTCACCTGGCCCCGAACCCAACCTGAGGGTCCCCAGCGCGGTGATCACATCCTGCTCCCTAGCGGTGGCAGAGGGCAGGAGGCAGCGTGCCCCATCAGCCGCACTTGGCACCACCACGAGAAGTTAAAGGCAGGCCCACAGCACCTCTCCTTCCACCCATCCGTAGAAACCATCACTTCAAGTCTTCAGGCCACGCTAGAAGCAGGCAGACGTCATCAGCTACAGCGCGGCACAGATACCCGCTGGGGACGGGCAGCTTCTCCTTGCAGACCCACGAGGGCTCATTTCTCTACCGGACCAGCCCCGGGGAGCAGCCAGCACCCCGAGGCCTCCCCGATCCCCTCGGCCAGACCCAGCGGGCAAACAACCCGCCCGGCGGCGAGGCCTAGACGAGCCCCGCACCCACCGCCCGCCCGGGCCCCGTACTCACCCCTTCATGGCGCGGCCTGCCCGTTCCCAGCGTCCCCGCTAGCAGCGCGCAGGGCCCGGCGGCGCGGTTTGGACCTTCCCCTCTCCCTCCTCCACCGGCTCCTCGTGCCGGGCAGCGCGGGCGGCTCAGCCTCCTGCTCCCGAGACCGCTCCACATGGGCCGCCACCGCCTCCTCCTTCAACCGCCGCCCGCCCTCGCGACCCCTCACCTCACGCCGTTGGCGCGCGCGCGCCCCGCCCCCGCCGCGCCGTCCGGCGCGTGCGCGGAGGAGTTGGGGCGCGAAGAGCGGCGCGCGGAATGGGGGGGGCGGGGTGGAATGGGGCTTTTCGTCACGTGAGTGCGCCGCGCCGAGGGAGAGGACGGCGCATGCGCAGCTGGGCCACCATCAGCTGATCCACGGCCGCCGCCTCGGTAAGCCGGCCGCTAAGGAGGCTTCTTGCTTCCCCCTTCTCCTTTACGGGGTCGCGCCGCCGCCGTCCCCTCCCCCTCCCCCCCACCCGCCTCGGTAGGTCGCTAACGGGGTCGCTCGGTTTCCTCCAGCGGTCGTTAACGGGTGCGCCGCTCTCCCCGCTGTGGGCAGCCCTCAGCCGCCGCTGTCCGCCCGCGGGATGGGATCCGCTCGCGGGAGAGGCCTCGGCGCGCTGACCTTCAGCTCCCGCCCCGCCTGCCTGCGGCATGATGGCAGCTGCGGCCGCCGGGCCGCGCCTCCCGCTCCCCTCCTTCGTGCGCTGCTTTCTCTCGTGGGGTTTCGCAAAAAAAAAAAAAAAAAAAAAAAAAGGCGTTCTGAGCTCTCCGGCCGAGGCCTGGCGAGCTGCCCCGCCGGGGCTGCCGGCAGCGGTCGCTCAAGTGTCAGCGTTTCAGTGCTGTGACAAATGCGGCGTGTTTCCTATAGGCCTTCGCCACAAGCCTGAATTTAAACGTGATGTTCCCGACGTCGCCCCTAAGACCTTTCGTGTCGTTACGTGAGTTTTAGACTGAATTCTGGGTAATGTTGGAATATACGTCAGCACGTGACACATATGATTCAGGTTCTGTCTGCTCGCTGCAGTTGCCCGAAGTGATTTTCTGCTGTGTTTTCGCTAAACTCCATTGATGTGAGCGAAAGCAGGTTGGTGATAGTTTTATTCACCGTAACTTCAGCCAACTATCCAGGCTGTTTGATCCATCACGGTATCACAAATGTTAATACCGCTTGAGGAAGTGAAGAGGAGGAAAACTCACCGGCAGCGTGCTGAAGGTGCTTTATTGCCCCATCTGTCTGTGGCACCTGAGTGAGGATGTGGCGAGTGTAGGTTGGCACTGGCAAGTCTGAATAACTGCAAGGCAGATCCTTAACACACTGAGTAAATTGCTGTATTTCTGCTGTCTCGGACACTGCAGATCCACAGTAGATGAACGTTTGGCTTCTCTACAGTGTAATTTTTAAGGTGTTTACAATCAAACATTAATATTTAATACCTGCACTTTTATTATTTTCTACTTAAGGATGTGTTAGTTGAGATCAGCGCGTGTAGGTCTTTGAATGACCAAAAATGTTGCAGATTATTTTCTCTGTGCTTTTCAGTATATTACGTCAAATCTTCTTGAAAACAGTTTTACAGTATAAAGTATGTATGGTGGAAGATGCTAGCATTCATTCTGTAATGAGGGACAAAGCCTGGCGTTAACACTAAACACTGACATTAGTTTGAGAGCATAGGGAAGGAAAATTAAGACAAGACTGGAAAATGTCTGCTAGCATCAGCTGACTCTTAAAATGGGGGTTGAAGTCTCATGTTGCAATAGTAACACAAGATCTTTGTTTCCTGTAAATACAGTATTTCCATTTTCCATATCTGTTTTCTGCAGTTAGTGCTACTATGAAGGCTCACTCATGAGCAGTTAATACTAGCCTCATTTTCATTTAGTGTTAGCTTAAATTTTGCTTTTATAACCTTTTCCTTTTTATTTCTGAATTGCTTGTGCTGAAGCTGTGTTCCTAATTAGGCACGCCCAGCTTTTTTAAAAGTATAAAAGGGTTACAGGATAACCTAGTCGGTCTGTTTGATTACTTTGGTGTTAACAATAAAAAACAGAAAGCACAAAGTGTTTAGCACTACTGCTTGTCAGTAATAGTTGCTCTTTATTATTTATTTATTCTTAACTGCATTGCTTGAGAAAGTGTTAGCACTTATGTAGCAGTTGCCACAAAGAACTGAAATAGATTTTTCTTTCCTTGCCACATTAAAACAAAGAAAAGTGCTTTCTTTAGACTTGGAAACACTGAGAATGTCATCCACATGATTTTTTTAGGATGGAACACTATCAAAGGCAGCAGATGATGTACTCAGCTGGAATATCATGCTTGTTCATTATTACTCACTGTCCTGAGGCATCTGACTTCTTCAGCCTTCCAACAGGGCAGAGAGAAATGGAGATGTAGTCCAACATGCAAAGTTGAACGATTCAACTTGTTCTGTTTGTACAGAGACTAAGCTAGTTCTGCAGTAGGTGATTGCCTTTAGATGCAGTGTGCAGAACTAGCTTAATATGGATCCTCTGGATGTCACGAGTGCAACTTTTATGTCCTGAAAAAGTGTTTTTGTTGTTCTCCTGCTTTTGAAAATGGAAAGCTAATTTATATTAACTTCTTGGATTTGGCTGTATGTGATGGCAGTACGTTCTACAACTTACATCAAGTGTTTTTTGTTTGGTTACTTTCTTTAATCTGTGCATTTATTTCTCTTGTTTCTGTCAAGTTCTCCCAAAGCTGAACACCCCTTGCTTCTTAAGAAAAAAATGACCATTTCCCACTAGTTTTTTAGACCTCCGTATGTAATCTGGCTGCTCTGTTGCAGCGTCATTTCTTTACTGGAATGACACACTTATTCTGAAAACTAAGATACATATGGATAAATCCTGAAAGTCATTGCCTAGCAGGCTTTATTACTAAACCAAATGACAGGTGAAGATCGGTTTTAGCTGCTGAATTTATTTTCTGAGCTCATCAGCTTGTTTACTACTCTGAGCTCACACAGCAGTGAATTTCAGAGTTTGTGTCTGCTCCCCAGAAGTAGTTTGTCTGACAGTGATCTAATGCATGCATGCCAGTTTCTTTTGTCCTAGTTTACAGAGTTTTGGACAGTCTACAGTGGATTTCCTAAAATATTTTTATTAGGAAGTTCTAAAACTAGAGTGAAAGCAGCTCCCATGACCACGTATCTATAACACTGGGTTTTTTTTTTGTTGTTTTGTTTTGTTTTTTGTTTTTTGCATTAACTTTTGCTTTTTTTGCATTCCTGAGAAGAATAGTCTTGAAGGCTGTTGCTACATCTGTTAACAACTTGGATTTTTCCTTCTAAACTGTTAAGTGAATTAAAACTTACATTGAAACTTACACTGTTGCAGATGCAAGCTCTTAAGGGTCAACTGTGTTCCTAGAAGGCATCTCTATGGCGTGAAATTCTCTGACCTTGTTAACAAGTTGAAGATCATGCATACTGTGCAGATTGTTGGGGCCTGGTTGAAATTCTGGTGCATTGGTGAGATCCAGGGAACGATTTAGCTCAATTATCTCTTCCTGACAGCTTGCAATCCCGATAATACTGCAGAAATCGGCACCGTGAAGATGTAGTGTTCCACTTAACCATGTTGCATCTTTAACATGCTGTAAGCTCTGCTGGCTTGCTCCAGTGCTATTGTTGAAGACTACGTTAAAGACAGGTAGTCTATATCTATGACACTGGCCAGCATTTTCTACTCTAAGTGTGAACCAAAGTACTCTGTGGTTGTGATGGGATGGGAAGGTTATAAATAAAAGTATTGGTTTTGTAGACAGAAATTTGTTCCTTTGTTAAAGTAGTTTATTATAGCTGGACAAAAGCTTTCAAGTGTGCAGGTTTCCTTTAAGGGCCTGAAGAATTATTTACTTTTGTTTTTTTAATGTTTTAATCTAGTGCGTCGTGTTTCCAAAAAGCTCAGTTAATGAGACAGACATTCATCCCTTCTCATGATTATATCATTATTCTATTTTTATAAGGCACTACCTTAGAGAGCAGCTCTTCAGAAAAACTAAAATGGCTAAATGCAGATAACACTGATAAGCAGCACTTACTTTAAAAGTTAGTTCTGTTCTTTTCTCTGTCGGTTCTGAATTTTCTCTAGCTCCGTGAGATCTTGGAGGTTTTGTTATGGGATACATTTGAATCAACTAGTAGATATTCAAACAGCTGCTGCAATGCATAGTTTACATTGGAAGGGCTCTGGCTAGTCTGAGAAACTGTAAATGCTTCAGGTAATTGAACATAAAATCTCCAAGTGTGGTTTAACTTGCCTGTAAGTATAAAAATGAAGTTTTCCATTATAGGAAAAGTCAACCTCAATTTAATTTCCTTTTACTGGAATCCCATGCCTGTGTGTGTTGTGATTCCAGCCAGGTGTTTCATTATACGAAAGTGCTGTAAAAGAGTACTTCTATCTGCTAGGCACATTAGATCTTTCTTTAAAGGCTTTCATGCAAAATCATTTCTGGTTCAGCTCTTCAAGCTAGCTAGTTTGTCAAATACTTCACGTAATAAAGTGAAGATTCTGTAATAATGCTTTAAATGCTGCTCTGGAAGTTAAGTGTAGTGATGAAATGCTTATTGCGAAGTTAGGATCAGCATTTTGGCTATTACATTTAGGGACAAGAGGTTAGGTAGTGGTGAGGCTCACAGATGAGTGGGTATGTTTTAACAAGCCCAATTTGCTAATATTTTTCTGCGTGTAAAACTGACCCCAACTATAAAACCAGTGCTAGTTGTTTTGTGAGATTGTACACCTTTTGTCCCGTGACCTAAGAATCTTTGACTGTTCAGAAGTTACTCTACTGAGCTGCAGTGAAGCTTGCTTCTGTAATTGCTTACAGCTTTGCATTCATCTCATTTTTGTGTTTGTTATCTTAAAGGGTAGAGTAACAAGAAATATTTCAAGTAACCGAACCAGTGCACCTAAAAGCAGAGTGACTATTTTGTTTAATAAAAGTAAGGGTGGATGCTTCAGCTTTACAGTAGTGTATTAATGAAACTATTGCTCATCTAGGGGAAATGACTGTGCATTGTACTGAGCAGATGGCTACAGAACTCAGCCATGGCAGTTGACAGGATCAGGATAAGAAAAGAGGTCACTACAGAGGACTCAGAAATGAATATTAATATTCTCTGTTACAGCTTGTGTCACTGTTGCATTAGATCTTTCTTTTGTGTGAAAGCCTATCAAGTCAGAGAAGGGGCAGGAGGCTTTACAATCTGAAAGGAATGTCAAATTTTTCACACTTGGAAACCTGTGACGCGGTGTAACAACTAGAAAGAAGGGGGAGGCTCATCCATTTCAACTTCAAAAGCTCTTCTGGAGAAGTCTCCTGGGCTGGGAGGTAAGAATCAGTGTTAGAAAACTGTTATGGAACACTGTGGCTTTTAACCAGCCAGGTGGTTATTTATTCACATGGACGAAGTGGCTTCTCTTGAAATAAGAATATTTTAATTAATTAAAGATCAAGGATCTCTACCAATTCAAGGTATTGTGTGACGAGTTCTTCATTCAAAGCCAGAATGCTGGTAATCTACTAAGCTGGTCAGATGTTCAGTGGGTCAAAGCAGTTATGGAGTGAAAGACAACCTTTCTGTCTGGCGTTATTGCTGCTGCTAACTTCTCAGTCAAGTTTGAACAACTTTTTTCTCGTCCTTTTTTGGGCTAACTGAAGAAATGGGCTCCCCAGTTAGACACGGATCTCCCAGAAGGAGTCCAGCAGAGGGCCACGAAGATGATAAAGAGCTTGAAGCATCTCCCACATTAGGAAAGGCTGAGTGACCTGGGTCTGTTTGCCCTGGGGAAAAGACTACATGAAGGGAGCTGGGAGGCAAATGGATGAAGCCAGACTTAGCAAAAGGACAAGGAGTAATGGCCTAAAACTTGAACATAGGTAGTTCGTGCAAATGTGTGGAAGAACTTCACAGTATGGCTGAAAAAGCACTGGCACAGGCTGCCCAGAGAGGTTGTGCAGTTTCCGTCTTGGAGATATCCAAGACCTGTCTGGATGCCTACCTATGCAGCCTATTCTAGGGAGCCTGCTTTAGCAGGGGTTGGACTTGATGGTCTCTTGACATCCCTTACAATCCTTACAATTCTGTGATTCTGAGGAATCTTCCAAGCTTCTGCTAAAAGCTTGTCTGCTTGAGTGGTAATTTATGGTTGGTAGTGCTTCTTGCTTGGGTAGGTTTCACAGCTGTACTTTGAGGTTGGTGAGAATCTGTTTTATATATATATTAGTTATAAAAATTCAAGTACTTGATGTATATTTAACTAATGTGCAAGGTATGTCATTTGTTTGAAGTATGAAGACTATGTATTGGCATACCCACAGGTGAGTCCCCATGTGTTTGAGAAAGTAGGAGGAAGTTGTGATAGGCATTGTGAATTACCATGTTGCACAGCAATGCTTTCCTGAAGGCATCAGACTTCAGGACACAAGTGCAGTGGTAGCCACTTTCAATCTTGAATGCACCCGAATGTAACTGTACTTATGTTAAGTATGTTCCCCTCATGTGAGGGGAAGTGGCTTTATAACACCCAAGAGAAAGTTACGTGGAGGGCGAATTGCCTTGTGTGGTTGCAGGTGGATCCATAGCACATGGGTGAGCATTACTGATGCAAATTCCCAACCCATCAAGCAGAGGCAACCTCAAGTGTGTCCTGTGGCAAGTGGAATGGTATGGAAAATAAATGTAATTCCTTAAATGGAAGGCTGTCTGTATTGCTGAAGTATATGAAGCTAGTTCTAGCTCTGAGCTGGCTAGAAGGCTGGTACAGTTAGTATATTTACACTGTGGTGCTTTTTATGAACAGGAAACTAAGGCACATTACTGAGCACAGGTGGTAAATCCTGCATGACTTTCATAGATTGTAGTGCCCTTCAACCCCAGAAACTTCTGTGACTAAAATCTGGAATGGTTTTCTCTGCTGTGGTAAGATTACAACTGCATAGTTTGAAGGAGCAAATGTTCTGGTGATAGTATCTGTCATCTGTTCCAAGACACCTGTGGTGGGGTTCAGGGTCTGAATTCAGTCTGGTTCAGAAGCTGTCCTTCTGAGAAATAGCTTGGATTCCAGAAACACTGCCTAACTTCTGCATTTGTCCAGTAACCTTAGGCACTGTATTTTTATTTTTTTTATATACTTCCTCTTAAAAATATCATCTGTTGAAAGAGGAAGTATAAGCAGTCCGACTTACAGTAAATCTGTGTCAAGAATTACCATATTATTCATGGGATCCATGCAACACTTCCTTGTATATCTGGATAGCAGGATTTGCGCCCCGTACTAAAAGCTGTTCAGGACAACACAGCAAATGCTGGCAGCCATGATTCTAAAACTTGACTCAGGTGCAGCCCTACATGACATTTGGGCCAGCTAGGGTTGTGGCCTGTGCTGTTCTGTGCAGTATAGGCTCTTAGAGGAGGAGAAGAGATTCTCTTTATTTGGCTCTGTTTTACTGTGTATGCATGTTAAGCTTTTGCGGATATTGAATGTAACGGCTTATATTCTAACTCTAGAAAGTCAAAACACGTTAGTCTGTTTCAGAAACAGTGAAATCTATAACCTCAGTTCAAATTTACTCCATCATAATGAATCCGAGCACGGCTGGCTTGCTAACATAATGCCGCTGTCTCTGAATTGCTGCTCGTGTGCCATTTCATGTAGCTTTGACTGGTGTATGTAGGCCTTCGTGCCAGTTTGACACGTTGCTTATCCTGCCACCTATTAAGATAGACTTGTGATGTCTGCAGCGAGCTCTTGGGATTGTGCTGCTTCCTGGGAGGGGAGAACATGCAGCTGCATGTCTTTTGTACGGTATGCAGGACAAGGACAGTGCCCACCAGCCTGTGACAGTGGGTGCTAGAGAATGTCACAAAAGGAGTAACATCAGTCTGCGTAGATAAGGTGTCGGGTTTTACACATCAGTGCTTCTGCCAGCAAGGCACAGGGGTTTGTGTTACAGCAGTAAGCCCTAAAGACAAATGATCCTCAGCGAAGCAGCTCTTTTGTTGAGAATCAATACCTATTCTAGCTACTCAGGCAATTAGAATTGCAGTGCCTTCGGTGCCTGCCTGTGCAGCCTGTTGTTAAACAGTTGTCTGTTAAGCTGTTTGGGAGCAGCGTTCACTGGCGTAGATATATTACACGGGAGCACTGGTAGGCAAACTGATTCTAGCATGCATCCCTCTGAAGGATTTTTCACATATTAACATGCAGCACTTGGGGCATTTGGGACGTCGAGGTCACTGGCTTTGTAGGAGGTCCTTACTATGAATGGCGAGGGCTCCTTTTAATTTATTATGCCTGGTACTGTGCCATAAGGAGGGCGTAGATGGGAGTTCGGCTGGGCCTTAGGTTGCTCGGTTTGCTATTGCGGCATTCCCTGGTGCTGGTGGGAGAGAGACTGATGACTCATCAAGTCAGGTGGTTGTGCCTCTGCTGTGTGTCAGAAATTTCTTTCCCCTCTGCAGCAGGCTTTCTCATCCCTGTGTTTAGGGGCATTAGAAGGACGATTGTTTGGGAAGTGGTGCTGCTTAACTGCTGAATTCTGGCTTGGCTTCGTTTGTGGGGATTTTCGTCCCTCCTTGTTTTGCAGAGCAAGGTAAGAATCTGTGCTTATATTATTAAACAGCCGTGGATTTTCTTAAACGCTGTAAGAAGGCTCTGTCTAAAAATCTCTCTGACACCTTAATTTTGAAGAGATCTTCATGGCAAGGCAGATCATTGGGTAACCTCGGGGAACCGATCAGATGATTGAAGCTGAACTAAAACTGTAACAGAAAACATGGTTTCTCCAGCATTGAGAGCAGCATACTTTCGCTGGGGTTACCGTGTAGCCAAATTACTGTGCTGGGGAGAAATCAAGAGAGCGATCTAGGATTGCTATCATTCTTTTTTAATGATGACTGGGGTATTACTTTAATAAATCGTCTTTCAGTCTGAGATGTTACAGCAGCGAGTAATATTTCAATTTCTAGCACTGTTAGATAGAATAAGACCATGTTAGAGCTTAAAAGCCCGTCTAAATTTAATAGTTGAACAGTTTAATGCAAGGAAGATTCCTATTTGGAGGTATTACAGGATGCTAGATGCATCTCTGTTTATAATATGGGAATTAAAATCGAGCTAATAACCCTGTGTTTATACGCTGGTGGACTTTTTTGGAGTGAATTGCATATCCTGTGTTGGTGAGAGGCCCTTAGAGGGCTGTAAGAACCAGTTGGCTTCCAAAATGGCTCGCTGCCGTGGTGTCTAGGGTCAGTATGGACACACAAGAAGCAATGCCTAGCAAATCCCCACATGCCTTAGGGAATTTTGTTCTGAGCACAAACGTGGCAGACGTGTAATGGTACAGGTACGTAGGACGACATTTCTGCCTTCTGTGAATTTTTCATCTAAAAATTAACTTCCAGTATGGAAGCACAAGAAATCTGTCCAGAGACAAACAACGTAGCATTTCTTAATTTGTAGCCATGGTTAAAAGATGTGTAGCCCTCAAAGGAGGAGTCAGCTTGGCTGGTGAGTGGTGGTGTTTTGGACTGTCTGTGTTGTGCGCTGGAATGGTGAGGAAGAATTCCTGACTTAAACTGACCTTCAGGTTTTGACTTGGATGTGGAGAAACGTTAATTTAACTTGAAACTGGCCAGTGCTCTTCCTGCTTTTGTTTGCCTTGGGAGTTTGGGTCTTTCCTTTGAGACCCCCTGCTATATGGCTGCCGAGCAGTGCAGTTAATTCACTTAGTTTCGTGTTTTCTTGTTTATACTCCTCTAGGAGGTTTAGTAGTTGGACTCCAGAATTTGTTTCGCATTATGTGTTTGGCTGCATTCAAAGGACCTGCTGCATTTTTCACTGCAAACAGTAGTTGTGCCCAGGTTTTGCAGTATTTCAATAATCAAAAGCAAAAAGGAGGAGACAATCAATGTTAGTCCAACCAGAATGCTCTCTTACCAGTTGCTCAGGAACTACAGACTGCTCTGCGAGGCCCTCCCTCTGCCACTCGTCAGAAGGGGATTATGAAAAATAAGTAATGAAATGAAAATCATCTTCCAGGCCTAAACAGGAGGCAGCTTTATAGATCCCCCTACTCCCTTTAAGGACAGTTTAACAGATACCTGGCGTAGAGGCTCTGAACTCCAGTTTACTGGTTCCACACCAGGCTGATAGAAACTGAGTCTCACGCCACTGCTGGGGTAGCTGCTGGGAAATGAGTGAATGGAAGCTGTGTTACACAAGGTTTGTGCTGCTGAATGGCGTGCTTTCGCTAGATAGAAATGCCCTGTTGGTATGCAGAGCGTGTTGAATGCTGGGGCTACCACACTGCGCCTTCCACCTGCATTGTATGATAAATGTGCCAAGAAAGTGGGAGTGGGTAGGCATTTGCCTTACTGCTCTGGACTCGTTTCCAAGGTAACACAAAGCGTGATAAGGGCTGACAAACCCCTTAAATGCTCTTATCTGCACCAGAAGCAGGACAGCCCAACTGCCAATTACAGAGCAAACACAGATCCCTGAGGTTTCTAAGCAGCTTTTTCTGTGACGATTGTTCAGCGTTTCCATTCAGTAACCGTCAGGAGAAGTCAGTCTATTGTTTAACTGTTGTGAGTTGGGTTTTTTAGCTGTTATTCGTCTGTGATGCTCCACAGGTTTCACTTGAGAGCAAAGTCTACCTTCTGCTAACTGTGAGACGCGTAGAGCAGTTTGAGTGCGTGTGATATTTCAATATGTACTTTCTATTTAAATGCTGATCCATCAATTTGAGGTGGCAAAAATAGCAACTGTGGAAATTCTCTTTGTAGTATTGCGTTTTAGAGAACGGTGGCAGTTAAGCAGCCCTGTACTGCTCTATATACAGTAGCCTGTGAATCACTCAGAATGCTGAAAAACTCTGTATTTTAAAGGATTGTAGGTGAGTGTGAAAGGCAGAAGTCGTTCTCCATTGTTTAAATACCCTGTCATTTGACTTGAAAGTAGACTGGTAGTGTCGGGCGTTTTTGGAGTGTAACTGTTCTGTGGAGCGTATTAGTGGGGAGTAATGTTCCAGCCCTCTCCCTGCAGTTAGGGGAGATGTTAGTTCTCGTTTGGTTAAACAAGTTATTTTTTAACATTATATGGCTTTAAGATCAGAGTGGTTAAGGTGCTTGGGGCTACGTTAGTTCAGAATTCTTCAGTGTTGTTTCTAATGAAAGAAAAGAGCAGAAGGCAGGAGAGGAACGAACTACATATGTGTATGTTCTTTAGAAATGATTTTTTTTCTCTCTTTTTCCTTCCGTATAGTTGAGCAGGCAACATGGACTTCTCCAAGCTACCAAAAATCCGTGATGAGGACAGAGAAGCTTTTGTTGGCTATGTCCATGGAGTCTCAGGGCCTGGTAGGTATTTTCTAAGGGAAATCGTAAGTTCTGTTTCATCTAATGTATTATTAATCCTCATGTTCACTTGGAAGAAGTACGATGAGTTCTAGGTAGGATGTTTTTTGCCTTTTTCCTTAAGAATGATCACTGCCTTATACTCTAATTATAAAGATTAAGATATTTACTAACAAGTTGTTAATGCTGATTAGTTTTATTAAAAGATATAATGAACAGTAAGCAGATTGGGGAATAATAATTAAAAAAAAAAAAAAAAGCATTCTGGTTGAGATAAAACCTCTTGGTCAGAAATCTGCATTAAGCTTCTCAATGAGGATGTGTGATGCTTAGTCTGTTCTCACTGAAATCCCATTTAACCCTTTGCTCTTTGGAATACACAGTCCTCTGCTAGTGTCAGGCTGTTCTGCGTTACTGCTGCAAGGGTCAAGGATAGTTGTGGTGCATATGGGAGGAGGACTGCACCTCCTGTTTTATCAGCTTAAATGCAGACTGTACTGGCTTTTCCTCTCCCTCCTGCATTCTCTTCATGAGATGTAGGAAAGGATGGCAGTGTGAGAACGGGAGAATAGCGTGCATCTTTTTAATAGGGATTCTTTGATGAATAAGAAGCCGCCTTGTCAAGAGTCTGCTTAAAGAAAAAGCCAATTCCTTAACTACAGAAATGATGATTGAGTGCAATTTCAAACTGATACAACTTTTTTAACATGTGGGAAATACAACTTTTTTTGTAAAGACATGAAACTTTTATGTGAAATACAAAGAACATTATATATTTTCTTCTAAAGCAACAACTTTGTGTTAGTAGCAGTCTACGTATAACTTGCTGGTGTCTAAGTCAAGATGGTAGAAGGCTTCAAGCCCAACACATGTTGTAAGGTAATCTTCATCTTAAGACTTAGATGTCTTAAGTCATTCATCGCTTTTATACAAAATAAAACACCAGAATATTGTTTCCTTAAAACCTGTCTAGATGTCTGCTGATTCAAATACAATATGTTGCCTTTAGCAAATACATTAAGTTGATTGATTCGCTAGTACTTTGTTAGCAATCAGTATTAAGATAAACAAGTTTATAAACAACTGGAAAATGCCAGTCCCCAGTCATATCTTTCTGTAACTACAAGGTATTGGGTCTACTTTTGCCATTTTCTCATATGTTTTAATTTAGTCAAATGTCTGCAGAGGCCACTGTATCTCTGAGGTCCTTAACATTCACCATCTATCAGGATATGTCAGAGGAATTAGTGTGAATCTTCTGTGTACTAGCATGTTCTCATAATGTACTCTTATGAGTAGAAAGGATCAGCATGAAATGTATAGGGAAGCTTTTTCTTTTAGCTTTTAAACTAACGTCACTGTTCCAGCCCAGTTTGGCCCAGTTCTGAGTCTAGCAGGATGAGGGGACCCATGCCTTGGGAAAAGGGGGAAGGAGGTTAGGGAAGAGGTAGGGAGATGGGCCTAGGTGGGTTGTGGTTTTATGATTTGTGATGGGTATTCCACGTCACAACTGAAAATATCAGGACTTGTGGCAGCCAAGTTACCCATGTGTTGAATCAGAAATGTACTCCTGATCTGAGTGAATACTAGGCTTATGCTGTCCATATTTTAGTAGCTTCTGTTCAGAACATTTGTTTAACTACAGGAAAAAAATATTCACCTGTGTGTGTCTGTCTTCTGCAGTGGTCACTGCTTGCAACATGGCAGGTGCTGCTATGTATGAGCTGGTACGAGTAGGCCACAGTGAACTGGTGGGGGAGATTATCCGACTGGAAGGCGATTTGGCAACTGTACAGGTGTACGAAGAAACATGTATCCTTTTCACTGATCCCTTTGGGCCGGGCTGAACGCTCTGGTGGTTATGGCGAAGAAGACGAACAAAGCTGACTGAGACTAGCACTTGTTGCTTCCGGTGCCAACATTCAGCATCTCTTCTGTACATCTTTTGTAAATTCTGATATTTTTGTGGTAAACCTTACTTTGGTTGACCGTGTAACAAGGAAACTTCTTTGTTATTTTACCTGGAAACTGAGCAGCGTGTTTAGTTTCGCTTGTATTTAAGTATTACAGTTCCTTGATAAGAACGTTGGCAGATGTCAGCTATGAATGGCAAAACTACCAAGCAGTATATTGTAATTTTTGTTCTGCTTTTGGAAGCTCTGCCTGTGGAATGCTTCTGTAGGATATGTAAAGTAGGCAGGATTCCTTCTTCTGGAATGATTAGTCTAACAGATACGATCTGTTCCTTTTTTGTTTCTACACTGCTTGCAGGATCTTTGTCCAGCTGCTGGCCCTATGCAGAGAAACCCATTGCACATCTTTGGAGCTCAGGTGTTGCCTAGGAGGGACAACTCAAAATTGGAGTGAAGGGAGATGCTAGTCTATGACAAACTTTCCTTACAATTGGACTCCTGTCAAAAGAGCTCTGCAAAGCTCAAGGTTAAAACTGTTGTAATGGGTGTTTCTAGCAAACTACAAAGCAAAGAAAAAAACTTGTTTTTTCATGCTACTGTCTGATTTTAACAATAAACCTAGAAAACATGTTTGAAGATTTAAGAAACGCTTGATGTTTTGCCATCGTGCTGTCTTGTACAGCAAGAAATTTATATGTATAGCTGACTTGAACTAATGATCATAACTCAGAACATATGCTCCCTACTTTACCTCTCTAGAGGATGAACAACATTATTGCTTTAGCAATTGCAGCTGGAGTTTAGTAGAATGTCTACGTGGTTCTCAAATGATTATATGTAATATATTAACAAAGCTATAACATTAAAGTCAGAAAGGTGCTGTGAGAGTGTGATGAGGCAAAGTGTGATGCCCTCTACCCTGTCAATTCTCTGGATGAACTTTTCCTCAGCAACTCTGTAGCTGGTGTCTCTGTAGGAGATCCTGTACTCCGTACTGGCAAACCCCTCTCAGTGGAACTGGGGCCTGGCATTATGGGAGCGATTTTTGATGGTATCCAGAGGCCGCTGTCAGACATCAGCACCCTGACCAAAAGTATCTATATCCCTAGAGGTGTCAACGTGTCAGCTTTGAGCCGAGATGTCAAATGGGACTTCACACCTTCCAAAAACTTGCGGGTAGGTCCTGCTGAGCCCGTCTTTCCCTCTCTCCTTTCTTCTCAGAGCACCGTGCTGTGACTTCTCGGAGCTTTGGTTACAAATAATCAAGCTCATGAAAAGAGGTGCTAGGATGTTTTAAGGATATATGAGAGTGAGAACTAAACAAAGAACACCAGAACTTAGTCTAGCTGACTTGCTGTATTGCTGGATATGAGAAACTTGCGAAGTTCTAATGTGTTTGTAGTGCCATAAAGAATCTAGTGGAACAGGTGTTACTTTGGCAAAAAGAGTAACAACAGAATACAATGAAGATCATTTTAGAGCTGGAAAAAAAAATGAATAGCTTTAACCCTTGGTGTCTTCTTTCTTTTCCAGTCCTGCAGGTTAGCACATTAAGCTGAGACGTGTAAAAGAAACAAGGAGAATTCCTTGCATCAGGAAGTGCTATGGTCTGAGCCTTGAAATGCTCCTGAACACATTTAGTATTACTCACAATGTACTGTTAAAGTAATGAGTTATGTGAATGGGCTACTGTGCTGTAACAATGCATTTGTAAAGGAAGTCATAATGGTGCTAGATTAATCACATAAAAGAACAATTACTATTCTTTGTCAGCATTTTTTTTTAATGGAGTTCTCGTTTATGACTAATAGATGCTTTCTGATTTCAGGTTGGCAGCCACATCACTGGTGGAGACATTTATGGTGTGGTGAATGAAAACTCTCTTATCAAACACAAAATCATGCTGCCCCCACGGAACAGGGGTACAGTTACATATATTGCTCCACCAGGAAACTATGACACTTCAGTAAGTCTCCCAAACAGCAGTTATTGGGGTGTTCCATGTTTCTTTCAAAAGGTTGCAGGACCCCTTCTCTTCTGTGTGATGCCTCCTTCAAAGCCTTTTTGTGCAACGGGATGTTAAGAGTTGATCACTTGTTGTGATTATCTTGTGTGGTTACTTTCTATGCATATGACTTCCCAGTGGTGCTTAGGTGTGCTGTATTTGCTGTCCTGTGTGGGTATCTACAGTATCCTATGAATATGAAAAGTTCCCCAGTGATACTGTAAACATGGAAACGTGCTTTTCCTTGGGAAGGGATGATAGCGCGGAGTAGTTGAGGTGAGAATTTGCATGCTGATCCACTGTGCAGCCGTTGGCTTACTTCAGATGTCTGGTGCTCTTTGTTAGGACGTTGTCTTAGAGCTGGAGTTTGAAGGTGTGAAGGAAAAATTCACTATGGTCCAAGTCTGGCCTGTACGTCAAGTCCGTCCTGTGACTGAAAAGTTACCAGCGAATCATCCTTTGTTAACTGGCCAACGGGTGCTAGATGCCCTCTTCCCGTAAGTAGTATTCTATCTGCTCACATGTGAGAAATCTCTTCTGAGAGAAAGGAAAGTGTTAATTTTTGTAAAGGGTGAATGGACTTCAGACATTCAGTGTGTAACCCAAACATTCACAGCATAGTCTCAAAAAAGATTATCTAGCTGAATGGCAAATATTTCTGTGCCTATCTGACAGAGGAACTTATGAGTGGGAAATGGAAGAGGGGAGAAGTTAAAAGGAGGCTTAACAAGGTGGTTCTTTTACATTAATTCAGGAAATAAATGGCAAATGTCAAAATAATTTAATCATACCAAACCTTCAGAAAATGTAGAACTTTCAAGCTTGGATGTCTGCATTTGAGCGCATGAGTAGGATCTCTCCGTGTTCTTGAGGATGTAGTTCACAATGAATCTGGAGTTACCACTGACAAAAAGTGTCACCCTTAGATGAGAATTTTGAGTAACAGTTAAGTGGCGGAGTCCCAAGGCACAGAATTCAGTAATTTTTCATCCTAAAAATATTGTTGTGTTCATTCTTATAGCGCATATTAAAGTAGCACTGGTGTTCTTTTCTTAACATTTCTGTTCCATTGGTGCTTCCAGCTGTGTAAACTCCTGTTGTTCTGCTTTTAATTGTGCAGTTGTTTCCTTACTAGAAAACACATTCTGAGGTGGAAGAGAGCTGTTTTTAAGTTCCTTGCCAATCAGAGTCCCTTTTCTTTACTCAGGTGTGTACAAGGGGGTACAACAGCAATTCCTGGGGCATTCGGTTGTGGGAAGACTGTGATCTCGCAGTCTCTTTCAAAATACTCCAACAGTGATGTCATCATTTATGTAGGCTGTGGAGAACGAGGAAACGAGATGTCTGAAGTACTGAGAGATTTTCCTGAGGTTAGTATGGAGAATTCATGGAGAGTAAACTTTCTTGGAAAGCCTTGCTATTATACCAGTACAGTAACTGAATAAAATATCATACTGGTGTAGTGACTTGAAAAGATCCTTCTTGGCTGTAAATTCTGACTGGAGTAGCAGAAATCACTTTTGGCTCAGACAAGAGTGACTTCAGTGGCCTCTCAAGAAACATCTGGAGTAGTGTTTGGGCGTACCTTTTAATTTGAATGCCTGAGTGTAATGTAGCACAGTTACGAGGATGTTACCTTTTATTGTTGTTATCTCTAACTTTTCTAGCTTAATCGCATACAGCAGATGTGCCATCTGTATTTACAAGGTGCTAGGTGGCGATACAGACTGTTACAGGATATTAGTTTTACCAGTTAGGCTTCAGAATACTTTCTGAAGGAAGGAGAAAATGCCTCGCTTCACCTTACTGTTTTTATATGTTAGTGGATTAGTTGCGGTGCAGACTTCTTTAAAACAGGGGGAAGAGCAGATGCTAACTGGGTTGATACTCCACTGTTAGAAATAAGGGGTAAAACTTACTTGTCGAGTGTCTGCAATAAGTGTCACGCTGTGTTGGCCATGGAAAAAGGTAAATCTCAGGATATTCTTAAGCAGAATGCTACACAAATGTCAGGATGTGCATTCTGCTTTTTGTGTGCATATGAGAGGTCATCTGAGTGATGTACGTGGTTTATATCCTATTGTCAAAAAATGAATTCAGATCAGTGCAGGTGGGGGAAAAACGCTCTCTGTTTCCTAATGGACTTAAGAAGGAAGGATGAGATTTTTGGCTCTTTCAGCCTAGTGAAGTGAGGCTGAAAGAGGATAACAAAATTCTGGTGGAATAAATTTGTTATTGCTCATTTGTTGTGGTGAGCAGTGGGATTAATAGGGATTGCCCTTTGCAGAAGATGAGATGAGACGGAGGTATGTGTACAATTCATTCTGGAAGGAAAAACAGTATAGAATCATGAAATCTCTGCTCTAAATACTGCTTTGTTAGAGTAGCTGTGAGGAAACTGTCCCACTAGAAGGTGATAGAGTTTAAAGAAATAAATTGCTGAATTTGTGGGGATCTTTATAGCTTTTGTTGTCTTTTTCCTTGCATTTCAGTTAACAATGGAAGTTGATGGCAAGGTAGAAAGCATCATGAAGAGAACAGCTCTGGTAGCAAATACCTCCAACATGCCTGTGGCTGCCAGAGAGGCCTCTATCTATACTGGTAAGATTTACAGGAGGCTGGAAAAGGCTGCACGTATAGAGCAAGTCATCATGCTCTAGTATTTTCAGTTCCTGGGATGGACAATACCAAGAAACCTGCTTAATTACATAAATCGGCCCTTTCAGACTGTGCCTGAATGAAATCTTAGTGTCACAAATGGATTTGGCTTCCTTATACCCAACTGTGGTCCGCACATGCTGAATAAATTCTTGCTTATGAAGCAGACTTACCATGTTGGGTGTCCTGTAGTTTTACCCCATGTATTAATTATGTAATCTTGTGTTTTTCACGAGTAGCTTTTTGCTGACAAGTGCAGCTTCTCAGTGGGTAGAAATAGTGCTCACTGAGAAGTGATCTTTTTTCCATAGCAGCCTCTTAAAGGATTGTCTTTTAAAATACTTCTTCGTGAGGAGTTGGCCGATAAAACATCTTTATGTTTTGATGGCTCAGAAAGGAAGGAAGCATTTTTCAATAAGAAGAGGCTTTGTGAGGCAAATAGTATCAGTGATATTGCCCCATCTCCTCAAAGAAATACACAGGAACATAAGACTTGCTGGAGTGGTTTGTAAGCAAAAATGAGAAGAGTGGAATGAAACAAAACAAACAAAACCATCATCATCTTGTGGAAAGGAATAGTAACTTTCAGTCTTTACTGACATCAGACTGTAAACATAAATAACTTAAGCTGATTTGCCTCTTAATGACAACATGTGAGAGTAGAATTCCTTTTTCAGCACTGTCTGGCATCGTGCTGTTGATCTGTTCCAGGAATCACCTTGTCAGAGTATTTCCGAGACATGGGCTACCATGTCAGTATGATGGCAGACTCCACTTCCCGATGGGCTGAGGCCCTCAGAGAAATTTCGGGACGACTGGCTGAAATGCCAGCTGGTGAGTTGCTCTTTTCTCCATCTAGACTTGTGAAGACGCCCTTTAAACTCAGAGCCTTTGACTCGATTTCTGTATGTTGATGCTTGCAGACAGTGGTTATCCAGCCTACCTTGGCGCCCGTTTAGCCTCTTTCTATGAGCGAGCTGGCAGAGTGAAGTGTCTGGGAAATCCTGAAAGGGAAGGCAGTGTCAGCATTGTTGGAGCGTGAGTGTTGCATTTCTTTCTTTGTGTTGGCTGCAGTTCTTCCTCTACCTTTTTGCATGTCAAAATGCCTTCAGACAAGAAGGTTTTGTTGCTGTGTGTGGCTACAGAGCTGGGAACGTTTAATGTACGTAGATACTTAATCTCTGCTTACCCTCAACTGCTGATACACTGCGCACAGGAGCAGAGAGAATGAAAGTGACTGTTAGTTCTGTGTTGCCTAGAACCACAGTCTCGGCAATCTGAGAAGGGGGCTGCAGGAAGAAAGGCACTGGCACTGCAAAGTATGTCAAACCATGATCAGAATGGGAAAGAGGGGGCAGTTAAAGCAATAGTGTGGGAGCATAATGTATTACAGTTCTCTTGCTAAATAGTAGAATTACAGGGAACAGGATGTCTCGAACTGCAATGGGCTGTGAAAAACTTGTGGTGCCCAGACAAATCATGAGGAATCTTTCAGCTAATGTGATACAGGAGAACTTTGTTTGAAAAGCATTCCTGTGTAGCTGTGGTGACAATACTGAGTTCTTTCTCATCATACTGAGAGACCAAAACAAAGGAAAGCGATTACAGAGGCATTTGAAACTTCTGATGTGAGAGAAAATGGATCATTGCTGCTTTCCCTTTTGATGTAATGACATAGGTGTCTTGCAGCAGTGCAAACTGGAAACTTACACAGTAGAGGCAGATCCCTTCTTGTAGGCTGTATTGATTTGTCTAACATAGTGTGAATAAAGTGGCTCTTCTCCCATAGGTTTTTAGCAGAGCCTCTAGCACCCACAACTTCTCCCAGAGTCTGTTATTTGTTCTTAGTTCTGTTGTCCACAACAAATGCAGCTGCTTTTGAGTTTGGGAAGCTTTTACCTGTTTGGGGAGGCATGTATTAGCATGTCAAGCCCAAAGGAAGTTAGTGCTTATTATATAGGTGAATAACTGATATTCATCTAAAATCATTTCAAATTGGAGTATTTTACATAAAATCTTTGCATTGTGTTTCAAGCTGCCACATCGGCACACTTCCTGAATCTGTTCCAGTGAGACAGGTTTGATAATCCAAGCTGGAGTGACCGCTTTGAGCTGATGTGACTGAAGTTATACCTTGGTATTGTCAGTCACTGATATCAAACTATAACTGATCTCACACCTGTGTAGATATGCTGCCACTCTCACTGCAGCAGAAGTTTGCAATCCGTTACGTAAGTGAAATGATGTTGGCCTTTCTTGTTTCTGTGATTATATACCTGTGTGCTCATACGTTCACATTAAACTGCGGCAGCGATTCTAATTGACTTTTCCTTTTGTATATCTTTCTGCTCAGTGTCTCTCCCCCAGGAGGTGACTTCTCAGATCCTGTCACATCGGCTACTTTGGGCATTGTTCAGGTGAGTCTCACTGTGCTGTAGCCCTTCTGTCTAAGCCTCCTGTGCTTCCTGATTCCTGCCCTTAGAGCTGCAATTCAGGTATGGCCATTCTCTGAGATAGGATGGAAAGTGAAACCGCTCTTAGTAGGTGCATTGAAACTATGAAAAAACCCCTCAGAGCAGATGACTGGGAGAAGGATAGCTTTCAAGTGATTGCCCATCCCTGTTTTGGTAAAATGAGCTATGTCGAATAGGGCTACGCTTAATTAGACTTGTGTGTTGGCAGTCTTTGTTACTGCTGACTCCTCGCTTAGGAGGAATCTCAAGCTGAATAAACCTAGAAGTCACTCTTACAGTTAAATTAGTAAGACAGGCTTTCTTTCTCAAGCTTTAGTTTGAAGATTTGTGGTAGCCTTTCCTCTGTTGTTTGCTCAGACCTGTTTGTCGCATTGGGGTTTTTGGTTGTTGGGTTTGGTTTGTTTTGCTTTCATTTGTTTTGTTTTTGATTTGGAACACTGGCTGATCTCACTGGCTTCTGACAGGTTTTCTGGGGCCTGGATAAGAAGCTGGCACAACGCAAACACTTCCCCTCTGTCAACTGGCTGATCAGTTACAGCAAATACACCCGTGCACTGGATGAATACTACGACAAGCATTTTACAGAGTTTGTCCCCCTCAGGACAAAGGCCAAAGAGATCCTTCAGGAAGAGGAGGACCTTGCGGAGATTGTGCAGCTTGTAGGGAAGGTGAGTAACTAGCTGTGAGGTAACGTGGAGTTGGTGATGCTGCTTTTCTCATTTAAATTAGATTGTAGAGCATCTAATACTGGAGTTAAGAAACTTGACTTCCTCCAGTATTCAAGTTGGAAGTCGACCTTGTAAGAGAAATGATATGGCCTGTTTTTCGTTTTTAGTAGTCTGAAGGTTTACAATTTATCAGAAACTACTGCCAGCAGCAGGAAGGGGGGGGGGTCCTGTTAATTGCTCTGGGCACTAGCATCTGTTTCTGCATACTGGCATTTACAAGCTAGTATGCAGAAACAGAAATGCTGTCTGCCTTTTCCAAAACTGGTGATCATCTAGTTTTGATGTGGAAATGTGTGACATGACATATGGCTCTGTTTTAGAGGCATTCTTTAGTTTCCTTCATTCACTTCAGTGTTTTGGATGGAAAGCTGAGCTTAAACGGCAAGATTTCCTGAGAGTTTTCAGATGGGAAGCCATGGGAACTGTTTTAGCTTAGTACTGTAAATACGGTAGTTGACAGGTACATAGCAAGTGCTAGAGAGTAATTTAATTTCACAGTGCTTAGGTGAGCTCTACTGGTTTTCAAGTGGTGGTAGTGCATGGTAATGTGTTGTAACTGGTGTTGTTTGGAGAAAGTTCTGTTCTGGTGCTGTCTCTATTCACTGATTTTTCTAGCACAGCCGAAGTCAGGTCTTTCACGAGTCTTGCCTTAGCAGAACTCTGTTCCTTAGATAAGCTTTGGAAGAAAAGGAAATGTGATCTTGGGGCCTTCTGCAGTTGCTTATTTACCAAAGCATGTTTTAAATTTCTTGTATACATAGCAGCTTAAATTCAGTTCCTTGGCATGGAAGTGACATTGACAGTCTGGTGGTTGAAACTGTAGGCATTATTCCCGCCATAGAAATCCTGGAACTGGTAGAGAAGAGTGGCTGATGGTATCAGTAACAGCAGTGTGCAGCAGGGAGCTCTCTGTCCTGCGCAGTACGTGACATAACCGCTGTCACCAACTCCTTTGCTTTTCTTGAATGCCAGAAAGTCCCTTGTTAGCAGTTGTACAGGTTTGTATCAAATCCTTTCATACTTCTTACTGATCTAAAGTGCTGAAATCTAGTGTTTCTTCTCTGGACGTAAGAACTTTCTGGAAGGGAAAAATTATTTTACTTTAGGTAGGAGGATGATGTTTCAGCATGCTTCATACCAGCACCGTGTGTGTTTTCTGTGTCTGGTGTTCCTATCTCAAAGGAAACTTCACTGTTTATAATCAGATGGACCTAAAACAGATTTACTGACTTTCTGGCTCATCTTAATAAGGCTATTTACTAAGTTGGCTGTCTGATCGCAGGGTGTGGGAAATAACCAAAAGACAGAGTTCTACTGGAGGCTATCTAAGAGAAAGAACACTGAAAGATAATGGTTCTTCATCAGGCCATAACATGTTTTAAACAAAGAGAGTAGGTTTACACTAGATTTTATGAAGAAATTCTTCACCAAAAGAGTGGTGCGATGAGATCAAGCTGCCTGGAGAGGCTGTGGATGCCCCATCCCTGGAGACATTCAAGAGCAGGCTGGTGGTCTGGGTAACGTAGTGTAGGGGGAGGTGTCTCTGCCTGTGGCAGGGGGTTGGAACTGGGTGGTCTTTTAGGGTCCCTTTCAGCCCCCACCATTCTGTGATTCTGTGATTTCATGGGCATAAGTACTAAACTAACAGTGGACCTTACCTTTCTAGGCTTCTTTGGCAGAAACAGACAAAATTACCCTGGAGGTTGCCAAGCTGATAAAAGATGACTTCTTGCAACAGAATGGTTATACGCCATATGACAGGTAAGGTCTAAATGGCTACAGTGCTCTGTCGTTCATCTGTAGTCTTTATTTCAACAGCTGTTTCATTTGGAAGCTGAGCAGTGCAGAAGTGAATTTTACCTGCCGTAAACAAATGGCAGAACAGTGGTTAGGTAAGCCATTGAACGGAGTATTCACGTTGTCTTACCCCGAGGCATGCAGACCTTTTCCTAATGCAATCACGCTGTATTTCTCTGGCCTTCAACCACTGAATATTGCCCAGTTAGCTTGTGTTTTTGCAATGGCATGTCCTCAGGAGAAGATGGCTGCTTTGTGTCCACAGGAGACACCCAGAGTCTTCCTGTTTGTTCCAGCAGCAGATGATTGCAAGTAACTGAGAATTTTGATCTGTTAAAAACTTACTAGCTTTTTGCCCCCCTCGTGCAGTGTTTATCATCTTCCCTTACTCGTACTTCTTTCCATGCTATCCTTTCATTTTTAACAGCCTGCCAAGGGGTGCTTTGCACTTCTGCTCGCTCCCCAGCCTGGGTAGATCAGGTTTGGAAATATTTAATGGCTAAAAACTTAGACATGCATCATTCTGTACGGTGCGTGCTTTTAGTTGCATTATTAGGGTAAGGTATGCTTCTGTGTGATAAGGAACCACAGAAAGTATCGTGATGTACCGTATGGATGATGATGAGGTACCTTCCGTCACAGTCGCCTATCCGTTTAAAAAGAAAAAAAAACGACTCTGCATGGAGCCTCTGGAGCGCTGTTATAATAGAAAAAGCTCCCTTTCCTGTGAGCAGAAAAACTTGCAGAGCTGTCAGGTCCTCCCACGCTGCTTGCAGGAAACCTACTCCCATAATGGACAAAACAGGAAGGCGGAATTCCGCTGACTGCTCTGAGTGTTTTCCCTTTCTCATTAGCATTGGCACAGATTGAGACATGAGACTTGTATAGCAGTGGTTACTGTTCTGTCCCATTTTGTCCAGTGTTTGGTTGCTGTTTCAGAAACCTTGCTTCAGGATGGCCCCACGTTTTTAGATAGGTCAGTCATAGGCTGTCTTTCTCCTTTGACACAAAGCAGACTAACACGCTTTATTTCAGGTGAGAATTCAGAGTTGCTGCAAAGGCAGGGGCAAAGGCTAGTCCTGTAAATTGCTCCAAGGTTCCTGACAGATCCTTTTCTGTTTCATCAGATTCTGCCCTTTCTACAAAACAGTGGGAATGCTTTCCAATATGATTGCATTTTATGACATGGCACGCCGTGCTGTAGAAACCACAGCCCAGAGTGACAATAAGATCACGTGGTCCATCATCCGAGAGAACATGAGTGAAATCCTCTATAGACTTACCTCCATGAAATTCAAGGTATGTTCATAAGGAGCCAGCTTGGGTTGCTTCGGGATGTTTTCAGTGCCTCTAAGAGGCTGTAGCTTAAAAGTGGTTATCAGTTGCCACAGATGAATGTCAGTGCACCTAGGTTATCCGCCTTTCTAGAGCACAGCTTTCCTACCCCTATACTTATACCAGTGTGCCCTGGATGAGTTTTAGCATTTACTGCGAGGGCAGTAACCTGTGATGCAATCTGGTGCTGAAGTAGCTGAGGAGTAATTTCTATAAAGTATGATGCTTATTTTGTGGAAAACTCTTTTAAGCCATTCCTAGTATCACCAGTCTTTCAGGAACAAATACCATGAGATATTGCACGGTAAGTGTTCTTGTGTGCCAGTGTATTCTACTCCTGCAGGGTACTGGCTTGTTTCTGCAGCAGGTAGATCCCTGGTATGTATTCCTAAAACAGCAAGAGCAGAACTAGATAACAACTGGGCATATAATCTTGCTTGTGAGCTGGTTATGTAGAGATAGGCAAGTAATCTTGTCATTTCCAAACCCTGCCCATGAGAGGACACTTAGCATGCAGCACAGCAGCGGACAGCTTGGCTGCAAAATGGAAACCAAAGGATGAATGTGTGTGTTAAGTAGAGGTGGCCCTCTAATACAGTAATAGTTATGAAAGGAAGTGATATGTCCTGGGTGTAAGGCTAAGGAACATGAGAATTAAGTGTTCTGAAGTCTGTGTGCTTTGGCTTCAGTGAGAAGTAGTGTAATCCACACGTGTAAGTACATTTGGCCTGAGTAGCAAGTGTTAATCCCTGAGGTCAGGAAATGATAGCAGTGCAAAACAGGGCAGTCTTAGGGACCAGAGGCTTTCCAAGACTGATCTGTACACTCAGTGTGTTGTTTTTCAGGACCCCGTCAAAGATGGTGAAACAAAAATCAAGGCAGACTATGCTCAACTCTTCGAGGATATGCAGAATGCATTTCGCAGTCTGGAAGACTAGACTGAGCCTCTGTGACCACTCTGGTTTGTCTTCTGAATTCCTCATCTCAGCTCCTCTGCTTCCCTACCTTACAAGAATGATGCAACAGTACTTGAGTTGATAAATAGCCCTACGTTTCCCTGTTCATACTCGGTGTCTTTACAAAACATTCCTTAGTTAGTGTTTGGCATTGCTTTGCGTGTCTGAAATAGTGAGTGGTGTGTGAGTGGGCCTGGCTGAGTGAAGAAATGCTGTTGTACACTTTTAGGGTGGGAAAAAAATCACCTCGCCCTCTGCCAGGTCACTTGGTAGCACAGCCAACTGACTCGTACTGGCAGAGGAGGTGTAGATCTTAATGCAGTCACGCGGTACATTCTGAGCTGGCAGTGGTAAGGGCATTTAGGTCTAGCACTTTGCTAAGTGACTATCATGAAACAGAATTTCTGACCGTATTCTGATGACATGTTGATGTAACCAAAGTTCTTCCCTACTGCGTCCCTTCTGCAGCCTTCGGCTGAGTCTGTTGGTATTGAAATGTGGTAGATCTGGATCTCTCCAAGGAAGGACTGACTGGAAGATGAGCACGTGCGAGCAGCCAGTATGCTTTTGTACACTGGAGAAATAGAATTTTATTTTCCTACTTACTACAGATAGGACTGCTGGATGGAGCACCAGCTAAAATTGAAGCCATAGGTGCTCAACTTCCAGAGTATTTTTTGCCTTCTTGCCTCCCACTCACCCCATGATGTTTCTCAACACTCAGCTGCTTTAGTTTGTGAAGCTTGTTACTGCTGCTTTGTACTGTGGGACGTAACAAGCCGTTGTGATTCCATACGTGCGGACCAGGAATATAACCTTTCCTAGGTGGTGCTCTCTACCAACTCTTGCCTACCAGTGCAATGTCCAGGTGGTGTTTAGGAAAGAAAAAGTACGTGCTTTATCTTCCTGCTCCACCTGTGTTCATCGTGCCTGTTTGGCTGTTGCACAGATGGTCCTCAGTTCTTGTATAGAAAGATTGAGATGCTAAACTTCTGGGGGTGGGGGGTTAAAGAGGGGAAAGATTGACAGTACAAGATGTATTTACTTCTTCCTTCTTGATTATGATGCAAGAGAAGCTAGTGACTTCTGCACCATGCTCTGGAAGCACGGTCTGTCAAGCAACTGAAACTCTGCCGTGTCTTGGGCTTGTTGGCAAAACTAGTATGAGATGAGGAATGAGTGTAGAGCAGCTTTTCTGTCAAAATTCAAGCGCCAGCACTCCTATCATTGCTGCAGGGGGAGATGAAGGTGCTGGCGTACTCTCTGGTCTTTGACTCTGTCGCGTCAGGTGACATCTAATACAGCACTGCAATGCCCAGCTAGGTGCCAGCTGGCATCTGAACAGACTTGTTACGGCCACGAGATGGTAACGGTTGGAGATGCCGCTGGCACAGTGGCAGGGCTTTGCATTAATTCCACACTGAAGTGTTTTTTTTCCACCAGCTGCCAGCTTTGGACAGCAATGGTGAAAGGTATTTTGGCGCTAAGGACCAAATGCTGCCACTTCCATGATGATACCAACTCGCTGTTTGCCACGGAGAGCTCAGCTGAAACTTAGATGGATTTACTATGTTTAGCTCTCCCAAAATAAACTGCTATTCCAGCTGATAACTCTGGTTGTGAACGGTTAAGTTTACAGTTCACCAAACTTTCCGTGTATGCTGCTTACTTAACGACGAGCATGTGTGAATGAGTAGTCACCAATTGAGCCCTTGCTGGATTCCTCATTGTTTGTACCCTTCACCACTGTACTATGTAGCATTTCATGCTAGAAAACAGATGTTCTTATCTCTTTAAATAGAGGATGTTATAAACTTTACAGAAGATGTCTAAGATAATGCAGTTCTAATATTTATTGTGTTGTACCTGGCCCTGAAGTGTGACCAGTTCAAACAGTTTCATATATATTTTTGTCTTTTTTTGTTTTGTGTCTCAGTTTTCAGTGTTAAGATTCTGATGTTCACTGTGTACTGCAAGTCTTCCCCCCACAGCTGTGGGAGGAATGAAGAGATGGGCAGAACCCAACCACCTACTTTCTTGTATATTTCATAACGTACGTTGCTGGAAATTGTGTTTAAAAACAAAAAAAACAACAAAAAAAATTTAAAGAACTGTTGGGAGTCAATGAGAATAAAATGGATTTAATGTAGATCTTATCTGTCTTATTTTCTGATGTCAAAACAAAGCTGTGCTTCTGTGGCACGCGCAGACCACCGTAAGCAAAACTCCCATCTTGCTTAAAGCCATAATTCATCATTTTGGGATCTCTTGAAACCGGGACAGACTATGTAGCAGGACAGACTATGTAGCAGGACATCACATTCAGGCATTTTCATACATCTCTGAAGGACATGCTTTGTTATTTATATGCATATCTTTCATAGGTAAATGTGCATACATACATGAACGTATGCATCACGTATTACAGATCAGGTGCTCAGGTAATTCCGATGCATTACAAAGGGATGGAAGTCTCAAGCTCTGTCCTGGCAAACCCAGGCTAGCCAGGATTTCTCTGTGCTCATTCAGAGATCCATTGAAGGAGGCTATGAGTTCAGGTTTTAGCAGCGTGGAAGTTATCAACGGACAGAGTTCTCGCTTCATCCACTCTGCTTTTGTGTAGCTGGAAGGCAGGAGTCACCCAGTGGCCACAAGAACACTGCTCACCCCACCAGCTAAAGGAACCCAGCTTAGCTGAGCATTTGGGACACAAAAGCTGCAAGAAAAACAAACGATCCATTAGAAGATGCACGCAGATGTATTCTATGGTACTTTAAGTTATGGCAACCCGCACTATAGGCAGCTCTTGTATCGTTTCACAGAAGTTAAACAGGCTCAAAAACAGGGCACGAAATAGTTATACGGGCACAGCTGGAGCTTGCCATGCCCTAGTGTGAAACAGGCAGCTGTACTGGCAGAGGGGACAGCATAGAAATGCAGCTGCTCAGACCTGGTGTGGTTCCAGGGAAGCATAAGACCGCAACGGGTTTTTTTTTTTTTTTTATTATTTCTCACAAACTCACTTATACTGAAAACAAACAAAAACACCCACGTCCAACATCCTTCCCAGCATACTCAATCCAACAAGATGACCGGCTCGTACCCATACACAGGGATACGGTAACATTTCAGAACGTGCGGCTAAAACATCCAAAAAAAAAAAAAAAAAAAATGCATTCACCTGTCCTTCCGTTACTCCTAGCAGCGCTGGCTCCATCCACTGCACGGGCTCGATGAAGTAAGAGGTGCACTTGTCAGGGCTGCTGCCACGAAGCTGCACACGCTCCGTTATTCTCTTGTGGGCAAAGGCTGCTGGCCCGCTTCCTTCCACGTGGGACAGGATGCTGGAACTACGGAACAGAGCGCGCCTGCTCTCCGTGACAGAGGGGGGAAAAAGGTGGAACACTTTTTATTGGTGATGCCTAGAGAGCACAGGGACCTGTTGACAGTAACTACATAAGTCGCATTTCTTTTCATAGGCAGGCACTGACTCCACTTAGGGCTGCGTTGTAACAAATGTTGCCACTTGCGTAGCTCTGGGCTCTGCTCCGCTGCTGCACCCTGTTTCTCACATAAACGTGTTTAAATAATTCCATACTACTGAAACTTCAACACTAAGATTTGGAAAAAATAAAATCTACACCCAAGAAGCAACAGCATCTTTTAACCATTCACTAGTATAAAAATAGCGAATTAGAATGGAGTCTTTTTTTTTTTTTTTTCCCCTGGAGAAACACCAATTCTCAAAAACAAACTGGAACGTAGGATTGCAGAGCGAGCAGCTTTACGCAGCCAAGCAGAATCAGGCCTGCCTGCACTACGTGGCAACTTAGGGTGCATAACTTCAAGTTCTGTATTTGTTTTTGTATTTGCTTTTGCTTAACTTCCGTGGCACGCGTTGTATGGAAACTTACACAAGATCTTATCCCCGTTCCAAAAATAACGACACAGCCTCTGATTTACGCAGGCTATTTTCCTCCCAAGATCATTTCAAAAATGACATTTTGTGGGAAGTACAAAAGGTTCGGTACCTGCATTTCCTACATCTATAGAGAACTTCTGCATTCGGGGCCTGACGCGCATTGGTTGGATCAACAGCAAAGACCTCTTGGGGTAAGTCTTGAGGTTCTGCAGAGGGGACGGTACTGAGTCGTGAGTCAGATCGATAAACAGACCAGTACGTACCAGTGAGAGAAGACAGCACTCTGCCGCAGTCACCATACCTAAGAGCCACCTTCTTCACCATTTCTTGTCTCGGCAAAAAAATGTCCAAAAAGTAGATGAAGAAAGAACTCACCCATTCCGTGAGGCAAGTTGAAAGCAAAACAGCCTCATCCCGCCACCCCTAAAATAGGGGTTCGTTTAACGCAGTGAAAAGTAATCTAGGATTTAGCCTGAACTTCAGTTGCTTTTTACTTTTTTTTAGCAATTTGACCGCTATTATTTCTGCATCTTGACAAAGAAAACAGTAAATCAGAGATTTGTTTCTCAGATATGCCTCAAAGACCCTGTTATTCTCCACTAATGAGCTATTAGAGATAATGATGTGAACATTTGTCTGGTCAATTCAAGTCTCCGCTACTTTGAGGGCAGCAATCCACATCAGCAACATCAAGCTCTGTATAACGGCATCCCTCTGACATGCTTCTCTGCATTTAAGAACAGATGCATCGTGCTTGTCCCACTTGAGATGTCCGGCTATGGAAGGACATTCACCAGTTTGCTGTCTGCGCAGAAATGCAGCAAATAAGCTCTGCAACGAGTCTTCTACGTATTTGTTCCTTGGTTTATAACCGACAACTGTCATACCGTGAAGCAGCTGCGCATCAGAAAGTGGGTGCCTGGCGCTGTCCAATGCAGCATGGAGCAGACTGCATGGCTGCCATGGGCACATCCACGTGTGAGCGCTTGGTATCCTGCTCAGGAGCCAGCAGCTGGACTCACAGAATCACGTGAGTTGGAAGGAGCCTTTAAAGGTCATCCAGTCCAACACTCCTGCAGTGAACAGAGACACCTACAGGCTTGATCATGTCGCTCAGACCAGCTCCAGCCTGACCTTGAATGCCTCCAAGGATGGGGCATCCACCACCACTGTGGGCAACCCAGCTCAAACCAAGCACAGCGTCCAGCGACACGTTGCGGATTTTGGGCACGGCATCCCCCAGCCCCAAGGCTGCCCCACTCACCAGAGAACCTCTCCGCGAGCACCTGCAGGCGATGCTGCTTGTACAGGGCGCTGCTGCTGTCCACGGCACAGCCCATGGCCTCGTAGAGCTTCAGCTGCCTCTGGAAGCCCGGGTTCACCCTGAGAGGAGAGGAATCTCGAGACCGCGCCCGTACTGCCGGGGGTGCCGGGGGACGGGCACTCACTCTGCGTCGGGTTTGGCGGCCCTGACGGCGGCGTAGGCCTCCTCCCAGCCGAGCCCCTGGCTCTTCATCAGGTAGGCGGTCACCACGGCCACGCTGCGGCTCACACCGGCCTGGCTGCAGGCGAAAAAGCGAGGCGAGGCCTTAGCGCAGCCCGAGGCAGCCGGCCACGCCGCAGCACCGAGCCCGGCCCTCACCACCGCACGAGGACGGCTCCGCCGCCCGCCCGCGCCGCGCCGATGAAGGCGGCGCACTCATCCAGGCGGCTCAGCAGGTCGGCGCCGGGCTCGTCCAGCGCCCGGACGTACAAGGCCTGCACCCCCGGCACGGCCGGCGGCTCCTCCGCGTCCACCGTCAGCACCGCCATCACTCCCGCCGCCGCCAGCGCCTTCGGGGACGAGCACGACTCCGCGCCTCCCACGTACAGCCCCGGCAGCACCGGCACCATGCCGCGGCACGGGCCCCGCCCACAAGATGGCGGGGGCCGGCGGGCTGCTTCCGGAATGGCGGGAAGGAGGAGTGGTAACTAGCGCCGGACTTCCATCCCTTGCCTGTAGCCAGGCTGTAGCTTGCGGCCGTAACTGAAATCCGGTACCGTGTAGGCGGTACTTCTGGTAATCTGCCCTCACTGCGAGGTTTGGTACAGGTGTTGCCGTGGAAGGTTTACGGGGAGGTCTGTGTGCGGCCGCTTTGCTCGCTCGCGGTGAAGTTCAGATCCGCTGAGCGGTGGAAGGAGACGGAGCACGCACTTCTTACTCCTTGTCCTGGTCTCAGGTGAGGGGCAGAGTCAGGATGTTTTTCCAGTAGTCGTTTGGGATTTAGTTCATCTTGATGATCACAGACCAAGGCCTGGCATTGTTGCGGTGCCCTTTCAGAACTGACAGGGGATGGTGTTCCTTTTTCAAACATTTAACTACTTTTTCAAGATTCTGCACTTGCTCGGGGCTGAAGTTCCAAGGGCCTGGAGGTGCCTGCAGTACGCACACCTGATTGGCCTCGCAGTTTGTACTGTTGTCATGTTGTAACACAGGTTTGCGCAGCACAGCAAAACCTTAATCCAGCCCCCACAGATGACTGACAGCACAACGGGGACGTAGGTAGAAAATAAGGAGCTACATAACACAACTCTGAGAACAAGCACAAGTCTGATAAAAAGAGACCAAAACCAACACAAGACAGCAACGGCCTTGTAAACAGCAATTATTAATCTAATAAAATATGCTGTGGTCAGATCTGTCCATCTTGGAGGTCCTTTTCAATCTGTGATCCTCTAATTCTGTGATCGCAGCCTCAGGTTGAGCACCAAAAGGACTGCTGTGATTTAACCAGCACTGTGCAACTGTTTGCTTGATCCCCTGGCAGTGGGATGGAGGAGAGAACTGGAAAAAAAAAAAAAAAAAAAAGGCAAAACCTGTGGATTGACATAAAGGGAGTTTCATACGATGGAGGAGAAAGGTACAATAATAATTATAATGATAAAAGAATACATCAAGCAAGTGATGCACTGTACAGTTCCTACCACCTGCTGACCAATGACCAGACTGCCTCTGAGAAGTGGCAGCTGCCCCTGGCCAACTCCCCCAGCTCTGTTGTTCAGCTCAATGCCACATGTAATGGGACATGCCTTTGGCCAGTTGGTGTCAGTTGTCCTGGTTCAACCCCCTCCCAGCTCCCTGTGCATGCCAGTGTGGGAAGCTGAAATGTCCTTGGCTCTGTGCAGCACTGCTCAGCAACAACTAAAGCAGAGATGTGTTATCAACTTTATTCTCATCCTAAATCCAAAACACAAGCTACTGGGAAGAAAATTATCCCAGCCAAAAGTAGGTCACTCTCATAGATGAGAATGCTCTGTGCTAGCAGTATACTTGTGCAAAACATTACCGTACAACACACTGACAGCCTTAACTTTTCCTACTTCACTCAAAGGATCCCATCGCTTCACTTCCTCCTCAGACCTTTTTCTGAAGTGATGTCTATCGTGTAGCTGCAAGTTTTTCCCAGTGCAGACTAAAAAGCCTGCATGTTTCTTAGCAAGCTTCTGAGCGGAGGTAAAATGTCACATAACCAGAGAAAGAGGTGTGGTAATGCTCCCTCCTCAGATGGGATGTCTAACATTACCCTACCTCTTCTGTATGAGATAAGAGAGCCTGAAAGCCCCAGTTATCTGTCACTGGGGGGGATTGTTCTTGCAGTACTCCATACCAGACAGCACTAGGCAAAGCCAACATGCAGGGGCCTCCCAGATCCTTGCAGAGAGGCATCTGGCCACGGAGATGGAAGGGGGTGGTGAAAATGGTGATCTTGGATCTGATAGCGTGAGACTAAATTCTGGTGGTAAGATTATTATCCCCTTCCAGGAGAGGACAGAGCTGGGCACTGGGGAGCAGCTGTCATGCTAAGGGACAGATCACAGCATAGAGAGCTGCTGAAGATGCTACCAGGTGCTCAGCTCTTCAAGCTGTCATCCTAGTCTTGGGACACAGAACCTTCCAGAGCTGTAGAGCTTCCCAGTGGCCCAAGGGGCAGACCAAGATGTCTCTTTGTACTTCAGGTAAGCCTAAAGGCTTCTGAGAGTGTAAGTCTACAGCAGCTTAGAGTTGGCTGTCATTCTGCTTTACCTCCCACGCTTGTGTTGCTGGAATGTCACTGCACAGTGGCCCTACCAGCTGGCTAACCCTGCTGAATTTGACCTCTGTGGCTGGATCAGTTTTCAGAGGGTCAGTTCCCTGAGCTGTCTCACTGCCCTGTGGCATAAACCTGACCTCTGAGGATGGGTTAGGGGAGAGTCTGACAGCTCCAATTTAGATTATTTTAAACTACGCAACTGCATTATGAATGCAAAACCTCCTTGTCCGGTTATCATTGCCACCAGCTAGAAATAAAAGGCCTGCTGAAAAAGCCTTAAAGAGTTCAGACAGCTTTTCGATAAAAGCCCCTTTAATCTATCAGGGAAAATAAATAAATAAATAAAAATAATAATAAAAAAAAAACAGTGAAAAGTTTGATAGGTGGAAGTTAAAAACTGATAAAACTCTGTATGGTCCTTAAGCTGCAAGCGTAACTAACAGTTGCAGCAAGCTGCTATGGTGAAACATTGGGTTATCCAAGTCCTGAGGAGGTTGAATAAAGTCAGCAGGAGATTACATGTTAGTGAAGAGACTATGAGTTTTATGGCAGGGACATATTATACAGGGATTGAATGAGTACTACGAGGTGGTTAATTGTGTCCCTGGGCCTTCAAATGTGAATTTGTGGGGGTAAACAGTAGCATCTCTGACTGTTTTTACTATGATGGAAATGGCAGACAGGGTTCAGGTGCAGAAGGGAATGGTGCACTGCAACCCCATGCATCAGCTCCCAAAGCTGAGGATGGTGAGGGAACACGAAAAAACTGCAATTTCAAAGTGAAAATCTGTGGTGGGGGAAAGTACATGAGCCCCTGGGCAGATTTGTGTCACCAGAGCTGTGCTCCCTTTTGCTCTTTCTCTTTGCTCGCCCTTTGCTGTGTTTGCCACCTGCAGCTTGAGCATATGGTGATGGATCCTGAGTTTGCTCACAGCTCCCAAAATAGAGTAAATATTATTTTCGGTTTGATTTGCAAATCGTCCTCCTCCACCCACCTCTGCCTCCCCCTCTTCAATTCTTGTCTTCTCCCACACCACCGAAATTTCTAACCGTTTGTCCTCCCCTGAGTTCTGGGAAACTCTGTGACTAATTAAGCTGCTGGGGCAAGCTCAGGTGCAAGGCAAAACAAGTCGGAGGACAGACTGCTGCCCACTCCCTCCGGTAAGCACGTTCCATCTCAGCATGTGCTGGGAGGGAGGGCCTGGGCGGGAGAAACCCCGTGGAAAGGAAAACCCTTGTGTATGCAGAAAACAGTAAATGAGAAGAAGAGTCTGCAGCCTGCAGATGGCACGTGGCAAAGATGTGCACAGGGAAGTGGTGGAGTCACCATCCCTGGAGGCGTTCAAGAAATGTGCAGATGAGGCACGTGGTTTAGTGGGCATGGTGAAGTTGCTCAATGGTTGACTAGATGATCTCAGTGGTCTTTTCCAACCTCAGTGACTTTATGATTTTACTATTCCAGGGGCTGATAGATGGGAATATCTTGAGTCATTCACAAGAGACAGTGACACCGAGTTTCTGTGTCCTACTCAGATCTCAATGCAGCCTGAGCTTCAAGATCCCTCTTTTCCCTTTTTGTAGGGCCCTAGTGGAATTTCTTGCCCCTTGGGGAAGAAGTGCTTCTCACCTTTTTGTTGTGGAAGTTTGTTTGTTTGTGGTGGAAGCTGGACAGCTCTACAAGGTACCCTCTCACCCCTTGGACAGAACCTTCTGGCTGCTGCTGTGCTTCCAGTGGCAAGTATAACCTCAGTTTTCTGAAAGTCTGCTGTTCCCAGAATTAGACCATGTGGGTCTATGCGGGACTTCACGTGTCTATTTTTATTAATGTGTCAAGAGGAAGAATTGCTGCTTCACCCTACAGGAAACCTCAAACACTTGCAGAAGTGGCTACCAATAGAGAGAGGAGCTCTCTCTGGGGATCCAACAGAAGATTTTTCAATAACCCCACATGGGTAGGATGTTTCTGTCTGTCTCCATGCTCTTAGTACTGCAGACATGCAGTTACTCTGCATGTCAGTCAAGAGGGAGATTTCTCAAGGGCAGATCTGATGCTCAATTACAGAATAGAGTATGACAGCTCTTACTACCACGTATTAATAACTCCCCTTCACTTTATGGCTTTAACAGTTGCAGCAACCAAGATTTATGGTGACACATTACCTTCAGCAATGCAACACGAAAGGAAACTAATCTGATAATGCCAGGTCACTGAGCTGACTTAGAAGTTTTTAAAGTGCATTCCTCATGCCAAATTTGCTGCCCTATTTACTGGATTAAAAAGAATGAACTGCACTGTGCTTGTAACATCTCATACCTACCTGTCTTTTGGTGGACCCAGACTCTTCTTTTCCTCTGTAACTGTACCATTCAGTGATCTGTTTGGCTCTTCTTCCCCATCCTCCCTTTGAAACAACTCCCGCAGTGTGTCCCAAATGGAAATTCAGCTCTGCTTAAGAGTTAGGCATCACAGCTGTACCTGGAATGGGGTCACAACCACCTCTGCAGCCACGTGCTCATGCAGTTGCCCCTGCTCTCTTGTAGCACCAGTGGGGCTGTGTTTCCACGTTTTCCATCCACAGTGCCCAGCAATCTATGACACAGACACAGATGGAGAGCTGGCTCCTACCAGGGGCATATGGGTTCAATCTCCCAGGTGTCCGTTACTCAAAGGTGCATTCCTCTCTCTGCCTGCAACCTACACAAGTCTGACCTGGCAGGTTTTAAATGGCATGTCACGATCTGGTCCCTCTGTAGGATTAATGGGCAGCGATTGCCAAGAGCAGGTGTACTGTCAGGAGATTTACACGCACTGCACGGAGTGCTGCACTTCCACTGAAGCGTGGTCAATGTCTGCAAAGCAGGATAGGCAGAGAACATCTCAGGTGTCCAATCTTTAAGACGCAGTTGAGGTGCCCCTTGGTTTTTATAAAAGTTCTGTGAAACAGAAACTTTTAAGCGAACAAAGCGTGAACTGTTTAGTAGCATTTTAACACCTGTAATACTATTATGTGCTGCAGGTTTCTTTGCGCTTATTGATATCTAATAAATATTACAAACAATGTTTTCAATATCACGTCAGTGATGTTTGCCTGTGAGGCAACTGTCCAAATAATCAGTTCATGCCATCAGACAGCAACATCTTTGGCAGAAGTACAGCTGAAACTGTCTCTTTAAAAGGGGAGACCATTCACTGCTTTAACCTCCAAGTGCAACACTTCCTTACTGGTGGTTATGCCTCCGTCATTTCGCCTATTGCTCCTTTTCAAGTTCCCCATTTCTATTTCTTGTTTCAGAAGACCTGGAAAAATAAAAATAAAACTGTTAAAAGAGATGTGCTGGATTCTCAAGTTCAGCTCTGGAACTCCGCAGACAACAATGTTACGGATTTTCTTATCTAGCTCCTTCTTGAAACGAGTTGGTTTCATTCTCCCTGCTCTCCGGTGCTGTGCTCTGAAGGGATGACCATCTCCATCAGACAAAAGATGCTTTGGATCTTCGTCGTGTGTCAGTGTTATCCTTTAATTTAAACATCCCTCCTCGTTTCCCGTTCATTACGCCAACAGCGCACTGACGGAGAAAAATGAACAGAAGAAACCTGCCCAGCTTTTGTTTTTTTTTTTTTGGTCCAAACTGGCCAAGTCTGTTTCTGTTTGCTGAGACTACAGGAGCTTTCCAGCTTCCTCGTACAGGGTCAGCTCTTTTCTGCGTGTGCTCAGGTTTGAACTCCTCTTTCTCCAGCGCGTGGGACAGCACCGGCACCCTAGACGAGGTTTTCCCAGCGCTTGGCAAACAGTGGTCAAGCTCCACGAGAAACACCACAACCGCCTCTACGGGTTACAGTACAAACACCCCGGGTCCCTTTCCTCCCCTTTCGCCGAGCCCGCCCCCACTCCTCCGCCTCGGGCCGGGCAGGGCGGGAGGGGGAGCCCCGTTGGTCGCCTCAGCGCGGGGCGGCGGAGGCGGGGCGGCCGCGCGCCGATAAAGGGCGGGCGCGGGGGGGGCGGGGAGGCGTGCGCGCGAGCGAGGCCGGGGCGGCGGCGGCGGCGGCGGCGCGGTGTGCGCGGCTGTGGCTGAGCTGACTGGTGAGCGGGGCGAGGCGGGACCGCACCGAACGGGGGGAGGGGGGAGGTCGTTGACTATCTGTTCGTTTGGGAGCAATCGCTCGTGGTTATCCATTTGGCTGGCTGCGGTCCCCGCCAGCCTCCTGGAGGAGGTTACGTCGCTCGGCTTTTCGGTTCCTGTTGAAGTTGGCGCTAATCGGGGTTCCGTAGGCGCTGTGCCCTGCTATGCGCTGCTGCAGGGTGCTGTGAGCCCTCATCGTGGCAGAAACGTGTCTCACTTTTGCTTTTCCCGCTTGGGGATTGCATCCCACTGACGCTATGGTACTCTTGATGCTGGATAGCAGAAGTGGGTAGGGTTTATCCTGGCTGTTGGACTGCTCTCTTTGTAGTGGATGAGCGCCTTCAGGTGCCTGACCTTGTGATGGAAGGCAGTGGTAATGAAACACAAGCAAGCGAGCTGCTAGTATTCCACGTGCATTAGTCACTGAGGTCCTGCTGTCATGAACTTAAATCCAGCAGAGCAAGCCACGCGAGAGATTTAAGGCTGAGATGCTTCATCAACTGTCAGCCGAGGAATTAAACTCTCCCCTGAATGGACGAGGTGAAATAGTTGCTCTTCTTTTCCAGCAGCTGCTGGTGGGGGGCACGTGCGCTGTGCCCCAGCACAGAGCTCCTCAGGCAGAACCAAGTATGTGTGATGGGGTGGAAGGCTCTACTCAAGTTCTGTCTGGTTGCCTGGTGTGCTGCGTGTGTTGCCTTAGCTGCTAAGGAGCCTACAAATAGGAAGGAGGAGCTTAAACACTTGCAGCTTGAAGTCAGGGGAATCTTGTGTTCGAATCTTGTGTTCTCTAGTAATCTGAAGGATTGGTGGAAGTAGTATTTTTTGGATGAAAGTCTACTTAATGTCTCTGAGGGCAGCTCCCATCAACACTGGTGCATTTGGGGTTATGCTCTGTTGGAGCCTCAGGGATTGAGTTTAAAGAAACTTCTGTTTTATCCTGATCTAGTTATTTTAAGAATCACGGTTTTGACTGATGCCTACTGAAGCTGATGTGGTATACACAGTAGAAGAGCTTGTAATGCAGCAGCTTGTGCTCAGGGACAGAAATTGTATCCCTGGGAGTTTTGATACCTTGCTGTGTGTTTGCGCTAGGATTCCTCCCCTCCTAGAAGAGGTGACAGGTCAAAGGGTCTGTTCAGAAGTTGAAGCTGGCAGGCAACCAGTGAAGGATAACAGCTGCTGTTTGAATCTTGCTTAAAAAGTGTTCCATACACTATACTGATGCATGCTAGGGAAATACATGATTGGGTTTTAAACAGTTCTTGGTAGGCAGGAGTTAAGTCAGTTAAATTTGAATAGCCTGACCTTGGCAGCTGCACATAGAGCTTTCACAAGTGTTTGAGTGGATGAAGGTGAAGCCTATGTCCCCAGCTGTCAGGGAACACCTGGCCATAATAGAAACCTGAAACATTTAAAAAAGGAAGAGTGTATTAATACTATTTGGAGTTACGTGACTGTAAAACATACGTAAGTATCCACGTACTTCAAAGTCATTGAAGCATAGGAGAATGAAGAGGTCACCTGTGACAAGACTCCTTCAAGTGCTCAAGCTTGAACTATCGTCACTGAAGTTCTCAAGTCCTTACTGTAACGCTGACAAGTGTGCCCTTAATCCCATCTGATTATGTGCCAGCTCTTATGAACTTGTTTTTCCTCCATAAATGAGCAAAAGGTCAGGGCAAGTATGAGTATTTCCAAGAAGGTTGCTTAATTGTGTAGTGTATCTGAAAAAGGAAAGAATTGCTTACAGACTGAAGTGCAAATCTGAAAAATTACCTGACTGTGTGGCTGAAATTCTGTCCAGATACTGAAGTTCCATAGGTTTTTGAAGGAACGAGGTGGAGTTGGCCCTAGTTCTGTCAGAGCTAGATGCCAGGTGATTAAGAAAGGAAAAGACTTCTACGAGAAGGAAAGTCTTGCTTCTCATGTCATTAGTACTTTCAGTGTATTGGGTCTCTGAGCTCTGAAACTAGCACCTGGATGTCTTGTACTATCATCTTATTTGGCAAGAGGTGTTTGAGCTTTAACCGTAATGAAAGAAGTTCAGAGTTCACATTTGGAAGTGTTTTGTGCTTATCATTGCTTGCTTCTGGTACTGCAGGTGATCTTGGAAACTTGAATAAAGTTTATGCATTATTCTTTGAGGCTTTGCCTTTGAAACTATTTTTATCTCATTAAAAAGGACACTTGACCACTGAATTTTGGGCCTATACCAGTGGGGCAATTGAGCACCACTTTGGGTGAAAGGCTTTCTGATAACTGTTAGTATGCGAAGTTATTTCTCTCTAGTTTGCACATGCAGACAGAAAGCGGAGCTAGGCAGTGTGAACTGAAAGTCTGACTTGTTTGTTTTTTTTTCTTTCCCCACTTCCTTACAGTTTCTTTGGAGAAGAAAAACCTTAACATGGCAAGCAAAGGAAGTAATACAGACTGCATGTCATGCAGTGTGCTGAACTGGGATCAGGTCAGCCGTCTGCATGAAGTTCTTACAGAGGTGGTTCCAATCCATGGGCGAGGTAACTTCCCAACGCTGAAGATAACTCTGAAGGATATAGTTCAGACTGTTCGGAGTAGGCTGAATGAAGCAGGCATTGCAGTACACGACGTCCGTCTGAACGGCTCTGCTGCTGGCCATGTCCTGGTCAAAGATAATGGTCTGGGCTGCAAAGACTTGGATCTCATTTTTCAAGTTTCTCTGCCAAGTGAGGCGGAGTTTCAGTTGGTTCGAGATGTGGTGTTGCGTTCCCTCTTGAATTTCTTACCAGAAGGAGTAAGCAAACTGAAAATCAGTCCAGTAACACTGAAGGAAGCCTATATCCAGAAGCTAGTTAAAGTGTCCACGGAGTCTGATCGTTGGAGTTTGATATCACTTTCTAATAAACATGGCAGGAATGTGGAGCTGAAGTTCGTAGACTGCATAAGACGCCAATTTGAGTTCAGTGTAGACTCTTTCCAAATCATACTGGATTCCCTGCTCTTCTACTATGACTACTCAGAAAACCCCATGTCAGAGCACTTCCATCCAACTGTGATTGGGGAGAGTATGTATGGAGACTTTGAAGCAGCTTTTGATCACCTCCAGAACAAGTTGATAGCTACCAAAAATCCCGAAGAGATCCGAGGCGGTGGGCTCCTGAAATATAGTAACCTCTTAGTGCGAGACTTCCGGCCCATGGATAAAGATGAGATCAAAACATTAGAGCGCTACATGTGCTCACGGTTCTTCATAGACTTCCCAGACATCCTGGATCAGCAACGCAAACTTGAGACCTACCTCCAGAACCACTTCTCCAAAGAAGAGAGGAGCAAATATGACTACCTCATGATTCTGCGCAGGGTGGTGAATGAGAGCACTGTGTGTCTCATGGGACATGAGCGGAGGCAGACTCTCAACTTGATTTCTCTGCTGGCACTCAGAGTGCTGGCAGAACAGAACATCATCCCTAATGCCACTACTGTTACCTGTTACTACCAGCCAGCACCTTACGTTAGTGACGTGAACTTCAGCAATTACTATCTTGCAAATCCTCCAGTGCCATATAGCCAGTCCTACCCCACTTGGTTGCCTTGCAATTGATTGCTTCACTTGAGTGTTCTTCAGTGGAGGCTTCCAAAAGCTGAGCGTATGTAGACAAGTAACAGACATTTGTAGGTTTTCCAATAAGTATGACTGTTGGACTAATTACTTCCTGGCATGCAGTAGGAATATGCAACCAGGTGACCTGTGAAGAACCTTTTCAGTTTATCTCTACAAATGCCGAGAAGCCTTATTACCTCTTCACTGGAGAAGAGAACCAGCAACCAAATGTTAGAGGAATAGTTACTGGACTAAGTACTAGTCTTGGAAATGACTGTTAACTTTTCATCTAAGTGGAGCATTCAATAAACTGTGTTAGTTAATAGAGCTAAGACTGAGAAATATCTTATGCAGAGCAGAAGCTAATTCAAAACCAAAACTTTCTATTGACAAACGTCACTTACTTTATACATCCTCAGTTCAAATTCTGGCCGGATTTCTATTGATTTCTCCTGTATGAGTGGTCTTGTCATGTTTGGGCTGCTTCTTCTTTTTGGCTGTGTGGAACTGGTAACTGTATGGATACTGCCCCTCTTGTAGAGGGCCTAATGGCTGTTTCCTGTAGTGCATGGACATATGTGGTCCTGCCTCAAGCTCAAGGTTTCTTCCAAGTTGGAGATGGATAAATAAGCCTGTCTCTAAAAGAATGGGTTGGTTAAATTTATCTGGAGTATGAACATTTGTAAGTTGGCTTCTCTGTGCGTGTGGCAAAATATGATCTAAACAATTACTAATGTGAAAAGTCCTGGAAATGAGGAAATAAAGCTTTAAATAGAATTAGAACCCCTGTTTGAATAGGATTGGAAGAACACTGTTAAGTAGAGGCTCAAGATAAAGCCTTTTTGACTAGCATTGGCACAGTTGGAAAATAGCACAGCTCTTACACTGAAGCTTTAAGTTTCTTCATTGTGGGTCCACAGCAAGCAAAAAATCCACTAACTTGTAGGCTGATGTGCACTCCTGTCAGTGTAAATTCCTAAAGTGCCTCCTTGTTTTTCTTGTACAAATTCAGGCAGGTCCTGCAGGCTTGCCTTTGCCTCCACTTAAGGGTCAAGCTTATTGGTTTATCGTAATCACTTGGTCACTGTATAACATGGTGTTTGGGAGGTTAAATTCTTGGTCTGTTGTGGTCTTAAACTTCACTTGATGAGGTCTATGAACCCTAAGCAGAGCTTTCCACAGAGGCTGTATATAGCAGAAGTCTTCCCCTGGTTTCAGAGTAATCTCTGAAAGAGTGCCTACTCCCTTGGAGGTGTAGGGTGACTGGACTTTTTAAAGGGCATGTGCTAAAATTGCTGCTTTGACACTTCTGTGCTTTATAAGGATGGTTTTGTATATAGCAGTACTAGAAACTGGCTGGTAATACCTTGTCTGGAAACTTTCACTGAATTGCAATAGTAAAATACATACTGTAAGTGATTTTGTTTCCTTTGCTTAATCAGAAGTAGAGTAGAAAGGCAAAAGTTAGAGCTATTTAATGTGTACTGGTACAATGGTTAAGGTTACCTAATTGCAACTCTCACTTCTTCTTGCTGTCTCCCTGAGTGTGTGAGACCAAAGTGCTGGATCAAACAAATGATTTAAATGTAGAGAGAAGCAGATAAAGTAAATCTATATGGTTGCTGTTAGATGTGAAGAACAGTAGCAGAGCAGCATCTACTCGGCAGTGGAAAAGCTGCCTGTTCTTTGTAGGACCAAAAGCTTCTTGCGTGTTTCAAGCTCTCACACTGTTCTGTAACTAATGCATGAAGACCACCTTAGTGTAGCAGCAAGGCTACCTTGTTGTTGTTCAGGTTTCACTCAGCTTGGGAAAGCAGGGAGGGATAGGGTTGTGACAGCATGTGCAGCCAGGCATGCTTTATGTTAATATCTTGTACAGTCTTGTAAACATCTTCAGTAGCAAGTCTTTTTTTTTTTTTTTAATTAAAGACTCTTGAATAGTCAAAGTACTTAAGGATGAGTTTACTTTCAGATTTTTCTAGAAATTGCAGCTTGGACTTGATGCTATTTACAGGCAAGGCACCTCTCACCTGGAACACTGACTATTTAGAAGGCATTTCTTAAAACTGTAGTGATGTTGGTGTTGCTGTGTGTGTCAAACTTAATGCAAGCTTACTGACTGAATGAGTAACTTCTGCATGCAGAGCCATGCTTGGCCTATTACAGAGTATCACTAGAAGGAAGTCCTTTTGTTTAAGAACTTGTAATTGCTTTCATCCCTTAAATAACTTCAGCTGACTTTATAAAAAAAAAAAGCTATGCCTGTTTCAAAAGTAAACAGAAACCCCTGCCTAGAGGGACAACTTTGATTTCTATATCAGCTTAGACTCAGGTCTTGTGGGATCTCATGCCTGGTCTGTAGCAACTCTGTATATGTCAACTCATGCAGATATGTCAACTCATGCAGAAGTCTAGTCTTCAGATGCCTTGACTGCTGAGTGTCAGGCCAGATGTATCCACTGGGAATAGAAGGGCTGGAATAAAGCTCTCCTGTGTTTCTACTGAGACAGAGCTATGGACACCTCGCTTCCTGTGGCAAATATTTGTGCTCTTACAGATGTGACTTGTTGCTGAGGCCTCTAAGAAAGCTTTGTGTTGAATGCCTGCTCTCTGAGCAGCTGACTCCCTTGGTTTAAGCTTTGTGGGATTACTGGTCTTAAATTGTGTTGGCAGATTAAAATACTAATGCTTTTCAGTCTGGATTTTAAGTTCTTGGGTAGTTAAACTGTAGCCTTAAGTTGCTTATTACCTGCTGCACTAAATAGAAGAAACAATGTTACTGGGATGATGTTCTGTCTCCTTTCCTCTGAATAACCCTAGTTCGGCAGTTTAGTTAGAGCTAAAATGCTCAATTGATTTGTCAGGGTGCTGCCTGCAGATTACCCCTTTCTGGTTTCAAATTGTTTTGGCAGTCTGACGTCCCAGGTGGTGGCAGCTCAATCTGGTGTGTGCTAGTTGGTTTGTGATCAGGTTTACAAGGACTCTGCAGCTGGGAGTAATGTGAGAATGAGTGCTAGGGTAATGACCCCAGGCTAAGTTCAGGCTGCCTGCTCGATTCAGTCTTTCTTTAGAGCTAAATGGTGCAAACCTCCTCTCTTCTCTGCTTGATTCTGTATTAAGTAGAAGTTTGAGAGAGACTGCTAAACTTCACGCTATTGGGACTGTATAGTATTGGGACTATAGGTATCCATAGTTTTGGACTGAGTTTTGGGGTTAAGCTTATGGTATGTTTTGTGCCTAAATCTCATGGGATTCTGGTAATAACTGCTCCTTTTGGTAGTGACCTCTGCTTATCATTCCGTGGGTAGTTTGGAGAAAGCCTCTTAGAAAATGACTTGGACAAGTTTCTTCAGTTTTAAACTGGTAGTGTGCTGATAGTACTTATTTAATGAGAGGTATAGAAAACTAATCGAGTTGGGTACCATAATTGTTAGACCCAGGAATAAGCAATAAGCTGGTCATTGTCAGTAGCAAATGTGTGATTTAAGCATTGGGAGCCAAATGGATGGTAATAGTAGTAGCCTTTGCATCTAAGCCTTGCTCAAACCATTATTGTCAACTGTTAAATATGGTGAACTGTATTTCATATGGGCTATTTAATTTCAGTGGGACTTGTTCCAAGGTGGGTTGCTGGGCTATAGTCATAGAGGCTTTAGGAGTGGTTGGAATGCTCCAGCTTTTCAGCTGCTCACTGAAGCGTCTGCATCGGGCTTGTCTCTCTGGTTAAAATTGCATTTTTTTTGTTGACATTCAAAGGATTTCTTTTGTTTATTTTCTTAATTTTACGATTAGAAGTCAGCTCTTGGAAAATCTATCTTGTACCTGTTTTGAAAAAGTGATTTTTTTTTTTCTTTAAGCTGGTAGAACAAGATACTAGAAAGATTTCAATTTGTGATGGGCCTAAATGTGAGATTAGTCACAGTAACTACCTACTGTTCTGCACTGTGGTGTTCACTTGTCATCCTTGGAAACTGGGTTTTGGAGCTTAATGATTCTGAAATACTTGTACAAATAAACTTATGCTAAATGCTGCTTGACTCAAGTTATTTTTGCTTCTAAATAGTATTGTCTGACAATATTTGTGGAGCTTTTTATCTGTTTGCAGTACTTCAGGGGTTGGAAGGGCCCTCTGGAGACCTTCTAGCTCAACTCCCTGCTAAAGCGGATTCCTTAGAGTAGGTGCATGGAAGTACATTGGGAGAGGGGAAGAAATAGCCATGAGTTTATACAGTAATGTTTTCCTTTTAGGTCTTCCCAAAGGAAGACTTTTTATCATTGAATGTATATACATCTGCCTCTTGACTGGCTGAAGTTTAGTCGGTTCAGTGGAATATGATTAATCTTTCACTTAGTTAATAGTGATGGTTTCTAGAGTAGCACTTGGTTGATGTAGGTTGAGCAGGTCAGTGCTATATTAAAGTTGGGGCATGTGGCGGTCTATTTGTTGCTCTAGATTCAAAAATAAGCATTCTATAAAAAGCATGCTTGCTTCAATGCCTTTGCTCAGGCAACCTCTACCCTATTAGTTAGGTAACAGAAATTCCAGCCTTCAGGAGCTTGTAATGGCTACAAGTGGAAGCTTCTACTGAGATTGGTAGGGAGTGCTGTAGTATTATGAAGACAGTTAGCTGTGTGTAGTTGCAATTGCTTCCCCCAGACTTAAATGGGGAACTGAAAATCCAGCTTAAAAAAAAAAAAGGGAAAAAAAAGCTGGATGGCACAGACTTTGTCATCTGAAACTCTCTTACCTGAACTCATCAACTTATCTTGTCATAAAGGTTTCAGAGCTTTCTTTTCTTTTCTTTTTCCAATTGCAGGATACCATCCTCAGGCTTCTAGAATACCAGACTTTAAATTTGCAGTCAGATACTGAAACAGCAAGATAGCTATGCATATGCAAGTGCATGTATGCATGCTCTTATCTCTGTAAGGTGAGAATTGTGAGAGTAAATAAGTAAAAAGCTCTTATCCCTTGCCATTGCGTGGCTAGTGAAGCTGCAGTTCAAAGTGTCCTGTTTTTGTGCTTCCAGAACCTAGTGCTTTCTGTGCTGTGCAGAAGATCTCAGTTTTGTCAGTTTGGTGAGGCATTAAAGGACTGGTACTTCCAATTGTTCCATCATTCTGGCAGGTGCAATTATTGCTTGCCCGCCTTCTGTGGTAGTGGTTCTTGTCTCAAGATAGTGTTCAGTGTGCCCTTTCAGACAGGTCAGATGCTTGCATAAAAGACTATGTGCTTGCTTATTTTGAACATTACCTACTATGCTTTTAGTATGTTTAGTGTACTAATACACCAAATAATACACAAATTATATGTAGCTGTTACCTTCCTTAGCATATGTTTTGCATTTATTCAGCCAGTAGAAAGTGAGATACATTGAAGGGTGCAAAAAAACACTTGTGTGGGTGTTAGAAGCAGCAGTCTTGTTCTGTTGTAGCAGCAGTACTGTAATCTGCTGCTTTGACTCAGTGATTAAAAAAAATAAGCCCTGTATCCTGTAGGCAAAGCTGCCCAGTAGAAGTAGTAGTCAACCTGCCAAACCTTAGTAATTTTCCTACTAGGAAGAAGTTGAGTCATCACGCTGGAAAAACAGTCTTGCCAGGACTCATATGTAAAGCAGCTGCTAGATGTGAACTACCAGCTTCAGCTTTGAAAAGTAAGGAAAGTTGCACTATCTGCTGTAGATGTTACCACATGAATTCTCAAAAGCTAAAATCAAATCAGTTCTCTAAAGCTAGGGGCTTCTACAGCTAGTTTGTTCCCTTCAAGGGACTCCTAACAGATGCCGGAAGCTTTATCTACTTTGGGGAAGTGATCTATTGCAGTGTGTCACCAGTGATTTGGCGCAATAGCAGTGGTCTCAGTGATGGTGACTTAATGTATACTTTAAGAACATTATTGTCTCATTATTGAAAATCCCACTATTTCTGTAGCCAAGGATTCTTGAGTGTCTTTGAGTTGGAGGTTGCTGCATCCTTCTCAACAAGGTTGAGGTGTCTCAGACTGCCCCGTACTGTCTGCTCATTTGTTCTGCTTTTGTTTGAGTAGAAGAAAATGAGCTCCTGGAGCCCTGTACTGTATGTATTGGTTCGGAAGCTAGAAGCCTTTTCCATTGAAAGTATGTGTTTTTTGTTGAACTAGCCACTTTGTGTGTTAAGTGCTCAGTGTAACCAGTCAGTCTCCCTCTTCCACTTGCATTTTGTCCCCTCCTCATTTTTCCTGTAGCTCTGTGGCATGTTGGGTGCTTCTGCTGGCTCAGTTATTTGCAGTGAGTTCAGAGTCCATCTGCTTTTCAAAGCTGTCTCTTCCATCTGTTATTGACAACATCTGTGCTCCTGGCCTCCAGATGTAGTGCTTTGCATCTGGTAGTATTAGAAAAACATTTTGTCCTAATCCTGCAGTTGAATGCACACAAAATAGATGGACAAAATGTTGTCTGATGGCTGGAAATGACAGAAACACAAATTTGCTTTGTTCTTGCATATGGTAGAGTATCTGAGGTGGTTGTGGGTATTTTGTGTTCAAACCACCTGCAGGTTTCAGTGTCAGCACAGGGGCACAGGATGTAAATTATTTTGGGTGTTTTTTTTGTGGATGCAAGGTACAGACAGCAGACAGGGCCTGTATTCTCTTGCTGTACTTAACAGCAGCTCTTCAGTCTTTTCCCCTGAAAGCTCTTAAAGTACTGTTACATCTGTAAGTCATCATCACATCTGCCTGTTTTACTGTTCATGTGGGGCTCCCCTAATGTTGTGTACTGCTGAATATTTGCCAGGGCTGATGGAGCTTTATAGACCTCATGAGCTGCCTTCTGCTTTCTTCCTGGCCAACTTTTCCCAAGACCAGCGGGAAGCAAAGCTATTCTTAGGAGAAGAGACTTCTGCCAACCTCATGGCCCAGTTCTCTGTGACAACAGAAGGTTTGTGTCATCAAAAAAGGGGCTGGATCCACTCAAGGAGAGGCGGTGTGTTTTGGGCTCCTGACTTGCCAACAGGCTGTGCTGGGATGCATTGCTGTAGCTCTGTCCAATGAGGTTGAAACCTTTGGGCTTAAATTCATGGAGTTGTTCCAGGCAAGCAGTCATCTGTCTGTGTAAAAAAGAAAATCAGTCTATTTGGGATAAGAGGAAACTGAACAGAGCAATGCTCTAGCTGAGTGCATAGTCACTTTGCATGGGTTGCTAGCCTCCTTTCCCACAGCATTTCTATGGCAGGAGGATTCCTGTTTGCTACCATTCCATGGATTAAAAAACAAGCCCTGAGGGAAAGCAGTGCTATTAGGTAACTCAGTGACATGCTGACAGAGCCAGGAGTGAATATTTTGGAAGCCCTTCATCTTGATTGGACAGGGAGGGGAGAGTGGGGGTACTGGAGCATCTGTTTTAGTTCAGAAATAGAATACTCAATTACAATATAGCAGTACATTAATCACAATGACTTTATCATGTGTTACAAACCTGACTTGAGATTTAAGGTGTCAATTCTGAGCTTTGGTTCTCTCAGCTCTTTGGTGTCTCATTGGCAGTAAGAGATTGCCCTCTGGTTATGATTGCTTGTGTGACCAGCTGACCGGAACCTGATTTTTCATTTTAATTGTTGAAAATGAAGGTTCACTGAAATATCAGTTGAAACTACACATTTAATTAAAAAAAAAAAAAAAGTATTTCGTGAATAACATGGACAATATGGTATTTGACAGGCGAAGTCCTGTCTTTAACTGCAAAACTACTTGCAAGGAGCAATTCCTTTTACTCTGAAGGCCTGTACCTGGTTGGTGATTTTACTTACTGAAAACAAAGGAGTAGTAAAAAGGATCTACAGTTCATTCTGGGGGTCACTTGACTGTTCTTGCCGTATTATATCACCTGTCTTTTATCAAAGAGCGTTTGCTGACAAAACCTGCAGATCAGAGGGTTCACTGAAAAGTACTGCTCCCATTCCTTACATCAGCCTGTACGTGAGTAGTGGGAAATCAAAGAAAAGCAGTTTAGTTTCCTTATGATGGTTGTTCTTGAAGCTGTGTCAGGTGTGCTTAGTAAATTAATATGTGTAATTTCTGACAGAGCTATCTTAGGAGTCTTTCACTGATGCTGTTGTATCAAGTCAAAAATAGGCTGTAATATAATGGTACTGGCTTGTGTAGCTGTTTAAAACAACCTGTACTGAATGGCTTAACCTGTAAGATGATAAAGGTTCAGGTGCCCAGTGCTACTTAGAAGCTGATAGCTAACAATGAGAAGGGAACCTGTGTGCTTGAAGGCATAGGGCCCTTGAATCTCCTGCCTTATCTACAGCATAATGAAGTAAATTAGGCATAAAATAAGATCCTCCTTCCAAATTTCCTTGCTCTTGTTAATCGAGATCCATGGCAACCTAACAGACTTCTTCTATTTTTCTAGTGCTTTAATTTCCTTTTTTATTTCCGCAGAGATGGATTCTTGAGAATCCAGACATTCCAGAATGCATTTAAACTTTAACCAAATCTTCTTTCTCACAGTATAGAGCAGCAGAGAACTGAAGCACTTAAAAATAAAGTGTAAATGCCATATAAATATTGCAAACAAACTTAAACCTATACAAAACAAACCCCTCCCAAGACTGTTCTTAAAGCTCAGAGGACTCTTACAAAAATCATTTTATAAAAAGTAGAATCTTACTTGTATGAGGTAGTTGTCACTTTAATTTTTCTCCAGGTACCATTTACTGCCTGGCTCCCAGATACCACTTGGATATTCCTATCATTAGGTGATGAGTACAGCAAAATGTAGCTTTGGCTGTTACCCATGCTGAAGTTTTACTACTTTTATTCCAGAGTGAAGGTTAAATTTTCTTTGAAAATAGTGAAATATTGCAAGGACTCAAACTAATATTTTTCTTTCATGAAAGGTAACTTACAGCAATGCTCTTATTTTTTTTAAAAAGAGCTTATTGGAACAAACCTAGGCATTTGTTTTGGCCTAGGCTTCCTGACCAGCTGCCACTTAAAATGGATTGCCTATAGCATTTCACTTGTGCTTAGGGGTCACTGTGAAAGCAGGCTGCTGGGCTGTGGGACCTGTCTTGGCCATTTTGCTTGCTGGCTCTTTGGCTTTAGGTTTGCTGGGGCCTGAACTCAGCATCTTATGATGTTTATGGCATTGCTACTTCTGCATCATGCACTCACTGAGATAATTTCTGAGTTTGTTGTGTCAGACGTGCCCGTATGGGTTGTGAGAATGGGACGGTTTCCATTCATGGGCTACTTGTTATTATATTTTTGAAATCTCTGTTCAACCTTGTCTTCTCTCCTGGCAAGCTGTGCTGTAGCATGCAATCACTGGGCTCCAAAAATGCCCTTTTGTCCCCAGTGACAATGAAGAAACCCTAGTGACTGCTTGGATGCTTACACCATCAAAGGTCATGAAGAATCTTATCCCAAACAACCAGAAATCAGACAAAAGCACCTGGACTTTTCTTTCAAGCCCACTGAAGGCATTTCTTTGTTGCGTGGGTCTCCTTTTGTGGATGGATGGCTTGAGACTCCTCCATTTCAAATCAGGTTGCGTGCTTGGCCATTTCAGCCAAAGCTCTACAGGAATCAGGGTGGAGAAGTCCCATGCAGAGAAGTGAGTTCTTTGCACTGTCTGAGATCTCTCCAAAAGTTTGGTGACCTCCTTGTTTCTGCTTATGGTTGTTGGTTTGTTTCTCCCCGCTTCCCCTCCGTTTCTGTACATTTGCTAGGAAGCCCTGCTGTGATGACAGGAGCGCAATGTTCAGGGACAAAGTTTTTAAAGGCTAGTGCTTTGTCAAAGGAGGTTGATTCCTATCTTTCATGTATCTTTAGCCTATTCTCCTGGACACGTCCTCCTACTGACTTTGATCCAAAGATGAGTGAATTCATTGTCAGTCCTGTGAACTTCAAGGAGTCCCCAATTCCTGAGGTAGAGACAATGGCTTCAGAAACATCTCAGAGCCAGCAGGAGAAAACCAGTCAGTTCTGGGGAGTGCTGGTACAAACAAGACTGATACGGATAGTATGGAAACTGGTCTAGAAACCCATTTCCAAGTTCCAGATGGGAAACAGGGTGTTCCTGCTGATTACTTGATATGTTGTAGCATAATTCTAAGCCTAATGTGCTATCAGGAGGAAATTATGACGGAAAAATTTAGTGGGGGAAAAAAAAGTGATTTCAAGTGGTGAAAGTTTCTCATGTTTTCCTTCAGGACTGTAGGCAGGTGTTTAATTATTGGAACAGAATTCATTATGCTTAGGGTATACACCTTTTTACTTTTTTGGCAGTAGTATTATTAATAAATACTCAAAACAGTGGAAATGTTTAATATCTTTTTTTCTGATTAAATGTTTGTAAGGGAGAGTACTTGACTGCCAAACTACTCTTTCTCCCATTGGCTGTGAGAGAAAATTGTTAGAAATCAGCAACTTGTGATAGGAGCTGGCCAGAGAGCAGTTTGTTTTGCTGATGTTAGCATTCAGTCTTGAATTACTGAGTAAATTACAGAAGAATGAAAGCATATGGCTTCTGTTCCAGTACTGTAAGAAGGAACCTGGGAAGAACCACATAAATCCTTGTTTATGATTCCGGTTCTAAAGGTTAGTCCAGTAAGTGCCTTGTCCATGTGATCCTGGCATGTGAGAGGATGTGTTTGGTGTCCAATGGGAATCACTGTACTGATGCTGAAAGAAAGATATTTTTTTTGGACAGAGATCTGGAAGTGAACTAAGGAGAGATAATACAAGCTATCCCTTTCATTTTATAGCACTGGCATAAGGGCTCCAATAGCTACAGCTTTCTTTAGCAGAGCTAGCAAATGCAGAAGCCCCCATCCAGCCTCAGCACTTGTGAACAATTATGTCTGCACAGTCAGGTTTGAGGTCACGCTCTTAATATTGGAGACAACAGGAAGCCTGGTGTCGGCTCTGAGAACCTTCTTGTGACTTTGCTTTGCCATTGGGGTTCCCTGCAGTAGTGTGCTCTGCACTTAACCCTGTCCCACTTGGTAGAAGGCAATTAGGATGCACTCAGTAGTGGGGCCAGCCACACCAGTCTCAGTGCTTATCACAAGGTGCATGGCGACTCTATTGAGTACGAGGCAGCCTTTTCCTTCCTCAGAGATACCCTGAGTGCAACAGAGATGGACTCTTGCGGTCAGCCTCTATGAAGAGGCAGGCTTGCTGTAACCTATAGGGACAGCTATCTGTGGGTCCTTAAAGGAATGGTTTTCTGAAACTCCTCAACATGTACAATTTCCTTCAGGCTTTTCAGGCTGTTGAAAAATTCAGTCCCCTCATGTGGGGTTCAGAGAATTTAGCTTGAAGCACAGATCGTGTTGGGGAGCATACAGATAACTGGATTTTAATTATTTTCTACTTGTAGGGTTGGAAGATCATATGAGTGTGGGGTTAGGTGTTAGGAAAAGGTTCTTCGTCAGAGGGTAGTGGGGCCCTGGAACAGGCTGTCTAGGGCAGCAGGCGTAGCCCCATGCTACTGGAGTTCAGAGAGGGTTTGGATAGTGCTTTCAGACATCGGGTTTGAGTTTTGGGTGGTGCAGCGTGGAGCTGGGATTTGGACTTCATGATCCTTGAGAATCTCCGCGCCGTTGGCCCCTCTCCCGCCAAACCCCGCGGAGCCGCTCAGCACCGCGGACAGCGCCTGACCCGGCTCCCGCCGGCGGAGGGAAAACGGCGGTGGGCGCGGGGCGGCCGCCGCCATCTTGCTGGGGAGTCCCCTCAGGATGCGCTGCATCCCGAAGACCGCGCCCGGCGGCTGTCCTGGGGCAGCCTCCCTTCGGAGCTGAGAATAGCGCGGCTCGGGCGGCAAGCGGCGGAGCCTGGTGCTTCGCTCGCTGAGTAAGCGCCAGCCTGCAGTTAATGGCAAGAATGAAACTGGAGACTTGCCTTTCAAAGTGCGCCTAAGGAAAGTTCTCATGAGCGTGCAGGTTGTGCCTCACGTTCTCCCGTGATTATGAAGAGTATTGCTATACCAGTATAAAAGGAAGCCGAGGGCTCATTTCCAGCTTTCTCAGGGCCTTTCTAGTACCTGTTGCTTAGATGAGTACTGTGCACTGCAGCTACGGCACATGTATACCAGTCCCTCAGCCTCAGGTACTGTTTCATATGGTTCACTTCACTGTGAGAGTCATATAAGGACCCATTAATTTATTTTTCAGCATGAGAGAAGAGTACCTTTTCGTCCCAGTTTTTATTTGTGGAGACATGTAAACAGAAGAGATGAGAATTGAAGTCGTTGTATGGCATTATATCCCTTCAGGATATAATTTCTATTTACAAGCTCCCTTCAAGTCCTGGAAGGCCACAAAGAGGTCTCCCTGGTGTCTTCTCTATGTTAAGCAAGTCCAGACCCCTCAACCTTTCTTCGTAAGAGAAGTGCTGCAACCCTTAGGTCATCTTCATTTCCCTCCTCTGGACACATTCTAACAACTCTCGTGTCTTTCTTGTTCTGGGGGCACAAGGCCTGGTTGCAGTTCTCCAGGTAAGTCCTCATGAGAGTAGAGTAGAGGATGACAATCATCTCCCTTGCCCTGCTGGCCACCCCTCTTTTGATGCAGCCTGGAATATTGTTGGCCTTCTGGGCTGTAAGAGCACACGGCTGGCTCATATCCAGATTTTTGTCCATCAGGACCCCCAAGTCCTTCTTGGCAGGTCTGCTCTCAATGAGTTCTTTTCCCAGTCTGTACACATATCTGGGACTGCTCTGACCCCAGTGCAATACCTTGTGCTCGGCCTTACTGAATCTCCAGGAGTTGTTTCCAGGCGATTGAGAACATGTAAAAAGCCACGCTTACTTCACTGCTGGATTTGCCCAGCGGACTGTTTCTTCTCTTCTGATGACAAGGTGGGAGATCCTGGTGTTGTTTCAGCCCACTCACTCTTTGGGTCAGAAACCATGTGTTAGAAGCGTTCAGGCAGCAGCGTAATGTGCAGCTCCTAATCTATTTGACAAGTGGTAGAAAGATAAAAGGCAGACCATGCAGTATGAGTTCTTACAGAGGCCTCTGTACTGAAAAGTGTGATACTCAAGTGTGAAGAACAGCAAAAGTCAGAAATGAGAATATGTAGCTCAGGGTAGTGAAATCAGGACTAGGTCAGCCTGGTACAGAAATTTCAGTGGGAGGAAGGAGCCCAGCACAAAATGGTCCTTTCTTCTACTCCTTGTAAAAACTTCGTCTGGGACGTGTGCCTTACCATACTGGTATACTGGCCAGGTGTGCAACTGTTCCAGCAGCCTTGGACAGTGCTTTGTGTATGCAGGAGTGTGTGAATTCAGTCAAATTTCACAAACAAGGATAAGGACAAACACAGGACGTAATCAGCGCTCAAATTTAGAAACTCAAGGTTTCCTGAGAGAGACAAGAGAAACAGAGAGGCAGAACAGGTGTCACAGTCCCTGTGGGTTTCACTTCCTCCTACCTTGGTTTCTCAGTAATGAATTTGGTCCTGGTTGAGGGGCCCAATTTAGACAACCTGCAAGAAAACAGCGCATGAGGAGCAGCCTTGTAGCTGTGTGGGGATGGAGGTATGCACTGCCCCATGTGGAGGCACATCTGGTTGCCACTGGCAGAGTCACTGCAAGAAGAGGACTCTGCAGACTTGGGCATTGCTTGGGGTGAGGTGGGCATGACCTGAGTAAATGAGAAGAGTCTGAAGGTTGTGGCAGGCTTGGGGCTCTCCTTGGGCTGGATCTTGGGAACAGTTGGTTGGCTGTTGTTTAGATAGAGACCTCCAGAGCATTGGTGGACTTAGAATACTGTTCCAGCACATGCAGAGCATGCCGCTCTGATTAGATTTTTCTCCCCTTTACTGTTTGCATCACTGAACTTCATGGGATAAAGTGAGTTGCAGGTTCTTTCTGTCTCAGGGACTGCATCTGCTGGGCTTTCCTACCCACAGCAGCATAGGCTGGTGGGTGCTAGTGTCAGTGTGACCACTGCCCTAGAAGAGAGGCTAGGACTCCTGAGGAGCTGGAGCCAAAAGGGTAGGCATTTAAAAACAGAGGCCTCCTTCTTATGTTCAAGCTGGGATGCTTTGAGACTGTCAGCTGCCAAAAGATACCAGGCACCATTGCGCCTTTTCTAAACAGCTTGATTTGGTTTTTGTCTGGAGTGGATGAGAGCTGCCTGTTTCTGACCTGTGATGGTGGAATAGGGCTGGTGGCTGGAAATAGCCTTCCTCCCAGTGCCTTTTCTGACTGAAAACAGCAACCCTGAAGGCACACACAAGCTAAAATGGGATGAAGCCAGAAGGTCAGGTGCAGCCTACACAGAACCTATATTAGCATCCCAGGTGGTGATGACATAATGAACTGGGGAGGGGGAAAAAGAGAGAGAAACCAGCCACGTTCTGCTGCACTTACAATGCTTGGGCTTCCAAAGTCCGAGCCAGGTGTCTGTGGGCTGCAAGAGCATTTTTCTGTGAGCTACTTCAGACCCCATCCTCCTCTCCTTCATATTTCTGTGCTCTTGAGTTGCCCAGGAGGGGAAAAACAACAGTTCTGTATCAGCTGGTGAAAAGCCATCTTGGAGAGCTTGTTGGTTGGGACTGCACTGCTTTGTGACTGCGGATGTTCTCTGTCCTGGTGCTTGATTACAGCTCTGTGTGAGCCCTGCATGATGAGCAGGAGCCTTTCAAAAGAATAAACACAAACCACTGAAGTTAGCTCCTTCCATCTACAACACAAAACCTTCCCATTTCTCTAAACCCTCTAAAACAGAAAGGAGAGCTGGCTTTCTGTCCCTGCTTGTGAAGGCAGGCAGGGAGAACTGCTTTGTTTGGGGAATTTGCTTATTTGTTTCCTTATGAGCAGACATAAATATCTGCCATGTTGTCTGGCTTTATTTTCCATTTTTATTTAATTATTTTATTCATTTTTTAGTCTCATTGCTCTTTTTTCCTGTAAGCCTTTGTTCAGAAGCAGCCATATAAAAGCATGGATTTGACATGGCTGAACCAAAAGGGGAGAACAAGGGCTACCAAGAGGGGAAAGTATTTCAGTCAGCCTAGTTACTCAGAACATATGTGTTCTGTGTTGGCTCCTCCTAGCAGCTGTTTGTCTTCAGATGTCTGACAAGTTGTTGGAAGGTGGTGTTTTATGTGAAAATTCAAAGTTTGTTGGCTGTTTTGGTTAGAAATGGATAGTTTCCATCTCTATCCTTGTGTAACCATCTTCCAGCAGAAAACAGGATGCAGGATTGAAACATTAGGAAAGCAGGTCATGGAAAGAGAACATAATTCAGGATTCAAAATATAAATCCACGAGAAAAAAAACCCTAAAAATAAACATAACAGAATAATAAGACTCTTCTTGGCTGTCTTTGCTTTTTTTTTTTTTTTTTTTTTTTTTTATGGACCAGAAAGCAAAAGCCCTAGAGCAAATAGGAACAGAATCAAATTCAAGAACTGTGTACACTTAGCAACAGTTCCCCATTCACTGTGCTGCTGCTGCTCTCTGTAACTGGTGTCCTTGTAGAGCAATGAGTAAACGAACGGTTTGGAGACAATTTTTTGGCGAAGCATTAGTGACCGTGGGCTTTCTAGCTCATTTTCTCAGTGGCTATAAGCAGTTGGCCCTGACCCATCCAGGGGTAGGCAGATGTGTTTAATGGGATATGCTGAGGTTGGCAAAGAGTGGCCAGCAAGGGAGGGCTGGAGAAGGGGAAGGATTGTGATATAGCTGTCTTGATTGGTGGAGGAGCTGAGTACAGAGAGCCCAAAGGAGGGCTACAAAGATGGTAAAGGCTCTGGAGGGAAAGACGACTGAGGAGCAGCTGAGGTCCCTTTGTTCAGCCCAGAGTTGAGGGGAGGCCTGATGGCGGCTGCAGCTTTCACAGGGAGCGGAGGGGCAGCGCTGAGCTCTGCTCCGTGTGACAGCGACAGGGCCCGAGGGAACGGCATGGAGCTGTGTCAGGGGAGGGGCAGCTGGGGGTCAGGGACAGGGGCTGCACCACAGGGCAGTGGGCATGGAACAGGATGCCCAGGGCAGTAGTTGTAGGGATACCCCTCTCAGACATAGCGTTTAAATTTTGATTGGTACTGTGTGGAGCCAGGAAATGAAATCGATGCCAGTCCTTTCCAACTCAGGATGTTATATGACCCCCCAGCTTGTACATTCTGCACTCCTGATCGTTCCTTCAGCCTGCAGATTGCTGTGCCCTTCTGTGTACATTATGACAATAAACTGAGTTCACGAAGGTTTTAACTTGCAGCCAGGTTAAAAATAGCTTTTGGGGAGGCACTTTGTCCCTCATCTCTGCCCTGCTCCCACATCTTCCCTAAGGAATGGAGGCCTTCTGAGGGCAAGCCAGGTTCCGTGTTGCTCTGTCCAGTTCTAGGGGAGCAGCCCCAGCATTGCCCCTGCCCTCTCCTCCCAGCAGCCACACGTGAGGTTACACAACTGCGTTTGAAAATTACTCCTGTGCCCTGGCTTATTATTTCTCCTAAGCTGCTGAGCTGGTTGGAGGCTGATCAGAGCAGAGGAGTCTCCTGGTGCATTTATTCTTCAAATGCTTGGGTGGGCTGCTTCTTGTTACAGCCTGTTCCAGTGCCAAGAGCAAAGGCTGTTTCACTTCGGCTTGGTACGCACATGCTGTCACTGTCCTGGAGCTGCCACAGCTGCTCTTCTCCTGGGATTTGCCAGACACAGCAAACCTGCTGCTGTTTAGACTGTGCATGGTGCTGGCAGCTGGAAATAGAGGGCTTGGAACAGCGTGAGCTCACAGCCATGGCATGCCTTTATTGCTTCCACAGCATCTCGGTGCAGGCATGTGCCCAACTCTTGGACCCTGTAGCACCTCAGAGAATGCTGGATAAGTTCAGGGGCTCCTAAACAGCTTTGTCTGCTCCCACAGAAAATAAGCAAACCAGAAACAAGGCCAAACCTTAAGCAGCATCCAGGGTCAATGTACTTAATGATAATGGATTAAAACCACACCACAATGTGCTGTGGGATGGCAGTGGTTCACTGCCCATATTGGCTGGTTACTCCAGGGTTGCAGTGCATTTCCATGTGACAGCATTGCTTCGGGGGTGCGCCCAGGCTCACAAAGGCTCATCAGAAAGCCTCACTGCTGGCTTTGCAGTGTATTATTTCCACAAGTCTAAGGATTGTTTTTAGTTCTACAGCTTGCTTTCTGTATGGATCAGTAATATAACTTGCATCCAACAATAATATAACTTGCATCCAACAGCAAGCACCAAAGAATGCCTTTCCTACCCAGCTGTCCTAGTGCACTTTGAGGCCCCTTGGAAATGTGCCACTGGAAGGATGGGACACAAGTGGAGGTTGTAGCAGAAAGCCCCAGTCTGTTTTTAGTGACATTTAGCTTTGAAAGATCCCTGCTAATTGTGAAATATTTCTTCACTGTTCCTTCTGTAATGACTACGTAACTGGTTTTGCTTGCTAATGATAACCATGATGATCACGATGTAGAGTGAAACATTTAAATGCAGTTCAACAGAGGAGAATTTGCCTAAGTGCATCAGTGGCTCCAGAAATATCTGAAAGGGCAGTTTGCTTGCTGCATCTTCTCCAGGTCTCAGTACACTGTCATATCAGCTACCTATCCTGCACCCCTTGAATTATCTGTCCCCAGTCAGCACGTGAGCAGATTTCATTGGTGGCTGCTACTGCACCAGCCAGACTGTAGAACATTTCTGTGTATTTTCTTTTGGGGTTGTAAACTTTAAATTCCTGGTCAGTCCCTCAAAAATGCTTCTGTTTTGCATGCCACTATAACAGAGTCACCTTCAAAAAGATCCTCAAGTGCCCTGCTGGCTCAGTGAGTCTCCTGGATTCTCCTGTAACTGGCTTATCTCTGGGCCCTCACCCCTTGCTGAAGTATCACAAACATTTTAGGAATACTCGAGTCTACACAGGATGTGTGAGGCTGAGAGTAGCCTTTGGTCATGCTTAGCCTGTTACTATTGGTAGCTGATAACGAGAGAAGTAGATCCATTTGCTATGAATCCACCTGCCCCAAATATAACTTTTGCCATTTCCTGTTTCAACCCAGCAGGCCACCAGTTGGACCAGCTCACTGCTCCAGCAGAAACCCAGATCAGCAAGTCAGTGAGGAGTTTGCCATTGGATCAGTGAGTCAGAAAATAAGCAGCGCTAACAAATGCCAGGCAAGCATTCCCTTTTCTTGCACTACTAACACTGTCACAGTCATGATGCACCTCCCCTGTCCTTGCACAGCTTCAATATGCAAAGCCACCTTTGAAATGCCCTTCATGGGCAGAGTAACATCTTGCTTGCAAATAAGCAAACCTATTCAGATGATGTAAATACAGCTTCTTCTGCCAAAGTATTAGCAATTCCTGAGTGCGTCCAAGTTGTTACATGAGCTAACTGCTGCTTTTAACCTTTGAAATCATGTAAGTTACAACCTCCTCATTGTGCAAATATTCTGATGAGAATGTGAGATTGACTTTGAAACTAGATCTTTCCAGGAAATAAGCTTAGTCTACCAAATGGACAGTGCTTGGTGCGTTCTGCAGGACGTACACCTAGTCCCAGCATAGGACACCACCACACTGTTTCATCCATCTCATTTTGTGAAGTATTGCCTTACGGTATGTGAGTTTGTTACTATTCCCAGAGCCACAACAGAAATCAAAGCAGCCCTGTGAAAAAGACTCGGTTGTGAACAGTCATGTCAGTTAAATTCATTCAGCTCAGCACAACAGCTTTACTTGTGAATGTCACCTCCATACCTTTCGTAAAGCGAGAGGCCAGGCTGCAGTCTGACTGCACCAAGCAGATGTTAATCTGCCAGGGCATACACAGCTCAGGCTGATGACAACCATGCAGGCCCTCCAAGCCACAGCATTTCAGTCTCACAGGAACCTCTTTTCCTAAAGGTGCCAGGCACATGTGTCCATGGGGAAAAGCTGCACAGTGCACGGTTTCTGCCGCCAGGTATATGCAGACTATATAGCACAGAGCTGTGTGACAGGCCACATGGTTGGTCCCAGCAGAGATGCTGAGTGTATCACTCCAGGTGTTGATTAAAACGTCAGTGATTCTATCATTTTTAAAAACTGCTTTTGACTGCTTTCAAAAACAAAACAAAACAATTCCCCAAAACAACGACACCAGCAAGAGCAAACTGACCATGCTGTCCCTTTCTTTTGAGCACTTGCTGTTCACGTTCTCAGTGAGCTACAGGACCTTCCAAAGGACTAAGACTGAGCTCTTCACACTTTCCTGCAGCAAACTGAATGGGTGATCTGAATATCACATAAGCAGATAGCAGCTCTATGAAGGCAACGATGAGTCAGGGCTGCGATTACTAATGTGGACACAATGCGGATAGGGTATGGATGCTGCCTCCAGCCTGGGTGCAGTCCCTTTGTCTCTCAGACCTAGTCAGGCAGTCTCCCTAAGACCTGGCCCAAGCTTCACGTACCATTAGTGACTCCTTGGTTGCAAAGCAGATCTCATTCCTACAATCAGCCCCACCCAGAAGCATCAGTACTAGATGACACCGAACCTCAGTGCCTCAGATGTTCCTCCTTTCCCAACACAGGGATGGGCATTTATTACTTTTCCTCCTCACTCTGCAAAACATAGAGTACTTTTCTGATAGACAATGGAGGGGTGAAGATTCTGCTGTCTACATCTCAGCTAGATTATGGGGTTCACATAAAATTTAGGTGAAAGTGTTGAGCACACAGAACATTTTGAGCTTTGCTGCTCTTGTTTCAACCACACCATAATTTCAAACAGTCCTGAATCATCTGGAAGAGGAATCTGGTTTTCAAGGGAAGCACAGCTGAGAAAGGCTTAAAACAGGATCTGATTAGCCAATTAAAAACAGATGCTGCGCTGGCAGACCGGCTGCTGTGGATCATCTGACACAATCCCCTTCCCCTCATTTTTGTACATAATGTCCGTCCAAGCACAGCCACCTCCCCCATAGCCATGTCTAAATTGCATTAGGAATCTTGGCAATTTTTCCAGTTATACACGTTGTGAATGGTTTTGTCATTTGAAATATTTTAGAGAGATTCTAGAGTCAAGTAGTTGAATGCTTATCAGAAAGTGACCTGGTAGTCAAAGGAGTCAGACTCCATGTTGCAGAAAGACTGGGGTGGTAGTATTTTGATCTCTGACATCCTTCACCTTTACAGAGCGTCCCACTTGTCTGTAATACACTTAGAGGTGCAAACAACTTTCAAACTAAAACTATTGTTTCTGTTGCTTGCTCACAGATATAATAGGTTTCATCCCAAAGAGGCCAAGGAAGAGGGAAAAACAAGATTTACTCTTGTTTTTCAGTCTGACAATGGAGAAAGGCTGATACCAGCCCACTGAATAGCAGAGCCATCTAAATTAATTTCACACGGAGTGCCTGGTCTCAGCAGTTGGATGCTAATCCTTTGCAGCACTGCAGCCACATAAGTGCTCACGGACAGACTATAGAGAGAAGGTCTAATTCAGGACAAAGATGAGGCAACAGAGGCATGTACAGCAGAAAAACAACAAAGTTTTAGGCTACTGAAGTGGAAGCAAAGTTGCCAGACTCAGCAGCTCTGTTTTCACTCTAGAAAAAGCAGAATGAGGGAAAAGAGCAACTCACTTTCAAACATACATGTACAAACCTGACATTTTGACTTTGCACACAACTTTTTGCCACCTTCTATTCCCAACAGCAGCTGCTTAAGAAGAAAGCACAAAACGCAACAGGAATAACAGAAGCAGTTGCCAATGCTTTACCTTTCACCACCTTGGTAATTGCTTTGAAGTTCAGTTTGGCCAATGTCAACAAGTAATCAGAGCCTTTGATTGAATCACCTGCCCCTAGTGGGGCATCAGCTTGACAGAACCTTGCTCCCAGAGACACAGCATAAGCAAGGGAATGTATGATGCTTTCAGAAGAGGTATAGCTAATAGCAAACAAGTGCCTAAGTACTGCATGTGAGTTTCAGTGACAGTAACTGTGTCAGCCTTAATGTCAGCATCACAGGGAGTTACAGCAGCAGTAACAATACCCACATAATCATACTAATGCATTTCCCTGGGGTGACTCCCTATGTGAGCCTACAGATGGAGTGAAATAGTCTAAGCAAGGCATAAAGCTTTCATGGGGAATTTTAATTCTGCAGTGGGTAGGGTTGTTATAAGAGTTAAGACGCATGCAGACTGTGATCCTGGGCCTCTAGAAGATGAGCACACTGTATCCACCCTTAATTAAAGTATGTCAGTATTTATCTCAGCCTAAAACAAACACAGTTTGGTTGGTTTAATGCAAATTTTTTTATGTTAGGATTATTTTAATTATAATGAATATCCTGAGCTCTTCAATGATTTGATTCCACCCCCCCGCCCCCGTTCCTCCATAGCATGTTACTTCTAATAGGCTCCAGCCAAAATACAAGTGGTAAATAGCCACAATTGCAGATGCAGATCCACTGGAAGAAAGCAGGATCTTTGCAGCACAATGCTGGTCTGTCCTGCCACTCAGATACCTAAGACTTGCCTTAAAAAAAAAAAAAAAAAATTAAAGCAAGGTCTTTCAAGGGAAAAATATACACAATAAGATGCGCAGTGCCAAGATTTCCTTTTTCACTTTGCAAATGCTCCAGAGATAGTTTTGCACTTCACTGAGCCAAGTAATTTCTTAAAATGACTGGGCTCAGGTCTGAAAAACGTGCAGACAGAGTCCTAAGAAAAAGTGTTCAGGTCTTATGACTCTGAGCCATCTGTGAGCTAAAGGCATAGGGGCTGTCTCAACTGATGAGGCTGAGAGCTCTGTTTTCGCAATACACTTTGAATCACCTTTAATATGCCTATTAAGTGGGCACTAGCTATTTTGCAAATGCCCTGGTGGAAATGCCATGGGTGTGAAAAACAGCAGATGGTTAATGGGGGTGGAAAGCTATACAAATCGTTAAGAGACGCATGGAAAATTCACTGCTGGCTGTAAAACGGTCAGTAGACAAGGGCAGCTGTAAACAGCTAGGTGAAAGGAGGAGGTTAGCAACACGTGGTAGCTGCTCCAGATTGACTGCTGCTATTTTCCTCTCTCTCTCTCAAAAAAAAAAACAAAAAACAAAAAACAAAAACCCACCAAAAACACACCAGAGACATGCTGAAAGAAGCACTTAAAATCCAAGTATTAACACCAAGGTGGTTTTCCATTGTGCTACTGTTTCCAGCCTTCAACAGCACCTTAGATTCTGATAACAGAATGACATAAAGATCCCAGGGACCACTTTAAAAGCAACATTAAGCTGTATGTGCATGACTGTTTAAGCCCAGAAAAGTTTTCACTGTAACTGACATACCAACGTACTGAGGGTATGTGGAGCATTAACACATCAAGCCAAAAGGAGGCCAAGGCAGGAGAGAAAGGAAACCCAGCGTGGTCCGTCTTCCACTGCACTCCTAAAACAAGAAAGCCAAAACCCTTAAATTGCAAGCAAGTTGTGACAATTAAATTATCAAAATCAAGGGAGAATTATTTTCCTATTTATCCCAACAATTTACCGTGCTTCGGGAGAGAGAAGTTTTCAGACTAACCACCTGAAAAGACCTCATGCTGACATTTTGTACTCAGTACTTTTGTGACATTCTTCCTACTATAGATTCCAACACCCCTGATATTTTTTAAGGAAACCTTCTCCCTCTTCTTTCACTGTTCTGTTGGAAGTTGAAAGGATGTTAAAAAAACGTCCAATTCCATAAACATCACTGCTGCACTCTTGGATACTGTACCTGTCAGAATCATTAGATGTCACACAGTATAATGAGTAAGCCAGTGTTATCTAGAAAGGACACTGGTATCTCTAAGAAACAACTTGGGCTAGGGTTGGAGTAATCATTTCCCCTCTCCACCACGTCAGAAAGATGGTATTCACTTATCATAGAAACATATCTGGCATTTAAAAGCAGACAAAAAGAACTCTAGAAGAACAAAGGAAGTGTAAATGCTTTTCAACTTTATTCTTTCTGGGAGGGTAGCGGCATCCTGACATGTCACATCGTTCACTGAAGGTGGACTGGGACTGTATCAGGCTCCTAGCTCATTCAGCATTTATGGTACTAAGTGTTGCAGTAATCTTTGCTTGGCTGTAGGGTTCTGTTCAGCCTGCAAACACTGTATTCCCAATTTCAGGTACTTCTGCTGCATCAAAACCAAAGTAATCAGCACTAACCAAAAGGGGAAGTAACCAGATGTGAAGCATAGAGACCATACGATGAGCAACATGTCAGGCTGGTACTGCACAACAGTTGTACAAACCAGTCAAAAACAGGTATTACAAACGGATGTGGAAAATAATAATAGTTACAAACACAATCAAGTACTTTGGATGGATCTCCCTAAAAAGAGGAAGACTGTTCAGGAATAAATGCAACAGCTTCAAAAAAGAAGAAAATAAAATACTGATCCCAAAAAAACAACTTTTCCATTGGATAAATATATTTGAAATAGTTGTACAGTTCACAGTGGCATAAAGTGTTCTGATTGCTTGAGTGCTTGAAAATATCTCCTCAGTAAAAAAATACCAGAGCTGGGGGAGGAAAACCCTCTCTCTGAATTCTGTGGGCGAACGCACGGGTTTTGGCAGACATCAGGTCATTGGATCCATGGGAAACCAACAGCATTACAGGACTGCAGATCACAAGTCAGGGGATGGAGGATAAGAGGAATAGTAAGGCCCATTTTCCTGAAATGAGAATAGAGTGAAGAGTTGAACAAAAACCTTCTCTAATGCACCTCAGTACAATGTACACTAATACAGGGACAGAAAAAAAACAGCTACTCCTGACTGCTTCTTCCACAAGTACAGAGACCACAATTCACCCAGAACAGGACTGTGTTGGTGATCAGGCAAAAACAGGCCTTGCTTTTGCCTTTATTTAAAACAACAACAACAAAACCAAAACAGGTCAAAATTCAGCCACAACTGTGATGCAAGGAAGCCAGAAATGCTAGGAGAGCCAGTCATTCATTCCAAATTGCCTATGCAGATGTGGCTGTTTCTTTGTAGTCAGAGCACCACCTCTTTGCATTGATTTGGGCAGTGCAAGCCATACTCATTGCACCACTTCAGTAGAGACCTGGAGTGGGGAAGAAAGGAGGAAGAACCATTGCACTGGCAAGGCTCCCTACTACATTTCCATTTTTCCCTGCTGCTTCGCCACTCACCCCTGCCGTGTGCTTGATACAAGGCATAGGAAAGAAAAAAAAAATATATATATTTTAAAACGTAGTAGGTATAAAGTATATAACTTGCCACACATGTACTGCATTTTGTAGACAGGCTCTTAACATATCAAGCTACAGTTCTTGGCTGAAGAAATGTAGTCTCTCTTACACACACAGGAGGCTGCAACTATTGTGAATGACATCTGCTTCTCAGTCAAGCCTACTCCTTGGATTACATACAATATACAGAACAACTAAACACACCAGGAACTCTTTCTTTCCTTTCCTCATTCTTAAGATGTGTCAATCAAGCCCTCTAAAGCTCTTGCTGAGCAGAATGAGAGATACACATTAAGTACACTTGGGAGCACAGACAGGTCTATTTGCCACGTGAAATCACTTACCCTGGCATCATACTCAAGAACAAACGGAGGGAGATCAATCTGTTCTGGAGGTATGGCTGTGAATAATTGCTGAAGGCTTTCCACATAGTGGATCTTATCCTTTAGCCCTGAGACAGTAAAGGTAGTGAAAAACCATGTTGAGACCTGAAGATAAACCCCAAACAAAAACTAATTAAGATGGTGCTGTTTCAAAACCTTACCAGTCAACATAATATTCAAAAACAGGCTGCGACATTTATATAATTGAAATAAGGTCACACAGTACACACTATTATCAGCTAGAGAGTTTTAGAGCTTTAAAGCTAGTGCTCTCCAACTCCATGCTAGTTCCTTCCCAGTTTCAAATTTTAAATTCCCTATTTTCTACTGTAGAAAACCACAGGGTTAAGTATCAACACTTTCTTTCTTCCAGAAAACAGCAAAACACAAAAATGTATCACCTCTTAGTTGGGTCATACCGTAAAGAACAACTTATTACAATAGGAAAGTTTCATTACAAGGGTAAGGATCTCGTGTGGAAAAAGCTGCAAGTAGTCTGCAACAACCTTTGTATACATCCCTGATCTCCAGAAATGGCTTTTATGACCATTACAAAAAACAAGACAAAAACTGCTCATAATGAAAATGAGGATTATGAATATTATTTGAGTGTTTCACTTTTAAAACATTCTGAATTTACAACCAAGTTGCTAAACTTATGTAAACAATTTCTCAGGGTAAGGTTGTTCAATATCCACCTACTAATGCTTTACTCATAACACACCCAACTCTAAAAAGCTTTGTTTGGACAAATGGGGAGGTGAGAGAATTCACACACACACAAAAAAACAAAGATGGCCCAGAGAGCCCTTTATTTGCATGTAGAGAGCTAGAGCAAGAACAAGCAGAACTACATTCACCTACGAGAATAAAGCGTATAGTATTTCAAGGGTAACTTAAGATGTCACTCAGAAACATTTGTGATAACCTAAAAACCAAACACACAAAACACTCCAAAAAAAGCCAACTGGAAATCCATCTAATGCATTTTCCCTTCATTAATGAAGGCAGACTTCTCTCTACAGAAGTCAGGAACACTTCTAGTTAGAGGAAGAGACATTTGTTACTATTGCCAGCTGAGTGCTTTCATAGTAAAAATTGTTACTTTCCCAAGCCACTACAAGAGAATGGATTTCCTCACAGATCATAAAAATGCTCACATCAAAGCATAAGCAACAGGCAGAATTCACCTACAAAAACTGTGCAGGGACGTATCCTGCTTCCACTACTTCATGTTCTTGAGGAACTGCTAAACCCTGAATACTGAAAACCTCATGTTCTAGATAGGCAGTCAGCCTTGGAATATACATTATTGAAAACAACTTCATATCTAGAAACCAAACAATCTCACTGGGCACCATAAAGTACATTCAGAACAATGATTGTTTTCTAGGGACATGTGAATTTCCAAGAGTCTCTTACCTCTTTTAGCACAGAAATAAACAACGCAACTGTAAAGGACAGCAGCCACCCATTGTGCCAGGATTCAATACAGGTTTTTAGCAGCCACCATCTCCACCAGGACTTTCTACTACATACCCTACACCATATTTCACAAACTGGCTGTCTCTGCAACAGTCAGCAGCAATCCTTCTTGCCTTTCAGTTAAAGAAAAGGCTTGGCAGGATGACACTGACACATCCTCTATCTCCAGCTGTGCTGCTAGAATTGGGTACAAAACAATTAAATTTCCAGCAAGTTAGAGAGTTCTGTCTATCTCATCCTCACTGCTTTCTGCCAACTATCTGCTTATCCTGTAGTTCTGCCGAGTTCCCTTGCTGTTCTCAAAGGGACAAAGAAAACAGCAATGGGCTGGTGAACACAACTTCCCATCCTCCAATACAAAACATTTTCCAATCAAATAGAACTGCACAGAAGAGAGGAGGGGGATAAAGTACTGCTGAGAATCTGGAACACTAGTATTGCCTAGCTTCAGCTTTTCCACTCAATTCTGTGACCATACTAATGCTGTTTGTCTGCTCCCTCATCTTCTGAAGCATCAGAGCTGAAAGCGCTAATTCTATTACTCAGACTTCAGATTTGTACAGGGGAAAACAAATAATAATCCTGACAGAAAATGGAAAATACACTGCTGGGAGGCAGCAGTCTTATCTACATGAAAACAAGAAGCTCCAGGTCTCACAGTGTCCTAGCTGCACGTGCAAAGAAAGAATGGAATCTTCAGAAATTCAGCAGTTAAGGAATTCCTGCTGAACATGTAGAAACATTTTTTTCAAGGCATATAGTTTTATCACATTTTATCAACGTTAGCCAGAAAGTAGAACAAATTCATCTGATGAGAACATGGAGGATCATATTCCTAATCTTTTAATAAGACAAAAAGTTTAGGAAGGACTGCTGTCTGACAGTTCATCTGAAATAGTCACATTGATGCAAACTACAGAAGAAAGAGAGCGCCATCTTCTGTTGCCCCACACAGGCTATAGCAAAGGGAATTATCTTACAGTTTGACCAGCTTTTCATCTAAAGACTGACAGAATTTTTCAGTACTCCATATGACAAAAGCATTATTCCCACCTTCCTTTGCTACACTACACTCTATAATCCTGACTAATCTCATTGCTGCTTGGCACATTTCTCTCTTAAGGATATACACAGCAAAACAGGACAAAGACAAATGCATTGCATTGGAGGCTGGAAGACTACAGTTAAATCAAAGGTAGCAGAGATGAAGTTCAAATTCTGTTCATGGAGCCAAAAGACACTGCCTAACTTTGAAAGCCTCTATATAACTTCGTGCTCCTCATGCTAGTTCTACATGCTACTCTGCCAATATCCAAAATGCTTTTTTCTTTTCTACTATATTCCTCACCTTTGAACGAAATGTTGGGTGGACAAAATATAATGCCTTCAAGTTCCTCTTGTACCTGGTTTAAAGAAAGAAAAAATTAAAAGTCACTTTTAAAGAGCTTATGTTCACCAATACAACAACTGTCAAAACACAGATTGTTTTGCTTAAGTGTCTGTGGTGCAATTTTAAAAAGCTAGATCATGTATAAGCAAGGGCACATACCAGCAATAAATGTAAAGAGAAAAAATGGCAGAATGATTTTTCGTTATCATAGCCTGTCATCTTTTACTTGGACAGTGAAAGTTATGGACAACTTATGATGACCAATGCTACTCAAACCCCTTTCCTCACAACTAGAAACATACTTCTAACAATGCCAGGCTTCAGAAGCTCCACTGCTGGACAGATAATAAACTCCATACATTTATTTCTGTAACAGCTACAGACAGAAGATGGCAGAGGACAGCACATCCTGATTTCAAACACAGTTCTGAGCTGAAAAGTTAAAATATTCCTTCTTCTTGCCTTTGTTACTTAGGTCCTAGTCCCAGCACAACAACTAAACGGGAAAACAGACAAAAGGAATGGCAAACATTTGCACAGCACAGAGGGGTTATTCTCATATTGACACTCACTTGGCATCAACAACATCATAGAGTTTCTTCAAGAAATTAGAATCTAGTTGATTGTAATCATTTGTGAGCGTATGGAAATACACTAGGACATATTCCTTAACTGCAATATGATCCATAACGTGGATGAAATACAGAAGAGCCTGAGATAGGAAAAAAAAGATGGCATTTATTTCTTTGCAAATAACTGTTCCACAGTTGCATTATATTTTGATATGCTGCTTTTAATTCATTCACAGATGAGAAATGGATGAAACTGGATGAAACTGGGTGGCATTCTGTTTGATTTTCAAAAGCAAGGTGAATATTCTAAGTCTTTAACTTGACTGCAGTCATTTGGATGTCTCTTTTTTTTGTCTATCTGACTTAACAGGCAGAAATTCCTGATGCTTCCATTAAAAACTATTCTGACTTGTCACATTTAATTTTCCATGTTTTCCAGTTACAGAAGCAGGGTGAATCTCTTGGAGAAGAAAACTGAGTCCATGTAAGGCATGTTTCTCCAAACACATTCCAGTTTTTCCTCCAGAAAAGCCATTCCAAAATACACAAAATTATATAGCAGAATAAGTTTTGATCTGTTTAGGTAAATATTTTTTATAGCTACCCTCTTTTCGGGGCAAGCACTGATCTAAACTCCCTCTGGAGACCAGTGATAGAACCCTAGGGAATGACATGAACCTGAAACAGGGGAGGTTCAAGCAGAATATCAGGAAAAGGTTCTTCATTGAGGGAATAGTCAAACACAGGAACAGGTTCCCCAAGGAAGTAAGGTGGTCATGGCACTGAACTTGCCAGAGTTCAAGAAGCCTCTGGGCAACACTCTCAGATGTAAGGTCTGATTTTTGGGTAGTCCCATGTGAAGCCAGGAGTTGGACTTGATGATCCTTCTGGGTCCCTTCTAACCTGGGTCATTTTAAGCAGTCTACAGATAACACTTCTAGCATTAACTCCAAGTTACTCTTATAACCTGACTCTCACATCCTCAACATTCACAATCAACCTTCACAACTCTAGTTTTACAGTGTCTTACTTTTTCCATGTCTATTAATGTTACAGGGATATTTCTTCCAACAACTACCATCACTGTGCGACCGCAGTTATCCACACCTACAAGAAAAAAAATAATACCATGAAACATCTCCTAGTCATGTCAGGTTCCTGAGCTGGACTTTTTTTAAACCAGGATAAGGCGACTCAGAATTTTCACAATGCATCTGGTTTCTATCTCAGAAATCAGAGGAAGTATGCTAGAGTTACTCCTTGCTGTGCCAGCAGCTACTCTGGTCCAGAAAAGGCAGTTGCATCATATCAAGCAATACAATTTTACATCAACTAGGCACAACATGTTTACCTAATTCAAGAAATAACAGTCCTCAACGTACCTTGTCTAAGCCAAAATACTTAAAAATTACAACAACAAAGCAGAAGGTATCACACAGCCTTTGTACTTATACAAAGATGATGGTAAACATCTAAAGTTTCAGGAGGCCAAAGTGCTGGGTAGACTTTCTCTGCAGAGCTACTGGCTATGTAACAGCTATGATTTTAAAAGCTTGACTACTTGATTCTTTCTGTCATGATACAAAAGCAAGTTTTACCTCCAAATGTGACACTACCTAAAGAAAAAGAATGAAAAGGGACTCCTTCCCATGCTGCAAGGACCTAGCAGCTAATACCTTCTACCAAACTCACCAGGATGTTGATTCTCTCCCTAATTTCCATATCTACCAAACTCAAGGTTGCAAGATATACTTCTCAGGTTACTACACCACTAGTGCTATGAGGAAGATACAGGAAAGAGCAACTCAAATCCAAAGTGAAGGAAAAGAAACAAGACAATTTCTTCAGGAAGCTACATCAAAAGCTGCTTTGGTTACTGCTTATTCTCTGCACTAATCACTTGAAAGCAGCATTCATTTCTTTGCAAGAAAAGAGTAGAGGTTATTCAGACCAAATAATGAATTACCTCACACAGACCATCTTATACACTGGCTTAACCTAACAGTGCTTAGTCTAGTGGAACTAATTACATCAAAAACTGCTAGGCAAGAAAGCTCTTGTGCATCAGAAACAATAACTGCAACTCTCTAACTGTTGCTAAACTAGCCTAGGACTATCAAACTTTTTTTGTTCAAATTCGCATTCTCACTGAGTTTATTCTTCCTTTCAGAATATCACAGGTTACATTCTCCAGATAAATTTAGAATATGCAAGTATCCTCAGACTGTTAAAGAGAAGATTTTGGGAGTTTACCACACCATCTTCTAAAGTCAATCAAGAGGAAACACCTGCTTCACTACAGAGGCGCTGACGGAACTTGATGGTATGATATGTTGTACTCAAATAGAAAACATACCATTTTGTACTTTTATTCTGAAGCAATGTATATCAGTACCCTGAACTTACCTGTCTGGTACAAGGCTTTAAGGGAAGCAATATCAGAGAGGTCTTCAGCTCTTGCTTGACACAGCCAACGATTGTAACTAGAAAAACACAGACATCTCGTCAGATCTAGTACCTCTTTGCCAATTAAAAGGCTAAAAGTAGTATATGGAGGGAACTATAAAACAAATGCCATGAGTGATCTCTCTCTAATGTGGATTTCTGACCAACGGAGCTTCTTCCAAATTGTTAAAGAAGTGCTGGGGAGTTAAAATAAGTGCTCACTGACTCATCCAATGAGTTGTACTGGAGCAATGAATATACAACATCTAGTATGTACTGGTGACTTTGCATGTGGGCTGAAAACATTTCAAATTTTTCCACTGAAACACCTAAGTGCCAGCATTTCAAAACTCAGAAACATTCTTAAAAAAAAAAAAAAAAAAAAAAAAAAAAAAGTCTAGAAGCTGAACCTAAGTATCTAGCAACCAGAGTCACATATGGGTATTACCATTGTCAACTGATGAACAATTTGACTTAGGCATGGCAAACATCATTTCTCAAGAGACTCCAGTATTGAAATGACTTCTTGGAAAGTGGTCAGGTATGTTAAGGTTAATGGCAGAAGAGAAACAAAAAATAAGATGAGGAAAAAGCTGCAGTATCCATTTACTTTTCTACTTTGAGACAGAGGTAAACTACTGCTCATAGCCCAGAAACCTCAGAAGCAAGCAGGCAACACTAACACCAGTAACCTCACCACACAGAGTGGCGACAGAACAGTGACATCATGTGGCAAAAAGGACAAGCCAGCTGTTCCCCTGCACTGGGCATGCCAGTGGATTCAATGGCTGTCCTTTTGCTACCTATTCTCTTCAGGACAAAGAAACTGCTACCAACACAGGGTAAAACCAGACTTAACAGGTAATGAAATCAACATGAAAGTTGGACCTCTGAACAACTAGCTAACCCCAAACATTCACACAGACAAGGAAATTCTCACTTCCTCTGGTGCTGTTTTTGCAGTGCTGCCTCTGACAGCTGTCCCTGAAGGATGAGGCGTCTCTGTTTATCAACATCTCCCTCCATGCGGGCAAAAGCATGGGAACCAATGAAAGACAAATCTGCCTCCAGCCCCTCTTCATCTGAAGCATCTGCAGTAGAAACAAAGGTAGCATAAAATGTTCAAGCTGTGTATGAAACAGCAGTGCTGCTCCTGAATTGCTCTCAGTGAGCCAACCCATTCATCATGATACATAAAGACAACAATGTACCATGATTACACCACATACTTGAGAACTACAGACTTTAAGGTTAAGATGTTGGCTTGTCTGTAAAATAACTTCGCAGGTCCTAGTTATCCCCTTGAATCAAAGGGATGACAGTTAACTCTCTCAGGAGGACTCCAAAATTAAGGTCTGGAGAGAGTAATTTAAGGTTTACAATTGCCTTAGTTGTCAAAAGAGAAGTTAACATGCAGAGGGACACGTGCTGCACTTTTATTCAGTTTAGAAGCTGTACTGCAGAAAAGGCTTACTTCTTCCTCTGTATTGACACTGCTGTAACAGAGGCTGTAGACAAACTAATAACCTGAGTTTGGTTATCTGCTACTTGACTGTGAGATGAAGCACAACAACACAGGCTCACTTACTACTAACAGGAAGACAATTCTCCACTGAGCTTAACATCCTCAAGGAAAACTGTTGAGCTTCTGGTACTGTCTCTCTGGGCAATCTGGATAAGAACTGAGGTTCAAAGCTCTAGTGTGACATGCTATACTAACAATGGGAAAAGAGCACAAGTTTCCATCACACAAATTTCATAAGTTGTTAGCCAGTGGTTGAATGTCTCACAGCAATCACCCAAAGAAGCAAACATCACTAGCCAGAGGTTAGGTAGAAGAGGGGGAAAGAAAAATAAACAAACAAGAAACTGTAGTCTGAACAGCAGGAGTAGCTACATCACATATTGTACCAGGAAGAGGAAAATTAAGTTACTGGTAGACTTAATGCTACCAGCCATGCAAAAGCAGAAAACCTTTGAAACTTAATCCAAATCCTCTGCTTTTCATGGAGTAAGACCTTGCTCGAAATACAAACCTTTCAAAGGTCTACTTAATGGGGAAGGCAGAACGTATAGCTTTATATCCAAAATAAGACAAAACAACAGCGTTACCACATACTCCAGCCACACTCCATAGCAAGGCAGAAAGCAGAAGTTGCTGCTGTGGAACACGCAAAGCTTACAAGGCAGCTCGACAATTCCCTTCATTACAACTTCTCACACTACCTCACTGAAGACAGCCCTTCACTTGCTATGTGCTTTTTCTTTTCGGACTTTCACATTGAGATCCTTATTCTAAAATTCAGTTAAGAACTCACCATCTGGAACGCCCGGCTTTTCAGTAATCCTGATCTGCCGCTCTGGTACTACAGGCTCCCCTTCTGCATTACCAATATCTGCAGGGAGGTAAGGCAAGGATTGTATCTCTTCTTCCAAAGATCTTGGAAAATACAGAGGCATCAACTTCTGGTAAGTGGCCTACAAATAAGAAAAATGCTTGAAGGTCCACCATGCATCCTTGCTCTTCAGATATGTAACACCTGCCTTCGTAGCAGAGATCTTTCTTAAGGTCTGGAGGCAAAGTACTGCTTCCCTGGATGGCTTACTTTGGGCTGCTACTTGGCAATAGAAGCAGACAGCCATTATCTAGTTTTGTTTTTTGTTTGTTCGTTTTGTTGTTGTTCTTTTTTTGACGCACTGGCAAGTGACCCTGAGAAGATTCTGCTTTGAAGTCGTGAGCTCAAGTAGAAAGTATTTACACGGATGACAGACTTCAGCAAAGGACACTTAGATTAGAATGGCTCACTACACCCCCCTATTAAGTTCTTTATTTCCCTCACCTAGAAGAAACATAGTATGAACAGTGTTAGTATTCTCCACAGGAACAACCACTAGCAAGTTTGATATAGACTGAGAAAACAGTATTCTAACTGTTAGAAACTGTCTGAAAACAAGTCATTAAATGTCAAGCCTTTTATTTCAACAAACCAGTAAGCAACATTTAAGGCATTTGTATGTGAGTTATACTGGAAATCAGGGCAATCTTCTAAAAGCACAACACAAATAACACTGTATAAAGAACAAGCCTTGCACAAGAAATCTGTCTTCTAGCTGGTGGAACACATTCAGCACAAGTGTATGCTATAAACTCTGATACTGACTCCTGTTCATAGCTCAGGAACAAGCAAACCAGAAATGGAAAGACTCTAAACATGGTGACTTCTAGAAATTCAAGTAGTACTGGAAAATATGCTATGCTGGTAGGAAACAGACTTTTGGTTGCACAGCATTCTTCCAAGTGAGATAGGATGATTTCTACTGAGAATCCAAATCCAACTTATAGTGTGGGAGTTAACACTGCTGCAGGGAAGATCATGGATGCCTATGAATTCTGATGGAATTAACTTCAAGAAAATACCTCTTCAAGCTCAGAGACTGCAAACACAACCTTCTCCAGACTCTCCCCATGAATCTCCAGGAACCTTCTAACTGTGCCTGCAAGGAAGAAAAACAAACATAGTTAGAAGAACAGGAAAATAAATTTACATGCATGACCACAAGCAAGGGAATGAGTGGAGTGCAGAACAGAGAGAGACATCTCCCCTTTTATAAGAAGTAGCTCCACAGGCAGCATATGAGCATGGAGTAAGTAGTGGTTTAACAAGAAATGGGTTGTTGGGCATACTGCAAGTTTCATCCTCATTCTCTCCTGCTTCTCACTCTAGAGATGGATAAGAAAATTAAGAGTCTTTCTGTTGTTTTAACTTACTAGGCACATCTCAATTTGAGGAACACAAACCTAGCACCCTGCAAAAAACAAGCCAAATCCTTCCTTTACTGAGTCCTATGCAAGCTGCCAAAACCAATATTCCCAGAACAAGTCATAGTTCCCACAGTTCTCACAGAAAAAACCTGATAGCAAGCCATACAGAAGTTGGTACAAAGTAGAGTCAGACACACAAAAACTCAAGGGTCAGCTATGCTAGAGCAGCATACAAAAGTTATAAGTGGAATGCAGACAGAAGGAGCAGGCCGACAGAAGGCTAGAAGAAAAGTAAGAACTAAACAAATACATAATATTCTTCTCAAACAATGGAAAAATGCACTGTCACTGTCAGCCTAGGATTTTTGTTTGTTTGTTTCTAGTAACCTTCATTTTTTAATTTGATATTGATATACCTGAACACAAACTTGTAAATTTTTATCTGCAATGCTTTTTTTTGTAGTAAGTTTCATACAGCAAATGATGTTAACTATAAAAAATACTAAACATTACTCACATTTTTCTTCTCAACCTGGTTCATACTAGTACTATTTTATAGTTCCTAGTTCTCAGTTTGAAAGTCAGCAAACAGCTGATTCCTACTCACAAATTTCAATCCACTTGTGAGCTTACAGAAAACTATCATACAGTCCTTAATTTCAGCATATTCCAGACTGAAGACTATAAGCCTACTTGGCTAATCCTTGCCTTTGCCTATTCTTGCTGACCTCCTCTGAACCTTGAGTTTTTCTTGAATATATCAACTTCGGAGGTGGATAAACCACACATTTCTAGTGTAGCAATCTTTGTTTTGCTCTGTCTCGCTTACCTTTATTCTTTGAACTCTGTAAGCTGGTATTTTCAGGAAACCACCACAATCTCATGGTTTTGCTATTACTAGCATTATTTCATTGTGTGAAGGCAGAACCATATATGTATGAGACAGTGGGGCAAGAATGAAGATCCCCTGTACCTGCATCAGTCTGCAGAGATGAGAATCTCTTGAATACTATAATTGAGCTTATGTCACCTTCCATCAGACTTACGCAGTGCTATGTGGGTTGCATCCTCCAAGGGGTAGCATCTTTTCAAAGAGTTAATGACACAAAATCCTACAGAGCACATTGCCTGTTCCCTGAAATCCAGAAAGAAAAATAAATGAGCAGAAGCATAATCTAAGGTCAGGTGAGAACAAAGTTTTACCAGTCTAGCAGATAACACCAGCATTTATCTCCTGCCTCTGTGTAACAGCAACACTCCTTAAGGTTTGCTCAGAAGGAGTTTTAACTGGAAAGATACATACCTACCATCATTAAGTAGAAACGGAGAGAACCGTTAACGATTCCACACTATTTTCCCTTGTGTTTGTTCTCAGAATTCCTCCTTCTACCTCAGCTACACTATTTCTGCATTTTCTCATATCCTGAATGAAGAAGCTCCTCCCTCAGACTCCCTGTAATCTTTTCCAAAATACATTTCTTCCTGCACAGAATTGGCAATGAGGGAAAGAGAGGGGAAAAAACAAAACACAACAAAACCAGTGCTCTCCTGCAAATACTCTATTCCCCTGACATACTTTTTATTTTTTTGGTCAGTGGTCCAGACTCTGACTGAAATGGCTTACTTGGTTGTACCTATAATTAGACTATCGTTGGCATGGAGTGACATACACCTAAAGAAAAGCAAGAACAGAAAAGTGCCACATTATTAGAAAAGGAAAGCAAAGGTGTTGGCAACAGTCTGAGGAGTTTGAACTAGCTCAGAGCTGGTAGACAGTAATTCCATAAACATCAAAAGTTACTCTAGAGAATAGGAAGACCAAAAGGCACTGAGAAATCAGCAAGCAGAATTATCAACATTACTTCACTAAGATGCTCCAATCCAGATCTGATTAACAGAAAACAAAAGAACACAAAAGCAGGAGCCATAAAGATGAAAAAACAGCTATGGGGAAGTAGAAAACACCGCACCTGAAAAAGAATTATAAACTCATTTGCAGCAGCTATTGATTTAGAAATAACCTTGCACCCTGACACAGAATTGCAGCTACAGTAAGAAGGCAGACAGGCCAAGCATATGAATTGTTACAGCAGTCAGATCTGCCCGTGGCTACGTTCATGTGGCTGTGCAAAGACAACAAGCAGCTGCCTGACCAAACTCTTTTAAAGCTTTTTTGCAGCATGGAGCCCAGCACAATTATTTGCTCCTCCTCAGAATGGAGGAATGCTGCACAGCTCTAGCTACACTGTTTCAAAACTTGAACCAGCTCAGATGTCGATGCCATGGTCTGCACAAAGGAGAAAACGATGTGCCACAGATGGCTGCTGCTGAACGCTTACTTTGCCAGTTGCAGAACATTCCGGTAACAGCTGTACAGGGAACTCTCGGCTGCTGTACGATAGCGACTCTTGTATTTGGGTCCAACCGTGTGAATGATGAAGCGTGCAGCCAAATTAAATCCTTTGGTGAGTTTAGCCTCTCCTGTCCTGCATCCTGGGAAACAAACAAACAAACAAACAAACAAACAAACAAAATAAGCTCAAGGATTTGCACCAATGTCATGAAAAGGTCAGAAGTATTCGAGCTCTTGATTTCCTCCAGAATTTTATCTTCCTATACAGAAGTCAGTATTTTGGCTATCAAATATTAAGAATAGTGCTCTCTCTCTCGAAGCAACTGCTTAAAACTACCTAGTCCTGGTGAACAGGTAAAAGCTGTGCTAATTCCTCCTGATTTCCAAAACTATACATATAAACACAAACCATAAATTGCTGGAAGCACTGTCTTAATTTGAGCGCTTACTATACTGTATACAGAACACTGATACAAAAATATCCTTCTGAATTTAACTATTTGGATTTGGGAGACTGCTTTAAGGAGCTATGCAGTCTTTTTACCCAAAATAAAACCATTCTGCTGGCAAACTTACCTGAAAACAGAAAGATTGAGCATACATGTCACCTACACTCCAAGAACAAGGTTACATTCATTGTTCTGCTAATTTCTTAGTGTCCAGAAGGCACAAGTATGATTCTCAGGAAGAACACACCTTTCTTGACAGACCAGATGTCCAGCCTGAAGGCAACCAAGTTCAGACAACTCATTTAATTCTTCCACTTCCAGCACCCTCCAGTTACATACTCTGGGACCATTTACTGTATGCTAGCATACACCTTTACCTCACTTTTTTTGTTTATATTGCTCATTGGCTAGTCTTTCTAAGTTACTGCTATTTAATTCCTGAAGTTTTCTGTCAGGAAATCAGATTGTCAGAATCCTCAGTGACATCCACAGGTCCTTCTTTTATTCACTTTGTCAAGACATTTTGGATCAAAAAAAAAAAATCCAGGAACGACTATGGTGTTTGAAGTCTGTTTTTCCTTTAAGAAAGGCACCTGGAATAACAGTCTAACTTTTCCCCCCACCTTCTTCATCTAGGTCACTTCACACGAAATCAAGTCTACTGCAATCCTGAACAGATTCAGTACTTTCAGTCCTCTTTCCCAGCTCTCACAGAGGAGCATTTCACACCTTCTTTCTTTTGCCCATACAGCTTCACTGAGCCACTTACTTTCAGATTGAGCTAAAAAAGAACCTTCTCACTGGGTTAGCTTCTAACTTGATCTTATAGATTGCTGTTGCCCATGAGAAGGAATGAAATGTGAACAAGTGGCTAGGAAAACCCTGCTGGTAGCTGTAGCTTGGCTCAAGTCAATTATGAAGCTTCATGCTGAACAGGAATGCTTACCTTCTCACCCACTCCACTGTATTCATTAGCAATAACGAATAACAGCATAGGCTGTTTCATAGCACATATAAAAGCATACTTTATGGCAAGATACGTTTCAGATTGAGAATCTGACTCAAGTCTTAAAGCCTGCCTACTTAATGGCAACAACACGTTTCCTCTAGGCCAACTCCTCGTAAACTTTTTGATCTTATAAATCATATTATCTCTATAGAAGCCCACTTTGTTTCTTCGGGATTAAGAAGGAATAATATAAAAGCAGAACAACCATCTACTTCAAACTACTACACACTCTCTGAAATGCTTCAACTCAGGAGAGCAACTAGATACATTCAAGGTGGGAAAATCAGCACATAAAACCAAAACACTAATTGCACTAGATATCAAGCTATTTTCTCCTATGAAGACAGGTTCAGGGAGTTGTGGTTGTTCATTCTTAAAAAAAAAAAAAAAAAAAAAAAAATTCCAGGGAAACCTTACAGGAGCATTTCAGTACCTAAAAAGGCCTACAAGCAAGCTGGAGAGAGACTCTATGAAGGAGTGTCTTGATAGGACAAAGGGTTAACTGGCTTTAAACTCAAAGGAAAAAAAAAAAAAAAGGGGAAGATTTAGGTTAGTCGTTTGGATAAAATTCTTCACTACAAGAGTGATGAGGCACTGGAACAGGCTGCCTAGAGAAGCCATCCCTGGAGGTGTTAAAGGCCAGACAGAACTTCGGACAGCGTGGCCTAATGGGAAGAATCCCTGTCCGTGGCAGGGGGATGGAAGCAGATCACCTTAAAGGTCCCTTCCAACCCAAGATATTTTGTGATTCTGTTCCTTCTCTTTGATCCATTCAAGTCACGCAAACTCAAAGGAGGAACCCAAGATTTATTATAAAACTCATTTTAAGTATTTTCTTTTCTAAGAAAGAATGGAGCTGGTTTGAGGTATAGCTCTGAACTCAGTAGGGAAACTAATACATTCAGACAACTAGATGAAGAATCGGCCATTTCTAACTATGCTTACATCATACTTAGTACTTCCCAATGCTTTTGATGTAGAGAGCTCTACAAAATTTGTAAAACTAAATTAAGCAGCAACTATTATTCCTGTTTTAAGATATGGGGTGAGGTGGGCCAGTAAATTTGCTCAAGGTCAAGGTCTGTGGCAAAACCAGGAACAAAGCTGAAATCTTATTGTTTACCTGGTGATACTTCAAACATGACAGCAGCCTCTAGTACTTCAGAATGTTGGATTCCTACACATAAAGCATGCAGCAGAGAAAAAGCCTCACTGCATTTGGAAGATTACTGGGATTTGCTATTACAGAAGGTCTTTATTAGACTGCAACAAGCATGTGTGGACAGGCAAGCCTACATCAGTAGCGGTTCACATGTGAGCCTGAGCCCTTGGCCATAGTATTTCCTTGTTAACTGAAACCACACTGCTTCCAGGAACACAGAAGTTAGCTGAGCCTTCAAAAAGAAAAAAAAAAAAAAAAAAAAGCAAAAAAAAAAAAGCACAATTCTTCAAAAGTCAGCATATCACATGCCTTAAAAATCATGATTTTCTGTGGACTGTATGAAATATAAAGACACATATATAGAGAGAACACATTAGGAATAACTGAGCTGAAAACCACCACTACACTCATTTGTATGGGCTTTAGCCTAAAGCCCATATATCTTCACTTCTCACCAAGAACAATCTCCTATGCAAAGAAAAAAAAAAGGGGGAAAGCACAAAAAGGAAGATGAGTTGATGAATAGTTAACTAGTTTCTTGTCTAACGTCCCTTCTGTTTCTGCTACTGTGAAACTCATATTAGCGAGTCCATAAAAGTCAAAGCTGTAACCCAGCTTCTCTTTCTTCCCCTACCACAACACACCAGTACACTGTCAGAAAAGAACCAATTTCTGAAAGGATCCCACCTCAAGACTGAAGGAAAACTATCACAAATAGAGACATAATTCTGTAGAACATGTTAAAGAGGAAAGACACTGTCACCAGAGGGGTGGAGGATCTAAACTAAATATTGTTCAGGATGGCAAAAGGAACTTAAAGAACTAAGCCCAATCTTTAGAGAGAACTTTCCTACAGCTGAAAGACCTTGAATTTTAAGGACTCTCTGAAACCTCATCCCTCCCATTCCATCTCACAATGAACTGAAAGAAGCCCAAGATTATTTTAGAAGAGTGAATACACATAGCAGGATCCTAACTAACATCTGCTGTCCTTTAACAGCTGAACAAGCTGAAGGAGCAGAATAGGATACCTATTCTATTGCAGTTTGAGCTACTGAGAACTTGTATTAGAAATACTGTACCCCTTATATCCATTTTGTTACTACACAATAAAGAAATATTGCTGCTCTCCAAGAGATTAACCAATACTACCCAGGAATCAGGCTGGCCGAAGAATTCAGATCAGAACCATAGTTAGAAGTAGTCTTAATTTTAACTGCAAGCTGTATCAGACTGGTATGACCTTGGACAACTACAGACTTCTGCTTTCTCACTCAAAACAAAAACAAAACCCAAATACTCATTTTCATCTAATAGACACTGAGAATAAATTAATTCCTGAAAGACAGGCTTTGAAAGGATACACTGTCAGTTTTGGGACCCGCTTAACTCCTGCAATGGCAAACAGATTTATTTCTTCCATTCACCAAGTGGATACACATTGAGCAGGGCAAGAACAAAACCTGAAGCTGCATAGGGCAGGTCCCTACCTTAAAAGCTCATGAGCTAAATGAGCTAACCATTCTAAGTGGCTTCAAATAACAATGGGAATTCTTGAAATACTAACAAAGTACATGCTCAGCAACTTGCACACCTGTCAAAGGTTTTCAATCATCTACAATCTGAATGACAAAAGTGGAAGAAGTGTATGCGAGTCTATCTTCCTCTCTTTATTTTGCCTTAATAACATTGGGGAAAAAAAGAAAAAGCTGCATCTTGATTTTAGTTCATGCCCAAATACTGATACTTCAAACTATGCAAGGACAGTAGGTTTCAGAAGGAAAGCTATCTCCTGCTACTTACCCTTGAGCTTCTGAAGTTCATCCTTCAGGTCAGGCCCAGCATGCATGAAAATACTTTCAGATACTGGATTCTTATCGGTGAGAGACTCATTACTGGTATTCACTATGGCTGTGCAGTTCAGTAATGCTACGTCTCCTTTCCTGAGGAAACAGTTTATTGCAGGTTAAACGTCAGAGCAAGCAGTATATTCTCAAAAAAGCATTTCCTTGCTCGTCTGTGTTATGTTAAAGCGTTAGCAATATCTCAGTTCCCATAAAGCATAGCGTATTCTGACACACTCACCGTGCAGAATCATCCTCCGTCACTGATAAAGACTGATTGCACAACCCCCTTCATTTCCTTAAAAATTCTTAACCTCAATGGTAACTTAGGGATATATGCAGAAAACACAGCACTGTAGTTGTGCATAGGATGGTTTAGTTAGCACAACATGTAAAGCAATGTGGAATGTAACAGGTTCTAAAATGGGACGTATACTCTCATACCTTAGAAATGACAGCCCATGTGATATATTATTTCCTAAATATTAACAAATATTTCAGTGTGCTTCTTTTGTTGGTCTGCAGGAACATTATCCAGGGCACCTCACTACTGCTCTTCCTCAGACCACTGAACATCTCAAGTAACACTGGAGCTAGTCAAGTCTTCATTGCTTTTGTTCCAAAATTGTGAACACATGATTTGATCATGCTCACTCTGCTGAATGAGGGTCAGACAAGCAGAAGGTAAACACTGCAGAGATCCAATCAAGAAGACAGAACAGCAGAACTCTGACCTGCTTTCTGTTACAGAAATAGTAATCACAGATTTCAGAATCAAAGAGCATAAGAAAGGAAATAACAGTTCCCAAGCACAAGGAGAGATTCAGATGACAGTTCAAATTGCACATGCTTATTTTAGCCAAATCCAAGTCACAGGAGACGTTTAGCTTTTTATTTTTCTTCTTTCTTTGATCAGTTCAGGAAATCCACAAACAGCCTAATTTCCTGCATGCATGAAGCAGGAAAGAGGTTCAGGCTGATCCCTGGATCTGCACCCTAAAAAATCCTCCTCTCTTCATACTGATTAACAGAGTTCGTCACCTAGAGAGTAGGCCTGAGTATCTCAGATGCAAGAAAGGAAAAAATGATGTAAGTTCACCTCAGCACACCGAGGTGAATGGATTTTGGTAGAAAATCATGGAAATGGGAATAGATAGAGAATGGAGAGAGGAAGGAAAAAAAAAAAAAGAGGAGGAAAGCAAGCCACATAAAAGAACAACATAAAATAAAGAAATCCTGATAAAGCCAGCAAAGGAAGGAAAAAAGTAAGCAGCCAAGTATATACAATTTTAAATAAGAATTATTAGCACCTGACTAGGTTTTGTTATTAAATAGCCAGTATGGCAAATAGAAATACTACTCTGGTCTGCTACATCAAGGGATGCCCATGAACATGTAATTTACAACATATAGTGCAGCAAATATTAGACCTGCAGATTTCCAGCAAACAAAAAAAAAAAATATATATATATCTTCCTCACAGATCTATAATGTTTGATTCAGGAAAGGAGGACTTGAAGGCTTTTTTCAGTAGCAGTGGTTGTTGTATGAAGCACTCTGATCCTGCAGTAAGTGGAGAAACGATGACATACACCAGAGCCATATGGAACTTACCATAAGATAATTTTTGCATTGAGGTCTTTCCTGTATGGAAAAGGTGACCTAATATCGACTTGAGCTTTTTCAACAGGATTTTGGTGAGAATCCACCTGGGTAGCCTCACAGACATTACTCCAGCCTGGCAGACTGTCAATATCCACAAATTGGGAAGGAGCACCCAAGGGATCCATGGAACGGAAGGAACAACTTCTCTCCTGTTAAGCTGCCACACTCCGATTCTCAACGGAGTCTTCCAGGTGCTTAAAGGAAGGAAACCAAACCAGGTCACCAGCTGTTTACAAAAAGTGATTCCCATAGAGCCAGGCCTTTCGCAAGGCTGCAGTACAGCTAACAGAAATCCAGAATTATCTCCAACTCAACCTCTCTTCCTTCCTAGTTTTGTCTCTGTACAACAAAGAACAAGGCAAACACTTCAGTAAGGCCTAACAAAAACATCTTTATTAACCTGGTCCAACTGACTCGTGATTTGAAACTGCTGAAAGCAAATTCCCAAGGGTAGGAAGGACTATTTATTTGTATAAAGAAGCAGCAAATTCCCAGCAGAGTGTGCATGACTATTCCCTCAGAAAAGGCGTAGGATCGTGCTTGAAAACAAACAGCACGAAAGCTGGGTCCCCACCTCAGTGGAACCACAGACTCAACGAGTTCCGAAGCACCTTTTAGTCCTCATTACCGCACAGTCACATATAAAAACCGGAACGGATTTTTTTTTTTTTTTTTTTTTGGGGGGGGGGGGGGGAATAAATAAAGCAAAGATATAAATCTGAACGTCGACCAACGAGCTTCCAATGCTGCAGCACACTGAACTCCGCCGTCTGACCTTTCTTTGGGAGCACGGTGATAACTGTGACTGCCCCGAGCCGTGCACTGCGACTAGCGGCACTCGGCTGCGATGCTAGCGAACGGCGTCAGCCTGCCGCAGACACCTCTTACACTGCATTTATCCGCCGGCTCATCACCGCTAACAGCCCCGAGCGGCAGTTCCGAAACGGGAACGAGAGAACGCGTTCTCTCGCGGGAAGGAACAACAAAAGGGAGGAAAAAAGAAAAAAAAAACACCCCTGGAAGCAGACCCCGCCGCCAACCCCAGCTCGGGCCGGAAGCGACAACGGCAGCACCACCGCGCACCCCCATCAGCCGCGCCCCGGCGGCCGACTCACCCGCGGGCCGCGCCGCGCCCGCACGGCCTAAGCCCGAGCCCGCCGACCGCCGCCGCTTCGCCGACATCACCCAAAAAACGGAGCGGCCTCCCCGCCCTTCCGCTTCCGACCCCGCGCCCCGCTCCGCTCTGATGCGCTTCCTGTGCGGCCGGGGAGCGGATCGCGCGCGTGCGGCCGACGGTGTGCCCGTAGTGCCGCCGCGGCCATGGGGCTCACTCGGCAGTACCTGCGCTACGCGCCCGCCGCGCTCTTCGGCCTGGTGGGCAGCGCCAGGGGCAACGCCGCCTTCGTGACGCTGCGCGGCGAGCGCGGCCGCTGCGTGGCTGTGCCGGCCTGCGAGCACGTCTTCGTGTGGGACGCGCGGAAAGGAGAGAAGGTGAGGGGGGGGGGTGCGGGGCGGCGCGGAGCCGCCTGCCCCCAGGGTGCGTTTGGGCGCCGCTCTCAGGCATAGGGTTTGAAGTTTGGATGGTGTTTTTCATCCAGGCGGTCGGATCCCTAGCAGCTCGGGATGTTCTGCGGTCGTATGGTTCTGTGAAAACGCGGGGGTTTCCCGGGCTTCGTGCTGTACCGCTTTGCTGCGTGACTCGTGGTGTCGTCTCGTGGTGTGCTCAGAGCCGAGGGGAGGCCTGCTGGCGGCTGCGGCTCTCTCTGGGAGCAGGGTAGCGCTGAGCTCTGCTCTGTGTGACAGCGACAGGGCCCGAGGGAACGGCATGGAGCTGTGTCAGGGGAGGGGCAGCTGGGGGTCAGGGAAAGCTGGGATCCTGGAGCAGGCTGCCCAGGGCGGTGGGCATGGTGCTTAATTGCTAGAGCTCAAGGAGTGTTTGGACACCACTCTCAGACATAGGGTTTGTGTGATGAGTAACAGGCCCTGTTTGTTCATTAAACCTATCTTCAGTCATCCTGATCTTGTTTATAGGATGCGGTGACAAATGAAATACAAGGTAACAGATGCAGGAATGTAAAGTCTACCCCCCTGCGAAATGGTATTAACTGTAAAACATGTAGACGTGATTCGTGTCAAAAGATACAAAGTCAAGGCTGCTGATACAATACCTTTAAACTGGCTTTAATTCCAATCGGCATAAAACTAGGAACAGAACTCTGTCTACATTTCAAACATTAACCCTGCAAAACGAAGAAAAGAAAGCACATTCTTCACAATCAAGGGGTGAGAGATAAGCATCCACAACTCAAACCTTGCCAGACCGGCCTGGAATGCACCGAAGGACGAATCAGAAACAGTCTCCATCCCAAAGACTGAAGGAGGGGGATTCAGGAAATCTTAAATCAGATACTACACCATGAGGACAGCCCCTCTACAGCAAGGATAACTACAAATCATCTCAATAGTTGTCGTGGCGCCTTAGTGTCTCTGTTTGTGGTTGTAAAGATAAGCAAAATAGGGGCAAATGGTACAGCAAAATTGGTCTTAGGTTTAATCCCCTGTATAACCAGAGTTTGGAATGTAATGAATAATGCATGAACTGTATCTTTAAATGGGTATTCGTTTTTCTCTCGGATGCGCGCCGTCAGTGGAGCAAAAGTGGAGCAAAAGACTCCTCGGCCGCCCAGCGCTGTTCTGCTTGCTGTCGCTTGCTTAATAAATTGTATTCGATCTAATTGGGCTTGTTCCTGTCAATTATTGGAACACATCTGTAACAGTTTGGAGGTTGGGTGATCCCCTGTGGGGCCTGGAGTCAAACTCCCTTGTCAGATTGTTGTCAGACCCTTCTAACTTGGAATGTTCTACGATCTTGTTCTTTCCTCCGTGTGTACATTTCTGATGTATCGTTTACCAATATTTTGCATGTTTTGTCTCCTAAAAATTGCAGGTCCTTATCCTTAAGGGTTCCAAGCATGAGGTCAGTTGCCTCCGCCCCTCTCCTGATGGTCTGCACTTGGCTGTTGGCTATGAAGATGGCTCAATCCGTATCTTCAGCCTCCTGAGCGGAGAAGCAAGTGTCGCTTTCAATGGACACAAGGCTGCGGTCACAGCCCTGCAGTACGACCAGCTGGGGGGACGTCTGGTGTCTGGCTCAAAGGTGAGCTCTGCACATCTGGAGGACAGCCCTCTCACAAAGGGCAGAAGAGTTGATCTGTAGGGAATGTTGACCTGCACTAAAATGTTTAGTATTTTAAGGGGGTGATGTGGCATCTGCCTGTAGCAGGGGATGGCCCTTGGCAACCTGGTCTGGTGTCAGATCTGGAGGTGGGTGGCCTGCGTGTGGCAGAGGGGGTTGGAACTTGATCCTTGGGATCTCTTCCAACCTGAACCGTTATATAATTTACAATTCTTTGATGGCATTGTGAGGATTTGGAGCTGCAAGACGACATTGGTGTTAGGGAGTTCAAGGCTGGGTGAGTTTTGGGCACAGAAGAGGGGTACTAGCAGAGCTCCTGAAGGTGAAGAAGGCTGTGAGCTCAGGAGTAGCAAAAGTGACCCAAGCCAGAGCAGAGGTGCATTTATAGGTCTGAATGCTCATCAAGGGAGGGACTGTTTTCTGTGTTAATCATCCTCAGCATTCAAATTCAGAGTGGAAAAGCTTGCATTCAGGTAGTCTCTTCAGTCTCATAGAAGATGTAGACATTTTATGACTTTTCCAGGATACGGATGTCATTGTGTGGGATGTCATCAACGAGAGTGGTTTGTACCGGCTGAAAGGACACAAAGATGCTGTCACTCAAGTCCTTTTCTTGAAGGAGAAGAACCTGCTGGTCACCAGGTAAGCTAGGCTGAGTGCAAATCAAGAAAATAATCACTTTTACTTGCTGTTTATGTATTTTAGGTGCTGTAGCCTTTTTTTTTTTTTTTTCTAGGATCACAGCTTTTTCTGTGCTTTACCTGCTCAAAAGAGATGACATTGTTTTGCATCATAGAACAGTTAGGGTTGGAAGGGACCTTAAAGACCGTCTAGTTCAATCCCCTGCCATGGGCAGGATCACTTTGTACTAGACTAGGTTGCTCAAAGCCCCATCCATATGTATGAGACCTGTATTATATTGTGATGAAGAACTGAGTCCTCAAACCTTCCAGCACATCCACATATCTTATATCTGGAATTCAGGCATCGAACTCATGTTAAGCAGAAGACAAATAGCTAATTCTGAAAAATAGCATTTGGAAAAGGCTTTAACTTACTGGTAAATTTAGCAGCTTAGAATTATCATAACAATGCGTAGTAATGATGTGCTTATTTTGTATATCATCATTTTTACTACTTAATTAAATAGACTTATCTTCTGTATGTATAACTCATGCGGCAGTGTCACAGAAAAATGGCTTCCTAATAGGTAGTAATTAAATGGATTAATTAAAGATGATTGATGTTTTACTGAGTTGGTTTTTAAACATCAGGAAGTTGATTGTATGCTTCCAATAATAATCAGTTGACAGAAGATATTCTTGCTCAAATATCTGTCAATAATGTTTGTATTTGCTGTCATCTAATAGGTACAGTCAATAGGTTCAGGGTAAAATTAGAACAGGTTTCTTGTGTGTCTTTTTTTTTTTCCAAAAGAAATATATTTTATTAGTTTGGCAGATGATACCTGTTTCCTAGTCTTGTCTTTGATGGGGCTGCAAATTACTTTTTTCCTTTTAAGCTAAGAAGTTTGCTACAGTTCTCTGTGTGTAGAATTTTTTTTATCTGTACAATTTACCTTTGGCTCCTGTGTAACAAAAGGCATGGATTAACAGTAAATATCACCTGTAGTGGTTTTTCTTTTCTCCTGAGTATGCTTAGCAATGGGAAAAAAAAATTATATTCTAATTTATTTGCAAGAAAATAGTCTCTAGCAAAGTTACCAGAAATAAAAAAAGTATAAATTACTGTAGAGTGAAGAGAAAGGAGTCTACATAAATGTTCAAATTACTTCTCCCTGGTGCTCTTGTCACATTATTGTAGCGTAATATAGCCAGAAGTTAGTTTCCAAGGGTGTCTAATCGTACAGGGGCCTTGAGGAACTAAAACAGCTGTAATCTTCCACTGGGAGGAACAACTCAAAGTGAAGGCAGCTGCCTTTTGTTGTAGCCTGGATAATGCACGGGTTGAGAATGTGGAGGGGGGTTTTAGATGCACCATTAGAATTTGATCTGCATTAGAATTCAATTATTTTTGCCCTCAATAAGCTAGAAAGAGGGTTGTGTGATACTGGGACTTGCAGCTGAATCTGGAGAAGGAAGTAGGTTTTTTTGAGTTGTTAAATACCTCTTTGCAGCATCTTTGTATTGCTATAACTTTGTCCTTGCATAAATTGTGATATTTAATGTGTTCATAGCAACTGGTCTGTGATATGTTGCAACATGTTTTAGATTTTCTGTTTTTCAGCTTTTCTCAGCTGATGTAATACCATGTGCTATAGCAGTCTTTCCTCATGACTTGAGGTTTTTCTTTTCATTCCAGTGGCAAAGACACATTGGTGAAGTGGTGGGACCTGGATACCCAGCATTGCTTCAAAACTTTAGTTGGGCACCGGTCTGAGGTAAAGAGGACGTGCAGAGATCTGTGGGGGTGGAGGGGCTTTGGACTGCAAGTCATGGCTCACCTTATGTGTTTTTTGCTCTCAAGGATGTAAACTGGAACTCTTATGTATTTTTGGTTATTATTAAGCTTTAGGGAAGAGCAAACGAGAGAATTCCAAACTGTAATTGAACTGTTACGAACATATAGGGGTGGCAGTTCAAATGCAGATATCCCTGTAGGAGATCCCAGTTAGATCCAGTTTCCTTTTGATTCCCATTTAAATAAATCAATTAAGGATGCTCTGGTGATCTTGACTATGATAGTCAAAGGAGCCATAAACCAATTATTTCTGTCATGCCTTTGGACAGGTTTGGGGGATGGCTTTGGTATCTGAAGAGAAACGTTTGATCACTGGGACTGCTGACAGTGAGCTGAGGGTTTGGGATATCACTTACATTCAGGAGGTAAGACGTTCTCTCTGTTGGCCCTCACACTCTTGCCCAGGTGTTTATCTTTGGGCTAAACTGGGTCTGGAATATGTTTAATCTGATTGCTGTTCTGGGAAGTAGAACTGAAGCGGTGTATTTGCTGTCTGAGAGGTCTAGAAGCTGCTCTTTAGTTAGTCTTTTGAAGTCTTCTGTATTTTGAGCTTGCATGTGATGCTGCAAGAACTTCTAGAACAAACTTTCTAGAGTGTGATCTTCTGGCCATCTAGATTACAGCTGGAAAAGACAGTTTTGTTGGATAAGCAGGGGGGGACATGGAGCATTGAGTGCTTACAGGCATACTGTAGACCACTACTGTTGCTATATATGCTAACCACTTGCTCCTTCAGGGGAATAAAGCATGAATAAATTCAGAGACAGGAACTGAAACGCACCGTAGCTCTTGTGGATTAAGTTATTCCTTATGGATTTTTGTCTGAACAGCTAGAAGATCCTGATGAGCCAGAATCCAAGAAAAGCAAAGGACCTTCACCAAGACCAGAAAAAGACAATGAAGAGGACGAGACCATAGAGTTGGATGAGAATCCTGAGGAGGTGAGCTCATTTTTTTCATGCTGTCTGGGATGGTGTGTATAATGCTATTCACATGGTGCTGCTCGCAGGGCCAGCAGGAGTTTGAGAAGTGCTAAAACATTGCTTGTTTGTGTTGAGTTTATACACCAAGTGTCCTATTTATCCTGTTAGGGAAAATCTGTTAATTCTTCTCTCACTTAAAGTATCTTCCTCAACAGTAGTTGCTGCCCCCATCTGCCTGCAAAACATCAGAAGTGCTTGTGTCAAAGCACATCCAAATTTCTTTGCCCTCCCTTCAGAGAAGGAGGGTTTAGCAAGTGTTTAAAGTCTCAGTGCTAAAAGAGCTCTTTCATTAAACAACATGGGAATGAAACAGGTAATAGCTAGTTGGCAGCTGGTGAGCTTAGTGCTCTTGCTCTGTTTTGTATATCAGTAAGTAGAAGCATAAAAACATGGGGGTCACAGTGGTAAAATCGCAACATAGTGTTAGATGGGATTGTTCAAAGCCATTCCCACTTCTGCTGCTGGAGACTGTTGCTGGAGAATGTTTCTGGGATCTTTCTCTGACTCCAGACTGCTTGTAGTTATAGTAGATATCTGGCCTTGTTAAAGACTTCTACTGACTTCCTCTTAAAAGACTTTTCTGCTTTTAATCACCAATTTTATAGTCACTGTCCTGTGCTGCCTTTGCTTCTCTGACATAAGATAATGAGATAATCTTCAGCTCATGCAGACACTTCTTTTGTCCCTGGATTATCCTTGCAATCTGTTCTGCCCGGACTTTGTACGTTCACTCCCCTATCTTTTCCTCCTGACTTCCTTTCAAAGCAGGTTTCCCAGTTTGCCTGGGAAGATCACTTGGCCTTCCAGACCAAGGTTCCATTTCTTTTCCTGTAGCGCCTCCTGAAGTGCAGTAAAGCTGGATCCATCATGCGGGAAGGGAGAGATCGAGTAGTTACTCTTTCCACAGACCGAATGGGCAAGATTTTGGCCTGCCATGTAAGTAATGGGGAATCTCTGCTATTGAGTTACAGAGCAGGCTCTTGCTGCCCCTGTACTTTGTAAGTGCTAGCCAAGGCTTTGCATGTGTGTGACTGTTTGCTCTGTCCCTAGGGGACTGATGCTGTTCTAGAAGTGTTCTCAATCCTTTCTGAAGAGGAAATAAAGAAAAAATTGGAAAAGAAAATGAAGAAAGCAAGGAAAAAAGCAAAGTAAGCAGTCTTCTGGGTGTATGAGGATACTCTCCGTGTCCAGAAAACTATTATCCCCTCAAGCAGCAGGATTCAGTGGTTGAACTCCAAGCTACTGGTCATTCTGTTTGTGCCAGCTGTTATATTTTAGGGGTACTGTACTTGGGAATACTTGGCACTTGTCTAAGCAACATTCATTTGCTACCAGAGACTAGGGAAATACAAAATTTGGAATAGAAAGGAATATTTTATTTCTTCAGTCTTTCCTTCTGAGTATTTTCCATGCAAAAAATGGTTATGTGTGGAAGGAAATGGGCAAAAAATGTTTTCTCTCACTTCCACCTGTTGTTTATATTTACAGTGCTCGCTGTGTCAAATGAAGTCTCTGTTAGGATATACTGGAATGAGAGTTTCATATGAGAAGCTGGAGTGACCTTGATACCCTGTCTCCTGTTGTACAGCAGGCAGAGATACAGATCAGAGCCTTATGAAAGGCCACTTTGTGTTAAACGTTTCTCTGAGTATCTTGTTAATAACAAGTGCTTCACAGTAGCCTTCAAGGGAGCTCTGGCTCCAGTGTAGAAGCTGAAGCATTGAGCAGATAGATACATTTGGAGTCACAGTTTGGGAATAAATGAGGACTTTCTGGGAGTGGTATGAAATGAGCAGAAGCTGATCTCCTTCAGATACAACTTGCTGTTGTCCGTTTTGTATCCATCTTTCTAATGTGCCTTGTGGAGTGCTTTGGCTGTATCCCAGAGAGTGCTGCCTTTTCTGGGACGATTTTTCTCTTTAGCATGCATAACAGCCTGAATTTAGCTATCGCTCTGTTCTTAAAAAACAATTAGTGCTGCTGGGTGACAGGGCAGTTGTTTTTGGTGAGTTTAGTGGTTTCCTTATGCTGTTCTCAGTCCTTGTCTTAGCTTGGGTTGTCTCTGCTGAGTTACTTGACTCCCCCTCCATGATCGATGTTTCTAGGCGGAAGTCTGAAGAAGATGAACATAAAGTGAATGTGGAGCTGAGCCTGCAGGAGGAGATTCAGCGGGTCACTAACATCAGAGCTTCTGCTAAAATCAAGTAAGTGCAAATCCTGCTGAAGAGGCTGAGCTCTGGATATGAAGCTGCATGGGAGGAGCTCATTATGGAGGAGGTGGAATAAGCTTCCCCTTTGACATCTGTTCAACTTGGAGCTGAGTGGAGGCCTACCATAGTCTGCCAGTCTGTTTTTACTGCCCCAAATGGTGGTCTTCTTGCAGTCCTCTGTGGCTTCACGTGCACTTGTTCATAGCATGCACTCTGTCCGTATTCTTCTTTCTCAGTTGTTCCGGATACTTGATTCCTCCTGAGTTTTGTCTTATGGCCCCTGTGTTCAGCTCTAATGTTTTTCTCATCATACAGGTCATTTGACATGATTCTCTCTCCAAAAGGAGAGCTGAAGATTGTGTTGCTGCTCCAGAACAACATCATTGAGTTACACACCCTGAACCTGACAGCGCAGGTCCTGCAGGCTGTCCGTGCATCCAGGATAACCATTGGAGGCCACCGTAGTGATGTCAGGACATTAGCTTTTAGCTCTGATAACATTGCTGTTCTTTCAGGAGCTGCAGAGTCTGTCAAGATTTGGAACAGGTATGCTGTACGGTCGCGTCAGTCCCCTCTGTCCTATGTCAGTCTCATGGAACTTACGAATGCTGTGGTTGGAGATCCAGTGATATGGAAGAGGGAATGATGGAGAAATATAAAATGGAGTATTCCTTCCTTTATTAAGTAAAGGAAGTAAAACAGAATAGTGTGGTGATGCAGTGGCTTCTGGACCCAACCAAAAAGAAGGGTGTTGGGAAAGGCAGCTCTGGTCCATGGCTCATTCAGCAGGGCAGGTTTTGTGTGAAAAGGTTTTGAACTCTTTGTCCACAGATCAACTTTGCAGTGTATCCGGACGATGGACTGTGAGTACGCGCTATGCTCACTCTTTGTCCCGGGAGATCGGCAGGTCATCGTTGGCACCAAGGTAAACAGTGTCCCCTTTGCACTCCCGATTCAGCCAGGTGAGGAAGATGTTCATTAAAGTCATTAAAGTGGCCTTTCTGAATATTACATTTTCTGAAGCATTTTGTTTTAGGTGTAAAAACCCCCTGTGGCAGTCAGTCTGTTCTGTTCCCTGAGTCTTTATGTAGCCCCTATGGCTTCAGCTGGGCAGCTGAGGAGAACTTTGGGAAGTCCCTGATCTCTGTCAGGAGTTTGGCTGTGTGTGCGTAACAGTCATCTAATGAAGCTGGTTGTCCGGGAGATGGGTAGCAGATGTGTTGGGAGCTGTCAGAGCCTGCTCAGATGTGACTGCCCAGCTCAGGGAGATCAAATGGAGCAAGAACTCCTCTGCTGCCAGTAGGGTGCTACTCTGAGTCCTCCTGTGTGTTGTGCAGCCTGGGTATATTTGCTCTGAGCTCTCCTCTACCTTTGGAGCCTTGTTTTTCCATTAATGCACAGCTGCTTTGTCACTGCTGAGGTCTCACCTCTGGTAGCTCAGTCCTTTTGGCTCTGAGCTCTGATTTGAGTAGTTCTAACCTTTACCATTTCTGGAGACCTCTTAAAAAGAGATCAGGCTCAGGTCTGTTTGCAGATGTGATCAATGCTCTGTAGGTTGTTCCTGGAGGATATTGTGAAGTTGGATGGACTGATTTATCTTCTGTGGTGTGTCTTTCTCCCCAGACAGGGAAGCTGCAGCTGTATGACCTAGCTTCTGGAAGTCTGATGGAGACGCTTAATGCTCATGATGGTGCTGTGTGGTCCATTGCTCTTTCACCAGACCAGGTAACTCAGCCAGCCTTATAAGTGTCATCTGTTGCATGTCTTTTTGTGTGGCTCCTTCCTATAATGCTGTATTTATGCTATCGGTGTAAGCATGGGAACTGTCATCGTGGGAGGTGAAGGATGCAGCTGGTACCAAGAACTTGAACTGCAGATATATACAGAGTTTGAAATATCTCTCTGGTCTTGTATGGCACATCACAATGAGTCTTCGGGTTGAGGTGGGCCATCATTGCCTCACCTGGCTTCTGGATGATCAAGAACTTTGACTTCCTCAGCAGGATGTGTGTGTGCAGCAGGGCAGGTCTTATTGATGTGTTCCAGCTGTGGAGAACTTCAGCCCTTTGTAGTTTGCTGTAGTGGCTGATTATCTGAAGGGGGGAGGCTATAAGAAAGAAGGGAACAGACTCTTCAGTAGGGTTTGTTGTGATAGAACAAGGAGAAATGGTTTCAAACTAAAAGAGGAGAGGTTTAGACTGGATATAAAGAAAACCTGTTTTTCACTGTTATCTTCCCTGTTAAACTTTCTGCTTCTTTGTAGTTTCAGCTTGCTGAGTTTTAACTCCCAGCTGTTGGACTTGCTAGTACATTCATTTGCTTTTTTAAAGATCCTCTTAACACAGTGGCGTTTTTTCCTTTGGGTTTCACTCTTGCCAAGTGACCATATTACCATTTATCTGATGATTCTTAGTTTAGACTTCTGTCTGTTCCTTCAGGATATGTTTTCTGGGCTCTTAATCATTCGTGTGGTACTTTTTGTGCTAATGCAGTCTTTTCTCTGCTGGTGACCCTAGGATCTGAATGCACAGTGTGGTAGAAGTTATACTAGTGCCAGATGCACCACTTAGCAGCTTTTGAATTCATCCAGTGACTTACTTAGCCCTCTTGACAGCCTCTTAGCAGTGAGAATGTGTTGTTAGATAATAATCCACCATGTTTCCTTAAAGTCAATTTTGGGGCACTGCATTGCAGTAGATACATGTTTTGGGCTTAGATCGTTGCTTTCCTACATGTGTATCAGTGTCTGATGGGAGGGTGCACAGAGGACAGAGGCAGGCTCTTTTAAGAGGCAGTGAGCACGAACTACAACACAGAAGGTTCTGTTTAAACATCAGGAAGCATTCCTTTGTTGTTTTGGTGCCAGAGCTGTAGGGTATGATGTCCAGAGGGGTGTGGAGTCTGGAGGTCTTCAAAAGCCTCCTGTTCAGTGATCTTGGGCACCCTTCTCTGGGTGTCCCTGTTTGAGTACAGGGATGTGGACCCAGAGGACCCTGCCAACCTCATACATGCTGTGATTCTGTGAACTACAGCATTAGCCTTAAGGAAAAGGGGTAATTTCCATCAAATTATTTTTTTTAATTAATTTTCTCTGTGCTTTTGCTTATTACTTCCGTTGACTGTACTTGCAACTAATAGGCATGCCTGCTTACTCTGTCTGAATTCTGATGTTTTATTAGTTTCTTCCCGAATCTTCCCTCATGCTTCCAAAGTCACTGAGAGTGAATGTTGGTGGTTTAGGGAATACCTAGTTCTATTCTGTAAAAATCTTAGATTTGGTGGTTGGGAAAACATTGGTGTGTAAATATCTGGCACAAGTAGCTGCTTTTTGACAAGTCTTGTGAGTTTTTGGAGTCTTGTGTTATGGTTATGGCGCATGGCTTTTCCCTGAGCACAGTGGGTGAGAAATGTTTACTGAATCCACACGCTTTCTCAGCCTTGCTGCTTAACAGCGCTTACAGCCATCTCTAGAAGTGGTCTGTGTGTCCTTGTTTCCTTGAGTATTTTTCTCCATTGGCAGAATTGAGGTTCACAGTGGTTTGTATCAACTTCCACTTTTCTTCTCTTTGTTTATTATGCTTTTCATTTTCTTACGCTAGAAGCGGCGGTGTTGCTTCTAGTGGAATCAGAACCGTAACAAGTAATAACCTGCCTGGGATTCACTTACCCTGCAGATTAAAACACGTGGGACAGTTTTTACCCTTGTTTTTAATGTAAAACTGCTCATTTCTTCTTCCTTTTAGAAGGCTGTGCTTGTGATGATGATGAGGTGTTTGTAACTTGAGAACAGTGTCACCTTGCTCCCAAAATGCACTTTATTATCTATGGCTGAGATGACTCTCAGTTCCAAGGTTTTAATCCATATCTTGATTTACATCTGCAGTTGTCTCAGACCTGCCTGCCTGAGCTCCTGAAATTGTTCTTGCTCAGCCAGTGGGTAATGAGTGTTCCAACCAGAACAAGTGCTCCTGGTGGTGTCCTTCTAATCATAAAAGCTGAGGGAATGTGAGAACTTACTCAAAACCTAGGTGTGCTGACAGTTCATGTCTGTAGCATTTCTGTGTTACAATGGAACTGATTACATAATAACTTCGTTTTTCCCCTGCAGCGTGGTTTTGTGACAGGAGGTGCTGATAAATGTGTCAAATTCTGGGATTTTGAGCTGGTGAAGGATGAGAGCAGCATTCAGAAAAGGTGAGAAAATAAACCATTGACTGCATTAAACTGCAGTATTCATTCTCTTTGAGGGATGCTTTGGCTATTGCTTTGCATCAGAAGAAGTGCCAATGACATATGTATGGAACACATGGTGAAGAGACTCAGTGCAGTTTTGTGGAGGTCTGAGGTTATGTGAGGAAGGGAAATTACACTGTTTCTTTGGAGTAAGAGCATTTTTTTTTTCTGTTCTTGTTGCCAGGCTGTCCATGAAGCAGGTGCGCATCTTGCAGCTGGATGAAGATGTTCTGTGTGTGCGGTACAGCCCCAACCAGAAACTGCTAGCTGTCTCCTTATTGGATTGCACTGTGAAAGTTTTCTACACTGACACTCTCAAGGTATGTGCCTGTATGGGCTCTGAGGCTGTGCAGGGACTGATAACTAGAGCCTGGAAGATCAGAAGTATGTTGTAAAAGTGCCTGTTTATTGTAGGATCCCAATAATAATCAAAGAGGGACCTTGCATCCCACTTCATTTGCTTGCTTGCCAACAGTACTGACAGAACTGAGGCCTGCTCATGCTAGGGAGAAAATGTGTTTTATCTGGAAATGGTTGTGAACCTGCAGATGGTAAGGTCACTTAAACTGTGCGGGCAGGATGGTATGCCAGAGGCATGTGGTGTTGTACATGTTGTCATGAGGGAAATGACTAAAGATAGACCAGCAGTGACAGATACGCAACGATAAACAGATAAACTCCATAGTTGCTGTTGATCAGAACCAGTTAGCTCAGCTTGTTTGGGTTCTTTTATCTTCATCACAGTTCTGCCAGCGTGGCCTCACCACTGTGTTCAGGGCCAGAGTGGTGCTGGAAGGATAGGCCTCTTGAGAAAGAGCAGAACTAGCCCGGAGCCTGGCATTTTCACATGCATGAACTCAGCGTGTCTTAACTGAGACATCTTTTTTTTGCTTCAGTTTTTCCTGTCTCTGTATGGACACAAGCTGCCAGTGTTGTGCATGGACATCTCCTATGTAAGTACCGTTCTTGTTGCATGTCTGCTGCAGGTGGGGCTGTGGTGATGTTGATGACTGGCAGCAGTGCCTCTAGAGCAGTGCTCTCCTGATGCCTCCCTGACTTAGTCAGCAGTTCCTTGATAAGACACAGCAAGCCTCTCCTGATCATGCAGTGTTGGGCTCACTGGGAAATGTTGTGGAGAAGCAGCCATTACAGAACTGAACAAGACATTATGTAAGGAGTGCTCCTTGGACTAATGCTGAGCTTTAGCTAAAGTGCCTGCAGAGGTTCAGAAAAGAGTCAGGGTGCTTTCTGCGGGCTGTAAGTACTACAGGGATGTGCCTTGCTAAGGAGAGAGGAGGTGGAGGGATCAGGAGGGCATATTTCAGGAGCCAGTGCCTTGGTACTGCTTAGTCCATTGTTGATTCTTGATTGGGCTGCCAGCCAGTTGCCCACACCATTCTCTGCATTTCTCTGTAGGATGGCACTCTGATTGCAACTGGGTCTGCTGACAGGAATGTGAAGATTTGGGGCTTGGATTTTGGGGACTGTCACCGCTCTCTCTTTGCCCATGATGACAGGTCAGTATCTTTGGGCTGCAGGCTGCTTTGTTATCTTTGAGGGGCTGTGATCCAGCAATGAGCTTTTTATCTTGTGTAGTGGGGAGAAGTGGGTGAATTTGAGCCTTTACTACCTTTGCAGCAAGGTCCCCTGTATTAACACCAAACCCGTGAGCTGGGCTTTCCATGGGGAGTCCAAGGCAGTGGGTCACAAGCATGAAGGTGGTCAGGGCTGTCTGGTAGCTGCTGAGTTCACAGGGTTCTTGTGCCAAACCTCACTGGCTGCATTGGGTGCTCCTGCCCTCTGGAGTGGTGCTGTTTGTCCCAGGCCAGAATTTGGTCACTGTAAGTGTGGGTTGGTTTCAGAGGGCATTTCCCAGATGCAAGTGTTGATGAGGGCTTCGGGGTTTTGGAATACTCTGCTGTATCTTATACATGGTGTGTTTTGAGGTCCCTTTCACTCCTTTTTTTTTTTTTTCTCAAATATTTATTTATTTATTTATTTATTTACTTATTGCCTTCCCAGTGTGATGTATCTCCAGTTTGTGGCCAAATCCCATCTCTTCTTCACTGCTGGGAAGGACAACAAGATTAAACAGTGGGATGCTGATAAATTTGAGCACATCCAGACACTGGAGGTAGGAAGTTTTGGTGGCTCTTGAATATCGAGCATTATTGCTGTGTGAGCAGCACTTTCCTTGGGAGCTGGGAGATGTGTTGTTCATGTCTTACCTTTTCTTACTGTACCTTGCAGGGGCATCACCACGAGGTGTGGTGCTTGGCACTCAGTCCCAATGGGGACTACGTGGTGTCAGCATCCCATGACAAGTCCCTGCGCCTCTGGGAGAGGACAAGGGAGCCACTTATTTTGGAAGAGGAGAGGGAGATGGTGAGTTGCATTCTTTCTCCTAAAGACATCTTCCAGATTTCTTTTTGCCCCATCAGACAGATTCCTCACTTTTCAGTGTGGAATAGTGGCTCCACACTTGTCAGGCTTCCTTCTCACTAACCACAGCTTGGTGCTGAGATGCCTGGGTCGACTGCCATCTTCTGCATGACTGCACTGTTGCCTTGAGCTGTCTGAAAACAGCACCACAGGTATTGCTGGTGCTCTTCTGCCTGTACCGCATCATGGGTGCCTGGCTAATTTGCTCTCTGCTGTGTTTCTGTTCCGCTTCCCAGACTTTCTTCTATGGTTCTTCTTTTCTGCAGTTTTGTTGATTATAGACTTTAGGCTTCTTTTATTCTCTTGCGCTCACTTCTCAAGCATGCTTTGGATACAGCTTAGTGGATGCCTGTTGTGGGGTGATGAAGAACACCATTCTTGTTGAATACAGATCATTTTCTTTCCCCCCTTTCCAAGCATGAGTAGTCCGTTCTGTTTTGCTAGCAGACCCTGGAGCTCAGGGGTGATGCAAGAAGCCCCTTGTATTCCTTTTGAACCTGTATTGTAAGGAGTCATGTGCACAGAAGGACTGGTGGTCCCCCATGACTACCCTTGGTGGGAGGCAAACTCTGGGGCTTTGTTGTCCAACCCCCTGCTCACAGTAGGCAAACCCCAATGCTCTTTCATGTTGCCCAGACACTTGCCTGCATTACTCAGGAACATCTCCTAGGAAGGAGGTTTTCCAGACTGAGCACCTGTTCCAGTGCTTCATCACGTTGTGGCAGAGGAAACATTTTTACACACCTCTAATGGGAAATTAGCCTGGGACAGTTTGTAACTCTTATTTTTACAGTATCCCACAGAGGAGTGGGTCTGTCTCCCATTCTTACAGGAGTTCTCAAGGCACAGTGAGGGAGGGATGCACATGCAGCAGCAGCAGTTATAAAGAAATGTGCAATAAACTGTTTTATTCCTGGTCTGTTTGCAGAGTGACTCATAAGCAGCATCTGAATGCAGTGACTGGCATGCTGGGAATGACTGTAGTAACAGGAAAGACAGAGTTTCTTTTCTGGATAAGAAAAGCATGTTCTGGGTTAAGTTTGAATAACAAAGTGAGCAGAAATATACTAGTAGTGAATTACACACTGATGGAGCACTATGAATGTGAGAGATGGTGGGTAAGGAGGCTCTTTCCTCCTGCAGGCTGGGAATTTCCTAAGCTTGTTTCTTTTGTGCTTTGTGCCATGTGGAAAGTCTGGTGGCAAATTGCTGGTGTCTAAATTCCATCCTGATGGGCTGTCTGCAGGCTGCTCCTGAATCTACTTTGGAGATCCTGATTTCTTTCAGTCTTTTCAGCCCAGGTTCTCTGTGGAGTGGGAACCGGGGACAAGCAGATTTTGCACTGGCATTGTTGATCTCTACTCATTAGTCCTGGCTGCAAGAAGCTGCAGGCTCTGTTGCTCTACCAGTCTGAAAGGAACTTTTACCCTTGCTAGCTGCCTGCTCACCAGTGTTAATACTTGGTGTTTTCTTCACTGTAGCAAAGAGAAGCTGAATATGAAGAAAGCGTGGCGAAAGAAGAGCAACCTGTGGTGAGTTGTGCTGTCTTAGTCTAGAATTCCTATAAATGACACAGAAGAGGTGTCCAGAGGACTGGTGATTGCGTTGCATCGAGAATTTGCATGGAGGAAGATTCCCCAGGCCTCTGATACTGGCTCAGATAATTTCACGAGTGCGTGGAGCTGGCCACACTGCCACACAGGGCTGTGGCTACCAGATATTTCACATCCACACAAACTCTGAAGTGAGGTTGGGCTGCCTTCTGGCAGCTGCTTTCAGATCCGTGTTGTGCAGGGTGGGTGGGAAAGCCTGATCCCTCCTGCACAGGCACTGGGATTGTGTTGCTGACAGTTCTGACCCTGAGCGGATTGCTCGGCCCCTGTTGGTCAGCCCAGAGCTGTGTTTATTTGCCTCCCAGAGCTTTGAGATAGCACAGTGCCTCTGGTCCTGAGTGAAAGCTGTGCACTTGAAGGATTGTATTTCTTCAGACAAGTGGCAAGTTAGGGAATGGGGCTGATATTCTGTGGCAAGATTCAGTGGGTCCCTCTGTGTGTGTATCTGCTGCTCAGCTGCTGCAGGAGAGAACTACAAACTGTATTTTGCAGGTGCCTGGAGAGACACAAGGAGAGACAGGACTGGCAGGGAAGAAGACTATTGAAACCATCAAAGCGGTAAGATTGCGTGGCTCACCCAGCATTGCTTTGTGCCTTAGCAGTCTCTCGGAGTGGGGGTGTTGCAGGGTCGGAGTAGCGGTCTGAAGATGAGTAATGTATTGCTGTTCCATAACTGCAGCAGCTCGGAAGACTTGGTTTGTGATATATAAAGGTGCAGAATTACCTCTGCCTCCAAGAGCTGAAGCTGCGGCGGAGTGCACCCTGGGCAGCTGGGGAATGTGGGTGGTGTTGGACTTCTTTAGGACACAATTGATGTGCTTGGAGTAGCAGCACGGTCTGGAATAGAAGTAACTTTCTGAGAAGGTTGTCTTGGGATGCCCCAAATCAGCCCCTTTGCTTCCCCCTGTGTTTGTCCAGTTGGACATGAGCTGTGCTTTGTGACTGATGGTTCCTGTGCCACACAGGCTGAGCGGATCATGGAAGCTATCGAGCTGTATAGAGAAGAGATGACAAAACTGAAGGAGCACAAGGCCATATGCAGAGCTGCTGGAAAAGAGGTAAATGACTGAGGAAAGTACCATTCCCAAGGTGTGTTGGTGTATCTTCCCAGATAAAGGCAGGACAGGTGGGAGGAGCAGAGATTTGCTGAACAGAGAACAGATATCACTATACCCCGAAGCGTGGTTAGTGGTGTTCTTTCCAAGGATTTTTATATTGAAGGTCACAGTAGGAAGTAAGTTCTGTCCCTGAGAACTGTGCTGTTGACCATGCTGCCATCACAGAGCTTATTCTTTGCCTTCATCTCAACACTTTATGCTAAACAAGACTTCGTGGTACTTATAACAGTGGGAAGTAGAAGGAAAATCGTACACATTTTTTGAGGTACTCATACGTGTCTGCAAACTAGGTTGTCCTGCAGTTGCAAGTGAGGGCTTCAGTGAGGTTCTGAGGAAGGAAGACATTGGAGAAAAACTCTCTCCTACTGTGGGTCGATTTTCCACTGTGAATATGCATTTGTACACACACACCTGCCTCATCCTAACCCATTCTGTGTCTCCAGGTTCCCTTTCCTGCCAATCCCATCCTCCGTGCCTATGGAAACATTACAGTAAGTGAAAAGCCCGTGCCACAGATCATGTGCTGTCATCAACTGGAATGAGGCTGTTTGCTTTGCTGGCAGAGCCAGAACACTAGATTGCTGTGGGAAGATGGGATTTATGCAAAGTGAACGTGATATATTTTTTTTACTTTATTTTATATGCATGTAATAAAAGTAAAGCAGCCAAACATAACCCTGATGGTAGCTTTGACCTTATCATGTAGAGTTGGAGCCAGTTGTTATGGCTCCTCCAAGCTATGGGAAGCTAGTTCAAATGTTCCTGTGTGAGCTCCTGGCAAGAGGTAGTGGTTGCAATACTATAGCATATTCAGTGGAGCTGTGCCATCAGATACAAAATACCTGAGCCTCTAGTGGAATGGGTAATTGAGAACCAATGTCATCATGCACCTCTGACATCTGTAAGCACTTAACCAGAACCATTCACCCCCCTTGCTCTGTAAATACAGGCATATTTAACTACAAGGTCAATAGATTTAACAGGGGTGAGTGAAATCCTGTGGCTTTGTACAGAGAAGGTTTTTGAGGAATGCCCAAGTGCAGGTGCTGAGTAAAAACATCGGCAAGTTACAGCATTCCGTTATGTGGTGAGCATTTACTATGGCAAATCATAAACGAAAGTGCTTCATACCATGACAGACTGTCATCTTTTTGGGACAGATTTTGCGTGTGGGATGCTTGACCCAGTGTATCTACTGTGTTGCTTTGACTCAAGGAGCAGGAGCTGGAGGCACCTGAAGGCTTTCTGACCCTCAGCCAGTTGGGCAGGGCAATGCTGAGCAAGGCAGGGCTATGTTGTAATTGATCAGATTTATTTTTAGGGTATTGGCACAGCTTTTACTGATCCTGTTTCCTTCTGTAAAGAATTTACATTCTTTTACATCTGTCCCTTTCTCTCTGATTATAGGCATAGTTAATTAGAAGTTGCATACGCCGAACAGAAGTGAATGAAATCCTGTGACCTAGTATTGAGACACTCTTTTTTTGCTGAATGCTTTAAGCAGATAAACAGGAGTAGGAGGAATTATTAAATCTTTGGGAGTGAAGTTTGTGTAAGGTTTTGTATATAATGTCTGTTTTACCAAGTTTCTATTTAGCTAGTTGGTTTTATTTAGCTGGTGGTAATTTAGCTAGTCAAATATATATATATATATATTTTTTTTCCCCACAATATATTTTCACCAGTTTGGTATATTTTGAGAAGGCTGGATTTCTGTTTTATGGAGGAAGAACTTCCCAGACTGGTAGTTGGTTGGAGCTGAAGGGGTTTCTTTTTCATTTGTTACACTCAGGATGGATCTGTCCATCTCACAAGAAGTGACTACATGTTTTTAACTGGGCAAAATGAGCCTTAAGGCACATGTTTGTCTTGGAATGTTTCTTGATGACTTTCCTCTGTTACAGCCTTCTGAGTATGTGCTAGAAGTTTTCAAGAAGGTCAAGTCAAGGTGAGTCCCAAGAGTCTTCTTGCTGAACAGGCTTGTGCTAAAGAATTAGATTTGAGTACAGGGTTGGTTGGGGTCCTGTGATGGACTCCTGTGGGCAGTGATGAAGAGTCTGGATGTTACTGTCTGGCAACCTTTTTTTTTTTTTTTTTTTTTTTTTTTGTTTTTTTGTTTTTTTTTTGAGTATGTGTGGAACCGGGGAGTGGGAATTGGTCCATGAGGAGTATTCAACACAGGTTGCGTATGGGGGTTGGCTGCCTGGAGATGTACGTGTATGTGAAGAGCAAGCTGGGGATGCTCAGGATGGAAGGCTGTGCCCCCTCTTTGTGTCAGAAGATGCCTGCTGACTGTGGCCCTGGGCTTTGTGGGCAGGTGCAGACCAGCATTGGGGAGCACTCAGCACAGCTTTTGCCTCAGAACCTTCCCATGTGGAAGCATTTCTTGCTCATCTATAGCTCTGTGGTGGCTTAGACTATTGTTACCATCCCTTTGCTTCTTCCTAGTGAGCTGGAAGAGTCTCTCCTGGTGCTGCCTTTCTCCTATGTCCCTGACCTACTCAGACTCTTCAATGAACATATTCACTTGGGTGCAGAAGTTGAACTCCTGTGCCGTGCTCTCCTCTTCCTGCTCAAGTGAGTCTTCCATCTGCCCAAACATGTCTGCTGCTCTTAGTTCAGCTGTCATTACTGTCCAGATCCTGAGTGCAAGGAAACTGTAACCAGGCTCTGGTCAGTAGTGGGTCTGCCTGTTCCTCAGGGTCCCTCTGCAGTGTGTGTCATGAACTTGCTTTGTGCCACTCATTTGAAAAGAAAGGTGCTCATTGCTCTCCCGAGGCAGTGCCTTGGGACAGCACGAGGGCTGGGGAATATACTCTTTCTCTTGGAGCTGTAAAGGCTATGTGACATGCTGTGAACATGTGCAGCGTAAGTGTGTGGGGAAAATTAGGACTTACGTTTCTGGCTTTGAAGCTCTTGGGAAGCCACCTTGGGAATAAAGATCACACAGAATCACAGAATCATAGGGGTTGGAAGGGACCTCTAGAGGTCATCGAGTCCAACCCCCTTGCCAAAGCAGGCTCTCTACACTAAGATGTAGGAAATGAAGAACTGCTGCAACCCCCAGCCGCAGCAGATCGTCTGGGAGAGGGCTAAACAGGATGCACAGTGCTAGCATGCCTGTGTTGATGCTGGTTGCTGGTCCTGTCTTTGTTCCCAGGATACATTTTGGGCAGATAACAAGCAACCAGATGCTGGTGACAGTGATAGAAAATTTGAAGAAAACCACCATCTCCAGAGTCAGTGAGGCCCGGGTGAGTATTGTTGCCATTCCTTCTCCAGGGTCTGGAATAACAGGATTGGCCAATGTCTGGAAGCATTTGCGGTCCAGTAGGAAAGCTGCTTGGGGTCTAGAGCCCATTTTCATCTTCTTCCTGTGCAAACAGCTGCATTTTCCTGAGGTGACACTATGCAGTGATGATCCTATGCCCACTCTCCCTCTCTCTCCCTTCTTACTGTGGCTTTTTGTTGATGCATGTAATTGTGCTTTGGCTCTCTAGTATATATGGGAAGTAAATGAACTCTTTATTTTTATTTGGCTTCTTGTGGGCTACTGATCTCTTAAATAGCCTTCCCCGGGACATATTCAGATGGTTGTCAACAGCTTGTTTTTCAGGAAACAGTGGATTGTAGCCATTTAAAACAGAAATGTGGGGAACGGAGTTGTTCATCCACTCAGATTGAGTTTACCTTTAAGTAATGTTGCCTTAATTAACTGTGGGGGATTGCCTTGCTTTCATCATCTCTCATTAGAGGGTGGCCAGAGTGTCGCCTATTCCAGGCAGTAGGACCTTCTGCCCCCTAACAAGCTGGAGATGTGCCCAACAGCACAGTGCTTGTCTGTCTCTACAGGACGTGCTGGGATTCAACATGGCAGGGCTCCAGTACCTCAAGAGGGAGATTGAGGCCAAGGATGAGGTCATGTTTTTTGCTGATGCTACGGACCGTTTTGAGGAAAAGAAGAGAAAGAGGAAGAAGAAAGAGAAGATGGTTCTTGCAGTGGTTTAGCATTTGCTGCCCAGGACAGCTGGATGGCATCGCGTAACCTCAGTGCTGGCCATGGACCTATGCTTGTGGCTGAACATCTCTGTGATGTTTGGTGACTGGAACAAGGCCTGTCCCTTCTCTGTGTGGGAAAGCCAACCTTACATGGCTGGGGACAGTGCCAACACAGGTTGATCATCTCTGCCTAGTGAGATGAGCTGTCTGTGCTCTGCTCTCTATGCATTTCAGCTATTTCTGAGGTGGCTGTCAAAGGTCAATGCCTTCCCTCTAGCAGAATGCTTGTTGGTGTTGGTTTCTTCTCCGGAAGAGATCAGCATGCTGGCAGTGGGCTAACGGAACAGGGTGAATCAGCACATGGGCTGTTGGCTGGACTTTGCAGTGTCCCTGGGAGGCAGCTGGCAACGAGTGCTTCCAGTCTATGGGCAAGGCTTTGAGACTTCAGAAGTGGGAGAACTTCATCTCCAGCCACTCACTTTTCAGTGGAATGGGGGGAAAACTGCTCATTAAATACATTTTCATAAGTGCTTTATCACACAACTTTGCCCATGGAATTTTGTCCTGATATTTTTCTAGTAAATCCTGGATTGTCTCACTCTGCTTCATTGCTTCTTAAAGGATTTATTTTCTTTTCTTCCAGATAATAAAATCTGTGGGAGCAAACAAAAGGGCTCCAGTGGAGGATTGTGCTTTTCTGAACAGAAGAGCAGACTGAGCATGAGAAGCGTGGGCTGTTTGTATTGCACCTGCTCCTTTTTATTGAAATTGCAAAGAATTGTTGCAGTGCCGTACCTGTCCTGTACTGGATAAAAATGATTTAAGTGGGCAGGCCTCTGCTCCTGTTGGTCAGTTATCAGTTCTTAGTGTACGCTGTCTTTTTATCCCAGTAATGTAGATGTTGTGGGGGCTGCTTCTGGGCACTCTGTTCTAAAAAATATTAATACTTTTAGACTGACAGGTCTGACTCAGCCTCTCAAAGCTAGTCTTCTAACTTGAAATTCAGCTGCCATTTGATTGCATCCAAGTTGTTATTAACTGTCCGGTCTTCAGCTTATGTTCTCTACAAAAGTGGAAGCTATTGTTTAATCCCCAGTCATGTTCTTCTCAGTCACCATAAAGTGTTGAGAGATGAAGTCATCTGCATGTACAGGGGAAAATTCCCTCTCTCTCAGGATCTTACGTACTGGAAAAAGGATGAAGCACAGGAAAGCAAGCCATTGGAAATAAATTCATTCAGAAATGCAGAACTGCACTTCACTGTAAGCATAAGGTATCTCTTAAAGAGGCTGAGATGTTTCTTTTAGTGACTACTGCAGAAGTAGGAACAAAAAGGGGAAAGTACTACTAAGTGGTTCAGACTACCACTATGATAAAACGAACCTGTGAAGACAAAGAGGATATAAACAGAATTCCTTTCAAGAACAACTTTGTGAACTCAGCCCCTATCTGTTGTCTGAAGCTAATTAAAGGTAGGTGAGCAGTCTGCGAGTAGAAAGTTGAGTCTCAGACTGAAAGCAAGCAGAATGGTAGGAAGTGGAAGGCCAGACTGCATCAGCAGCACATGCTACAGTTTCTTGCTCAAAGAATCACACTTCAGTGAAACTTGCTGCACACTCAAGGGGGAGGGAGAGCGTTCAAGTGCTTCGGGGTGGCTACAGTAACCTAATCCCTTTTAAAAACAAAATAAACCTATCAGGAAGCATTCAGCACCTTTGAAGTGCAGAGTGTCAAACGCTGGGATTGAAATTCAATAATCGTTCCACTGTTGGCATTTCAGGCAGCTGCTTCAGGAGGCACTGCAACTTCCAGACCACCTTTCCCATGAATAAGAGACGGACAATTTTTTTTCTTCATCTTAATTTGATTGAATAAACAAAAAAGCCTACATTGGGAATGTTTCCATAATGTTGGACTAAAATGTGGGTAATTGGATATTGCTGATTTTTACATCATTCTTCCAGGGCTTTGACCTGTAGTGAAAGAGGAGAGAAAATTAACATGAGAGGAAATAAAAGTAAAATAATAATAAAAAGGTCTACTTCTGTATGCTTGTTGAAACACCGTAATTAAGCCAGGCTGCCCTCAGTAGAACTGGCCATACTGTTGCTGTTGGAAGGGAACAACATGAAAACAGGTTCTCGCATAGGCTTAAACTAGATTAAGGGTTTGTTTTCATTTCATAAATTAGAGTGGAATAAAAATCATGACTAGGAGTTCAAGCTGGGCCGTCTGCTTGGGAATACTGAAGGCATTCACTGGCAGCTTCCTCTGCAGTATTTCATTCTCAGGGTATTAAGAGAACCTTTGTGAAATGTTTTACATTAGAAGATGTAAGAAATGCCTGAGCCTGGGCAGGTGCTGCTTCACTGGTGATCCTTGGTTCTTGGCCTCTGCAAGGAGGTGCGGTAAACTTGTGATCAGCTCCAGGGACGGGAAGTTTCTAGGTGTCGTGGGAAAGAACAATATTGGTTCTGGTGATAGTGTCAGTGTTTTGAGATGCCAGTCGATGCTGATTTTTGATGTGTTGGAGATGGACAGGATTTTGAGTCCAGGAGGTATTTTTAGGAAGAATGTTCAAAGAGGCATTTGGTTGAGTTGCTTGGGCAGTGGAGCATGGCTGATAGTAACTGACAAATCAGTAAAAATGATCAATGCATTCACACAAAGGCTTTGCTAGAACAGAAGGAGATCTGACTCCAGCAATGGGAACCAGGCAAGCAGTCCCCAGAATTCTCTGGAATAGTTGGGTGGGAGCTGAGTACCATGTTAATGTCTCTCTACCTGGAACTTCTAATGGAAGATGACGCTGATCAGAATTTCTACAGCTTGGACTTGGCAGGGAAATGTAGATTGGGGTACACCTGGTGTACAGGGATGAGCCTACAGCTGGATTTTGGTGCAGGGCTGTGGTGGGCCAAGTTGGGAAAGGGAAATGTCAGATTGGGTGAGTACTTCTCTTCCATTTCAGAGTGAGAGAGCTTTGTCTAAACTGCTTTAACTGATGAGATACAAGTTGTAAGCTGCTAAGACAGAAGACATTAAGTTTGCTATTCTTCCTAGAGCACAACTGTTACTCAGGAGGTAAAATTCCATACTGAAAGGGTAAGAAGATATTTAAACAGGAAAGAAGCTATGCTTGAAGTAACCAGGGCAGTCCTAGAACAGATGCAGCAGTCAGAGGTGCACATCTCTCTGAAGTTCTTTTGAGAGGTGTCTGATGTGGTCTTTTTTCTTTCTTCCAGAGGAGCGGAAATGAGATACAGCTGGGATTTCTTTACTGACTTGCTAGATAACATAGCAGGCTTACAGATGTTCAAGTTGAAAGAAAAAGATGATATCAATGTAACAAATGGGAACTCTAAGCTGAGTAGAGAAGAAACATCCATAGAAATCCTGTTTATGAACTGTCACTGTTGGTTATATTGCAGAGCCCCTGAGTTAGATGTGGGTTAGATGAAACACCAGCCCAATGCATAACATGTTGGTCGGTGGTTTGATGAGAAATTCCCCAGTAAGGGTGTCTTGTTGGTGGGGAAGATGTGTCTGCTGTCCATTTATGGACACTGAGTCCTTTAGGGTAGTCCCTGTACCTTTAGGGTACATACAGAGATGCTCTGTATTAAATGTGTGCAGAGTGTGATGTGTGCTGGAACATGTCGTGTTGTGTCAGTCTGTAAGGCTGCAGTCTCCTATTAGACTTGCTGTCAGTGGCAAAGGGTCAGCAATAAGATGTGGTTTTAGGAAGAATGTTAAACTGAGGCTGATTTATTAGGGCTTAAGTGAAATAAATCTAGCTGTCTGCTGCCAGAAGGTTCAATCTACTGTTTAACGTGGAGACAATTAAATGAAGGATTTGGGGTAGGACTGGGGATGTTCTATACCAAGCAGAATAGCCATAGTAATCTGTAAATCTCTCGCAGTGAATCTTTTTGTTAACGATGCCACGCAGTGCTTCCTTTTTGTCTCAGATCAAGAGTGTGACGTGTGTATGACAGCTCTGCTGTCAGTAGCATGAGGTTTGTCGATGACACGCATCAGAAGCTAAGAGAAGGTTCAACGTCTGCAATTTAATTCACAGCTGGCAGCACTGCATGCAATACTTACATTAGCTTGAAAGCTTTCTGGGCAGCGTAATCCGGAACCGTGGCTTGGGACTTGTAGAAACTGCCCGGACTGCTGCTGCCATCCCACCCTGTGGGTATCCTTGCGGGCGGTGCTCATAAATGTCACTTCTTAACACAGGTAAGATATTATTAAGGATCGAACCATCTCTGTACGTTTATATAACTAAAAGAACACGGGTGGAGGCTGGAAGGAACTCTGCAAGTAAGGCTGTGAGACAAACTGAATGTGAACTGCTGGCCTCAACTCAAAGGTTAAAGGCCAAGTGAAATACTGGGTGAGGGTGCTTGTTTTGGAGGCTGATCTGGGTGAGTGAGAATGGAGCAGAAACTGTTTTTTGCTGCTACGCCACTGGGTTTGTCCAGCCCTGTTCCACACCTGGAGGACTTCATATCGCTATTAAGTACACTTCTAGCTTTCCAGTGTAACTTCCAAAGCATGTAAAACCTTGATGCAGTTGCCATTAACTAGCACTCTGGTCAGCCTCAAGGGACCCTGAATTCTTCCTTTCTTTTGGGGTTAGAATCTCAAGTTTTTCATTTGTACTTCGAAAGACATCCATCTGGTGTTTCCATAAAGGACACTAAAGCTTAAGGAAATGATGCTTAAGGCTCCTGCCAGGTGTCCAGTCCTCAGTGTGTTGGTGCTAGAAGGTGTGGGTGGAGGGGGAGAAGTAAGACAACAAAGGATATTTGCTCTCACAGGCAGCAAAAGAGTCTCTGTTTCTGTTACTATTTCAATATCGTGGCAAATTTCTTCAAGGCCATTAATGCTTTCCCCTCCAATTGAAACGGCAAAAATTTCTATCTCCAGTTCAACCTGCAGTCCTGCTGCCACCTGGAAGGCAGAGAAGACAGTTCACAGACAAGGTGCACGTTCTGTATGTAGCCCCTCCACCAGTGCTTCCAGTTGGTTCATGTTTTGCATTGCCTGATGAAACCAGAGACCTAGTGCCCAGCACAAGTCACTGAGTACCTGCCTCATGAGAAAGGTCTGTATAAAGCAATGACTCTTCATAGTGTAGTTTGAAAGAAAACTGTTTGTTTGTTGTCTCTTTGCAACTTTTTTTCCTTTTGAATTCCCTTTCAGGTTCTAGGGGCAACAGGGAAACTGGGACAACTGAGAGAAAGTTGCCTGAGCAAGGTTTATTTAGAGACATCATGCAAGTGGAGAGATACTGGAGAAAAGCAGGAAGTGTGAAAGCTTTCTGCCTTATGGGACAGTTTCATGTGCAAGGTGTTTTGCAAGGTATGAGGTGGTGGAGGATGGCTGCAAGCAAGAGAAAATTACTGAGCCAACAGTTCATTAGGTTCAGCTCTTGCAGCTATCAGGACAGGAGATAAAAGTGCAGACCTAAGAGAGAGCAGCTCTAAAAAATACTCTAAACCATAGGAAAACTTGGAGATAGGGTCACAGTATTCCGGGCATGTTCTGAGGCTCAGAGTGCAGAGGACAGCATCACTGCAAATAACTGAAGTTATTTACAGCTATGTGGTCTATTCGCAGACAGCTGTTCTGGGAGCACCTCTAGGTGGTCTGAGAGTCAGGTGAATGTAGAATAAAACAGAAGTCCTGTACTACTTACTGGCCCAGGTGTGTACAACACGCTCAGTCCTGTGTGTGGAGGTGGCTGCTTCACCCGAAACCTGTTGTCAGAAGGGGAAGAGAGTCAGCGTGTGAGGCAAGCAGAACACGTGGCTGGGAAGCAGCCTAGCTGCTTTCCTGTGCTTGTGTAAATGACAGCAGAATTTTTTAGCTCATCCTTCCCATCACAAAGTACAGCTTTGGCTGCAGCAGTATTCCTGGGCTGTTAGCCAAGGCTCCGGCTCCTATCAGAAATCAAAGCAGCAGTTTAATGGGCCAAACTAAGTCTCCAAATTGCTCATTACACTGCCGTGTCCTTGCAACAGAAGTGAAACAGCTGCAGTCTGAGCCTGCATATTACAAAGGAAGCTGGACACCCAGAAGTCCTTAATGACCTTTCTTCGAAGTGATTTGATATGATGCTATTGGAAAAGCACAATCCTTGTAGAAACTACATGTAAATGAGCCTCTTCAATTTAGTGGTACCCAGTAAGACAATAGTTAAATTTAATTTCTCACTGATTGTTTCACGTTTAGCAGTCCTTTTGCCACACACATGCAAATTCCTTTGTCCTAGATCATGGTGATGGGACATTTCCTCCCTGCAACCTTACTTTATGCAAAAAAAAGACACCAGCAAAAAAACACTGTCAAGTTCTCCTCAGGTCACTAGAGCAGATCAGACCTTTTTTAATTCTGTAAGAATTCCTGCAGTTCCTGTGGAGTGCTGGTTAAAAGAAACTGGATTTGGTCTTTGTCAAGGCATCCCAGCACATTCAGGCAACAGTGGGGATGGTTTGGCACATAGTTAACTACTGACCCTGTCCCGGAGAAGTTTTGGCTTCAGCATTTGGCAGACATGGGGCAGAATTGCCCACTTTTGACCTCTATCTCTGCCGTCAGCATGTTCTGCTGTCATGTAGCAGCTCGTCACTTGCTTCTAAAAGCAGCTAGTAAAAGACTTAAAAGATAAGCTGGATTGAACAGAACGAGGGTGGTATTTTCTATGACTGTCTATATATAATGCTCTGGTTTCAACCTAAAGAACGTAATGTGCACAGCTGGAGCTCCAGGATGTTGATAAAGGACTTACTGATTTATCATTTGCATGTACCATGATGCTGAAATGTGCGTTGTCTTTCTGAGGCCACATCTAACTAGGCTGATTTAAAATAAACAATTAAAAATAAAATCTTGTCCATCCTGATGGAAGAAGTTGTACAAGAGTCTTTCAGTTGGTCTTGATTGGGAGGAACACGCCTGGCCCACTTTTCTGTAATATGTATGGTATCTGGGAGGACTGGGGTCATTAGCATGCTATGACTGAATCCTTCTGAAGTAAAAAGTCTGGAACAGTAGCTAATGCTATGACTGAATCACCATATATGTTGAGGAGAATTCTAGCACAAAAGTAAAAGCAGTACTGTTTTCTTACTATACATCCTCTAAACTGCAGCTGGATAAATCTGGTAACTTCCTATGCTTTGTCAGGCAGCACAAAAGACAATCTGCAGCTTTAGAAATGGACCTGACACCCCTGGAACACAATGCACTGCCATCTTGTCTCACCCACTGATAGGGGGTGACAACCCAGTCAGTCATTACCAAGTGATTGCAAAGATAAAAATACATTTTGTTATCTCACATTAATCCTATGAAAAGGCTGACAATTAACAAGCAACATTTTCACAGTTAAAAACCAAGTTACTGAGAATGTGAACTGACCTTGAGAAGTCAATGCCAACATTCTTCAGAATCACAATGGCTGTATAGGTACAGCCTTCCTTTAGTACTCCAAACATCACTTGTGGTGGAATGAGATGGAAGCCACTAAGATGCTGTTTTGCTGTTGCAAGAGAAGATATGTTGACCCTTCCTGCGACAGGATCTTCTACCTTTGCAAATAGAATTAAAATATTAGATAACAGAGTACACTGATAGCCCAACAACTTAGACTCAGATTTAGTAAACCTAAGTTCACCTATATTTGATCTCTGCCCACTTATCCTGAAGGCATTCCAAATGCTGTAAAAACTGACAAAGCTAAGTACTTCAGATATTTCCTGCAAATGTGTAGTGGTTTGTTTTCAGACATACCGAGATATTTCAGGGCGACTGAACATCCTCTGTGCTTTTGGAAATCAGTGCTCTCATGTGAGTACCTGGTATAGAACCACGCTTTTGGCCTATGAGATAGTCCTAGTAGTCAGGAGGAAAGCTACTTTTAGAACTGCCAGTAAATTTATGTATAAATTGCAAGCTCTGTTGTTTCTGTAAACAGTTTCAAAACAATGTCTAGTATTGCTCCAGAATGAAGATTTTAAGCAAAAGAGATGATGGAGAGGATTTAGTATTAACAACAACAAAAAAATGCTATTTCACCTTTTTATGTGGTATGGAGTTCGGTTTTCTCCCCAGGAGTGATGATGGTAACCTCACTTTCTCTTTTCTCGGCTGTCCTGCAGCATTCACCAGCAAACTCTGAACCTTAACTTGAAAGGCTGCCTCTTGTGACTCTGCAGCCAAGCTCGGGTCTGGAAAGCAAAGATTTCCAAAAGCACAAAAAAATTGCCATCAAATTCTGCCCAATCCTGAAGTTCTCACTTAGATAAAACTTTAATTATCAATGGAAGCATTTGATTAGCACTGGGACAGCAGAACTGGTCTCATTTTTATTTAAGAGGTCAACAAATACATTAAAAAAAAAAAAAACAACACTCTAATACTAGCCAGTAATTAAAATTGCACTAATAAGCAGCAATGTACTACAATTAGTAAAATTGAAGCGTCACACTAGAAACATGCAAGGAAGGTGTGAAAGTGATTAAAAACAGAAGAGGAACTACAAAAACCCCATACACTATTGTCTGTTATTTCAAAGGAATGTGTTGACTGCACACTGATCACATCCAGGCAAGCCAAACCTGTGCATTCATACAGGAACAAATTCTAGTCCAAGTCCCAGAGCAGGGTTCTGTCAGCACAACCAGATAGTAAGCTCTGTCTTTGAGCAATTAATTCATGCTGATTATCTGTGTACCTCTAAGTATGCTAAGATGGTCTAGCATGTCATCTACCGAGCCCCTACCACGTTGTCTTTGAACTGCACTCCACTGTATAACAGATTAAAGGAGCAATGGAATGAAATGTTTTAGAGGAGGAATTACAGCTTGCCTACATTGGTAGTTCTACCATCAACATCGTGCCCATGTAATAGCAATCTGATAGGATGAAGGAGAGAATTTCTCCCATTATTATTACAGCACTTCCCTTTCAGTCGGTCTCATGCTCAGGTGTTTCAGACTGCTGAACAGAAGCAGCTGGATTTAAATATCTATTGCAGATAGTCAGAAGTTGTAAGTAGACAGAAATAAACCTGCTCCAAACAATGCTCTGGAAAGCATTTACCTGCTGTGCTGCTGGAACCTTCTCTTTGCACTGAATGAGTCTGCAGCAGAAGACTAGGGGAAGGTGAGGACTCACTCGTGCTACTGAGACATTCAGATGCTAAAGGGAAAAATAATGGGATACTGTGACAAGCACTCTTCACAATCAACCACCGTCATTTTCCTAAACACATGAGAAAAATCCCTAAGTATTTAGCACTTTAATTTAGGCAGTCTGAAAATTGTCCACATGACCATGAGGAGCTAGGTAAATTCTGCTTTAATACACCAAGCAAAAAAATTAAAATAAAATAAAATAATATAAAATAACATAAAACAAAACCAGCAGCAAAACAACTTTATATCTTGTTATTCTCCATTTGTTTCTCTGTTAGACAGAGAACAAGAAGTCAGGTCTAATATACAGCCCAGCCCAGGCCTTCTGGCAACTGCAGAATGAAGAAATGTGGGAACCAGAAGGGATGTGACAAAACCCCATGGAGGACTACTTTCCTAATATGACTCTTTGCTGTGTATGACTTTAGATCTCACTACACCATACCAGTACTTTGCCAGAGCAGCCTTCAAACAGAACTGTGAAGTATTTCTCTCAGTGTTGTAAAGCTTAAACTTCAGAACCGATTGCTCGCTCTTACACTGTTTATCCTTAGTCATTGCTTCCAGACAGATACCAGACAGTAGAGCCCGAATTACCTCTCCTGAAGTTTTTCACTGTCTCCGGAGGGAGATTCCCACTTTCTTTTTGTGGAACTGGAGGAAGTGCCTTAGACAGTGCTTCTACGTCAGGAAACTATAGAGAAAACCATGAAAGGAGGCTTAGGTATTCCTGTGATAAATATGCTGCAGATTCCAAAGCATTTTCTGACTATACTTTATACTCATAGCACTGATCAGATGGGATTATAAGAGGAAAGTTCCCAAGGTCATCTCCAGTTAACACAGGTGATTTGGTCATACTGACTCCTTTTCAAGTTAACAGAGTGATATTTTCCAGGGTTGAGTGAAAAGACCCAAGGTTCAGCATCTGCTCTGGATCAGACTGTCCAGAGTTTACTTAAGGAATCTACCTAATTTGGCCTCAGTAAATATATGCCATCTCCAAGATACGTCTCCTTTGGCTAGAGTATCTATTTCCCAGAATTAATTCTGCCACAGCTGTCCTCTGTAATGGTTTCTTGAGCTAATTTGAGGCTGAGATGTAAAACCATAACTATAGTTGTGGGACCATGGCAGAAGTTACCTAGCCTCATGTAAACTCACCGTTTTCAGCTCCATTACCTTTTTTGAGAGAAATGCCTTTCCCAATTCTGATTCAAAGTAGGGAGGAATTATTTTGTTTCTTATTGCCACTAAGGTTTTCTTTCCTTCATCAAGTTCTTTCCTAAGAAATGTTGTCATTATTGGTAAAGAAAGAGAGAAAAAAAACATTATAATTGAGTTCATCCTGCCTTCAGTACTATGTCTGAGACACTGAAGAACAGAAGAGATAAAAGCAAAAGGCATTTCTTTTTCTTGGTTAATTACACCGAATGATATTCTTGTAGTTTGCAATTTTCTTAGAGGCAGATGAAGAACAGGCTGGCCTGGCATGGAGGGATACAGTTCTCTGCAGATAGTGATTTATGGAGGGCTAATAAAAATGCATACACGCTGTGCTTTGGCTGTTATAGAGAACTTTTTCCTCAAAACACACTCCAGTTATCTAAATCTCATGGATCATGTCTGAGACTGCTAATAGTGCCTTTCCAACAAACATTTAAACCTGAGGACTGGTATTGCAGATGCATTGTGATTACTAAAATTTATAACACAAAATTAATCTGATTTCAGTACTCTGTAACAGAAAATCCTGACTGTTCTGTGCATACTCAGAAAAAGTTGTTCAAACTTCTGAAGGTGAGACTATGTAGAGACCAATTATGTTTTCAGCGTGAATTAGACCACTTGAATTAGACCACTTTTACATGACTACTTTTTCACTGTCCTGGAGGGTCTAATATCACATTGCCTGTTTAATCACACTGAGAGTTCTGACACTGTCTTGAGAGCCAGAACTGGGTGCTGGCTATGCAGATGTACACATTTGGAGTTATTCTTTAAACAATATACAAAACAGTGGAAAATGTTGTATTAAAATATAAACCTGAATTTATACATCTGAAAGTATTTTTTATCTCATTCAAGTCAGTTAGAAAGTAATTAAGAATACAAAAGAGAACTTAGTTTCTAATTGCTAGTCAACCTTTCACAAAATTAAGGACAAGTTTCTAATTGAACATTTATTCAGTGCCATTTCAAGTTATTCTGTGCAATCTGAAAACAGTGAATGACTAAAATAGCTGTCAAAAGAGCTATTTAAGTTCACTGAGAATTAAAGTATATAACCAATAACTTTCTCTTTGTTAATCCTCGTCCACATATAAACTTTTCTACCTTAATGTAGGAGTATGTTTTTGATTAGTTAAATTTAAATGGCCATGCTTGAATTACACTGAGGAATTTGCCACTCTGAAAGATTCACAAAGCTCCATCCTCTAGAGGTGAAAATGATAACAGTTTTAATGCATAAGGGGTTTTTGAGTAACACCACAAAGAGTTATACAGAGCAGCAGAGACTGTAAATTTACTTTCCAAAAATCACATTTTTCTGTCAGTATATGGTGGCTTTGAGATTACTCCTTCTTTTCAAACTGTACCTGCAGATTGAAACTGTGGACAAGGCAGGCAAGCAAAGGCATCGCTGTCAACAAAATCAGGCTGCAGTTGGGTCACACTAAGCATGACAATAAGGAAACATCTCTGAGATGACATTACGGGGAATGCTTCCATACCCTTTCTGGGCAATCAGCAGGGGGTACCTCTGAAATGCCTATATGCTGCTGCATGCTATACAGGTATCAAAACAGAAGGAATTAGAAGTTTGTATGCACTTACAGGGCTATGAGCTCATTGGGATTACACAGAAGTGGTAGGATAGCTAACATGACTGGAGTGGATGGATGAAGGCTCTTTAGGAAGGGTGACATTGTTGATATTTGTGGGAAAAAGTAGTTGTGGCCTACAGACAACTGGAAGGAGACTCATGTCCATAATCCCTGGTCCTTGTGGGGAACTTTAACGATGATACAGAATGGGCAGGAGAGTCTAATAAACCAGATGGGCGTGTTGCCATTTGGAGGGACTTCAAACGGCTGGAAAAATGGGCAGAAAGGAACCCCATGAACAGAACGCAAGATTTCTGACTTCAGCCTTTTCTTAAATTACTCTAAGTTAACAGAAACACTATTGGGTTTTGACAAAATGAGAGGCAAACCTTCCATTCAGCATTTGCTGAATTTGCAGAGAACACCCCTTTAATTGCTAGCAGACCACTACAATCAAGATCTGGTGAAAGCAGTTAAGTCTGTCCAAATGCAGACTGTAGTTGACTTTTAAAATAATTAACTTTCTGTCCTACTAATACTATTACCTGTGCTCTTGTAATTTGCTCTGCCACTTGGACACTGGAGATTGTTCTTCTGTGCTGAATGGTCAGGAAAGAAAAAAGTAGTGAAAACAAGAAAACTAGTATAGTATTTTGTAAGCACAAAAACACAAGATAGCCCTAGAAAGAAAATGCTCTTTATGGAAGTCTGTTACATTAACACTGCTAGTGACTCCTGACTTTAGGAGTATCATTTGCAGCAAAATTGTTCACACATCTTCATTCTTATTGTACTATTCTACCAAAATATTCTTAAAAATCCTTTCCCAACAGACGTTTGAATATCTTTCAGATAAGGAGAGGCACAGTGGGACAAAATAATCACAGGAAAAGCTAGTAAGACACTGGGATATGTACCTAGAGATCTAAATCTTGTTCCTCTGTGGCAGTCAGGACAATGCCATTCCTGTGTGCTTAGCTCCTTCTTTTGTGTTATGTACATTTACATCAGTTCTCACAGGTATGTCCTACCTGAAGCTCTGCTGCGGGTCCACTGTTTGCTCAGTGTTTCTTTTCTCTGTGTGAAGTGGGCACTGAGAAGCCACCGCGTGTTCGTACAGCTCAGTTATGTGAGCTGCAATGTAAAGAACACCACTGAATAGACATGACCTGTTACGCGCTTGTAAGCATTATGACTAACAAACTTCAAAAGGATTTCTTTTTAATGCATCTTTCTAATACTTGATGAAAAGTTTTGGTTAAAAGCAGTGAAGATAAAATTAGCTCTCATTAATCACTTCTGATCATATTAAAGACTCATTGCCAGGAAAATACTCCAGAGCCAGCTGAAGAGAAAACTGGATAATTCTATTTTCTACAGACAATAAACATTAATATAAGAAAGGCCAATTACAGACTTTATATTACTGTGAGTAAGAGGCATAAATAACTTCATTTCCAACATCAAGTTCAGAACATTAGGAAATGCAATCCAATGGAAAAACAACAACAAAAACAAAATCAGAAGCACATTACATTCGTACCTCCCCTCTGTATTTCCTGAAATACATTCTTTCAAGATACACATCAAATTGCTGTGAACGGGAAAAGTCACATTCTGACTAGCAAGCAATTCAGTCTCCAAGTGAAGAAAATAATGTGGGCTTTTGGGTACCTTTATTACTTTCAGCCTTCTTAAGTTGTACTTAATTGCTGCTGCTTCATAGCCTCGATCAACATTATCAGGGAAGGAACTATTAGTTCAGTATGTAAAATGGAGAAAAGCAAGCCTACAAGACTGTGATAAATTTGAGGGGATTTATAGTTTCCCTGTCCACAGGCTGTGTTGCTTCTTTCAAGTATTGAATCTAAACTGTGAGTTCAAAGAAATTTCCTCTGTTCAAAAGAAATATCTGTGGTTAAACTTTAAATAAATGAGTGCTGAGAAATATGAACCTATTTAGCAACTTGTTCACAACTACAAATACTTGTATTTTCCTGTTTATTTTTTTTTCTTTTCTATTTTGCCTCTTCCAATGAGCTTCTGTCACAATATATTCTTTGTTCATAATGGTGTGTTACAAGAGCATTTTAATTATGTTTTTTAAATCAGAAAAATGTAGCAAGATTTTGTTGCAGAAATATCCATTTCCATTGCACGTTGTGTTTTGGTATCTTTTTAACAGGCAGAAATACCCTTGGCAAGGTAAGAGGGGCAGAAAAATAACACGGCTGAGCAGCACTGAGCTCTGCTCTGTGTGATAGTGACAGGGCCTGAGGGAACGGCATGGAGCTGTGTCAGGGGAGGGGCAGCTGGGGGTCAGGGACAGGGGCTGCACCACAGGGCAGTGGGCATGGAACAAGATGCCCAGGGCAATGGGCACGGCCCCAAACTGCTGGAGTGCAAGGAGTGTTTGGACACTGCTCTCAGACATAGGGTTTGGATTTTGGGTACTGTTGTGTGGAACCAGGAGTTAGATTTAGTGATCCTTGTAGGTACTTTCAACTTGTGATATTCAGAATATTCTAGGATTTTAGTATCACGTTCCATCTTTTCTCTCAGGCAAGGTCAGTGAAATCAGAACATGAATGTAAGATCAGATTTTCAGTGTGCTAAACAATGAGGACCTATACAGATTCTCTGACAAACTTGTCTGTAATATTAATATATGTAAGAACTAATGAAATAGAGCTGTGTCACAGTTATATACTGAGAAAAGTGCATACATGTAGAAATGTGGATAAAAATGATAAATGCTAAACAAATGGCAAAACAGAAGTGTTTTTGAAATTACTGCATCACTGATGTTAAAAAATTGTAGTCACCTGTGAAAACCATGCTCAGAATACAGAATGTACATAGCACATAGAAAAATTCATCTTTATATTCCTTCTTTCAAAATACTGCTATTGCACTTTGTCATCTGGCATGGTATTCTACAACTCCAAAAGACAGATATTCAATTTTTATTACCTTTGGCACTGAGATCTTCAGATGACTTCTCCCATTTAGGGAAGGACTGTAATGAAGAAAGAGTAACTGTGACTATGTGAGAAACAGATCTAACAAAAGCATCCTCTTCAAAGGATTTCTATCCTGAACAAGTGATAACTTGTTACCTGACAACACCACTACAGGAATGCTATTTCAGTGGTTTAGAAAACATGAGCAGGAAGAAATGAGGTACAATTTTCCTGGCCTAAAAATACAGGTTTCCTTCTTGATGATCTACATCACAGGTGACTTCATATTTTACACAGTAGCTGCTTATTAAATCAACTAAGCCAGTTCATATTCAAATCATATCTCAAACTCATGGGCAAAAGGAGAAAAATGGATCAGTGATCTGGTAGTGAATATTTACACTAATGTGGCTGAATCAAATACCTGATCTTTGAATTCAGTATGTTTGAATTCACTATATGCTTGCTTTTTGACTAAGTGGAATTAAAAAAACTATGTTTAATAACCTAAAAGTCTAGCACATTAATTAACTTGATGCAAGGTACCAACTTTAAAGAACACTGTAGAAAACAAATAATTTAAAGAACTGAACTAGAGCAAATGGAACACTCTATGTTAGTTGTGATGATTCGTAACATAAGATGTAAACAGTGTCTCTCTTTCATCCTAATGCCCACTCACTTCTGCTGCTTGGACTTTTTTTAGTTTTTCACCACTCATCTCCCACTAACCTCACAATTTCCTGTCCTCTAACTCCAACTCTGTCTTCACCTTTTCACCACCTTCCCTATTCCCCTCCCATTTTTCGTCATAGTCTAATCAGCTGTGCAAATTAACAGAGCGTATTTTACAAAAATGTAAGCAGAGACAAGTAATAACGGCATTTCTCCAGATTGTTTTTAGATTACTTTGAAAAGAGTTTAAACTCTCGATGAGAAGGTGGTAATGACTGAAAGACAAGTCTCCCAGCTGCAGTGACAGCATCCTGGAAACATTCTCATCCTAATGTTGGGGGACACAAGCATAAGAATTCTGAAGAATTCAAACAAGGTCTTTTTCAGCCTGTGTGTTTGGGAATGTATCACTCTGAAGAATACAAACTCTTAAGCTGTTTTCAGCAGTCTTTCCACAGATGGCAGTAGTGACATTCAGTAATCCAGCTGAACACTCAGCATGGCTTTGCTTTACCACTTAACTACTGTGAAGGTGGCACTGTGTTATCCAAACGTTTGCTGTAACAGAGTTTTAAGGATGGCACTTGCGATGCATTACAATGTATTTGTTGGAAAGAAGTAGTTTAAAATTACAATTTTTTTCACCTTAACCAGATCAAGGAGATTTGCAGCATTCTCTTTTTCCTCTTCTGTTCTTGGTTCTTTTAAATTCATCTCTTCCAGCCCATCTTCCTGCTTTAAAATGTTTTCTATGTATTTCTTGTGGGGACAATGGAAAAAGAATAAGAAAGGTGAAGATGTATGCTTTGCAGAAATAGTCTTAATGGAGACATATTTAAAGAAAAGAGTTTGTAGAAGTAATGGATGTATATACTTCTCAATGTCATAAAGACCATTTCCGTAAGAATGTGTGTGACTCCGTATCTAGGGGTTTGCACTGGGAAATAGTTACAAAAACCTAAAAGAGAGGAGTATGTGTTGAGAACGAGTGAAAGCTTGCCAACGTCTAATCAACTCTGATGACTAACAATACTGCTGAACATGCAAGAACTGACAAACTGAGGACACAAAGCATCTGATGAATTTCTACCAGGCCACTAGCACACATTCATACTCACAGTGAACTGTGTGACTTGGACTACACCCCCAATAGGGTGGTAATCAGCTACCTAGAATTCCTTGGTTTGCCTGTGTGATCCCATGCTTCTCAGGATGCAGTAAGGGCTGGCCTCCCAGCTGTTGCACCAACCAGGTAAGAGTGAGTGAATGTGCAAGTGCCTGATTAAACAAAATGAGTGAATAAAGGAATGTGTTGAGTCAATAGCTATCTGTTATTATTAACAATGATTTGATTACATTATTAAGATCATGTTAATGAATAAAAGGTGATCTAACAAAGATTGACTGTGATCTCTATCTCCTTCTCATTTGATCTCTGTCAGGGAAATGGAAATTTGGAATATCATAGTTGAAAAATTAGGCTTAGAAGGTGTCTGAAGCTCTGCTTTTCTCAGAATCACGCTGAGTGCTAAAGAAAAGGGCATGTCCTTTTTCCACATTTCTTTATGCACTGGATATGGACGATCAACATGATGGAAAAGAAAGGTCTTGCAGACAGTTGCCCTAACATACCACCCTGCTATAAAGCTACATGCAACACTGAGTTTTATGCGTGGAGAAAGTTGGCAGAAGTAACCTGCTTCCAGTTCCAGCTCTTTTTCTTTAGATACTGATTTAGTTCTGAAAAAATGAGTATTTGGCTAAAGATTTAAGATATCTGTTTCTGGAAAAATCCATTAATTTGACATTGATATATGAGCAATGAGGGTATTTTTTTTTCACTGCAGATTAATGCAGTTATTGACAAATGTCTCCACAGTGCCAATAATTACATTTCTTCTTTCTCAACATAACAGTGTTCTTCCTATAAAATCCAAAAGAGATCTGGTCAATGAAGTGATGTAATATGGGATTTTGGTGTGGAATATTTTTTCAGAAAGACTGTTGCCTTTGAAAAGTCAATGTGCAAATTAAAAAATAATTTTTATATATGAGGGCAGCTCCAAAAACAATGGTATGGTAGTAGAGGTTGAACCTTCCACCAATTTTCTGCTAAATTTTGTTGCTGTGTGACAGATGGCAGCAGAGGGGCAGTTGGACAAAATGGCATCTGACATGGAAGTGCAGATGAAACAAAAGTGTGTCACGAATTCCTCCATCTGGAAAAAATTGCACCCATTGACATTTATCAACACTTGCGGAATGTTTATGAAGACCAACCAACAGATGTGAGCACAGTGAGGTGGTGAGTGGTGTATTTAGCAGTAGTCACAACACAAGCCATGTTCCAAATGGCCACGCACAGTTGTCACACCACAAAATTAAGAGCATGAAGTAAGTGCTTTGGTCAGCTCACCCACACAAATCAGAGGATTACAACGAGGGAACTGTGTATGGAGCTGAGTATTTGCTTCAATGCACTGGAAATGACTGGAATAGGTGCAACACTGGAATATGAGACAAACCATAAACTCTGATTGCTACAGGTTGATGCTGACTAAGCTGAAGGATCAAATTTTCAGAGTCAGGTTAAAGAAGACAACAGCCTTTCTCTTGCAACACAAGAACACCAGGCCTCATACAAGTTTGAAGATTGTGGAACACTTTGCCAATCTCTGATGGACTGTCCTAACACATTCATCATTCAGTCTGGATTGGTGCCTTCTGACTTTGATCAGTTTGGGCTGATGAAAGATGGACTTGTGTGGGCAACATTTTCCTAGCAACAATGCTGCCATAGCAGATGTGAAAGAGTGGGCCAACTCTTCTGGTGCAGATTTTTTTTTGAGTATAGCATGCAGGTTCTTGTTCATTGCTGGCAAAAATGCATAGCTGACAATGATGACTATGTTGTACTGTTTTGTAGATGAGAATTTGCTCTATCAAACAGTGTTATTGTGCTCTTTGTATCTGTTGTAGTTTCCATAGAAATAATAGGAGGTGTTACTTTCAGAGCAACCTACATATTTCACAGAATCACAGAACTGAATTGACAGAATGTAAAAGAGTAAAATTTAATTCTGATAGATTAATGTGTCTCAAACTACACCCAAGTTTAACAGCTGTTAATGTTTTTCTATTACAAACATGCCTTCCTTGAAGTGTAAGGTCAAAAAAAAGCCTAACCAGCTAAATGTGCTACTACCATCACAGAACCTATATGCCATTAATTTTGAATGCAATGCCAACATCAAAATATTAAAAAAAGATAATTATAGAACATTTGTATTTTGTAATCTCTATCTGGTAAATGACAATGTTTTTAACTCTAAAATTTGTTTTAAGAGCATCTTCATAGTATGAATTAAATAAATCAGTGTTTTATACCAAAACCTAGAAATGAAGTGCAGAACTGTTAATAAGGATCAACAGCAGGACTTTCAGATCCTATCTCAGAATGCTTAAACAAGAGGTACAACTTCTAATGAACCACTAGCAAATGACTGATGGACAGACACTTTTGCAGAAGGCTGCATAGCTATTGGCTAGACATGAACAGTGACAGAACTTGGGCTTGAACCTAGAAATGTTCTATACTGATCTAGCAGTGTTCTATACTGACCTACAGAAACTTATCAGTAACAAAGACTACTGTCCAAGCGACTTCATCACTAAGCTAACTGTAGATTTATAGTGGATTCAAAATTTTTATGTAATGTTATTTTCAAGGTTTTGATTAGAAGAACAAACTCTAAGCTAAGTAAAAGTAACATATCAATTCTGAGAGAAAGGGAATTACTTGTTAGTGTACAGTCTATGATGCATACTGAACTGGTCTCCATGTATCTGCTCAGAAAAGTAGGTTCAAAAGGTATAGGAGAAGAGAGATAAGCTGCTTCAAAAACACATTTTTTCTTAGGTCATCTGCCTACGTATGAAATACTGATTGTTCTTCAAAAGTCTTACAGTTCTTGTCTCAGATATAAATAAACTAATGTCACCTGTGATGTCTGTTCTCTAGTGCTCATTAGAAAAATGAAGCAAATATGATTGTACTACCTTGAGAGAAAGCAGCAGCTTTTCCCTTAGTTCATCACTGAGTGGCTCATACTGGAACAGCTGACGGATTTGCAGTTTATTAGGACATTTTCGCACGGGTGCTGGTAAGCATGTCTCCTCTTTGGATCCAATGCAGAGACCCTTCCAATTACGTGTTCTGACTGTGACCTTCTTCTGAACGTAGGCAAGAGTAAGCAAAAAAAACAAGAGGCTCCTTATATTACTGACTAACTGCAGATATCAGTAAATTATGTCTCAGCTGAAAAGCACATGCTGTGCTTGGAGCATTGGAGATCTAGAAAATCAGGTCAGTATATCCTCGGGCACAATTTATGGATCCTACAACAACCTCATCATCTGGCAAAATGAACTATCCCTAAAACTGCTGTAATCACCTCACTGAGTATAAAAGAAGCCCAAGTTGACTAGATTTTCACTGACATAGCCCACTCCTTGCTTTGTTTGCTTAATAAACTGAACTTAATTGCTTATTTAACTGTCACGTTGTTTAGAGTTCCAATAACCTAAGACAAACATACAACACTGCTTAAGAAGCAAAAGACAGTTTCAAAACAATTATACCTCACAAGGAGAATACATATTCCAAGTTCTTGGCTGAAGATTTGGAGGAACAATACTCTTTGGTTCTTTCATTACCCAGGGTGAAGTTTCAGACAAAGGGACGAGGATGGTAATACTTAACGCACCTGGTTCAAAAACACATTTTGATAAGAATCAGTTTGAATCCAAAAACAATGGCAAAGGGTCTCAGATCTCCAGAAAAAGACACTTTCCAGAAAAATGTAAGTATAAAGAAACTTATCATCAGATGTAAAACTCCATGTTAAAATGTGACACTTAAGGCTACAGATAATACTGGATCGCTGAGGTGATTATAGAATAGCTGCACAGCTTTGCATTACCCAGCCCACATTTAACAACTGGCTGCTGATGATACTTCTTTTCAGTACTGGGAAGCAGCTTAGTTGTATATTGTGTGGAATATCCCAAAGAAGGAAGAAAGACCACCGACTTGTGCTTATTGAATACTAATTTCAGAAGATGTACATTATATTCATGCAAACATAGTTCTTCGCTGTGTTTAATACATCACAGTCTGATCACCAGATTGATTCCACTGGAAAGTATTTATTTTTTCTTTTTATTGTTGCAATTAATTAAAGTGTTTCAAAATGTTTTTTTCTTACCCAAACCCAAAGTCTACTTAATCTACTATTATCTATCCCAAAGGTGGCCTTCAAAACTGCTACTGCTACTGAGATGTTTTGTCACAATAATACAAAATTTTAATATCTTGTTAACAAGGCAAATAGAGCAGTGGGAAAGATAAAGTCTGGAAAAGCTTCCTAATAGCAGCATCCAAAGAAAACCTGTTACCTGTTTCTGTTCCTCTATCTTTCTCTTCATCTGTGAACTCATCCTTGTTATTATCTCTCTCTATTAATTTGTTTCTGTCATTTTCAAGACATTTATTTTGTTGTATCTACATGTTGGGCCACCATATATTTACAGAAACACAGCATTTCCAACTAACTTTACAATAATAAACAACCATTTCAGGATGTAACTCACTGCACTGGTGTAATGAAGTGATTGTTGCCAGGTACTACTGGCATCCCCCCACTTCAGTCCTATTTTTCCAGCTTCTTAGTAATGTACATTTACTCTTTCTGCAGCCAGACTAAGGGACAAGAGATTACGATTGCCTTCATTGATAAACACAGCTATATTACTGAATGGAGACTGCAAGATATTCAGTGTTTTTGATGGAGATGCACACAGAATCTATGCACCTGACATATGCTTTTGCTTGTATGCCTGAGAGTGGATAAAGATTTGCCAGTTGTTAGTTCACTTATCCTTTCAAAGTGTCATTTAGTTAATTCTCTGTTTCTCAGTGTTTTTGCACAAGCCCTTTCCTTTCACTTCACTGCCAGGAGAGTGGACATCTGCCTACGCAGGGAAAACATTTTCAAATTTCCTGTCCAAATGAGCTCTGAAACTTCTGACTCCACTTTTAATTACTTCCGTCACTAGTTTGTCAGAAAAGAAATTAAATCCTCCTACCTGGATATTCTTGTACAGGTTCCTGCAAGACTGCAACAGCCGGATCACCACAGACCTCAGCAAGGTACTCTTCCACATCCTTGCTCCGCAGGAGTTCGGTTCCTGAACCGTCCATATGAATGATGAAGAACCTGGAGAGCCACAGAACTCCGACTGTATTGTGCACAGGAAGCAAGGTATTGGAAATGGGGAAGGCGGCGGGGGGGGCCTCTGTGAGGAGAGGCCAGAGCTGCTCTGAGCCCATCACAGTTGGCTCCAGCTGGCTGCACCATCCCCAGACTCACAGCTGAGCCCAAGTTTGGGAGGCAATTCTGGGAAAGCATATTTAAGATGGTAAAATGCTGCACAGTCAGTGAGGAGTGAGAAAGAATAAGAAACAACCTTGCAGACACAAAGGACAGAGGAGGAGAAGGTGTTCTGGGTGTCAGAGCAGCCCATGATACCAAGCTAGTTGGGAGAGTTGATTGGCTTAAGGGTTGGAGAGCTCTGCAGAGGGATCTGGATAGGCTGAGTCCAATCACATACCATTGAACATGGCTACATGCCAAGTCCTTCATTTTTGTCATAGCAACTTGATGCACTGGTATAGGCTTGGGGAACAGTGGCTGCAAAGTTGACCAGTAGAAAAAGGAGCTGAGGGTGCTGGTTGTCAGGCAGCCAGCAGCATGCCAAGGTGGCCAAGAAGCCCAACAGCATCCTGGTCTGCAACAGAAATAGTATTGCCAGAAATATCAGGGAAATGACTGTGTCCCTGCACTCAGCACTGGCGAGCCTGCATCTGGAATACGGTGTTCAGCTTTGGGCCACTTAACACAAGAAGGATGTTGATTTGCTTAAGCATATGCAGAGAAGAGCAACAAGCTGGTGAAGGGAGTAGAAAACGAGTTATGGGGAGATGCTGAGGGCTACTTTTAGTCTGAAGAAGTCTGAGAGGAGGCTTCACTACCCTTTCCAACAACCCTACAAAGAGGTTGCAGTGAGGAGAGTGTCAGTTTATTTTCTTGGGGGACAAGTAATAGGATGCAAGGAAATAGTCTTAAGCTGTGCCAAGGGAGGTTCTGATTGGTTATTATGAAGAATTTTTTCACGTGGTCAAGCACAAAGTGGAATGGGTTGCCCAGGGAAGCGGTGGAATCCCCAACCCTGCAGAAAAAAGAGACTGGGAATCTGGCAGAATATGGTTTAGTGCTGGAACTTTGTAGGTTAGGTTGACTTGATTTTGAAGGTTTATGATATTTCCTTAAGGAACTGGGGTCTGCAGACAGCCCACACTGGAGCAGGCTCTGTTCTTTGTGTTTTTCTAGATGGCAAAAATTAAAATGCTCTGTGACGACAAAATAAGAAAACGGAATTTCAGCACATTGACATCAAGTGTGGAAACACACAGTAATGAACAAAGAAGTGCAAGTCTACAAATGCTGTACAAATACAGTATAGCAAAGAAAGTGTGAGCTTATGAACCTACTGATGTTTACCTGGGGACATGTTCATCATAAGAGATGGATTTGTTAACTTCTGGGAATACTGATGCTGAACTTCTGTTTTCCTTGTTGTTAAAGCCAATGCTCGGAACACACACAGATGTGCTGCCATCAGCCATGACCTATAACAGAAATCATATAAAATGATTTGAGCTGCATGATGTATTTAAAACAGTAACATGATGCTGGACTGTAAACATGGTCGAGCTCAGTCAAAGAGACCAAAAATAAAATCGTATTTCACATCGAGCAACCTGCAATTCACTGGAAAATGAAAAGAAGAAGAAAACTGAGAACAGTGAAAAAGTTAAAATATGACATATCAGAAATGCAAATACTATGTGCTGACGTGCTTGGGCACCGTTAGTTATCAAATGGGGCCATCTATGCTTACATTACAATTTCAATATATATCTGCATACATCAATAGGCAACTTTGTACAAAAATCATAGATACACACTTCTTGGGTAGGACTCTAAAGCAGAATGCTTCCTATTAAACACAGATTCATAAGGTGATACTGATACTGTATACACCTGCTCTATCACATAAATACTCTTATTCTCACGCTCAATGGAAACGGGATCTTCAGAGCAAAATAGTGAGCATATTTCAATTACATTATCCCACAACTAGTGTCAAAACTAATGTTTTCAACTGCCCCACAGCCTCTTCAACTTGTCTTTTGTTCTTTATGTATCAGCTGAGAAAAAGATGGATGATCTGATGCTGATTTCAAGCAACATCTCTGATAATCTGAATAACACTGAGTTTGTAGGAAATTGATACCTTTTAAATTTCTACCCCTCCACTGATTAATTCAAAATCTCTTAAGGAGGGACTGACAGACACTACATATTTATGTGAGCACAATTTATCCAGCTTTGGAAACCAGGTTAAAAGCTGCATCATATTCCATGTGCCTATTTATACACCAATGTGCATTGTTTGAAAACTTTGATACTCCTCTATATCCTCATCACTGTACTTTATATCAGATTTATCAGAGCACATGTTGACAAATAAATAAATACAATCTGGAAAAATAGTGAGGATTACAATTGGATATCACTTTTAGAAAATAGTATGTATGTCACAGACACTTAAATGATAAATTTCCTGAACTCATAGCTAAGTACTAACCTAGCTCAAAAACATGCTTTAGGTGTAGGTGTGGAAAGATCAAAGCACAAGCAGTATAACTTTTAAGACTGAATTTTACAGTGTTTGCACTACTAGACAGACTGCAGTGTTTCTAAGGCCCTTCCAAAAAGCCAATATCCTCTCTAATTTTCAAACCACATTTGCAGAGCTGATTTTTTTGCTACAAAAAAGTCACAGTACCTAAGGCAACTTTACAGGTGAGGTAAACTGCAGACCTTATGTTTCATTTCAATCCCTCTTAAAAGAGGGAAATATCACAGAAGTAAAACCCGAGACTAGTCACATTCTCACTAACAATTCAGAGATCTGATTCAGAAATGATTCCTTTTGGCTAGGCAGGCCACTTTGAGTGATACAAGCCTACAAACAGACTTCAAAAGTCTTTATGAGATAAAATTATTTAAATGCATAAAATCCACATATTTTACCTTGAAAAGATTTCCTTCAGGATCCGTCATCTCACAAATAGTGCTGGAAGTGTGTTTCATAACATATCTACCTGTTTGTGTCCCTTCTTTCTTGGTGGTGAAATTGCAGACTTTATGGGTATAAACAGCTGAGCAATCCTCATCAATGAAAAGGGATCCTGTCTTGTTGGGTAAAACCTATTGCAGTAAAAATTGGGGATATTTTGATGGAATGGATGGAGATGAAGAAGGAAGATGAAGTCCAGGAGGCAGGACAGAGTTAATCTCTGTAGAATTTTGACTTCAGAAAATTTAAGATTGTGAATTAAATTTACTATACAGTTGTGAAGAACTATTTAAACACTGGCAGAGTATGAAGTCGAGAGAATCACAGGATTTGTGAAATTTATAGAGAGGGGAGTTAAAACAGTCAAGATGGAACTGATGACAGGCAACTTGGGACACACAGGTAAGTTTCACAGTCACAAACTACAAGTAACTCCTACCTGATACGTTCCCTGTGGCTTTGCTGTAATAGATGTTCCATCTCCAAAGACGGTACAACAGGTACCATCCTTACAATTCACTGTAACAGTAGCAAATTTGGGATTTTCTACTCGAATACATTTCACTTTCCTTGCAATGGTTTCTGAGGGTTCACCTAAAAATTAATAGAGTAAAACTAGACCAGAGTAAAGGAACCATAGAAAAGTCCTAGAGTTCAATTTGTATTTTTTTCCTCTGACCTTTATCTTTTCAGTAAAAGACCCTTACATTTTGCATAACATCCTTTACCACCTAATCTTGTTATGTAAACTCTATGCAACCTTACAATTTTTGGACTGTGCCCTGAATATAGAAAAAATTATGTAAGGATGGTCAGGAGACTACATTCTAATTTATCAAGTATAGTACTAAGCATAATGATTTGGATATTTTTAACATACAAACTGAATCTGTGAAATGCTTTTTGCCTGTGATACATGCTGTAAGATATGAAGAAATTCCTATTCAGCAGCACAGAAAACAAAATTAACTGGTATACTGATTTGGCCACTGACATTTCCTGTTTACTGAATAACTTTCTTTCTGTACAGAAGAGCTTCCTTCGTTTGAAAACAACATTTTTGACATTCACACAGTAAATATACACTTCATATTACTTACAGGAGAAAGAACTCGTCTAGCAACTGAACAAAGCATACAGAATATACTTCCAGCCAGAAGAAACATGGATGTCATTAGCCTCATTTGTTTCAGGCAAACATAAGTTTCAGCCCCTTACATAAGGCATTTTCCAAAGTCATGTTCAATGAAATGCTGTATATCTACAAGGCTGAAAAGTCCATTGTTTCTCTGAGGAATATGAGGATGCCCTGATCTTTCTACATATATTCAGTTACTTAATCAGCTTACATGTCACATACAGTAGGGTAGGTATAAAGTGGGAAATGAAGATAATAAAACTGTCAAGCATTGTGTTCTCACAGTGAAGGTGGGTCATACAAACATATGAGTAGACAGAATAAAGTTTGCGTTTTTACTGCAGTGTAGTTTTTGCACTGAATATTGATGGGGAAAATAAAATAAAATGAAGACCAAGCATACAAACAAGCCTAGACTGCATTACCGGACTTTTTAAACTAAGCTACTAGGATGAGTAGCATGAGACTTCTTGATTAGAACTAGCGTAACTCTTTTAAAGTATACTTTGACAATTATTCCAAACATGAGAAAGATAGATGTTTTCCTTTTAATTTTACCTGTTTTCTTGCTATCCTGTGGTACAAGATGTTCTTCACAGTCTTGGTAAAAAGTTGTGATCCTAGTACCATCCCCATGATCTACTACTCTGCTACCATCCAGCTTCTCAACTATTATCACTTTATCATCTCGTACAGTCATAACCTGAAATAATAAGGGAACATGGATTTACATTAGCAAAGAGATATCTGTAACAGCAACAACAGTAATGCAAGACATAATGTACTGAAAGTCTGAAGAAACTGGACTGCAACTTTACCTAGTTCAGAGACCAAGGATTTACATCTTCTTTAACATCTACAGCTTTTTATATTAGTAATGGTGAAATAACACACTTTGTAGGATGTTTTGAAAGAATGCATTCTACAACAGATGATGGCAGCCCTGTCTCTTAGCTTAGTAGGCAGTGGTATAATAACACAAAAAAAAAAGTAATATTACTGTTCCATCAGCTGGGTCAGTTGCCTGATAGAATAAGATTGGCTCCAGATCCATTTGCCTTCCTCCTTCAGTTCCTACTTGAACGCCTAACGGAGTTGTTGTTATCCAGGTTCCTGCTTGATTCTCCTTAGGTAGCTCAGGATTAACTGGACTCTGAATAGTGTCTTCAAATACTCCATCCTTGTTTGAGTGCAAAACAGTATTTTTGTCACTGCCTTTTCCTGCAGAAATGAAAAGTTCGGTAGGACTTGGTACTTTCTAAGGTGAAAGACAAAAATCAATCTACTGAAAAGTTTCTGTATTGCCTTTGCCAGAATCGAAAGAATAATTTATCATAGAATTATTATCAGGCTAGAGAAAAATTACAAGACCTGTTACTCAAAGGTGTGCCCTTGAACTAATCTTATTTAATACATTCATTAACAACACAGAATAAGTAAACAGCATGCTATGATATCTGATTATGACATGGCTTTGGAATGTACCATGAATGTAGAAGGGAATCTGAGCGGCTTAAAGATAAAAAACGCCATCCCAAAACTGTCCCATTTAGCTGAGGGATTAAAGTAGTAGGAATTTGATAAAGCCCAATAGAAATGAATTAAAGTAAAAAGGATTTCTACTTCAGACCCATTTGCAACAGTAGAATAAGATAAAGACCTGGATATAGCATCCATGTATAATGACTACAATCATCAGCACAAAAGTACTGTGACAAAAATGGGAAACAGACTAAGTGTGGGCAAAAGACAACAGCATGGGACGGACAGAAGTCTAAAAGTTTACAGTTTACAGTTAATAAGTCCTAGCAAACAAAAAATGCCAAAAAAGATGTAAATATTCACCACAAATTTGTCAAGACTAAGTAGCAGAGAGGAAAGGTGGGGGGCAGGGGAGGGAAGTGATTAAAAAGGATAAGGAATAAAAGATACATACTGGTCATAGATATGGAGACTGAAAATTAGAAGATAGTTTGTCAGTTCTCAGCATGATTCTAGATTTCCTAAGGAATACCCTAAGAACAGAGAACTGGGCTTGATGATTCAAAAAATCTCTTTTAGAAAGACTTCTCTTTAGCAGCAATTTTTATTCACATACTTCCTATAAATTACAAGCTAATGTTATGACAAGTCCTAATCATTCTTTTCACTATGTGGCATTGACAGTCATCTGGGACCACACTCCGAGGTATGAAGCAAAAACATACTTGCCTCATTCTCTGTGAAACGGAATAGCATGAGAATACTTGGTCAGACCACAAGTCCATACAACCAAATAAAGACTAAAGTAGGTGCCCCAGAATACATACAGTGAGAAAGAAAAATATACTAAGTCCTCTGTGAATGGTATATTTCTCAATATAACGATTAAAAACTGTGTAACATGAAAGTAAAGAGTTGACACTACTAAAGTTACAAGGCTTTATTTGAACAGACCGTGTTAACTCATTCTGACAGAAATATAGCTCCTATGTACACTTATATTATTAGAGCCCTTGTGTGTTATAAGGAAAGAAAGCTGGAGTCTGAGAGAGATGATCTGCTATGAAGTTAACAAATAAGCAGCGTATAGCAGCCGAGTACAGATAAATTGCATTTTACACCAGCAGAATTTTTAGACTAAAGAAAAATGCCCTTTATTGAGTATCATCAGCCCTGCTAACATTTAATCTACGTGAAACACTGGAAACGTCACCTTTCTTGGTGCTCATCTCAGGTAAAGGCTCTGGTTCTGATAATGGTTGTGTGTTATCTGGAATTACAGGCGGCGGAAGGACAGGGCCAGAATTGGGACTCCTACTCACAGTGCCATCAGCAAAGAGAATCTACAGAAATCAAAGACATATTAGAGACTATAATAATTTCAAACACCAGTAAGAAGTTTCAAAAATAATATGTCACAAATACAATAGTCATCAGAATTTAGTATGTGATGAAGGAAGAAATGACTCACAATAAATGCAAAAAATAAAGAGATATTAAAAAAGGAAAGGACTGCTAATTAGTTGAATACACATATGTAATCAGTGGGGATTTTATTTAGTAACAGACAGGCATTATAAAAGCAAAGGCTATTCTTTGATTGTGGAAGTGGACAAAGGTTGATGTCTTTCGATGAATACTACTTGTCCTAACGGTGGTAATGCATCTGTGTCACCATATTTATCTGTATTCAGGTATTCCACATGTCTAGGACTGCTGCTAATTTTTCTAGCCATCAAGTCTAAGAAAAAGAATCAATGATTATTTATTTTAGTATAGCTGGTTTCTGAGATCTACTGTACATAATATTTAACTCTTGATACGCAAGTTTCCTGGTGTGGCAGATAAAGCATAGAATTACCCAATTCATTTCTCAACACATTTACGAATAGAGAACAGATAACCTGTGGAGAAGATAATACAATGTGGAAAACAAATGGACAACATATATTCATGTCTCAAGAGCTACGGTTCCTGTAAGATTATTAATCACTTATTTTTCCTTTTGATTGCTTGTCTGTATGGACATTAAACTAATGTAAAGAAGGAGGCATCTAGAATCTGTGCAAATAAAGACTGTGGTATGACCATCCTAGGCACATGAACCCACACAGGCACATTCTTCAGTCGGGAGACTGCATCTGAAGATACACACACAAAGAGCAGCCAGTTTCCTTGCATATTACTGAAATTGATATGTTTTTCTGAAATTCTAGGTAAATGATTTAAGATTTAATGTAATGAATGAATGTAATGAACTTGTGCTAGTAGTTGTGGTCTACTTAAACTGCAAAAAAAATGAGGAAATAAGGAATAATTTTGACAGTTTCTGAGTCAAAGCACACATCTTCTCATCAATTTGCTTACAATACACAGAGTATTAGACTTAGAAAAGATGATTATTTGTAGATTGATTATAGTATCAGCAAAAGTGGTATATATCTATACATATATATATATACATACACTTATAGTACCTAAAAGGTACAAAAATTCTGGGCAACCTAATTTCCATAAAAACAAAGAAGATACTTAAGAATACAGACTTTTTAATGAAAATTTAGAATACCAAAAAGTGTCTATGTTTTTTCTCAACCATGTATGAAAAAATACATGGATGCTTTTGTGTTGCCAAAAATACCAAAGACTAACTAACATATACTTCAGATGTTAAAGTCCAGTAATGTAGTTCTCAAAACTGTATTATGCTGTTTCCTAATCCCAAAATTGTCTAAAATGTTCACGTCTAAAATTTTCATCATTAAAATTCCACATGCACATTATGATGTCTGATTCTAATCAAAACCAAGAGCATTTTAGTCTTGACGCTGCTGCAAAGTTCAAATGTTACTTAACTCCTACAGTGACAAACTGTATACTTATGTCAGCTGAGAAGCACAAATTCAATGATAGTAACACACAGACTGCTTCCACTGAATTCTATTTAACATACCCAGGTAGATCCATCCATCATGTATCTTACGACAGTTCCTTGACTGGTGATGACTCTTGAAAACTCTCGTTTTATTTGACTTGTCACTGATGCATGCAGACGAGAGTTCTTCACCTTCTGGGGATAACTTTGCCTAACAAGAATTTTCAAAGCTGATTGCTTGGCCTTTTCTCTTTTGGTGTCTTCTTGTTTAATTTCACCTTCTATAACTTCATGTTCCTTCTCTTTGTTTTCCATAGCCTTCTCCTCCTTTGCTTCATTTGCTTTCATTTTACCTTTCTCAGCCTCCTCTTCCTTGGCTTCATCTGCTTTGGTCTGCTCTTTCGCAACCTCCTCTTCTTTGACTTTATTTGTTCTGATCTCACCTTTCTCAACCTCATCTTCCCTGGCTTCAGCTGTAGTGGCTTCATCTTCCAAATCTGAAAACAAATCCTGAATTACTTAGTACACACACTGCAACAGTGTTAGACACCCAGCATCATGTTGTTTACAAATGATATTCAATTTAAGCTGCTAAGACTAACTCAGCTTGCCTTCCTCTGTAATCCACAGAGAGAGGGATTTTCTCTGTTTCTTGGATAACAGTTCAAAGCAGTTATCTACTCAGGAACTCTGCATCCTCCTATGGAGGTGTCTGTCTCTCCCACATGAAAAAAGGGGAAATTTGTAGATGGGTTTAGAATGGATGTTGAACTTTTGGAAGACTGAAATTAGATAGAAGAATCTTCTAACTGGCCATAATAAGGAAAACATTACTGAGTTTCATCAAGTTTGAGACAGAATAGAAAATGAACTTAGGTATTTTGTCTACTTGAATAAATTCAGTTTTTAGGTTGAATTATGGCTCTGTATTGTGTATGCTACTGAGTATAATAGGTAACTGTTAAGAGACTACATGTATGCGTATATCACTGCTCTATTTATCTGTTATTCAGTATTTTAACTTATGTTCCTTGCCAAATCATGTTTGAAAATCCTCTGTATACTTATTACTGTACTTTATACCAGATTTTTCATAGCACATTTATCATAAACCTTCAGAATATTAGTATTACATTTGAATTAAAATATGTTATTTATGTTGTGATTACTATTAAAAAGACATAACAACAAAATTAGCAATCTGAGATTAAATACTTCATACTGTTACATCTAAATCCATTAAGACAAAAAAAAAACAAAAAAACAGAAACATTTTTATCTGTAATATTAACTTATTTAAAATATTCTACAGTGGTTCAAAAAACTGGCCTTCAAAACGTTCACCAAAGAAAGTTAATACTAGTCCATTGGGACAGGAGACATTGAGGCTTCGGAAAGTAAGAGCAGCTGACATCACTTGTGTTTGAGAAGTTGGTTCTTCTACTTTCATCTGCAGAACAAAACAATACTTAGTTTTATTCCACATTTAAAAAGACTTAAGAAAAAATTAGACTAGGTTTCAGTTTTACCAAAACATACAAAAAAATTACATTCTATCACTCATTTAAAAGTGTATGGTTTCTGAAGTGGAAGTATTAGCTTATTTTCTTTGATTATGCTATCTTATTTAATTCATCTTTATTACCCTTTGAAAAAAACCCTTCCTGACTTTATTCATTTTGCCAAGTCACTAAGCTATCTTGTGTACAGTGTCAGGATAAAAGAAAAGGTAACATGAAGCAGAAGAGCTTGCATCAGCTATTCTACCTGAATAGATAAAAATAAGATAAAAATAACATTACTTCAAGTCTGCTGGAAATACAGCAGACATGAGCACAGGAGGGAATGCTTGGCAGATAAAAATGTAGTTTTCAGCACTCCTCAGAAGTGGAAACTGTCCTGCTGAATAGAAAAGATGAGGATGACCTAAAAAACGTCTGAAGACTCTGGAAAATATAGGAAAAATACAACAATGAATCCTTTGATGTCAACCTCACAGAAACGTATGTGACAATGAACTATGCTATACCAATAATCATAAGATGAAAACAGTTTTGGGTTGCAGAGGAAGGTAAGAGAGAACTAGTCCTGGTATTATCCTTTATTCTTAATTTATATGGAGAGAAATAGAGGGGAAAACAGGGAAAATTAGCAGATGCTTTGCCATGTCTTTTTACACAAAGGACATTTTATGGCTACTTTACATAATATTACTGGGTAAATAAAGCTACTCTCACTACTCTAAAATCATAGTCACACGATCATGGGGTAGATGTCACAGAATAGGGTGGTAGTAACCCTCAGCTGTCCTCTAATTCTCCTCTCCAATTGTAGAAAAAGTGTACCGTATTGTTAGAGAGAACTGGTAGTGCAACCTATTCTAAAAATATCCAGGGCTAGACATCTCCTAGTTTTCCTAGGCAAATCTATTCTAATCATTAACCTTGTCAGCCTGAACATTTCTGACAAAAAAAAATATATATATATTTCTGATGATTTCTTATGAATATATAGGCTAGCATAAAATATCTTCTCGTCCTTCTACCACAAGTTGTTCTGTCTCTCAACTCTGGATCAAACAAACCCAAACCAAATCTTTTAACCTTTCCTCTCTGGTAAAGTTTTCAAGACTTCTGATTGTTTTTAGTGCTTTCCTTAGAACTATTTAATGTGGCCCATATTTTTCTATAACTGTCTTGGTGGGAAGAATAATTTCACATACTTAGCAGGCTATACTCTCGTTTCTTCATCTCTAGTATGGTGTTTGCCCTTCTCACAGCAAGATGACATTACTGACTTTATATATAGCTTTTGATAATTTTCAATTCTCGGACCATCTCCTGCATAACTGCCATTGGTAAAATGCTCACACATTCTTTAGATTACTGATTGTTTATACACAATTATAGAACCTAGCACATGTTTTTACTGAATTACATCTTATTTTCCAGACAATGTTTATGTGAATTTGTCAAGTTCACTTCAGATTCTAATGTTGTCCTCCAAAACATTTGCAGATTCACACAACTAGGTACTGCATGCACTAGCAAAGGAATATTGTTTGTCTTACAGAGTTTTTATTAAAAGACCAAAAATTAATGAAGATACTGTAAATATATATTTTTTTTTTTTTGAAAAAGAGAAGGAACTTGAAGATGCTTTGGCAGAATTTTATTGGTAGAGGAGTTTGTGTAGGGTTTATATGTACCATAAAATTGAGATATGTTATTGTCAGTGCTATTTGGCAAGTTCCCATGCTTGTGCTCTTTAAGTATCTAGTTAAATTTGAGAAAAGTAGGTCAGCAGGACTTTCTGTAGATATGAGCAGAATTCAAGTTGAAAGAAGAGCCACAGCATATTCTAATTCACTAGGTACCTCAGAGCAGTATAGCTATTTTGCATCAGAGAGCCTTCAATGGATATTCTAAAAACTTTCAGTATCTCTTCATTCTTGTCTTTCTCACTACCCTCTCCTGTCACTTGCTGTGCGCTGGAAACTATCTCCTGTTTCAAGTGTATCTGTATTGCATTTAACCCTTCATTTCCATGTTGCCTAATATAAATATTAGAACATCTCAGCCAACCTCTGTTAACATAATTAAAATCTCCATTCATCCTCCCTTACCAAGAGAGCTAAGAATATGCATCATAAACTGCTGAAGAGGGCATAGCAGGAGCGATTTTGAAATAAGTGGCCAAGGTGACCAGTGTGACCCATTTCTCCCTCACTCATGTTTCCATGCCAAAAAATCTTCTTACAGAACTCTGAGAAAGATGTTCAAGATCAAATGCTAAGTACTTCTGGGGAACATGGCTCTGTAATTTCTGCCCTATTTTTTGGTATGTATTCTGTAAAAGAAATGAAGAATCTACTTCTGAAATGTCATCCATCCTTCCAAAAGCCCTGTCCTGTGACAGAAGTCCTTCAGCAAAAGGCAAAAGAATCTTCCTGGTTGCTGGATCCCGGCTAGTGGTTTAGTTGGAAAGACCAAACTTCAAAGCAAACTTTAGCAAAAAAGTCTTCATTAATTAGGCTAAATGCTGAGTGCTGTACTTGGGTCATAACAACTTTAGGAGGTGGTATACGCTTGAGGACGAGAGGCTGAAAAGTTGCCCAGCAGTAAAGGGCCTGATAGTGTTGGCTGACAGATGGTTGAACGTGAGCCAGTAGTGAGCCCAGGTGCCTTGTATCAGAAATAGTGCAGTCAGCAGGACTAGAAAAGAGACTGTCCCTCCATATTTGGTACTTGAGAGACCACATGTTGAATACTGTGTTTAGTTCTGGGCCCCACACTGTGGGAATACAAGAAAGACTATTCAGAGCAGAAGCTGTGGAACAAGATAAATAGCACCCCACTACAAGAAAGATGTTGAGTTGCTGGACTGCATTCAGAGAGGGTCAACAAACCTGATTAAGGAACTGAAAAACAAGACATATGAGGAACAAGGCTGAGAGAACTGGAGCTGTTTAGTTTGGGGAAAAGGAGAATGAGGGGAGACATCATTGCTCTCTACAGCTACATGAAAGGAGGTTGTACAGAAGTGGCTATCATCAGTCTATTTTCTTATGTAACAAGTAAAAGGACACAAAGAAATGGCCTCAAGTTGCACCAAGGGAGGATCAGATTTGATATTAGAAAGAATTTCTTCATGGTTATGCATCAGAACAGGCACTCCATGAAAGTGGTGGAGTTGCCATTTCTTAAGTGATTTAAGGGATTTGTTGACACTGTGTTAAGGGACATGGTTTAGCGATGGATTAAGTAGTGTTCGGTTGATGGTTGGACTGCATGATCTTAAGGGTCTTTTCCAACTGACTTAAATCATTCTATGATTCTAGTTTGGTTGGTTGAAGATTTTCCAATACAGATGTCAGAAAGAACAGGGAAGTTCTCTTATCTGTTTAAAATAAAAAAAGTTTAACCATAGAAAAAAGATTTAACCTTGGAAGTTCCACACAAACACAAAGAAGAATTTCTTTACTCTGAGAGTGATGAAACCCTGGAACAGAATTCCCAGAGAGCAGACTGTTGAATACCTCTCTGGAGATATTCAAAACCCATCTGGACACCTTCCGGTGTGACCTAGTGTAGGGAACCTGCTTTAGGAGGAAGGTTTGCCAAGCTGATCTAGAGGACCCTTCTAACCCCTACAATTCTGTAATTCTGTGATGCTGTGTAAAAACTAATTTCTAGAGCAGCTCTAGTCAGTAAGAATGTAACAGGTAACTGCAAAACCAAAATCAACACAAATATGTGGATATACTGCTCTACATCACAAAGCCTTAAAGACCATATTAATCAACAAGCTGCCAATATTTTCACCTGAGAATAACTGCAAAAGTAAAACATACCCTTTGAAGCACCATAAATTACTAGGAATTTGTTAAAACACTTCCCAAAATCCTCTAAGAAGTATATTTATGTCTATTACATAAGTGTACATATTTAAATTTTTGTTTGTTTTCAACATTCAGTGGATAAATGTCTGTTTTCTTACTTTTCCTTCTTGTTTTTCATGGTTGTCTGGTGGTGAAGAGCTTATTCTGCTATTGCTTGATTTTGTAGATGGCAGAGATTTTCCTGGTTTTTGTTTGACTGACTTGTCTTTTTTTTCTGAAGCTGAGGTAGTGGAAGGAGGAACAGTCGGAATATGAACAGAAGGGATGTTCAGAATTGCTGCTAAGACAGGATCTGTTTGATCATCTAAAAAAGGGAAAAACATTATTTTTAATGCAATTAAGTTTCACAAATGTACAGTTTTACATTCAATCCTGACAAGATTTTATACTTTAAGTATTACTTTTGAAATAATGAATTGAATGATATCAGATAGATGGACTGAACATATTATTTGTAAAATATTTTAACAGATGAGATACTTGTCAACTGAAAAGAAATCTTGAAATTGTTTCCTTTAGCTTGTATTCAGTCTCAAAATAGAATATACAATTTTTTTATTCTGTTTTAGCTTCAGAATACTTATACAGATGAAGAAATTTTGAGTCTAGAGACTAAGATAAGATCACCACTACTATGCTTTATCACAGGTGGATTGAACATGGACTGACTCCAGCAATTTTGGGCTTCATAGCTCTATTTTGCTTCAACAAATCAGAAAGATTCTGTTTCTCAGGTTCTTCCACTTCTTAAAAGTCAAGCATTACAGCAGCCTGCTAAGCATGTTCACAGGAAGTATCACAGAATCATAGAATCATAGAATCACAAGGTTGGAAATGACTTATAAGATCATCTAGTCCAACCGTCTTCTCATTACCACTGCTATCACAAACTACTAAACCATGTCTCACAGCTCCTCATCCAGGTGCCTCTTGAACACTTCCAGGGATGGCGACTCCACAACCTCCCTGGGCAGGCCATTCCAGTGCCTGACCACTCTCTGAGAGAAAAAGTTTTTCCTCGTGTTCAACCTAAACCTCCTCTGATACAACTTGCAGCCATTTCCCCAGATCCTGTCCACTGCCAGGGAGAAGAGGCCGAACCTTGATGCATGGCTGATGTGCACAAATCTGATACTTTGTTAGGTAGCTCCATTTTAAGGTGCTGAAATTTATGATGTGTGACTTCCATATTTCACTGGAAGTCTGAGGAAAGATGAACAAACCTGTTTTATTTGAAATACGCCAGTGATAAGTTCACAACTAATTATATAAAATAGAAAAATTTAATGTTCTCAATGGAGACTGCTGCAATTTAAATTTATTAGTGACCACAACTGTGGAATAAAGTAGCAGTAGTATCAGTCTACAGGTGCCTGATGAATAAAAACATCTGATGAATAAACTTGGACAGAGGTAATTCTCTACTGAGAGGCATGATAGCTGAAATGAAGGACTCTGAGGCAACAGACCTTTAAAATGATCAGTGAATGTGATCCATCCTGCAAGGTTAGTAAAAATATTCATATGACCACTGCAAACTAGATACAAACAAGATACAACTCTCATCTACAGTGAGGGGTGCTGTGAAGTGGAGCAAGTTGTTTCAGATAACACTACTTTCCAGAGTGCTGAATTTTGGAATAAAAGCTGTTATAGGCTCTCAGTTCCTGAGGGCATTTAATCTACTTTTATATTCTGGTTGTCCTGTAAAATGAGGACACACTTTCTGACAGTAGGAATGGAAGACTGGATTGTAGTGACAGAGAAGAAGTGCCTTCAGAAATTTTGAGAATTATGGGAAATTCCAAACGACTATCAGAGTAGGGAAGATTCCTTTCTTGTTTAACACAAAATCTAGCACTTGGGAGTTGTACTGTCAGGATTTCATCAACACTCAAACAGCAACCACACAGGTTACATAACATCTAGATGCAAAAACTCCAGAAGTGCTCAAGCAGTGCAACAAAATTATGAAAAGCTTACTTCCTAAGTCTGAAGTTAGATTTGGGTCAAGCTAGAGAAAACAAATATACTAGAAATTCTTTTCTTTTTTTCTACCGTAAAAGTTAAATATTAAAATTTAACCAAGAAACAAAAAGCTGCACAAAACTGAGGAACAATTTGAGGACTTTTCTTATCTGAACTTCACCATAGAAATATGGAAGAAACAAAATGAGAAAAAAAAACAGGGAAAAAGAAAATGACTTCAGTAATGCAATTTAACCAGCCCATGGAGAGAAACTTTGTATTGCATGCCAATATCATTCTACGTTAGGAATGGATGATGTGTAAGAAAAGTCTAAACCAAGATGTTTCTGGTTAGAATGTTTCTGAGCACTTCTGATACAAACACCCACAACAGGAATGTAGGCATAAGCAAGTGATTGCAGGAAAATTGCAAATGCTCCAAGAATGCCAGCCACAAATGTGGCACTAGAGCTCAACATGGCAAAGATTACTCTAATGTAGAACAGGTTGCCTACTGGATACGTGAAAAAAGCCTGAACATCACAGCTGATACATAGGTGTTTAATTAGGCAACTCACTTTTTGCCAAAATACAGGAGTTCTCAGTCTACTACATTGTGGATGCTATCTTTGCCCAATTTTAAATAGTTATTTTTAGAAAATCACTTGAAAAATGTATTTGAATAATTAAAATGGAGTATGTAGTTGACCAGTCCACACAAAGGTGCATTCAATTAAATGTTTTCACATTTTAAGAACTGAAAACTGCTGGGATTATTTTCTGATCAGAAGGGGATTTCATTTTTATCCATGTGATGGTTTCAGTGGCCTTTCAAATGCAATGGAAACAAAAAGCTCTTGGTAAAAGCAGACACTATTTTCACTGTGGTTTTATGAAGCAATTGCTTCCAGTTGGTGAATGTGTTTATTGAAAAGCCGAGAGAAATCCCTCATTATGACTGTACAACTAGAACCTAGACTCCAACTCCTAACATAAAATGAAAATTCCATAATCACCTATATAAGTTAACAAAAATATTATTTCTTGGAAAACCAAAAAGACTCCTCAACAAATCACATTTTCTTTGGCTCAAATTGATTCGCTGATTTTGCTGGACTATTCAATAACAATACTTGCAAATTTCTCCCTCCACTGCTCTGTTTTCACAGTAAGTAAAGTAAAAAAGCATGGAGACCTCCTTCCACTTTGCAATTTGAATCATAGAATATTCTTGACAATGTAATCTCATCTCAAGCCTTGCTGAAAATATCACCATGTGGTAACAGCTGCTAAGAAAGGCAGAATTGCATGCAACAAATTACTGAGCTAAGGGGTGTGTGAAAAAAATTAAAAAAAGAAGAAAAAGAATTCCCTCTTTGGTTCTCAAATATCCTCTTCTATTTGCTTATTTTACCTGCTGTCTTCCCTGTAGGTCCATAATAGCTCAGGGACAGCTGGATTCCATTTTCCAAGGTGGCTGAAAAAGATCCAAACTTGCTCACAGCTTTCTTTTGATTTTTAGTATTTCCTTAAAAATGAATAAATAAAGAAATTTAAAGATGGCAACACATTGCAGAACTATCTGACCTGCAAACCAGTGACTGATCTGAACAATGCCACATTAATGTGGATGAGTAACCTGTTTGTTTTAACAAATGAATATAGAGAAGGGGAAAGTTGGTAAGAGTGATACCTGCAAAGCATTGCCTGTCATTCCACTCATAGGACAACATGTAGTAGTCAGCTTTGTAATTTTTTTGTATTTTGTAATGTACCTACAGTTTCTCATCTGCACTCTAATTGGCTAGGTAATTCAACAGCATCAGTTAGTGAAAAGTCTGTATGAATTTAAACAACAAATGAAACAAGTTCTGGAGTCAAGAATCTTCATTTCCTTTCTTGGCTGACAATAATGCTGAACTGATCATTTCTATCACTCAGAGGATTCCTGCTTTGATAGGAGGAAAGCCTCCCGTTGGTGCTGAATGAATACAAGTGGTCTGAGATCCTAACACATTATGATTGCAAGTGACACCTGACAGACCTTAAAGTGACATATGACAACTTTCAGAAAGGCAGACAAGAAATATCTCATCTGTGGAAGGGATGCAACATTTCTGTTCATCCACACTACTGTAATTTCTCTGATGGCAGCTGCTGCCAAGGAGAGAAGCCGGAACAAGATCCTTTCTAACGGTGAAGAGTAAGAGAACTAACACTCCTACCTGAAGTTACACTTTTCCAATGCTCTCCTGTTCTGCATAAGCAATCCTACAGTGTTTAGGGCAAATAAATACATACACAAATAATTACAGACCACCTTCCTGCTTGGAACCACCCCTCAACAGATTTCAGAAAGGACTGGGATTCAAAACTTGTGGCATCTTTTAGAAACATGCCAACAAGCAATAGATATTGTTGAACTGCAGAAAGGACCTGTTTCCACATCAAAGGTCCTGAGGAAGCAATAATTCTTCAGCAGTATATACCACAAAAAAAAAGACTCAGTTCAAAGGGGAAAGACTTTTCAGAGCAAAAATTAACTTTGGATATAGTAAAGAGAATTCAGTTTGCAACCTTTTAGCCTTTCCCAGGCCATATTAAGATCAGAAGGAGTCCTATACTAAAGATGAGAATTCTCTTTAGGAATGGTGAATGTTTTCAGTGATCTCCTTCCTTAAAAAAGTGGTTTGCATCTGTTATCCTGCACTATGCTTATTTCTACACCTTGCATGACACTTAAAGTCAGCAAACTGGATTAATATTAATCTTTCGATTTTTAGTGACTGGGTCTTACTCTGATCTCAGATACAAAGAGTTGTCTCACCCTGTAATTTGTCATTCCAAATAACACAGTTTGAAAGCGTGAGGACAGAGCACCCTCTTTGCCATCTTTGTCATCTCCTGACTCAGAGGGTTCAAAGACTATTTCAGCTCCAGTCAGCTGGGGCTGTACTAGATCTGCAAGTTTCCAAGACTCCCCCACAGATTTCAATTGAAAAACTGAACACTGAAAAAAAAAAAAAAATCTACCTCTTCTCTGGACTTCTGATTTGGTCAGTAAATTAAAAAAAAAATTAAAAAATAGTAGTGACCAGTAGTGACACATTCATTCTACTTTTTTTTTCGTATGAGCGTTGCTAATAGCTAAACATTTTGCTTAAATCTCACATTCACAGACATTATGATATCTTTATAATTTTGAATTATGCTTAATAACATATATTCTTGCCAACATTCTTCATTTGAAAGTATGCATCTATTCACAGCAACACTGATCCCATTTACTCTTTGCAATTAGGAATTTATTTCATGTTAGTTGATAAGGTTTACACCCAACTACTAAATATATCAAACTATTAATACTTTTTATCAGTGACATCAACCCACTAACCTGGTGCAGTTTTCTGTTCTTCATTATTTTCTTGCACTTCAATTTCTGTTAAGTTTTCCTTGGGGTCTGTGATATGAATGAAAAAGTTGTGGTTGTCTTTTACCACTTTCACCTTTACCAAAGTTAGACCTACAAAGCAATGGAATACTGTTACTGCATTCAATAGGCTTCAGTACCGATTTCTGCCCCCCAGAAAAGCCTGCACTTGCAACTATAATAAGTCATACAAAAATAAAATTGTCCAGAAGAATATCCAATTTCTTACTATTAGGCAAAGATGATGAAATTAAGGTTATCTGAGTTTAAATTGCCTTAATAAATATTTAGAAGACATCCTGACAATTAGAACTGATAGACTGGAACAACCCTGTTATTCACACTGGAGAGGTGAATGGGATATGCATTCATGGAATGCATTGCATTGGCTGCCATTGAATAGTTCTATTTTTTGATACTTTGTGAACTGTTAACCTACTACAGCAAAACTTACAGTTTATTGGTAATAAAATCTAACATGAAATTACATGGTACTGTCACAATATCTTTTAACAGAATTTCTACTACTAAGATGTGAATAACTATTTACAGATAAAGGAAACTTTTCCATCTGTTATTAACTGTCTCAAAGCAAAGTGTTAAAAGAATCACCTTTTACAAACCCTATCTTCTCTACATGAATCTGTCCTCCATCAGATGGGAAAAGATAGTGATTGATTCCAGATACTTGAATAAGACTCTCCCCTGTGTTGTAACCAAGAAACTGAAAAAACACAAGTTTTAGACTATGGATAAATGAGAAAGGCAGAAGCTGTGAAAGAGTCAAAGTACAGATAATCACACTAAAATTGTCCTGATTAAAACTTTTTGTTTAGAGATTTAATTAATGGAATTGTGACTTTAACAAATATATGGCATATTACTCTCATATGTGAGTGATATCTCATTTTCTAACTGAAGTAACTTGTTTCACGTCAGCGCTGAATCTCGTTGCTCAGTTATATGTAGCAACCGTGGGAACTGAAAAGTAGCAAGTGGTCTTGTGGCTTAATAAATAAAATAGAGAAATAAAAATTCTGGCCAAGTACGAAGAGATAAAATACAAATACAATGCCATAAAATTTGTACATCAGAACCAAACCAGACAAGGACTCTGATATCCATCCCTAGATTTTGGAATTCAGACACTGAGTGTACTCAGGCCAGTACAGACTAGAAAGCAGCAAACTCATAGACGTGTAACATGTACTCAAGCAAGTTTAGACTAAAGAATACTGACACAGGAAGGTCATTTTATCTGCAGTATATATATATATATATATTACATCTAGAAAATGGGATTTTTTGCCATAAAGAAATTTTGAACTTCCTTATTTACATTCCTCAATTTCAAAGAGATATAGGTAATGAAAATAGGAGAAGTACTTTCATGAATCTGAATCTTCTGTTTTCATAGATTTATGTCCAGAAAACTTCAAGGAGAAGTAGGACATTATCTGCAACTGTCATTTTCCAGAACTGCAACATTAAATTGTTATTGGAATATCTAGTCTGATACATTACAGAATTGTAGTGGTTGGAAGGGACCTTTAGAAATCATCTAGTTCAGCTCCCCTTGTTTTGGAGGTCTACAGTTTCCTGGTGTGTAGTGAGGAGAAAACCCTGGAATGACAGTCTTGGATGTGAGGCTTACTTTGTAAATATAATCCAGTGCAAACTGCCTAAAAATTGTTTGAATACAATTAGTAAAGAGTTCCCCCAGAAGGAAATATCTATCTGTTAGTGTAACACGCAGAATAGCTTTGTATTATGGCACTCCAAGGGACGTGAATTTTGAAACAGGAAATGGAAGAAACAGTGGATTCCTTTTACTTGATTTCCAGTATGGATAGCCAAAACTTCAGCCAGGTCTAGCAGTCCCCAAATAAATGAATTGGAACAGCTTTTTATGTTCCCTTTTCCTACCCTCTCTCATGAATGACACTACTTTAGGCAAAATTAATCCCATGAATATATGAATATGAAATATATGAATATGGTTAATAAACCAAGGACACAAAAACAATATCAATTTATCTTTGTGTTTATGTCATATACATTTAAAACCATCCAAATCTTGTGTAAGATAGTCTTAAATGCCAGAAACTGCATTTCCAAAACTTCTAGAAAGCAATCTGATGTTAAAAATGATGGAATTAAGCAGGACCTAGTTACACTTAATTAGTTCTGAAATTCAGTCTCATAACAGATTATAGCTTTGCAAATCTTGGCTACATATGGCGACACTCTCCTAATATAGTAAAATAATATGACTCTTTACCTTATAAATTTTTTCAGGATGTGTTTCTGAGATGCTGTGATCCTCCTCAGGTTCAGGGACTTTTGCTGGCTCATCGTTAAGCTTCTCTCTGGGAGATTTCTTACTGGAATCTTCACTTTCTTCACATACTACTGTCTCCTGTCTTTTCATTTTACCACTCAAATTTTCTTTTTCTGTTTTTTTCTCTTCCTTAAGTTGTTCTTCCTCTAGTAACTGATTCCGTTTCTCTTTACTAGCCTAAATTAAATAGCAGGAGTTCAATTTACTTTATAATCCATGGTATTTCATATGAGAAAAGGATACGAGTAAAGGAATGCAAAATAACATAGGTTCCTTTGGTCTTCTAAGTTAATAATATTTTTAAAGCCTGTCTACAGTTTTACAATATTACATACTATATTTTGCATAAAATTAATGGCACATTCAATTCACAGGATCAGTCATTTTTTATCACAGGAGATGTATCAGGTGATAATTTGTATCTTACACATCATAAGCAAATAATTCACTTTGTAGTTCACTATTCCGCAATGTTTATCACCATATCAGAACGAATCACTAACTGAATTTACTCCCAAAATGTGAGATAAAATGGTTTTATTCCTTCAGAGAAAGAGGAAAGAGGTATTAACACCAGAATTAACATAACAAGAATACAACATAAGAGATCTTACATTTTCCAGGCTAGCATTTTATGTTTTAAGCACACAAAAGCACTAAAATTATTGTGGAAGAAGCAGCAAGCACGCACAATTACAAGTTAGGCTAATGCCTAACTTGAGCTATTTCAGATAAGTTGAGTACCCAGGAATTGGTTAACACTGTTTCATAGCTACATTTCATTGGCAGTAGTTTAAGTGCAGAGAACTGCACACTGTAAAAAAGATGAGATACATAAACTATGGCTGTGAAGAGACAAAAAAAAACCAAGGGAGTACAGCAACAGTTAAGCTAGATCTACACAGTATAATGGATGCCTTTCTGGCAAGTCAGTGTTACTTAGACCATTTCAGAAACATACCTATTTTTGCCTTACCTTAAGCGAACCTTCTCTAATAAAATAACTTCTTTCATTGTTGGATTGAGATTCCAGAATGGTGTCCAATATGCTCTCAGGTCTTGATGTGCTGTCTTTGAAAAAAGAAGGGGGAATAACTGTGATCATCAATATGTGAAAATCAGATAACTGAAAAAAAAAAAAAGGAAAAAGATTCATAAATAAAAAAGGTGAAAATAAATAAAATAGAATATAGATTGTTAAATAGTAAAATATACAAGTATAAAAGCAGAATAAAGTCAGTGTTAATTATCTTTAAAGATACAAGGCGCTCTTCAGATTAGAATAAATTATCTCACAACTAGTATTAATTGGCATGCATAACTGGGGGTTTTATGTTCCTCTGGTTAGTTCGAGTCAACAGTCCTTGTGTTCCCTCCTAGATTCACTTGGACTCCCAATCTCCTTGTTGGCAAGGCAGTATGAGAAGCACTGTTCAGCAACTACTGAAACACTGGGGTATTGTCAATGTTATTTTCCTCCTAAATCCAAAACAGTACCATATCAGACAATACAAAGAAAATTACCTCTAATTCAGCCCAAACTGGGAGAGCCACATGGGTACAAGATATGATCCTAAAGTTACAACTGTCCTTTCGGTTCTCAAGCTATAGTGCCAGAAGGTTTTGAAGTAGATTCTCAAAGAAAGTAAGTAAAGGCTAAATAACAAATCATTTTTAATTCAAATACACAAATAGAAACTTTGGACAAAAGCTCTCTCTTTTGTCAATATTTGTGTTCAAGATTTTGTTGCCTGCTCAACAATTACTGCATCAACTGCTTACGATTTTCATTATCCAAAATGCTGCTTGTAATTAAAGTTTGCTTTTCAGTCTAGTTAATTCCAGTTTCCAGTTTCTAGTCCACAGTTTCTGACTTCCAGCTTGTATCCTGATCTTTTAAAAAAAAAGTCACCAACTTCAATTACTGCTCATCTTTTCATATGTTTAGTTATATAACAGAGATTCATAGTTGCATGTAATCTTTCAAGTAGCTTCATTAAATAAAACCAGGTCTCAAAGATGTAAATTTACATTAAGGGACTCAAGTTTGCAAAACGAAGGATGATGCAGAGTATTTAAGTACATGTATTTAATTAAATTCAAAAGATGTTTATGTATACACAGATGACAAGACATGCTTGCCCTATTAAAAATATATGGGATTCTTCTATGAACAGCTTTGGGTCTCAGCACTTATCATGAAGAATGAATTTTTCGCAATAAAACAGAAAGATACCCACTAGAGGCTTTCTTAGATAAGCCAGGCTTTTTGACAGCGTAGTTGGAAAATTCAGATGGTCCTTCAGTCAAGTCTTCTCCCTGTTTAAGAGCCTTTATTTCCCTAGCTATCTTCTCTTCTTGGTATTTGACTTCTTCTTCTTTCACCCAGTCTTCAATTGAGTTGGCCACCAGCTCCAGATAGTTTCTGAAAAGCATAATATTGATCTATTTACTACAATACAATTTCCACTAAGATGATTTCAGGTAAAAAAAAGAAAATCATTTGGCTTCTCATTTTCTTATATAAATATGCAACAATCTTTGAGAGAAGGACTGTGTTGGGAAAAAACAAAAACAAAAGAGTAATTCTGTTATACAGATGCTGGTACTTCTGTCTTAATGATACTTGTTTAAAATATCTTATGTTTGGGATTTGGGTTCTCCTGACTGCAAAGAGATAGTAGAAATTTGTCTTCCAAAGAACACCTGCCATCAAAGAAAATCCAGACATCCAGGAAACATACAGACATACAGTTTGAGAAAGCTTGAGACCAATTCTCCTCAGTATCTTATCAGTAGGACTACTTATTTTCTTTCTCTTGATTCATACTGCCTTTTAGAATACACTTTATTTGTTTGCTCGGCAGCTAAGGAGTGTTACCCTGTTTAGTTTCTAGCTCTTTTCTGTCAATATGACAGGAAAAGCATTCAGAAATTATTACCCAAATCCAGATTAGAGAATCAGTAGACTGCAACCGGGCATAAATTAAGAATATTGATAAATAACAATTAAAGTCAGCACTGAATGATAAACTGATGCAGAGTTTGCTGAGCATCTGTACTTGCACTGTTTTGTCTTCCAATGGTATTTGAAACTACTGAGTAGTTTATTGTGGATGACTGCTTTCAAGGTAAAATAAAGGCCAAAAAATGCATATGCAGTTACCACTCAATCTCTTGTTTGGAGTGTGTTGTGGTTTTGTGGTTTTGATGCCGGTATTCCACATCAGAACATCATGCAGGCAGTGAAGGAGTTAATGCTGTGGGAGCAGCAGAGGGGCGGAGCTGGGCACCGGATGCCAGGCCCGCGGGGCTCTCGGCGCGCTCTCGGCGGCGGTGAAAAAATTCAGCACGTGTGCTTCCCCTGCCGTTCCTCCCTAACGTAAGCTCCCAGTTTCTGGTTTAGAAATTTTCTCTCTCTCTCTCTCAAAATTGTTCAATTTTATTAGATTTAGTAAAGTTACCGTTCCTTCTCAGATCGTGCCGTTGTTTTTTTTACAGACCCATCTATTCCCTCTGTCTCCCCCTCCCCCCGGAGCGCACGGCTCTGCTGGGGCGGCCGCGTGGCCACTGACGGGGCAGGTTTTTTTCTCTTTTCCCTTTCTCTCTCCCTTCGCGGTTTCTCTTGGGCTACTGTCGCGGATAACACCGTGACATTTATTGGTGGAGAATGCGGGCAATGCAGTGTTTGTACTCCACTGTAAAACTGGTGCTAAGTGGACTAAGGGTTTTCATGTACCTTAGAGCATGTTGGCGTCTCTTTAAGCTCCTCATGTTCAGCACCGGAGTCATATATGCATACAGCTGCTTTAGTGTGCTGATGGGGTTACCTCCCTCCTGCCTAAACACCCTGGCTAATGTGACAGATTATACGGCATTTGGATTGGTTTCCAGGTACTCCTTTTGGGTTTTTACCTATGTTCAAGATGTCAGCCTGGCAACTGTGTTATCCATTTTCCTGAATGTACTCTGTGCAATGGTAATTTACATCCTGTGTAGGAAGCCTTCCCCAAAACCAGAGAGTGTTGAATGGCAGGGAAGGTGGGAAAAATTAGGAAAGAAATTAGAAGCGTGGGGACCCCCGGTGCTATGTGATTTTGATCTTGAGCACCTGCGGGATCCTGAGAAATTCAGTGAGTGTTTAGGTAAGGAGTCATGTGACTCAGGAAGATCTGAGAAGGAACGGATTGTTTGGGGCTTGGCTTGTGCTTATCGAGCTATAATTGATATTTTGGAGAGAAATGGTTTCCAAACCAAGGTCCAAAGCAATAATGGAAACCTCGAGATTAAACCTGACCAATCACAGGAAGCACCGGCATCCGTGTCGGTTGCCCCTGTGGAAGGCCAGAAATGGAAACGAGTGTCCTCACGACTAGAACCGAAAGAAGAATAATTTTGCATGGGGCCCTGAGCAGCAGCAGGCCTTTGAGCAGATTAAACAGGAGATAGCCCGTGCTGTTGCCCTGGGGCCAGTACGGATGGGACAGGATGTAAAGAACATCCTCTACACTGCTGCTGGAGAGAAAGGTCCCACTTGGAGTCTGTGGCAAAGAGCCTCTGGGGAGACCCGAGGCCGACCCCTGGGATTTTGGAGCAGAGCGTACAGGGGTTCGGAGGAGTGCTACACTCCAACTGAGAAGGAGATTTTGGCAGCATACGAGGGAGTTCGGGCTGCCTCTGAAGTAATTGGCACTGAGACGCAGCTCCTGCTGGCACCTCGACTGCCAGTGCTGAACTGGATGTTCAGAGGAAAGGTTCCCTCCACCCATCATGCTACTGATGCCACCTGGAGTAAGTGGATTGCGCTGATTACACAGCGAGCTCGGATGGGAAACCTCAGCCGTCCAGGCATGTTAGAGGTGATCATGGACTGGCCAGAAGGCAAGAAATTTGGAACACCACCAGCAGAAGAGGTACCACGCGCAAAAGAGGCCCCACCGTATAACGAACTAACAGAAAATGAAAAGACCTATGCCCTCTTTACTGATGGATCGTGTCGTATTGTTGGGAAACATCGCAGATGGAAGGCTGCTGTGTGGAGCCCCACACGACGAGTAGCAGAGGCCACTGAAGGAGAAGGAGAATCGAGTCAATTTGCGGAAGTAAAGGCTGTCCAACTGGCCTTAGATGTGGCTGAGCGGGAGAGGTGGCCAATGCTGTATCTTTATACTGACTCTTGGATGGTGGCAAATGCTTTATGGGGGTGGTTGCAGCAGTGGGAACAAAATAACTGGCAACGGAAGGGTAAACCCATCTGGGCTGCGGAACTGTGGAAAGACATTGCTGTCCGAACAAAAAAGTTGGGTGTAAAGGTGCGTCACGTAGATGCGCATGTGCCCAAGAATCGAGCTACTGAGGAACAGAGAAATAACCATCAGGTAGATCAAGCTGCCAAGATTGAGGTGTCTCAAATAGATTTGGACTGGCAGAACAAAGGAGAGTTATTTTTAGCTCGATGGGCCCATGAGACCTCAGGCCATCAAGGAAGGGATGCGACCTATAAGTGGGCTAGAGACCGAGGGGTGGACTTAACTATGGATGCCATCGCACAGGTTATCCATGACTGTGATATATGTGCCATGATTAAACAAGCCAAGAGGATGAAACCTCTCTGGCAGGAAGGGCGATGGCAGAAGTATAAATATGGGGAGGCGTGGCAGGTTGATTATATCATCTTGCCACGAACTCGCGATGGTAAGCATTATGTGCTCACCATGGTGGAGGCGACCACTGGGTGGCTTGAAACATATGCAGTACCCCATGCTACTGCCCGAAACACCATCTTAGGCTTAGAGAAGCAAATCCTATGGCGACATGGAACCCCAGAAAGAATTGAGTCCGATAATGGGACTCATTTCAAAAATTCACTTGTGGATATTTGGGCCAAAGAACATGGCATTGAATGGGTCTATCATATTCCCTACCATGCACCAGCTGCTGGTAAGATTGAGCGCTACAACGGGTTGTTAAAAACCACACTGAAAGCAATGGGTGGGGGAACATTTAAGCATTGGGAGAAAAATCTGTCAGAAGCCACCTGGTTGGTCAACACTAGGGGATCAGTCAACCGAGATGGTCCTACACAATCCAGCGCCCTACAGACCATAGAGGGAGATAAGGTCCCTGTAGTACATGTGAAGAGCATGCTGGGAAAAGCGGTGTGGGTCCTTCCAGCCTCTGGAAAGGGCAAACCCCTCCGTGGAACTGTCTTTGCACAGGGACCTGGGTGCACCTGGTGGGTAATGGATAAAAATGGGGACGTCCAGTGTGTACCACAAGGGAATTTGATGCTGGGGGAGTGCAGTCTGTGATTCCATGTATATATATATATATATGTATAGATATGTTTGTATGTAATTTACGTTATTACTGTTTTTGGTTCTATATAGATATGTGTTAAGCATGATGTGATGATGTGGAATAAGGGGTGGAATGTTGTGGTTTTGTGGTTTTGATGCCGGTATTCCACATCAGAACATCATGCAGGCAGTGAAGGAGTTAATGCTGTGGGAGCAGCAGAGGGGCGGAGCTGGGCACCGGATGCCAGGCCCGCGGGGCTCTCGGCGCGCTCTCGGCGGCGGTGAAAAAATTCAGCACGTGTGCTTCCCCTGCCGTTCCTCCCTAACGTAAGCTCCCAGTTTCTGGTTTAGAAATTTTCTCTCTCTCTCTCTCAAAATTGTTCAATTTTATTAGATTTAGTAAAGTTACCGTTCCTTCTCAGATCGTGCCGTTGTTTTTTTTACAGACCCATCTATTCCCTCTGTCTCCCCCTCCCCCCGGAGCGCACGGCTCTGCTGGGGCGGCCGCGTGGCCACTGACGGGGCAGGTTTTTTTCTCTTTTCCCTTTCTCTCTCCCTTCGCGGTTTCTCTTGGGCTACTGTCGCGGATAACACCGTGACAGAGTGTTACTGTAATTCTTTAAAATAAAATTCTTCATGTGTAAAAGTAAAAGAAACTTGTATAGAAGTCATTTTATCTTCAAAAACTTTTGCTTTCAAGGGTTCAAGAAGATTCAACTGTGCTCTAATGCCATAGTAGTATCTACAGACTTTGTGAACATGTAGGCAGCACAAGCAATTTCTGATCTCATGACAGTTTCAGATTTCTTATTGAAGCATTATGCAGCATGTTGCAGAGATTTAATATGTAAGATGTCTATGCAGGCTGGATGTATATAAAGCGTATGCGCAGCTTGAAGATGTACTACTTCCTAGAGTATGTGTAGAGCCTGCTTCAAGATATCTGTATAGAGATGCTGCTGGTCACATATTCAAGAGGGACAAGGCAATCCTGCTTTTATTTGAAGCAAAGAATACAAGTTAGAAAAACAGAGGTACTGAAAATAAAATGCAAAGCTAGGCTAGACCTAGAGTTGCCAGTACTGGAATAGCTTGAAGATGAATATATGTTATAAATAAAAATGACATTATTCGCATGGAAAGTATTTTAGGGCAATGAAACAGTCATTCAAAGTCAAAAATACATATTCTATTAATATGTATTCTGATGTCACTACTGCCAATGTCTGACTCAGAATCATTTCTCAGAAATAATTATTTTTTCCAGTAACTTGTGCAATGTGCTTACTCCGAAACTGTAAACAAATGTAATTAAGATTCACTTTCAGCAAAAGAATAGTTACAACAATGTTGAAATTTGCTTGATTTTCTGATAGTGTGGTCACTTCTAAACAAAAATGAAGGGTTTTTACACATCTATCACTGCACATACATGTGCCCATGCCTTTGGACCCAGTTAGTAGAATCCACTGGATTTCATAGGCAGTCTCATACTGCCTGACCTCTGCAGCCCATAGTTCTTGCATTTTTTGGATGTTTTACATAAACTATGGGACCTCATAGCCATGGAGAAGAAGGAGAAGCAACTGAGATCTCCAGGAGCAAAACCAACTCCAAATCAAACTGTTGCAACACACAAAATTTAAGTCCCTCCTGACTGAGAATTAGCTATAAAAGGAACTACTTTTAGTCAAGTGACTGGCAGTAATTTCTCAAGTATGCAGGTAACAGAGGTATATTCTAGAGATTAATTATGGAACAACCCTACAAAGCAGTGTATTTGTATCTGGTCTGTAAGATATCACAGTAAAGTAGTAACGAGTAAACGTACATGGAGAAAACCCATAACAGAGAGGCAGTCAAATATCTCCCCTGTGGTGAAAGTGTAACTCCTAAATATAATCCCCAAATTAGAATGATAATAATTTTAACAAAAGGAAAATTAATCCACAGCTACTAAACCCACCAAAGGCCAGAAAAGTAAAGTACTACTAGCACTATAACTATGTTAATAAACAGGGTTTCTGTGTGGCAACTCAGCATGATCTGGAAGCCTAAAAAAGCTACAGCTTGAAGCGCTCCAGGTATTTAGAGACAGCCTTCCAAAGAAGTGTTAGGATGCTTGGAAACACACTAGCAAATATCTGTGGTACTTTGGAAACCTCAAATGATCTTTAGCAAAAAGGTTGAATAAGGTCAGAAAATGTGGTAATTATTTTGCAGAGAAAAGGCAGGTACAGATGCCACGTAACAGAATCAAATGAGAGCCTACAGCTCATCATAGGCACTAAGTAGCAGACAGAGAGCACTAGAGTATTTCTACAAAATAAGAGTAAAAACAAACCTTCTGGTTAGCTTTCATGCCAGTTTCTTTAGAAATGCCCTGCTTTGAAATAGAACCCCAAGAAAGGTCAGTGAACAAAGCTGGCATGCTCTACAAAGAAGCTGTATTTAACGTTCAAGTCTCATTTCCAGTGAATCTGGAAGAATAAGTAAACATATAGCTAGCACAGCCTCAGGAAAAATTAAAGTTTCTTTGCCAGAGAGTGTGTGTTATTCCTTCTTTGGGTGCAAAATCATTATCTTTTGTTCTGTAGGTTTCAAGAGCTCTTCCCATTTGCAACCAACCCATTTCCAACCTTGAAATGACTATTTCAATGCTGCTTCAAGGTGAGTTGCCAAACTGTTCTATGACCCCAGAGTGAAAGAGATGTTCCAAGGCTAACTGCTTCCCAAGGAAGTCTGGTTCCACATATCTGCTCCTACAGGTACACAACAGTAGGTCATCAGAATGAGGTCACTTAAGTAAAGAGGTGACCTGGTCTCCAGCATCTGATCCAGAAGAGTATGGGCCTCCTATGGGTCTCAGATATGCCAGCTCTGTGTAGACATCAGATACAGGCAGCTCAAGTGGCATCAGGTGTTCATATTTAGAAACTTCAATCAAGCCCTTAATGTTCAGTGTCCCAAAGAAGGGAAGGAATAACTGGAAAAGTGAACAGACCTAGTACTCTTTTGTGCACTGGACTTTGATGCTACTGGTTCTTCATCTGGGTCTATCTGAATGTAAGATATGTGTTTACTTAACAATCTTTCACTGTCTTAGGAGTAGACTGTAGCTGTTATATACATTAAAAAACAAAACAAAACAAAAAAATCCCGAAGAAAAGATTGTCTAGACATGTAGTGGAATTGCCCAGCAATCACAAAACAACCATAATCTCTCTCCAAGGAACTTATGCTGTCTGCTGGTAAATCTCTTCTGAGTCCTGGTCACAGTTTCTGCTAATCACAACAGCCTTTTTTAATGGCAAATAATTTAAGCGCCAATTCCTAGAAAACTGAGATGGATTCACACATTGTTCCCTAAGAGTAAAACCAGTACAAAGAATGTCCTGAGGAAGACAAGGTTTGCCTACTTAGCATTAAAACCTGTTTAAATCCATAGGTATATATATAAAAAAAGTAATATTGAAAGAGTCCTATATTCAGATAAATGGGATAGATTCTTCAGAGAGTGAAAAGTGCCAATAGACTTGTGAAAAAAATAGTTTGTCCACTGATAACTTACTTTTAACTTTATTCGATAAATCAAATTTCAATAATCCACATAGCATCGCTGTGTCATGGTTGAAGCTAGCTCAGAAGTCTCTCCATAGCATTATAGCTTCCTAACATACCAGTACATGGACACATATTATACATTTGATCAGCAAACTGGAATAGCAGTTGAATCCATGTCATAATCTATATTGCTGTTTCAGTGCAAAGATGTATTCCAAAATAAATAGGTTCACTGGCCAAAGTTCCAACTGTAGCACCATTAAGCACTTTTATACTTCTTACTGGTGAGCAGATAGTCACAAACAATTAAGAGGAATGTGATATTCTGAGAGAAAAAGATAATAAGATCTAAATCTAATAAAGGGCTTCTAGCTTTTCGCAGAAAAACTTTGTGTGTGACAGCTGTACCATTTATATAACAGTAGTTGAAAGACATGAAAACTAAAATAAAAATAAAGATTAAATTAAATAAAAATAAAAATTAAATAGTTTCCTATTTGACCTCCTCCAGATCAACATTATTTTCTCGAGGTATATCCTTAATTTGACTTTTTGAGTGTATTATCATATTCTTACACTGTGTGATTAAGGACTCACGCACAGTTACTGTACGGTCATCCTCACTGTAAAAAGCTTCATCTCATCAGAACTCTTTTGACACAGTACTGCTCTCTGTCTGTGTGCCTTGCTTTCTCATATATGCAGTTACATCATGATGTCTTTTAATTTCAAAGCTTTGCCCATGCAAAAGATTTTCCATGACCATACACGCTTTAAGTGAAAAAGACCATGAATGAGATAGGAGTGATAAAATTTTATTACCTGAATCCAACATTAGAGTGCAGTGCAACATCCCAAGTCTCTTGGCACAAACGATTCTGATTCATAGGATTGTGAAGAACCATTAGCAAAGAGTTATCTTGCGTATGATAATAGGAATCGATACACCGATATTCCTGGGCTGCACTATGAAGAACCTGGAAGTAAAGAAAGAAAGGTACATTCCTCCTTGCATACAGTAGTAAGTGAAGATGGCAGACAGCACAGCTTTTAGCAAAAAGTACTTCAGAACTTCACTCTGCCTTCAGGATGTACACAAAACACCTGGATTGTAGCAATCCACAGTGTTCAAGCATACGGAAACTGAAACTCTGCCACTATCTGTATGGAGAATAGTACTCACTGTCTTCCACCTCTGAGTCTGACCATGAATGAAAAAAATCAGTTAAAGAATAGACAAATAGTTCATAATTATTTACAATTTAAAAATAAGTACTGAAATAAATACATAATAAATAAAAGCAGAGTTCTTGTAAAGCAGGTAAAAAAAAGTAAACAAGCTGTTTTTCAGCTTGGTTAAGTTCATTTGTATCCAATTTCCTCTACTGTGACCTGAACATCTCTGAAATTTACTGTGTTCTACATATTTCACTTTGTTCTGTACAGTCCATCATTTTGAATGCTTACATTGTCTGCAGGCTGCAACTCATATCTAGTAAAAAGCTTTCTTTTAAACTACTGCTTTTACAAAGCTATGGAACTGAAATAAAATGGAAGTAAGTCTATATCAACAAGCATTCTCTTTAAATCTGAAAACCTTATTATCAGCTGATTGTAATAATGGTGCTTATATGTAACATGTAGTATTGTGAAATAAATACTATTACCAAAATGTTGCTGTTTTCTGCTGCAGCTATTTTCCATCATCACCTTTTGACTAAATACACTAATTATTGACAATTCAGTTCATATTAGCCGTTTATCTTGCATAAGCAGGAATTCCCCACATTCTGAAATCTATGACCCAGACCCTAATGAGTGAATGCTGAAGTAGTGCTGAAAAAGCTGCCATTTCTCCATCCTTGTGTAGAATGTGTGAGGATCAAAATGCATTGCCCTGAAGCTCACTGAATTTATAACCCACTTCTCCAGAGAGAATGCCTAGTACCTAATGCAACCTATACCTGAACTCATCTTTCACATTCGTTGTTTTTGTTCTGCAAGATGAATCTTCATCTTTAGCTCACAAGATTTCTGTAAATGAAGCTTGTGACCCTGAAAGGGTGAAGTACTATTGTGACAACATTTTCTGCTTGCCCATTTAACATATGCTGCATAGGTATTTTTAAAGTATGCTTTCACATATGGTGAACTTATTAATCTCATAATGATCAGGGAGGGTCACCTCTAAGGGTAAGATAATTCTTTTTTCACCACACATTCAGTTAAAAGAATCATACCAAAAAGAACAGCTGCAGTGTGGCCAAACCATGAAACAAAAAACAATTATGAACTTGTTTCTCATGCAAGATTTAAAGCAGCTGGAGAGCAATGGGCTTTGGTGAAAATGCATCAGCGATAAAATGGAACCAATTATCTATACAGTGTATTTCCCTACTAATCTTTTGTACAGCATTCTGAGACATGACTGAATCTATAACACTGTCTGTTCACAGATACCTGAAGAAGAACATCAGGATGAAAATGCTCAGCAAAATTCCAGTCTGTCAGACAACGTTTCTGAGTTTTTCTTATTTCTTCCAATTTCGGTTCCAGGCCATAATTTTCCAGACTTGCCTCAAAATACAATGAAATAAAATAATGACTATCAACATCTTAGTATCAATTGCATCAAATTAACTGCAATGTGTTGATTTAATAGACAGCATCACAAGTTGCTTCACAGTTAATTGCATTATGTTGCATACATGTCGGCTGTATGGCAACATTTAATAAAAAAACCCAAACCAACACAACAACAACAGCTCCCAAAGGACTTTGCTTTTGGCTTTTTATGGCAAACCTAATTCTACTATTTTATTACTAGGTTATATGTTTTTGAGCGCTGTAAGCAATTACAAATATTTAGACAGGTACTATGAAGTAATTTTAAAATTGCTGTATTTATCTAGGGCTGTGTGGCAAGCAGGTGTTTCTGAAGAAGCCAAACCACTCATTCAATTAGTTTGAAACAGTTTGGTAATTTTTCTTGAACATTCATTCAGGTATTTGACTCCTGGTATACAGTAAAACTTGAATTTCCATTAGTACCTTCACCAAGACCCATCACATTAGAATTCAGAGAAAGTGACTGATGTCTGAACTCCTAGACATCACAAAATTGACATCTGCGTGCAGCAGTGCAAAGGATTCTGCATTAACATTTCCCAATACTTAACAGCACTTTCTATTGTCTCATGCTATACAGCACAGTTTAGTCAATTCATCACACTTGCCAGATTGGTAGAAAGATCCAAATATTTGTTCAAAACAGAATCAGCCAGACCACCTCTTTCATCCTTGCCATTTGTTTCTGTATAACCTAAAAATTGAAAACTGGATTTTAAGAACTGTTCCAGAAATTTTATCCCTAAACGCTAGAGTCATAGTGCTGCAATTTTCTTAGTATATTTTATGAGATTGCCATCAAACTAAAGTTTCCTTTTATGATGCTACTGGGCTAAATACATGATCACCTCTGACCCACTTTGAAATCCATAGACAGTAAGTACCAGACCATTAAACAGGAAAAAAAAAAAAAAGAAAGAAGGAAAGTCCAACTCAATTTTTCCTCTTTATATGTCCTGTGATAGCTCTGCCTGGCAAAAAAAGATTAAAAATACTTTAAGAAGAGTCCTCAAGATTCACATGTGAAGAACCAGCTATCAGTTTACAGAGATAACAAAGAAAAGCTAAAATAAATTAGTTTGATATTAGAATTCTTGGAAACCATGTACTTTAAACCTAATTAATTGGATTTGTGGAGATCTACAAGCTAATAACAGAACATTAAACCTACCAAAGATCTAAGTAGTAATTCCAATGCACAGATTAGACTGATAAACTATCATTATTACAATGGGCACCTGACATGAATAGGATCACATGGAGATTTTCACTTCCCATATTCTCTCTCACTTTTAAAAATAATTTCCTTTTAATAGAATTCTTCATGTCCTGATGTAGGGCAGAAGTCACTAATATTTGATTAAAATGCACATATACAAGAAATATACTACTTCAGAGAAATACTCCTGAAATTAGTTGTTCATAAATGGTTCATAAACTTCCAGACATATATTCTTAGACTCTGCTTCTCTGGAAAATTGTATCTGTTTACTGACTGCCTTTAGGAGGTTAGAGAAAACTGACAGCAAAAGCTTTATCTTCCTGGTATTTTCTTTTGTGCTGCAGAAGCGTTAATGTTGACAGCTCAGTTTGTAGCTACAATATTTAGGATTCTGACTAACATGTAAGTAAAATAACAAAAATCTGTTCTCAAGCTTCAGAAAAGAAGCAGCTAAGCAAGATTCATTTTTTCCGCTCAAGCTTTCTAACAAAGGGATCCTATCTAAGATGGTTGCTTAAACATCTACATTAGCAGAGAATGGACAATACCATGAATACAAAGATGTAGGAGATTAAACTGATCTGACATTTTTTCCCTGATCTCAAAAAAATCACCTATTTTGAATGCAACTTCTTGAACCAGTTCACTACATGATGTAGTCTATGTAGTAGAGTAACAATGCCTTTGGCATCACCTCCCACAGAATTCTCCTGGAGAAGCTGGTGGCTCACGGCTTAGACAGAGACAGTTTAGACTGGAGAAGAGGAGTGGGAGAACTTATTGCTCTCTACAACTACCTGAAAGGAAATTGAAGTGAGGTGGTGGGTTGGCCTCCAAGGTAACTAGCAATAGGATGAGAGGGGATGTTCATGTTGGATATGAGGAAAAACTTCTCAGGAAGAGTGGTGAGGCATTGGAACAGGCTGTCCAGGGAGGTGGTGAAACCACTGTACCTGAAGATGTTCAAGTAACATGACTCTTATGGACGTGGTTTAGCGGGCATGGTGGCGATGGGTTGACTGTTGAACTTAGATCTTAGAGGTCGTTTCCAAACTTAATGATTCTATGATTCTAAGATTTGAGAAATGCCATTTATAACAAAAGCAGAGTTGCAGAAATATGGCAGTTCAGGTAAGAAGAGAGAAGTCCTATCAATTTAGCTGCTGTAGGTATCTATGCTGCAGCAGAATTAAGATTTAAGAAATATAGGATAAATACTCCTCCTTTTTACACAGAAGACACTGAGGCAATTAGCTCCAGCTAGACACTTACATTTAAACAGATAAAGCTAGGCCAGATTTCATAGAATTGTTTGAGTTGGAAAGGACATCTAGTTCAACTCTCCTGCAATGAACAGAGACATCTACAGATAGATCAGGCTCTTCTGAGCTTCCTCAAGTATGACTGAATAGGGGATGGGACTTCTACCATGTCTGTGGGCAACCTGTTCCAGTGACTCACCAGCAGTATTGTAAAAATCTTCTTCCTAATATCCAATCTAAATTTCCCTTCTTTTAGTTTGAAACTATTTCCCCTTTTCTTGTCACAACCTCACTTTCTTTGACACCAAAGATATATAATTCTTCTTTCCCTGTTACTTCTATATTTGGCCCAAGATACTGAATGAAAAAATCCATTTAATTATTTGTGAATCCATTTACTTATATGTAAAAGAAGGGGGAAGCCTAGAAGAAAAAAAATAGAAGATACATATGCATGTGTAACTACAAAGCATAGCACAGTTTTTTGTTTTTTTTTGTTTTGTTTTTAAATTTCAGCTTTTCACATCACCTTCTAGAGTCCTTATCTGTAAGGTATGTATTTTTTTCCACACCTAATACTCATCCACCACTAATTAACTTTATGCATCACTATCGACCTTAATCTATGGTTACTACTAAGGTGATAAAGACTCAGGAGCTATTATAGCTTACAGGAGTCTGCATTCAGAAAGGTATTTAAACTCATGTTTGGTATTCTATACCTCTAAAATATATTTGAAGTCACAAGCAATAATACAGTTCTCCTAGTACTCAGCTTTTTACATACATCATTTTAATAAGTTGATAAATCAACTGTTATATCATTAAAAAAAACAGCCAATTTTTGTTTTATGTCTATACTCAATATTCAGACTACACAATATTTGAAATTCGGTGATTTGTACAAGGAAGAAAAATCACTGGCCTGTAACAGCAAATGATATGGTAAAATAAATAGCAGATTCAAATTATTCAGGAGTAATACAAACAGATTTTTACCAGAGCCTGCTGGTGATTTCCCATTAAGTTTCGTTTCCATAAGGAAGAGCTGTCTCAGCTGCCTTGCAAACTTGGCTGGATTATCCCAGGGTATACAAGACACTTCAGAATCACCTCCAACCAGAGATCCGGAGCTCTCCAGGAGTCCAGAGTCACTCAGCTCAGTCAGCCTCAGGCTTTCAAAAGTAAACACTCTGAAGGCTCTTTCTACTTCAGCCCAACTCAGAAGTTCTATATAAGAATTACAATCATTAACTAAAAATGTTCTTGTGGCTCAGCAGAAGATAAATAGACAACTATGCAAGCATATTGTTCTTGGCAACTCTGTAAAAGCCAAAAACAATTTCCTTAACAGTACTGGATCAAATTCTGCCAGCTACATTCTATACTGCATTCAAAGCTGAATGCTTCCAAATTGCTATTGATATACCTAACTGTTAATCCACCTTAAATGAAGTGCTTCCTACAACTGAAGACCTCCTGGCTCATTAACTTTATATAAATTATGTTGATTTTAAAATATTGAATAGACTTTATCAAACCAGTTAAACAACTAGCTCATGAAAGGGCTTTCATTACCATTAAAGTTTTTAAAAGTAACTCTTCAAGCAAAATTTAAAATGTTTTTTCTTCCCTTGAAACAAAATTTTACACACACTTTACACACAGGAATTCAAGGTGTAAAGACAACAAATGCTATTTATGGTTGTTTGCATTGGTTTTCATATAACAACAATCATGAGAAAGACTGAATTTTAGGAAAGTTGGTTCAGTTTGAAATGTTTTCTCATTTATGGTTGTTAAGTACCCAAGGACATTGCAAATCCTGAAAATGTTGGTTATATCATCTCCTGTTCATATCAGTTACCTTTTTGATAAAAGTGAAGAAATTGCTATCAAAGTTAACAGCTGGAAGAGTGAAGATAATAAAAATTGATATGCACTAGCTGGCAAGCTACAACCATATAGAACACCTCAATAGCAAAAACACACTGTCTAAAATGAACATACCAACAACTAGACACAATGCAGCTAGTGTAAACTAATCCAACACATGGGATTTTGGGAATGAATAGCCAGGAAAGTACTTCCAAATACTGTGCCTTATATAATGGCATAAATGTAACCAAAGAGATTGTGATGTTTGTATTTCTTAGAAGCCAGAGAGTAAACTTTAAAAAATACTTAAGGGTATTTATGCAGTCTTTGGGATTCTTAATACTTATTTTGCCTTATCCAATAACCATGAAACCGAGGTCTGAAGCAGACTTAACTTGTTTAACTTGCCATGTTATAACCAAAAATATAGAAAATGGGAAATTCCCCAAAGGTTTTAGGTAGCTGAAAAATCTCATCCTCAAATTCCCACTTTTTAATAGGATCATCAACAAGCAGGAAAAGGTGAAAGTTATATCAATGAAAATCAACTCACCACTGGTACAATAATGCATGAGCTCATGAACTCTGGCCAAGCGTTCAGTGTCATTTTCAGCTGAAGGAAGGGTGAAATGGATAAGCTCTTTAAGAGGCAACTTATCCATCATTTCACGTTCAATCTTTTTTGTATTTAAGTTGTCTTGGAACTGGAACAAACACCAAAGTACTAGAGTTAAAATTAAACTTTAACACCAATGGACTTCTAAAATGCATGTTGGGATAAGTAAGTCTTTTTACAGCAAAAGATATAAGAGTGTGTTTAAGTCAATCAGGTACTCACAGCATGTTCCTTAATCATGGTGTCAGATATGGGCAGGAAAAAGTGAGATACAGAGGGCAGAGGGCAGGAAAAGTGAGATACAGAGAAGAATGATAGGATATAATAATAGACACCTGTTAGAAGATATCTGTCTGTGCTACCCAGACTCAAAAATTTTGAAACACTAGAGCAAATCAACATAATTCTATAACACTTCTCATCTACAACAAAAACTAAACATTCTTATTATTAATGCAAACAGTGATATCAATATAATATTCTGTGTTCTGTCAGTATCAGGAATCCATTGTTTCTTAAGCAGACTAAGGACTTGTGTTAGTGTATCTATCCTAGAAGGAAAAACCTAGGCTATATTGTGTGTTCTTTTGTAAAAACACCACTCACTCAGTTCTTTTTAATGTCTTGAGTATTTACTGCCTGTGGACTTTAGAACTGTTTAGATATGATAGATAGCACTATACCTTCAGCAGGTGCAGGCGCTGAGCTATAGTATCGTGGTAGTTAAATAAGAGGGGGTATTTGGGGGCTACAGTTTCTTCCCTGTATTTTGGAGAATAGTAGTCATACAGATTCTGTTAAAAAAGAAAGACACGTTAAACACCAATAATAACACAAATGTGTCATTGTAGGAAACAAATAAAAGAGTATGTGAACCTTTTTTTCACTCTTAGAAAGTGGAAGTGAATGAAGGACAGAGGCTATATGTTCTGCAATCTTATGATGTATCCCATCTGCCCGTTCTTCTGGCACCACCAGACTAGGTGGTGTACGGTTTTCTTCACTTGCAATAATCTAGGAAACAAAATATATGATAGTTTTCATTAAAGCATTACTGCTTTTAATGATTAACATTATTAAAACTATCAAGTAGATTCCGTGATAAGCTACATATAAACTAAACACTTATCCATACATTTTTTAAGGAAAAAAAATCTTTTTTTTTTTTTGGTATAAGCAGGAAAAATGCAATTCTGCATGTTAGTTTCTGCCTCAAGCAACAATAATGGAGAACAGAAATGTTTTCTTTTTATTCACCTTTGGAAGAATGAAAAGAAAAATATTTACAACTTGAAATGTGAAGAACTGTAATGAACACAGATTCTGTCTGCATACTGTGTGTTAGATTTCGAGTATTTTTGCATAACTCTATGTTTGGATAAACTACTTGTGATGAAATTTAATTTCAAAAATAAGGGGTTTTGCTAACGTGTAGGTTTTGGCTGAACTCAACAGTAATCAGACTTGTCTAGTGCTAGCACAGATGCATACCTCTTGTTAAGTTTGCCATAAGGCCTCTGTACTAAAATAAGTGGTAAAAGTTCAATACTGATGCATAGGATGTAAAAACCTATTCCTGACTTATAAAATGACTCCTTTTTCCTTATTTGATTATACTGGACCTATAGCCTTGAAAATGAAACTTCAGAATAGAACTGTATTTACAGGATAAGTAAGCACAGTATGAAAGGAAAAGAAGGAAGTCACTTTTTAGTTGTGATTCCTTTATATTGAACCTCCATGGTCACTGACTCCATGAGTCTCTTATTTTAGTATGAGATTGATTTATTGATCTTTGATCAATTCATTATAACAAGACTAGGATGAATTAGTCAAAGGAAGAGAAAAATATGTATTTCCACCTGCTCCAGCATGCAGTTCAGCATTATGGGCACAGAAAAGCATTCCTCAGGAATCTGATTCAGCAAGTCATTGTAATATCTCATATCCATAGAAGTAGCCATAAAAGAAAACTCTTCCTCTGCTGTAAAAAGAAAATTCATTGTGATAAATTTGTCGAATGCCTGACCTGCTCAACCTTCTGATAATTCTTTTAAAAAGGACTGATAATGTTTATGATTGTATAGCTCTTAAAGCCAAATGTGATTAGGAGGAGTTAGAAAAAGTGATTTTTTAAAGAAATTAGTTATCACCACTGCAGTTTCCAGAGGCTCTCACAATGTATTCACCAAGATACTATTTCCACAGCACCAAACTAGATTTTGCTTCTTGTGGAAATAATTTCTGCTGACAGATGAATGAATGACAAGACAGAGTGAACAGTTACAGGACCAGTGCTTTCACCCTTCAGACGTGCCTTGTGGGAAAATTTCTGTTGTCAGAACTTCTTCTGCTTGTCCCTTTTTTTTTGAAGGTGCAATTTGTGATGCTGATTGTATCTAAAGAAACAAAGATAAAAAAAAATAATAATAGGAAGAAGCAGAATCACTAAAACAAGTGAGGATTGCCAGATGTAAATAGGTGGGGAAAAAAAATCATTTAGCTTTAGCTTCTTACCCTTGATTAAATGCTCACATTTTAAATTATTTATATTAAGGGAAGCAAATCCTACCTGCCTCTGAATGGAACAAGATATATTGTTTTACAAATGCTTAAAGAGAGAATTCAGATGCCTTGCTACAGATGCAGTAATCGTACTTTTCCCCAGTCACTAGTTCATGTCCAACTGCTTTCTCGTGCACACTTGTTTGTCTACCACAACATTTCCAGGTATTAAAAGATGTCATCATAAGTTAAATAATTTTTAAACCAGTGACACTTTATGACATTATCTGTATGATTCTTCAGATTGTTATTTCTGTTTCCCCAATAGTCTTTTTTCTCCAATATTTTTCCCACTTTTGAAATTTTAAATGCTGAAGACAAAAATTCCAACTTCATTTAACAAACATCAGTACACACAGAGTGATGGTCCAAGCTGATTTTTTTACTGCAGAAATGAAGGCAGGAAATTCTATCCTATGGTTCGTTATTTTCTACAATAAAAAAGATAAAGAAAATCCTTGCCTTGGTTACAGGTGGCTGTGTTGATTTGCTTTCTGACAATTCAGGCACATTAATAAACTTGGTGTTTTCCAAGTAGTTACGATGCTGTCTTCTCCAGTCTATGCAGTCATACATTAAACAAGCAATACTTTCAAATAGTTGAGTGCCAAATGCAAGCTATGACAGAATATCAGATACAAAGGATGAAGCATGCATACAAAAGTGGCGCATAATTTAGCCCCACAAGTCATTAGTTCTCTATGCAGCAGATCTACAATTGTTTAAAAATTTTCAATCAGAATTGAGACCAACCTTAATTTTAAATTTGAAATACCTTTATACTCATACCAAACCCTCTCTCAGACAATATGCCACACTGAGGTTTCAGTGGCTTTAACAGCCATATCCTTCTTTATATCCTAAACAAGTAATTGGATATCTCAATCATAAGTTTTCTAAAATGAAATGAGGTGAAGAAACAGAACTATCTTTCAGTTCTATAACTCACAATAAACATATTAACTGACCCTTATGAAATATCAGGCATCTTGTTTTTCTAACACTAATGTCACTTCAAAACAAATACCCAGGTCACCTATCAGTTAAGGAAAATTTATTCAAATATTATGAAAACTGTGAGAGAAATTGAGTTTGTGAAAACATTTTTCAGAATTAATATTTGTGCACCTTTGCTTTCCTAATTCAATGATCTTTTGTAAAACCTTTCATTCATATGTTACAAGAGATCATTAGGGCTAACTGAAAATTTCAGTTATAGCACTGGAATGTTTTGCATGCGCAATCTCTGCAATGCACAGGTTGAGGGAAGTGATTTCCCTTCCCTGTTCCATATTTGTAGGTTTCTATCTGCAGTACAGTGTCCAGGTCTGAGGTCCCCAGCACAAGAAAGAGGTAGAGCTGTTGGAGGGGGATCAAATGAGAGCCATGAAGATTATTAGAGGACTGGAGCACCTCTACTACAAAGAACAGCTGAGGGAGATGGGTTTGTTCAGCCTGGAGAAGAGAAGGCTCTGAAGAGACCTTAGAGGGCCCTTGCAGTACCAAAAGAAGGCCTACAGGAAAGATGGGTAGGGATTTTTCAGAGTGTAGTGGTAGGACAAGGTGTAATTTTTTTAAACTAAAATAGAGGAGATTTACATTAGATATTAGGCAGAAATTCACTCAAAGGGTGGTAAGGCATTGGAACAGGTTCCCCAGAAAAGTTGCAGATGACCCATCCCTGGAAATATACAAGGCCATGCTGGATAGGGCCCCAGGCACCCTGGTCTAGTGGGAAGTGCTCCGACAACACTAGGGGATTGGAAATAGGTGGCCATTAAGGTCATTTCAATACAAACCATTCTATTATTCTATGGTTTTTATTTTCCTAATTTCAGGACAGACATGTTTGTCAAAGTTCTCTGAGTCTAGCCCCCAATGACTCTTGAAAAAGAAAACATTTCTGAAAGAATTCTCCACTAGAAATATATAAAGTATCTGAAATGTAAATGACTTCCTGCATCTAATACTCTATCATATTTATATCAATGACTATCAATTTGACACAGGAGTTACTCTCTGATAATTCTTGGACTTCAGAGATGCAACAAGATAGTACTCAAAGAATATCCAGAATTCCACCAGAACAATGTTACTCTATGACTTCATGACTTGTATTTTTCACATCTGTTTCTCTGAAGAATTACTTCTTTAGAGCTCAACTGAATTTTGAGATAGAGAAGAATGTGAAATCATAACTACAATCTGCTGGAACAATTTCAGTGACAGACAATTTTTCTAGTATTTCAGTAAAGATATTTGCTCATAGGATATTTATGGAACCCCCCCCCCCCCCCCCCCCAGAGGGGAAGATAGAAAGTATTAAAGAACTACTTTCCTGAAAATGGCCTCATATGTGAAGATTAGATTAAGAATATGGTGAATAATGTTAAAATGTAGCAACTCTACACATTTTCACAACTGAGGCATTTTTAGTGAATGCCTTAGAAACCATGGTGGATTTTGCCAAATTCAGTTCCAATCCCTTCAGGATCAAGGATACTTCCTAGCTCACCAGATTGTTTATATACAGAATTTAATGTACTATAAATAAATGTTAGGGAGATACAGTCTGTAATTTAACTGTAACAATACAGACCACAAACACAGTAGGATAAATCACAGAAAGTTGCTTTATTTTGCTTTAGGAGATATTTTTTACTGCTGTCATAGTGGACTGAAAAATACTGCACACTTTACCTTGAGATCCTCAGTTGGAAAAAATTTTTAACAGTTCACTTTGCCTCCCAGTGCCAAGCAATAGTCCTTACTAAGCAGGTTATGAAAAGTAATAATCCCAAACCATGTTTTGGGTAGGACAACAAGAAGTAGTACAGTCTGTGCTATAACATAAAAAAATATTTTTTGCATTTGTTTATATTTGTTCTCATGTGACTTTTCTGGTATATAGTAAGTAGGCTTGCTGTTAGGAGGACAAAAACATAATTTTTATGTTATTTCATGCTGACACCTGACTCTAATGAGATTCAAATTGGATCATTGTGAAGATTCTAAATAAATTTAATACCTCATACTGTTTCCAGCTTGGTTGCTGTTGCCTACAATATTGAGAAATTCCAAGTCAGATGTTCTTATTCAAAGGATTCCTTGTGGATACACACTCTGTTTCTGTTTCACAGAAGACTAAACTAAAATTCTTGCAATTACTAAAACAATGCTAAGTGTTGCAAACTTCAAAGCTTGCCATATATTGTGAAAGTGTTATCTACTGACCAGGATTTCTCTGTCGGACCAATCAGAGGGAAAGACATTCTCCTTAACTAGGTGATGAAGTCTGGCAACATCAAAGAGTCTTGAGCCATGCTTTCCACTGTTCAGAACTGGCTCCAGGTATTTCCAAAATGTTTCCAGGTCTTTGATAGACTCATCTTTCTTTATTTTCTTTGCTTCTAGATCTAAAATTTTGAAGTAACATCATGACACAATGTCTCCCTTCTTGATGAAGCACAAATTGTTATTAATCTTCAGTAAGTACTGTTAGAATATTCCTATTTTCACCATCTCAGAAAAAAATCTGACACTCAACTCAGAGTTTAAATACTCCTGGAAGAAAATGCCTGAGTGAAACACAGTAGTTAGAAAAACAAAGAAACAAAAACAATCAAACTCCCAGAATAACAGCAACGTATATCTGAAACCTAGGAAATATAAAAATCCCAGGCTATTCTTTTCCAAAGCTGCCAGCACAAACTTAGACCAAACAGCTCTTCAAGTATAGGATAAGCAGTCCTTAGTAGCATCATTTTGTTGAAGTGGAAATTGAAGTGAAAAGGAGATTAAGGAACCAGACTTGCTATTAATAATCACACTGAAGTTGTATGATTTTTATTATTGCACAGTAATTGCGTGTGTTTTCAAAAGTGCACCAGGTACAGAGAAAAATCTCTCTTCCTTAAGGTCAATCAAACTCTGAAATCCCATATCAACCACATTCATCATACACTTATTTTAAGAGAGATGAGAACATTAAACCTGTAATGACTTGCTTTCATTTGAATGAGCGGGTGGTCAGCACACCTAAAACCTAGGTAAGAAGGCCAAATACCACACTTCTATCTTTCCAGTGGCACTACGCATTTAAACCCAAATAACCCTGTGAGGCTGTGGACTCTTCAAAAAATACTGACCTCCTTAAATAATTCATAGATACACCTTCCTTCTGTAGCAGCCATAAGAAGAGGACAATTAACTTTAAAACTGTCCTATCATGACTTCCCAGATTTTATGCATCATAACTGGCTACAAACACTGGATAGAACATCTGGGAACTCTGCCAAAAGATTCTGTAGTTATAAGAAACTCTCAGGAGTTCAAAGAAAGACTGAACAAGACATAAGACAAAACAAACCAAAACCAAATCAAACCATTGTGGTTTACTGAAAAGACACATCAGGATCAGGAAAATACCTTGACTTGAAAGTAAACGGAAGCTATGTTAAGTGCACAAAAAGTACTCTCATTCATGTTTTTCTTATTACACTTCTCCTTTTCCTATTATTTACATTCCTTTCCACTGCTCTTTTCCTATTTCTCTTCTCTTTCTCCTCTTCATTGGCATCTGTTCATGACTACTTCTGGAGATAGAATGCTGGCCTAGATTGTCGCTTGATTTTAACTGTTCCATGCTCCTAACAGGTCATCTTAGTCAAAGGAACATCCTTCACTTTTCTTCTTTTTTCAGGTGCTCACAGAAGATAAGCTCAAATTCTACACAGAGGAAAAGTAACATCTAGTATATACTAATACATTTCATAGTGATTTTGAACCATTACTGTGTAAACAGAAGTCCTAAAATTACTAGCATGCATCAGGTCACACATTTCCAGCAGATACTTTGAAAAATCAATTACATTCTGTCAGTCTGAGTGACTGGTCTGAGTTTTGAATGTTAACTCTAAGAGAAGTGGAAACAATAGTAGTGAAGCTAATAGAGGATTCAAGGAACAAAACCTAACCATATGAAAAGGCTAATAACAGTGCTTGTATATATATGAAGTATACCTTCATGCATTACACTGTTTCAAAAGCCATTCAAATAGGACATAATTTCAATTCCCACTCCAAGCCACAGGGACATAAATCCTTGCTGTCATACATTTATCTGTTATAATCTTAAGAGTCTCAAAGACTCAATGATATTCAACGAATAATTCAATGATATTCAACAATATATAATTCAATGATATTCAACGAAGGCTCGCATTTAGCTCACTGTCCACCAGGACTGCAAGTCCTTTTCAACAGAGGCACTACTCAGCTGTCCTCAGGCAGCCTGTTGTTCTGTGACACATTCTTATTTAGCATGGCCTAAGGTCCCAATCTAGTTAGCTATGCACTTCCTTTGAAATTACCAAATGTGCCAAGTTTTCTTAGAAACAGATCTTCCTGGATAATGACACACAACAGTATATATCTGATAAAATATTCTTCAGTGGCTGCTGCACAGAACTATGGTTGCAAACTCTGCCTGTTTAATCAGTCTCCCTTTTTCATTGTCTAGCTAAGGCAAGTCTTGGCACTGGTGAACTATTTGGTCTGGTGACAGAACCAATGGCAATACTATTTTTGCACATGGAAATATAGCTGCTCACAAGTATTACACATAAACATAATGAACAGAGGACAGAAGTACAAGGAGAACAAGGAGAATAGTATTGACTTAGAATACTATTTTGTATCCTTCTATACAAATGTTCTTGTGACCAAGTTACCTTCAGGTGAAAGTAAAGATTCTTCTTGAAATCTAGCTGCTTCCAAGTATGTCTGCAATGGCTCATAATTCTCAGAAGAAATCCTTATTACACTTGAAATGTTAACCCCAAGCTCAGACATCACTGGTAGTAGCTGAAGGTTGTAGAAACCCAAAATTATAAAGTAATAATGGGCACCGTCGTCTGGTTCATCATCTGCTCAAAGTGAAACAAAAAGAGACTGGAGCATGGAATTCAACAGCTAAACAAAATTGTGGTTTTTTTATGTTATTTTATTTTATTTTGTCTAAAGAAAATAGGGATATTGCAAATTAAGGTCACAGAAGCAGTTCATCTATAAGCTCATCGGCATAATTGTACATAATATTCTAAAATTTATATGTATTAAAGTCTTCAGCAGGAGACCACCTAGGGAAAAATTGTTCAGAGATGTATCAGTAGAAAAACTACTTGGAGAAGTCCATTATAACCACAATGCCAGCTGTAGCAGCAACATTTTCTGCAGCTGCTTTTCTCAAAGAAAAATTATTTAGTTCCAGGACATGCAAATTTGTTCTACTGGTAGTTTCATCGTTCATAAAGATAGCCAGGGAGCACACACAGAGTAAATTGCTGTGTCTTAGCTGAAAGATGGTATTAGCTATAGTAATTTTGAAGGGTTAGCTGCAAGTAAGAGTAACCACTGGCCCTCTGCCCAACAGGTTCGTGTTTGCTAGATGGAGTGCCTGTCAAAACCCTCATCATCTGGTAATACCAGCTCACACTAGCCCTTTCAGTTGGCCGGACACATCCAAATTCAATTAGAGAATAGATGAGAAGTTCCACTGACTGCCTGCATTATTGCTTTCACAGAAATATGCACAGCAACATCTTAGTATCAAAGCAAAAGACATCAAGCATTATATCACGCAAATGCAAACAAACCTTCTAGAAACTTGACTTTAGTCTACTAATTGAGTAGATTCCATTCACATCCCACAGAGAAATACAGGTATTCATCAGGCACTAGGTCATTTAATTCATTCAACTAAGTTATTTACCCTAAGATAATGCAAGCTCCTGTATCTCTCTGCTGACTATGGAACACATTTGAATAGAAAAGTCTATCCTGTTCTATCAACAAAACACAGTTTTCAAATCTTAATGCTAAACAGAATACGTCTCATGCTTGATAATATAACTGACTTCTAGACAAGTTCTCTTTCTTTTAAATCTATTCATTTAGAAAGACTTTTTGTAGTGCAAATTCAAACAGTAGGTACTTTATGACATTCCAACTATCTTTGGAGAGTTTTTTTTTTATTCTTTTATTGTCTTCACAAATGCAAATACCAAAACAACTCCTTTGTCATAATCTGCAACCACAATTTCGTAAATATTCTTGGAAGACTATCACAGTTAATAAAATAACAACAGCAGTGGTAGCAGCTTATAACTTAAAGCTACTAATCACACTAAATAAGGTCACTTTTCATGGTGGTTAGTTTTCAGGTGCATTTCCTATGTGAATCTATCTATCTATCTATCTATCTATCTATCTATCTATCTAGATATACTCATCATCTTATTAGCTGTGACTAATAAGGGCAACAAAGTATGGACTTTGGGGAATAAAATCTCTGATGTTTTCTGCCCAGACAATAAAAATAAATAAAAAAAAATGTTGAGTTTGATAAGATTGTTTCTATAGGGCCTAGGAGAACCACATTAATACTCACTAAATACATTTTGTACAGTGCATTCTGTACATACATAAATAAGATGACATGAATTCTCTACACCATTTTAGCTTTGATTTTTACAGGTGTAAGCATTTATTCAAACACTTCTCTTTAAGTCCCTGAAAATCCTCAACATTGTCAAAAGAATATTACTGACAAACCTTATCTGAAAAAATAAGGGGTTATGAACAGAAAGGGAATGTTCTATTTCTGTATGTTTTTGGCAGCTTGACTAAGATTCAGATTTGTTCTAAACATCTGGACTGGCGATTGAAGAATGCCATTGATCTCAAAAGAAATGCAGACAAAAGTCTGATGAAACAGGAAGGAACATCTGCATTGGTTCAACGGCTACACACCCAAGATAAGCAATTCTCCAGCAGAAGAGGTCCCACTTTTTCTAACATAGATAAAATGCACTGCAGTCCAAAATAAATATAACTGTGTTCTAATAAAGAGATGTATGTACACCCTCTAGTATTTTTTGTTCCAGTGATATTTGCAACCGTGGGTGCTATGTATTAAAAACAAAGATTTTCCCAGCAATATTACTGTTTATCTTAAAAATCTCATTTCTGGAGTACATTTTTTCAGGTCTTAGTACCACTTGCATGGTTTTACAGCAAATGAAATCATATTACCTTTTGTATAGAATTTGGCTTCATTTCCAAACAATGGCGGACAGTTCTGTGTTACTTTATTAATACAGAGAGAAAGCTGCCTTTGAATACTGAAAAATGCATTTAGTTATTCTGAAATCTTTAAGTAAATATGTTTTATTTATCAACTTTAGTTTAGTCTTAAGACATATTAAAACATTTTGATGTCAACATGCCACAAATACCTCATCTGTATTTTCTCTTAGTACCATCTATTGTACTTCTAAGCGGAGTACAGTGCCCTCTTCAAATGGGAAGTGGCAATGCTTTAACATTGCCAAACATACTTTTCAACATGAAAGAAAAAGGAAGTACTGAATGAATAGTTAGTTTAAAAAAATTTTAGCAGGTGTGTCAGAAGCATATATGCAGTTCTACATACCAATGTATCTGTATTCCTCTTCCTTTTCTCCTCGTCGCTTCAATTGGGTATTTTTTTTAACAGTAACTGGCACTGAAGGGGCTGCTTCTGTCTTTTTACCTTTTCTTTCTTTCTCAGTTCTCTTGGCACTAGGGGGTTTCTCCTTGCCAAGATGTTTCCCTTTCTCTTTCCCGCCATTCTTTTCCTTTTTTTGCTCTTCTTCAGCCTGACAAGATGAAGAAACTAAGTTGTCATTGTAGCCTTTGTGAAGAACAAAAGGCAGAGTGCTGTACAATCGATTTATTTATATGAATACTTTTCCTTTTCAGTATTATAATGTTGTGGTGAAGATGTGTTTAAGAAGAAAAAAGCAGTGTTCAAGACATCTTTTAGTTTATTGCATTCTCAATAAATTGTAGCGTTAAGAGTTCACATTAATGGAACAGACACTGGTAGAAAGACGAGTGAAGAATCCCTGTCCTTCAGTTACTGTCATTACAGTACTTGCAGTCAGAAACCTCCCCTGCACTGAAGGGAAGTAAGACTGAAATTTAATTTCTGTTAAGTCTTTAGCATCTCTGTTAACACTTGAGTAAGGTGTAAAATAGTACCAGCACTATTTAGTCTTTGATGTAAATATCTGTCTACTATAAACTAGAACCAACAGCCTAGTGCTCATTTCACACAGGATATTACTTAGCCATTCTCATTATTTTCAAACAAAACTCCCAACATTTAAGTTTACTCAGTAATTTAAGAGCAAAGAATTAAAAAAAGATGGTGATAGTGACCCAAAGTCTCACATTACACACCTAAGGAGCTCAGATCAAATAAGAAATGTAAATAATCCAAATACATTAAGGTAAAGGGAAGTGCTGTAAGAGCAAGAAAAACACCATATTTCTATTCAGCAGAATGACTATGAACTATGTAAGAATGACATTCCAGTTTTATAAAGCTAAATTAAATACACTAAAAAGATACTAGTTTTAATTGCTGCTAGCATCCTATTTGTGTTACTTTAAATGCTATTAAATCAATGAAAAAATATTTCCATACAAATTAGGTAGGTCAGTTTATTCTACACAATTGTCTTTCCCACATCCAGCTGGAGAACCAGGCTTTCCAGAAATTGTCTATAGTTCAATCCAAACCAGAGCTGAAAACCTTTTCTGTCATTCCCTTCATTACACATTCCCTTTTTCTACCACTTTGAAATGTCTTCAGTGATTCTTAAAATTGTTTGTGCTGTGGTATGGTGATTGTGATCAGTTTTAATTATTTACTTTCAGATTTACTTCACTTTGGACAAGTCAGCTGGAAGGTTTTGATATTACGACTTCAAGTTCTAAGCTGATGAAACACATTGAAACAGATGATACAAACATCACATCACAGTGCTACAATCAGTTCTGTTTATTGCACTTGAATAATTTTACGTAATTAAGCCTCAAGTAAGCAGAAATACATATTTGAATTCATCAAGACTCTGACAAAGAGCACTAGTTGTCCTTAGTACTTCAGCAAGTAAAGACCTCTTTCTTTGAGAACCTTTTCCCTTTCCTTTCAATGTCACAGTGATTCTGCACAAGCCTGCTGAAATTCCTGCTGTAGAACACTTCAGCAGGCTGATTAAAGCAGTCTTGGAGCTAGTAGTGACAATTTGAGAAGATATGTGGAAGCTAGTCCAGGGAACACCGGAAAAGGACAATGATGATGCATACTCTCTAGTTCTATCTTCTCTTGGTCCTAAGACTCAGATGAGGCATTGCTACCTTTTACTCAAGCAAATAATTCTATTCTTTTCCCATCTCAAATGCATTTGAGTAATTGGGAGCTTCTTCCCCAAAATCTAAATATGTTTCTTTTTACATTTTTTTTCCCAAACACCCTTACAGAAAGTTAAGCATGAGGAGAAAGTTGAAGATAAGATAGTTGAAAGTTGATAAGTTGAAGATGCAGATAGTTCCTGAATTAAAGAAGCTTCATAAACTTAATTAAGCAACCTCCCTAAGACATACTGTAGTACCTTTTCAGCATCTCTTCTCTGAAGATCCTTCTGTTTAATGCAAAGCAGTTGAAATTTCAATAGCTTTCCAGTTAGTGTTACAGGAATTTCTTCTCCACTATCCAAAATGGCTTTGGCTACTTCCACTACCTGCAGAGAAAAAATAAAGATAACTATTACTTCTATGTTTTTAAAATTGCATTTGACTTATTTTGCATGGAGAAATGATGGGGTGTTACTTCACATTGTACGATGAGTGGCTCAAAACGGCCACACATTCCAAAAAACCAACAAATCCATGTGATACATAGCTATTCTTTAGTTCCAATGACCTCAAATGAAGTTATAAATGCTATAAAATAGCAGATGGGAGAAAATGTCTATGATTTATGTAAGGGTCAACAGATACACAGTTCTCACTGTAAATTATATATTTTTTAAAAACAAAAGAGCAACATTAAGCAACTACTTACTGTATATTATAAAGTATTTAACAGACACCAAGTTAGTGGGTATCATTTTGAATACTATTTACAAACTGACTAATGTCTGAGGCATTAGCCTTGACTGAAGGATACAAACTTCTTGAAGGGAGTTGGAGAGGGTCTGTCCTGGTGAAAATATACCCCCTCCCTGTGTAATGCTGATTCTGTTGGTATGCAGCCTAATTGGGGTGAAATAAGGCTATTGAGTTTTCTTAGGGTGATGACAGCAGCGGGAACATACAGCTGCATTGTCCAGATGTGTGGCATTGACAGGCTGTTTTATGACTATGTTTTTTACAGCTTGTTTCCACTAAATTTTGTACAACACACTAACATCTGGGCTGTTTTCCTTGGAGCCTCATAACCACTTTATTTACTGTGAAAAAAATAAAATAACATAAAAATATCATAAAAAGTTGTTATACGTTTCTTTTCACTTGTGCTGTCTCTGTAATGAAGTTCACCTATGTAGGAAGCGCTGCTGAGGAATAATATAACCATAATATTTTCCTACTTTTGTTTTTAAGCAGCCATCACCATTATTTATAACCATGGGCTGAATTAGGTGTTACTCAAATGTTCTGACATGTTTCTCTTTTCCCCTCTTGGAGCAATTACAGTTGGGCACATATGGTGTCAATTTTGCTTGCTAACATTCAGACAATGAAGGTGCACACTGCATCTCATTGAACTGTGTCTTGTCTAATACAAACAAAACCATTAGCTTTGAGCTTTCAGTTTCTTGCCCAGCTTAGAAATTTTCACTTTTCAAGTAAAAGCTGGGTAAGTAAGCACAGCCATTAAAAACGCTTGTCTGAATAAAACAAAACCAGAATGGAATTCAGACTATTATAGGCCAAATTACTGGTTCATACAAATGAAAATGAAACAGGAGGAAGAAAATCTGGTATAACTTAGATTTTTCTGGATCACGTAACAGGGAGATTAAACAAACAAAATATTTGTATTTATAATTTCCCACCACCAAATGCTCCTGCCATTCCAACGCTAATAAATCTGACAATCTTAGCACACATCTAAGAAAATACATTATGGTAAAGCTTAGTTTTGTTTTACATATCATGTATTCTGAGTAGGAACACTTACTGGTCACTGTCTCAACAAACCAACTATAGAAGGCTTCTGGAAAGACTCCCAGTGATTTCAGAGTCATGGCAGAAAACCAATGACATGTTAAGAACAGACTTAAAAAACTTCAGACCCTAGTCACCCTAAAAGCTTCTAGCCATTCCAGCAAAGAAGAGTAACTCAGCTAGCGAGGCAGAAAATCTAAGCTCTGAAAGAAAGTTTGCTGGAAATACCACACTAATTTTCCTAAGAGAAAAAGTCTTTTTTTTTTTTTTTTTTGCATAAATGCTGTTAACAGCTTGTGCAAAGACATGCTTCTCAGATGCCTAATCTAGATGAGACGCACACTTCTTGATGCACAATAGAGAAGAAATGGAGGGATTCTGGAAGTTTTCCTGAAAAGTATATATAGTAACGCAGCTTGATGGCACTTGCTGATTTATTGTTCATGGAAGAAGGAAGGAATGCATAGACTCTTACAGTCCATTCCTCCTGAGAAGCTCAAAGTACTTTATCAGTTAAAAGCAACGCATCAGGACTTTTCTTATTTTGTAGGCAGACAATGCAGAAATTAAGAGACAATGGCCAGTTCATTATAGAGTTTGGACAACAGCGCTGGGAAGGACAATTTTTATGTGAAGCATTAGAAAGGTATAGAACAAACTCATTTTTAAAGGAGTACGTTCCACTACTGTGGAGTGAGGTCAGACAAATAAGACAAAGATAAAACAAGCATCCTACATTTGACGATACAAAGAAAGTAATCAGTTTTTCAAATAGCAATGTGAAATCTGCTTCATGCCTAAGCAAATAAAGAACAATCCTTCATCACGGCTAGTTTAATGATAGAACATAGATCAACTCAAGCAGAGTAGATAAAGGAATTTATTACATGTGAGCATGTTTTCTTCATTTGTGGCCCTGCGAATTATTCAGGCACCTGGCATAAACAACTAAGAATTTACAGAGCCTCAATGACAAAAAGCTGAAGACAAAGACTTGGTAAGAGTACAGAAGGAATCTTCTGGGATTGTATGAGGTGGATTCATTTCAGATTGGCTATACTTTATCCTGCCAATGATGACCTTTTCCTTATGTAAGAAACTATGGAAACTTGGACAGACAAACTCAGTTAGGTAGGGCCTCTCTTCCTTTAAAGGAAGAGGAAACTTAGCATTCCTCACGCAGCAGGGGTCACTTTTGTGAAGCGCAGAAAGGCTGCAGTGATGCAGTATTTGATCTCATATGGTGGCAGTATGAACCACACAGTGACTTTGCTGCCTGGTGCAAAGGGCATGTATTTCAAGACACTCAAACAATTCATTGCTTGTAGGTGATAGCATACCACTGGCATACGCTGATGTCACTGAGATTTGAGACAGGTCTTAAATGTTTGGAAAACATTTAAAGATGGAGCATTAACCTTTCTTTAAATTGCCTCCTTTTCAGTACACAGATCCATTGTGGCTGCAACATCATAATCAGAAAAGCACTTACTGATATATTGAATTACCAATTTTCAGAGCTTTATCATTACCTGGAAGTCGCAAGCTTCACTTGCTCTAGTTATCCTATATCCAAGATTAACTTTCTAGAGCTTCATCTTTCCTCCTGGTCTTGAAACTAAGAAATTAAAGCCATCACATCTATGTCAGACTCACATACATAATGGTTCTTACAAGAAACATAACGGTCCATAAAAGAACTCTTTAGCAGTACAAATCCCTTTCTAGCTGATACAGTGCAAGTCAGTTTGAAGCTGGTAAACTATCTTTAACAGAAGAGTCAAGAGGCTATAAGAATTACATATACCAATGAAGATACTATTTAATGTTCAAATATGTACTTTTTGAGCAGGCTAACAAAAGCAGGAAAAACAAGCAATCTTCACTTATAACAATCTGTCATCTGACTAGTGTGGTGTTGTGGTATGAGAATCCCTTGTGAGAAGCTTTCAAGACAAACTACGGAGTGAAAGCTGTGTGCCATCCTGACAAATTTCTTCTGACCAAGGAAGACGCCTGTATGCATAGCATTAAATATTTCTGAATCTTGTGATGTCATTTCATTTACAATAGCATACTATAATATTATTCTGAAAGAGTACCAGGAAGACCTTGTGGTGACTGAAACAATTTCTCTGAGATTGCACTTGCAGTGTGTTGAAAAGTAATTCAGCCTCTACTGTCAGACCATTTCCCTTGTTTCGTTTTTGCTTCTCAGAAAGTCTTCCCAACTACAATGTCAAAAGATTACTTGTTAAGTCATCATTCTTCAGTAGCGAATAATGACTCACAACTCAAACTGAGCTCAAGGATAATCTAAATCTGTACATCAACTGCGTATCTGAAAAGAGCTCCATAGTGAGCTTATATATCCAACAAGGTAGACTGAGTAACTTCAGCCAAACCAGTGGATCACCTTCATTAATCAGTAAAGACACTACCAGCATATATTCCAGAGATCTTTAAAAATTAATAAAAGCAAATTTGAAGTTTTTTTCTTCACCTCAGTGTCCCTCCATATCTAAACCCTAGTTTTCAAACAAACCTACTAAAATAAGACTAGGATACTTTCACTGTTGAGCAATATTGAGCAAATATGAATGCTATTCATATACTAAATATCCATCTTTCTACGGCAGGCACATTTCTTAAATCAGCAGCAATGGCTGTTCATGCCCTATAGAAATATGTTGAATTACTCTGTTTTTGTCAAATCACAATACAGTCTAATTTGATTAGCAGAAACCTAGTTAGAAATATCCATTGTAAAGAAGGTTTGTGCTTTAAATTTCTCTCTAAAGCCAATGAGCAACCTGAGAGGATTATAGAATCACAGAACAGCTTGGGTTGGAAGACCACCTAGCTCCAACCCCACCATCGGCAGCCAGTATCAGCACCTCGAGTGAAAAATTTATTCCATACATTTAATCTAAATCTACCCTCTTAAAGACATTTCTCCTTGTCTTATTACTACACTCATTGATAAGGAATCCTTACCAGCTTTCCTGTAGGCCCTCTTAAAATATCATGAAGTCACCATAAGGTTTCCTTGGAGCCTCCCCTTCTCCAGGCTGAACAAACACAGCTTCTTGCTCCTTTTTTCACAGGAGAGGTACTGTAGCTCTCTGATAATCTTCGTGGCCTCTCCTGACCCACTCCAACAGCTTCACCTCTTTCTTGTGCTGCGGTCCCAGGCTGGGACAAGTATTTCACGCTGAGCCTCATAAGGGCAGAGCAGAGGGGGACAATCACCTTCCTTTCTCTACTGGCCACCCCACTTTTGATGCAGACCAGGGTACAGTTGGCTTTTCAGGCTGCAAGTGCACGGTGTTTGCTTGTGTCAAGCTTTTCACCAACCACCACCCCCAAGTCTTTTTCTGTGGGATATCTTAAAAGATTTAATCTAAGCAATAGAGGAGGAGAACTTTTTAAGACATATCCATATAGTGTGCATGTGTCTTACTATTACAAGTACACAGTGTTTCAAGGGAAATACAAACAGCTGAATAACTTGATTAAACCAAAAAAGTTAAAATACATTACATAAGAAATTAGGATGGATTTATTAAAGATCTCATACAATAGCTCTAATCATCTACGGCATATACCTCCAATGCCTTTCTGGCCTCCTAACTGCTACCAAACTTAACTGCTCTAAGGAATTAGAGAATATGATGAGAATATGCAGTGATCAAAATGATTAATCATTAGCACTGCAATCTCAGCTAAGATGAGCTTCATAGAAAGCTAAGATTCTCTTGTGACCCAATAACACCTGTTCAGTTTTAACACTAACTGGGGAGAGAGACAGACGAAACGGCATTTAAGTAATTCCTGAGGAACTACTAAAGAAACCAAAGCTCTCAGAATGAAGAAGACATACAAGTCTACTGTGCTCTGTATTCAGAAGAAGATATATTACTATGATCAAATCTTGAAACATTTACATTTCAGCGGTAAGAATGTGCTCAGCAAATCGTGTTGAGGAGATGAACGTTTTGTTTCTGAGAAGCACATTCTTTCTAGTAACTCCAGCCAAATGGATTCACACAGTGAACTTTACAGAGCTGAAGTCATGCTTCTCTGATATTGCATCTGGCAAGGGAGAGAACCCAATAAGATGAGGAACAAGAAGATTTAAGAAGTAAAGTAGTCTCATCAACCCTTGTGCTGGCAGAACTTGTTTAGTTACCAATTTCCTGTGAAACCTAGCAACTTTTGAGACAGGAAGTCCCAGTGGCCTTCTGGGCTTGGCATTACAAAACTCCTCAGCAGCACCTTTCCACTGTGGTCAATATTTGCAATAGGCCTTAGGAATTTTTTTTTTTTCCTTAAGAGACAAACAATTTGTTATTTACCCTACTTGAGAAACATGATCCTTAATTAACCACTTATAGTCACCTGACATATTGAAGACAACAGAGCAAGAATAGTACATCCTTTTCCAGAGAGTCTGTCTGCCAGCTCAAGGATGATATTGCTACAGCCATAGCTGCTATTTGCTTAGACACACACACAAGTATTTCAACAAAATCAAGAAATTTTATACCAAGTTGCATGCACGTTGGAAACAACTATTTACCTGGTAGATGCTTGGCAACAGGTGAGCTGAAAACCATTGAGAAGATTGTTCCTACCTTTCCCTGGTCCTAGCACCTCTATAAAAGGCATCTTCATTTAATGAAAACTCTCAATTATCTCTTGAGCATTTATACCTATACAGCATAAAGGAAAAGTGCTCCTGCAATAAAATTCTGTTAACAATCATTCACACAGTCGCACTCGATAAAGGCTCACAGGAGAACAGTTCCATTCTACTACAACATTTAAGACTGGATTATCTGCTTTGCCCTGTACTGGCCTTAAGCATTAAAATTAAAACCTACCATCCTTCTGACCAGTCAGCACGACTCTCAAAGTGATTTTTAACATCAAACACTCTCATCAAAACTATGACATGTGAGCAAAAAGTTTTGGTTCTTGAATAGTCAATGTTACAATCACTTTTTGATGTTGCTTTTGTTCTACAGCGGAAAGAAAACAGAGTTTAACTTTTCCTAAAAAAGTAAACTCTAATCACATTCATCTTTTGACTTAGAAGTCTAGATTTTAGAACTACTATCTTTACTTTTAAGAAAGACTACACTTGATCTTAACCTTTCTGGCAGTGTTTTGTCAAAATATATACTTCCACAAAAACAATTCACCTTTGATTGTATGTCACCACAAGAAACCAAAAGGCATCCCTAAAAGTACTCCTGTGTTATTTCTGGAACCTGTTTCTTCAGTAACACATATCCTGGCTACGAATCAATCTTTGCTCTCCTCCATTCCCACATATAGGAAGGGAAAAAAATTAATTTACAGGGAACTTTCATTACAACTACCCCAAACACTTTCACTACATTTGAGGTCCGAAACCCAGATAGTCTATTTATCTTTTCCTTTCACGACTGAATGCCTTCTCTAACCATATTCTTCTCTCAGCCCCTGGAACCTATGGATTTGCTGCTATCACAGAGTTTATTCCACTTCTTAACAGCCTCTTCTCATGGGTTATGTTAGTCTTTTCTACTTAAAATGTGCTTGCAGAAAGGGCATTATAACCCACTTTTTTTTTTTTTTTTAAAGCAGAACATGAAATTACTCTTGCCTAAGAGATTACTTCCTGCCTAAGAGATTTTCTATCTTGTATTAACTTCTACCTGTCCTTAAGGAATTGTAAGTCTAGTGAGTGTTTCCAGAGCGTACTCTGTGCTGTTTACACTGCCTCCCATCATCCAACAAAGATATCAGTAGAGTTAGCTAGCTAACCAGTGATTAGCAGCTGAGAAACAGTTACAGCTGATTTATTTTGCATCAGTTGCACAGCATTCTGGCATGAGAATGGCCTACGATTTGGGTTTGGCCCCTGATTTGATTGAATTTTTCAGTTTGACAATGGTAGCTATGAGCCATTAATTCTACTATGAGAAAGCAAAGTTAGTATATTAATTATTCTTATGTAGTTGAATAAAGATTAACATTTTTAATTGCAACCCAGTCTTTGTAGCTACAGAGGATTTCCAGGCTAGCTTGTCCTGGAGATAAGTAAAAGCAGAGTAGGAAAGAGTGTTGCTGTTACAAGGCTGCATCAGGAATATGGCACATTGCGAAGGCAGCATTCTGGGATGTACATCCAAACTAAACTGCTCTCTACCACTTGTGTCTACTTCATCTTTCCATGATCCTTTATCTGAGGCATCTCAGCTCGTCCAAGAGAACCACAGCATTGTTTCACATCTCTCTCTCCTGTGCTGCTCTCTCTCACAGCCATGTCCCTTATGCAGTTGTCTATTTGCAGCAACCCTGTTATCTACTTCCAGTCTTCTCAGATAAAGGGGCTGCATGAGGTTCCATCTTCTTTCAAAATATTTTCTCACCATGGTACTACTCTGCAACTCCAGTTTTCTCCCTTCTGTGTATGTGACAAGAATCCTTCTCAAGATTTCCTGAGTAATGCAAAGACAACATTCCTAACCCTGTCCGGATGAGTCTGACAAAGCTGGAAAACAAATACTGCAAAGAAAAAAAAATCCAATTCACGTAGCCCTTGAACTCAATCTCACCAGAATTTTCAAGAAAAAAAAGATTAAAAATAGCGTGATGAACAAAGCTGCTATGGAAAATTTAGGCTTGAATAGATTTTCATAAATCAACATACAGAAACTGAACCACAGACTCATATTTAGGGTGGTAAGGCATACTGGATACGCGTAACATTACCCACCCTAACAGAAAACTCACAAAACAAACAGGTCCATAAGCAATAGAAGATATGTACCTTGCATATACAATGCATATATTTTATTCAAAATACAGCTTTAGGTCTTGACTGTTAGAAAAACTGCATGCAGCAAATAAACCTGACTCAATATCAAATCTGTTGATATTTTTACAGGACATTTAATGTTTTTCTTTCCATACCAAAAAAGAAAAAAAAAATTGACAGCATATTTATGAGAGAATTAGGCTAACATCATTTAATTAAATGCCAGAACTAGCAAAAAATTACAAATCATGACTCCTACTCCTCTTCAAGTCACTTTGGAGGCAGAAAACAGACACCAAATTCTCCTGGATTTGGAAATCTTTTAGATATACATTCATAAGCTGTGCCATTATCCTGATCAATCTGTGCCTTAAGAGTGATATGAAATCAAATGCACAAAGAAGTTAAAAGCCCTGAAGGGAAATAATTTAGAACAGAAGAAATGAATTACTTTAAAATGATATATAACTAGCTTGCTATCCACCAAAACAACAGTTTGTTAATGCTTTTTGGCTTACAGCAGGCACTCTGGACTGCTACACTGAAATTTATTAGAACACCTAACATTTCAGTACACGCAATATGCAAGAGCAATGGTAAGGATAACAATGTTGCAGTTAATAACATTAATAGCCACGTTAATATGCTTCAGTCATCGGTCCCAAATTCACTCACATGAATAATTCATATGTTCAAAGATGTTTTAGTAATCTTATTTACCATCTCACTAGAAATGAATATGCACCTGTGGAACGTGCATATTCCTCAAGTATGTTGAATCCCACAACAGAGAAGAACTGTATGCAGCAGGCACAGAAATTATCTTCTCAGAAGAGCATTTCACAGCTCCATGTTCTGCTTCATACTTGTTTATCCTTATTGCAGCAAAAGTTTTGAATGCACTGACTGTACATGGACTTTAAGTGCACACTCCAGAACAAATTTCTGCCCAGAGAGGAAAGATCTTAAAGCTCATGGCAACATGATCAATCTTCAAATTTGCCACAGCCAGAAAGGAAACTGAGTCCAAGAAAAGGTCAGAACAGGCATTTTATATTCTCTGTTAAAGAAGGGGAGGAAAAAAATGTCTTTGAGGAATAAAGTAAGTAGCTAATGAGACACAGCACTGACAGCTGGAATTTAATAAGTATCCACTTCACAAGGAAAACTGCTCTTCGTAATTAAATACAGGTATCATGCAAAGCTTCTGCTCAGAAGTAGACTTCAAAATCATTCTGTCAGTAGGAGTGAAGGGGTTTTACATCCCAGGTAATATAAGGGTGGGTTTGCCTGGGAGGCTAGTCCTAAGCGAAGAGGGTTAATTGCATAAAATTCACAGTCATGTCAGTGGTAAATAATTCCAAAGGGACTTGTTCAGATAGTGGTCTGGCATGACTAAAAAACAGACTGCAACTAAAAAGACCTGTTATAAAGTCCACCAAAACCCGAGACATATAAAAACTTTATTAGACATTTTAGAACTAAAATGCAAACAAGATCTTTTTAGAGGGATCCAAAATTCTTTATGTTCCAGGTCTGTAGGGCCATAAAACTCTACCTGAGAAAATTTAAAACAATCTTCTAATTAATCACAGAATTTTACAGCCTCTCACAAGCTGTACGTAAAACATTAACAAGGTAGGGCAAAGGAAGTCCTCTTTGTACTAAGCATGACTCCCAACCCCACTGACATACCCCACTTGATGAATCAGGTTAGAATTTAACATCAAACTGAGATTATAATGGATACTAGCACACAGAGCTGGTGTTTCATTTATGGGATTGCATGCCAATAAGTGAAGGTATAACTCTTTAAATTACTGTGAGCATTTGGGAGAGCAAAGTCTAATATTCTCCTGTAATCTATACCATGAAAATATGACCACGTAACATATTCTTAATAAAACTAGTCTCTCTACAAAGATAACTCGATCCTCACTTAATTAGTAGCCCAGCAGAAACATGCTGGTATCAGAGAAAGAAAGTAGTTAATTATCTAAACTAAGGTAAGTGATTTTACCAAACATATTCAGTAGACTTGCATTTACTCTGGTAACATAATTACACAGCTGTAATTACCTCAGTGTAAGAGCGCTGACTCTACGATGTATGTTTTAACCTACCTCATAGAACACAGGCACATCCTTAACCTTTTTTCCCTTTTGACTTCCAGATTCTGTGACCTGCAAGTAAAAAAAAGCTTTCTGCTGTGATCAGATTTTAATTATTTTACTTGCTATTCTCTTTCGTAAATCATCTTAAAGTTTCTCAGGGAGGGAGCTTTGATGAGCACCTTCAAGAAAATCTCAACACTTATAGGGACTCACATAGTAAGCTTTTCTACTTCAATTTTTAACTCAAAGTAACAAAGTAGTGTAACTTCTAAAATTTCCAGAGTACTTCAGTTAGGGTTTGGCTTATTATTAATAAGATCCTTTCTTGGAATACCTGTCTGAAGATGTCTTCACGTGTTATTACACTGAAGAGCTTTCGTTGTGGCACCTTCACAGCAAGGGACAAGGCCTTTGTGTGGATTTCATCCTCAATTTTGGCCCCCACCACAACAGCAATGCTAGGTTTCCAATCATCCTACATTCCAAAATAAAATATTTAATGAATTAGAACATGAGCACTCAGTAAAACTTCTCATTTTCAACGAGTGAGCATGTAGAGATAATTACTCCCTTTAACACATATCTGTTACCATGTGAAACACACTACAATAATTTGTGCAACCTGAAAAAGCATGCACTGGTTTATTCCAATTATTTCTGCCATCAGATGGCAGCATTATGCTGTGGAAAAAGCAAGAGCCCAGTAACACAAAAACACCTTACAGGTAGATGTTCCATTAGCATCACACAAAGGTAAAATAACTTTTGCATGTCATTTGCAGATTTGAGAGTCTGGTAAACAAAAAGGAAATAGAAATTTAAATATATGTATTTGTACTGTTGGTATTAACTATTTGCTCTAGAAAAATGAAAAATATCCAGCTTTCTCATCCTGGCAACGATAAACTGACTGGATCCCATTTTCAAAAAATTGTAGCATTGTTTACATGTTTTATGAGGGTCTGTCTATTCATGCGTGCCATGGGTCTTAACATTTTTTTCAGTAAGTAATCTGAACAAAGATAAATTTTATATCAATGGCAAGCTATATTTTAATACAATATCAACAAATAAAAAATACTACCTGCAACAATTTGCAGGAAGGTACACATGTAATTAAAAAAACTGCAGAAGAGGGGATTTAAGCACGTTACTTAGGGTAATACATCAACAAAATCTTCCAATGAGTCATTTAAGCAAATCTTCTCTGCTTCTATTACTCCAACCAACTGGAATCCCTTTCAGAAAGTGAGTGGCCATCCCCAACACATCTACAGCTCTCTCCAGTTTTCTTTATCAGCATCAGTGACACCTGAACCACATCACAGAATTGTAGGGGTTGGAAGTGACCTCTAGAGATCATCTAGTCCAACCCCCCCCATCTTTCCACACTTCAAGATGCACCATATTATATATATACATGCAAGTGTGCAACAGAGTAAACTGCAAGGATGTAAGGACAAAACTTCATTAAGGTCAAAATGGAAAGAGCTTCAGCAAGATCTAGGTGGTCTGAAGATACTGGCATACAAACAGGACCAGGCTACGCAGACCTATACGTTAGTCAGTGCACATCACATTGAAAGACAAATTTAATAAAAGTTAATAATTTAGGCTTTTCATGAAAATGTTTTCACATTCACATATCATATACAAAGCATGCCTGCCGAACAGAAGAACAAAACCCAAGTATATGGTAAAGCTGTGGAAGGAACAATTCAAAAAACAAAAAAAACAAAAACAAAACAAAAAAAGCCCCAAAAACCTAAAAGATAGAATGAGATAAAAAGCTTCCATTTTTTCAACACTCATTTTACAACACTCTTCTTCATTTGTTCCTTCATACAGCTGAAGAAAAAAAAAAGCCTACCCTTAATGTTTGCAGTGGATAAGAGTTTCCAGCCACCCTGCAGTGGTGACACTGCTGGAGAAGTGGCAACAGCTGGCAGCACTGCTGGCAACTCTCCACCACTGGTCCATGTGGGGACTGAGCTAGGTCCACTCAACACCTTTTCTCCCTTTCTACAGAGCTGGGGAATACTGATAGCTCACCTTACTGAAAGCTTCCAACATAGCTATGGGCACAAAATACTATGAAAGAACTCAGTATTCCAACATACCATCAAACCATATACAGGAATTGCAGTTAATTTGAGTTCAGCTTAAATTTGTCATTGTACAGTTGCCTTCTTTGAATGGAGAACATTTGGATGTTCATACTTGTGTGCAAATGCATTATATTCTAGGCTTCCAGAAGTGCACACTGTTGCAAATGAATGACCCTCTTGTAGCAACGTCATGAGCAATACGGGATCCTTGAGAAGGACCATCCAGATGCAAGGTGAGCTAACAGAACAACTAACCACCAAGTTGTTCTCCTTAATGTGGGCCACCAAGAGGAGAATAAAAGCCCAGTAAGTGTCACAGAGACAGGCCGACAGCACAACCAGTCAAGTAAATATTCAGAAATACAAAGTTTTAGCTGAGGCTTGAGGTGAGAAATGATCCAGTAGAAACAGTGCCTATTCCTACAATGTTCTCCAGTTTTTCAGATATCCATCAGAGTTCTAAGACCTCTCTACCTTATGCTCTCTTTCTCTTTAGAACATGCTGATAACCTGGTGCCAAGAAATAACATCTGCTTAGAACTAACATCATCCTGTAACAGTGATGTCTGGGAAACCTGTCTTCCTTACAGCCCTGATTTTTCTTGACCTTTGCACCCTTAGCCCACTTGAGTTGCTAGCTCACTTCTCCCATTTCTACTCTCTGCTCCTTGCCAGAGTGACATAACTTCCCCAAATCCTTCTCAAATCCTGTACTTGCATCCCTAATCCCTAACATCATCTTCTCCTCAGTCATCTTGTCCAGTTAGTCCCCACCTTCATCACCTGACTCCATTGCCATCCTTCTCAACTCTCAGATTCCTTGTCCAATTCCTAGCACTTTTAATATTTTCCCAGGCTTATGTGTGAGTAACAGGATGTTTTTCTTCACAACACTTCTGTATTACTTGAGAAGACACTTGAAGCAAAGGCAAAACAATTCGTGATTTTTACTGAGGTGGCCATCTTCAGAGAAGCCCATATTACCAATGCAAAACATCACGGTAAGTCCCATTTGTGAAAATGAATTTCCCCCAAAACTTTGGATTTATCTGAACTCCATCAGGGATTCAGCAAAAGGTATGCCCTCGAAATCACTAGTATCTCTTTTCCTCTCCATTAATTTTCTGCTTCAAAGAAACAAACTGCTAAGGCTTCTCCTACAGAACAGCTCTTATCCCTCTTTAGCTGGAATATGAATCAGAAATACTTTCTTCTTACACAAAAGGCATGACACCTGGGAACAGGAGCTAGATAAATACCAGGAATAGCTACACAGACTTGAGCAGGGAATAATGATGCAGAATTCCCAGTCACTAACAAAATGCCATCTATTTCTTCGCTGACTGATTTTGAATCCCTGAGGCACTTTTTCTAGTAAAGCAGAATGTTCAGAACAGCAAGTGAGGTCAATGAGGACAGAGAACATGCAGCATCAGTACATAGCTTAAGGTGTTCAAGTGACTGCCTCTTTTCTGACCTTAAAATTTATTCTTTTTTGCAACATTGTCCTTATATTATCAATACTGTAACAGTACCCTTCATGTTCAAGGCTCTGAAAGGACAGAGAAGAAACAGACCCTGCTTCTACAGCTCACCACCTAAAATCACAACATAAAAATGAGAACGAAAAGTAATAAAATGTATACGGTTACTTTTAAAACATTTTCTCTCTCAATATACAACTGTTGCTCTACTTAGTTTAATTCTTTCAAATGTTATTGTAGAAGACAGACCTAAGAAAGGATCTGAAGGAGCATAGAGTAACGACCCCAGGGTTACTTCAAAATGAGGTTCCCAGCTTAAAGTACAGAAGAGAGAAAATCATGCAGTAAGTAGAGAAAAAGCACAGACACAGTCTGGGGAGGCTGCCACTAGGGCAAAAGAAGAAGCACTACTGACTGTCAGTGGAGATGACTGAAACAGAGATAGCTGACAGCCCAGAGAATTAACAGCACTGGTTCAAAACTGAACAATATTAATAACAATGGGAAATGCAACACTGGTATCTTCTATGCAATTTGAGACAAGTTCCAGTTATGGGTAGGATCATCCTAACTGGAGCATACTCGGTTACAACCATTGTCACAGATGATTCTACATCCCTCATTTTGAAACACTCGACCACATCAAGACTTGAAACAGGTCAAAATCTCTCAGAAATGTCAGAAATGACAGTCTATAGGGGAAGCTTTTGTGCCCTTCTGCAGAAGAGGCTACAGTCTCAGCAAGATCCACCCAAAACTGCACACAAGCAACTTTCCTTCCATTATAAAAAACCTTGCAGTCTCTGCTTCATTTCCTACACAAAAGAACAGCAATTTTAGAGAAGACATTTGAACAAATCAGGTACATCGGCAACAATTGCAGTACTGATTTTTAGATTTCTTTTGCTAGAAAAAGCACAGTTTTCTCATCTGTATCTATCATTTACTCTTGTGGCAGTTAAAGCGGGTTTCCTTTCATGTGTGTGCGTTTCTGAAGAGGAAGAAGAATGAATAGGAAAGCAAAAGTTGAGCCACCCTATTCAGAATATTTTCAATGGTTTTACAAGGTCTAGTTTCAGTTCAGTTTTCAGGCCCTTAAATGCTGATAAGGTGAGAGAAACAGTAAAGACAGGAAATCAGAGCAAAATGTGACTTTCAGTTACTATATTCAGTTATAGAACCTAATGAGAACATCAAATAGATACATCAGAGCTGTATTTGCTCAGAATTCACTTTTCACTTGGTGAATATAGACTTGTATCTACTTAAAGCATGAAAAATTTAAACCTGGGCATCTTAGTTTGTATTCTGTAATTTAATTTTCAATTAACCCAATTAAATTATCTTGATAAATATACAAAGACAAACTCAACTTGTGGCTCCATGCTTTTCTGCAGAGTATGTTAGAAACAAAAGATGCATATAAACTACTACGCAAGGCTCTGCAAAATACGTATTTCCTCTGTACATGTTTTTAAGTTGTCTGTTTGCCAGTTTTCACAGTGTGTTTAAGAAAAAGCCATTATTTGGTTAGTAAATACCAGTTAAATCATATTTTGGTTAGCATACCCACCATAAAATGTTAACACCACATGTGAAATGACTCCTTTCCATATGATCAGGCTAATAAAATATTGTAACTAAGTCATAAACACACATCAAAATGTGAAATTTCATTGCTTAGCTTATCTGGTACAATACAAAACCTGTTCTAGTAAATTCTCTCTGACTCCACTAAAAGGAAAGAATATTCTCTAAATTGATAAAAGATTTTAAAATTCATTATATGTGATTTACCAGGAGAGAAATGTATTTAATTGGTAGGAGTTCCTGTCATCTCCCAAATATTTTCAGCTTCATACAGTATAACACATAACGATGTAAAAAATAATTTTGCGCAGCGTGGTTGGTGACACCTATAATTAAAATAGCTCAACACTTTCTATAACAGGCTGCTTGCAATTTCTGACCTTTACATATTTGAGTTTAAATACTATATGATATAAGACTGCTGAGGAGGGCAGGTGGAGAAGAGGATAGTGAGCTTAGACTATTTGCTGAATGAGGTTTGACTAGAAAGATCATTTTTTGTCACTTCATAAAAAAACCTTATGTGACTAAGTAGGTAAGAAAATCAGTTTTCTCCACATTCAAGAAGAAGTAACAAAAATTGGTCAGCATGGGCACATGTACCTCAAAAATGTGCTTTTACAAAGCATGATTATTTACATTAAGCGTATGCCACCAGGGCATCACGAACCCTGACGCTTGGAAGAGCATTTTATAGCTAGGTACCCAGGACAATCACAGCTGACTAAGAATTGTCCTCCAAAAGGGAGTTTTAACATTTGCCCAGCACCACAGAAGCTTGAGCTCAGACTGATCACAAGGCTCTGCCTGCCAGCAGCAAGACCGAGAAAATGGGATTAGCTTAACTGGAACATAAAACACATGGACAGTACCAGAACTGAGGAACCAAGGAATTTTAATTAAGCTCCCTTGGGTACAGGCATTACAATAATCCTTAATTAGGTGATCACATACTTTCTTCCAACAGGATTCTGACTCCATTCACTGAATACATTCAACATTTCTTTCCATCTGCCTCTATGTGTGGTCCTGAATAATCCTAATTCTGGTATTTCCTAAATTTTGAGCATTTATTTCCTACCTTTTAAAATACTCCAATATAACAGTTTATATTTAACACATGCAATTACATATAGAAGCAGTAGAATAAACAGTGTGCTTTGTTTGGTGAATTCGCTGGACAATATCCACAGCCACAATAAACACCACCATAAAAACAAAATTTCGCTAATTGGCACCTTGCTAGCAAACCCAGGGAAACAGCCAGGAGCTGAGAAGCATATGGAGAGGGAACCTCCACTCCTTTCTCAGGCTTTAGGGATGTTCTACTGCGGCAAGGATGGGATCTGACAGCAAGGATCGAGTACTTCTGACAGTGCACATTCTAAAGGGAAAAAAATAAAATAAAAAAGGAAGCAGCAGACTCAGATAAGCAGCACTTACTGCAAACAGTGACTCTGTTTAGCTGAACTTGTACAGGATGGTGACTACCAAATGAGAAAATGAATTCGAGTACTTGGGAGGCTTTTGGAATTAGGGACATTTCTGGAAAACTGGCTGGGCAATTTAAAGAAGTCTACACACCAGAAGTGCTAGTGCATTACAAAAAAAAAAAAAAACAATTCAAAAACACAACAAAAAAAGACCGCGGGTCTTCAAATGAGGCACAACAGGAACCCCCAAACAAGGGCTCCACGGCAGTCATTTGTCTCACTTGCAAAAGCGGGGCTAGACAAACACATGCTAGAGAAATATTATTGTTTGCAAAACTTCTGCGCTATTTTGAAACCATTTTTTTTCCTTGCGAGTCAAGATTTATTAGAATGACGTTGCTTACATAGAACCTGGAAACACAAATAAGCCTTTAGATCCTCACATGCTGTTAAGAAGCAAAAGAGAGGCGGGGGGGAAAAAATAATAAGAATAAATGCGTATTCTAGCCGCTCACGCAGGGAAATTACAGCCTCACATTTTCAACGCGGGAGTTAATGCTGTGTCAGCACCTCCGCGAAACCCCGTCGTTCAGCAGTTTATAAAAAGTTCACTCCGAGCCGAAACTTGGCGTCCGACCCGGGGAGAGGAGAGCGGGTCCCGAGGAGCGGGCGGCCGGGCCGGGCCGTGCCGTGCCGTGCCGTGCCGTGCCGTGCCAGGGGCAGCTCCCGGAGATGGACACGCGGAGCTCCGCACGACCCGCGCTCCCCTCCCCGAGCGTCCGTCGCGCCCTCGGCCGCCCTTCGCCTTCACCTCCTCCAGCGGGGCAGACACCAGCGCAGCCTCCCAGCTCTTCGCTGCAGACCCCGCGGAAGAGGAGGCGGCCGCCCCGCCGGCCTTGGCCCGCTTGGGGGCCATGGCGGTGCCGGCAGCGGGCAGACCTCACGCGTCGCCCCGGCGACGGGCTCCCGCGTTACCGCGGCTTGCGGCCGCGCCGTCGCTGAGGCAACCGAACCCGCAGCGCTTCGAGCCCTGTGCTGCCTGCTGATGAGCCCGAGGCCGCGGTGGGGTCTTTATAGGGCTGCAGGCCATGGCTCGAGCAGCACAAGTTACTCAGAACTGAGGTGCTGCCCCTCGAGCCGCCATTTTGTGCCTGGGAGCGGGGCGCGGGGTTGGCTGCGTACAGTGGGGTTGGAAGGGGAGCTCGACCCCCTCATCCCCCTCAACCCTGAGCCCCTGGGCACAGGTGTGGATGTCCCAGGCCAAAATCACAGGCTGAACGCTGCCAGATGTGCCGGCACAGGGACCCGGAGGGGAGAGGGAGGCACGGTTGGGAGAGAGCAGGCTTGCTGCCAAGATAAAGAATTCATTACAGAGGAGTCATGTCGTGATCTCACAGTGGAGACGAGTGAAATATTCTGTGTGATTTAACATTTGGTGAAAATATCCCAAAACCACATGGTGCCCTTCCCCCAGCCCATGTACCGACCGGCATTGCTTTTGGAGCCTCCAAAGCTTTCCTTTAATTTTGCCACGCTGTGCAGCCCATTACTGCTTTATTCTGTATTGTATTCTAGGATGATGCTTAACCTCATACATGTTATTTATAAAATACCTTTTAATTATATGCAGTGGAAAACTTAATTTAGGTTTATAAGAGACATAAGATATCAGTCTTGTATCATCACAGTCTGCAGAAGAGTATCTTGCCTGGGTTTGTAGACAGTGATGTAGTTTATAACATGGGAAAGCTGCACAGTAAATTTGCCAACACCCATAAACATGTTCTCCCACCCAATTTCTTGGCCAATGTCCATTTTTCTCTTTTTGAGTTTTTCTTTTGTTGTCCTGAAAAATATCAGACTGCAATTGCCCAGGGAAACAGGGAGGTTGACATTCCCACTAAACCCTTGTTCCTCACGAAGGTCTTGGGTATGCAGACTGTGCCTGCTGAGGGGTATACTGGGAGAGTATGGGGAAGGAGGACTTAGGCCAGGACCAGCAGGACAGAACAGAGGAATGGGGCAGAATGAATAGATAATGTTGTTAAATACCATTGCTATGAACTGTCCTTATTTTTTATGACTCAGTTTTCAGTCTGGTTGTAAGCTTCAGGATGACAAGCAGGAGAGGACCATTCACCCAGTTCCTGATGGTACGGAGAACTATGCGCTACCATGTCAACAGGAGATGAGGACTGCTTAGAAGCACTACCTGCTGTGCCCACACCTGGATGTGTAGGCTCAGGGTTGGTGGGAAGACAAACTAGAAAGGCACAAAAAGCTCTGAGAACATCAACAATAGCTGTGAGGATCAAGAAGTGGCTTCTTTTTACCTATTGTGTGTTTATTTGGATAAATAAAGATTAGCTGACAGAAATTGTTTGTTCTGCTTGCTGTCTTACTAACACATCTGTCTAAATCGCTGTTTATTGTTGTTGGATGGTGTTGCAAATGCTGAGCCAAGCTGAAGTTGGGCAGCTGATCATGGAGCTTACCAGTTCATTCAAAATGACCTCCACCACTTTCCTGAACAAAGGAGAGAGAAAAAAATTATACCCTAGTGTATAGTACTCAAATAGGCTTTCCAGTAGTGAAGTCAGCTAAAGACATCTCCTATTTGGCTGCTTGTCCCTGTCCTTTCAGTTGTGCTGCCAAAGGTGCTTGTAGGCCAAGCTATAAACAAAATCACTGAAACTCTCTTGATTGAATTCTCCAACAGACAAAAACAGCAAATCAATAAATATTGGGAAACTACAGCTTTTGTTCTTTCTAAATGGTGTAGGTTGCAAAACTTTTAAGTTGTCTCTCAGCCAACTGTAAATGTCCAGCTTCCTTCTGATAACTAAAAGATGAAACTGCAGGAATCTTAAAACTTGCATTAAGAAAAATGATACTGATATCAGCTGTACTGATAAGCCAGGAATAAGAAGAATACGTAAAATAAAGATCCAGAGCAACAAAATGTGGTTAGGGAAACCCACTGTAAAATAAATGGAATGCACAGGTGTATGCCTTCCATTTCTGCATAGAGAAATTGGGTCTGCCATTAGTGCAAGAGTTAATAGGCAAATCTGTGATGACTTTGTGTGTGGCAAGAATATTTATGGTGTTATTTTCAGGCAGAGGGCAACCTCGGAATTATAAAATCACTCTTATTTTCTGGCTTATTAAACCACCACAATGAAAAACCATGAATACATGAACAAATGTGTGTGAAGTAACTATGACTTTGATTTTATGATAGACTTGCAATTCCAAATAACGTTGTGTGTAAATATGAGGCAGTTTGCATTTACCTGGGAGAGAACTTAACCACTCTGTCCTGTTTCAATTCACACAGCAGGGTAAGAGAGTGTGCATGTTAATGCTTCAGTGTAACCAGACACAGTAACGTGTGCTTGCACCTTTAATAATAATATAGAAAGAATAATTACAATTTCTTTGACTGAATTATTGATTAGAATTTATTAAAATGTTAATTGAATAATTAATAATTGAAATGTTGGCAACTTTCAGGAAAAAGAGACATTAGTTGCACTTGTCTTCTAGTAAAGGGTGGGGAGTGAAAAGAAATTGCTATTTATAAAAATTGTATCTTCTCTACTTGATATTTCCTGAAATACTACAGTTGACTAAAGAACTAGTAGATGTTTTGTGTCTTTAATAACTAAAGCCTGATAGTTGTGAGGCAGAATTAATTTAATCATGCTTTTCTTGTCATGTCCGTCCATCTCCCCCTCCCCTTCCTGCCCAAGCGCTTCTTTTAAATGCTTAACAAATATTTGGAAAACACTATATTTTCAGTAAGAACCATCAGCTTCTCTCCTTTGGTTGACAAGTTACCAAAGAGTGTTCTTTGCTCAAGTCCTTAAGAACACACTTAATTACTTTATATTGCTTTCCTAAGATTTAAATGTTTCTTGAACAGCAAGGCTTCCTGAATTATGGCTTCAGAAGGCTGTTTCCGTTTTGGAAAACTTTCCACAAGACTGTCAAGAACAGCTAGCATGGCCATCAGCACTGCTAAGGAAAACAATCTTTAATATTCCTAATATTTCTAAAAGAAGAAAGGTATTAAAAATATATATTTTTTTTCCTAAAAACACTGTTTAGTTCTTTTTCTATGAAAAAGGAAGAGGGGAAAGAACATAAGACTTCTTTTACTTTCCTTTTCAGTTTTATAGTGCTGCAATATCCAAGCCTGGAACAGCTTGTCTTAAAGTTTGCAACCCTTCAGGACACAATCATCTGTTAAGTTAGAGAAATAGGGCAGCAATGGTGTGTGTTTCCCCAACCTCTCTGAACTTGCACATATCAAATTGGATTTAAGAAGTCTTTGCCTCCAGTTGCTGCTCTGGCCACCAAATGCTTCCTTCTTTTTTTTTTTTTTTTTTGTTCTCAGTCTCTAAGTTTGTTTATACGATTTGCATAAAGCTTTCCACATGAGCTGCATTGGCCTTGTGAATGTGGACCAAGTCATCTCTTTTGGTGTTAGGATCTATAAAGCTTATCTACAGCAGTGAATTATCACTGCAGTATAATTAATGACGTAGCCTGAAAGGGATGAAAGTTGAGCATGAATGTTAGTGCAGGCCCCTTCTGAGTGTGGCATGGTGGTCTTGTAACATTTCTGGCAAAAGCAGTCGCTTAATGACCGAGTGCTAACCATTCTTTATGGTTAAATACAATAAGCTCCCCTTCTCAGATTTTAACAGGGCTTCCAAATATGACCAGGTAGGACTTGCTAGGTGATGCTCAACTGTGTTGGGCATTGAATGGAGAGACAGTAGCCAGCTGTGGAGATGTAGAAACAAGACCACATCAGAAGTGGCAAGGCCCACTTTCTGGATCGAGGCCACTGCATGCATAAATTGATAGATACAACTGGTGTGTGCTACTTTAGTTTGTCCATCTAATAACATCGCCAAAATCAAAGGAAGCTTCTCCCTCTAACATTTGGTGTTCTGATGAGCTATTGTTTTTCCTTTGCTTGCATTTTCCATCAAGCTGAGCTACAAATTTATGTAGCCTCTGTTGTTTATCATTAACATAACATGAAGAGTAGATCAAACTTCATTTATATGTACAAATAAGATTACATTTAAGAGCCTCTAACAACTTTGTTTTACTGAGAAGGAAACTTAGAGGGCCCTGCGTTTAATTTAAGCAAAGATACTTCTGTAGCCTAGTCTATCCCACATGCATGCATGTGCAAGGAGAGTGATTTTTTCTCTCTGAAGCCAATTATATAAGGGTTCCTGGCAGAGCTCAAAATGAAATCCATTATTGTCTGCTAGTAAAATGACTTCCAAATTCCAGCTGGATGCAGTGCAACAGACTCTTTAAAGAAAAACTCACTCTGCATTTGGAATGGTAGTTCCATTGGATCTTGGTAATGGGATTTTGGAAGCAGTTCAGTACTGCCAGTCAGCAAAAAAAAAAATCCAGTTTCTGATATCTCAGGCCTTATCCCTGCCCCATACCGAACAGATCACGAGGTTTATGTTCTTCTCTTTGAAGAAGTAAATCCAAAGAAAACATTTTCCCACCCTTGGAGAAAGCCAAACTTCCCACTCCTCCATCATCCCATTCTTCTACACTTTCCAATCATGTATCATTGCCTGCTATTTTCTGGCATAAGAGGAGTTATGTTCCCTAAGGAGAGTCCTCCATGCAGATCTGCTCCTGTAGCACTCCTACCATCATCAAGAATCTTACAGTAGTGCTGAACACCAACTAACCACTAACCTTTCTCAACAGCCAAACAAAGCAAAGTCTAAATAAATGGAATTTGAAACATTATACTATTATTGGTGCAAAATTAAAACTGTTTCTAATGCACTAAAAACAAACATTGACACCACAGAGGGTAAACAGGCCTAAGATACATGCCAGAGTGTGTGCTGAAAGTATTGATAGTAAGTGGTGGAAAGACATGGTGTGTTTGTTTGTTTTTTTAAAGAAGACATTATTTCTAATAATACATGCAATCTGAACTAGAATTTTAGTATTTTCATGGCTGGAATCATAATTTCTTGGCCCTGAGGTCCTAATTCTGTGAACTTTCTGCAGATAGTGCCTAATTGTAGAATAGCTAAGTTAGAACAATGCAATTTATTCTGAAACTCTTCCTTTAATTTTAATTCTCTCTTCTTTCCAACCTGATTCACCATGGACATACGTGCCTCAATGGATCTAGTTCAGCAAATGTGTTTTCAGAACACACTGCTGTACGTTGACTTGTTGTCTTCTAAATCCTTTACTCTTTCTTAATCCTGAGGCCAAACTATACACCTTACTTCATACCAAACCAGCATGCTATGCTTCTCTTTTCCTACCTGCACCAGTTCTGCTTCATACGTTTTCCTTGTTCTGCGCCACCAAAATTCAAGTGGTACCTTGATCCTGTGAAATTTTCTCTTGCCAGCCCAGAACTTTGCCTGTGTCAGCAGGCTGAGGTGTCACTGAGACTACAACTGCCAGCTAAGGCAGGACACCTCTTCCATGTCTGATTCACCTCTTTCCTGCTGATCCTTGGTGCTAGATGTCGGTTCTCTCTGATCTGTTACTCACCTGCCTAGCAGCCCAGTGTGAGAGCTCCTGCCACAGTATTCCAGCAACAGTATCTATTCACATGTGGTCCTCTCCCCAGCTCATCACCTGCCCTGGAGTGCTTCATCCCTATTGCATTTTTGAGTGTCCCCTCCCACCATTTTCTGGATGATGTGAAATAGAAGAATATGAAAGACATGCACCTGTTAAGAGTGGGGTTCAGAGGAGGGTCCTTGGCATAATTAGAGGTCTGGAGCTTCTCTCCTGTGAAGAAAGGCCAAGATGATTGAGAACATCCCTGTGGAGAAGGACTTGAGGATACTGGTGAATGAAGAACTGAATATAAGCTGACAGTGTGTGCTTACAGCACAGAAATAAGCCATATTTTGAGTAGCATCAAAAGAAGTGTAGCCAGCAGGTGAAGGGAGGTGTCTGTCCTCCTTTTCTCTGCTCTTGTGAGGCCCCAGCTGGAGTACTTGCATCCAGGCAAGAGGCATCCGGTACAAGAAAGATGTGGAGTAATTGAAACATGTCCAAAGGAGGCCATGAAGATGATCAGAGGGCTGGAGCACCTCTCTTACAAAGAATGTTTGATGGAACTGGTCTTGTTCAATCTGGTGAAGAGAAAGCTCCTGGGAGATACAGCAGCCTTCCAGTGCTTAAAGAGAGCCTATAGGAAATGTGGAGAGACTCTACATCTGAGAGAATAGTGATAGGAAAAGGGGTAGTAGCTTTAAACGAAGTGACTAGATCAGTATGAAATTGGTGGAATTGGTTGCCCAGAGAAGCTATGGAAGCCCCATCCCTGGAAGTATTCAAGGCCAGTTTTGATGGGGCTTTGAGTTACTTGGTCTAGTGGAAGATGCCACTGCCCGTGGCAGGGTGGTTGCAGCTAGATGATGTTTATGAACCCTTTCAGCCCAATAATTCTGTGATTCTGTATTAAATACAAGAATACATGAGGTCTGGGTTCTGCAGTACCTAGTGGGTTGGGTTTATATACACACACACACACATATGTATATATGTATATATATATATATATGTATACACATAGTATCTAGTGATTTCTGAGAGAGGGACTAGTCAGTGTTTGAGAATAATGTGGAGAGGTTTGATATAACCTCAAGATCAGCAGTTCAGCCCATTGTACTGACTGTGGTATCTGAACTATAAATCTGTCCAGCACTGGTGCATTCTGAGCACATGCAAATCTACACAAACATCAGAAAGTCGTTTTGACTGCCTGTCATCAGTTACCACAAAGTAAGACTGAGCAAAAAGAAACAAAGCAGAATTTCCTCGCTTTCTTTAAAATGTATGTTAAACGCCAACAGAAAGATTTTTTGGTGAACACGTCTTCTTCCATTTGCCTTGAATTATCTTCCCTCTTCTTCATTTTACCACAAACTCCTACAATTGCAACTTAAAGAAAGTACTGATGAATTATTTTTACTGCAAACTCCTGTCAGTAAAACTCGAGTACCGTTACTAGCAGGATGGATCAACGAAGTGCAACTTGTCTGGTTTCCTTTTATACAGAAGTCTGACATTTGTAAGATTTGTTTGAACTTCTTTTTTCCTTCTTTTTTTTTTTTTTCCAGCTTCAACTATTGCTTTCCAGGACAGAAAATTAATGAACTGATCTTGAAATGCCTTCTTCTGGTCTAATGATGTTTAAACAGCGCTAGAAAGACATAGCTATGCCACCAAGAAATGTTAGAGCTTGGGTGTAATAAAAAGCTCAATCTGAATCACTCCTAGAGCTGTTTTCATTATATTTTTCAGAGGTGATGGAATTTGATTTTAGTGATCATAATGTAAGTTTTACACAAAAGGTTCAACCGGTACTTTATGTAACTTTTTAGAGCTTAGTTCATGGGATTCCAAGCTGGTGCAAACATGCCACTGTTATTTTGGGGCAGTAAGCTAGCTGTGGGAAAAGCTGATCAGTTTAGAAGCTATGAAAATATTGACTACTAAAGCTCAACACTTACCTCATTCAGACCTTGCCATTGGAGTTTAAGTAATTCTAGATGCTTGGAACAGCAGGCTGAGGCCCAAATTTGAAGGCAGTTAGCTCCCCAGATGCCTTGGAAGATCGGAGTTGATGCATACGGCTCACACACTTCTGCTATGCATCCTGGATCACTAGAGGAGTAATTGCATCTAATCAGAGAACTTTTTAATGGGACAAAACAGGGCAGGCTAAACTTTCTTACCCTTCTCTTTTGTCCAGAATAAGGACATTGGTGATACCCAGCAGATAGTTATGATTGGCAGCACATCTCATCCAATGATTCTAAGGGATTTCAAGGAAACATCAGGAATTTTATCCATCACAAATACATGAGTACTGTTTAAATCAGAGACTAGGAGATCTTTACTTCTGAGCACTGCAAACTGCTATTCTTTTTACTTTTCAGGAACATGGCAAAGTGATAGATATGCCACAAACCAATTTCTTTTCCTGAATGTTCATAAGTAAAAGTATTGCTGCTCCTGCTTGGCTTTGGAGACATTGCTCAAGACTCCATTTACACCGCCATTGATTATTTCATCAACTAGGAATAGTGTGGTTTTCTGAATGAATTAATGATGTTGCTGATTTTATCTATGAAAGCGATGAGAAGGCATGAAGAGAACAATGAGGGAATGGAACTCAAATTGAGAACCTTGGGGCACAGTGCAACACTGCTGTTACACACAAGCAGCAGTTTTTGCTGCTGACAGGTGAAAAGGGTAAGAGGGCTTAGCTCTGAAAGGCAGAAGTTTGAATCTGTGAGGAAACAATTCCAGATCAGCCCATGCAGATATACTGCTGATGGGGCATGGTGCTTGTGGAACATGGCAATATTACCATAAGGGACAGCACTGTCTTTAAAGTCCTTTTAAACTGAGCTACCTTGACCTGCCTTAAATGATTTCCTTGCACATCCTCCCCCACTGGGCTCTAGACATCCACTTATATATTCAAAATGTAAAGAGTTGTCAAAGGAGGTAAGTACTGTGCACAGATTCTCATCTATTTATTATCCTCAGGTCAGTAGGGAAATACAGTGTTTTAAGTGAGTTTTGAAAGGCTACCAACCTACCAACCCAGAATCAGAGCCGTGGAAGTCATTTGCATTAGGCTTTTTAAAAGAACGTCTAATCAGTCTGATACTGATACTAACCTTCAGTTAGTTGGTAGTAATGTTAGCTACCTCGTTTATTGGCTAGGTGGCAGTAAAGTTCATTTATGTACTAATACACAGCATCCTATTTTGTATACCAGTTTGAAATTTAGCTCACTGTACTGGTGAGAGAGTCCCTGTTATTAAACATCTGCTCATCCCTGTATTACTGCTGCTGTGCATTCTATTACATCCAGTAAAAAGCAGTTTTCATAACCACAGCTCACTATTTGTCTACTCAAGGAATGTGAAACCAAACCCCATTAATTTGTCCCTTCTTAAAGAATAAAGTTGTACTAAACATTACAGAACTCAACCAAATGCCCGCTGCTCCAGAACAGTTAAAACCTGTTTTCTCTCAGCTCCCTAGGAGAGTCTGAATTCATACATTTCCAATCCCTTTCTACTCACTTTTCAAAGGCAGTGGATTTGGACTGCAGTTTGCTGTCATAGTTATATGTGCTCATGGCATGTTAACAATCCTCTTCAGGGTGATGCTAATGAGCAGTCAATAATCCTGGGAGCAGAAGCTGTATCTTCACCAGGGCTCTTATGGCCACTCAGAGAATGTTCTTCAAGCTGGTGGTTTAACTTCTCCAGGTGAAGATAGTCTGCTCTGGAACATACAAGGTTTAATCTATCTAGCCTACCTCTTGTTCTGTTTGGATAGTCACACTAGAAAAGCTGTTAGTAAGCGGGAGATGTAAAGCTTAACAAGGGGGCATGCAGGGGAAGCTCTGACAACTCATCTCTGTGATTCCCAATAATGTAAAAAACTAGTGGTTTGGAGTCCATATGAAATATACTACAGCAGAACCACTTGAGACTGAGGTCATGCAACCACTGTGACTCCAGTCTTCAGCCCAATAGACACTAATAGAGTAGAGGTAACACAAACCAGCTGAGGCTGAACATCTTTAGGACAATCAGGCAATGTGCTGATTCCACTACCAAGCCAGAGACCAGTAAAATGCTTTTGGGCCACACTGAGTTTAATTTTGGACCTCAAAACAGGAATTGGTGCAGCTTGACAAGAATATGCAACTCTTACCTCCTTCTCACAAGGAAACTGTGCTGCAGGCTGCAGCTGCCTTCAGCCCCACTGTTTCTATGGGCCACCTGTTGGTACAGGCACTCTCACACGCAGCCTCAAACCTGAGGAGATTAGACTTATTCATATTTGAAATGACTGAGAAGAGAAGGGGGCAGGGAATGAAGGGAAAACTGTTAAAGTGGCTCAGGCTCAGCCCCTTCTGTGCTTCTCCCTTGTGGACCCCCAGCCCCACTGAGCAGCTGCCTCCCCACCCCAGAACCCCTCAGAGCAGCTGCTGTCCGTCTGGCTGCCCTGGCCTCCTTGTCAGCTGTTTGATGTCACACATCAATCTTCCATCTTTCCTGCAAATCTCTGATGATCGAGTTTCACATTTCCAGGACTCTGGCGGTAAAGCCCCTTTCACTGATATAATTAGTAATTAGAGGAAAAATGTTAGCAAACTCCTCTTGGCATAAACAGACACTTAATCCCCATCTGTCAGATCAGGAAATTCACATTAGGGCAAAGGACCAATACAGATTTTTCTATCATCTGAGGTGAGTGACCGCACACGCTCTCTACTACTTAATTAAGCTGCCTGCACAACAATGAGGTGAACCTATTTTTAAGCAACCATTTCAATTATAAACCATTTTTAGTGCTTTGAAAGTCACTGTGTCTTTACTACTAGGAACCTCCATGAGCTTTAAAGAAATAGACTGCAGTCCTTGGTGAGGAGAGAGTAGTTACTCATGACTTGCATTGAAGTGCATGCCCTTCCACAGAGCTACGCTGCTGAGATGACCCCATTCAACAAGTGCTCAAACACAGCAGATGAGGCAGACCAAGAATGGAACTTCGTTAGTGTAGTAGAAAAATGCATGATGATAGCTGAGAGTGAAGCTGAAGACAGACTGGTTCAGCCTGGAAACAAGGCCCCATGTATTTAATGTGGAACGCAGCTAATGGCTGGGGACAATTAGCAAGCCTTGTGATGAATGCCCTTCTCTGGAAAGCTTCCAGACAAGATTGGATGCTTTTTCCTACTGTAACAGATGCTACAGCTTGAAGACAAGCTAATTTAGGAAAGTTTGGTGCCTTGCGTTATACTGGAAGCCAGCACAGGTGCTCACAATGGCTTCTTCTGGCTTTGTCAACCCAAAAGGGATTGAATGTTGCCAGCCAGGCACTGCCTCAAACACAACTGGTGCTCAGTATGTTGTTACTTACAGCGCATCCTCTGATCTTGTTGAGCTCTCTTGAAGAACTTCTTTTTCCCTTCGACAAGGAAGAAAATTCATATATCAAGCCCCAGCCCTTCTGTAATATATGAAGAAAAGCCAGCAGTTGTATAGATGGACAAAAACTCAACAACAGTTAAGTTCAGAAATAATTTTCTGAGGTTTCTGTTTCATTTACAGGTTTTTGGTGCAGCCAAAGCAAAGGAAAACAATCAAAATCCCTGTCCATATTCCACACCTAAAGTAAAGCAGCCTTTAAATGCAAAAACTCAATACCACAACCAGTGCAATTCTTGCATGCCTGAAGGTTCATGTTGCTCTGAAGCCCAGTTCTGTAGCCTGGTTCTGCTCAGTTTCTCCATAAAGAAGGAAAACTCTTTCCAGGCTTCTGAGGCAAATTACACATAGTAGCACATGGTTATTTCAGGAATGGACAGAAAAGCTGGGCTTGCATGAGCCACACTCAGGTAAGGAGCCATTACTAAATGGGAATTAAAAAATATGATCTGATTTTTCTAACAGTTAAATCTTCATGCCAGTATGAAGATTAGATGGACCTTCCCCTCAGAGCTTGAAAGGGACATTGTGAACCATGGCTGCTGGAGCAGGGAAAGAATGAATTTCCTGAGAAAAACAGAACCCCCAGAGGTTATATGAGATATTTCTTCACATTCTCTGAAGGATGTGTAGCTGGAGAAGGGCTTGGACAAATTTTTCTGTTGGCTCCGTTTCTAGATGCACTGAACACTGTTTCAGGGTGCTGAAATTCAAACTGGACATTGAGTTCACTGTTAGATACAAGATGGAAACTAATACAACATCACAGCAGAAATTGTAAGAAAAACAAAGTTCTTACAGTAGCATAATCTCATACTTTCAACATGATGCATGCTTCACAATGCTGACCTTATTGTCAACACCTTAGAAGTCTTTGACCTTTACAGCTTAATGGTATCCTCTTAAAATATTTTTTCAGAGTTTATGTTCCTAGTCCTCAAAGAGGGAAGGTGAACACGAGGAAAAATAAACCAGTTACGTAGGTTAGTACTTGATATCCTTAACTCTGCAACTGATAAATTAAGATCACTTTCAGCATCCGCTATCACTTGAGCTAGCCAGAATAACTGGTAATGGCAGGAGTTTACTATTTGGCAGATGAATGAGTGTTAGAAAAGGATGAGGTCATACTATTCATATGATCACATTATATTGGCTTTTGGAGGTAGGGGAAATCTGGACTCTGCTCTGATGGGGTTTGCTGAGAAAGAAGCCCCATCTCCAACCACTTTGGTGAGTGATCAATCCGTGATCAAAAGGGAAACCCTCTGCTTGCTTCAAACAAGCCACAGTATCTTTTCCCGGCCTCTATTGCTTAATCATTGTGGCAACTGTCTTTTCCCCAGCCATGGAACCACTCTAGTTCAGTCCCTTCTTCCTATCACTGTCTGTCCTGTCACTATTAACTCCAGGAACAGTGTCCATCAGATACATCCTTCTTGACTTATGCATGCAGCACATGTACAAAATCCTTGATGATTTTAGCTGAACAGCTTTGACCTATACATGTAGGAATGGAACCTTTCCAACTTGGCCAAGCTGTGATAGTTTTCACAGAGAGATAGAAAGGAACGCTCCTAATTCAAAATCTGTTCCATCAGACAGGACCACATTTGCCTTTCAAGCATCAGTACCTTTAGAGATTCCAAAATAAATAAATTTATCAGATCATGTTAAATATAGGCAAAAATAAAAATGTTCATAAGTTCATTTTTCACTTTTTTGGTTGAATTTTCAGAACAAGTGTTCTGTCATGAGTATTGCAATGACCAGGGCAAGGTAGGGATAGAGAGGGTGAGGAAAAGCCAAAGCAAATGGATATGTGGAAAGGAAAAAAATGATTCCAAAGATGTCAATGTCTTTCTTTATCAGTGATAGTAGTAAGTTGTTAGCAACATGGTTATGGCATACTACTCTCTTAAGCTCTCTACTTGTCCAGTCTCCTACTCCTTCATTCTCGCTCTTCCCTAATTCCTTGTCCTCATGATTTTAATTTAATTCTGTACCCGTTTTATCTCCTATTAAATGTCCTTAACTCTCTTCCCACTTCATTGTATTTTTCTTTCCTACTCTACCTCTTAATTTTCTCCCAAATCTATTCTCTCGGTGTCTTTTCCCTCAAGTTGCATTTTTCTTCATTCCTCAATCTGCTCCTTGGTATAATTCTTGCTATGAGAAAAAAAAAGATGACAAGTACAATAAGTGTAAGGCCAGATGTCTGAACATCAGCATACATTTATGCTTTTATTTTTGGTCATACACAAAATGTGCCCAGCTGTTGCACTAAGCCCTTAACCCAATCAACAAATCCCTGCTCTGCCTGCAATGAATATATTCATGCATAGAATCCCATCTGGAATTGCTCATCTCTTCTCTGGTCCTCTTATACTACTTTATGCTTGTATGTATTGAAGAAAGGATTTTATAAAGAATATTTTGAGAAAATATAAGCAAGTCTCATCATCTTAGTTGGAAATATCTCAAGTGTCACTCTATGACCTTCTGAAAGCAGGATATTTCCCCTTTCTTATTCTCTGTCCTCTCTATCTCTTCCTTCTTTCCTTGCTCCATCTCCATTCCTTTGTGCATTTCTTCTGTCCTGTTGTCTTGGTTTGTGTACATTTGAAAGTCCCAGGCTGCTTAGCGGTAACACCTGTCCAACCACTTAAAGAGGGTGCAGATCTTATGGGGACTGTGAAGGAAGGCAGAAGCAGCTCTCTCCATGCAGTCTGAGTCTGAGGGTTAATAGAAGGAAAATATTGATGTTTTATTAAATTACTCCTATAGGTCGGATCATGTAACAGGCCCAAGATCTAAACAATGATCCTGTTCTGGAGGAATGTGAGGTTCAGACTGATGAGATAAACCATTTGCTGGAATATCTCTCTGACTTCACTAAATTGCTTCCCTTATTTAATTACAAATTAATTGAAAACACTCCTTGCCCAGCGGAACAATACTTAGAACCTGGTTTGTTGATAGTATCCTAATCCTCCTTAACATTCCTGTAGACTCTCCCATGATTATGTCATCAGTTTTACACTTTCTAGACTTTGGCAAAACCTTTTATGCAGGAGTTATTAACATAAATAAGAGAAATGGCTGCAGCCCTAGGGCACAGAAAACCTCACTAATCCCAACCAGGATGATGCTGACATAAATAATAAAGTGTCTCATTTGCAACTGATGCAATTTTGGTAGCAGAGACAATAACAGAGCTTAGAAGAGAAGTCTGCACCTCTGTTAGCAGACAGACTAGCATTCAGACAGGAAGCCAATGAAATCTATGAAGAAGAGGTTGAATTATGGAATTACTCTAAAGCATCTAGTGAGCCATGTGTGTTCTGCCTTTTGCACTTCTAATCTTCTGTAAGTACAATATACCCACCTTGATGGACTTTTCAGTGCTTAGCATAATCTTCCTATTTCTAAGTGAGGCAGAGCTTGTCCGAGGCAGACAGCTCCACTCTGTGATGGGAAAGTTTGGCCTAAAGTTTTTGAAATCTCAAAGAATGAAGGTGCTAACTTCGGAGCTGAGCCATTGGACTCTCTGTATGGGATGATGTCTCTCTGCCTATTGTGAAAGGCTTTGCAAAAGTAACAGAAATGCAAATACAGAATAGCGGTGATTAATCTGTCAGCCCATATCACTGAGTATTCTTACTACAGATGGCTCAACATTATAACTATGAACCACTGCCCACTTTCCTTCACCCACATAAAAGTTCCTTCTTTCCCTTCTATCCTATAGCTGTCCCTTTTCTTGAAACACTGATAATATAGGTAATCTATATGGTATTTCAAAATAGACATATCTGCAGAATTTTTGACCCCAGGATGGAGAAAAGGAAAAAAGATCTGGAGATTTGCAGTGTGGATTAGTCAAAGTACCTTCACTACTGTCAGTGGGACAAGATGTGGGAAATAAGGGATCCTGTGTGCAGGTTGCTCCTGGTTATTCTGGATCAAGTTGCAGTGTATCCTACAAAGCTAAACAAACCCCAGAGCTCTGGAGACCTGCAGTCTTGGGAGGATACTCTTTGAGAGGGCAGGTACCAACTTCACACTCTCATCTCTGCAGATATTTTTCAAGTATAGCATTTCCTAGCACATAATAGCAATCTGCTTCAAAAATAATGAAAGCATGAGAATTAATGGTAAATATGGCCTGGGGTGATATTTAAGGAAGCAGCTCCACTTTTAATCATCTAGTGCTCATTTCAAGCTGGTGGTTTCTATCCTAGGTATAGGTGAGTGTTCTGGTAATGGGTTCGGGATCCATCTTTGTCCATGCTGGCATGAGCATGTGAATCTTCTCCATGAATTTCTCCATGGAAGTGAAAAACTATAGCATCTGGGCAGAAACAACCATCAAATGAGTGAAAAAAAAGAAAGAAAAATGGGTTTTGGTAGTTCCACTCTGCTGTGCTATTAATGTGACCTCCTTCCTCTCTAGTGGAGGCCAGTAACAAGGGTGATGGTGGGGTGGCACGCTCCTCTGCAGTTGGGCTCTCACAGTTACCTGCTCCCTAATTCCAGCAAGTCTGTGTCTCCATGCACTAACAGCATAACAGCATGTGCACTTCCTCATCTGCCAGAGGGATTTTAAGGGTGGCTTTTCTTGAATAAGGTTGCTCAATACAACTTAATTTGATTCAGCTCTCCAGAAACCATACCCAAGAAATAAGGACTGTGAATCTGGGATTACAAAACATGCCTGTGCTTGTTTAGGTAGTCAGTTAAGAGCTGCATCCATGGACGCAGTGAAGAAAAGGCTGCACCAATGAATGTAATTAATGACCTCAAAGATTTCAAGCTAAAGCAGATTACAGTCTTGAGTGTTTGCAGTGGAGATTTCAAAACAAGGAAAACCCAGCAGATCTTCCAGCCAGTGACAAATGACCCAGGACTTTCAGAGATCCTCCAAACTTGTAATTGCTGGCTGTTTGTATCACCACATACGTTTTTCTAAAAGCCAGTTCACAGCCCTAAATTCACTCTTCCTAGGCCTAAAGTAGTTCCTTTCTAACTATTCTGACGTGCTTGTTGTCATTCTAACAAAAATCTGAAAGATTAATTTCTCTTTAATTATGGTGAGAGGTGGGAATGAAAAGGAGCAAGAGACCCAAAAGTTAGTTAGTTAGGCAGAGGGAGGAAAATGCTCACAAACTGCTGACAAGATTAATATGCAGTTGATGGGAAGCGCTTTCACACCAGGGTGCCAACAAATAAACACAATTCAAAAATATCATCCCTGCTGTAGTGGATAAGGGTGGATTCCCAGCGACAGAGAGAGAGGGAGGGAGAGACATTTACAGAGGGCGGGAGACCTGTTTGCCCTGTGAAGCTTCATGTCCAAAATTCCTCTGGTGGAACCTGATAGCGGGGGGCTAGCCAGGCCAGAGGGTTAGTGCTATCCGTGTTAAAAAAAAAAAAAAAAATTAAAAAAACAACAGGGAAAGGAGGCTTGGGCAGGGGAGTTTGAGGACTGTGTGTGAAAACCTGGAGATCAAGGCTGTGCACAGCTGCTCTGGGGCTGGGAGCTTCCACCTGCTGTGAGCACTGGGCTAACTTCATGAACTCTGCAAGATTTCCACGACAGGGAGACAAAGGGGAAGGGTCCTCTCCTTTCATGAAATGTGGTGGGATGTTGTCCCAGACATAAGTAATGCCAAAACATACCTGCAAGATCCTCCTAATGCAGGTTTCCTCAAGAAAGAGAATAACTGTTTGTATAAGGGTGAGGGGAGGGTGAGTCAACAGAGCAAACCTGCACTTCTACATGCTTTACAACATGCTGCCTGATGATCACAATCAGTTTACAAAACATGTAGACTCCAATTACTTTTCCCATTCCTTTCATATTTTCAAATTCTCTGCTTCCTCTTTCTCCCCATAGTTCTTTCATCTCCCTTGCATGCTGTCTTATTCTAATATAGAGAGAAATGCTGACATCCTCTCTACCATCCTTTAAAAATGCAATTTAGATAACATTTCACCTAAGCTGGGGTGTAATTGCTAGGCCTACCAATTGAACAGCACTGGATTATGGGTCAATATATGTATCAGTAGGGCTGGTTTAGTGAAATTGTTCACTTATGAAATCCTAGATTTCACTTCCCAACAGAAAACTCTGACAGTAAGAACACTTTCTCTGTATTATGACTAAGCTGTCACTGTGACTGCACTGCCAATAGAATGGCAAAAATTCTTTGCTGAAGTCAGTGGGAATGTCGCCAGTTACTTAAAATAATATTAAGTTTGTGCTTCTCTTCCTTATGGTTAAAAGCAGATTTCTCCATCCTGTCGTGCAGCAAATCACTGCTGCAATCTTACAACACCTGTACATCTGTGCCACACCTGTGCTCTCCCAGAACTGCTTCCCACTCCTTGCAGCCTTCTGCCTTACAACGTCAGGGGAAGGCTTTGCAGCTACAAACAACACATAAGACTTACACAAGACTTTCAGTGACTACAAATGACAATAAATACAATCTCTCCTCTTGTCTATAAAAAATGAGTGTTTGAATTGAAATTTCCAAAGGGACAGGGTATTGCATCTAGACTTCACTTCACCTGCAGGACAAGGAGGGATGGATGGCTGAACTCCTCTAGCTGATCCTTGTAACTTTGTGATTCTACTGGCCTCGTAGCTTTGTGATCCTGCAGGAGCTTGACAGCTCTGTCTGTGTAACAGCTAATGCCTCTTTGCTGACCTGCAGGGTCAAGGACATTGCGCTGATCTGGGGATGACAGTAATAGTTCTGTTGACAGATGCATTTCACCAGCTGTACAGCCACTTGGTGGGACTCAGAGTTAACTCTTCTTGTGCCACTTGACATCGATGCCTCACATGTGTAACTTGTGTAAGACAGATTGTACAGCCCCTTTGCCATCCACAAAGTATAAATCTCTCCAAAATAAATTTCCTCATAATTCAGTGAAGAAATAGAAAGCTTCTGAATGCCAGGCTCTCCCTTCACCTTCTCCTAGATGTCGCCTGCTAATCTTTTACCTCTTCCCTACATATACTTTCTCTCTAGTACCTGCTTGATAGTTCAAATGCTTGGTTAGACCTTCAGGTCTCTCTTTGGTCCTGCTCCCTGCCCTTGTGACCACAGCTTCTCCCAGTGGCAAGGCTGACTCAGGTTCTGAATTGATGATCCTGGCTGGTTGTTATTTACCCTATATCCATCCCACTCACGCACACAGACCGAGCTGGAAAAGCACTCCCCAATGAAAGGACTGCTGCCTTTGGATCTACAAGTCTATCAAACCCAGATTGCAGTTCTGTTGGCAGCAAGCATTCACTTTGTGTTTCAAGATTGGCATGTCAAATCAAAATAGGTGTCAGTTCTGCATTTGGAGGAAAACAGTCTGGTGCCTTTGGGCATCTCTTGAGCCTGGATCCTCTTCCCTTCCACTCCCTCTCCTATGTTTTAAAGTTTGAATATTCTGCTAGAATTAATATGTCGTCATTGTACAAGTACTGTAATTCACTGTAGTGTAGCAAGATAGAAAGTGATGGAAAAAAATGCATGTGAAGAAAGCAAAATAAAGGTAAAATGTGTGTAATTTTGTCTCAGAAGAACATTTGCAATGCATACAGAATCAGGTCAAAACATTTTTCTGTTTTTACTTCTGCTACTAACATTTTTGTTCCATTTTAGATACATGTTTTTTATTTGTTTCTGATTCGTTTTTTTCCTTATGCTTGACTTTCTCACTGACTTTACTGCATTGCTTTGGCTACTCAGGATTCTCTGTGGAGTAAACTGGCACATCTTCACCCAGATACTAATGAAGTATACATATTATACATAAAATATGCATATTATACATAAAACATGTATTGGCCATGTGTCTACAATCAGCAGCACAGCTTCCATCAGCACATACCACTCTCTTCCTATCCTAATAAAAGAATAGTCCACAACTTAATTTCCCACTGAGAGTGCAATATGGCTTAACACCAAGTCTAATAGGGGTTTTGTGAGGACCTCAAGCTACCAGTACGATAAGGATCAGTACAGACATCCTCACCTTGCCCTTCAACTTTATTAAATTAAGTAAAATCAGTTTATCTCCAAAACTGCTCCCTAGGCTTACTAATCTTCCCCTGCCCTGGATTTAAAGAAATAGTGCATATCTCTCCATTGCCCTCTATCAAACACAGTGAGTTTGTCAAGTTTGAAAAAATCTGACAAAAGGAGATGAGAAATATTGAATGCCTTGTATTCGTGTGCATTTGGCCTTGGCGGAATGTGCATTTTTAGTCAGTATCAGTGAAGTGGTAACCTTCCCCAGCCAGTGGATTTGCAGTTTTTTCTGAAGAGTGGAAAAGCTGAACATTCTTTTGTTTCACCAGACAGCAGAATTCAGTAGCCTGACCCTGACTTGGTTTCCTGTGGTCAGAAGCCTCCCTCTATCGACCAACAATGTCACTGTCCAAGAGAAGGAAGCTCTTGTTTAATCAAGAGCAGGAGCCAATCTGCCAGAATCTGGGACCAATAGCAAAATGGCTTTAAAAATGCAATAACAATAAAAATAAAAACAGTGAATCTACTTGCATGGTTTTGAATTGTTCCTACATTGTCTTCTTTCTTTGGTAATCTAATGTACATTTAATGCTAACCAAGGAAATGGTCCAGCACAGCTAGCAGGTGAAATTCCGCTTTTTTGTAGAGCATAGGCTGCCTTCCTGTCATTGTATCACTATTGCTAACCATTCCAAGGAATGGAATGACTTTGGCCTACACTTTTCTCACATGAAAGGCCTTCCCGTAAGGGCTGTGGAAAGCTGGCTTAGTCAGATCTAGCATTCAGAGAGAAATGCACAATGTTGGCTGTCCAAACACAGCTGCCATTTAAAGTCACTCTGAAGAGCTAGGATAAATTTACTGACCTCTTTATTTTATCAATATATATGGCATGTGTATATATAACATGTATAATTCCATATCTATATGCATTTTATAGTGAGATGCCCTTAATATATACTAGTATGTAAAGTCATTTTGATGCATACATAAATAACAAGAAAAAGCTCCAAGTAATTAAATTAAACAAATTAATAGTCTGTATTTTTTGTTTTATCTTTTTTTTCCAAATGGGTTTATCAGGGAAAAAATAAATAGGCAGGACTCTATTTCTTTACAAACTCTGGTACACTAGACAACAGAGAAACAAACTCAGACGAGACTCCTTCTCAAACACGCGATCATCTGAGTCATCATGATGACAGAACAGATCCTCACCTCGTGGAAATCAAGACGGTGCCATTAGCTTCAGTGGAGCAATGATGAGGTACTGCAAGTGGATTCCCTACTTGTCTATGGGGAACACCCAAAGTTCACAGGGCTTTGCCTTGTGTACTGACATGCTGATTTATTAGTAAAACTTAGGGGTGCTCAAGAGAGCTGAGCGAGGTATGCTGTGTTGCTATTTTGAGTTGTTAGGAAGGCTGCAATGTACACCCAGGGACTTTACCAGTGTTGCTCAGAAAGCGCAACTGGGGAGAATGAATTAAGAAAATGTAGAGAGTGAGCAAGCTGAGGAAAAGAGGCAAGTTTGAGCATATTTCTAGGCTTACAAGAATACAGCTGTGGGAATAATTAAAAAGCACACTTTTTGGACAATTTATTTTCAAAACTCTGCAAAATTTGTCAAATCATTTATTTGATGAGCATTATTTGACCAGCTGTACGGGGAGCCACGCTGGAGTGCTGTAATGAGTGCTCTGGAATGCAACCAGCGTTAATGTGCCTGTGATAGCTGGATAATTCCTTTACCCTGCTCACTTCTGTGGTTTGCCTGTAACTACGGTTGTGCTTGATTACTGTTATGATGTGAGCTCTGAGTTCTCTCTCTCCTTTGGCCTTTCCCTTTTGGCAGCTCCAGCAGAGTGGAGCCCTGATTAGAACCACAGTGTGTCATTTGATCTTCAGATGGCTATAAAAGGTCTGCATGAGTGGCCATCCTGCTCCTGTCCCAAATGGATGGCCATGCGTGCTGTATATCACCATGTTTCTGGCATGACTTCAGCAAAACTGTCCAGAGCTCCTTCCAGAGCCAAAACAACACAAGCTAAAGGAGCAATTCCATAAAATGCCTCTTACAACCATCAAAGTTAGCAGGAACTTTAAAACAGAGAAGGCTTTAAAGTGATGAGGGAGAAGTCCCATTCCACTGCTTGAAGTTGCAGCTGGGTTAGTTACCATCAGGTGTGATATGAAGTCAGCATTTTCCTTGATGACTTTTTCCTTCACCATTGTTGCAATCTGGCAATGCAGACTGGAGCTTAGCTCCAGATTTTTAAAGGGAACTATTATTTTCCTCAAGGATTTTATTCCTTGTCTCTTGCTAAATGGATTTTGTTATTTTTGTAATTTCTCAAAAAGGGTGAATTTGATAAAATCCAGATATTTGGAACCATGATGGAGAGCTCAGATAATAGCAGTTTTACTGCAGGAATAATAGAGGTATAAATGCTCTTAAGTAAAGTCTACAGTCATGTGCTCCTTCCTTTCATTCATGGGATTTTTCAGAATTTTGATGCCCTTTGTTGACATACTTTCTCTATTGAGGTGCTAAAGGTCTTGCCATGAGACATCTGGGCATGGGAACACCATAATAGTGATTTCAGTGTCTCTGTAATTACCTTACTTTGATCACAAGGCACATGCTCTTGAACACTAGCGTGTTCAGGTGCTGGAGACGTAATTGTTTCTTCTGTCTGTTATTCAGTTCACAGAAGTCAATATTTCAAGAACGAACTCTGCTCAAAGATGGAGGAAGAGAGTGATTTTTCTGCTGCTTGCACAACTGCTGTCTTCAGACACTGATGTTATCAAGGGCTAAATTTCAAAATGCAGAAAATCTTCATATAGTTAAATGTCCCTTTTTTTTTTTGCTAAGCACAGGTATCATCTAGAGATGCTTGGCATAGGAACAGTACTTCTTATGACTCTATTATTTTTATTCAGTATTCTCATAGCATTCAAATGGTGGGTTTCAAGACAAAAGCCTGAAGTTTCATTCTTAATTCTCAGATCAGCTAATTGTGGATACTTTGGACTACATCGGTTTATGGTAGTGTATTCCTCTGCTGTTCTGTCATTGTCCTTTAAGATATTTCAGTAAATTTTGCATTAGCTCTCATAAATCTGATCTCAAGTTGAAAAATGGTTAATACAAAAAGAACTGAGACCCTGAACTAGCCCATCTTATTTTTTTTTTTACAAAAGTTATTTTTGTGAAATTAATTGCTTCTAGAAAAGATAGTTCTTTAAAAATATAATGATGTCAAATAATGAAATGTAAATTTCTTGGAATGCAGAATCTTATTTTTGGTTTGACAGTTTTGATATGACTATTCTTCAAGTCACAAATTTTCCATTTAATTTTTTTAGAAAAATCAGAGTAAATTCTGTTCAGAATGATGATTAACTGAGAAAAAGAAATGTGGCTTACCAGGTTCTATGTAGAAATGTCATTCAGCACTGATATAAACTGATTGTTTGGTTAACTTTATATGCAGATAATCTAGTTACACTATCATTAACATTAACACTTCAGTGCATGAACATAGCTTATAAGTATCAAGAGGCTCTTCTTACTGTCAGTGATTTAATTAGGATTTTTCAGGGTTTTCTTCTGGTGCCTTTTTTTTTTTTTTTTTTTTTAATTATATTGCTTCAGCTCAGTCCAAACATTTGTGCAGAAGTTAAATTCTAAGTACTGGAATGCCCACACAAACACAAAACCAAATTCCTCTTTTATTAGTGTTCAATTGCACTTATATTACACAAAGTCGTATCCAAGAGTTCTGCCAGATGTCAGGGAACAAAAAGGCACACACTGGAAGGTGAGCAGAGGGCTAAGACATCTGTGTTGCAAAGGCCAACCACAGAAATACCTTGGCAATAGTCTTCTCCTGCAGTGATCAGATGTCTCTCCTGGAATGCACATCCCGCAGTACAGCAAGCACAAGGACTTCATTTGATGAAGTATGCTGAATTTCTGCTGATATGGCCAGTGCTTTTCTCTGGCATTTCTGCCTCATTCATTTTCTAGAGTCACCTCCTAAAAAGCAAAAGTGGAGGGGCAGGAGGCTCCTCTATGCCCGTATGCCCACATGCTGCATTTCGCAGACAAGTGTTTCAGCTTGACCCAAAAGCTTCAAAGCCAGATTATAAAGGGTGATGAGGACATCAGCAGAGCTCATCAGTTGGTTACAAGCAACCAATTCCCACCAGAAGAAATTGTAGCAGACTCTGTGTGGCACAGAAAAGTTATCTAAATTGCACAGTAGTTTGGGAGATCCCAGGATTTCAGATTTAATTTTTGTTCCTAAATTAAAGCACAAAACTATAAGCATCAAAACTTCTTGTAGCACAGCAGAGTGATTCAGAAATACTGGTTCCTTATTTATTTAACTGACATCTCGATCAAGGAAAAACTTTCATGCAAGTCCTCAAATTGATGCTGTTGATTTGCTGAACTGAGATGGTTTGTTCCGTGAAATAACTGGTCATATTATGTTGAAGACACAACAGCACATGTTATCTGAAGAGTTCCTTGGTTGATGCCTCTCACTCTCACAACCTCGAGTGCAAATCTATGCCAGAATGGCAGCTGTCATCCAGAACCAGTCATGGTGATCAATTTTTCATCAGAAACCGCAGGATGTGAAGAGTAGGGTAGCTCACAAGGAACTTGATTCACAGGACAGAAACTTGAAACCTCGAAGAAGCAATGATCTGAGAAGGAAATGCAATTCTAAAATCTACTGAACTGAGGTAGCAAAATTTATAGATAAAAAGTTCCCAGATGGACAGTCATACTTGTATCACCATCTGCTAAAGCAGCAGCTCCCAGACTTCTCTCATTGTTCGGGAGCATGCAAAAAAATGGGATAAGCACAACAGAGTTCTTTCAATATATATCACTAACATCATTGTACTTACTATCACACAGACCTCTGAGATGGGATGAAAATATCTCTATGAAAAGGAGAATACAAAATAGTTCCTTTTTGAATAAGATTATGATGAAGTCAAGAATAATGAGTGTGGCTGAAAGGAGGAGAAATGTCTTATCTAAAGCTAAGACTTATAACATGCAAATTACATTTGCTTAGGTTTCTCTGTTGGATCTCATGTCCTATTTATTATGTCAGATTCATTCTGTATGAATTTTAAAATGTTTAAAATCGCTTTTTTATTCTCTAGGTATGTTAAGCTTGAGGTCATGACATGGATGGAAGGTTCAATTCAGAAATAAATTTACTGAGGTGCGGTCCCACCTTTTTAGCATTGTCCATACCATATAAACTGTGAGAAACTTAAGTTGCTTATGCAGCTCCTTGCACCTCATTCATACAGGATGTCTAACTACACAAACCAATATAAATAAAGAGAACATCTTTTCATACACTGAGGGGGATGCCATAATCAGTACCAGAGATGGCTCAGAGAATGCGTGGGTGAAGGAAGTAGTCTAGAACTATGGAGGTAGGAGTGGAAGAAGCTGCTACTGGAAGAGTAAAGTCTGATTCATGGGAAAAACATATTCCTTGTCATTTTTGTTCATTCAAAAACTTTAAAAGCACACATTACTATGTGTTTATATTGAAGAAAATACTATATCAAAGACATGACCAATGTGTTATCTGCTAGGATAGTCTTCCAGGTGTCTATTGGTAGAAGAAAGCGTCTCTTGAAAGTGTTGTAGATTTCGCCAGACAGGGACAGAGACGGGGCTGTATTAATAGTTAGTTTCTTCTTTACTCTCCTCTTCTCCAAAATCCACACAGCCCTTCCTTCCATCAAATGACAAGCTGATCACATGGCTGAATGTTGTTCTCCATTATGTGAGTACCTCACATGATGAGGGATGCTGGCATTTTTGGCATGTGGTGGCTACTCCTCTGATCATATGACAGGAAAACAGGAAAGGGAGTGCAGCATTCCCATATGAGGAGATGGAGCTGGCTTCATGCTCCACCTTGGTTATCTGATAGAGAATGGAGAGTGGAACTCTGTGAAACAGGGCAGAATTCCTTCCTTCAGCAGAACACACTTTGAGGAGAGAGACTCTGGAGGGATAAGGCAAGAGGCTAGTTCTTCACAACATGAAAACCTGTTTATCCAATGCTGAAGAATCCAGCCTAAATACAGAAAGTGTAAACTGAACCCCAGTCAGCTTTTCCAATTTCTTCTGTATTTCTTCTCTAACTTGGATGGACTCTTGTTTTTCTTAGAACATGTGTAAGAGCACTGACATTCCCTGTATCAGAACTCGAGTAAAACCATCTCCTTGGATGCTTTCAATGTTCTCACTATGAACAGAAAATCTGTTTGATACAGTAGGCTTTACTAAAATTGTTTTCACCTTGGCTTGCTTGGAGCATCATTTTACCAGTCTGCTGTCTAAAGAAATAACGCTCTTTAACTCACAAAGACACTTGCACATCATATTTCTATTTTGATTACTTGTGTCACAGGATCTGATTTACTGCTGGACTGAGATCAGCACAGATCAATTGAGCGTTGTCCTGGTCCTCCACACTTATGCAAGCCTTTAGGACAAGTGTGACCTGTTTAGCATGAATGTGAGTCATCAGCATTGGCTCAAATTGGCTCCTCATATCTTTGAGATGGATGATGAAGATCCAATTGCAGGCCAGCTGAAAACTTAGCTACAGCAGGGCCAGAAAAGCACTCAGTTAAAGCTGAAATGAATTAATCAGGGAAGCATCTGAGGACTCCATCAGAGGACATATATGAGTGTTCACTGCTATATCAGTTTTCCACCCAGACGCATTTATTTAAGTTGTGACTACCTGTCAGAAGGAAATAGTAGTAACATTTCCTGAGGCATCATCTGGTAAGGTCCTGGATATCCTGAAATAATGTACCTTTCTTTACAGACCAAGCTCTGGATAGGACTGCTTGTTTTCACAGGAGACCAGGAGTACAGTGTAAAAGGAAAGGCATCAGTACCTAGGGTATTGAATTAGGAGGTGAAAGTAAGGGTGCTAAGCATTCATTATCTCTGAGTCAGTATGAAGGATTTCCTAAAAAACTTTGCCTCTGACTTGTCTATGAAAGTGGTACAATTAATGCCTCTTTGTTGACCCTTTTGTTCTGTATTCTGTATTATTAGTCTCTATCATTCTGTTTACTGATCATCATTGTTCCTGAAGAGGTTGTCTTGCTTCAGGTCTTATTTCAGTCCTTACTGTCGGCATTCTCACAAAGTTATTCTAATTTCATCTGTGCTACTTTGTGCCAGGAGTGTGAAAATATTGATACTGTTCCCTTCATAGAACTGTCAGATTTTTTCACTTTAAGTCAACTTACATTCTAGTTTTGGAATTAGTTGTATTATTTGCTTAAGTAATAATAATAATAAAGATTAATCTCTTCCTCACTTTATCTGATGAGAATAAAACTATGTAGGAAGTATATGGTAAAGGATGAAAAGGTAGTGAAACAATATTATGAAAACTTTGGGATGTTATTCAGAGAACTGGTATCTCTGTTTTGGAAATTTGGTCTTCAGTTGAGAAGAAAAATCAGATATGTGAAATGCCAAAAGGGCAAATTGCTCAAATCACTTTTATATCGAGTTAAAGGAAGTGCAGTTTTTTGTCATTCGTATAAAGACATGCAAATATGAACAATCATAACTTACCTATTTCTTATACAAGAAAAAGATAGCTCTAGCACCAGTATTAGGACTGTGAGTATCTGAATCAAGCCCAGCTAGATCCTGGTGGATCTAGTAGGCAGCATATGGTTGTCAACTTCCTCAGAATTTATAGAAATCTAAACTTAACATTGCAATACAATGAAGATATTCCTCACACTTCCCATGAAGTGAAGGATTTAGGCTTGTTGCTGAATTAACAAATTGACTTTGAGGGTCCAACAACATCTGAGACACACAATATTAAAAATTACTAAAGCCATGAGAAAGCCTTTGCAGTTGGGTGGTGAAAATTGTTTAAATTGCTCTGTGGTATAATGGGGAAGTTTTCTTTGGCCATCACTGACACTGCAAGAGTTTCTCGAAGGATTACTTTATAGGAACATCTGGGTTCACTGGAGTAATTTCATCATCAACTCTCTAGCAATATTTGCAAAGCTGGTTGTCTCCATGGTTCCAGAATGAGTCACATAAAAGAGTGCTGAGCTTGCCCTGTGTCAGAGCTTCCCATATGTGACTGATCCCCTTCTGCTAGCTCACACATCAGACCCCATTTCATGGCTTTTCCTCATCTTTCATGGTTTAGTCACATCACAATATTCTTTTACTTGCATGGCAAAAATAACATCTGCAGGAGCTTTCCAATGTCCTGTGATTGAAAATAAGATAAAGCAGAGATTCAGTGTAGGTCTAACATGCATGTGAGGATAACACAAAAGACGGCCTTCTCACAGCTTTCACAGCAGGTCATTTTGATTGACGTATTTGTAGAGGCTACAGGGTGGATTGTAGATTCAGCTGGCATGTCAAACCAGATGGGAGAATTCCACTGAGTATACAGAAAAATGAAGAGTGCGATTCTATGGCTTTCTCTGTTTTTAACAGATGGATGACAAAGTGAAATATTTTTCCATGATCTCCTTTTTTTTTCTTTTTTTTTTTCTGAGGATCACCTCTATTCCTCTCATCACTTTTCTCCCCTCCTCACCATTTTGTGCATTTTCGTAATATAATCTATATGGGTATCACTTCAGCTTCTTCTATCTTATGACTTTTCAACATAACTATCACTGTCTTTCCCTTCCGTGAACTGTCTCAATTGCTCTTATTTTTCTATGACCACAGGTGTTCCCAGTGCAGGAAGAGTAGAAAATACATGATGGACAAGTCTTGACAGCACATGCAGTAGAAGGGGCTAGTGAAATTTTCTATCCCAGTGTGGAATGAAAAACACAAGATCAAGTCATGGAATGAGCGAGCCTTCTGGCATCAGAGATTTGGCAGAGTTCTCTTGCTATTTTGGGAGCTTGAAGAACAAGATGGAGTCGATAGAGGGTTTTTGTTGTTGTTGTTGTTGTTTTTGTAATCTTATCCTATTTTTTTTTCCTTTGGATGATTCAGTAAAGGAACACAAACATGTTTTCTTAGCTCAAAGGAAGCCTTTGTGAGTGTCAGAGACAAAAGACCTGCCCCAAATGCTGGGCTGGTACAAGAAGTTGCCCTATATTATAGCTTTCAAAACAGCAAAACCTTTCATTAAGGTTATGTTTGGACTTTTATTATAATCTCCTGTTTCAGTACTTGGTCTCAGCTCCGGAGGTAGAATTTTTTAGAAAGTTTAACCACAATCCCATTGTATGTTTCTTGGCTAAGCAAGTGAATGAAGTTTCCCATTCTGTGATGTGTTTAGATGCTTTGTGCTCAAGGAACACAGCAAAAATAAAACACAAAAAGGAATTCTGAAATGTGAAACTAATCCTAAATCATACTAAAATAATTGCCTATAGCAAAAGCAATTACCGTGTTTTAAAGTTTATCCTTTTACCTGCTTGGTGCATTCCTTTCTCCAATGGCACTGTCTATATAAAGAAAGTAACTAAGGGAAACAGTAAACTCATTATTCTCTTTTTACAGAGCTAGAAGAGTCTTCTCCACAAGGCAACTACACTACTGCAAGTCTGTTGGTGCATCCTGAACACTTGGCTTTCAAACCCAGGTGCCTCAAAATGTAGTAGTGCAGTTCATTGAGCTATGCTTCAGAGTTTGACCCTGGACCTGTAAAAGAGGGTCTATGCATAAATAAAGAAGAACATATCACCTACAAGCCATTAAATGCAGAACCAAAAAAAATAAAAAAATAAAAAGCATGTTCAAAAAACCCTGAACATCGAGGCCTGGTTTGTTCAAAATATACAGAGATTTTCTTGGCTGCAGACTAAACAGAAGGACTTTGTTTACATTATTTTTGGCAGGGTGGCAGGTGTATGGTAGAGCTGACTGCAGATCTCCTGGGTGAAATAAAGCGCACAAAGGCTTCCTGTGCCTCTGGGAAGTCCAATGGGCCAGACCTGGAGCAGGAGGGAGTTACAGGGGCCAGCTCCTCCAGGCTGACCAAATGCACTTGCTACCAGTCTTGATCTGCCTCCCAACACATCTCCAATGTACCAGCTGCCACTTGGGACCATCAGAAGCTGATGAGACAGGGCAGCAGCCATTGCTGTTCTGAAAATGATTCAGTGGCACGCATCCAACTCACTGTGACTGCCGCGAGTTACGTTCAGGGTAACAAATTTAGATACAGACAGCATCACCTCAAATTTCCTGCCTGAGTATTTGTGTGGATTTGTCCCCAAAGTCGATGCCTGTCCCAACGCTGTGTCATGCTAGCAGCTTCCCCACAGAGCAATTTCAAAACCTGTGAGGGTTTTGCAGAGTCCACAAGCTCCACAGGAGGGAGCCTTTACCTACATTTAAAGACTGTACCCACCTACTGAAGGTGCATATCACCTACTGGGAACTAGATATTTTTTCTGCAAAAGTGATGGATCAAATGGGTTTACACACTTCTCAGTGAAAATGGTCCAAGACCTTGGACTCAGTTCTGAAAAGCTCTGGAAAGCTTATGAAAAATTTACACACAGAGTAGCATTACCGATTGTTTTACATTGAAATGACAAGCTCAGTGTTCTAGAAATTAGAAATACTGCTATCCCTGTTTTCCCCCATGACTTTATGAAAGGAATTTAACTTCACCGTATGGTTGGATTGATGACCTTAGTGGTCTTTTCCATAGAAAAGAAAAGAAGGCTGTCTGGTTCTGTGATTCTGTGATATGCTAAATAAAAGAAATTAGCAGTGATAATCACTTAAGATGATGCAAGGATATGTATAGCAACAGGCAGCAATGACAGAAGGATGTACAGCTTCAGAACACTGAAGCCTTCCTGATCACAGATGAGAGAGAGTTAAGAGCAGATTTACTAAAGCACAATTAGAGTGTGTAGAGTGTGCGAAGAGAACGCAGAAAACACAGATCAAAAGAGTTTTAAAAGGCTATTACAAGCAAGGAACCTGGAGAGCAGGAACAAGGAATGACAACTACAGACTGCAGCGCAGCTCAGGAAGGGAATAGTTGGTAGGTCTGGAGGCCTTCTAAAGCAGAAGACAGACTGATTGAGGGCTCTGAGTAGGTTCAGCTGGGGAACAGGTCCAGAGAAAACAGTGAGCATATTGAACGTTAATATCTGCGACGTTTAACATGTAATGTTTCTGGTGGAAGACAGCTTGGCAATACTGCCTCCAGAAGATTTGAGAAAGATTATAAACCTTCTTGTTTTGAGAGCAAAGTTCATGTCCTACCTCTTCAGAGCTTTCTGTATCTTCACTGACATAATAGTAATTATGAAAAATTCATTTGTGTGCACATTCTTGCTGTGAAACAGAGGACAGCAATAAACTGAATGGCTTCATTAGTCAGTGCAAAGACTACTTAAGGGGGACTTGCGAAGTGGTTCTGCATTTCTAGTTCATCTTAATGTTGATTTCCTTTGTAGATGATCTGAAGTTCCTTTTCTATTTGGCTAATATATATAGTATATAAAAATCCTTTGTTTCTATTTTAAGTGCAATTAACAATGGAGGTGTCCATACTGGAAATTATAGTGACTTGACAGTGCAAAACAGTTTCCTCAGATTCCCCTTGGAATATATTAAAACAGAGAAAACCCAGAGGCACAGTGTGGTGGTCACTGCAGTAATCAAGCATAGATCCCATCTTATTGGACTACTCTGACAGACAAGATCTTGCTTCCCCAAGCATCCTATTGTGTGCTCTGATAACTAAGCAGAACAGAAATGGTATTTCTCTCCCTAAAAGGCCTCTCCTCTTTCCTCTCTCATTTCTCCACCTGCAGCTACTCCTCTGATAGTCAATTCTCCTTCAGCAGAGCGCTTTCTATCAGATTATGTTTTGCTGGATGCCCCTAAGAGTAGTGTAACCCCTGCCCTATGGTGATGGATTGAATAAAGGCACTAATCATTAAGTGAAAGTTACACCAGACATTGTATGGAGTGAGAGGAGGGGGCACAGTTTTGTGCCTCTAGGGCTTGGCAGATTTCACAACAAAACAGCTGGCTGTGAGACATGGGTGCTGATGGAATACATTAATTACTGTCGTCAAGGTTTTAGACACACTTGTGTGCTGCTGGTAATACCAGCATGAAGGATTATTGGCAAAATCGCCTGTAAGAAAAGAAAAAAAAAAAAGGAGAAGAAAGGAAGGGAACTGGAAAGAAGGCTGTCTGGTTCAGATCCATGCTACATTTGTATGGACAGTCTGGGCTGCTTGGGACAGTGTATTCCTTGACCTCCCAATGGTTTCTGCTACAGATGTGTAGAGTTTTTCTGAAGAGGAAGAATCACTCAGGGCCTTTTCTGTCCCTATCATTATGGGTATTTATACAATAGCAGAAGTCTGTTGGGTGATTCATACTGACACAAATGAGAGTCAGCCTTCCCTGGCACACAGATTCATGGCAACTTGGCTGTGCTTCTTAAAAACAGCAAAAAGTGAGGAATGTATTTGTGCACTTTGTTTCATAATGAAGAGATCATAAATTGAATTTGGCTTGCTGTTGACTCCTTCTAGTAAAAGCTGACTTGCCTATTTGGTAAATCCTACACAATTTTATTGAAACACTATAAAACTAAGTCACAGAGTAGTCAATATTTGCATTCAGTTTGCTCCTCATAAGTCAGCAGTGGTTAGTAGCTTACAGTGATGTTCACCATAGCCTGGTTCTGTTCACTTGCTCACAAAGTCTGACCATTTCACTGTCTTCCACACATACGTTCTTTCCTATGAGGCAGCTAAATTGGTAGAATCATAGAATGGCTTAGGTTGGAAGAGACCTTAAATATCATTTTGTTCCAATACCCTGCTGCAGGCAGGGTTGCCACCCACTAGATAAGGTTGCTCAGGGACTCACTCAACCTGGCCTTGAATGCCTCTAGAGATGGGGCAAACATAAGCTCCCTGGGCAACCTGTTTCAGTGCCTCAACAACCTCCAAGTAAAGAATTTCTTCCTAACATCTGACCTAAAACTACCTTTTTTTAGTTTAAAGCCATTCCTACTTGTCCTATCATTATTAAAATGTGTATACAGTTGTGTATACAGTCACTTCACTTCCTGATAATAAGCTCCCTTCAAGTACTGGAAAGCCACGATAAGGTCTTTCCAGAGCCTTCTCCAAGCTAAAGAAGCCCAAATCCCTCAACCTTTCTTTGCAGTAGAGGTGCTCCAGTCCTTTGATAGTCTTTGGGTCCTTTTGACCCACACCAATAGCTCTGCATCCTTCCTGTACTGGAGGCTGCACATCTGAATGCAGTACTCTGGTTGGGGCCTAACCAGGGCAATGGAGAGGAGGACAATACCCTCTCTCTCCCTGCTGACCAATCCTCTTTTCATGTAACTCAGGATACAGTTGATTTTCAGGGCTGCAAGCGCACACTGCTTGCTCATGTCCAGCTTTTCATCACCCAGAACTCCCAAGTCCTTCTCTGAGCTGCTCTCAATGAGTTTTTCTCCCAGCTTGTGCATGTCTGGGATTGTCAGTGCACTTGGCCTTGTTGAGCCCCATTAGATTCTTGTGGGCCTACTTTTCAAGTCCATCCATGTCCCTCTAGATGGCTCTGGATGCTTCCTTTCAACTGTAGTGACTGCACCGCTCAGCTTGGTGTCTTCTACAAACTTACCCTTGGTCCTATCATCCAAGTCGTTGTTAAAGATGTTAAGGAGTACTCAAAGTACACCAGTCCCAAGACAGACCCTTGGGGAACACCAATCATGACTGGCCTTCACCTTGAAAAAAGCTGTTAACCACAACTTTCTGGCTACAACTATTTTTTTATCCACCATTTATTTATTTATTTATTTGCAACCATTTATTTATCCACCAAATCGTCCAGCCTTCAAATACATATCTTTCCAACTTAGAGATAAGGATGTGGACTGTATTGTTGTCCAAGCTAGTATCTCCTGCTTCTCAGCAGCACAGCAATGATCCTCATGAAGTGTAAACTTGAGATATTTATGATGCTTATGATGCATGTGGGGCTTGTGCAGTTTTTCGCTTCCACTTATCCACTTATCTTGGGAAATTTTGCCTACAGTTACCCTGCTCTTCTTTATCATTATTATTATTATTTTAATTTCAATTTATTTTTTTTTCTCCCATGCAAAGGAATGAAAAGTGTTTTTCTGGCCAAGAGGTGCAAGGCTCAGACCTTCTGAATGGGACTGTTGACCCACAAATATTTACCAGTAGCATTGTAGGATGGGTAGTGGACAGCATTCACTTCCCATCTCATGCAACCTGGGACAGACATGACCAGGTCAGTATCTTGTCCTCCAAGGAGATGTCAGTCGTCAAACTCCATGATGGTGTCTATGCTGTAAGCTTCTTAAGAGCTGATGTCCTCTATCATACAACTGTCTCCAGACCACAGCCCATAGCAGTTTGGCCCTGAGTTATTAAAGAGCAGAGGTGGAGCATACTTTTGGAAGCAGAGACATGTCAGAATATACTTTAGAACAAACTTAACCAATAAAAGGATTGTGGCAGTTTCTGATATCAGGCTTAGTCATCTTAGAAGCTTGGCAACATTTTCCAAGGAGGGGCCATCAGGAATGGGCCACTGGTCCAACTTAAAACAACTTGGGGGCAAGGAACAAGTACATATTGTGATGCTGTGACTATGTGATCTATGCACATAAGAAACAATGTAGGCATTGAAACAACAGGATTTTAATGTTTGGGCTCTCTTGGACAAAAACTGAGATACTCTTGGAATGATCACAACCACTCCACTTCTTGACCTCTCTGAGGGTTTAGCTGCTGGCTTCTTCAGGATAGCAGTGCTAAAGGGCTATGCTACCCAAAGCTCTTGATTACAAGTGGGTTGTCTCTCCTGGGGAAAAGCCTACAAATGCTTTGGGAAAGGAAGTTCAAAAACTGAGCCACGGTGTGATCATTCCCTTATCCCAGAAGTCATTCTTTTCCAATTCCTTAGCATCCAGCATCTTTGCCTCTATAATGTTTACTTGTGAATAATGGCAAGAGTGCGAGACAGACAGAGCTGCTGGCTATGCAGGAATTTGACCACTAGCCTTGGTTGCAGGCTGTGTAAAGATAGGCTGATGAGATCAAGATAACCGCATTCAAGGAATGTAAAGAAACAGGACAAACAGGATATAGCAATGGGAAGCGATTGGGAACTGTTTTATTCAGGCGATTAAGAGTGGCTTGCATTGTTAAAATGTTTTAACCTTAAGGAATGTAACCTTCTCCCAATCAGATCTTAACACGCGCAGCCTTTCTGTGTATATAAGCTTTGAGTTGTTGCTTAATAAATGAACATTAGCTTGCATCAAGCTGGGTTCCTGTCCCTTCATTACAGCATTTACTCACACAGTCAGCATTTCTCTGCAGCTCTCTCCATCTCTTACTGCCTCTAAGCACATGGTGCATCTGTATCCAGCTTTTTTGGGGTCTGTATATAAATGATGGAAGTTTCTTATGATTTTAAAGGATAGAGAACTCGTGCTGCAGGGTGCTGTGGTTTGGGTTAGACTTTTTCAGTTAGATCATGGGTGTTCAACTTTTTGTCTTGCCTGGGCTGCATTGAGTGGAGATTAAATGTCTTGTACTGCTTATAAAATACACAATATAGTTAGTGTATTTAAGTAACAAAACATTTTATTTTTAAATATTTTTACTGAAACACAAAAAAGAGCAACAAAACACAAAACTAGTGAAATATCTAATGCACCAACATCTGGTTCAATGGAAGTGGTTACAATTCTTAGTGGTGTTCTCAAGGTGTTCACCAGAGATTTTCAATGAAATTTTACCCCTCTTGTGCTTTATCCTTCAAAATAGTTGTTTACAAATGTATGCACTGCCAAAAAGTGATGATATGAATAAAGTGTGATTGTGAAGCAAGGGATATCTTTCTCTGGTAAGAGAGGGTTTATTAAAGTCCAGTAAAGAGACATGATCAGATTTTTCAGTTGAATATCTGATTGCTATATATATTCAATTTGAAAAATCCACAGGCAATGTGTTTATGTTGAGTACTGCAGAGCAAGCTGAGTTGCAGCTGGTTCAGTAGTCGAAGTAGTTTCTAGACTCCTTTTTGAATGTTCTTCCTCTTTTCTACTGAGATCTTGAAATAAAATGAGAAAGTATTTTTATCTTCAGTCTTTACAGGAGAAAACTGCGGCAAAGTTACGTTTGCAAAGTCATTGAACCAGACAGTGGAAGAACTGGGAATAAGTGTCCGAAAACCCTGTTATTTAGCCCAATTATCTGTTAAACATCATGCCTATCTTTAAGTTTAGTGGTAGGTGAGTAGTCTCACTATTCTGGTGCAAGGCAATTGTGCCTGGTGAGACTGAAAGGAACTGCCTACTTTGTAGCTCAGGGCAATGGCATCTCCATGGCCCTACAGATGAGTTCAAGGCCAAGCTGAGCAGGCTCTTCACGTGCACCAGGGCAGAGGTCAGGCCACAATACTCCAACAAGTCATTAAGAGTAAAAGCAATTGACTTTTTTTGCTTGCATTAACTTTGCTGATCTCCTGGCCTGAAGTGTTTATTTTGAAAAAGATTCTGTCACTGCTACTGCACCAAGGAGACAGAATAATGCCATTAGTATTGTTTGTTTTGGTTGGAGGAAAAGCACCCTAAGCCTTTAACAAATATCCTCTTGTTAGAAATTGGAAACATATAATTAGGACAGACTCTCCAGTTATTTTAACGAGATTTCAGTTTCCTCTCTCTCTCTCTTTGTCGCTCTCCTTCCCAGTTTTAATGAGATACCAATTTCCTCCCTTCTCATTTGCAGATGCCTTTCCAATAAAACAGACAGCTTTGATTTTCATCTTAGCATGCATTCTTAGCCTTAATTTATTCATCTACACAAGTTGCCCACCGCAATCTCCATGTGCTAAACGGCTGTTAATCGCTGAAAAATTAACAAGGTGTTTAACGCCAAAAAAAAAAAAAAAAAAGGCTAAAAAGGTCTTTTTCTTGTTGGATGGAAAGACTTGTATTTTCCCCACATGCCCAAAGTTCTATTAATAGTAGGCACTAATAGCAACACAGGACAGCATTTTTGCAGCTTCACTCTGTCTTTCCTGGACTACACTGCTTATACTCCACAGCTACTACTCTGTTTTCACCAACCATCTCCCCCAGCCTTCTCTGTAAGCAGGCAAGAAATCCTACACTTTCCTTTGTAAAACTGACTCTAGGCCAGTTTATTTTAATTGCAGAAATGCTGTCAGTTTGTGGGCAGCCAGAAAGATTTGTAGGTGTTGAAGGCATGAAGTGAAGCAGCTTTCTGAGTGTAGCTGATTCAGTATAGGCAAATCCTCCCTAGAGGTTTTGGGAGATGCAGCCTTGGCAAGTTTGGTCAGTAAACTGTTTATTTATGAATAGTTATTTTTATTTCACTAAAATAGCTCTTTAAGAGTTGCAGAAATCGTGATAATTAGGGATCACACTGTGGCAAAGAATCTGGGCTTTATATTTTATTCAGCCCAACTACCAGAAGAGATTTTCTGCAGGTTTCTGTTACCTGAGATGTGCCATCACAGAATGCTAACTCACAAGCTTTAATTTTTGCAGATGTGAGATGGCTCCATGCTTGGATTCTGTCTCATCTCTCAGAAAGATGGCAGTTTGGTATTGCAGTCAGGTTGTGGACTGTGCAGAGATTCTGATGCTGCACAATTATAAAAGTGCCACGGAAAATGGTCCTGTTGACATATGCTGGAACATTTTCCCTTTCTCACTTTATGACAGAGGGAGAAGCAGCTTGTTCTTTCTATGTCATCTCAATTTTACTCTGATGTCACACTATTGTGGCATCAGGAAAACATTAAATTCCTTTGCTTCAAAACAAGTAATATGCTGTAAGTGTCCTTTTCTTTATATGCTCCTCTCAAACAGAAGGGTCAGGATTCTGCAGAAGAACAGCGAAATCATACTTTGGAACCTTCTAAAGTTCTTTGTAGGAGATGAAACAGAATGGCCTTATTGCTTTTTTGATCTTCATTCTGTGAATTTCCATTAATGTTCCAACAACTCCTTAAAATAGAGTGTGAATCAGCCTCAGAGATGAGCTACTAGCAATCTCTTTGCTTCAACTAGTTCCCAAAATGGACAGTACTTGGAATTTGAACTGAAAGTCTGCAAGTCTTTAATTCTGAGGCCATATCCAAATGACCCCATATTATAAGCAATAATCAATCCACATCTGATTTAACAAAGACAGATGTAAAACATATGCTGCCTGAGGTACTTAATTTCTTGGAGAGTTTTGTCATAGATGATAAGAAATTGTGTTGTTTCTCTCAGATGTGCAAATCAACTTGGCCCTAGGAACAGAAATATGCTGTCAAGACCTGGGTAGTTGCACATATATTTGTGTGTAGGGCTTTGGATGAATGATGCAGCCAAGGAGAACAAGCAACTCTCTGTAAGACTTCTGACAAAGGGGAAAGAGAACTGAAAAGCAGAGCAGCCTACAAGGGCTTGCTTCTTTAGACATCTTTAGACATTACCCAATGAACCTAACACTGTGGAATCATGTTATTGTCATGTTTCATGCTGGAGTACCTAATTTCTGCTTGTATCTAAAAGACCTATTGAGAAAAGTAGACTGATTGAAGTTTTATCAGGTTCCTCACTTGTGTCCATGTTGTCAGGCTCACGAGAGGGTGCTTACTGTGGAACAGGATGGATGGAGAAGGCAGCTGTGCTGCTGCATGGCCATTAAATGCACAGTGTGATCCAAGCAAGCACAGACTGCAGGTGGTGCTGCTGGAGGAAACAGTCACCTATGGTGAATCTGCACCTGTTTTTACTGGTATAGTTAGTCTTTTACTGGAGGAGAATAATCTGTACCAAGATAAGCATAAAGCGTGACTGTATCCACAGCTGAGGCTATAATTCAAAAGTGAAAATGAAGTCAAGCCTCTAACTAAAACAGTTTATACTGGTACAGAAATGTAGGCCCAACAAGGCCAAATCTGTAAACCGCAGTGAAAGATTATTATTATTGTCAATATATTTTAGGTGCTTAGGATAAATTCCCTTCTGTTCAGTATGTGAAAATGCTTTTGCAAAGAAAAATCCAATATCCTATTTACTCAGAACAGTCTGAAACAGGCATATATGTTTCTATATCAGTATGTTCATTTAATAAAAGAACTGTTCTGGAAAAAACTGCTGTGCTCTACAGCTCTCTGTCCTGGTGCATATATTGCATAGAGCTGTCCCTTTCAGCTCCATGAAAGTGAACTCTGCGTATTATGTGTCTCTGCAGCACAGGTAGTCTTGGCCTTCCATCTGAAAAGAATCACAAGAACGGAACTGAAGAAGTGGCAATAATTACTCAATCAAAACTCATTTTACTTTGTGTGACCATTTTCCTGGAAAGAAAAGAAAAAAGGCATAAGATGAAGATATGGGGGGAGAGGAAACTGTCAGATATAATGAGGTATTTTGGCTGGGTAGTTCTGAGTCCTCAGTTACAATGAGGACTGGAACAACACAGTCAGATAGTTTTAAACACTCCCAATTAACATAAGCTAAATGAAAACTATGGGATTACTCAAGCACAGTTGAAAACAAACCACTTATTAATAGTAAAACCCATAACTAGAGATGATGGCTCAGAATTCATGTCAATAAAATTCAGAATTAAAATTTCATCTGTTAGAACAGTGAATTACTGCAGCACTTTGCCCAGGGGTACCATAGACCTGCTGCCTCTTAATGAAGACTGTGTCTTTTTAAAAAGCACGCTTAGATTCTGCCACAAATTAATGGCTGAGATGAAACTATCACTTGACAAAAAAAAAAAAAAAAAGAATTATGTAATGCAGAAGTCAGATTGAGTCACCATTGAGTTCCTCTGCAAATATATGGGAGACATCCACACATACTTCCAGTGTGAAAACACCAAAAAGAGTCAAGTACTACACTTTGAGTAATGAGATAAATATGATGAAATCAAAATGTAGGTGCACCAACAAGAAAAAAATTAGCTTTGGTAACATTTATTAGCTATGGAACTCTGTCTACAAAAGATGGTGAGAATCAGTTATTGAATCTTTTGAAACAGTTCTCTGTTTAAAAGAAGTACATAATTACTGAATGTACCAAAAGGAATGTGACTCCATTGGTCAGAACAGACTATTAAGACTGTGTCCTTCTTCACTTCTGCTCCCATGACTTTTATGACATTGTAAAAGATCTGAAGAGTATTAATGCAGAACTGACTCACAGGAAAATTATTGCTGGTGGCTGAATGTCCGTAGATGTGTTTACTTTTTGGGTCCCTGCAGCAAATCCTTGTCAACTGACAGGAAGCTCATGTAACTCCTGTTTTTTTTTCTCCTTTCTCATGCCAATTTGACACAATACATCAATGAGCTGGCCAGTAGGTCAAGGGAGGTGATCCTCCCCCTCTGCCCTGGTGAGGCCTCACCTGGAGTCTTGTGTCCAGTTCTGGGCTTCCTGGTACAAAGAAGACAGGAATCTCCTCAAAAGAGTCCAGCAGAGGGCTACAAAGATGACAAAGGGTGTGGAACACCACCCTTATGAGGAGAGGCTGAGAGACCTGGGTCTGTTCAGCCTTGAAAAAAGAAGACTCAGAGGGGATCTGATCTACGTCTATAAATATTTAAGGAACAGGAGGTAAAGGGATGAGGCTGGACTCTTCTCAGCAGTGTGTGTTGCTAGGATGAGGGGAAATGGCCACAAACTGAGGCATAGGAAGTTCTGCACAAATGTGTGTGGGAACTTCTTCACAGAGCAGGTGACAGAGCACTGGCACAGGCTGCACAGAGAGGTGGTGGAGTCTCCTTCTCTGGAGACATTCAAGACCTGCTTGGATGCCTACCTGTACAACCTGGGCTAGGGAGCTGCTTTGGCAGGGGGGTTGGTCTGGATGATTTCTAGAGGTCCTTTCTAACCCCTACAGTTCTGTGATTCTGTGAATGCTGGTGAACACAAATTGCTTGAGCATTGTGCAAAAGCAGATAAACCGATTCCTCAACCTATCAACAGGTCTCTATATGAGACTGCCAGGCAGAAGGCTTGCACCTGAGGACCTGACAACATCTATCTATTGCTTGGTATCTCGGAATTATTTGACTAGATTAATTGAAGTCATCACTCAAGCCAATATTAACAGACTTTCAGAAGAGAATATATAAGACTTCTGTATTTAGCCAACATTTTATTGGAGATCTTAATTTCTGTTTCAAAATACTCCATTAGGCATGGCTAGGACATTGATGTAGGGACAGTGGATGGAGGGATAGGACATGAGAGTAATTGGCAAAGGTCTGCTAGCATTATGCCTTATATTTTGTATTATGAATGCTTGCTGGACAACCCCAAACCTTTAAAGAGAAGAGAAATATCATTTTTGGAAAGGTGACTGCAGCTTTCTCTTTTCCAGCAGTGATCCCCAGCTGGTTGTGTTACTTTAAGTTGCCCTTCTGCATCAGTATTGGAAAGGCCCAGGCTCTTTATTAACAGTTAATTAAGCCATAGTGGCCCTTCCTTCCCAACGGGTTGCCTTCATTTGCTGATTTAGTTAAAGGGATTCTGTCAAGTTGTTTAGGTGACTGATCTTTACAGCTGCATATTCCAGCAGGAAATGCCCAGAACCCACCCCCAGGGGCTCTGTCTGTCTCTCTAAACTAAAACCCATCCTTCAAAAAAGCACAGAAGTACTATTTTTCAGGTCACATTTTATAGCCCCGAGTATGAGTCAAAACGTGATGGATGCTTACAGGCTGCACCCTTGTGCTCCAAGTGCAGGCACTGGCCTGTATTTACACATGTGGTAGGCAGGCTAAACCTGTTTGCCTGTCTTGTAAGCACAGTGAAATAGTTAGAATAATTAGAATTGGAGGGGACAATCAGAAAAATAATCATATAAATGGATGTAAGAGATGTAATAGCAGCAGTTTTGCTTCTGAGACAGCAAGTGGATTTTTGGATAGTTGGCTGGGTGCAGATATTCACACTAGGTTTAGAAGTGCATAGGTTCAGGAGATTTGACACTGGTGAAACTGTGGGAAGGAAGCACACCTATTCCAGTTAAGACTGACAGGAGAAATGGCCTAATGATTGCCTCTCTTGCAGAAGTTCATACTGGTTATGCTTCTGTTATACACAATTGCTTAAAAGTTTTTAAAGAAAAGAGTTATGAATACAAGAGTTAGGTAATCCTAGGATTGAAGTTCACTGCCCAAGTTTAACTCAGCCTTTTTTAGAAGTGTGTCATGGTGTTAGCTTTGTTAAATTAATTGCATTATACTTTTATTTTTCTTCAGCTTTTTTCCTTGTGGATAGTGGAAGGCGGGTGAGAGAATTCATATTCTCCTGGGTCAGACAGTTAAATGCTGTGCAAAAGGGGAGAAAAAGCATGGGAAGACATCAGTGAAGCCCTGTGGTAAACTTGTCTCAAGTTTTGGGCCAAGACTGGTATTATTAGGTTTATCTGAGATTCCGATAAGTGATTTCTGCTTTCTTTGTTATGCTAGCAGAAACTTCTCTCTCCTGCACTGCACAGCAAATTATTTTTTCCAGCTATAACCAGTATTCAGCCATTTGAAATCATTAGCTGTTTAAGTGCGTAATTCATTACAATGCTCTCAACTGACACTTTCTACAGATCAGAACTGAAGATCAACTGCTGGTTGTGTGTATCCAGAAAATAGGGGCTTCTTGGGGAGCCAGAGTTCATAAACGCTCCTCAGTACTGTCTGGTTTATGGCCTTGTTCTCTTGGCAGGGTAAATGTGCCAATACAGTCAAATACATGAATGGCAGCACTCCTGCTCCTGTATTAACGTTCCCTGACATTTTTCAGGGCTTCTTGTCAGTTCAGCTGGCCTTTAAGTTTATTTAGTTTGTGTCTTCTGCATTGATCTGAGAGGAATGAGAATTTCTCTAACAATCACTGTTTTAGCATATTCGTCACTATGTTCAAACTTGTGTCAGCTACACATCCATCTGATGTCATCAGTTATACTAACCCCAATCAATCCAGCAGTGTAGCACTGTTGTTATCCTGGCAGTGTGACAGCAGATTAGCTCAGAATAGCCCAGAAAAATATTTAATAACATAACAGCGTCCAATGTGCAGTTCTGGACATCTCTCCTTTAGTTTATAAATCAAACAAATAACTTATCAACCCCTCCTGGCTTAATATTATTTTTACATACAGGTAGCATGTACATACAAGAAAGCATTTAAGAGCATTGTCCTAAAGGCTTGCATGAAGTAATGGCTGTTGACCAAGAACATATGTGCTCTCATGACAACATGACAAGCTTGATGTAATTTTTCCCCACTACAAAATAGTACACTTCATACAGAATCTGTGAATGTTCTTTCAAGAGAGAAGAGAGAGAGAGAGAGAGAGAGAAGGGAATTCACTGAGGTTGATACAATGGGTCACTGAAAGGGAGTCACTCTCTCTTACCTTAGAGGTGTATTAATAGATAGTTTATTGTCAAAGATATTTTTTTCTTTCTCTAGAACAACTGTAGGTTGAAATACAGTGTAATTGCTGTTTTTTTCAATAACTCTTAGAAGTTCTGACTGCTATGGTTCCTGAAATGTGCAGATATTTCACTGTAAATGGTAACATTTAATGTTCACAACTGCTAGACTCTGTCTTAGCTGACCAAAAAATTTAATGTAGATCAATACCAATTTGAGTTAAGAGACCTAGTAACATCCTGTGGTTTTTGTCAGATGTGGTATTACACTCTCAGGAGGTCGTGTAAAGCAGAACTAATACTTAGCACTGGGAATCCAGGGCTGGCATAAAGGGGTTGGATGTAGGCCATCCTTGCAATTGGTAGCCCTGTACTAGCGGATGGCTTTGCCTCCCTTTCACCCCATGGTGCTCTCCTCACCCTCAGAGAGAGGTCTGCTGCATTGGTTTACAAAACAGCAAAGATAGACCTTTTTAGATTTTTTTTCTTCAATGCCAATTGTGGCTTATTTAATTAAATTATTTTTTAAAATATGGAAATCATATCCAAGGCATTCCGTTTTTTGTTCTTGAATATAACTTCCTATTATAGGCCAAATGGCTTACCACATCATCAGCACATTCACTCTCTGTACATATGGTATTTTGAAATGGAAGCATATCTAAGAAAACTGTTCTATTAGAAGCTAAGTTCTTTTTGAATTTCCCTTTTTTTTTTTTCCTAGTTTATTCAGAAGCACACTTTTAGGGTATTTAAATTCCTATAATCCTCTGGCTCCTACCAGTATTTAGAAAAAAATATGTTGGAAATTATGAGTGACAAGTAAAAGTTAGCTAAGAACAAATCTCATAGGCAGTGACATTCTTGGAGCTGGTTGTTGAATACTCCATGAAGAGCCCTGTAAAACTGTTGGGACAGCACAATAGCTTTGGTTCATAGACATTACAATGAGATAATGAATGATCTAATCATTGGAATACAATTCTCTCATGACTTCACCTTCTTCATTGACTCTTGACATCAACAAATCAGTATTATCTAATGATTTGCCAAAAGTTTATTTGCAGACTGACATGACATCTCTATTTAATCTCCAGGTTTACTAGAAATGAGTCCTTTCTGCAGAATTATTCTGCTGCGTGCATGTGCGTGTACTTTGCTAGCTGATCTCAGCTGTTCTTTCTGAACTACATTAAAGTGTAAGACAGTAGAAAGCAAGCCTCCCTCAGGAGGTAAAATGCTTTAAAATGATTGTTCTTTAACAAGTAGGACTCCTCCGAAAGCACATCTTTGTTTGGTTAATCTATTTAATTGAAAGGAAGGCAGTCAGATTTGTTTGTAAAGGTTTATCTCACACTTCTTAATTACAGGAACACATCACTTTAGGTAACAATTCCATATATTCACGAATGCAAAAAATACTGCCTTTTTTTTTTTTTTTAAAGATCTGTCACTGAATGTATGCGTTTGCATTATGCAGACTTGAATGTTACAGATAAGCACCCTGTAACCTGTCTGGAGAGAGCTGCTGTGAGTATGACTGTAAAGGGATTTTTTTATTTCCTAGGCAAGAAGAGATGAGGCATTCAGAGGTGAAAAGATCTTTCCTGCTCAGCTTTTTATTATTCCCTCTTTATTATGAAAAGGTTGCTTGTTTCACAGTATTGTATGGTTTTGAGATTTTTATGTCAGTGCAAATGTTGTTTGACAGTAACTGAGGCTAGGCAATGTGTAATCACATAAAATCTCACATTTGGGTTTGCCTGTTTCTGTGAAATTGTGTTATACACGTGTGACTGTATTAACCATCCCTGTATGTTTCTTATTTGCAAAATGACTTATTCACACTTTTGACAATGCAATCCCCTGTGTTTATTCTAACCTGTACTCCCACAGATCTTACAGCAAAATCAATCATTTCTAGTTTGGAACATTTGTTCAAAAATGTATGAACTCCAGTGTACTATTTTATGTGTTCAATGTATGTCTTTATGATCTCCACATTATCACTAGCTCTATTCTCTCCAGGAATTGACTTAGTTGTAGCAGTCTGTCTCTATATTATTTTTGTAAATTTACAGAAAAAAATCTTAATGTTAAAGCAATTTTTTATCAATATATTTTTCAGTGCAGTGGCTGAAAACATCTTAAGAAACTTCACTGCACTAATCCTCCAAGTAAATTCTGGATTTGAAGATTAGCCCTGAGTCGTTGGTCAAATCATTTGTGAATGACTTCTCTATGTAGTTGAAATGGTGATCACTCAATCACTTCCACAGAGTGGTGTCAGTAAGGAAATAAATATTTGAGTCAGTATCTTCTATTTTTTGTCAATAATTGCCAATTTTGAGCCACTAAGATTGTATTTAAACAGATTCAATGCCAAATATTTATGAACATTTATGAACTATCACAACAATCAAAGTGATGTGTCCATAGCTAAGTTTGCCCAAGAATTACATTCTAAGATCCTCTCTCCAGTTTCTTGTGTATTTTAGATCACAGTTTTCCAGAGCTGTAAAGTTTTTTAAGAAAGCAGCATCCCTTCTGGTGAACAGGGAGGAAATAAATACAAATAACAGTTTTAAACCTTTCTTGCAGATTTTCATCACAGCCTAGTCTGGATTTGATCAGGGAGATGATGGTCATATGCTATTGTGGTAACAGCACATGAATCTGTTCATGGGCTTCTTAAAATATCTTCTGAAAACATAATTGCAACATAACTGAAATGAAGTATGGAAAAAAAGTCTGAGTCTTATAGCTTCTCCAGCTCCATTTTATGGAGGGTTCCAGTCTACACAGTTTATAAACTTGTACAGTGTTTCCTTGAAGATGTCTGATCACACAAGTTCTGAAGTTGTTTTGTGGTGCTTTTTTGTTTGTTTGTTTGTTTGTTTGTTTTGTTTTGTTTTGTTTTTTTGTCTTAGTAAACTTATACATATGAATCTTGTTTCTCATACCTGCTAAAATTCTTTGTGGAAAGACACAGAAATGCCATTTAAAAATTCTTCATAGAATATGTGTGCTGAATTGTTAACTAAACGTCTTTTCTTTGAGCTGATGAATGATGTACTTTCACAAGAAGATTGCTGACAAAATCAAATAGAAAGCTATCTTCTATAATCTGAATAGAATATTTTCTTCTTCCACCCATCATGCCTGACAGTTGCAAGCACTCAAACCCAGAAGCCAGTGCACAGAACACAAGAATCGATTGTCAGCTCTCCCTCTATGTCCTGCTGGTTGCAGGATGAATACTGTCCCATTAGCCTTAGCTGGAGAGGGCCCTGAGTAGGGACATACAAGTAACAACTGAAACCAGCATTCAGAGCATCATTTGTGTCTCTGGTTATCCTACTGCCACTCTGTTATCAGAAGAAGGAGGTAAACTGAGATAGTGCCACACATGAATTAGAGATCCACTTTCTAGGGAATGTTGAGGAAAGTTCACCTTGAGCCCACATCCAGAAACATGGAAGTTAAAGTATTCTGTACAGAAACAGGAATAAGCTGTATTTCTCCGCTACTTCTGAGAGAAATTTAAATCTGTAGCAGCCAATGGAAGGTGAGCAGGAGATGTTAATTGTCAAATCTGAGTCAGTCCACTGTGGGAGACATTACTGCTCCTGAAGTATGCAGAAAAATGTTCCAAACCTGTCTTCATCCTACACTTGCATGGAAATAATGAAAGCTTCTGACTCTCTCCCATTATACCCTGTTCATCGCTTGTGGTCTGAGATTACAGGACATTATTTTGTTGGGGCTTGATACTTCGTTCACACCAACATGGAGTGCTGTGTTAAATAGGTTTAGATGCCTCTCTCAACTTAAAGAGCAATGTAAGCGTGAAGTTTTACTCCATCCTATTTCTATTTGCTTATCCGTCCACCTCCTGGCCACTGCAGCTGTGCTTCAGGTATTCTCTTAGAGGAGAATGAATGACATATGGAATCCTCATGAAGCAGAGCCACAACAAAGGTTGCACAAGAAGACATTCTCCCATTTTGCGCTAAAACTGTGAATCTGAGTGCTACAGTTTTCTCTATGACACCTTCAATTTATTTGATCTGTTGCTAGCAGTATGTTTTTTCATAGATATGCAGAGTAGTTACAGGGATGTTTGCTTTGCTGAAGCTCAATTTCTGTCTTCGACAGAGGCACCTAGGTGGGATCAAGAACCTTTTTCTTCATTCTGCATCATACCCAAACTGTGCTGTGCTCAGAAAAAAACATCTGTTTCAGTGTGGATATAGGAATACATGAGTGCTTCCTCCATTGTTTTTCCTTCTGTCTAACTGTCTTCCCACCCCCCCTGTGTGTTTTAGATTCTGTAGATCACACATAGCCAAAAAATATATGGATATAGGAATACATGAGTGCTTCCTCCATTGTTTTTCCTTCTGTCTAACTGTCTTCCCACCCCTCCTGTGTGTTTTAGATTCTGTAGATCACACATAGCCAAAAAATTCTTGTGTTTTTAAACAGCAAGAAAGACGGGGAGTTTGAAAATGGACAAGTAATGGTTTCTTAGGTCTGCTGCTTATCACTTATTTCCTGGCAACTCTCCCTAATCACTGATCTGTCCCTCAGATTTTCTCTCCAAAATAATTGAAGCCTGATGTTTTGTACTTAGCTTTCCTTCCATTTGATAGAGTTCATAATGCCCTTTGGTGAAAATTATTTGGACTAAGTCTATCAACAAGTATGGGGACTTCGCAAGTAACATCCAGTCTTGTTAATCAAACATGCAACATACAAATGAACTCCCCCAGTTCACTCATCAATAAACATCTTCCTCTTGCCTCTACAAGTGCTGAAAGTCAGCCAATTCAGTTTTTTAATTTCACTGGTACTTCTCACTCTGTGGTCTTTCTTTAATGAAAAAGGCTCATAGGGAAGACATATAATTACATTCTTTATTTTTTAGAGGAGTACAGGGACAGATTTCCAAAGTTAGTTAGATGTCTAAATATCGCTGTATGTGTAGCTTGTGATCTGACTAGCTATGGTGATGAAAGGTATTCCATTTTTATCCATTCTTACAATATTTAAAAAAATATTTGCCTAAGCATTCATTGTAGTTCACTTTCTTCAAATATAACACCTTTGTATTATTGCAATCTAAAGCTGAGACCTTACCCTGATAAACTAAAGAAGTTGGTGCTTGATAGCTGTCAACTATTCCCAGGTACCTCTTTAATCATACTCCTCCTGAAGCTTTTCAAATGTTTGGTAATCCAACTGTTAAACCCTTCTTATGTGTACTATGGCTTAAAGCTTTCAAATTAAGAAACGTTGGCTAAGTTTTCCTGTCTTTGTTGTCTTCTGGCTTCCACTCTGATGGCAAAGATTATCCTCGTTTTCTCTTTGGAGCATGCCTGAGAAGCACCATAAGTCCTTACATTCCTAGGCAAGTTTGAGACGACTGGAAGGTGTGTGTGTTAGTTTTCTGTCTTTGTCCAGTGACATCAGTGTCATTCTTCATCCACTCAAGGTGTTTAATGACTACACTTCTGGCATGTATTGTGAGTCTGTAACATCACTGATTCTGTTCAAGTTTTATTCAGCCATGCTTGCATAACATCAAGTACTGCCATCTCGAGTTTGAGTGAAAATTTTTACATCAGTGGTTCCACTATATAAATGGTGCCATTTCTTATGTCACATTTATTTAGAGGAAAACAAAACACAAGATGGATAATCTGTTTACATATTTAACATGCATAATGCTCCCATCAAACCTGCATTGGCAGACTGTTAGAATAATGTGGATTTCTTAGAAGTCAGATCCCTGTAAAATTACTTGACAAGGCATTTTTCATTTGACTATTAAGGGTTATTTTTTTCATGCCTTGAAGATGCTTGGAATTTTGTGTCTAGTATGTGAGTGCTTTGATAAAAGTGTAAATGTAACTATTTTTTGTAACGGAAGGGTACAAGTTGCCCTCAGTTGATTTGGTGGTGCAGGTGTTTGGACAGTGCGCTTTCATCCAGCCAATCTGCCAGGTGAAACTTCTCTCCTTTCTTGCTGATGAGAGGAATGGGCTTTTTTTCTTCTGATTTTGTGTCTTGTTTATGTGTTAGAGGTGGACTGGCTTGTGTACTTCCAGGTAAGAAGTCCATCCACTCTCATGATTGTGAATAACGTTTTATCTCTTTGACATCTGTGCCTTTGCTGCCAGGATGAGATTTATCCCAAGAGAATGGTTTTAACTGGGTCAGCTCTTGTTGATCATATCTCTGGTACCTTCATCAAGCCAACCTTTTACTTGTTTCAACTTTTTTTTTTTCTTTGTATTTCCCTTCTCATTACTCCTGGCTCTGCAAATGCTTAAGCTCTAAGCATGAAGAAAGAAAAGCAGTTCACACTTGTGCCTTTCCAGGGCATCTGTCTGGCCAGGAATGGTGTAGTGAGTAACTTCTGCAATTACTTTTGTAATGCCTGACACTTCATCTAGAAGCCAGAAATTTTGGTAATGATTATCTGTAGCAATGTTGTTTGTGTGGACTCTTGTGGAAAAAAAATAAATAAATCGATTTCTGCTTTAGTCCTGTGCTCAGGAACATGCGAGATTCCTTTTCTTTCCCCTTCCCTTCCCTTCCCTTCCCTTCCCTTCCCTTCCCTTCCCTTCCCTTCCCTTCCCTTCCCTTCCCTTCCCTTCCCTTCCCTTCCCTTCCCTTCCCTTCCCTTCCCTTCCCTTCCCTTCCCTTCCCTTCCCTTCCCTTCCCTTCCCTTCCCTTCCCTTCCCTTCCCTTCCCTTCCCTTCCCTTCCCTTCCCTTCCCTTCCCTTCCCTTCCCTTCCCTTCCCTTCCCTTCCCTTCCCTTCCCTTCCCTTCCCTTCCCTTCCCTTCCCTTCCCTCCCCTCCCCTCCCCTCCCCTCCCCTCCCCTCCCCTCCCCTCCCCTCCCCTCCCCTCCCCTCCCCTCTCCTCTCCTGGACACCCACAACTGCCACACCATCGTGGCTGCTTTCTTTCTGTGGGGATTTTTCCAGCAGCCAAGAGATTTTTCATCCATTAGAGCTATACTTCAGCACATGCAAAAACTGAAATGCATGGAACTCCAGTTTTATTTAACGTTAGTGGATCTCAGTTTTGATTACCTAATGGCAGTGCTGGCTCATCTTCTTCAGCTGTCCCAATCCCTGGTTTCTTGTGTATGTAAATACCTAAAGACTTGTTCCCTAACTCATAAGGGCATGCTGATTGTCACCATTTAACATTCATCAGCCATAAAGGCTACAGTTAAGCCAATTGCCTACTTAACTGTGTTTAGGGTGCTTAATCTCCACTGGAGGACATGGAGGTTTTCTCAAGTTCTAACACCTCCATGTGTGCACAAATGCCCTTTAGAGGCAAAGCATGCTGCACCAGCTCCACGTTGCTTGGCTACTTGCAAACTCCCTCCAGATGTCCGCACAGCCTCCTGCTCCCTAAAACTAATCAGAACCTACAGCACACACGTCCTGCCACACAGAGCCCAACTGTTGCTTTTTGGGTCTTAATGGCCAATCCCTTCCCTCCCTGTGCGCTGCCCAATGCAGATAACAAATGCTTTGCTGCTGAACCATGTGGGTGTGAAGGCCCTTGGGCTCAATTAAATAGTGAAAGAGGCAGTAAATATACCATGTGGGCCAGCGCATTAAATCACTCAATGCAGGGAAGAGTCGGATGCCGAGGAGGTTTGGGCTATAGGTAAGCTGCACCTTGCAGCCATGCTGCAATTTAATAACTCTGCCACAAGTTAATGACAATTGTGATCAGGCAGGATGATGTCCCCTTTCTTCCTCTCCTGCTTTTATATGTTCCCAGCATTCTCCCCAATAAATTAATGCCTTTCACCCTCTCCTTTTCCCATTTTGTTTTACTGCCTCCATGCTGTTCCTCTTTATTTCCAGTATTTTATTTCAAGGAGCCAGTTTGAAGTGCTCTCAGCCCATCTGCTAGTTTGGGTTCGAATGAGGGCTGGAACAAGACAAGGAGGTTTGGAAGCCACGAGCTATTTATAGTGTATTTGTTCTTTCACATTGGCACAAAACTTTGTTTATAGTATCACCTGCGGTAGAAGCCAAGCCAGGAGACCACAGCTCACTTGATCTAAAATTGGCTTTATTTCTTGGGTTTCTTAACGTAGACCACATGTGTGTGCCTGCTGCCCGCCAGCATGTGGTTGGTACTTGCACACACAGAGAGAGCACAAACACCAAGAGCTCATGAGTGCACACATGAAGCTCCTGATGAGATGCTCCCGCAGACGCTAAATGAAGCTGCACTGAGAAGGTAGCTGTGCATGTGCATTGCCACTCTAGAAAGGAAAGGATCCCAACAGAAATCCTGAATGAAAATTTTTCATTGCAATTTCTCCAGTCAGTTTTTGTTTGCTCCAAGTTGTATTTTTGCCTTGAGTTGGCCTGTTGAAACACAATAATCATTTTTATTTTCCTTCTGCATTAAATATTTTTTCTTCCTTTCAAAACAAAACAATTTAAATCAAAACCCAAAGAAATCTGTCATTTTAAATTGCTGTTTTGACATAAAAGCATTTCATTTATTTTTCTAACCAAGAATTGACATTTTAATTTCAACCACGACAAAATTTTTCATTTTCTTTCAAAGTATCAATTACAAATGAAAATATTTTCATTTCTTCTCCTCAGAAAGTCAGAATATTTCATGCTTCCAAACTGCAGGTATGTGGGTTTGTGATGTTTGTGTGTGCATAACTGTGGCATTGCGACTGTATTGTGCAGGATGCATGCTGAGTATTTGCAGGTGTTACATACATTTTGCAGAATATGCCCTCCTCTATAGGGTTTGGATGTCCACATATGAACAGTGGCAGCAAGATAAGAGTGCATATGTTGAGTGTGTGCCAGTAATATCTTCATGTATTTGTTTTTAGCTTTCGTTTCTGAATGTGTTTTTAATATGTATGGGCTTGCTGCAGTGTTGTCAGTAGCGTTTAAAATAACGGAGAGAGACTGAGCAAGTCATAAGACTGGGGAAAATAATAGAATTTTTTTTTTGTCTTCTCTCTTTTCTTTTTCCATAGATCGTCAGATTTATGTTTTCAATCTGATCTTTACAACTTTGATGACAGAAGAGCAACATTTTCATCGTTAATGTATATTTCTGATTCTGCTGTGATCACTTGATTATAAGAGCTGAGGTTTAAGTAAAGACATGAATTAAACTGCAGAGCTTGCATTCAGTTCTGGAAGACAGTAGTAAGTGTTTCAGAGTAGATGTCCGGGTAAGTGCTTGTAATACTGTGTATTCCTGATCTGTATTTGCATGCATGTGTGGTAGGATAACTTACCATTTCTGTGCTTTTATCAAGTTGTTTTGCTGAATTCATCTTTTAGCCATACGGAAGTTCACTTTCTAGTCTTAGTCAACCATTTAAGCACTTCTTAGTAAGTAGGGAGACTCTTTCAAAGCATGCGACCGACCCATTCTGTCACAAGATTCATCTCCTGATAGCAGAGGCCTTTTGGACCAGACACCTATTTAGAACAGCCATCTAGTAGTCAGATACACTGACTGCATGTACTCAGGATATGTTGTCTGCTTACAATTTATATATATTTAGGGGTCCAGAAGGTAGTTCTGTTTGCACATGCAAAATCAATGCAAATATTTGAAAATTCTGTCATATATGTTCAACACTCTTTTTTATATTTAATGTAATTCTTTTCTTTAAAATAATGTTAGTATTTCAACCATTGAGCTGGTATAAAATGAGAAGTTGAGATGTCAGAATTTTCTATTGGATAACTATTGTGAATTTTGCTTATTTTTACATCTACAGGTAGGTTGTATGCTTGAGTATGTGTATGAATATACTATATTTAATGGGAGTGTGCAGTCAATACTTTCTGTGACCTGAGTAAAAGGTATGCAACTAAAACTAGATGTATACCTGGACACATTCACACATGGAAGTAGTCGTGTTAGCATTGGAGAGTCAGATCCCAAGTAATCAAGGACTAGTGAAGCTCCACTGACTCCATTTGACTCCTGCCAGGATGGCCTGAGGCCTGGCCTGAGCTCCTGCTTACCAGGAGAGATTAGAAAGGATCTATTTGTTTCACTTGTAAAAGAGCTTAAGAAATGATTCAATCATGTTCTATTATTACTTTTGCAAGGAAAAGATATGTGATATTACAGAGATCTTCTGTCCAGCAGACAACTGTGTAGAATAAGATCTGACAGCCAAACAATTCATACCTAATATAAGGTACAGTTTTAAAATTTAATTGAAAAACTTTAAAAAAAATGTTAATACTTGAACTTTGGGACATGTAGACAGCAGGTAAGATAAATCCTGCATCTCTCTCACCCTTTAAAATACAACTATATGGTTCCCTAGAGTGCTGTGGATTGGCTTGGAGCAGTTGGGTCAGAAACAGAATGACAGGGAAGATCCACAACATGTGCCAGGACACTGAGAGCTGAAAGAATCAGGCCATGATTATCAGAGCTGAGTGAGAGCCAAGTGAGGAAGAGCCTCAAGGATCACGCAAAGATTATCAGATCAAGATCATCACATTGTACCAAACAGGTCCTCAGTCCCCTGTGTGGACACACACACATGATGCGTGTACAGATTTTATTTTATCCCAGGTTGCCATGTGCATTTGCCAACCTGGGAGATGCCTCTCAGGGCACTCCTGATTGCACCGTGAGCCTGAACTGGTGTGGAGGAGGGAAGCGGGGATTTATGCAGCATATACGGGAAACCCCCGCAGGGCCCCTCTGCAGAACTCTGGCTTCCAGGCCGCCTGCCAAGCATTAACTACAATACTTGCGCTTGTTTTTGACAACAGCACGCAGGTTGTATTTCACCCATTGCTATTTTGGTTTTGGAGTTATGGCAGAAATGTCTCTGGGTGCTGGCCTGGTGTAAGCGGAGTGGGAGATTTACTCTTATTGTGTAATGTCACCTTTCAGTTGGTGCTTGCAGTGAAAATTATGGAGTGTCACTTGCTCTTTTTATTAAATTTCAAGGGTATGCACCTCTTGTGTGGGAAGTGGAACTCTGTCCTGATTCTGCTTCGGGTAGCTGCTGGGCATTTTTTAAAACATGAATTCTTTTTTTTTTTTTCCTCTCTTTTTTTTTCTTCGCTTTTTTATCGAAAAGTTGAGACCAGCAGCAGCCGTTGCCATGCTCCAAACTGCTGCCTGTGATGATGGATGAGTTTGGCCCCAAAAGCACGGAGAGATACTGGACTCAGCACAACACAGATGTTGCAATGCAGCCAAATTAAGCTGTTGTGGGAATGTGCAAGTTGGGCCTTAGTCAGAGTATCTCATGCCTGCCTGCCTCACTGAAAAGCAAGAGCGAAATATTAGCAGCTGACCTGGTGGGATATACACTTGCCCAAAATATTCTGCTCCTGGCTGCAGATGAACCAGCATCTGATCTGCTGTGTGACTTTCCCCAGTGTTTTTGGAGCAAAGGAGTACTCCGAAAGGAATCCTGATGTCTGCAACCTTCCTATCACAGATCTCCATAAATCACAGAACAGGAGATAGTCTAGAGGTGTTAGCTCACGCTTATTCCTTAAACCCAGGCTGGTATGCTTCAGGAAACAAACCTCATAATTGTACGCTCTGAGAAATAGTTTTGGGAGCTTCTGAAATAAAGATAATTACTAATAAACAATTAAAAGGTGTAGGTGGTGATAGTGCTTATGACATAAATTGCACATTTACACAACCAGTAATGTTGATTGTTAATGCTACTTTTTAAGGCCGTACATCAATAAAACGGAACATGGAAATGTTTAGATACCTTTCCTCCCAATTCACCCCTCCATAAAAAGATAATCTGGATGAGAGTTCTTATACATTTTTATCCAAATAGAGGGAAAGAGGAAAAATGGGAAAAACATAATGGAAAAGAGTGGAATCCGTAGACAGAGAAAACAGCATCGAGAACAAAGAAATAGTTCTCAGTAGTGATCAATGTGAAATGTAGTGAAGGAGAAAGAAATATAGGAAATGTAAGAAGGCAAAGATATGAATATTATTTTGTTTATCAGGATCTTTATAATCTTGAGATGGTAATCCATGCATTCTTGATTTTAATATGATGAGGTAGCCCAGGATTAAGAAGATAAAAGGGAGAAATATGTCTTGCAGTATTCCTTAGAAAACATTTTATTTTTCCCTGTAACTAATGATGAAAGGAAGAAGGGATTGTATCTTGACATTTCTCTTGCTGGAAGAGCCCACTCCTGGGTTTTCAGGCAGAACCTCCTGCTAGAATAGAACTAAATTGCATCAGGAAGACAGGATCTAAAAGTTGCCTGAAAAGCAATTCTTGCCGGTAACTGGCAGTAGGAACAGACTATAGACAAATATCATTTCAGGAGGGTGAAAGTTAAAACTAGATCCAATTGCCAAACACAAAACTCTGCAAGAGACTGCATAAATAGAAAAATACAAATGAGAATGTGCTAGCAGATATATATTCTTTCTTTCTTTCTTTTTTTTTTTTTAATACGACCTGCCAGTTGCACGGCTTTGCCACTCAGCATATGCGAAAACAAAACTGAATAGGAATTCTTACTTACTCCTGATGTTATTATGGTCAATCACTGTTTTAATATTCCTCTAAATTTCAAGGGTGCAGAGGGTGTGAGGATGTGTAGGTTAGATATGTTTTCTACTTGTATAACAGAAAAACGTATCTGCTATAGGTATCAGAACAATTTCCACTTTCACGCTGGAGAATAACAGTACATCTGAATGTACCCTTTTGTGTTATTTTTTTCTACTGCACAAATGAATGTGTAGACTAAAGCTGTAAGAAAAACATTGGAATTATTTCACACAAAAGCCCCAAATACAAAATTGTTTCTCCTTCCTATGAATGTAGAACATTTTTCAGAGTTTGGTTTTAGACCTTCTGTATTTTCCCCAAATACAATTTTATTTGCACTGCCATTTGATTTAATCACTGTGAGCAAATACTACTGAGAATGTCAGTGTTTTCATTTCAATTTTTCACATTTAATTTTTCTTGAGAAGGCTTTTTAAGACTGTATCAATTTAGAAAAGCTGGTGTCAGAAGGAAAAAATTGAAACTGAAACTGCTAAAGTGCAACTTCATGATTTCTTAAAAAGACCGCTGAGTTGGAGGAGATTTTTCCCTGCCACTTTTCCAGTGCTGTGAACAATTTCACAATAAATGAATTGATTTTAAAATGCATTTTCAAAGTTCTGCTCCTAAGGAAGTTATTTTTGAACGGTACAAATTTTCAACTGAAATTTTTTTGTATGCAGGGATTTGTTGCTGTATTTACAGCGCTTTAAAGATGAAGGTTTAAAGACAAACCTAAAGAGGACATTTTATTCAAAAAAATCTCATTTTAAGACTGGTTCCCATTTAGGCTCTGAAAAGCAGATAGAATGCATGAAAATGTATGCTGTTTGCACTGGCAGGTTTTTCTCCAGGGGCTGCGCAGTACCCTGCACACATGGCTGTGCAATGTAGTCTCACAGAGGCTTGTCCCCCTGAGCCCACTCGGGTGTTTTTCTTCTTTCTTCATGTTGCTCTTTCTCACTCTCCATGCAGAGTTTTCCCCTTCAGTTTTCCTTCTTGTGATGTGGGTATAAAAAGCTCAGTGTACGCAAATGTCTATAATAACACTCTGAGGGCAAATTATGTCCTCGCTCCTAGGCAGTTTGGAGTTGCCTGGAGTATAGGAAAACAGTGCCGATTTCGGCTCTAACAGTAATTTTTATCGCTGCTATTTAGGAAATGGTTCTGGAGCCTCTTCCTGGCAGCCCTCTGCTGCATCCATCAACAAGGCAGCACAACCCTGCCCTCAGCACTAAGTACAAATTCTCACACTCTTGTAGGGACTCCCACGGACAGCTTTCCATTTCCATGCTGAATTTGACATTAGCTACTTTAGAGGCAGTATATGCTGGAATTAAGCATACGCTGCTGTGTACAATATGCACTAGATAGCTCCCCTCTAACCACATGACACAAGAGATATTAGTTCCTTTAGTGTCTGCGCAGAATGACAGGGGGAGGTCAGAAATCTGGGGAGGGTCAGGTGCCTTCCTTACAAAGATATAGCAGTCCTGTACCTCTGATGCCACAAAGTGAATTCCTCAGGAGGATTTCATATTTACCACAGTACTGTGCTGGTGATGCAGAAGGAGAAAATCAAGCCTTTTAGCTCAGACTGAGAGTTGTGGAAAATTGAATATCATTTACAATTTTTATGTCTGAACTTAATTAATAAGATGTTTCTTGTGAAATAATATTCTGGAAAATGTTTGATCCAGATGGGTCGAACATCTCATTTTCACATCCTCTTTTAAAAAATATTGAGCCAAAAGCAAAAATAATCTTCACAACGAGTAATTTTAAAGTCACATCCCAAGGCTTCATTCAGAGAAACTCTGCCCTTTTGGCAGGGTCAGGCCATCTTCTCCAGCTTTACCTCTGTGAAACCACTGCAGATCCATGAACCAAACCCTCTTCAACAAGATCAATTCCCTGACAGCAAACAGCTCTGTTCCATGTCTCCAACAAGCAACAGTGCAATCCGACCGTACTTCTGGTACCCAGACCATCATAAAGTGCTGACTTGGCTTTTGAGAGGGGCCTCGGGACCACACTAAGCTGTTTCCAGCTGTTCCAGTATGGTTGCTGTGTATTTAGCTGGAGTTTTGTTTTTGCTCAGCTTGGCGGAGCTCCTGTTGGCAGCTCATGTGGGACATGAGGCTGTCCCCTGTGTTCTGCCCATGGGCTCAGAGGTGCAATGCTCAGCTCCAACTCTGCTTCATGGCTTCTCTCTCCATTCCCACAGCCCTGATTGCAGCACTGGCTGATTTCAGCCACCCCTCCTTCTCCCCCGGTATCCTGTGCCACCATCATCCCACCCTCCCCATCCTTGCCTCACGTACCTCCTCTTCGTCAGCCCCACAGAAATCTCCTGGCCACTTTGGGTTCAGTTCATTGGAGACTGTCTCACCACAAACACCTCATTTGTGCATTTTCTTTCTCTGGGTAATTTGGGATTCATACAGCCTTGTGGTTCAAGGAAAATCCAGGCTCAACCGGTGCTATTGGGCAGCTGGTGGTGCAGACAGTAGGGTGGCAGGCAGTCTTCATCTTCCAGTGTTTTCCTATGATCATTAACAGACAGTGAAAGTTGCATTTTTCCTTCACATGTTTCATTTACACTGAACTTTTTTTTAATTTAATTTCTTAAATCTTAGGCTGTGAACAGAAATGGCCAGGTAATCAGCTTGCCACTGCTAAGGGTTTACAAACGGCCTACACTATTGTCTGGGCCTTCAAGGCCTGTTCTGCGTGGTGCAGGTGGTATGAAATAGATGAAAAGTAACTGCAGGTACCAAAATGCCACAGGTGATAGCTCCAGCATTGTCAGTGCTGTAAAACTGAAAGCTGTCAAGCCAGCTGTGATGACAATAACAACAGCTATTGCAAGAGGTAACGTTAAAAAATTGGTGTTGTACTACAGCTGCAGGATCCTCTGGTGCCTTACCACAGGGAAAAACAATGCTCTATGGTAAGAAAACATAACAAATCATCAGCTGGTGTCTTCGAGTGCAGGACTTCTGAGGCCAATGAGAGATGTGAGGTTGGAGTTATTTCTCCATATCCTTAGTGTGAAAGTATCAGAGACAAACCACGACCAAGTTTCTTGTTCCTGGACCGTTTGTCTTTAGAAATCCTTCCCATGAAATCCCCAGGTATGGCAGGTAATGATGACTTTAGCATAGCAGCTTTGGAGTCTTCTCCCTCTATTCTTTGCCTCTTTTAAATGAATTTGATTTAAAATATATATATATATAATCAGTGCGTAATTTTAGACAGCACAAGTGGGTGACTTAGTTAGGTCATCAGCCATCTGTATTAATATCACAGGCAATGAGAGTTGTCAGTGCCATAGTGAAGATAAAATAGATGTATATTTTCCCTTGTGATAGATAAAAATAATTTTCCTGTGGTTTCTCATTAAATTATCATACTAGAGAGGCTTAAAGAGATGTGAATGGAGGGGTATACAACACACAATTGCTGCTTGTTGGAAAGGAAGCTGTCTAGTTATCATTGCTCCCATGATGAACCACTGTGCACAGTGATGGAAACAAGACAGAGGAAGTGTTTAATGGCTGTTGGTAAGGGCACATTATGTTCTCCTAAACTGTCAGCAGCAGGTGGATGGAACTACTGCAGGCAGCAGCCACAGCAGACAGGGAATATGTTTGTGGGATCTGCTTCCTATGTCGCACCATAAGCATCTTCCCACTGCTGTGCTTGTCAGATGGCAGAGTGGTGTAGGGAGTTGAGTGAATCAGACTCCAATGGGATCAGGTAAGCACCAGTACTGGGGTAAGGGACAAATTATTGGTACTGGTACAGCTGGTAAAAAAAATCTAGGACCTGAGAGATGAGCACAGTTCCATAGCAGCTCCGTAGACTAACTTGATCATAATGTTAATTTGCTGTCTGAACCTCTGGTCTCCTGCGTATTGCATGGGAAATACTAATTTTGAGTTAGCACTTCTCCCACTCAGTGTTTTTCACAACCTCTTGTATTGCCTATCTCCAGTTCTGCTGGCTCCAGAATAAATGAATACAGTGTTCCCTTCCACTGCTTTGTCTGTGCAGAGAGAAAAATGGCTGCTGAATATGCTTTTTTGAGGAGGAGGAGGAATAGGCAAGATTACTTTATTTTTCAACACTATTTTCTGGAATTCTATGGTCAGAGGGGGTTAAATGATGAGCTGAAAGTGGAGGACCTTGATTCCATCCTAGTATTTGATGTCTGTGATCCCACAAATAGTTATCTTTTGTGGGAAGTGTCTTATTGATTCTGTTTCATTGTTTAGGCTACAGTATATGGCAGAAAGAATTTAAACAAAAATCTTAACTGAAGTTTACGACAGAAAATCAAGTTATATTCTAATTCTGTGTAATAGTTGCTGAAGTAACACATAAGTAGAAAAAAATTCCTTTTTATTATTATTATTTTTAAATGTGCTCCTTTATGATTTCTTTCCTTAAATGGCATACATGAGAGTACACATGTGGCACTGTATAGAGTACCTTCCAAGTTAAAAAGACAGGACTTTCTCTCTGTTGTTAAGAGATCATCTGGAAATTCCAGTGCAGAAGAGAATATTGCTGACATACATGACAAACAAAGTAGGGCTACACAGATGGTGAAGGGTCTGGAGGGCAAGGTGTTTGAGAAGCAGCTGAGGTTGTGTAGTTTGCTCAGTGCAGAGCAGAGGAGCTGAGGGGAGGCCTGATGGCGGCTGCAGCTCTCACAGGGAGCGGATGGGCAGCGCTGAGCTCTGCTCTGTGTGACAGCAACAGGGCCCGAGGGAACGGCATGGAGCTGTGTCAGGGGAGGGGCAGCTGGGGGTCAGGGACAGGGGCTGCACCAAAGGGCAATGGGCATGGAACAGGATGCCCAGGGCAGTGTGCACAGCACCAAGCTGCCCAAGTTCAAGGAGTTTTTGGACATCACTCTCAGACATAGGGTCTAGATTTTGGGTTGTGCTGTGTGTGGAGCCAGGAGTTGGACTCAGTGATTCTTGCATGTCTCTTCCAACTTGGGATATTCTATGATTCTGTGATTCTATGCTTTTATGTACAAAGTTAGTTCAACTGTTCCTAATTGCTTGCCGTGGTTGTAGCATGCAGGTGGAGGATAGGTCTTGGTGCTGAACCAGGGTTGCTCTGTAATCAGCAAAATATCCTGAATAGCAGCAATTACTGCATGTTGACTGCCCTGCTTATCTAAGCTGGTAATTTATGGTGGATGTCAAGGTAGGCATGGAACTGGAGGAAAGGCCTCACTATGAAGCTATTTGAAAAATTAAGGAAATAAGCAACTTCCTATTTATGGCTAGGATTTCTAGGGACATGTATGAGTTTGCAGTTGTCACTTATCTAATTATATCAGAACAGTTAATTTGGTAGAGGCCCCTCAACTGTGGAGATAGGTTGTTCCAGTACCTTTTGTCCCTGTATGAGATAAAAAACTACCAGTCTATGGCATTGGTGTGACTCTCAACGCAACAAGGACCATGATTTGGCTGCAACAGAATCTGCTGTTGAAGGAGAGTGATGGGAGGCACGATGCTATACTGAACTTTATTGTTCCTTCTTAAGAAATCAGCCAGACTATGTGCATGGGCACAGTTACATGAGGGCACAGAGATGGGGAAACTATAAGGTAACTGAGAAACATCCATGCTAAGGATTACTGAATTGTATTCCTGTAGATTCTGCTGGCACTTGGCAGCTGGTAAATGATCAAGAGCGTTTATGCTGCTGATATAAATCAAAGTAGAAAGGAGCCCCAGGACTCCGCTAGTGTATGCTGTGTGTTCCTATGGGAATCCTTCCCAGCATTGCTTTCGTTTGAATCCTCCTTTGTTTATTTTGCAAAACAGAAAAGTTATTCTGAAGGACTTCTGGCTTTTCCAACTCCTGCTTTGGATATTCCTGCTTCCAGCAGAAATCAGACACCCTCTGGCTCCAGACTAGTAACTCCCCACTGTTTTCCCTAACCACTAAGAGGTCTAGCACGTACAATTTTGAACAGAGTATCTAACACAAAGAAATTTAAAATACCGTGACAGAGTATGAGTGTGCTTTTTAAATTACAGTTATAACTTTTGTATCTCATTACTCTTCAGAGACATGGAAACTTCCATTTAAGCTTCTTGAAGAAAAGAGTTAAAAATGATTAAATATAATGGGTCTTCACACAGAGTGTAAGACATATGGAGCCAACTGGCAAGAAAAAGTCAGATGAAGTACTTTTTGTAGTAGTAAATATTGTCATTAAAAACCAAATGAGGTGCTGAACTGTCAACAAGAATAAAAATCTGGGTCAGCTCTCCTACTGACCTCCAAAGTCGCATAGGTTCAAGTGAGACCAAAGGCAGTGTCTTTGAAAGGAAAGTCTCATTTGGTTGATAACAAAATAAAAGGATTAATAAGAAAAAATACATTGACATTACCTCCTCATTTTCTTGGGAAATCATCTGTCAGTCACTAGCAGAGATATGACGCTGACACTGATATATCTGCACTGTAACACTGCTTATCTATATGAGGGTACAGAGCCTCTTAATGCCACTCGCCAGGACTGAAATTTAAAAGGAGGACAGATATCTCAGAGGAAAAGACTGTGAAGAACAGCGAATGTTCAAGAGAAACTGTAGCCAAACATTCTCCGTACTATCATCTGTCAGGGTGTTTTTGTTCTGCCTCCTTCCACCCAAGGGAAAGAGGAGGTTTCAGAGGAGAGGAAGTGTCCCAGCCGTTTCAGTCTGGTGGTAGTGGCCAACCATTCTTCTGTGATATTTTTAACTCTCTAGGACAAAGATATCCTGCAGATGACTGAATTCAGAGGTAACATTTTTTTCTTCTGGCTTTTTTTTCTTCTGGATAGAACCCAATCAGACTTAAGTTTTCTTATGAGCTTGATCTTTTCTGGCACCTCTTCCGATGTAAATTCTCTCAAACCACTAGTTAGGCACAGGTACAAACCCATCTACTGTCTTCACACAGACTACTCCACGTTGGCAGTTCTAAAGATTAATCCCTTTCTCTTCCAAATCAAAATTTCAGTTCTTGTAGTTGTGTTTCTTTACAGCTAATCAACAATTTAAACTCAGGTTATGTTGTCTTGTGGACATAGCATCACTATTCTGCTTGTTACTTCCAGTTTATGTGGTCAGAGTCTTTGATTCAAATCCCATCTAAACCACGTACTCAATTTGCACATCGTGACTGGGATAAAAGCTTCCATGCACACTGCTAAATCTCTCATCCAAGCTCTTTCAGCTTGCATTTTGTGTTTGTAGTCTACCTCTGTGGTTGCAACCTTCTCTTTGTAACCTTTTCCAATTCTTCTGTACCTCCTGCAGTAAAGGTAAAGAGCAGTCTGCAGTAAATTATCATATTATCTATCATCTCTCATTCACTTCGAAGATATCAGGCCTTTGGTGTACCTGTAGTAACATACAGTAGCACCTGCTTGCTAAATTGTCAGACCTAGAGGCCGTGCTTTCTCCTTTTCTTCCCTTCATTCCTGGAGGAGTTCCCTGTAAACATACACATAAGCTATTCCACCAGCCTCTTTCAGGCTTGGCTGGCTGGAAAAATTGTGACGGAAGTGTTTCTGAGGTTGCTGGCATATGCTGGTTTGCTGTGACTGGAGGATTGTGCAAGTCCCATATGGGGACAGCCAACAAGGAAAGCATCCCCAACGGGTGCTTATTCCCCTCTTAACAAATGTTGCAACATTTCCGGGTTTTGTTCTGGCTGGACTGTCACCAAGTGCTGAGATGCAAATTCCTCTGCCAATAAAATGCAGTTCTTGGCTCTGTTCTCTTTCCAATTGTTTTCCTTTCAGTGTTGCCTACAGTGACAATGATTAGGTTGCAGCCCATCATACTGACCAGTGTTGTCTTTCTGTGCTCATTCATCCAGCTGTAGCTGCCTATTGTCTTTTGTCCTATAATCACTTTGGGAAACAGAACTCTGTTTTCTTTTGCCCTTAGACCTATGGGACTTTGGTTTAAGATGAGGCGTCTTATGCCCTAAAGTAGCGTAAGCAAGAAACAGTAGGACGTTTTCTTTCAGTATGAAGACAAACAGACTAAGTTCTTACTCAGGCAAAGTCTCATTTGCTATAGTACAGCTGAATTCTGGTTGAGTAGAAGCACAGAAAGAAAACAAGGACTTGGTTGAAGAGAAAATAAAGACAATAAACACTTTTCTCAGCATACTGCACATTGGAAAATATGCTATCTGCACAATGGCATAACAAAGAACTCATTCTTAGTGCTTTGCAAGCAGCAGTCAGGCAGAAAGGGGCTATCTTTATAGGGAATAATTGGAGAAGAGCTGAATCATTTCAGTCATGGTTTTCATAAGATGGGCTGTGCTTCCTGGTATGTTTCCTGCACAGCCACTTGGTGAGCCAGTTTATATTGGTCTTCTGTGTTCTCAGGAATAGGAAATGAGAGTTATAGACTGTTTCTATGCAAAAAAAAAAAAAAAAAAAAAAAAAAAAAACCACAAAAAAACTCATTTGAAACGGTGAAGGAGAGTGGCATACCTACAGTTGTCCACAATGGCTATGGGAAATACTCACTAGCCTGCAATGTCCCTTAGATGGTGCCTTGGATTTGTCCATATGGGTTTACTTGAACTGAGGAAACTTTGTCAGGGAGTATGCCCAGAAGTCAACATTACAGGTGGTTGTTGAGTAGCTCTTGAGTCTGTGTTATGGTCCTGTTTAGTTTATGAGAAGAGATTTAACCATATATAAATAAGTACAAAAGAGAAGGATGCAAAAGAAAATTGCAAGTTCACAGGCAGGAATGTGCATAAAATCCCAGATAGACAAGAGCTTAAATAAATGGGTTAGGCAAGTGTTTACTTTTGAAATTTATGGTGTCCCCAAGCTCTGTCTGAAACAAGACTGTAGCTCCCCTAGGTGCTTTGTAAGTCAGTAGTTTTGGGTATCCTCTATACTTGGCAGCCAGCAGTCTGATTACATAAAAGAATGAACAGTTTTTTAAATGAACCCAGTGCACAGTTCTATGTGAAATGCTTACCTTTGTTAAGAACCCGTGCAAGAATGAATGGAGGATGTACAACTTGTGCTGTAGAGCAATGCAATCTCCAAGAGACATTCAAAATATTTCATTAGATACATTTGAACATTCTTGTTGAAGAGCACTGAGATTAAAAGGACTGTGTCAGTAAGAGTCTGAGAAAACCATTCCATAATTCTGGAGCCTAGGAAATATTCATTAAGAAATGTCAAGAATCAGAAATTCATTGACTTGAGTATGCAGATGATCTCCTTTACTGCTCACACTACAAGTGTTTCTTTTATTTCACGTGTCCCTGAAAGAAATAATGGAATACAAATTCAGTGGTTGACATGGTTATTACTGATCAGTAAGATCATCCTTAAATGTTGAGTAGTACAAAAGATACAAAGCAAAGAATTTGCTTTCAGTGTCTGCAAGTCAAAAGAAATTTAACAAGTTGGATTTAATACAAGTTTACCAGAAGGTGGAGCTGGATAGTAAATCTAAACAATAACTTGCAATTAATACATTCCAGAGATTATTGCAGTTCAGAGAAATGGATGTGGTTGGTGTAGCAGTGCACTGCAATTCAGATACTACAACTATGCTAAAGCTGGCATCTGTAACGTAGACAGCACTGTAATGATCAGAGTAACCACAAAAATGTTCTTGAATAATACAGTGGTAATACAAAGAAGGCTGAAAAATATAGTTTGAAAATAAAGAAAATGAAATGCTAATTTTAGCTTCAGTTCTCCCAAGCTTAAATGCATATGTATGTCTTTGAGCCAGAAAGGGAGTTATTCTGTCATGTGCATGCACATGTTACACTGGGTTAGTCATCTTCAAGAAGCTTTAACCTGCACTAAGCACAAGAGGAATTGAAAAAAAAGTGAAACAAAACAAAGCAAAAAAATATCAACTGAAGTAACCAAAATCAGATCCAGAATTTTTTCATCTACTAGAAGGGTATGTTTAATGTAGTATCAGTTTTTCTGCAAGCCATTATTTTCTAGATTACCACAAAGTATATAGAAACATTCTTCTTCTTTTCCTTTTTTTTTTTTTCCATTTGATAAAACTTCTTCATGTACTGGTATCAACTGACTGGTATCAGACCATTAAAAATGGTAATAATTGAAAAGGAGCACTATCCTCTTTTAGGGCTTAAGTACGTATGACCTAGCATTAACTACAACCTTATTTTTGGAAATTTTTTTCATTTCTCAGTTGTGCACAGAGCAAACTGAACATGTGTAGGTAAAGTGTACAAAGTTTTAGTCTGGGTTTCAAACAGTAAAGCAGATGTATAACTATAAAGAACTTTCTCAGATTTACCATAGGCTATCTCTTAAAATTGTATCACTGTATATTCCATACTGCCATAACCCACATTTCTTGAAGCCTGTCACATTTCCAAACAAATATTTCTTTAGGCAAGTGAGACTGTGTAAAGTTGAGACTGGGGCATTTCAACGTAGGTAAAATTGGCACGGGGACTAGGTAAAGTAATTATGTAGGGTAGGGGAGAGTCCAGTACAGGACAGGACTAGTGTGTAATTTATTGAAAATATTGTCCTCTTTTCATCATAAAAGGTACAGAATATGCCTGAAGAATATGGGATTGATAACATACATTGTATGGAAATGTAAAGTAGCAACAGCGTTGGAAGACTGTGAGCCTGAGGCGCTCAACCGATGAGTGCCAGGAGAGGTCTTACCTGCATCAGATCCAGGGTATATAACGGAATGGATTTCACTGACTGGTTGTGCAATTTCTCCCTTGTCAGTAGGGGGTGTGCGTCCATTATCGCAATAATGAATAAATGGCTGCTATCACTGACATCTTTGCCTAACCTGAAATTCTTGACTTTGAGTGTTTCTAACAATCTGATGCAGAAATCTTTTCTATCTCCAACATAAAATAATGAGGTCTAAAATCATATGATTACAAGTAACCCAGCAGCCATACTGTTTGTGAGTCCCTCCTCTCAGGAAGACACGGACTAAAAGTAGACCAGTGAGTGGAAAGCCTTACCTACCAGTGGTATTTGTAACCATGGTCAATAAACCAAGCATGCAGTAGCTCTCCAGCTAAACCCATGGCTTTTGCAGGGTTTGGTGGCAGAGTAGAAACCTCAGCTTTCTCATGGACTTCTAAATGTAAAGGTCAAGACCAAATGAATTTTTTGGGGTTTCTGGAGAAGCATTATTTTTGGAGGCATGAAGAACAGATACATTTTCTGGCTTTCTTCTTTTGAAGTCTTTCACTTCATTAACAATATGTTGTTGCCTAGTAGAACTGGTCATCAGAGCAGCATGATGCATCTCTTCCTTGGTGATATTTGATGTGTTGAGTACTAATGTGTCAAAAGAGCCTCCAAAAATAACAAAGATCAGCTACAGATGTAATCCAAAGCAAGGTCTACAGCTGCCTTCAGCATTGTACTGTGATACCAATTCCTTTTCAGCCTACAAATTATGACGTAAGCTTGCTGTGATCAGAAGTTCTCCAACAATAAACAGAATTGGCATGAGGCTCAGGGCTACATGCACGCTATTTCAACTACAGGGCATTTCAGAATGAAGGACTGTGAACATTCCTTTCAGGGAGCTGTAAACAAAAAGCTGTGCTCAGCTTCCTCATGATAATAGAATTTTTACATGTATTCTACAGAGGTCTTCCCGAATAGAAAGGCTATTTGAAGAGTTTGTTCAGCAAAATATTTTTTCCATTGACAGTTCAATAAAATAAATAATAAATACAGAGCTCCATTGCATTCCATCATAACTGATACAAGTCTTGAATGATTAATTATTAACGATCAGCACCAGCCCAGTAAAGCCCTTCCAGATATGCATCTCAAGAAAGGCAGAGAGTTTAGGTCTTCAGCTGAAGTACCTGAATTAATTTAAATATGATTGTATCTCACATATTTGGCCTTAATTGTCTCCTGAAAATTCAATACCTGTATTCATGCTCCCGGTCTCCACAGATTCCAGAGCACCACACTGTCCCCACTAAAAGGAAATGAAAAATCGGCTGATTCTAACCAGACCCCTTCAGCAACTTTACCCATTTAAGTGCTGTATCCTGCAGAGTGATTAATGATTTTTTTCCTTTTACATCTAACAGAAAAGAAAGAAGGAAAGAAAGAATGAGTACTGTTGTTCACCTTCTAGCCAATAGTCTACAAAGGCATGCTTTGCCAGGATACACACGTTCCTATTTTGTTTGCATGTGTGATATATACATATATATTTAATGTATCTAACATTGTCTCTTCCTAGTATGTGGTTGGAGCCTACAGCGTCTTATCAGCATCGTCATGTAGGTGACTAACATTTTGCTTTCTTTGGGCCCTTTTTAAAACTGCAACTCAAACCTGTTCACCAGCCTTTTATTAACATGTGTTTTATGGTACAGGTGTAATAATTAATCCAAATGGTTAGCAGATGTGGCTGTCTATCTATGGGCATGTCAGTTCCTACACACCACTCCTTAATCAAGGAGTGCCCAAGCAATGCCAAAGTAAATGAAAGAAAATAAATTCCACTGAGATATTTATGAGGGCCACCTGGACAGGGAAATGCCTTGGCCTTTGCCTGTCCCCTGCTCCAGGTGGCCTCAAAAGGCCGAAGTCCCTCACTAAACACAGGTCAAATCAATCTTGCAGGGAGTTGAAAATGAAAAGCTGTGCTTGGCTTCCAAGTTTAATGACAATGAAATTTTTTACATGTGTTCTAAGGAGGCATTCCCATCTCACCATATTTATTTGAAATTTTCATTCTTTTTACTGGTGCCAGCACCTGCTGGACCTCACATACAAGAGCTGTTCGAAAGGTAATGCCTCCTGGTTTATTATGTTGGCTCACAACACCAGAGGTGGATTGTGGTGGTACAGCAGTAGAGGCTGAACCTTCACACCTATACTTCTTTACATTTTGTTGACATGTGACGAGGTGGAAGAAGAGGGGCTGTCTGACAATACGGCATCTGACATGGAGGTGTGTATGAAGCAAAGGTGTGTTGTTAAATTCCTCCATGTGAAAAAAACAGCACTAATTGACATTCATCAACCCCTCCTAAATACTTACGGAGACCGAAGAGTGGATGTGAGCATAGTGAGGTGGTGGGTGGTGTGTTTCAGAAGTGGTGACAGCGACAGTAGCTCACTTCTAGTGATGCAGATTTTTAGGAGCACAGCATGCAGGCTCTTGTTCATGGCTGGTGAAAATCCATAGCTAATTTTTGATGGCAATGCTGGAAAAAAAGTTGTTTCGCAGCTGAGAATTTTCTCTATCAAGTAGTGTTGTTATTTTTGTACCTGTGGTAGTTTCCATGTAAATAAATAGGAGGCATTACTTTTGGAGTGGCCTACATAATTCATAACATATAAGTTACTGGTTTCTGCTTCCTTTCCTGGCAAGCTAGATCTAAGGATCTTTTTCATGTTGTCAGCTGGCCTCCAGGTGCTGCTTTTCAAATTATGAAGAGAAACACCAGATTTCTACACACCTGTCATTTCCACATCTCTTTTTTCAAGTAGTTATATACCTTTGTATAGGTAATTTCTGTCAGATTTTCAACAAATTCAGCTTCTACCTCAAATTCCCTACAATGTCATGGCCATATTCCACTACCCAGGAAGCTTCCAGCAACTGCACCGCTACATCCAGCTGTTCTTCACAGAACAGCCACCTTGAGGACACCAGGTCTGAAAACAGGTTTTCTCTGGTGTGGGAAGGAGTTCTTCTGAGAAAGGGTTAGAAGAATGAAACTTCTGAAGAAAAAACATCAAATTCTATGTAAATCTGTGTAGATATTTCCTTCTTGGGCTCTGCTTAGTGCATAACTACCATGATGCCAGGATAATTGTGTAGAAAAATGTGTAAAAAAAAAAAATATATATATATATTCTTAATGATATAACAATAAATTAAAACTGCTAATGGGAGTGTACCTTGTTTTTTTTCTTTTAAATGTAAGCTAATTTTCCAACCAAAGATAGGAAAAATTTTCCCTTGGGTTGCTGCTTGTCTATTCATCATATTTTGCCTACTAAGCTTGTATATTTGCTGCTATTACAGATGAGAAAAAGAATAATTTAACAGACAGGTCATTTTATTCAAATAATTATACCTATAGCTGAAATATTTGTCGAAAATTGTCATGCAAATACTAAGGTAATCAAAATCCTTTTTGATTTGAACTATTAATGCCTGAATTTCTTCAACATCTAGTCATGCTAGAGAGAAATTTCAGAACAAAACCAACTATATGATTCATGATTAGATCCATGAGACCTATTAGCTACCAACTTTCCATTAACCAGTCTGAAATTCTGTGCCAAGAAGTTTCACAGTCTGTTTAGAACAGCAGTGGAGCCTACATCATCCAGTTGGTAGCAATAGCAAAAAAAAGTCATGAACTATGCTGATTTCATAATGTGTAATCATGACTTTTTTGTTCCCCATAAGCAAGATCTGAACACTGGAACAAATTATCATCAATAACATTGAGGTGCATACTTTGAATCTAGAGTCCTCTCTTTTCTTCTTAAATGTGCACAGAAGTGTGTTGAATGGATTGTGCTTCCATAATTTAACATGTTTATTTGCAATGTGAGAACAGCATGAAGTAAACACCTGGGAAGTTTCAAGTGTCAAAGTTCAGATGTTCTTCAGTTATGAAGCGCAAAAATAGAATGTTTTTTAGAACAAACGCATAAAAAAAATTTCAGATAAGCCATGCATTGTGTAACTTGAAAACTGACGTTTTTCTTGTGGCTTCCAAAAATATCCACTCGTGCACTGTGACTAATGCCTGTTACTGTTCCACCAAAACAAGGTCAAAGCTGGTGGCTTAAGATTAAAGTTCCACATCAAATTAACTATGATATTTGATATCTGGTAAATATTATTCGGGGCTAGTTGAATAAGTGACATTGTTTTACACAGCAGATTGGAGTAAATAAAAAAGTGTGAGACAACAAAAACCTCAACACTCTGTAATGAAGTATTCCCTCCACAGCCATTCTCAAGGGAAGAAAAAGAAAAGGAAGACTGGCGGTCAGAAAAAAATCCTTTCGATATGAAGGAAGCATGTGTCTGGCAGCTTCAAACATGCACATGAAAAGTAGACTGTTAGAACCAAAGGGTTTATCCATATGTTGAACTCTGAGTCTCCCACTTCTTCCAGAAACGATTAGCTAAGGATATTTTACACATTTCAGTCAAACAGAAGAGAAGACGAAATACTACAGGGAAATGTTAGCTATAGCACTGGGAAATGTAGATCTTCTTATCTATCTCTACATGTATCTCTTACAATCTTTCCTCTCCACCTGCCCAAGACTTGGCCTTCTAAGCCAAGTTTCTAGGGGATTATAGTTTCCTGATGCTTCCTCTTGGTCATTTATAATTATTGGCATAAGATTGGCCTTTTTTTCTTCTTTTAGTTTTCTTTTTTTTTTCCCTCCAGTTTGCAGAACATCCTCAGGAATCCAAGATTTATATAAAAGCTGTGTCAGTTCTCAGAGAACTCCTTAGCCAGTTCTGTTGAAACTTTTGGCTGCAATGGATATTCTTTTTTTTTTTATCCTAAAGACAAATCTTATATGTTGGAGGTAAGAAACATGGCACAAAAGCAGTGCCTTTAGCTCAGACAATTTTTAATGATCGCATATCAGTGGTAGAACAAACACAACTTACAACTCTTAATCAAAATGAAGATCTTCATTCATTTAATAAGTTATCAGTACTATTTATCTCCCTTGCCTTTGTGCATCTGTGAAAAGGAGACCTGCTAAAAATGCACTTGAACACTGTGTGGGATGCTGTCTTCTCATATGTCTACTCATTCCATTATTTTCTTGCCTCTGCTTTTGCAGTTTTAGCTCCCCATTTATTTATGGTCATGAAATGCATTTCAGAGATACAAGCAGAGAAATGGTTTTCTAACTGGTCACTGTACTCCCTGATAATGCTGTTAGTTAAATGCTGGTGCAGATGTTCTGGATTGCTGAAGCTTTGTGCTCTGCACAAAAGATGGAAATAATGCAAAAAGCTCTCCTTGGCCAAGTGACCACAGTAAAGAGCCTTAAAGATGAAAGGGAGAATTTTGGATTTCAAGTACAGGGCTGTAAACTCTGGCAGTCATTAAAACGTAGAATATGTACGTATCTGTGTAAAAGTTTCCGACAACACTGCTTATAAAGGGAAAGTTGGATGACTGAAATAATTAGATGCCTGTCTGAAACTGGCAGGCAAAACAGTGGAGGCTGAATAAGAGCTTCTGCAGTCAACAATTAGTATCTTCAAAGTGGATTTATGTAAAACTGATCTTGTCCAAGTAGCTTGAGATGTTGGAGAGTTCTAAATGTAGTGCATACAGTGTATGTCCATTAAATAGCCCCTAGTATGGGCTTCTAACTTGTGTCACTATGTGTTTTCACACAGAAACTAGTAAATAAAAATTAATGTGAAGTAAGTTAAATGTTTTAAAGATCAGTTTCTAAATGGGAAAATAATACCGTAAATCTGGAAGCTCTACAAAATAAGTGGTTTTTGTGGGGCTCTGCATGGGTCAGTTTTCAGATTGAAACTATTTAATATTATCATCAGTGACCAGGATAAAAATATGCAGTTACCACTGACAAAGACAAGACTGGTTATGACAGAAAGAATAAAAAGTGAAAAAAAAAGCAAAAAAAAAAAGGAAGATAAAACAGTGATGCAAACCAGATTGCCTGGTAAAACAGATGTAAGCAACACATTAGGAAGCAAAGGCATTTATTTGGAAAAAAGAATTCAAGTCATACTTACAGAATATATAACTTGATTGCATGGTTCATATAGTCAGTGACTCTGGAGGGTTTTGGGGAGCACAATGGTATGCAGTGAAATAGAAATTCCCTGAGAACCTTCAGAAAGATTGCCATAATTGAATAGGCAGAAGAAAAATGTATGCCGGTATGTTATTTGATGATGCTGTAGCCATAACTGCTATATTCAGTGGTGTCTACAGTGCAAGCTGGAGAGTGAACTGTAGGAAAAATCTCATAGAAGAATCAAGAGAGTAGTTAAAAGACTGAAAAGCTTACACCAGAGCGACAGACTCAAAAAGATTTGAGAAAGTTGAAAAGATGAGTGTTCTACTTAGAGTTTTTCTCTTTTTTTTTTTAACCTCTTGGAGAAAGGCAACTGAGAATCCAGTGGCTAGAAATAACAACACAGCAACTTCGGACTTTAACTAAGGCACATAGATTTTTACCACAGGACAGTTAATTTTCAAAAGAACTGATCTAGTGATTATGCAAGGTTCTCTATCACTGGCAATTTGAAAATTAAGACTGAAAATTTCCCTTAAAGAAACTTCCAGAAGGAAGTAGTTCAGGGAAGAAATTGTCTGGCATGTGTCTATCCTGGAGTTCAGGATAGACATTCACACTGCTCCCCTCCGGCTTTATACACTGTGAATCAGTGTCTTAATTCTTTTATGGGGAGGTCTATGCTTTTGGTGTTTGTTTTTCCTTTTGAATAGAAATTAGACATTGTTGAATTTGCAGCATTAATTCTCCCAGACAACCAATAAATCAGACACATATTTTGCTTGCGATTTAGCCACAAAAAGACAAAGGAGGAACTTGGACTGGAACATATGTATTACAAAGCGAGGAAGAGATAGCTTTATGGGCTGTGATGGGATGACCTCATCCAACATCGGTCTTTTTAGATGTCAAAACCCTAATTGTTAGGGATTGTTTTTCTCTATTTGTTGTTTGCTTGCTTTCTTCTAATTGAAGCTAAAGTTATAAACAGAGAGAAAAGTCTCAAGGGAGCCAAATCAGGACAAGAAGTCATTTTTTCCTCAGAATTATCCCAAGATTAACGTGAAGTGATTTTAATCTCAAAACTCCAATCTCCATGTAGCCACATGTTGAATCAATTGAAAAGTGACCAACAGGTAAATATCTCTGGCACGGCACCGCTAATAATGTAGCAGACCTTTAACAGAAGAGGAAACCCTTTTGACCTCTCTTGTGAAAGCTGTTCTGTGGCCTCAGGTTTGGTTGATTTTTTTGTTAAACTGTCATTACAAATGCAAGAAGCAGACACCTGAAAGAAGCTGATAACTTTATGTACATCAGCAAGAGAGAAAGCAGAGGCAAACAGGTTTTATTTGGCTTTAACAGAACACCAGGGAGAAGTACACAGAGAGATTGACTGACAAGGGCTTCAGTAGGAACCTGTCAGCTCGTAATGTGAGAAAGTGCTTGTAAATGTACAAAAGCCCTGTGGCCCTTTGCAAAACTAGGACACTTTGCCTGAAATATTCTACTTTTTTTCCCATTGTTTCCTATCCTCCTGCGCTGAGGTCTAACCACAAAACAAGGTACCACTGACCTGCACTGCCGTTTTCTATATCCATCTGGAATATGTCAAATGTTGGCAGACTGCCCCTTTGCAAAATCCTGACAGATGAAGGAGGTAACCAGTATGTATTTTAAAAGTAAATTCTCTTGTGTGCTATGATTCTCTCAGATTTTGCATCCCAAATAGAGATAAGCTAGGCTCACCATATAGACAGGAAACTTCAAGAAACTGTGAGGTATTAAAACATTATTATCATGACCTGAGAAGATAATCAAGTGCTCCTCTGAAGGGAAGATCCAGTGCAGAAGTGTTAATGGAGACACCTCTCAATTTACACAAAAACCAAAATTTCTGCCTACATTTGCAAAGTTGTATTCATGAATGATGCCAGGGTTCTTTCACAAAAAGCATTAAAGAAATTTTGAAGAATTTTCTTCCCATTATTTGAAAATATCTAGTCCTAAATAAGCATGACCACTAAAGATTTTACAGAGCTATTGGTTAAAATTGAAACAGTAAGCCCAATTCTCAGTCAAATGTTACCTCTGCTAATTCCATCTCATCTTCTCATTTTCTTCCCGGACTGGGGATTTTTCAGTCTCTTCCCTACACTGTTGCAAACAGGGTCAGTATTCCGTAAAATACCTCCTAGAGCTTCTAAAAATAGAAAAGTATGTCCTTCAGACGACACAGGTACCAACTATTCTAACATGTGTTTTGTCATTTAATTTGTGCCTATAATAAAATCTAGGTGGTTGTTGTTTTAAGTTCAGTACAGCGCATATCTCCTGCAACTCTTCTGCTTTCTTTGAAGTTATTTGTTTTACACATCCTTGAAAATTATTTCAATGTTTTCAAATGCTAACATTTCATTATCATTTTTTCATACTGTCTTTTCATCAAAAATTCATCAAAAATGAATTATCAGTATTTTGAAAAGCGAAATGTTGATGATTTTAACATAAACAATTTTTTATAACTCTTGGATTGTTTTCTAAAAGTAGAATTCTACAGTGTAAAGGTGCTTTGGTATATGGTTGCTGCTTTCAGCAGATTAATACTTGCTGCAGCTTTTGAAAGTTAATTGAACTGTAGATTTAGGATGACTTTCTTGCCATAATATGATCATAAGAGAGATTCTCAACTTCTCTACATTAATACAGATCCATCAACTTTGTTATTTAGAATGTCAAAGGACTCCTCCCCCGTTTATGCAATAAAATGGTGTAAGATACATGGCTGCATTGGTTGATTCTTGGAATTTAAAATCAAAAAATAAACACCATCCCAATTAACAGTGTACATTATATGGAATCTCAGGCCAAAATTCCTTGAGGAAATGACAGTTTCATTGTTTGAGTAGTGGGTAAGCTCAGGACTTATACGTGTTTTCTCCAAGCGAGCTATTAGCTACCTTTTGTGTCTCACTTCATTTTGGTAGTATAAAAATATGCTTCATGAACTTTTAGGTATTTTAGTTACTTGAGCGGCCTCACTTGTTTCCCACAGCTGAAACAATTCCCTTCCCTCACCAAGCTTTATTATGACCTGAAAAGTCAGAGATATCTAAGAAAGCAGTCATACTCCTTAACTGCAATACACCTACAGAGATTTAACACATATAAATATTGAGAAGGATTAGGTACTAGCAGACTGCTAGAGCCACATAAGAATATTTACTAAGTACAATCTAAAAATAATGAAAAATAATATAAACAGAGGCCCTGAATGTGTCATTCAGACTTCTTACCCCAGCTCTTGACTCCCACCTGTCCTGCACAACAGTGAAAAATGCTAGGGAGAGACGCATAAGCCTGCTTTTAAATCAGAGAGTAGGATGGTGAAAGCATAGGATCATCTGAAGAAATAAGGAACCTATAAGCAAATCAAAATCCACAGATACTCTGTATCTATGGTATTACTATATTACTATTCTCATGAAAAGTACTGAGATCTAGAATTTTTATACAGTCACACACATTAAAAATCTGTTCATTTTAAAGAGAGTGAAGTAATATTTTCATAGCTTATTCTAGTTGTTTTTAAAGAAGTCAGAAAAATTGTGAGTCTGTGAGAAAACACTTTGAGATTCACAGGACCATGGTGGGATTTTTTTCCATCTTTTTTTTTTTTTTCCAAAACAAAACTGTATTGTAAATTGTCATTATTCTAGCAAAGGCAGTGAAGTTACAACAATTTGAAATTATTGAGGTTTTGCTTCTCTGTGCTTTTGGTTATTTAACACCAGAGCAAGTGATGCACTGTACAAGGTTACTATGCCTATAGTTTAATTTTGATGAAAAAGAAGGAAACTCCAATGTTTAACTTACAGCTTAATACATGGGTTCATTACATTGAGTTGCACTTATTACCCAAATGACATAATTCTCCACCCAAGCTATTAATTTATGTTTGAGATCTATATCAGAACAGCAACCTGGAGCATTTCTTTTTCTAATTTATTTTGTGTAATTTTCCCTTTCTTGGCACTCCATAAAATCATGAATATGGTAGATAAGGTGAACAGGAAACTGTTACACTAAGAACTGCAAAGGCGTCAGTTGAAACTAATAGCAGAAGTTTAAAACAGATTTTAAAAGTATTTTGTTACACAATGTTTATAAAATGGCACTTGTTGCCACAGATGATAGTAGACAGAGAGATTTCAGGATTTAGACAAATTTTCATATATCAGGTCCACCAAATGGACAAAAATGTTTGCTAAGGAATGTACTCTCTAGCATCCTTAAATCAGTCAATGGTTGTGGAATCTGAGGGCCACAGGCATAGGCTAGGTTTGTGTTACCCTGAAACTACACATCCTACTGCCACTGCTGGAGATAGACATGGGATAGCAGGAATCACTTATCTGACCACGAATGACATTTGTTATGTTTGCAAGAATTTTCTCTATTCAGTTTGTAGTCTTAGATGAATTTCATTCCAACTTTTAACAAGGAAAACTGAGACTTCTCCTTGTCTTTTCTTCAGCATTACTGTGAACGCTTCAGCTCTCTGTGTTCCCACTGAAAGGAGAGGGCAACCTTCCCTTCTCTTCCAATCCACCTTCTCCTAGGGATGAAGGAAGCATAAAGAGAACACAGCCAAGAATCCTGAGCATGTCTGTTGTCTGTGGAAGTTCAGTGTCAGATGCATTTCTGATTCCTCTATTTGTTGAAAGCACAGCTTGTCACTTTCATCCACTCTGTGCTTGAATGAAGAAGCCCTCCTGTTCTTCATAAAAGGCCAATGGGCTTCAGCAAAAGAAAGGCAGAGAGAGAAGGCAGACAGCATCTTCCATTTCTACACTGGCAGATGTTGCATGAGCTGCCTCTGGCAGCAGGTACAAGCCACAGCCTTTGCAGACCGAAGTTCAAGTATAGTAGTTCAGGGATGAAAGATACTACACTTCTGCATTCATTCATGAAAACATTTCTTTGTTCTTTTTCATTGTCATTGCCATTCTCCTAATTGAGAACTAAGGCTAAAAATCTAACAGACTAGGTAATACAATCGACTTGAGATTAAATTAATTTCTAGCATTTTTATGGCTTTGCACAGTATCATTTGACAGTAGCAATAGATCAGCTTTCCCTGAGATCTGAAAGGCGGTTATCTCCTTCCCTCTAAGATGTGCAAAATCAGTTATAACCCAGCCACGTGGTTGGGTCTTCCTTTAAGGCTCTTCTTAAAGTGTTTGTGCCTTTTTGCTGCACATTCTTTTACACCAGGGGCTAAATGCTAGTTCTTCACAACCACTGTAATGCAGTGACAAAACCCTGTGATTTTAGAGCCAAGATCTTTTGCATCTGTGAGAGAGTTACAGATGCACACCTTCTGTGTGGGGGAGGCCAGGGCACAGGGAGGCCTTAGGGCCGTTCACTGTGCTGCCTGGAGCCGCTTTGGCAGCACGCACTTTCTCTTTTAACAATATGAATTAGTAGTTGCTATTAGCATAAAATCACCAGTTGAAACACTCTCAGCTCATTTTTTAACAGTGGAGCTAATTGCCCTTAAGTGCCTGAGCTCTAGCAAAACGAAATGGCACCTTTGTGCAGAAACCCCCAGTGTTTCCCCGGTACATCCATAACGACCTCTAAAATAAGCCGTTACAATCCTGACATGGTACCAGCCTGACACCTTGGGCTGGGATTTAATTTTGAGTTATGGCAGCGTTAGGAAAACATATGATGTGGCCGTTTGTTTGCAGAAAGAAGGGGGAAAAAATCATAAAACCCTCTTTTTTTATGAGCTGTCGCTTGATTCGTTCCTGGAGCCCCAAGTAGCGAGCGTCTAAATCAATGCACACAGCTGTTCTTGCTTCTCGGAGCCCAGCAGGTGTACTACCCAATGCGCCTGCCATCTCCCCCCACTCACATAACAAATAATAACGTCTTACACACACCAGCCATCCATCACAGTTACGGCCGGCCCCGGTGAGGCCGCTGTTCTCAGGGTAGCATGGAGATTTTTTTCTTTCTTTTTTCCTCCCTTTTTTATCCTCTGCCTCTTTACTGTAGAAATACCCTGCCCCTGGATTATTAGTCACACTTTCTGGACTCCTTTAATTGAATAACCTTTGGCTCCTGTGGCAAAGGAAAAAAAAAAAAACAAGAAAAAAAGAAAGAAAAAAACAAACCCACACACCACAGTGTTTATTTGTGTTAAAAAACAATAGGCATATTGTGACTGGCGAAATCAATTAGTCTTCCTCTGCAGTAAGGACCCACATCTGGTGTGATTTAAGTTAATGTAAGGGAAGGGCCACAGAGGCCCGAAGACCCTGAGTTCTCATTTCAACAGGTGACAGAGAAGGCATAAAAGGCTAATATATACTACAAGTGTGGAGGCAAGGCTATAAATACTGGAAGGTTTACTTAGGAGGTAAAACAAAGCAAAGCAATAAGGCAAAATAAATACCTTCCTGAGCTGGGCTGTCACCTGGCATGAGCAGAGGCAGCAGGAGGGAGGGCAGCTTGGGAGGCGTGGAGGCTGGCGAGGCTCGAGGGCAGCGCGAAGGAAAATGCTTGCTTGCAGCTATTTGCAGGCATTCTTTCCATGGGGAAATGAGAGTGGGAAAAAAAAGATGTGGAGTATTTGCTCACCTCTTGAGTGATTTCTCTTGGCGTATTTTTTTAGCAAATAGGTTTTGCAGAGTTCTGGTGGGATCCATAAGCCATTGGACTCATGAAGCCCACTTTCCTCCAAATTTGTTTCCTGCATACACACAGCCCTTCTCTTGCCCTACTGCTGTAAGGATCCACCTCCCTGCCTCTCCCTTCCTGATAACTCTTTTCCTCCTGGCTTCTTCTAGACCTACCTCAATTCCTTCTACCTAACCTCAGTATCCCCAGCTCCTTATGTCTTTCTGTTACTGCAAACACAAATCTCTTCCTTCTCCATTACACAACATCCAACTTTCATAAAAATTCAAGGTACTTATTTCAGAGCTGTTCAACTCTCAAATATTGTTGCAGTATTTAGGTTCAGTGGGTCTTAGGAAGAGACTGACATGCTCAAGAGGATCTATGCTGTCATTACAAAACCTTTTACTTTGTAAGCTAGTCTGAAGTGACATCCTCAGAGACAGTCCTGCCTTCTGGGAAACTTGGCAAGAGGCACCAGAGTGGGTGAACATGAAGAGGGGTAACAGACCCACCTGAGTAGTGTCAGGAGCCTTGTGTCTGTGTGGCAAGTGAAGAGAGCAGAGAGGTTGGGCAGCCTCTTCCAGTGCTGAGCATATTTTTTCCAGTACTGTTGTATCTGAATGTCATGAAACAGCACAATAGATTGACTGGATTGAATGTATGAGAGGAGATTTATTTTCAGCAAGAAAATGCTGTTACTATAACTGGTTTTCCTGAGCTTTTCAAATCCCCTTATTAGCAGCCACCTAAGAACGGGAAATACTTTGTGTGGTCCCTGAGTGTAAACCGTACTTGGCAAATGCATCGTTGGTCTGAATCACTATTCCTTTGGCGTGGTATTCCCAGAGGTTATGTTTTGCTTTGCTAACTCTAGTGATTTGTCCCAGAGTGTGATTTCATTCAGTGATTTCATTTGAATTTCTTCACATCTACAAATAAGTTAGTCTGCAGATAGCCTCCAGTGCCCTTCCTATGGAGAATGCAGGCAGGTATTGGGACTTGGAATAATATCATGATAATAATAATGTTTTTTTGTGTGTGTCGTTGTTTTGCTGAGTGATTTTTTTTTTTTTTAAATCAGTTTCCAACAGCTGGTTGCCAGTTGCCCTCTGACACAGACACATAAAAGGGAAGTAGTGAGTCCTGTACCAGCAGGGATCACTGGAAGAAATGCAGCCCTCATAAATCAAGACAGCACTGTTACATAGCTTTAGCACAATGAAATGCATATGTGCAAGGGAGACTGAAGAGGGACCCCACTCACTGGCTGGGAGGATGCAGATCTGGCTCTTGGGAAAGGAGCATTCCTGCCACCGCAGCAAGCTGCAGGGAGGATTCTAAGCATGCTTCTAGGAACTTTGTTAAGAAGCTAGCAAGACTTTAGGTGGAGTGAGAGTCCTTCCTGCAGCACTCTGAAGGCAGGTTCCCAGCTCGTTTCCAGTGCTTTGCCCAGTTGTTCATTCCACAGCATCAAACTTCCTACTCTGTTCAGAGAAAGTGAGATCTTTACTTGATTCATCTTCACTAACAAGGAGGGGCTGGCTGGGGATGTGGAAGCTGGGGGAATCTTTGGGATGGAACAATCATGAAATGATAGAATTCAAGATCTTGTGTAGAAGAAGCAAGGTAATTAGTAGGCTTGCAACCCTGGACTTCAGGAGAGCCAGCTTCGTCTTCTTCAAGGACTTACTTGGAGGTGTCCCATATGCTAGAGCATTGGAAGGAAATGGAACCCATGAGAGTCGGTTGATACTCAAACACCATGACTTCAAGATTCGTGCATTCCTAAGATTAAGAAATCAGGGAAAAATGGTAGGAGACCTGCATGGATGAGCAAGGAGATCATAGATAAACTCAAAGGGAAGAAGAAGGTCCATGAAATGTAGAAAAAAGGCATGTCGACTTGTGAAGAATATAGAAATGTTGCCAGGACCTGTAGGGATGCAATGAGGAAGACTAAGGCCGACTTGGAAATTCATCTGGCAAGTGAGGTGAGGGATGACAAGAAAGAGGTTTTAAGTATGTCAGTAGTAAAAGGAAAACTAGGGAAAATGTGGGTCCACTACTAAATGAGGTGGATGCTGAGAAGGTAGAGATACTGAATGTTTTCTTTGATTCTGTCTTTACTACATAGACTGCTCCATGGGAACCCCAGACCCTGGAGGTAAGAGAGAGAGAGTCTGGGGAATGGAAGACTTCATTTTAATCAAGTGAGTTCTGACCACCTAGCCAAAATCAATGCTTACAAATCCATGGACCCCTATGGAATACACCCAGGTGTGCTGAGTGAGTCAGCAGAGGTGATTGCTAAACCATTCTCTATCATGTTTGAAAGGTTTTGGGGGATGGAGGAGGTGCCTGAGGACTGGAGGATAGCCAAAGTTACATCAGTCTCCCAAATGGGCAAGAAGGACAATCCAGGAAAATACAGCCTAGTCAGCTTCACCTCATTTCTGGAAAGGTGATGTGACAACTTGTTTTGGATGTCATCTCCAAGCAATTGAAAGAGAAGAAAGTTATCAGGAGTAGTCAACATAGATTTACCAAAGGGAAATCATGCCTGACCAACCTGGTGGCCTTCTATGATGCTACCGCTGGCTTGATAGATGGAGGAAGAGTGGTGGATGTTGTGTACCTTGACTTCAGCAAAGTATTCGACACTGTCTCCCACAGGATCCTTGTAATGAAGCTTAGAATGTGTGGGATAGATGAGTTAGTGGGGAGATGGATTGAGAAATGTCTATCTGGATGCCTACCTTGTGTAGCCTGCTGTAGGGAACCAGCTCTAGCAGGGGAGTTGGACTCAATGATCTCTAGAGGTCCCTTCCAGTCACCACTGGAAGGGTGATGAGATTCTGTGATTTTTTGCACCTCACTCCCACCCTCCCAGGGGTTAGGGGAAAGGATTGAAACAAAACAACAAAACAGAATTGTGGGTTCGAGTAAAGCTATTTACTAAGACACAGAGGGGATTTACTAAGACAAAGAGGGGAAAAATGGATAGAAGTTATTAGATACATACATACATGTATGTATACAACATGTGGTGCACAAACAATTGCTTATCATCAGTTGACTGATGCCAGCTCATTCTCAAGCAACAGAAGAAAGCCCAATGAATTCCCACCACTTCAAAACTTTCCTTCTGCATGATATTGTATGATATGTAGGGAAACTGATCCTCAACTACCAAACAGTTGCCTTAGACAAGTGCTAAAAACTTGGTGATCTGGTCCCCTCTTCCTGCTGAATTCCTTTCAAGAGCCAGAAGGGATGCTATAGAAAAATAAAATAGCATTCCAGGTTTGGAGTCTAGTCTGATTTTCAGGTGGTCCTGTGTAGAGCCAGGAGTTGGTCCCTTCCAGCTTGAGATAGAAACTTAGAAAACTGGAATCATTCTCACTGCTTGTCCCTTTGGCCAGTTTAAGTCAGTTGCCCTGATTCTGACCCCTTCCAGCTCGTTGGCCCCTCTGCACCTCCCAGGTCCTTCCCCCCTCAGCCCCCCAATCCCCCCCGCTGGTAGAATGGTAGTTGAAACAGAAAACTGAAATGTCCTTGACTCTGTACAGCACTGCTGGGCAACAGCTAGAAACATCAGTCTGTTATCAACATGGTTTTTCACTGAATCATAGAATCACTTGGTTTTCTCCTAAAACCAAACCATAACATCATACCAGACACTCTGACAAAAAATGAGACTGCCCCAGTTGAAATTAAGACACATGTCATCAAGTCGGATATGTTTCTTTAAATCTTTTTTCTTTTGACTCATCAACTTTAAGTCTAGAGAGTGCCAGTTCTGGCCATAAGCAAGGCTTAGATGTACTTGCGGTGGCAATCCTTTTTCATAGAATCATAGAATGGCCTGGGTTGAAAAGGACCTCAAAGAACATCTAGTTTCAACCTCCCTGACATGGGCAGGGTCACCAACTGCTAGACCAGGCTACCTAGATCCACATTTTTAAACCAAATGATCACAAAGCTGCTTCCAGGAGCTGAGAGTCACACAGAGCTGTACAGGTATGTAGATATGGCATTTCCTACAATTCAGCTGTTCAGCTTATGCATTCTTTTCCTGCTGTCTCTCCTCTGAGTTTAAAGAGCCCCTGGCAAAAGTGCAACCTGGGAATATACCACTGGAGAGGGGACTATCCAAGGTAGTCCATAGGTCCTGAACTGAATGGATGATCTATTGCTGTGTCATATGCTTTTGGAAGAAAAAAACATTAAATAAGACTTCGGGAGCTGCCAATTTTGTGCATCCTGTGCACATTCCAGAAGTTAAATATTGTGCATTCCATTTAGCTTGTTGGAGTCCTTAGATTTTGTTTCCTTTGCTGGACTTAATAATATCAGACATCTTTTTCTGTGTATGCATACACTGCGTTAGAAACCCTTGAGTGAGTAATGCTTCCCTATTAAGGAGGCATGCAGAATTTCACAGAGAAGTTTTCAAGCATATAGATCAGTTCTACAGAGAAGTTTTCAAGCGTATAGATCAGTTCTACAATAAACTCTTGAGGGGTCCAGTAGATGCAATTAACAGGAATGATATAATGGAGTTTATCAGCATGCTGTTATGGAGACCTCAATTTAGGACATGTGTTTAGGGTTTCACACAGCCAGCAATTACTTATAAAAAGCATTTAAAAACATCTGCACAGGCCAATATTTTTTTAATCGCAGAAGGTATTATGTCTAATATCATTGTGGATTGACCACACACCTCCCACAAGCAACTGCACAAACTCTTACTCAATCCCCACATCTCAGAGGGCAGAAGAAGGGAATAGGAAGAATAAAAATAAGAAAATTACTGAGTTGAGATTAAAGACAGTTTAATAGGTAAAAGAAAGAGGAAAAAATCCCTGTGATGCAAAGGCAGTAACTCACCACCTCCCACAAGCAAGCCAATGTCCATCCAGTCTCCAAGCATTAACCACATCAGAAGACAACAGCACTCCAACGCTTTTTCATTTGCTTCAGATTTTATTGCTGATCAGGAAGTTACATAGTATGGAATATCCCTTTGGCCTATTCTGGCCAGCTGTCTTGGTACTGTCCCCTCCCAGCCTCTTGCCTACCCACATTCTACTTTCTGGGGTGGTGCAGAGTGAGCTAGAGAGAAAACCTTAACAAAGTGCAGGCACTATTCAGCAATAGCCAAAATATTAGTCTGTTATCAACAATTTTAACCACAAATCCAACACATGGCTCCATACAAGCTGCTATGAAGTTAACTCCATCCCAGTGAGACCCAGAACAAAAACGAAGTTCAATCTTCAAGACATAAATTAGTACCTGTGCCAGAAGTACACTGAAGACTAAGTGATCATGGAAGAAATGGAATAAACTTGAAGTGATGACAGAGAAGATGAATCAGTGGGAAGTCTAGATTACACGTCAGATTGGGATGGCTCTTTTTAAACTGACATACAGTCAAATACAGTTTTACAGGTAGGAGAATAAGCCAGGTTCTGAAAAACTCTATCCTGACATACTGAGAAGGTATAAAAATCTTGGGAAACAAGCATTCAGCATGATTTCCCCCATCTGCTGCTGCCAGCTGAAAGAACTAAAACTATCATTAGGAAGGTGTGAAACTCTGTGGGGGTGAAGAGACTTTACCTCCTTGTAGAGCAGTAGTGAAAATGGGATGGGGATAATTCGTTCACTTCTAGAATCTCTGTTTTTAAATATTTTTATAATTGACAAAGAAGCAGAGAAGGGCTAGAGAATTGGTGCTATTTAAACTTCCCTTAAGAAAATATAGAGAAATTTTAAGACTTGATTGTTCTTTTCCCCAAAGTAGAATATCCTAAGGTGACTATTACAACACTTAAACACTCTCATGATTAGCAAATCCTGAATGCTCAAGGGGTTTGATGCACCATGGGAAGGCATAATGAATACTGATGGTAGTAAACTAAAGCCCAACAAATCCCAATTGAAAAAAGGTGCTTATTTTGATAATAAAAATTGTTCATTACCAGGAACAATGTTCTTAGCGCCTGTCTTGTTTTTATCCACACGTGTTAATGAATAGCAACACAGGGGTGAATTACAAAGCCTTGTGATAATCATGAGATCTAATGACAGTATCCTTTAGCACTCCAAGGCTGTAAATTGAGTCAGCTCTTAACTCTATTTTGGAGAAAATACATTGATTATTGATTTTAGAATCATAGAATTTGCAGAGTTAGAAGGGACCTCTGAAGGCCATCTAGTCCAACTCCCCTACAATGAACAGAGACACCACAGCTAGATCAGGTTGCCCCGGGCCTGATCCAGCCTCACCTTGAAAATATCCAGGGATGGGACATCCACCACATCTCTAGGTAACCTGTTCCAGTGCCTCACCACCCTCACTGTAGAAGATTTTTTCCTTATATCTAACCTGAATCTACCTTCTCTGTGCTTGAAGACATTTCCCCTTGTCCTATCACCACAGATCCTTCTGAAGAGTCTGTCCTCTTCTTTCTTGTAGCTCCCCTTTTAGATACTGAAAGACCACTGTCAGGTCACCTTCTCTTCTGCAGGCTGAACCAGCTCCAGCTCTCTCAGCCTGTCCTCATAGAACAGATGTTCCACCCTTTGGATCATTTTTGTGGCCCCCTTTTGGATGCACTCCAACAGGCCTATATCTGTAGATTCTGTACTAAGGACTCCATACTGCGATGCAGCACTCCAGGTGAGGCCTCAACAGTGCAGTAAGATTTCTATAGTAAGACACATTGTTCAGACCTTTAATTACTACTGCTACTCCTTTCTTGAGTTTTGTATCATAATTGAGCCCAGACAGATGTATTACATCAGTACAGAAGACATGTAGATGTTTTTAAGTTTTCCAGCAGTCCTTCTGAAGTGAAGGTACCAGAAACTGCATACTTTTCTGCCTAATGTAGTGTTTTTTTGCAGGTGTTTAAAGTTTTGCAGTTGGCTCATTTTGTCAGCATGCTCTTACTTCAGTATCACTGATTTTTTTTTCCAATGGAGAAAAATCAAGATATCATTCACTGTGAAGCTTTCAGAAACTCTGAACTTACAGGGCTATAAGTTTTCTCTTCATTACTTAGTGCTCCTAAAATTCTTCTTTTATCTGTTTCATACTCAGGCATGTACATATAAATTAATTTTCCCCAGAAAGTTACGGATTATGTATTCCTGTACGTTTCCTTCACTGTCTGCTTTTCATGAAGAGATGAACTGTGAGTAGTTACTTCATCCAAACACATGAAGTGGATTTTAAATGGGTGCAAAGTACTTTCAAACCAAATCTGTAACTAATGCCTCTGTGCCTGTTGCCCTGGCTTAAACAGCTGAGGGGAGGAAAAGTTGGCGAACCAGGAGATGATGGAAGATGACTGGGAAGGATGGAGAGGCCATAGGACTGGGTCTCAGCAAGGAGGAGGGGTTCACTGGAATATCTGCAGACACTTTTTTCCAGTTCAGCCAGCTGTAATGCATAAACTGCTGAAGTATGTCTCACACAGTTTCATAAAAATGTTAGTGTTGACTATCTTGTCTTAGAGCTTTACTTGTGAACAAATAAATAGTTTTCTAAATATTTTTGCATAAAAATAGAAATAAAAGATGAAAGCAAATCCAAAATGATATGCTTGCCTTGTTAGTAAAAAGAAAAGTAGTTGAAGGCAAATTTGAGGAAAAGCTGTCCCTCAAGAAAACAAGGAGCAAAATACATCAAGAATCTATCCTGAAGATGATTACCTTTCCATCTGGCATAAAATAGTATTACTTTAAAAACTAAATCCAGGTGAAGGAGTGAGCAGTGATCCCATACAATTGTTACGTGTGACAGAGGTGAATATGAATCTGTGTCAGCTGAGAACAGTCACTTCACAGAGGAGCTGCACAAGAAAGTAGCGTGAGCTGATGCACTTTTAGATTTTTTGTTCTGAGTGAACTTGTGCTACGGACATTATTTTAGTGTGCCTATTTCCCCACCTTCCCCAGAGATGCTGACAGCTGTGGTGTGGAATCTCCCACACAAAGATGCCTGTACTAGGAGTGCTTTTCTCCAAGCACCGTGCTGTGACCCAAGGCTTGGTGCAGACAGCACCCTGCAGGGTCACATGCTGTAGGCTTCAGCTCATCTGCACCTCCAGCACAAGAGGGATGCTCTTGCTACTGTAGGTAGCACACAAAGCTGTTCCCTCCACATCTTTTTAGCAACATATCAGCAGTGATGTGCTAAGTGCAAAGCATGGTCAAAGTGGCTTGCTGGCATTAACTTGCTGGCTTCATGATTAATCTACGTGCTGGGATGCTCCATACAGCTGACTTGCAGGCAAAATAATGCAGCCGTGTTGGCATAAACCCCAGGGAGCCCCTCTCTCAACAAGAGTATCCTGTCACAAAATGTTGAGCAATCAACATCAATAAATAGTGAGTTGAAAACAGCAAGGTGGCGTGAAAGCACCCAGCCCTGCCTGGGAAGGTAGGGCAGCTGATTAAGTGTTATTTCCTGATCTGTAAATCATCAATTCCAAACCTCTCTGTGTGTCGTCTATAAAATATTGGCTGTGGGCTTTTTGTTATAAAAAGGTAACTAATTTTTATAGCAGCCCCGTAAATAGTAATTAACGTGCCACAAACCCAACAACATCCTGCTGTAAAGACTGGGGGAACGCTGCGCCTATTTTTAAGAGCACTGTGTTTGTGCCTGGGTAAGGCTCGTGTTTGCAAGGGTAGATGCATATGCACCTCTGTGTTGCATAGCTCTGGTGCCTTTTAGTGGTCTTGTCTTAGGAACAGGGAAGGTGCAGAGGTCTGATGCCCACAGCCTCTTCCCAATGCCTGCTGTGCTGGACGAGGCAGAAAGAGTAGACAATTCCTGTGTACAGCATTTTTCTGTCAAGCCTCTATCACTTACTGTCTGGCTTATGTCCTGAAACATGAGAAGGACTTAGATCTCTTCTCATAGCATTTTTCCAAGTCTGTCTAATAAAACTTTGTATGTTCTCATTATTCAAATAAATCCCTAATCCTTTCTGAACGGCAACAAGCTGTTGACCTCAGTGATCCACTGAATCCCACAGGTTCAGAATTTGTGCTTCATAAAATAAAGAAAACTATCCAACTCTCAAACTTCAAACCTCTGCTTCTTCAGCTTTAAACTCATCATAGAATCATAGGTGTTTGAAGGGACCTCAAGAGATCACTGAGTCCAACCCCCTTGCTTAAGCAGGTTCCCTACACCAGGTCACACAGGTTGGTGTAGCCGAAGCCTGTTATTCCCTAAAGAGAAGTTAGATGGATAAATCAAATTCATAGGATGTATTACACATCTTACATGGACCTTAGAAGGGAGTGAGGCTGGGAGGATAGGAAGAACCTGCAGCCTGGCTGGACCTGTGCAACATGACCTTCAGTAGATAAGCAGCTCCAAGAAGCATTAATGGCATGTAGGAACAAGGAGCCCTCTTCCGTTTTGCTCCCCCACCCTCTGCTTGTATCTGGCCACATAAATGCTGAGAACAGAAATATTTAGGCACTCCCACTGGCAGCCTTAAATTTTTGTCACAGAGACCGGAGCCACTAGAGCTCTTTCCACCTTATGCCTGGCCCACTTCAAGAGAAGCAAAGGGCAGATGGACTGCTAAGGCAATGCCATGGTTTCTCAATTGGTGTGCAGCTAGTGGCTGAACTAGGTGGTGTCATGCATGAAATTAAATTCTGAATCAAACACATCTATTCAAAAACTCAGGCACAGGAAGGATCCTATGAATTAGGGAATATCACAAGCTTGCACTCTTGTACATAGCCTAATCTGCTGTACTTCAGCCAGTGGAAAAAAAAGCAGAAAGAGATTAAAAAATAAGTCATTATGTGATTTTTGTCAATTTTGTCTGACTCTCTGGGTAAGGAAGACTCTGGGCAAAATATCGCACCACTATTGCTTCACATCTGTGAGGAGGAAACCAGAGACTCCTTGGAAGCCGTTGCTGTTGCAACTGCTTTACCTGGTTTGATTACAGTCTCATCCCTGAGAAAGGCTCTGGTTTGGGTCAGTCTCAGCACCTCTGGGTGTGGTTGTACTGCAGAAACCCAGACAACAAGCATGGTGCATGCTGATTTCTCTCCTCCAGGGATGGTGCAGCTGCTTAGGAGCTTCAATCTGAGTTATTTAATGTGTTACTGTTTTTATGGTAACTGGTGTTTATAGCTTCACAAGGCAATGGCAAAATGGTATGTTTTTATATATTTGAAAACTCTTTATCCAAGGTCAAATATTGGTATGGGATTTCAGATCTTTGTGAAATCATCACAGGGTCAGACTGCAGTAACATAAATTACTGGTCTGTAAAGCCAAGATTTTTTATCAGAAAACTGTATAACATCCTCCATTAAAAGTAGAACGATAAAGGTATGGAAAAAGATATGATGCTTAAAAATAGATTCCAGCCCCCTGAAGTATGGACCACTATTTCTCAATGACTGAAATGCTATTGAAGTCAACAGACAGCATTAAAATGCAATAGAAAATTGAAAATATGTAGAATATACACGTACTTCGTAGGACCCAGAGTCCCAAAGATCTTACTACACACTGCTACTGATTGCAACGGGAGAAGGAGTTAGGTTGCTGAGCTCCTATCACAGGGGTAGTCCAAGTGACAAGATAACTCTTTGTAACCCTCCAGCCTGATTTATCCACTCCTGACAAAGTTCTGTGAATGGAGCCTGGTGAAGAAATATGAACTTGTTAAACATCACTGAAAGGCTTGGAGAAAGGCTGCGATCTGCAGCCTGTGCATCTCAGGGCAGGCAGCATGCTGGGGCCATTCATCACCAGCTGTGGAGAGGGGGCTGGCAGTGAGCAATTGATAGGGCTCTGTCACTGAAGAGACAGATTCCCTTTGTAACATATGGAAGACAGATTACACAGGCCCGTCCTGAACTGTGTGATGTTCAGATGGGAGGAGTACATGGCTGGGAGAGGGGCATCTATGGATCAGTATTATCTGACACCCGTATTCTATTTTCATTATGCTGACCTGGAGCATGCTGCCTCTACTTGAATTTCAGTTCCCACCCCCAACATACACCACTGTTTCCTAGCTCCCGAGGTCCTCTTGCATGGTCAATGGCAGAAACTGGAGAAACTGGGCCTCCCCACCACACCTCCACTTCTACCTTTCTGTCTGTTCCTAGCAGGTTTGTCATATTTTCAAAGTGACAAGTTTGGAGAGCAGCATTGGCAGGATGTCACAGGAAAAAAACTGAGTGTGATGATGGTGGGAAAATGCATCTCCAAGCATCCTACCTTCTATTTTTTTTTTTTTTTAACCTTTATTTTCTCCTTCTCTGACCCAAATAATCCAGCTCAAATCAAGCATAATAAGCACTGACAGTCTGTTTTTTTTTGCATGAGAAACACAATGCTATAGTGAAGGCAGCCAAGTAAGAGACTATAAGGAGAATTTCATTTAAAAGATGAATTAATGCCTGGAGAAGCAAAGCTACTTGCAAAGATACAAAATGAAAATGCAAATTACAATGATGAGGTAGAGAGAGAAACAGGAATAAAAGCAACTCAAATCAATAATTACCTTAAAGAGAAAATAATACATAGAGTAAATACCTCTTAAGAGCACTGGCTTCCTTGAGATTTTGCAAGAGTAAATGTTGGGCTGATGAAGACTGTCTGAAAGAAAAAAAAGATACAGGGAACCCACATGAATGGGAATGAAGACAAAGTGATGTATTAGGCCACAGAAAGGTTCATCCATAGTTGGAGAGGAGGTAAGTAAGGGTTAGAAGAGCAGGAGCGTAAGAACTTCTTGCTTTTAGTTTTAACACTGTAGTGAGAGAGGAAGGAAAGAGGGATATTTTTTAGAGAAGTCAGTGAGAGAGCAAATGAAAGAAAGAACATTCTTCTCACAGTGGAACAATTCCTTATTTGGTGAGAGAAGAGACTGGTCCTATACAGTCCAGATGTGTTACAACAATTGCATGTCAAAATAAAGACGCCATACGAGAGCTCTTCAGAATGCCATTCTTGAGGGGTAGAAGATACCCCAAGTTAACATATCTACAGTGCATCAGTTGCGTTAAAGACTCAGAAAACTGGGATAAATTGGTATTTCAGGGAAATTAATTGTTCGGCATAGAGATACAGTAAGGATAATAATAATAATAATAAGAAAAAAAAAATTGAACAGAACTGATTTCTTTGTTCGTCTTCGAGGTGCCCCAGTATTGCACAGGATCACCCTTCCTCCTCACTGGCATCACTGTCTGCTACATAACAAATGTAGGAAAACACAATGGAGACAAGTGAAGCGTTTATGGCAGAGGGAAACTGTTAAAGACTATACCCCTGAAAAACTGCTAAAGGGCCTATTGATATCACCATGAGGGCTATTCCCTACTTGATAATGTCCCATAGCATTTACTGAAGAAAGCTGTCTGAAAGAGCAATTGTACTTTTTTCTTCCCAAGGTTTGGTTTGGTTGCTGGGAAGGGAGCTTCAATTCTTCGAGGCTCAATCTGACAAACTTTCCTATGCAGTAATAAACAGTGGTGAATCTAGGTGGAGATGTCAAAGCCATTTATTTTAAGATTAGCGTAACGATAAAATCAGGGAAGGAAATGTGAGTGCATTGAGGAGAGCATCTTGAATTTCAGGGACTAGCAGACATTGGGGAAATTTGGGAGCAAGAGGAGTGGGGCCTCTTGGCCTCTTGTTTCTGGGTGGTCACAGCATTACAGCAAAAGGAGGCTGTAACCTCTTGTAACATGCTTCATATATATATGCATTTCTTTTCCCTGTATGTTAAGCAAACAGATCATTAAGCATTTAAACTGGCTATGCTTGTCCCTCAGCACGGGCATGCCTCAGGAATGCTGGTGCTTGTGGGAGATTTGCAGTGTCTGTTAGAGTCGTGAGAGTCATGTGGGATTAGAAATCAGTTGCTTGGTAGAGGTTTATGATTTGGGATTAGCTGATACATCACACATCTTCAACTGAAATGGAGAATGCTTGGCAAGAGTGGGAGAACCTGTTCATAAGACTTAGGGAACAAAACTACAGTTTAAAGTTATCTTAATTAATCTTTAGTGGAAGAACTCTATGGGAGACTAGGCTGGAGAAAAAGATGATTGCTGTGCTTGCAATTTGAGACAAGAAATCTCTGTGGTATAGAGAAAGAAGTAAGGTGGTACCTGTTTTCTCCTATCCCAAACTATCTGGACAACAAAACTAGCAAGGGATAGAGGCCTTAGAAGAGGCAGAATGAGGCTACAGAAGAGGGAAGATGAGGACAGAGATTTTGTAACACTTGATTTTTTCTCTTTCTCTCTTTCCTTAGATTCACTAGTCTCCCTTAAAAAGGATTTTGATGGTTGTCGTGTGAAAACAGTGGTCACTGAATAGTTGTAGAGACTGAAAATAAATTAATTTTCTCCAAACACTAAGCAAAGTGACTGCATGCTGTTACATATCAATAATCTTATCTATCCTTTTCTTGAAGAAACTTCACTTGTAGGTGAGACAGCCCATGTGAAGCAACACACCTTTGTTAAGGTTCCAATTACCATCTTTTTTTTTTTTTCCTTGTATATCCACAGTGTTTCTTTATACATAGAAAAATGTGATTCCATAAGTTGATTTTCTAACCTCACTTTTGCGGTAGTTACATCTCACAAGGATTTGTTGTAATGCTTACATTTTTTGATAAATCATGATCTACTTAGACATTAACCACTCCCACTCTGTACACACATCTTAACCTTCCACTGGCCCTTGAAGTTGGGCAAGTTCACTGGTTTATTTTTTATTTCAGCATCTGGTAGATTTATGGATATAGCTGTGGTATGCTGTCTTTCCTTTATGTGTGCATAGCTGTACTACAGGCCTCATATCTGTGAGCTCATCAAAATGAATGGAAAAACATTCACTTTTATCTGAATAATCTGCTAGCTGAATGTTTAAGGTAATCATCCATTTTAATTTTCTAGCTTTATTCCTATTTTTTAGCATGCGTTTTATATTCAATCAATTTAGCTTTATTATCATAGGCTTAAAATATTGACTTGGCATAAGAAATGCTCGTTCCTGTGAAATCACCATCAGAGAAGTTTTTGGTGTTGCCTGCTGATACAGCCTGCCATTTGAGAACTTTCCAATACAATAATATTTGTTGTCATTGAAAACTTCTGTAGTGAAGTGCAGTATGTAGGAATGTTTGTCATTTCAAAGATCCATTTTTTCTCTTTCATTTGACAGCAATTTTTTATCATGCCTTTCAGAATGTGATTTAACATTAATCAAAATATCTGATTTCAGAATCCAGAAGATACAGTGATTTCCAGTTTTGTTATATTGCACTGTGCTTGATTGTTCCTTTGTGCCTGAACATCTCAGCCTACTGCTTTACCATGAATGTTTGCATTTTATCTCCAAAGCAATAGTGTAAATATGACTACGACTTTGTGGGCACAGAGAATGGCTTAGGTGTGTTTATGCAATATGCTATATCACATAATAAACATTTCTGTATACATCACTAGTAGTTTTCCTCTTCCAGACTCTAAATAACATCCTGCTATATACTGAGCCTGCTTTTAAGTCCTGTGTCCATAATACACAGGGGGAGGTGTTGCATAGAGTGATAAAGCTATGCTTGGGATGAAGAACACTTATTTTTTCTATTCTCAGTTCCTCTGATTGCCCAGAGAACCTGTGGGGTGTCCTCCTTTGCGATCTCCAGAAGCCGCCTGGACTTGGGCTTGGGCACACTGGTGTGGGTGTCCCTGCTGGAGCAGGGGTTGGGCCAGAGGGCCCTGTCAGCCTCAGCCATTCTGTGGTTCTCTGAGTCTGTAATCTGTGTGCACCTGTGTCTGAATACATTTGTAGGGTAGCAACAGAGCCAAAATCATATAGAAAAGACATGATAGTGAGAAGGCTAGAAGTGATAATGGCTAGAAAATAATTTCTCCCCCATTTTCCCTATTGTGCAGAGTTCTGTATGTGATGTGAAGAGTTTCTGGACTTCTGTGGATACCTTGAGTTTGAGGGCCCAAAGCTCTGCTGAGTTCAGTTCTTTATTGAGAAATGTAAAAATATAAGCACTAATGCCTCCTATGCCTGCCTCTGTGGCAGGGGAGGGATGCACAGTAATTTACAGAGACCTGTGATCAGGAGTGAAAAGGTTAATAGTAGTGACATTTAAGCTGTGATCTCCAGGCACTGGAGGGCTTATGTGCACCCAAACTGAAACCAAAATAGCATCTTGGTTTTGAATCTGAACTTACCAGTGAATCTTGGTGTGACTATGATGTGCTTTTACCTCCAAAGTGGTCTTTTCTGCTAAGCATAGGGATGATCTCCGCTAAATTTGTGTTGATATAGTGTTTTGTTTATCCTGTTTGGTTCTGATTTAACCAAAATAGATTAGTATGTGGACAAGCCCCCAAAATATTCATGTACACATTTGGACTACAGGTAAGATTTATATGGCTGTTCTTTTTTTAGTTCTGATCTATGTATAGATGAATGTTGAATTAACACCATGCTGAGAGGAGGGGTAGAGTTCATGCCTCTTAAAGCCATTGTTCCAGTTGGTCTGAAGATTAAATTGCGTCTGTGACAGAGCTTGAAAAAATGTAAATGAGAAGGGGAAGGTGGGTCTTCTCTGTACTGTTCCTTGACTTGAGTGTTGGGATATTTGCTGAGAATGTTCTCACATGTATAAACAGACTAAGCAGGAAAGGAAATGGCTCAAATCAGAGAACACAGAACACAAATGCCCAAGAATTGCTAAAGGTCAATGACAGGACAACAAATTTGATACAGCCTGATTTCTGTGATTTTCAGATTTTTAGCCTGATTTTCTTTTTCTCCACGGGAAGGCTGAAGATGGTAGGAGTGGAAAGAGAAATTTTAAGAGAGGTGGAATCAGGTGAAAAAATGGGAAGCTGGATTTCTTCTGCAGCATCTGAGAGATGTCAGGAAGAAGACAGTAGCACAGAATGTGTGAAACCACTGCTTAAGCCCTCCTCCCTTAAATGTCTTGTTTCTTAAAGTAAACTGTTTAAAGTTGGTTTTGAAATGGCTGTGGCTTCCTTATGTTTGAAAAACACAATCTTCTAAAGTAGCAATATCTGGAGTGATAGGTGAGGACTGAATCTAGAAATTGAAATATTCAGATGTTTCATACTTGGATGAAGGACTGAGAACTGAAGGACCCAAAAGACACCGACTGTATGGCTAAGGCAGTGGTAATCATATGAATTTCAGCAAAGAGATCAAGCAATGATTCTTTTTTTTTTTTTTTTTAATGCAAGTTAAAGTTACTTGTGACAAAAAAAATACCTGGCCTCTTTTTCAGGCAGCTATGTCATGATACTGTTACTTAGAAGCCCATCTTGGTCCTGTCTTGCGCCCTTTAATTTTATCTTTAAGGTAATCTTTATGTGATCTCCTGCTCTCCTGTTTCTTCTGATAGTGAGGTAACTTTTCCTGTGATTTGCATCACGCATTACTTTGCAGTCCTAACCCTTAGTCTTTTATGACTCTGTTGAGACCAAACCATGGAAATGCAGATGATTTTGGTGTAGATTTATTGTGTGTGTGCTGGGAGATAATTTGATTGCATGAAAATTGCATTATGAGCCTCTGATACTCAATGAGGAGTGCTTAGAGCAAGACCAGAGGCTGAAGTAGTATTGTCAGAAATGATGTATCTGGAAAAGAGCTGCTCATGGACATTGCATTTTCATTAAACTTATAGTAAAACACTTAGGATGAAGGAATAAACTATGCTTATAATGGTCATTAGCTCTCAAAGAATAATTTCTGGTGCGACTTAGACTCCCTCCGATTGGCTGATCCAGGTATGCAGCAATGCCATGAAATTCTCTTTGCCATTCTGCTTTCTCACCCCAGGGAAAAGAGAACTGCACTCTATTAAAGGATTTTTTTTTCTCTCTTTTACAAGGTTGTTTGTTATCTCGGAATGCAGGCCTGCGCTGGAGCGTGTAATTACAACACCATGTCCTGGGTTAGAAAGAACTCAGACACTAAATTGTCCATGTCATCACCTGAATTTGACCATGAAATATGGCACATGGGGGCTGGGAAGGCAGCCTGTAAAGAGGTAAGGGCTGAATGGGCATTTTGGTGCACTGGGCAAATCCAATCTGCTCAATCCATTGCTGCAGTCCCACCGTGGCCATTTAATATTATTACCTGTGTTTTGCCCTTGCAATTGTGCTTCCACCTCTCTTTCCATGAGGTGTGTTTGAGTGGAAGAGGTCAGGGTTAGAGAAGAGTACAATAAAACATGACTCATTTTACATGGGTGATCAGAGTCCTATTAAGTTGCAGAGGAGATGATTTTTTTCAAGAATGTCATGTTTTAAAAAAATCTTTTTTTTTCTGTGTGCAGACTCCAGAAAACAGAGGTCAACTCTATTGATCAGGGTGTTCAGGGATACCCCCAGAGCTGGAATAAAACCACTCACACTCCTGTTTGTTGAAATTTTTCATTTTATTCACTTCAGCATCTTACTATTATTCCAAGTTTTGAGGTTAAGGCTTTTTTTTTTATGTGTGGAGGCTGCATATTCTCATATTTATTTGACCTTTCACAAAATCTGGTAACTTACTTCTTGTACCTGCACACACCTCAAAACCTCAGAAAACTAGACTGGAAGTGCTATTGAAAATGGAAAGCAGGTTGCTAAAATTGATGCACTTTGCAAAATGTGAATGAAAGCTCTTATCTTCTGTTAGTCTGTGTCAGTGTAACTTATCTTGCAATTCCAAAGCCCACCTTTTTAACTTTTAGTATTGCTCTCCCCTGATTCAACTGTGAAATACCTTTCCAGTGCCTTTCCAGGGCCAAGACTCCCATTGTCTCCTCTGCAGAATATAAACTGATGTTGTTTGTTAGAGTAGCATTTGTTGAGCATGCAAAATTAACTGAGCAGCCCTTGTAACCAAATTACTGCACAGTCTTTCTTCATTAAATTTGGCAAAAGCCAAGTGGTTCCTCTACACAAAGAACGGAAGAAAGATTTGAGATAATGTTCTTTGTCATGGCAGGTGTTAACAGTGGTTTCAGCAGGCTGCAGTTGATCTTTTTCATTATGCTGTGATAGAAATAAAGTGTTCATCTAGAATAAGGTCTCAAGAGGCGTCTGTGCAAATGTGGAGATAAGTATTTACAGAGGTGTTATATTCAGTCTCTTTTAAAAAAGGTAGATAGCCTCATTTCTTCAAGATGCATTGAAAAATACTTTCTAGTGCATTCCTGCAGCATCCTGGTGACCACAGCTGATGACTGTGTTCTGAGCAACTCAGAATATGTGAAAAAATGTACACTGTGGAAAACAATCACTCAAAGTTCTGAAAGCCTAAGTGGATTAGAGGGTTTAACAATAGCTCTTGCAAGTTATTGAAATGAAAATATAAAAATTCACACACACACACACACACACACACACACACACACACACACACACACACACACACAGAACTTCTCTACTCAGTTCCTATTTTACTATTATCTCTGTAATTTTCCTAATTGCAGGAGGAAATATCTTTCAGAGTCCTGCAAAATTAAATAGAAGAGGAAAAAGCTACAATGCACTCACTCTGCTGGGAGACTTCTGATCCTTTCCTGAATGCTGTATGAAATACTGAAAGGATGTTGGTATGCTTCAGTTGCTCTGCATCTGATGCTGAAGCCCCTAATTCTGTCTTTCTTGTTAACAAGGCAAGAGCTATTAGGAGAAAAGAACTACACTTTTCTTGTGCTAAAGTTCTATCTGGAGGAGTCATTGTTCTTTAGCTGAACACAAACCATTTCTTTCATAGGAGCACTTCACTTTAACAGTGCCAGAAGCCCCAGCAACACATGCAAAGTGAAACATTTCAAAATTTTGCTAGCCTGCTTGCCACAGCCAAACTTGACACACCGACTCCCTAAAGGGAGGAGCTAGCTGACAGAAGCCCAAGCATGAACACCATTGACCAGGTTTGGCCCATGGATCTGGTAGATCATCCCACTGGCAAAGCACAATGACAAATGGCCCCTGGGTGCTGAGAACTTGCCATGCCAGCAGATCACCTGGAAAATATGCAGATGGGAATCAGAAGCATAAGGTCTGGCTGGTACACTTTGACCCTTGCCAACATGAGAAGGCTTTGTTAAATTTCTGGCACCTTAAGGGCTACGTAAATCCAAATATCTTGGCAAACTACATGCTTTTAGCTGGTTGACGTGTAGTTAGAGCTCTCAATTCAGAATAATTTGAATTCTCTCATTTTAATTTAGAAAGTCTCACCTATTCTTTTTGTTTAGCGTTCATGGGGATGCTCCATGCTGAAATAGCTTCTGTATTTTGGGATCTTTGTTGTGTTTGCTTTTATTTTCTAAGTTGGCTGAGTTTTGCAAATATATTTCCAATTCCTTCTAGAGAAGGTTTCTAAAGAAATCAGACTATGGAAATATCAGTCTCACTGTTCTCTGTTTTCATAAAGAATTACATGGTCTACAAGCATTTCTTCACTTTCCAGTTGGTATTACCAAAACCATTTTACAGCACCTGGAACCAAGGGAGTTTTATAAGCACTGAGGAAGATATCAAAATTATTTTAATTTCATCTGTCCCTTAGAATGAATAATAATTTGATTTTGAGAATGGCTATCTATGCATTAATTCTGTTTGCAATGTTTTCATTTGTCCTTTTTTTCCATAGAAGGAAAAAAAAGTTACAGAACTTTTTTTTTTTTTTTCCTTCTAAATACATCCCAGCATGTGGCCATACTGATTAATCAACACTGTCAGCACAAAACCTCTCTTCCTCCCCACACAAAAGTGAAAAGGCAACTGGCCACAAAAAGGGAGAAAATTGCAATAATTGAGGAAAAAACACAGCAAGAAAATTCTGATAGATGCAGAATGGAGGCACAGCAACTGGGATTCAAAACTATTTTAGGAAAGATGAGTATGGTAATCAGAAACAAACTTAGGCTGTCCTAAGCAATTAAAGCAATTGTGGGTGCAGCACTTACCCATGTAAAGAAAGTACCACATGTATGCTTAGCAACACGTCTTCCAAACCACTTGCTATGGGGTGCATTTCAAATGGAGTCATTCTATTCAGAGTCATCATGAACCATATGATGTTTACAGAAGTCTTAGCAAAGAGGATTGTGATGCTCATTATAGATCAAACCAAGTATTTCAGGAGTGAGAAATTAGAAGGCAAAAATATTTACAAAAGGCAGATATACAAAAATCAAATTATAAAAGCTGGTTATGTGCTTTAGTGTATCTCCAGCAATGACAATAAAATAAAATAAAATAATAAAATAAAATAAGCAGGGAAACCAGTTTATCCATTGCTTTCATAAATGCAGTATTGGAATGTGACATGCCTGCCAGGTTAGCCAGTCAAGCATGCCACTAAGCTCAAATGAACTGTAGAGTGAAAAGATAATTAAAGGAAAAAAGAAAGGAAATACTGAACTTAAAAATAAGTATCAAGTGGAAAAAATGTTAAAGGATTTAAGTGCAAAAAAAAAAAAAACACAAAAAGAATCATGGCATAACTCTCATGTAGAGAAGCATTAACTCAATTTAAAATAGAAGCTTTTCAAATTTTCAGCTTGAAAATACTGAGCTTTCCCACTATAGCACCTTTTCTTAATTGGTGACTTCCATGCTTGCTGATTGCTCTGTTTTCTGTGCTCGCTGTTTGTCCAGTTGTGCTGCTCTCCTCACCACACGCAGCTTTGTAGTCAGCCTGCCATAAAAAGGCAGTGTGATTCAAATAGTCAGCAAAGGTGACTAAAATATTGGTCTACTGGGATACAACAATGCAGTGTTTCACTAACCCTGGTTTTGCTGACACTGTTTTGGAGAGGTGTTACGTGCTCATGAGGATTGCTAACTGCTCTACAAATTGTGCACTATTTTTTTTTAAAGATTAGCCACTATTCTTTAGGCAACAGTCACTGCAGTCTGTCCTCTAATCAAAACATTTTCCCTGGGATGGAAAACTTGTTCTTCACAATTTTCCAATGTTTACCCTGAAACAATGACACCTTCCCTAGAGAGAATGCCTGATTTTGGGTAATCTACTGACATGAAAAACTTGTCTCAGCTGTTGATGGCCAGGTTGACTTCTGAATCTCCTGAATATCAGAGGGAAACGCAGTTCAGAACTTTGTTGCTGCTGCTGCTGCCAGAAGACAATGCACTATTTTCAAAGAACTCGTGTAACAAATCCATGGAGTACTTTGAATTGCTCTAGTTTATAATGTAGAAAACCATAAGGAAAAAACTACCTCCCCATTCTGCCTTTTCCAATGAAGACATGAAAGTGACAGATTTAAAGTACATTTACAACTCCATTGAGCCAGGAGGACTTGATTGCATTTTTCCACATAGGAAGGAGGTGTTGGGTATGTGTGTGTTCTCAGATGATATGTAGCTGTTGCCTTCCTTTCCAGATGGCCTGTGATGTCATTGCTAAAGATCTTAAAATTTGTTGCATGAAGAAAATAGCTTCATGGCCCTCAAAGAAGTTTTAAAACGGTCTCTGCATAAATTTAAGAGACCGGGGAGACAGGAGAGTAAATGGAAGGTGACAGGAAGGGGCAAAATGAGGGTATTCACATCCCTGAATAGGTAAGGTGGGAGCAAAACTTCATGATGAATAAAATGAGCTTATCTGTAGCATGATTCTGAAAATTTCTATCAACTCTCTGGTTACAATTGGCCCCATTTCAAAGAAGAATGCCTTGCTTCTTGAGATCAGTCACACTGCTTAATGAAGATGGGACTGAGGTGAAATGTGTCTCCTGGCACAATGTCAAGATGTCAGGAGTGCACACAGTCCTCCCCCTCGAGGGGAGAAGAAGGGACCTTAGCAGGTTTGTAGTTCTGTGCTCATCATCCTGCAGAGCTGAGTTTTAGTGACAACAGATAGGGCTAGTGAAAGGCACCTACTGCTGCAAACTGCCTGAATAACTGAGCTGGCAGGGTAGAACAGCTTGACAGTGCTCCTGTCAAGTGCTGAATGAGTAGAAGGGCTGAGCTTGCCATAAGGCAAGCTCCTGGAGACTGGAGAGGCAGACATCTGTCACAGAATCATATAAACACTGAATGGCTTAGGTTGGAAGGGACCTTAAAGATCATCCAGTTCTAACCTCCCTGCCATGGGCAAAGCCCCATCCAACCCGGTCTTGGAAGCCTCCAGATATGGGGCAACTTCTCTGAACAACCTCTGCCAGTGCCTCACCACCCCCACTGGTTCCTGTGGGACAATACTTATGATCAGCTGTTGACCACAACTTTCTGACCATGACCATCCAACTAACTCTTTATCCAACAAATAGTCCAGCCTTCAAATCCATCTCTCTCTAACTTAGAGATAAGGATGTGGGATGGGACCATGCCATCAGTCAGTCAGGTTTGAGTCCTGTTTGTAGAGCAAGATATGATGTTTCTGTACCATAGATGAACAGAAACCTCCATTCTGCGGTGCTCTGACTCCAAATCAACCACATAGGGTTGGCTGAACTTGCTGCCTTGGGAGCCAGTATTGCCACAGAAAGCATGTTGGAATGCAATAAATACAGATTCTGCCTCCCTGCTCTCATCATGCTTCACATTTACATGTGCAGTCAGGGCACTCTGAGAAGAATCCTTGCAACTTCCCATCATCTTGGTGTCTGCCCATTTGTACTTCACAGAGGTGCCAGGAGTTTGGGACAGATCTGGATTATACATCTTAACAGCAGGGTCTCACTGCCGTTCCTTAAAGCCATCTGAAAAATAAAGTAATTCATTGTGTAGATACAAGGGACTTCTGTTTTCCTGTGAAATGCACCTGCCCAATGTATGATGAGGACAGCATACGCTACACAGCTAATGAGTTTAGGCAGATTGAAACTGTATCCTGAGGTTTGAGTTTTGTGGAATCCTGGTACTACTTTCAGTAGAATTTTTTGTTATATATGTTTGGAACAGAAACAGAGGTACTAAATAGTGCCAAGATTTTTTGCTTGAAAATATTTTTAATTGAAAAATAATTATTGTTTTTTACCATTGATAATGCAAATTTCCTACATAACTTCAGTTACAGCTAGATCTTAGTCACAGCTGCACAGAAATTGATACTATCACTGCACAAACTGAAATCTATTATGTCCACCAGAAGAATGCATTTTATGAAAAATTCATTTTTCTCATGAGAATCTAACAGGTGCAAGAAAGCATTAAAGAATATGCTACAGACAGGCAGCTCTAGACAAGATATGTGAGTCTTTATTGAGAGTATGGGAATTAAATTTATAAATTCCCAAAGTAACTAGCAAAGCTGTTGAACAAATAAAATGGCAACAGTTTTCAGTGAACAGAAGAGTACCAAAATATTGCATAGGGTTTTTTTGGTACAACTTTGGAATGCAAAGAAATGGAAACAAATAAAATGACCTTTAAAAAAAAAGAACGAGTTTGATTCATGATAAAAGCATGTGGGAATGAGACGCTGAGAAGTGAAGAAGTTATTGCAGTGTTATGTATCAGTACTTGCAAAGAGAAAGACTATCCAGGAGATTTCTTTGTAACAAACAAACAAAAAAAAAAATGAGTGCCAGTATCAGAAGATAGGATTACCCAATATGTGAATCAAAAGGGCCATGACCTGTGTCTGTTACCCCAGGCTTTTTCGCTGAATATAGTTACTATATTTACCTTCAAAATATTTGCCTTCATGAAGTACCAGGCTTTAGAGTATTTTACTGACTTCCACAGCAGCCTCCAGAAAATCCAAGAGTTCACAAATTCACAAAACAAATTGTTTTGGTTTTTTGGGGGGAGTAAAAATTAGGATTTGGGTCTGCAAGGGTGATACTTGTCAATTCCCAAATTTTAGAAGTAAAGAATATCAGTTTCTTCAATTTTGACTTTTTTCTAGACTCTCTCCATAGTCCAAGGAAGAAAAAAGGACCTTCCAACTCATTCATTCTATATAAAAAAAGTCATGAACTGCACCACAGAAGTGCATGTTTCTCAGCATTTGCTCTGAAGAGAATTGCTCGTAATCAACTGTTTTGGAGAGAAATGTATTATTTGAGATGGATAAAGTTGGTGAAATAAATCATAGAATCATAATCATAGAATGGTTTATGTTGGAAGGGACCTTAAAGATCACCCAGTTTCAAGCTCCCTGCCATGAGCCCATGACAGCAACTGGATCAGGCTGCCCAGGGTCCCATCCAACATGGTCTTGAATGCCTCCATCTAAATGAATCTCAAAGTACCAGCAGTAAAACTGTGGATTTAACGATGTCTGACCCGTGGGAACATTGCCAACGATATCCATGAATAAGAAAATCTATCTGACACACCTGCAGCACCAAGTGCAAGATGTTCATACATCTTTTTGTCTCTTAAGTAGATTTTTTTTTGTACATTCTGAACAACAAAAAAAAGTTTCATTTTTGCAACATTTGCTTTCCTCTTAATTCCATGCAATATGACCTGACCTGAGAGAGTGTTCAATAGCTGCTTGACAAAAAGGGCCCATTTATATCACATTTCAGATCTCTGGATGCAGGGAGTGTCTGAGCTTGTTGCTGCCATTGAAGGGTGATAGAGATAACCACCTGCATGAGGTGTGAGCAGGGGAATGGTCTGCTCAGCATGGTGGCAGAGCTCAAAGAGGAGGTGGAGAGTTGAAGGTGCATCAGGGAGCATGAGCCGGAGGTGGAGTGGTGGAGAAACTCCCTGCCATACCCATGAGAATGGCACTTGGGTGATACAACTCAAATAACACTGAACCCCCAGCCCTGTCATTGTAGAGGTAGGGGAGTTAAGAGATGGGGAGGAATGGAAACAGGTCTCTGCTTGGTGTTGCAAGAAATCCCTCTCCCTACCTATATTGCTTTTCCAATTGCCCTTTTACTATAGGATTGAGGTTCTGGAACTTGAGGGACAGGTGAAGGATGTTGCTGTGGAAGGTCTGCCCAGGAGGTCATCTAGGGCTAGGTGGTTGACTACACAACTCAAGCCTGCCTCCACCAAAAAGTAAAGAAGAGTAAACACTGCGGGCAATGCCCTTCTGAGAGGAGTGAAGGGCCTCATACACTGACCAGGCCCTATCCATAAGAAGTGTGCTGCCTCATTGGGGCCTGGGTCAGAGACATTACTAGGAGACTCCTTAGGCTGTTTCATCCCTCTGACTATTATCCCTTAATAATAATTTAGGCTGGCAACAATGAAGTCACTGAGAGAAACCTGAGCTCTACCAAAAGGGGCTTCTGGGGACTAAGGTGGTGAGTGAATGGAGAGGAAGTACAGGTGACATTTTCCTCTGTCCCTTCAGTGGCAGGAAGGGATACTGAGAGGACGAGAAAAAAACATCTGATATATACATGGGTAAGAGGCTAGTGCCATCACAGGCATTTTGGCATTTTTGACCATTAAGCTGTTCGCTCAGTGCCTGGCCTGATGGCTGCTAATGGGGTCACAAAGGGAAAAGAATTCTGGCCAAAAGCTATCTAGACTAATTGACAGGTCTTTAAACCAGGTGTGAAGGGGAAAAGGGGCGATAGCGAGACTGCCAGTAACAAGATATGGAATAGCATAGCTAAGTTAGAGAGACAAGGTGCTCAAGTTAGAGAGACAAGGCCCTCAATTGCTATATCTTACAATGATGAAGACAACAGGGAGACTAAAGATTACTACTTCAAAGGAATTAAAGAGTTTTCCTCCCAGCTGCCCAACTGAAATGCCTCTACACCAAGGTATGCAGTTCGGGAAAAAAACAGGAGGAGCTGGAAGCCACTGCGCTACTGGAAAACCACAGTGTAGTTGTAGACAATCCAGGAGGCTCCTGGAATGTACTGTGGATAATTTCTTGAGCTAGGTAACAGACAGCTTCCCCAATAGGGATGCAATGGCAGACCTGTTGCTCACCTATGCAAGTGAACTGATTGATGACATCAGGGTTGAAGGCTGCCTGGGCTGTAGTGACCATGCAATGATGGACATCACACTCTTGAGGGATATCATTCAGGAAAAGAATAAAATCAGGAAGCTTAATTTTAGGAAAGCCTATTTCAGCTCCTCAGGGAGTTAGTCAACAAAACTCCCAAGGAATCTGTTACCAGGTGTAAGAGAGTGGAGCAGAGCTCAGAGAGGCTTTCCTTCAGTTTTCAGAGTTCTCCATTCTCAGGTGTAAGAAGTCAGGAAAGGAAGGCTGAACCAGAACCTGCTGTTCCAACAGAAGAGCAAGAAGAAAATGAACAGGCAGTGGAATCAAGGACTGGTAACCTGGGAGAAGTATACAAATGCTGCTTGGCTGTGGCAGAAATGGGGTCAGAAAGGCCAAGGCCCAACTAGAACTGGACTTAGCAAGGGGCACAATGGAGAATAAGAAAGGCTTCTATGGGTACATAAACCAGAGAAGGAAAGACCAGGAAGGTGTACCTTCCCTAGTAAGCATCAAGGGCAGGCAGTTAACAATGGATAAGGAGAAGACTGAAGTATTCAACAGCTTTTTTTTTCCTCAGTCTGCACTAGCAACTGCTCTACATACAGCTCTCAAACAGATGTTTTCAAAGGTGGGAACTGAGGAAGCATTGCCCCTCTCACTATAAGAGAAGAACAGTTTTGAGACCACCTGAAGAACCTTAACATCCATAAGTCTATGGGTCCCAATGAGATGCATCCCAGGGCCCTGAGGGAACTGGCTGATGTAGTCATCGAATCACTCTTGATGATATTTGGAAAGTCATGGTGTCCAGGTGAAGACCCTGGTGACTGGAAAAAGGGCAATATAGCACCCATTTTTAAGGAGGGTAGAAAGGATGACTCAGGGAACTACTGATCTGCTATCCTCATCTCTCTTCTCTGGAAGATCATGGACCTCATCTCTCTTCTCTGGAAGATCATGGAACAAATACTCCTGGAAGCTAAGGCACGTGGAAGAGAAGAACCAGAATGGCTTCACCAAGGGCAGGTCCTGCCTGACCAACCTTGACATTTTTTATGATGACATAACTGCATTAATGGACAAAGGAAGAGCCACTGGTATTATCTATACGGACTTGAGTCAGTCCTTTGACACGGTTCCTACTACATCCATCTCTCCAAATTGGAAAGTTAAGGATTTGATGGGTGGACTGTTCAATGGGTGAAGAACTGACTCTCAGGGATCAGTACTGGGACCAGTGCTCTTTAACATTTTCATCAATGAAATCGACAGTAGGATTGTGCATGCCCTCAGCAAGCATGTGGTGACACCAAACTGTGTTGCGGTCAACAAGACCAAGGGATGGGAATCCTTTCAGAGAGACCTAGACAGGCCCAAGCTGTGAGCCTGGGTGAACCTCATGAGGTTCAATATATCCAAGTGTAAGGTCTTGCACCTGAGTTATGGCAACCCCTATCAGTACAAGCTAGGGGGTGAAAGGCTGGAAAGGACTCAAGGTTACTGGTGGATGGTAAGCTGGACCTAAGCCAGCAGTATGTTCTAGCAGCCCAGAAAGCCAACCAGCAGCCAACTGGGCTGCATCAAAAGAAGCGTGGCCAGCAGGTAGAGGGAGGTGATTCTGCCCCTCTGCTCTGTGCTGGTGAGACCTCACCTGAAGTACTGAGTCCAGATGTGGAGTCCTCAGTACAGGAGAGATGTGGATCTTTTAGAATGCTTCCAGAGGAGGGCCACAAAAATTATCCAAGGGACAGAACATTTCCCCTGTGAGGACAGGCTGAGAGAGCTGGGGCTGTTCAGCCTGAAGAAGAGAAGGCTCCAGTATAACTTGATAGTGGCCTTTCAATATCTAAATGGGGGCTTATAAGAAGGAAGGGCTCAGACTCTTTTATAGGGCCTGTTGTGATAGGACAAGTGGAAATGGTTTCAAACTTAAAGAGGAGAGATTTACACTGGACTTAAGGAATAACTTTTTACAATAAGGGTGGTGAGGAACTGCTATTGGTTGTCTGGAGAGATGGTGGAAGCCCCACCCTTGGAGGCATTCAAGGTCAGGCTGGACCAGGCTCTGAGTAACCTGATTTAGCTATAGATGTTCCTGTTCATTGCAGGGGAGTTGGACTAGATGACCTTTAATGGTTCCTTCCAAACCCCCAAATTCTATGATTCTACATCAAATCTTAATGCATCATCTTTAAAACACCTTTGACAAAGACTTCAATGTGTACTCAGAATGTGAGGTATTCTAATTCTTCAATTAAAAAGACAAAAGTAAATTTTTAAAAAAAGGTAAAAGAGTGAGCATAAATTGCATGTGAAATACACTGATGTTGCACAGATATCAAGATTTTAAGGGTTTGTTTTTAATTCATGCACAGTGAAAGACCACTTCACTGCATTGTCTCTGACTGTTTTTTACACCTGAGTACACTGAGTAGCTGGTAATGAAGGAAAGGCAGAACCTAAAATCCTGTTCTGTGCTAAGTTTGGATCCAGTTGGTGGTGATGTGCTGGTTAGGCACTGCTCAAATGTGTGTCTGTTCCAAATTAAAAAAACTTTGTTCCTCAGGAGGTCCTATGGGAGCAGAAAGAAAAGTCTGCAGATGGACTCAGTGTGGTCATCCCTGTGTAGATAATGAATGTGAAACCTGCACAGTTGTATATGCAGAAAGAAAAACACTTAAGTTTGTGATGAAAGGCCAGATGAAAAAGGAAAGTGTTATAATTCAGCAGAATGTAAAAGACAGCAGTAGACCATCCTTTCTTCTAGGGAGACAGGTTACTATATCACTTTCCTGAAATCACAGCAGGAATGATGGATTAGTTGGAAGGGAAAAATGGTGCCTGAGGCACTTCTGACTCCAGTGTTTCAAGCTGTCTATAATCCTTTGCAGCCTTCACCCAAACATGAAACCCTGTAATGAGTATAGGGAATTATTAAGGGCAGGGAGAATTCTCCATAGTTAATTCCTGAAATCCAAGCCTGAAAGATAGTACCAGTTCTCAGGTGTACACCAGACCTTTTGTGTTCATCACACCTTCAAAACAGGGATGCCTATGGGCTGGACCTGAGCTCAGCTAAAGAAATGGTCTTTGTTTTACGTTCCAAATTAATCTTGAAGTTTTATTTTGAGTTATATGAAAAATATTTTATATTTGTTCCGTAATCTTCTTGGTTTAACAAACCTTGAAGTAAGCCTGAACTAACCTCTACTACTAAGTTGTGCATATCAAAGATCTTTTGCCTGTGGCTTTACCAGAATGGTATCAGAATTATTCAGGTCAGTGAGACTTATTTCCTACTATTTCAGGAATGACAATTTCTTACATAATGTAATCCAATTGCATTTTAAAATTATTTAGGCACCTGAGAGCATCATTCCTGTTTCAGAGCTAATTTTTTCCTGGTAGACAGAAACAGTCTAAGCTAGACTTTGCCCTTGTTTTCATGTTTTGGTAAACATTTTCTCTCACACATCCTATATTGTGTTTTCCATTGCAAAGACTACAGTAAAAATAGTTCTAAGGTTAAGATCCCTGACAGGATTTGACTCTCTTCAGACCAAGATTTCCCCTTTCAGTTTTCCAGCCACTTGTCATGCCTTGAGTTGCAGCAGATTCATACTGATTGCTACCATGGAGAGAAAGCGGAACTTGAGATTAGAGTCAGAACTCCCTAACAAGATATGGGACTTGAGGCTGTAAGATATAATTGCAGCATGCACTGCTTTTGCTGCATACAAGATGTGTAGAGTCAGCCTTCTAAAACAGAAACAAAGGTGAGGGATGGGTACAAGCAGCATGCAACATTGCACCTGCATCTGTCTTCTTCTTCTGTTCTGCTCCATGCAAGCTTGATTTACCAGAAAACAGGAAAGGAAAACTCTCCCAATTGCAATTAAAAACTCAGGGGCAGTACCTGATCATGTCTGAGTGGGAGATACATTAAATATGATTACTTAAACATCACGATGGTCACTGAGATAATTACTGATTTGACAAAGATGGAGAGTCACAGAACAGTACATTTTACCATGCTATTAATTGGTGGCCTTTGGGAGATGCTGCATCTTAGGTTTCTTCCCCTAGTCAAAAAGGAGCCAAGGTCAAGAGCCTTTGGGAATAGCGAAAGCTGAGCTGATGGAATCTTAGGGAGCACACGTCATACTTTAAATCTCTATAAAATCTGTTATGAGTTGCTCTTGTTTGGTGCATGCTTGGGATTTATTTCAATAAATGGAGCTTGGAAGAGCACCACATTCTTTTCTCACCTCAGTTCTTTATACATCAGTATTTAAATTGATATGGAATGATCTAAACTGAATGGTAGAAAATGATGGCCATAATCCGGCGAAGAGCTACCAAGGCTGAGTGGGGCTTCTATTGTGCCTTGAAGTTCATGACTGCTGCTATCCACTCCTTCAATCCGAAACATCATAAGAAACAGCAAACTGGTCTATCTCAGGTCAAGGAAGAAATTAGCAATGAGCCATGGAAGGATATGCTTTCTAAGGCATGTAATTGAAGATCACATGGCAAGAAATTGTTCAAACTTGCAATCACTTCTGGAATATATCCCTGAATTTTTACATGCTCTACAGAGGGAAAAAATCAGAATTTTAGATAATGAAACATTTTTATGAATAAATATTTGCAATAAAAAGAGTCGAGATAAACCCTTAAAATAGAATGCAGAACACAAAACTTTTTCTTTGCCACTTTTAACATGCCTTCACTTAAGTACAGTAGTTAACTTTCTCATCTGCAGGACTTCTTACAGGACCTTTCTTTCTCTTCATTTTTATCTTGAACACCAATGCATTTTCAGCAGCAGAAAAGTGAGTTGGCAGCAATTCTCAGATCATTTTTTTATTGTAAAAATTAAATTGGGTATGATGAGCTTTTGTAAAAGAAAGTGAGAACTGAAAATATCCAGAAAGTCACAAAGTACCGCCAAAAAGACATTTGGGAAGGGGTGAGGCTGTTTAAACTTACATTCTTCCCACTCTGGTCCAGCTGTGTTTCTCTTCTTCTCTCACACCCATCTTGTAAGCAGATGGAGTATTTTGATGTGTTAATATAATAGAAAATAAGCCAAACTGGATTCTTAAAACAGCTCCTAATTTAGTGCCATTTAGCTTAAAGCAGCCTGGCTATTCTCAGTAACTGCTAAGTAAAATAGCCAGACTAGGTGAGGAAAAAACTAATTTGTCTTTTTTTCACTTTCAGAGGATTTTGTTATTGAATACTGCAGGTAGATTTGGAAAAACTGGGTAGTGAAACTCTCTACCTGTGTCTTGCATTTTAGTTTTAAATACTTGCTAATAGAAGGTGCACAGGAGATGCACAGAGTGGAAAAAAAATCACAAGCAGAAACCAACAACAAATAACAACCCAAAGACCAATCAACTGAAAGCAAAGAAACAAACAAACAAGCAAAGACAAAGTAAATTACAATTATACTTAAATGTACAAGTCCACTGGTGAGGGGAGGGAAGACTGTGTGGTTGAGAGGCATTTCCTGTGGCTAGGATCAGAATCTGGCTTCCAGAATCATAGAATATGTTGGATTGAAAGGGACCTTAAAGATCACACAGTTTCAACTCTCCTGATGTGGGCAGGTTTGCCACACAGCAGATCAGGTTGCCCAGTCCCCATCCACACTGTCCTTGAAGGCCTCTAGGGATGGGGCAGCTTCTCTGGGCAGCCTGTGCCAGTGCCTTACCACCCTCAGAGTAAAAAATTTCTTACTTTCTTTTAAAGCCATTCTCCTCCAAGTGCTGTCACTGTCTTCCTGTGTAAAAAGTCAATATTATTCCTGCTTATAAGCTCTCCTCTAGTACTGGAAGGCTGCAAGGATCTCTCCCCCAAGCCTTCTCCAAGCTAAACAAGCCCAGCTCCCGCAACCTTTCTTTGTAAGAGAAATGCTCCAGACCTCTGATCATCTTAGTGGACCTTCTCCAGAACCTCTCCAATGGTTCTGTGTATTTTTTGTGCTGGGATCCCCAAGCCTTGATACAGTACTCTAAGTGGGGCCTCTCAGGGGCAGAGTAGAGGGAAACAATCACCTCCCTCTCCCTGTGAGCTATCCCTCTTTTGATGCAGCCCAGAATACCATTGGTCTTCCAGGCTGCACACTGATGTGTCATGTCCAGCTTTTTGTACATCAGTACCTCCAAATCCTTCTCCACAGGCCTACACTCAGTGAATTCTTCTCCCAGCCTATACATATATCTGGCACTGCAACATCTTGCACCTGGCCTTACTGAACCTCATTAAGTTCACATAGGTACAATTTTCAAGCCCTCCCAGGTCCCTCTGGGTGGCATCCCTTCCTTCTATTGTGTCAACTTCAGTGCTCAGCTTGGTGTCATCAACAGACTTATTGTACACTCTATTCCACTGTCTTTATCATTGATAAATATGTTGAAGAGCACAATGAGCAATGTATCTTTTGTAATCGAATGAATCTTTTATTGTCAATGAATTCTTAAAAGAAGGTGTTTTTACGAAGGAACATCTTGGCTGGAGGTTTGAAGCTGACCTGAGTATGTCTGGCTGTTTGACTTATTTTTTCATTTTTATTATTTTTATTAAGAAAGAACATTGAATTAAATACAATCATAAAATTCATAAATAAAGATGAAGTGTAATCATAATAGTCATAAATATTAAACAAAATAAGAAATGCAGAAGTTTTCTAAATAAGAAAGCATCAGGCAATATTAAATTAGTTATGAATGTTCAGCCATTATTTAATATTTATAGATGATGTGGACAGTGGGATTGAATGCAGCCTGAACAATCTTGTGTTGACACCAAGCTGAGTGATAAGGTTGGTATGTTGGAGAGAAGGAATGCCATGCCATTCAGAAGGACCTTGACAGGCTTGAGAGTTGGGTCCTTGTAATCCCCACAGCATTCAACAAGGCCAATAGCAAGGAACAGATTGCCCAGAGAAACTGTGGATGGCCCTTCCCTGAAGCTGATGAAGACCAGGCTGGATGGGGTTTTGAGCAATGTGGCTTAGTGGAAGTTGTTCCTGCCCAGGGGAGGTTGAAACTAGATAGTCTTTAAAGTCTCTTCCAACCCAAACCATTCAGTGATTCTAAAATTCGCAGAGGACTATGTGTTCAGTTATCTGCATTATGTGATTGTTTTGAAGAAAGCTTAACAGAAATATTTAATTTGTTGAAAGGATTTCAAATGATGGCAGGAGTATGTTTAGAATTGAAAAGTCCAAATATGACATGTCAAATCCCAGGTACAGTACTTAAGACATATAATATCTTAGTTGGATAGTCCACTGATCCAGCCAACTGATGCTACGACCACATAATCAACGTTAATAGCAGAAATGACATAGAGAAATGTCATTTACCTTGTGTCATATTGCAGAGATTTCATCCCTGGTTGTAGTTTTATATTTTAGATCATCTGTCATGTACCTTCCTGGAGATTTTTGTTGTGTGCAAATCCAGACCAACAACCTTATCCATAATAGTATATTATGTATATGTGCAGGTACATGATACTCCAAGTATAGAGTATCTGTCATGACTGATTGTGACACCTGCAAGTCAGGTACTGGCTTTTCTAGTTAGGTCACATTTTAAAGTTTGTATCCAAATGCAACTCCTATCATGTGTAATAAGAATGTGGTGTCATGAAAAATGTTTGCTATAGTTTCTTTTGGTATCTATTCTGAAGTTAATTTTCAGTGCTGGTGCTAAAAAGACTGTGTTGATTTATATACTGGAAATTGAAATCTAGGTCTGGCATCTCAAAGAGTTTAATTGAGAGCGAAATTTTCCTAAAACAAGAACAAATGTTTATTACTTGTCAACTTGTGGCAAATATTTTGTACTTGCAGAACTTGAAAAATGCTGCTGTTCCAGTTGTTTTATCAATCTGAAACAGAACATCAGATAGATCAGACCAAACGTACAGCACCAGAGACTTTTTTTGTACAAAAGAAGTTTACAGATCTGTGATTGTAAGGTAAAGATCAGAATTCAGAAAGGGGAGGAGTGGGAGTAGACGGGAGGTAGAGGAAAAAGGAAGAATGAAGTGTAAAGATGTGGAGAGGAATAGGAGGAAAATAGAGCAATTTTAAAAAGAAATTAAAGGGATGTGGTGAGAGAAATGAGAAAGTGAAAGGAGAAGAAGGTGGGAAAGACACAGGAATTGACATAACCCAGAATCAGTAAAGGAAACGTTAAAAACAGAGGGTAGAGAGAGGAAGGGAGCAATAAATAGAAAAGAAGTAGTAGCTGCAGCAAGGTAATAGACATAACAGTATGTTTTACATCAAGCTGCATAGCTAAGCTGGAGAGCTGTGCAGATTGCAGACGTAACTTACACTGAGAGAGACATGTGCTCTGAAGTTCAAACACAAACACACCCACACTCAGCCAAATGCACACCCCCACATACATATTTCCCAGGAAAATGAAACTCAGGGCTCTCAGTTCAGTTGAAGTTTTATAAGCCATAAAGAAAAACATGGGCGCATATGCATTGCATTGACACTATCCGGGCTGAAGAGGAAAAGCTATTCAGTCTTTGATGAGATCTTTTGTTCCTCCTCTCTCCAGAAGTGTATTAACATATTCAGTCACTGCCATAATGGAAGTTGTGTAGTATGCTGCTTGATATGAAAGCATGACAAGCAGCAGATGCTGCCCATGGGCAGGAAATGGGAAGTCGTTGCTCTTTCAGACCTTATCTCCAGCTCAAGCTCTTCCACTTTTACAAAATGGAATAAAAAAGGACCTTTGAAACCCATCTCATCAATTTTCTTCTCTTGTGTGAACTTCAGGTTTTCCAAACATGTTCCACATGTAGCTCAGGAGTTGACTGTAGGTTGCATAACTAAAGGCTCATCATCACAAATAAAGGCATGCAGAGGAATGACCAGCAGGATAACTCCAACAGCAGAAGGATCAGCTCCATTACCTCATGCTGAAATCTGTCAAGATCATAGATGCATAGAATCATGAAGGAATCATGGAAGGGACCTTTAAGCTCATGTAGTTTCGCTCCCCCTGCCATTGCCAGGGATACCTTCCACTAGATCAAGAAGGACAGAGAAGAAATAATTTGGGAACATTCTGTTGAAAAGGGTATTAAGTCATCATTGGATCTCTGTATACATCACCTGATCCCAGCACAGATTCATGATACTGTATGGGGCACAGGAGGTGAAATATTCTTGAAATATTCTTGAAAAAATCTGAGACCAGGCCTGCAGATCTGTTGTTTTCCTCTAGTCCAGCTGAGGCACACTGTGGTCTTCAGGCTCCTGGGTCAGAGTCATGGGATTGGTTCTCTAGTAGTCCTGAAATAGTTGCGGGTGATGATGTTCTGACAGTCTTTTTTAACACTGAGGTTTATTCTCATGAGGCCAGACCACTTCCAACCTTGGGTATGTAGATGGCTCTCTTTGTTGGTAGGACTGGAGCCTGTGAATGATTTCCCAAGCAGTCAGAGAAACAAAAATTTGGGATGTTTTAATTCAATCCAAGAAGTACAAGATTTGAACACACTGTTTCTCGAGAAGCCAGTTAGGAGTCATGAATCTTTTTAAGAATGATTAAGTGAATTTGATTTTTTTTTTTGTATTAATCTGCAATAGGAACAAAAACTCTGGAAAGACTCAGAATCTCTCCAGGCAATTCTCACTGGGAGACCGAAAAAGGCCACTCTGTTCTTCCAGCCTAGAAGGAAACATGAAGTGCTGGTGCACACCTTTACACTCAACATTTGTATGACTTAAACTAAGCCAGGAAACAAGCAAAAAAGATCGAAAAGTAACTTTTATGTTTTTAATCTATCTTGATTCCCCAGTGGTTAAACTGACACTATGCTATATAAACTATATACATTAACACATTTACCTATGTAAGTGACCACTGTGTGCAGAGATTTCTATGAAGACAGAAGATGGAGAAAGAAATCTGCTGGATTGCTGAGTTTGTTAAATTTAAAAGAGACGATGAGTGAGACTTTTAAATTTTCAACATTATACATGCTGCAGACAGGAAGCAGTGTATTTTATTTATATGAGTGTGTTAATTTTGGTTCAGAAGTTAATAGCATAATTCACTTTGTGGGACCTGTCATGCACTGAAACTAAATAATCCCCTGCAGTGTAATAGGAAAGGGAGACTATGGACTCCGGAGAGTCATTTTCCTGTCGTTAGCAAATTTCATCCTTATGTCTGGATACCCAGTACACTGTCCAAAGCATAACTGAATCATTTTTCCTAGCTGAAGAGAAGGTTGTTACCTTTGAAGAATACCATAATTTAGGAATTGCAAATTCTGTTTTTAAGAACTTGTTGGAGAGGATTACCTGAAAATATTTCCATTGCTATATCTCCCGTTTGCAAACCATTCTGCCATTACATACTTGAAAAGGCGCCACATGGTACCCTTGTACTGCCAGAGCAAGTCCCTGGCTCATGCTGTTTAAGCCACCACACAATTGTGCCATTCCCTTTGTTCTATCTGGATTTGGCAGTTTTAATATTAAGAAGCATGTACAATGCTCACTTTCCTCAGGGTGCCCTACTATATGGCATTGCACATGCTCAGCCTCAGAGCCAGGGATATGCAGGTTAACGCCTTCTAGCACCTGAGGCTAAATGGAAATAAGGATTCCAAACCCATCAGGGTATAGGTCCTACCAGTCACCATCAGCCCAGCAGGACAGCATAAGAGAAACACAGAATATCAGGAGTTGGAAGAGACCTTGAAAATTTATGAAGTCCAACTCCTGGCTCCACACAAGATCACCCAAAATCCAAACCTATGAATGAGAGTGCTGTCAAAAAAGCTACTTGAACTCTGGCAGCTTGCAGCGGTGCTCATTGGGAAGTGCCCAGGGATGGGCATCCTGTTCCAGGGCCCATCACGCTCTGGTGAATAATCTTTTCTTAATTCCCAACCTGACCCTATCCTGACACAGCTCCATGCTGTTCCCTCAGGTCATGCAACTGTCACCAGAGACCAGGGATCAACGCTGTCCCTTTGTGCCTCTCCTGAGGAGCTGTAGGCTGCTATATGACTTCCCTTCAAGTCTCCTCTTCTTTGGGCTGACCAAACCACAGAACTCCTCATATATTTTGCCCTCCAGAATCTTCCCCATTTTTGTAGCCCTCCTCTGGATGCTCACTCACAGTTTTATGTCCTTTTTAATTTTGGAGCACCCACAGTGGCACCCAGTGCTCAAGGTGAGGCTACACGGTTCAGAGCAGAGTGGGACAACCCCTTCCTTCACTCAGCCAGAAGTGCTGGGCCTGATGCACCTTAGTGTAAGCCTTTTGCTGCCAGGGCACACTGCTGATTCACATTCAACTTGCCATCATGCAGAGTCCCCACATGGCTTTCTGTGTGGCTGCTCTTCAGCCCCTCATCCCCTAGTCTGCACAAATATTCAGGGTTGTCCTGTTCAAGGTGCAGAATATTATACTTGCTCTTGTCAAAGTTCATGCAGTTGCACTGCCCAGCCCCCAATTGCACTGCCCAGCCCTCAAGATCTCTCTGCAAGACCACTCTGCTCTCCAAGGAGTCAACAGTGTACTATTTAGTGTTGTCTGGCCGGTAACTAGATCGATGAAAACACTGAAGAGAACCAGCCCTGAGAGCAAAGACTTTTTCTCTGTGTGTGTGTGTGTGGGAGGCACCCATATGCTGCATCCCACCAGCATACTGTTTCTCAGAGTATCATCCAGCTTTTCTGAATTCCTAGAAGATCACATCAACTGGCTTCCCTTGGTCAGCTAGGTGAGTAACCATGTCAAAAAATATATTAACTTTGTTAAAAAGAACTTCTCCCTCATGATCTCAGAATAATCTCTGTTATTTTGTCAGGCACTGAAATGAGATTGTAATTACAAGGGTTTTCTTTCTTGTTCTTCTAGGAAACTGGAACAACATTTGCCAGCTTGCAGTTGACTGGGACCTCACCACATTCCCAAGACAGATGAAAAATAATTGAGAGAGGTCTCATGATGACATCAGACAGCTTTTTGAGTACCATGATATGAATTCTGTCAGATCCCATCATCGTGATGACAGACAAGCAGAAGAGGCTTCATGGGTATTTATAGTAGATTCTGAATTCCTCCTCTAGTCAGAAGTGGGAAAACACAAAAGCACCAGTGACATGACCAGCAGGGAAGCAGGGGAGTTAAACTGTGGTAAGGGAAACACTATCATAGGCAACATCTGGTAATTGTGTCACAAGAGAATGTCAAGCCATAGTAAAGAGACTCGTAATATCACTAAAACCTGGCAGAGTAGTGTGTGTAGATATGCATAGTCACTCACTACACGTGTCCAAGCAAGTAAATAATTCTTAAAAGAAAAACAGAAAATGAGTTTCCAAAGCCACAAGCTGAGGGACCTGCTGCCCATTACACAACCAGGAGCTGGGATCAGGAAGCCAGCTGACCTGAGTTTTGTTTGTCCACTATACAGTCTATGCTAACATTCTATGCATCTCATATTCCAATTTGTAAACTGAGGGTATTTACTGAAGTGCCTTCAGAGCATAGAGTGAACAGTATTAGCAGATGATAAAGGATCCAGGAAACTACAGGCCAGTTAGTCTCACCTTCAGCACTAGAAAGGTGATGAAACAACCTGTTCTGGATGCCATCTCCAGGCAACTGGAAGAGATGAAAGTTGTAAGGAGTAGTCAACATGTATTCACCAAGGGAAAATTATGCTCAACCAGTCTGGTAGCTTTCTATAATGTCATCACTGACTGGGTACATGGAGGGAAATCAGCAGATGTTGTGTGCCTAGACTTCAAACAAGGCATTTGGCACTGTGATGAGTGGACTGTGAGGTGGACTGAGAAATGCCTAACTGGCAGAGCTCAGAGGATTGCCATTAGCAGTGCAGAGTCTGGCTGGAGGCCTGTATCTAGCAGTGCACTCTAGGAGTCATTGCTGGGTCCAGTCTTGTTCAACATCTTTATCAATTACCTGAATGAAGGGACAGTCCACCCTTGATGATATGAAGCTGGGAGGAGTGTCAGACACCCCAGAAGGCTGTGCTACCATTCAACAAGACCTGAACAGGCTGTAGAGTTGGGCAGGAAGGAACCTGATGAGGTTTAACAGGAGCAAGTGTAGAATCTTGTGCCTAGGGAAGAATAACCATGTCCATTATTATGGGTTAGGGGACTACCTGTTGGAGAGGAGGTAGCAGAGAAGCACCTGGGTGTTATGGTAAATAACAGGTTGGCCATGAGCCAGCAGTGTGCTTTTGTGGCTAAGAGAGCCGGTGGTATCCTGGGGCGCATTAAAAAGAGTGTGGCCAGCAGGTCAGGAGAGGTCATTGTCCCCCTTTACTCTGCCAAGGTGAGATCACATTTAGAATACTGTGTCCAGTTCTGGGCTCCTCAAAAAAGACAGGCATCTTGTGGAAGAAGTCTAGCAGAGGGTCACAAAGATGACAAAAGGCCTGGAGCATCTCCTGTACAAGGAAAGGTTGCATAACCTGGGTCTGTATAGCCTGGGGAAAAGAAGACTGAGGAGGATCTGATTAATGTTTATAAATATCTAAAGAGAGGTGAGAGGCAAATGGATGAGGCCAGGCTCTTCTCAGTATAGTCCTATGTAGTGATAGGACAAGGGGTAGTGGCCCTATAGAAGGTACCATACAAACATGCAGAAGGAGTTATTTACAGTAAAGGTGATAGAGCACATAAACAGGTTGCCCAGAGAGGCTGTGGAGGCTCTTTCTATGGAGATGTTCAACACTCATCTGGACACATATCTGTGCAACCTATTATAGGAAACCTGCTTTAGCAGGGGAATTTGACTCAATATCTTGATGTCCCTTCCAACCCTTGCAATTCTGTGGTTCTATGATAGTGGATATACACTTTTTTACCATAGAGACATTCTGAACTCCGTGTGGGGAGAAGTGCAGAAGTTTGTTACACTGCATACTCTCCCTCTTGTCTGACTTTACATATGGCTGGATTGGGATCACCAATTAAAAATAAAGAGAACGTTAGGGAAGTGAAAGAGGAGAAAAGAAAGATAGACAGAACAGCAATTAGAAAAGAGACAGCTAAAATCGTTTCATGATGGCAGAGATTCCTTCATGTTTGAGGAATGTGTCTAAGGTGAGGCTATTCTACCGTAAAGGCAATTTTGTGCTAATAAATGGCCTCCCACATTCTTTCATCCTGAAGATAATGTGTTGAAATGAGTAGATCTGAAATAGTCTGGGAACAGCTGAGCAATTACAGCTGGGTCTGCTGTGAGCACAGGAAGCAAGAAAAGGTCAGCCTATTTATGAAACTTGCATGTCGCTGGTTCACACAGAGTTAAGTGTTTGAGCTGCTATTTGTGCCTTTGGAAATCACCCATAAAGTCTCCCAGGAGAGAGACTTTGAGAAATTTGAATCAAGTTGGAGTAAACTAGTTTAAAACAATATGGAATTGAAACTGTTATAAACCAGTGTGTGACTATTTTGCTGTTCACCAAAGTGCATAGCCATTAGGAATTTAATCCAAAAAATCTCTCCTTGCATAAAGGCGTATGATTTGTCATATGATTCAGCTGAACATTTGGACATTCTTAACATGCTTTAGAAATGAGTTACATTGATTTATCACCATAAGGTAAACTGATTATAAAAATGTTAAAACTGTGGAGTCTGGCACCAAAAGTTAGAAAATACTCCAATTAAGGTGACCAGTTATATTATGCACATGTTGCAGTCCTTTATCGTGAAATCACATCATATTCTCTCCAAAGACATCCCCCACTCACAGTGTGGTGTTCTGTTACCAAGAAGTTTTTTGGTGTTTGGGTTTAATCTTCATTGTTCAGTGTGTGGTCCTGCCATTAATGATCAGAGCTCAGCTCTGCAAATAAAGCTATGAGTCTATACCTAAATTTCATGTGGAACATGCCCTGTGAATAGCTGAGTGCCAAGCTGAGAAGCCTGGTGCAAAGTAAAGAAGTGCTTGCTAGTTTTATGGCACATCCCATCTGCAAAATGTGTCTTTCTCTGGCTCAGCTTTCAGCTCTGTAGACCAAAAGAGAATGCAGGGGTGCATAAACTAAGAGAAACATTGAATAGCTTGGATTGGAAGGGACTTTAAAGATCATCTAGTTCCAAAACACACCTGTGATGAGCAGGGTTGCCTCCCACCAGATCAGGTTGCCCAGGTCCTCATCCAACCTGGCCTTGAATACCTCCAGGGCTGGGTGGAGCAATTTCTCAGGGCAACCTGTTCTAGTGCTCACCCTCTGAGTAAAACATTTCTTTCTAACATCTATTTTAAATCTCCCATCTTTTAGTTTAATGCTGTTCTCTCTTTTTCTGTTACTATCAGAATGTGCAAAATGACATTCTCCTTTCTGTTCACAAGCTCCAATCAACCACTTGAAGTCTCCCTGGAACCAAGGCGAACAAGTCCAGCTCCTTAAGCCTTTCCTTGCAGGAGAGGTGTTCCAGACCTCTGATCATCTTTATGGCTCACCCCTGGACCCACTCCAAGAACTCCATGTCTTTCTTCTTCTGGGGTCCTCAGATCTCGATACAGTCCTCACAAGGGCAGAGGATGCAGGTCTTTCAGTGCAGTCCAGGAGGATAACAATTAGTGGCCATTCCCAAGGACAAGAGTTGGAGTCATCTGACAAGCGAGGCTAAGGAGCATTGTGGCAGAAGTCAGGCTAGACATCATTTCTGAGGATAACTTTCAGTTGCCTGAATGCTGGCTCTCACTCTTTCTCTATTTAAGCCAGTCTCTTATTTATTTTTCAGGTTCTGTTTTCAGCAGTTGTGCCTTTTTTATCATGCAGTGTTCTTTCTTCACCAAAATATCATCAATCTGCATATTGAATGAGGTGGGGATACCGGAGAAAAATTGTGTATGGCCCTATTCATAATTAATCACGATTGTGTACATGCACAAGAGGATTGAAATTAAGTTTTATGGCAGTCCTTAGCATTTGGTTTTACAACTTTAATTATCTTCTAATGTTGATTTTGTGTGAATCTCCTCAGCTTTTAAAACAACTGAAAACCCAAGAATCTATTTGCAAGAAGCAATAACTGCTCCCACATGAACCATCAGGAAGGATGAGTCCATCTTTCAAAGGCTGGTCTGAAAAATACAGGAGGATCACAGGGGTCAAAGAAAGTGTTTTGTTTCATTTTATTTTATGCTTCCTGCAACATATTAGTACTAGGGCTGCTCAGAAAGTAATGCCTCCTATTTTCTTATGTTGGCACACAGTGTCATAGTATGGCATTAGAGTTAGAACCTTCTCGAAAGTATTCTCTTTTGTTGCCATGCAACAGATGTTAGCAGAGGACGAGTCTGACAGAATTATATCTGACATGGAAGTACAGATGAAGCATGGAATTTCTCCATGCAGAAAAATAGCACCCACTGAGATTCACTGACACTTGCTGCACATTTATGAAGAACAAACAATGAATGTGAGCACAGTGAGGTGGTGAGCAATGCATTTCAGCAGCGCTGCCAGTGATGTGAAAGACGATCCATATTCTGGACAGCTATGTTTATTTTTTTAAGCGTAGCATGCAAACTCTTCTTTGTGACTGATGAAAATGCTTAGCTAATGGTGGTGACTGTTGAAAAATTGTGTTTTGTAGCTGAAAATTTGTTTGATCAAGTAGTATTATTGTGCTTTTTGTATCTTTTGTAGTTTGCATGTGTAATGTGCAGCAGTATCTCTGCTTCTGCAGTAAAGACCATTTTCTTGTTGTGGAAGCATTGATGGTAACAATTGCAGTCACTTATTTTCTTCTCCCAGCTTGCCTGTGACCTTGCCCTGTTCCCATCTCCCACTTCAGCTCCCTCATCTCCACCTTGTTGCTCCCTCATCTCAGTTTCCAAACAGTCACCAGCTGCTTCCTTCAGTCCTAACCTCCCTTTCTATTTCTAGGCTTCTGTCTCAACCTCTCCATATTATGCTGCCCCTGAGGCCCATTCCTATCTCTTCATTGAGACATTGCTTATGATGAACCTAAACTTTAAGAAGCAAATTTATCACTGAAAGTGTTGTCAAAAGGTTATACTAAGGATAAGACTTTTGCTGTTATTGTTGTATGCCTTTCCTGGAATATAGTTGAACTTTGCTGCTTTTGATATTTAAAAAAATAGATGAGTACAAATTGCTCCTCCAGCTGTGGCTCTAAGCACAGTTCAATAAAACAGATAATAAATATATGATAAGAAGAACAGGGCAACACATAGTGTAGATATCCTTTCCAGCTCTGCCTTCAGTATTTACTGAATCTGGCCTTCATTTCATGAGATGGGGAAGTGGAAAGAAAGACAGTACAAATTCTAATCTGTTTATGCCAGGTTATAATAGTGTTCTGTCCTGAGGGGGAGAGCGTCATGTCCAAAGATATATGTTCATGCCCACAGGTCATCAGTATTCTATTCACAAATACTAGAATACATGGGTTTCTTCCATGTCAGTATGGGAAGTTATGTGTTGCTGCCTGTGAAGTCTTTTTAAGACAGCACACAGTATGGCTGTTACACTCCAGGTCCAGGAAAGTATTTCCCTTCATGTGCACTCCTGTATCTTTCTGTGAATTTTCAAAAGCTGTTAAGAGTGCTGGAAATGAACTGCTCTTTCCAACAGGAGAGGAAAGAAAAGCTTTGATTTTGTTCATCCTGTCTAGTTTGTCACCTATAATAGCAGGAAAGCAAAAGTCTCCAGTTGCCTGTTTTGTGCTGTGCTCATATATCTCTACGCATATGTGTATGAATGTGATTGTGCATGCAAGAGTATGTGTGATAACATCATCCAGATGCCACACCATACTGTTGGATTATGTCAGTCTCACCCAATGAAGCACACTGAGCAAATGCTAATAGTTAAGAGCTAATAAACACTACACTAGAAGGTCAGTGCTGAATCGTTTGGATTGTGCACATGGTTCTCAGATACTTTCCCCCAGTATTTCCCTGTAGCTTTAGATAAGCTATGTGGCTGCAGATCTCCCTGTAGGAGGGATTTTTAAAGCCCTGTATTTACTGAGTCAGCTCAAAATGTTCAGAAAGAAACAGCTTCAATACAGTTGGATAGCATTATTGCCGGAAAACAGACTTCACAGGTATCCAAAGGATGCTCACAATGAGAGTTCCCATGTCTTTGATATGGTTTCCTCAAAGCTCATACGCACAGAGTTCAGAAATAGGACAGTACAATTCTTTGATTCCTGAATTTTATTTCTCAGTACCTTTTTGCCTGTTCTTTCTTACCAGTCCCTGTACATGACATAAAATGACAGTAAATTTATGGTTGTGCTCCTTTCTTATCAATTCAATCATTATGTAAATCAAAAGAAAATGTCTGTTACTTCTGTGATGAAATTCTCTCTTCCTTGCTGAATTCTGTATACTTTTGGCCACCTGTAGAAGTTAATAAACTGGGGCCTTTGTTGACCAAATCGCTGCCCACTTCCTCCCTTCAGCTGACCCTTCTGTGAACTCCAAGGAGCTCCTGTTGAGACAGTAGATATAGTTAGAAGTTGGCCACACGGTGCTTGGGACAACTGTAGGTATAATGAAGACATTTAGAGAGTTCAAAAGAAATGCTGAATCAGTAAAATTTTGCAACTATTAGTTTAACCTCAGGCCCAAACTCCTTCTGCTTTATGGTTATTTAACCTTTTAATATTTCTAAAATCTGGGTGAGTGTCAAGAGGAAAAAAACACAGCGCTTTACTGATAGGATGATAACAATCACTACTGAAGTCCTAAGACAAATATACAAAGAATCAGTTGCCCTTCAAACATTATCCATATTGAGAACCAATCTACAAATGCTGACAGTTCAAGGCAACTTCTCAACCGTAGAGTCAGTTTGGGGCTCATGTTTGGAACAAATTCTTCCATTTTTTTCTGATTTTCTTATAAAAGAAGTACTTTTTTCCCGCCCACCGTGAACTGCACAGCAATTGGGTTGGCAGTGAACATGTTATAGAGGTGTCTGGAGATGGCAAGACAGGACAGAGGTGGATGAGAGCAGAATGACTCAAAATGAGGCTGGGAGAACAAATGATGCTTACAGGATGAGAAATCTTCCAGGAAGACCGTCATGAATTCATACTGGGGACTCTAATGAAAGGCAAAAGAAGAATGAGCAATTGAAAATGGCTGCTTCTCTCAAGTTTCATGTTGCACATTTAGTAGGAAAGAGCTACCTCTAAGGGTTAAGAACAGCTTTATTTTTGAAACTAAGATAGGCAGCAGGAATGTGGCAATAGAAGTTATATAACTAGTCTTGGAGGTGTAAAAACACAGCTCAGCACTAATGCATACATGTCAACAGCCATAAATAACTTGTGAGTAGGCAAAGACACTCTTTTCTTCCACAGAAGTGCCTGACTCACTCAACACCAGTAAAGATACTAGGGAGCAGCAAGAGCAACCCACATTCCCTAACGGGAGATGCCTTCAGTGTGAACCTTGTAAAGCAGGACTTCTACTGCTTGCAGAGAGTCTGTCCACACCTTGAGGAGTTATTACACCCACTAGCAATGTGGTCAAGCTTAAGGGCTCTGTTCTTGGGTTAGTAATTTCATAGATTGTAAAGCCAGAAAGTGCTTTAGTGATCTGGTCTGGTCTCCCGCACAGCACAGGACAGAAAATGTCACCAAGGAAATCCTGCCTTAACTCCAACAACCTGTAGTTAAACCAAAGCATATCTTGTTTAAAAAAAAAAAAGGCCCAAGTGTTGGAGAATTTACCATCTCCCACAGTAGTTTTCTTCAAAGGGTTTAATTACTTGTAGGGCTTTAAACAGGCATGGCAGTTATTATTTCTGTCTTATTTTGCCTTTGTTTGCTCAATTCAGCAACCTGGAAATACAATGATCTACTCACAGTCATTGATTGTACTTTGAACCAGATATTCTAAATGTGTTCAGACTTCAAAAGCACTACCATTTACATCTGAATCTGTCTTTTAGGAACCATTAAGTGTGTCCCTCCCTACTCCAGTAGCTCTGATCTGTGAGGCAGCTTCAAAAGCTGGGTTTTCTGTGCTGAAGAGTGCTAGGTGGAGCAGTTACTGAGCTATTCAGATTTTATTTGTGATTCCAGTGATCATACTTCATCATGTCTGTAATAAGCCAGATGCAGCCTGTAGGCCACTGACTGATATCAACGAAGTACTGTCTTGATTATTCAGTATTTGGTGGGAGAATTATCTTGGAAGTATCCTGGGGAAAAGACAGGAAGAGTTGCCCTTATGAGCATTTACCCCTGTTTTTGAGCTCCAAAATGGAAGGAAAGAAAAAAAAAAGCAAACACAGAAGATGAGATGCTGAAATTCTGTGTAGGAAAAAAGGTTCTGAAAACGTTCCTTTTTTGAATGAACCAATAGGTTTAATTTACATTTTGATTAATGTTAATCTATGTTCGTGGGTTGCTGTTGTGCCACATCTGTTTACTGCTTCTCTTGGCAGACTGTGGCCCTGCAAGTCCTTGGACTAGGAGTCTGGAGACACAGCATAGACCAGAGGATTCAGGAACACCTGTAGATCAGACACAAGCTTTTGGGTGCTATAGTCCCAGCTCCCTGGGTTGCTTGGTATACTTTCCCCATCACTAATGTTTGATCTATCCGGGCTGTATAAAAACAGAGCTGAAAAGCTCATCTATGGTTGACCTTATTTTGTAATGTATCAAAATCCTCTGTGTGATGGGGTTGTCATGGTTTCATGACAGTAGGGTACAATGGGAGATACAGGGGGTTCCTACTACAGGAACTAACTAACTACAGGGGTTCCCCAGGCTCTAGTTGACTGGCATTCAGGGAGTTGCATAGCTTAAACATCATCACTTCAAATAAAAGAGAACATCTGGATTTTGTCAACCAAAAAACAAATATTTTCTCTGTTGTGTTTGATTTTTTTTCTTTTGAAATACGTATGTCTCCCTGTTCTTCCATAAGAATTTTTCTAGACAGATTTATGCACAGCCAAGCGAGGGGTTATACTGGAAATCACTGGACAGGTGGGAGTTGCCTTTCTGAACTGACAGCACACTTCTGTCACAGAGAATGGCTGAGGGAACTTCTGCTACTCAAGGTGTGTTGTTGGTTGCTAGATGTAAAATTGGGGTTTAGCCATTAGAAGTTAGTCTCTGAGGGGCAGTGATAATCCTGATTTTGTACTGGACAAATGCCTAGTCAGGCAATTTGATTTGGCTGTTCTACATTTGTATGCAGATTCAAATAACCCTCCCACATAAACAGTTGAGTACTGTCCTTTATTCTTCTGGAAATTTTTTTACTATCTTTCCAAAGTGTTTTCTTGTATCAGACTACACTTTAAATTCTTAATCTCTCAACTGACAAGGATTTAAACATTAATATAAACAATTGGCCATTACTCTTCAACTTAATTTTCACCACAGGGAACGGACTTCCTGTCTTAAAGATTGTCACACATTTCTGTATGATTCACAAATGATAGTATTCCCCCACTTCCCCCTGTAGCACAGATTTCTAGTCAACCACAACCAGGAGCCTGAAGAAAAAAAGAGATAAAAAGAAAGGCAAGCCTGTTAATCCTCCATGACACATACACCTTGATTTTATTTTATTGAAGGGATTTTATAAGGGCTATCATCTACTGGTTTACATAATCCAACACTTCCCTTAGGGCAATCAAAATTGAGATTCATATGACATGGAGTTTACAATCCAGTGCAGCTGGCAAAACTGGGATTCTGATTCATGACCGCAAATGCAGTCCTACTGCACACACGGTAAGAAAAAGAAAAAAATGAGACAGGGAATAAGAAAAACCCTAGTGAAGTGATCTATCATATTGTCTGAGCAGGAGTGCTTCAGAACTGGTATCATTAAATGAGCTGAAACTTCAGCTAATTTGATTCAAAGGTTGCATGACCTCTACTAAGTGAGGGACTCCCTTTCCCTGTTGTCTTTGTCTGTTCTTAATAATTTAACCAGCAACAAGGTAGGATTCAAGATTGACTTTTTCTGCTACAAACATGACTTCAGTCCAAGTATTTTAACACCTGAACTCAAGTGAGGATAATAAATGTCAAAGAAATATTTATAGCATGGTATATGGAGAATTTCCAGTTCCCTATACTGCAATAACACACATCCATCTGCTAACAGCATTAGAGCTGCAATTTTAAAGCAGATAGTACATGAAAGTAGACCACTGCTGTGTACACAGATAGCTGCTGCATTTCAGTGTTTAATATTAAGATAATAATTAAATTAGAAATTAATTATCCAGCCTTGGGAAGCCCTTTTCTTCTGGACTTGGCCCATCCTGAAATTCAGAGTAAGCTCTGTTCTCTTCCACTCTTCCATGTTCATTTAGCTGAAATACATTCCTGCATATACCCAGCTGAGTGGAGCAAGTCTACAGAAAAAGAATACATAGCAATAGTGTAATATAGAGTCGATATTTGGAAATGGAAAAAGGACTTCTTATCCCATCTAATATATCCTTCTGGACCATACAAGTGAATTATTCTTCAGGGATGTATCAGGCCTAGTTTTAACTGAACACAGAGGTGGAAGCACCAACTTCTCCCCTGAGAGAAAGCTGCACATTTCAACAAAGCTCCCTGCTAGCAAATATTTCCTGATGTTAAACCTTTATTTTCCTTCTTTATAAAAGTGATCCCTTTAATGCTGGCTTGATCCAAGATTTTTTCCCAGTGAACTCAGCTCTTTAAGACCTGGAATGTTTACTGGAATGTATATCTTTTCACCCTGAGGTTAGTTTGAAATCTACCCTAAGCTCAACTGGCTGGAGGCTGCTGTTGAAGCCTCTGCTCTCACAAGTCTGTGAGAAACAGATCAAGGTGTACAATCCTGAAGGCTCACGTGTTCACACAGCGTGAGTAGCACTCAATGGACCCATGTCCAGGGGCTGATGGAAGCTAAAATATCCTTTGATGACTTACAGAGACCCCAGGTAGGTGTTGAAGTGCCTAGCAAAGGTGGTGTTGAGAAGCTTTTGATCTTGTGCTTTGATTTCAATGCTTCTTCACTTTCTGACGCATCTCACCAGAAAAGAAAATGTAGTCATACTGTAGGAAAATTAAGATTTTGTCCAATCTGGGATCTTTTCTAGTTAGAAAGTATGTCTGAAGGTGGCATTTTCTTTTCAGGTCCGAGATACATAACTGTTCAACTTTCCCCGCTAATGAATGTTTGTTTAGCATCTTTGATTGCAACAGAAATTGGGATGGTGAAACACATAGGAGACTGGCTGAAGAGATAGCACAGGCTGATGGTTTTAACCAAAGAGATAGCACAGGCTAATGGTTTTAACCACTATAGGACACTGCTGTATGTGAGAAAAATGATGGGCAATGACAAAGGCAAATGATTTCTGCCCTGCAGTGGGATGGGGTTAAGGGGCTGCTCAGCTGTGATTAGAGCCCCAGTCTGCATCAAAGGCCCTGCTACACCTCAGGGAAGAGTCACTACTGGGTCTGTGTGAACTGAGGAGGGAGAGCCTTTCTGTAGGCCCAAATCCAGCCTAGTCTTTGACAGCTTAGCTGAGAACTGACCACATCAGGGCAAATGGTGTTGCAAAACTGGTCCTGTTGCCAAACTAGCAGGACCACTTGGTCAATCCAGACTCTAGCATGTTAGGTATTACAGAGAGTGGATGTGAGAACAAGCTGGCAGAGGGTAAGAAAGAGGAGCTCCATGCAAAACAGCAGTGAGAGGTTCAGACCTTTCCCTGATATTGATGGGTCATTGCCTGCTTGTGAAATGCCAGATCAGACTCAGCATTTCAGAGCAAATAGTTCAGTGATTCTGCTTTCATCATATTTCTATCATCACATCAGAAAATCTGCATCAACCTCCCACTAACACTAGTCACTTGACCTGGGAAGATGTGGCAGTGTCTTCTCAGAGAGATGAAAGTTTCTTACTCCATGTAGCCAGAGGAACTGGTCAGTTTTTTTCCTTGATTTTTAGGAATACTGGCAATACACCTGCTCTGTTGCACACTGGTGCATCGTTTTTAATACCTGATTCATAGTACAGATGAATGTCTCATGGGGAAAATTCTAGCATCCTCCACTCTCTGTCCTGCAATAAGAAAAAGTGGCTGCTGCCTCTTATTTGAATGTCTTGAAAACCTAGGCCCTGCAATACGAACAAGTTGCATAGAAGGATTACTGACCCTGAGAAATGGACAGGTTAAATCATGGAATTGTGCCAGTGTCATGCTATTCATATAATTGCAAGTAAGAGCTTAATGGGTGATTTATCCCTGCTTCTTGCTCCATCTCTTGGTCATTTCTTCATAGATCGCAGTCCCCTTGCAAAGCACAACTCATTCAAAATTTTTCTTCTTTTTTTGGGGGGGGAGGGAGAGGGTGGAGTGAGTGGGGTGCTTGTTGGAAGGAGGGTGTCTATATCAGAGAAACTGCATTCTTACTGATTACTTCCCAACTAAATTATTGTTTATTAGCAACACTCGGTTCAAGATTTATAATACAGTAGTCTGTGAAGTGTGCAAATTAGCATGCCCTCCTGACAGTAGGAGTGGCTGAGCAAGCTGCAGAAGCTGGCAAAAGACAGAAAAAAATTTAGACTAACTTGGAGTGCAGAATTTTAGAAATTAAAATAAAATTCACTTCTGGGTGAACCAGACCATACCTAAAGCATCATTCCCTTACAAACGTTGTGACATTTAGGAGAGGAGCACAAGATTTATTTTTCTTTTCAGTGATCACAGTTACATAGTATAAGAATTGTTGTGGATCCTTGTTTCAAGAAGTAACATAAGACACTATAAGCTCCAAGGCTGCAACACCACAGCCCTGGTAAAGGGCTTTTGAAGCCTTTTCCTGATCTTCTTAAGCCAAGACCAGTTTCATATCAGACTGAAAACTCTGGGGGCAACTTTAAAATACATCATTGCTGAGTATGTGAGGAAGCAAACTGAAAAAGGCATTCTGCAGGAATTTGTGTGGGTAAAATTTGATCGCTCTGATGTTCATGGGAAATGAATGAAGAAGCACTACAAGCATGGCCACAGTGAATTAATTTGGAAAGTTACACAAATTCTAGTCAAAATTATTTTTTTGAACTTTTGCTGGGCTTTGCTGTGAGTCCAGTTGTGTAAAACCATCTGTTCTCTTTCAGAGCAGCCTTAATAAGAACTACTGATAATATTTCATCTCCTTCTTATGGAGAATGTCTCAGCCTTTATTACAGACCCTCAAATATGAGGAGCTGCAATCTTTCAATCTTTTTTGCACTCAGAAAATTTGATGATGGTAAATCCATCATCTCTCCTTGAATAATATCATTCCCTCATCACACTGTTTCTCTTATTTGAGGTAAATTCTTCTTGTGCCTTAAACAGTTTCGTATTATTGATTGGCAAAAATTAATGGCTATGCTTGATTTATAGTAGCTCCAGAGTTAGATTTATATGCCTAGTAATTGCTCTGTTAAAATATGTTCCTACTGTCTATGTAGGGAGATGTGTCCTGGAGATTGCCTGTTGCCAGCTGTAGTTCTTTGAAACATTAGCTCAGAAAGGAACTTTATATAATTAAAAGCTCTTTAAGAAATTATTCAACATTCTCATACAACATCTTCTGGAGAAAAATTCTAATCAAAATAAAATGAGTTGTTTTGTTTCCCTTCATGGTGAAGTTTTTGTTTAAATTTGGTTTCTGAAGAGAAACACATTTTAATTTTTACTCCTTGATTCTCTTCTCTTCCCCTTCCCTTAGCAAAAAGGGAAGAAGAAATAAAAAAATGAGAAATACATGTATACAATAAAAGTGCAGGAAAACATAGAAGAAATCTTTTATGTGATTTTATTTTGTCAAAGACAAAAACCAAAAAGAAATGTATCATTTTTTGTTTTTGTTTTTGTTTTTGCTCTATTTCTTCTCTATATCTTTCAACAGAAAAGAAAAATGGCAAAATGCTTATCTTCCATGTTCTCAGGCTTCTGAATTTTTAAAAATTAAAATAGTGAGTGAAGGGAGAAAATTAAAGAAGGAAGGTGGAAGTGAGAATCTAAATAGGTAACATTTGAAAATTGCATAACAGGAGAATTTTACAGAAAATAAGCATGAAAAGACAATTAAAAAAAATAAAAATTATTGCACTGGATTTGGGAAGTTGCACTTTAAAAATACCTCTACAAACTGAAGTTGTTCCTAGGCAGAGAATTTCCGACAGAAGTATATTTTTCAGCAGGAAGACTTCCTCCAGGTCTGCTCCTTTTATCTGTAGTGAAAGCTTATTATTATTTTTTTTTCCATGAAACCTTTCCTCTGTTAAGCTTTCTGAAACTTAAAACAACACCTTCTCTGTTTAATCTGATTACGAATACATAATGTGTTTCTGGAGTGGTATTCATCTTGGAGTACTGCTGCAGAATACAACACATAGACATAACTACTCTGCAGGTAGGGCTGCCATAAAAATCTCTGCAAAGGATAGCATACAACTGTGCATGAGGGACTGTGGAAAAAAGCTTAACCAGAGCCACCAAGGGAAACTTATGCTCTTACCACTAGCATCATAAGGTCTTTACTTTCCGCAAAGCACAGCAATGAGCTTAGTCTCTGAGGTCTCATCTAAAAGATCTGAGCGCAGCAACTGCATGATACGGATTTTATCTGCCCAAGGATAAAACGCTTAATGGGTTCTGCTGGGATTTGTTGCTGCAGTTTCTTGAAGTCTCTCTGCTTCAAACCAGTTGTTCAGGTTTCTAAACTATCCCCAGTGCATGACCCAGAGCAGTCTTGGGGAGAGAAACATCTTGTCTGCTTACAGAGGAGTCTCAGCTGGACAGTTAACAAAAATGTCTGTTTGTGTGTAGGGAAGTCTCTTGTTCAGTGGTGTATCTGGAAGAACTGGATCACAGAATTTGCGGCTTCAGCCCACCTTTCCTCTGTTGGTCCTGGCAAAAATGAAGGAGCATTTAGCTCCTTTCCAAGCATTCGTGATATTTTTCCACCATGTCTGCACTGCATGTGGCATGTTTCATTGACTGGAAGGCATCCAGAGGGTGATAGAGGAAGACCTTTCCTCCTGTCCTCCAGGAGCAGGAAAGGGATTAAGTAGGAGAATTTTGAGGGCATTGAACAGAGGTGATCTCCAGCCTTCAGACAGAGAAGAGTGTATTTGTCTGCTTAAAGCTAGGGAGAAATTCCTAGTTTTCCGAACCAGACCAGATCACTCTCATCTTCATCTTTCCCTCATTCACTGCTGTTCAGTGTACTCAGGGAGGCTGTGCAGGAGGGGGATGGAGATGTGGTTACACAGGGGGTCATTCTTCTCCATCTGAAAGATTTTTCTTTGCAATTACAACAATAACAGAAGACCCCCTTTCTAGTTTGGTCAAGGGTGGAAGCTGAGCTCATGTTTGTGTATCCTGGCTCTTGAGCTGGAAAGTGTGAATTTTACAGAAAATTAAATCTGCAGAAAACAAGAATGATGAAGGGGGAGTGGAATCACTGTGGAGAACGAGAGACTTGCAGACGGAGATCCCATTATGTCCAGACCTCACAGTGTCTCCCCACTCAATCATGCCAAGTTCAGTGTGTGCTGGGCGTGAGGCAAAAGCCTTCAAACTTTGCCAAAGAAAGAGGCCTCAGCATGTGTTGCTGTGTTTAGCGCTGAAGTCAGTATGGACCTTGGCCAGCTGCCAGTCACACTGGCATTGCTGTTATTAGATACCATTGTGTTAAGCTTAGCACTTTTTGCAGGCCAGAGAAATTCCTTTTGTGTTTTCCCATACTCCTAACACATTTAGAGGAGCTTCAGAGAGAAAAGGCACAAGTTGTGTAAACAAACTCCTGACAACCATCAGGAGAAGATGGGGACAGAAAGTTGAGTCAAAATGAAATGACCCTTGCTGTTCTCAGAGCAGACTGAAGTTCACTAGTGTTCAGCCTCGGGGTGACATTTTATAAATAGCTACACAGGGAAAGACATTCCCTGAAATGCCTTTTACAGAAGTGGCATTATATCACTTGAGTGTATTGGAAAAGAGAAGTAGTTCATCAGAGTTAAGGGGAGCTGAACAGTTGCCATGCCAGCTGATGTGTTGACCTGTTTGTAATTGGAACATCAGCTTGGGTCTAGTTTTTGGTGTTCTGTGATTTTTCTTTCTTTAAATTATGTGATTTTATAGCTAATGAAGAGCAAGAGGTTGTGGAAGAAAAAAAAAAAAAGGAAAAAAGTGTGTGCTTTTTCCAGTATTCCCTCCATGAGGCAGCCCTTGCCTTTCCCAGTCTTCAGCCTAGAGCACCATGCTAGCCAGCTGCATGAGATAACCCCTGGGACACTTCACACAGTAAAAGGTTCAGATTCTGCAACCCTGTGCTTTTTTTAGTGAGCTTTATTTTCGCTGTAGACTGAAGTAAACTAAGATGAAGGACCATGACCCACTAACATGACGAGAGGAAACAAGACTACCCTTAACAAGCCTGGAGATGCTGGCAAAGGCCATGATGCCTACATCCAGCTGTGTGTTTCCACCAGTGTGGTGTCATGTTAGCCCCATAAATCTATGCAAAGAGGAGACGGAAAGCAAAGCAAGGCAGGGCTTAAGTAAGTCCTTCACAACTGCCTAAAATGCTTACTCCTGGCCTGTGTGTGGAATGTTTTCACAACTTTTCTCCTTACCATTTCCAGCTCCACAGTTTTATTGCCCAGTCTTTCCTCAGGTCTACTCTTCTTCTTGCTTTTCTTTTCATCTTCACCATCACAGTGAGTCATTTTATGGCATGTGTGAATTTAGTTTCCCAATCTTTTACTCTAAAAAGTTCATTAATCTTCTGTCTCTTCACTAAACTATAAGAATTCAATGCCAGTGATGCTGGCTTATGTACCTGTGATACTTATTCCCTCGTGGTAAGCCTCCTTTGCTCACCAGGGCAGCATTAGAAAACTCTTACAACAATTAGCTCCTCTCAGAGCCAGTCTTGGGGTGATGAGAGAAACCTCAGCTTCCATTGACTTTTAGCCCTGCTAAAGGAAACCACTCTGTTTTTAGCTGCTTTTCTCTTCTTGCTGTAAGGGGCAGCTTGCCTCTCCTCCCTCTCTTTGAATAATACACAGCTTTTCTTTTGCCATTTCCATTTCCTCTGAATCAACATAAATTAGGGAGGGTTACTGCATCTGCTGTAAGGATGCCCTGCATTTAAAAAGAGGGATTGTGCTGTGGTTGCCCTCTAGCTGCAGCTATAGCAAGGGAAGGGCTTATGTATTAGGAGTATTTGTATTGTGTACCAAAAAGACAACTGAAGATTTGATGGATGTCAGTGGGTTGAGGGAAGCTTTGCCACAGTGTCAGATCCTTCAAAATTTCTACTTCAGACAGAAATCACTTTCTTCTAGATGTGCAAAAGCAAGATGTAGGAATCACAGCTATGCTAGGATGGACAGCCATCCATCTAAATGTTCTGTAGAGACTAAGAAAGGGGGCAAGATGAGGAGCTTTAGCTGTAAAAACTGGTGTAGACTAGGAAAGAAGCTTGGGAAAATATCCCCAGAAATTCAATTCAAAGCTTTTTTTATAGTCCTGAACAAGTTTATGCTTTCAGATTCATTCACTCCTGATTTGCAAATTATTCCTTGAAGGCCCATGAAGCTCCTTGCATAATTTTCATGGCCCATAGCATGACAGATCTCAATGTTAACAGTGCCTTACACTTTCCAAAACTATATTCTTTTAAAGCACTTCCCAATGAAATGCTTTGCCAAATACCAGTGGCAAAGATGGAACAATTTCATGTCAAATTTCTACCCAATTATGACTTTGGGAGGCTGGATATCAACTGTTTCAGGTAAAATGAAAAAAAAAAATAATAAAATAAAAAAAAATTAAAACCATCCTATCAAAAAATGAGATTAGAGGTATTTAATTATGAAACACTGAGCTTTTAAACTTTGGCTTAAAATTTGGCAAAGGGTTTATGCCTTTAAATATTAGATGTGCTTTTTTCCATCCCTCTGAAAATTTCTTTGAATTTGAGGTACATATTAGCTTCTAAATTACAGAGTAATTGCTTCTTGAACAGCTTTTTCAGACATTGTCAGTTCTGTCTCCTGAAGACACTAAATTTTCTGGGCACGTTCCTGGCACTATTACTCCAGAGAACTGTGTGCAATGTTGAGTTACAGATTCACTGGGACAGAGGCTTCCCCTTTTCTTTCCCCTCTCCCCTCTTCCCTCCTGCCAGCTTCCTTGCTTGAGTTTCCAGTGAAGTAGATTGGACCAGATGGTTTTTCAGCATCTTGGTCTAGAGTGCATCCATGTAATTCTTGCTGTGCAGACAGAACAGATATGAATCCTTGAGCAGGATGCAGTGAGGTGAGTGAAAGTGGAGGAAAACAGTCAAATAGTGATACAATCCACAGTTCTAGTAGCGGGCTGAAATCATAAAGGAACTGTGTGTACTGGCGGACAATAGGGCGCCATGAGCCAGCAGTGCGTCCTTGTGGCCAAGAAAGCCAATGGGCTACATTAAAAAGAGCGTGGCCAGCAGGTTGAGAGAGGTGATCCTTCCCCTCTTCTCTGCCCTGGTAAGGCCACATTTAGAGTCCCGTGTTCAGCTGTGATCTCCTCAGTTCAAAAAAGACAGGCAGCTCATAGAAGAAGTCCAGTAGAGGGTCACAAAGATGATAAAGGGCCTGGAGCATCTCCTGTACAAGGAAAGGCTGAGTAACCTGGGACTGTTTAGCCTGGGGAAAAAATGACTGAGGTGGATCTGATTAATGTTTATAAATATCTAATGAGAGGTGTGAGGCAAATGGATGAGGACAGGTTCTTCTGTGATGTGTAGTGATAGAACAAGGAGCAATGGCCTAAAACTTGAATTTAATTAAGTGTTACTGTTAAAGGCATGTTGAGGCACGTAGCCTCAAAGTGAAATTTGGCTAGCAATCCAATGGGACAGTAGATTGGAAAGGGAGCTTTGATCAGACCATAGATGCTGCACTCAGCTCACTGGAGAATGCTCAGAAGCATCAGAATGGTTGGCAGAAATGCTCCAGTTGTTGCACAGTAAGTTGGACAGTCTGGAAGGGACAGTCAGATGTGATGCAGTCATCTTTACTGGCACTTAGAAGCTGGTATTTAATGTCTGAGTTTAAGGGAATTAGAGAGGAGTCAGCCTTTCTGTTTGACACAAACATTGTATTGAGTTGTTTCAGTCACCATGAAGTTTTCCTTAGATACAAGCATTGCCCTACAGAAGAGCATGAAAGTCTGTGACACTGGAATACAAATGATAGTTGAGAACAAATAAGATCAGAAGCCTTTAACCATTCCTTCACTAGCTGGTGATGAGCGAAAATCAAAATGTAGAACAGAGACAAATTCGATTAGAAAATCATTAGAAAGGAGCTCAGATCATTTTAACTCACCCTTAGAGTCTTTGCTAAAACATCTGTATTTGTATGTAAGAATAATGTCCAAGTACCCAGTAAATGCTCATGGTGCTAAAAATAATGAAATTCAGCTTAAAAAAAATCTTCTGTGCTTGGATTTGGAGTAAATTTATTCTTCTTGTTTTTACACCATCTTTAAAAGTTTTCAGCCTTGATGTAGTCTGAAACAGAGCTAGCATTATATGGTTGAGGCCAATGATTATATGCTATAAAATTCAAGCAGATTACAAGTAATCTGTTATGTGAAATAAGTTGTTCCTCATTTTTCCTCAAGACTAGAGTAAGTGAGCCAAGCTTATCTGACAGCTTGTATCTAAATTTCTGAATCGCAGTCAGTAATCCTGTAGCTGATGTTGTCATGTTAGAAGCAAAATTAAATTTTCCAAATTTTTAAGAAATGAAAAAAAAGTGCATGGTTAGATGCTTAACAGTGGCTAATATAATTAAGAATGTAATAGATTTCATTGCAAATAAATGACAAGAAATAGGAAAGTACAGCAAACACTGAACAAAGGGTTATGCAGATAAGTCTGGAGCTCCCCAGAGATAAGTTACCAAGTTGAGTGAAGATAGACACATCATGAAATTAGCTTCAAAGTGTTTTCTAGAAGCATTTGTTTCTCTGCCTTGAAATTGCTCTGCAGTCCTTCCTAGTTATAAAAACTTTGGTCAACCATTCAGAGATCAGAAATGTCCTTGTTAAGTGTGCAAGCATAAGGTAGTGAATGTGAGTTTCAAAACAAATTATGAAAAACAGACAGAGAAGTATCTAACAAGCAGTTTAATTACAAACAAAGATGCTTGTGGAAAAAAGGCTTTGTTGGCTACTTTTGTTGTGATTTTTTTTCCACGTGTTTTCTGGAACATAACTAATTGAATATAGCAAACAGGAAAGTAGAATGAGACCATCAAGCCTTCACTTAAGACTATGCAATATGTCCAGACAGGTTCCTCAGGCAGTAGCAGATATGCAGAAGACGATACAAGAGAACACTGTGATAACAGAAGGAGGAAAGAGAGAAAGGGAAGAAGGGAGGAAAGAACAGGTGAGCTCTTGATTGTAAAGATGGAACACATAAACATGCCACTAAATCTGAAACTCTTGGTTATTTCAGAATCAAATGCGAACAGTCCAAATAGCATTTTGAGCTACAGATGCCAGTTAAATAGAAGATAGTAGGAAAGTAGCCTTACTTTTACTATTGGCTTCTTCAACAGCAGTTTATGAATTTTGTAATTTTTGCTATATTTAGAAAAAGAACTGAAATCATAGAATTACAGAAATTTATAATAAAGAATTTTGAAATATATTCAAAAAAAACTGTATTTGTTAGTTTATGGTCAGATAGTACAGAAGAAATTCTAAAAGATTTTGTAACTTCCTTCTTTTGGGTGGATAATATGCTGAACAAATGAGAAGAGGCCAGGTCAATGTGGAAATCTACTGGAGATACCTTAGATAGCAATTACAGGGAGATGCTTAGTTATCTTTGTCAAATATCTTCACAGAATCACAGAATATCCCAGGTTGGAAGACCCATAATGCTCATCCAGTCCAGCTTCTGTGTCAACACAGAGCTGAGAATCAGACCTTATGCCTGAGGGCACTGTCCAGATGATTTTTGAATTCTGGCAAGCTTGATGCCATGACCACTTCACTGGGGAGCCTGTTCCAGTGCCTGATTTCCTGTGAAGAACCTTTTCCTCTTAACCAGTTTGAACCTTCCCTGTCACAGCTTAATGACATCATGATTTTACAAGTAACCACACAGTGGAAGATTCTTTCTTCCCTTTCCCACTGTGGACACTACACACAGTGCTTGGATGTGTGACATGGCAGCTATGATTTCAGCTATGCTGGGAAGGAGAAGAGCAGTAGACACATTTGAAAAGCTCAACAGGAGTCAATCCAAAGCAGTGTAAGAAACTGCACACTGATGGTACTTTCCTGATGGAAGAGAAAACAAAACAAATGCAACAGTTCCTATCACTTTGCTAGGCACTGCATATTTCAACAAAGAATCTACAGTACGGATGAAAAGACAGCAGGAACGCTGCATAGGTAATTTTTGCAAGATCAATGGCTGTTCTTGCTGTAAATGAAGAAGAATGGATTCCAAACAATATCCAATGAGATATGTCCATTTTTATTGAGCAATAATTGTAAAACATTATCTACTAACTATAAAAAAATATCTGCACATAAAAGAGGTTAAAAATTGAGAGATTTTGTCTCCACTGCAAAGTTATGTGTATGAGCTATATGTATAACAAATTGGAAGTCTTGAAGACATACAAGTACAAAGAGGAAGAACAGCTCTTATTGGATTAAATATAGACTTATTCTTTGTTCTTCTCAGAAAAGTGCCTATACTGGAGGATGAAGAGAGCAAGAAACAAAGGAAGATAATAGGGAAGTTAGCACAGTAAAGAATAGAGATAAAAGTATGCAACTGTTATTTAATTCTTTGCAACATGAAAAATCCTTTTGCCTAAAAATGTATGCTTAGAGAAGTTCTTGGATAGGCAAGTCATGCTCAGAATCATATTGGGAGTGACTGAAGTAAGATCGTTAGTACAGTTCATGAAGTTTTGATACTCAAAAGCACTGAAAATTTGAAAGGGCAAGTTTTCCATTATCTGAAAAAGGAAAAATATTGAGGCCTACAGATAAAGCCAAATATCCTTTCTAGGTGCCCCAGCAGGATTCTGGCAGAATCAGAATACAATGCATGTGTTCGCACTTGTTCAACAGACACTTGGGAAACACAATTTCTCCAGGCAGTAATTTGGTTTGTTTAGTACTCCAGGTATTTTGTTCCAAGTACTAGGAAGAAACAGAAGGACATGACCAGGGTCCTCGGCCATCTTTAGAAACTCCTGACATTGTTGGAATAAAAATAAAAATAATAATAACAAATATCAGTTATTTGCAGTGTAACAAAGGGTGGGGAGAAATATTAAAGCAATAAGACATTAATATATATCACAGGGTGGTCAAAAAAAAGCCACCAAGAAGTCTGTTCCAACAGATGAGAAAGTCACAGAGCAATTTCTTGAACCAGGGTAGAGCATAGAAAAGTTCTCAACTAGAGTTTTATTTAAAGTAGCCACTGTAGACCACAGGTGTGCAAAACGTGATTGATAAATGAATTTCAGCAATGAAAGAAGACTCAGAGAACAGGAGATGGTGACGTTCTCATGAAGCTCATAAAGAATGGAGGAAGTGGCCACTGACAGGGGTCCAAAAGGCACGGAGTGCAAACTCTCAACAGCTAGGAAAGCTGAAGGAGTTAATGAAAGAGGCTGGAGTCCTTAGAAACTATAACAGTAAATGCAAAAACAAGTTGTCCACAGACGCCTCAAGGAGGATATCAGTAAGGCTTTCCTATACCAGTGTGGTCAGAGTTGGAGACCAGTGGCTTATATGTCATGCACACCAAGAAAAACAGTGTCAGCATGTTCAGATAGAGAAGGCTGCTTTGGCCCTGGTCCACAAGTGTAAAATTTCACATCTTTATTTATGTGTGGCCAGTGTTAGCTGAACTGACCATAAAACACCACCAACATTGCCAAAAGGAACCTGGTAATCTTTCATGCCATACAGTACACACATTTCTTTTTTAGGTACAAGATAATGATTTGAAGATTAAAGGCGAATCTGGGAAATACTCTGGTTTCAGATATGTGTCAGAACACTAAACCAAAGGGCAGTGGAACAAAGTTCGGAGTTTGATCGTATATATAATATCTGGTTTAAAATAAAACAAAATGAAAACAAAAACATGGCAGGTCTTAGAATAAATTCAGACTCTTGAGTGCTAAAGCTACAGCTGTGGATACTCTTCAGACTACTTGTTGATAACACTACAGCCCCCCCCCACATCAGTTTGAAGGTAAGATCTCATTCTGTGTTGAAATTTTGTTTGTGAGTTTGTTGAGTCCCAGTGTACTACAGGAAAAAGTAATCCATGCTGTCAAAGCATATGAAAGACAAGACATTTCTCTTGGTAAAAGAATCATTTCTCTATGGAGAAAAGTAAGCATATGTTTGTGTTATTACAGATAACACTATGTACTTGTCCTGCATTACTACACTAACCAACATAAGATGCACTTAGTGTATGCTGTTGCAATTTAAGCAGTTGTCAAATCTAGTTTCATTTTACACAGCATTGCTGGCGCAGTGTGGTCTGATCATTTAATGCCAATTTGTGGCCATGAGTTTAAGCAATTGTGAGTAACTTTTGGGTTTGGGCATGAACTACTAATTGCTATTTTTCACAACACAAGAGATGGGTGGGAAATGGTACAAAAATAACTGAAGAAGAATGCTTAGTCAGACTCTGTTGCACATTTAGCTCTGTTAAATTGCGTACTGTCAGCATGGCTTGTCACTCTGTTGTTTTACTGAGAAGAAAACTAAAATTAGGAATTGCCCATACTGTTAGAATACGATGTCAGAGATACTGTAGACTTTTCAAAGTGGAAAAATATGTGATAAAGCAAAAAAAAAAATAAAGAAAAGATTGGCTTCATGGTGTTGGAAACTGCCTCCACTTTGTGAAAATGATGTGCTAATCCATGATGATACGAGGTCATCACCTGTGATGAACTGAGTCTGTGGGAGGATGGTAGTCAATTCATCCAGTTCCCAAAGATTCACATAGAGAGCACTGAGTCTAGGGAAAGCTCACATTGGCAACAACAGCAGCAGAGGCACAGTAGTCCTAAGATTTTCATCTCTAGTGCAAAAATTGAGTGTATCCTGATATCAGTATAATTGTCAACATGCTTCCATTGCACTCATATACAAGGCACCTTGTAGACCTACCTGAATACTCTTAATCAAATTAGATAGCAGGTGGATTAAATGTATAACTATGCATTCTATTAATGATGGAGTTTAGGTCTTCTTCTTGACTTCCAGCTGAGAAGAGAGGTTGTGGCATAGAATGAGACAAGGAAAAACTATGCTTTCAGTGAAGAGGGTCTTGGCTGTGCATGAAAAGAGATACCAATTGCTGTCATGTACACCTCATGGGAATAGACCCAGATTAAAGCTCTTGCATGTAGCTCCCAAACTGGACAACGAATTAAGGAATTGGATGGAACCATGATGTGGCAGATGGCAATGACCACCAGCTAGATTTTGCAAATGGCTGCTGGCATGACCATAGTGACCAACATTTGGGTGATACATGCACAGATACCTAGGTCCTGGTAAATCCCAAGAACTTTGTTGTGACCATACCCTTCATTACAGCACAGCAGTGGCTGTGTGTGGCTTTGAAAAGGCCTCCCAGAGAAATGGAGATACCTCTGATGTGTGGTTAATTCAAGGTTCCGTGACATGAACTGCAGCTTTAGAAAGATCAGTATCTCTTCCATCATAAAACCTAGTGTTCTTAAGCCTGTTCATGCACTAAAATGATTTTTTAAAAGTCTGTCACCTTTTGGCAACTGCAACCAGGATCCTTTCTGTATTCTCAGCCTATGTTTCATGTGGAGCTGCAGCACACGGGAGTCTGACCGCTTGTTAGTGGGACTCACCTTGAGACTGCTTTGTACAAGGACTCCTGTTGACAGCCACTCTGCTGGTGTCTCACAAGTAGTGGGTTCAGCACAGTGAAGGCTGCAAGAAATAGCAGAATGAACCAGCAGTCTGGATGAGGCATCTGAGAAGCAAATGCTGGAGTGAGGAGCACAGCAGAGAGTAAGCATGAAAGCTGGGGAGAGAGAAGGTCAAAGTCTAGACATTTGGGAGCAAGGTTTCACTTTGAACAGAGGAAGGGCCCTGGTGGCCTCTAAAATTACCATAAATGTCTGTTTACAGGAAGTGGTTGGACGGAACAGATCAAGTTAGGGCACCCGAGGGCCTTTAAAACTCAGAGAAATCCTGTGTTTATGAGGTAGACGGGAGTTGGTCAGAGCTGGGAAAGCTGGAAAATTGCTGGTGAACAGACTGCCTTCAAACAACCAAAGCTCTGGGAAAGTGAGGCTTTGCTGACATATGCAATGCAGAGGGTAGCCCAGAGCAGCATCCGTACCACAGGGCATGTACAGTCTATGGTCAGCTTAATCTTCTTGAAAAATAAATGGGAAAATATCCCCACAGGGGAAACCTTATATACACTCAGGAGGCTCATTCCTGCTGAAGTCCGTGCTCCCTGAGCTGTTGAGCTTGTTCTCTTGAGTGCCTAAACAGAAGTGATCTAATACTAAAGGTCTTAGCAAGTTGTCTGACTTTTTGCTCTCTTTAACAATCATATGGCTAAATGAAACTTAGGAAAATAGAGGGGGGTGGGAAGGAGAAGAAAAGCAAAGCAGAAGAAAAATGGGTCTCCCAATTACTGGCATGCACATCTCCACGCAGACTAAGCAGCAAGGGCTCACAGTCAGCAAACTGCTCATTATAGCCAAGGCATTAAGTCATTTCTCTAGGGAAGAATAAAACTGAACTCCGAGTCCAAACTTCTGCCAGAAAATGCAGAGGAGGGGGAGGGGAGGAGAAATGGTTGGGTCAAGAGAGTAAAAAGGAGGCATGAGGGAAAAAATACTTAGAAGATAAAATGAATGGATGGTGGATAAGTCAGGAGAATGAAGGGGTTGAGGAGCAGGGGAGGAAATGATGACAATAAGGGATGAGAACAACTGAGCTGTGGGACAGCTAAGGTGTTACAGCGCCCAGTAATTTCTCAGAATATGTTCTCTCTACACTGTGGTGTAAACAGTTAAGCAGGGAGTCGTTTCTTCCCTGATGGATAAAACAGTAAGTGCTTAAGCAGCTTTGTGGCTACAAGGTCTGTCAGCGCTCTATACCTCGCCTCAGCATTGCCTACTTAGGCCTCCAAAGCTGTGTCTCATTGCAACACAGCCGCAAAGCCGCACACAGCCTTGATGCAAGTACTGCGGCTACAGCACCCAGGGACACAGACTGGATTTCTGGAAATTCTGGCTCCCTGTTGGTGTCTCAGTGCTCCAGATAGAAACCCTGCAGTACCAAATTCCCTGCTTTGCTTAGGCTGTCTTTCTACTTTCAGTAGTTTTTCTATTGAATCATGTGAAGGGATGAGTTAGTAGAGAATTAAGCTTATAGTGCTTTCCTTTTACTAGATTCTCCATCTGGCAATCTCAAAGCATTCTTGGGAGGTGAAACCACCCAGCTGGCCAGCTATCATCATGACTGTGTTAAAGCTGGAACTAAATGGGTAGGTGATGTGTATTACCCACTATCACCAAGATATGTAATCAAGTTTGGAACAATTACAAGACTTCTTGCCTTGCTTCAAGAAAAACTTTTGACCTGGAGTCAATGTGTGCCTCAAGTGGAACCTGCTAAGCCCAAGTGCGTGGTGACATTATGTTCCCTGTGTCTCCCAGGGGATGCCCTCCACACATATCTAAGAGGAATAGCAAATAGTAGACTTGCAGAGGCTGTGAATCAACTCAGAGATGCAGAGGATTTTATTCTTAGGAACCTGGCCAAGGGAAATGTTCTCTTCAAAGGGGAACAGGCAGTATTTGATGGGCCTCACAATCCAGGAAGAAAAGTCTTCTTAGACTGTCTAAGATTTCATCCCTTGAAGATTTTCAAAACACAGCTGGAGAAGACCCTGAGCAATGCAATCAACTTTGCCTCCAAGCTGCTGTATACTTCAGAGAGCTGGTAAACCAGACTATGGGAGTGATCTGTGTGTTAGGGCAAGGTCAGACTATTGTGGATTGTGGCTCAGGTCACTGGTAAAAAATAATTTTTACCAACTTGCCTATTCTACACTGCAGCAGATTAATTATGCCAGCTGAACTTTATTGTAAGTTTGATTTGAAGGAGCTGGGCGCGATAATGCATTCAGCTACTTCACCTATCTTTCTCTGTTCAGCCAACCATGTCTGGCTGTCTCTGTTAACTCAGAAGAATTCTGAGAGGTTGTAGTTCCTGGGTGAGTGATTTTAAATAGGGAAATGAGAGTCTGGTTAACCACAATTAGACTATTTAAAAATAGTTTGTCAGAAATTTCAAAAGGAACATGGTATTTTACATTGTGCTTAACTTCTAAAGAGCTCTGGCAGAGTCTGGGGTCTGAGTTTGCCTGAAGATTGAACTTTATTCTTATGCTGAAGATGAATTTCATTTAATATGTGTCTGGTAGTACAACAAGACATTAAGCTGGTACAAATGTTTTAAATTAATCTTCTTTGGAAAATAGTGGTAAACAATGGTAATACTAATGAAGGAACTGCTAAGAGAAATTTTTAACTTAAAAAAAGTTATTAATGTTGCGTAGGATTTTCCATCTTCTGATCAGCCAGTCAATGGTTTTTGCCTGGGGTGGCTGTCAAGCTAACTGGCCTATAATTCACCAGGACACCACATTTACTCTTCAAACATTGGCACATCACTAACATTTTCCAGTTCACTGAAATTTCTCTGTCCTTCCAAGATATATTAAAATTCAGCATTGGATCCAACAGTGGTGTTGACCCTGTGCTGAGGACCCTGGCCTTATTCCTGATTGTACTGCTAACTTCTGAGGAGTTATTATTTGCTTGTATACATTACAATAATTCTAAAACCACTGTAATCGAGACCGTAGGTACCAACCCTAAACACAGCACAGGGTCCTCTGCCTTCCAGCTCATTTTGCAACCACCTCATGGGATTTCTGCTTTTTTCAGTGCAAGGTCATTACATGTAAGAAGGAAAGCAGGTTGAGGATAGGCAGCAAGACCCATTGAAGTCTCCCATGATTCAAAAGGAGATAGGTGCAATATACTAATCATGTGTTCTCCTTATCTCCCAAACACGGGGATCAGCGGGATTGTTTCTGGAGGCTCTGGCCAGAAAAACCAAATGATATGTGATCAGAAAAGGATCTTGCCAACCTCATTTTACTTCCAGGTTTAGGAGAGATTTGCAGGCTGAATTAGGAAAAAAGGAACTAGTCTTCCTGACTCTTCTGCAACAAACTAGAAAGAGAAGCAAGTTCTGTATAATTTATTCATTGGCACAAGTCACCCTTGCTTAGCATGGGCTAGGCTGCTTGTCTGGTTCCCTGCTAGGAACTCAGAGGCACACAGTACACATGAGGCAATGGAAAAGCAGCAGGCAGGGAGTAGAAATGGCTGAACTTTATTTTTCCAAAGGGAAGATCTTTGGTGGGCCACAGATTACACTGGAAATCAAACCCTACACCTCAGGATCCCGCAGCTGTCCCTCTCCCCTCTAATTTTAATCTGTCAGATTTCAGAGCTATAATTAACTGCAAGGCCTTAGTGATATACTATGTGAATGTGTGTGCATGTGTGCCTGGGCTCCCTCCCTGTAGTGGGCCTAATCCTCTACAGAAGATTGACAGGTTCACATGGAGATAAACTTTTAACTAATTCACTTCTAAACACTCCTTTTGCTCTCATTCTTCCATTTGCTGCTTCTTCCCTTCAGGCTGCCAAGGGGATGATGGGACCAAGGAGATGGCAACATCTCATTCCCCGCTGTTCTGCAGCCGTGTTCCAGGCTGGTCCAAGGAACCACAGTGAAAGTCCCATCCCAGGCATCATTTCCTGTTCCCACAGTGCCCATCAAAGCTGTCTGGGAAAGAGGTACTCAGGGACAGTGAAGAGATCTAGGTTAGAATTCAGATGCTAAAGCAGAAGGACCTATAGTTAATTTTTTCATCCTTTCTTTGACACACTACTGTTCATGCTGCACTGTGGACAGCTCGGTCACCTTCTGAACTCACCATCAGTGAGGTGGAGTTCAGCAGTAGTTCATTTGCAAATACTTTTTGTTTTCTTTTTCTAGTTGTGATGAAAAAAAAAAATGATTGTAGGAGACCTTTGCTGAAGTGTTCTCAGTATTTTGGTGCTTTGGTCCAGATGCATGGCAGTGACTGCTGTTTTTTTGCTGACCTTCACTCAATGCCCTTTCAGTGGGGTCTTTGCACTGAGCAAAGCTCTATCCGTGTTCAAAAACTCCATTATGTTAACCATGGCACAGATAAAACATGCTTACTGATTTCAAATTAAAGTTTCCATAGTGGCATAGGAATTCACAACTACTGCTGCATGTTGTCGCATGAAAGAATAAACTGTGTTTATGTGGAACTGACGCTGTTGAAGTTGATGCATGTGCTAACAGGAGAGTCTAGTTGATAAGAAAACTCTTGTAGTGGGAGGGAAAGACTTGAGAGAAGTAATTTGACCCAGTGCATGGCAACACATAGCCAAAGAGCCCAACAGCCCTTACCATAGGTTCCTACAGACTGCAAAATCTGCTAGGCATTGCAGTCCAGTTTCACTGATGGCAGAATGAGGCACACTGAGTACATCTGCAACTATGTTTGAATTTCAATTGGCTTTGATAGTACTATGCTTAGCTGCTGGTGCTGCTGTAGCATAGGTTGTTCTCAACTGATGAATAGTTATTCTTCTTGCTTTTTTTTTTTTTGAACAAAAAATAAAGCAGCAATTGTTTATTAATTTCAGTCAACAACACATTAGTTGCATTTTTACTGAATAGGGAGTGACTACTTGCATGGGTTGCTTGTTTTTGCCTACATCAATATAACATGCAATTTGGCCAGTGCCACAGAAAGTAAGTGGTGCACTGGCCACTACAGAATGAGATAAAAAGGAGATAGGGGAGAATTATCTTTTTGTTTTGTTTTGTTTTGTTTTGTTTTGTTTTGTTTCTGGCATAAATTCACATAATGATCCAGAGGATCAGTAAGTACAAAAACTATTGTGCTGCTGGCCTGTACATGTGAACATGAGGAGTCATGACTACCACGTAATGATTGGTCAGTTGCCACTGTGAATGACACATCAAGTGAACGCTACCCATAAGTAATGTTGCAGACTGTTAGGTGTAAAAAACAACATTGCCAGATGGTGCTGGTGGTTCCTTTATCTGTTTGCACTGCTGCAGCTACAGAAATCAAACAGGCAGCAGACTGAAAGTATTCAGATCAGATGATTTGCTAGGCTACACAGAACTTCTCTGGGTGAGTCTTTGCATGACACCTGGATCCTTTCACATGAAAGCTCCTTCCAGTGGAAACATAGAAAAGCCAGTGGAATTAGCTTGATCTCTCTGGCAAGGCAACAAACATAGGACCCTTTCTGTGTGTGATTGTTTTAATTTAAATGAATCACATGTATGCCTAATCCAATCTAATCTATCTGAGTTCTTGTATCTCATTAATCACTGACTTGTATTAGCACCTTGGACTGTCATCCCTGTCACTGCAGAAGGCTGCTGAGACCACCATCTAATCGCAAGCATTCTGTTGACTTGTCACTGGATTTTGTGCAAGCAGCAAAATGCCAAAGCCAAAATCATTCCCCATTACTACATTATTGGCATTATGAGGGCTGATAGAGACAATGATCGATGTAGGCTAATGGTCTCAAACAAAACTGGCAAATTGAGAAGGGCATTTTACATTCTAATTATTGGTTAAGATTACAAGCTTTTGTAAGTTTTTATTAAAAAATAAAAGAAGTCTAATTAAAAACAGGCAGTGAAATAGTATAGGGTATATAGGGATGTGCTATGTGCTGTTTCACAGGTCTTCACAGGTGTTCACAGTCTTCCCTCAAAGAGAGCTTAATAGTGCAACAACATAGAACCTTTCAAAAGACAAGCTTATATTAGCTCCAGTTATAAGCTGTGTTATCCCAGCTACTGAAACAAATAGCTCAGGACACTTTTTCCAGAGAGTTAAATTTGATAAAGTCAGCATTCAGGCCACATTCCAACTAAAGCAGGTATAATGAACCCGATCAACATTGACTTCCTTAATTGTTACTGTTATTTTTCACTCTCTGGCATCAACTGCTTGGGAAGATTAAGCTGCTAGTAACTATTGCCCAGAGATATGTTCACATCAGTGGTACATGAAGATCTAGTAATTTTTAGGCAATATTTATTTACCCCATACTCCAAGATCTTCATATTATATTCATATTATATTATATTCATATTATATATATCAATACTTCAGATCTTGCTATTGTGAATCTTTGTATTATGTACCTTTTTCAGAATCTTTGCTTCTCTCTTCAGGGCTCCAGCACACACAGTTCCCTCAGGTCCAGTACTGGGAACATGAGATGGTTGAATCAGTCATTGCAGGTCAGTTGTAAAGAGTTTACAGTCTGAGGAATGCTTGGACAAAGCATCTATTGAATGATTGCAGACAAGAAAGAAATTGATGGAAATCCCAGACTGTCCGGAGAGAATTTAGAAATAGAAATATATTTTTTAATTAATTAGTGTGGCTATCTTTAATCACAAAAAGAGTGGGAAGGCATGGGTCTGTACAGGGCAGAAAAGCACATAGCACATCACCTTGAACAATGAGCAGTAGACCTCATTTATAATCTTTATGTGGACCACCAAAAATCAAATTTAGTAATGTACAAATACAGGAACTACTTAAACCCTACAGAAAAACAATGTTACTTGTCATTCAATGTTACATTGTGTTTTGACTTGAAATATTTTAAAAACATTCTTAGTAAAGCCAGTAGTCAGTGTAGAGTATATGCTGTAGAAAGAATTTTTTTAAAATTTATAGGCAGGAGTTTCAGCTCAGTTAGCTACACTATCTATGTTGGGATGTAGTCAGAACAAGAACTACACTTTGAGAGATGCAGGTCACAGGTGTATCTTGCATACAGTACAGCTCTTAAGCTGCATGTTAAAGGTCACTTTAGATTTGACTCTGAAAAGTACTTTCATTAAGTATAGATGTGTATGGCCTCATAAAACGGGGAAGGGTTAAGCTGTTCCCTTGAACCTACTTCTGATATTCATATGGGGCTCAAAACACCAGCTTGCTGATTGATGGGTTCACATGGGGCGACCTTCACGTTAGCAACGCGACTTTGGTTGCTAGGTAAACACAGGCAGATGGATACAGCTCCAGTGATTTTCAGCAGTGACGGATGGCAAAGGTATTTCTGATCCACATCACACAGTGCAGATCCCATGAAAATGACTTGGCACAGGGAAGAAAGTATTAGATTCGGGTGACAAATAATTACCTGACATCAGCTGAGATTTCTTTAGAAAGGTTATGCTGCAAATAACCGGCATTTATATAACTTTGTTTTCATGAAGTAGTAGAAAGTCACAGGCATACTGTTTATTTATTTGAAAAAATGTAACCTGCCAGTGTGAGTGATGTATGCAACACCTTGGGAACGTGTGTGGAAATCTCCTAGTAATAGTATTCCAGCTCTTCCTAAGGTTTGGGGTATTTTTGAAGGGTTTTTGTTTGTTTATTTAAAGCATGAATACTTTTCTTTCTGCTGTTATTTTATTTTCCAATTGGAAAGAATTTGCATTCAGATGACAGTTTCTGAGATTCACCATGATTTCCTGAGTTGTTGCTTTTCCAGGATTTAAATTCAAAGGTTCTTGACTTTAATTCTTCCTTCTCTTTTTCTGGGCCTACTGCTTTGGCAGTAAAATTGGCATTTTAAATAGGTGCGTGCCTAATAAATACTCATCTGAACTTCAGTTTTCAAGCAGTATCTTAATTGTGCTGAGAAGGCTACAAATGCATTATACAATTTGTTTGCTGATAGGTGTCTTTTACTCACAATAATGTCCTCAAAATTTGTCATGTGAGAGTGTGCGTTTTCCTGTGATGAGTTAAAATGACTTTTTGCACCTCCTGTGCTGCGTGCTACCGCTTCTGCCAGGATAATCCGGTGTGGTTGTATCTGCTAGTACATCAATAACAAGGCTAGAAATTGGTATGTGTCATCTCCCCAAGATGGAGTGTCTTGTTTCTGTGTCAGTGTTGTGCTGTAAAGCTTCTGTCACTATTTAAACCTTCTTCACTAGAGATAGTAAAATTTCAGAGTGGCCCAAAGTTCTTCCCTTGCCTTTAAAATGAAATTATTCTTCTGCTTTACAGTGCAAAGGAGAGCAAATGAGTACAAGTCATGACTGTACTGTAAGTTTCTGGAACAGCTGAGGGGAAAAGGACTTGGCATAGCACTCTAATCATGAGAAAAGAAGACGTTTCAATTTCTTCATTCTTATGGAATGGGTTAATGCCTCTGCAGTCTTTTAATAAGACTTATTTACTTATTAAAATACCTACACAAGCTGTTCAGGTTGCACATAGCTCCTGTAATCATGTTTACAGGCTTTTTTTCTTATAGTTTTCTTATAATATATTTATTTTCATCTCACCTTTTTCCTCTCCATCTCTCTCATGTCATTAGGCCCAGGTTTTTCCTTCTTCCTTCCTGCAGTCCTCTCTCCCTTCTTCCCAACTTCTTTTTTCCCTTTCTCTCTACTTTTCTCTCTTTTTTTCCCCCCACTTTCCTTCTTACTGTCCTGCATTCTCTTTCATTTTTCTCTTATTTTCATCGTGGCAGGCTAAATAAAAGTTTCATTCTGAAGGTCCCTTCATATGGGGCCATTCTCATCTTCTGCAAAATCCATTCTGTCCTGCCAAGAGTGTAGAGTACTCTTGCCCTCTTGCCTAGGAGACAAACAGCTCTGTAGAAGTAAGGTAGGTTACCATAGTTATCACTACATGTCTTTTTCTCTGTTATTATAGGATTTATTAAAACTGGGATCTGAGACCCCGAGCATTAATGTGATGCTCTTCAGAGTTTATCAGTAGGCAGGCTTCTCTTTCCAGGACCAACTGACCATTTATTTCAGGTCAATCCAGGATACAGATTTTATTGGTTGGGTTTTAAGTCTTCGACCTCACTCCTGGGTCATGGTCTGATAATAACTGCTGTAGACTTTCAGCTACTGCCACCAGTGCACAGAGGCTGTAAATAATTTAGAATGATCTATAGTCCACCTGAAAATATCTTCATTTTCTATCAGCAGAAAGCAGACGTTCAACTGCAGCACACCAAGATCTCCCTCACTGGTGTTCTGCAGACGTCAAAGATGACGAAAGAGAACTTCGGCATGAAGCTCTGCGGGGAGAAGTGGTGACACTTGGAGCAGTGGTGTGCTATCGAGATGAATATAATTCCCAAAGAGCTCCCCAGACAGCCGAGATGCATGGTGCCCTTTCTCTAGGCTCAGTGCAGGATATTCATAATGGGCAGATGAAGTGTGAGGCATTTTTTTGCCACTTTTATCTATATTGTTAATATTATTTCTTTTAAAATGGCAAGCTGAAGACCGGAACATCTTTATTGAGGCCTGCAGGCTTCAAAAGTGAATTCTTTAATACAGTCCCAGGGTACCATGTGCATCCAAGAATAAGCCTTAATGTTTGGAAAGCCCTTATCAAACATAGATGGTATTATGTTTGAAGTTATATTTTGAGAATGAATGATGGTAGCTAGCTAGGGCTGTGTGTCAGGGTTACTATGGTTTCACAAAGCTGTTTGAATTCTGAAAAATTCAGCTGAGTTTTGTTTAGTGTCATCTAGTCCAAATGATCAGAAAAGCAGTGTGATGATGGAGGGTAGTTATAACCAAAATGGATACAGCTGTCAACACAGTGGAGAGAACCTTAATTTTGTGGGCTTTAAGCTAAAGCCCAAAGCTGGTGACTGACTCAGTGGTGCACATGGTTCCCCATGTCTGGGTCTGAAGGAGGGTACTGTGGCTCTGGGACTCTGCTTGGAACCACAGCAGCAAACCCAACAGAGCCAGCATCATCTGTGCCAGAGCTGTGTCAGGGAACCAGGGCAGAGTGCAGGTCCCTCTCAAGGCTGAGATGTGAATCTTTGTAGAGTGTCATGCTGCAGCTATCAAAACTCTATCCTGTGCTGTGCCACCCACAGAATACCTAAACTTGAGTTTATTGTCATCTGCAATGCTCTGTAACCTGTAATCTGATCAACAGCTAGCGTGTAGCATACGTGGACAGCCCATCTTTCCACTTCGTACTGTAGCCCATATTCATGTTGGTGGGAGGCAGCAGTGTGCCCTGCCTTGGCAGCTGCCCTAGGTTGCTGTGTCATGTACTGATCCTTTCCAAAGAGACTGCATCATTTCCAGGTGAGAAACAGTATAAAAATAAGGCTCTCTATATAAATAAATGGGCTGTGTTTTTGGGGCTTAAAATATTGATGATTCCACATTGTTGTAAACAGTAGCATACGAATTATGACACCAGAAATCAAGACGTAAAGGAGACACCATTATTTAGCTCAGAGTGGACCACAACTATCTGCTGCCACGAGCCAGAATGAACCAACAATTACATCCTAGCATCAAAATCCCTGCTTTTAAAACACTGAAGTCATGCTTGGATTCATCAGCATGTAGAAACATCCCACAAAACTGTTGGAAGATGTGAGTTTCAGTCATTTCCGTTCTCTGTGGCTTTTTCTTTCCAATCAAATGCCAGTTAAATAATAGAACTGATAGAATATAGATAAGTCCTTGCCTGTCATAATCAATATAGATATATTTTCCTTGCTTTTCCCATTTCATAACATTTTAGGCAAATTCACAGAGAAACTACCTACTCTGTTAAGAACACAATGAATTTTTGTAACAAATATCACTCCACACTGTAAAAAATAAAAAATAACAAAATATCAAGAAACTCCTCTGATTTGCATGATACCATTTTTGATCTTTTTTGTGAAAATTAACCATTTCTTTTCCCATTTGCTTCTATACACTTTCCAGGCAACTTCAAGCTGAATGCTGCTGGGTCAGGTACTGCTTAGTCACTTGGGGTATTTTAGACACTTGCTGTAGGTTCATTCTGTCTTGCTTCAGCAAAACTTTTGCCTGTGCTTTAGTAAAAAAAATTAGAGCCACATTTTCTAGCAAATCCTAGTTTGACTGTTCTTTTTCTTTTCCTTTGTTGTATCCATCATTATTTCACACAGCTTTCATGGAGCCTGAAGCCATCAGCCAGAAGCTGTGAGTGGCAGCTGGATTTTCATGCACTGATGATGTTTTTGTCTAAGATTGATGTTGTTCCAAAAAGTTCCTTGCGCTTACCATTTTTTATTTCTTCATGAATATAATTGAGAACATACGATATGAATATGCTTAATGGTTTCAATGAAAAACGCTGTAAATTCTGTGACCGTGTATAACTGACTTTCTCCTTTCAGTCACTACAGGTGGAATACTGCTGACTCAGTGTGGACATCTTCCTGATGTGTCTTCCTGTCTGAATGCACAGCCTCCCTTTACAGAGTGCTAGTTACCTCACTGCAATGCCACCATCTAAAATGAATGAAGCAGATCGTGTCCTAAAATATGTTATTTCTCTTTGTGATTGTAAAGAGTTCCCTGGGTGAGTGAAGCAGTTTGTGACTCACAGAATGCTTCCTTGAAGACATCTTCGATTAGGCATGGTGAATCCTACCCTAACAATTTGATTCAACTGCCTTCACATTTAGCTCCAGGTGATGACACTGGGAACTCTGAAGGCATTTTCTGTGGAAGGTATGGCAGAGTAGGCCATACTCAGTGGGATACTTAGACAGAGGTAAAGACTTATCACTGAATTTTCTGCCAGGGAATATCACTGCAGCAGGCTAGCAGTGTTGTGAACATCTGTGGCTTTGAGACAGCTGACACAATGAGATGGCCTCCCCTAAACAGGCAGATGGAGGCTGAGACCTAAATCATGACCATGCTGGGAATAACATGGGTGCTGCTGGAGATAGAACAAAAACACAAATGAATTTTATCACCTGTCAGATCTTATCCAGTGAGTTTCCTTAAAACCACAGTCTCCTTTCAACAGCTCAACTTTCCAGCTGGGAGATACAAATGTTTGAGCCTTTCTGTCTCTCAGGGATTTCCCTTGTGCTGTATTTGATCTTTTCTTCACTCACTTCCTCAAAACTCCAAACAATCACATTAGTGGCTATCCATATGACATATCTTAGTTCAGCTTGCAACCACTTCACAGTGTGGTTAGCACTAATCATGGCCTGCGCTTGCCACAACAGAGTGGGTTCTCAGAAGTCCAAGTGGCCACTTGACATGCTATCTGCTATGCACAGGCTTGCAGTATTGCTCCAAACATGGTTAATAGTTAGCTAATAAGAGAGGAAATCCTCAACAGTTTATTTGTCTTACTGATCTCAGAATGCACATGACTATCTTCCTATTAGTGAATTTATATACTGTACTTTTTCAGAGTAAAGAGGACATTCTAATTTGGCCAATGAATTAACTCCTTCTGGCCTGCCTTATTCACTATGCAGCAGGAAATACCAGGGTGCATTGCTCCTGAGAGACCAGCTAAGAAAACAGAAATGCCATTGCTTGTTCTTTGCTTTCAAATCACTAGCTCCAACTCTTCATTCTGCTTCCCAAAATGACCTGGCCCTCTGGTTCAGCAGTTGTGTTTATGGCATGAGAAATGGTGTGGTTCAAGTATGGCACTTGTATCTCTTAAATAGCCTTTATGGCTATGATGATGAATGCTTTCTTTCAGCCCTGCTCATTCCACCCCTCAATAGAGACTGACAGTGAAAATAAAGAAGGAGTTAGCAGCTGCAGTGGCAATTTGATTTCTCAAACAGAGATTTCCACCTAACTTAGGAAAGGCTGAGATTCTCTAGGAGGCAGCATTCAATCACTGCTATAAGGATCAGGAGCAGGAGTTATGTAGATGATTTCTTAAGTCTTTTTTTAATGTGCTCTGATCCCTGATAACTTCCATCTCCCTTTAGACCATATAGTAGGAAGACACGAAAGCATTGAGAAGAAAATTTCCATTGTTGAATTTCCCCAGAAAAGAGAATTTTACAGACTTTAAAATATTGCTTCTCTTTGAGCAACAATTTCTTATAAAGCTAGATGCTTTTAAAAGCTAAAGAAAAATCTATCTTTAGTCTCCTCCTCGTCTTAGGAATAGACTGAGTAAATGATGGTGATCAAGAAGACTGTCTTGCTCATTAGAATTGATGCATTCTTCAGAACTATTCCTTGAATACTAAGTGGTACACTAACATTTCAGCTACATTCAAAACTTTCCATAAACTCCCTTTTCCTGCATGTGGCTGGTTTTCCTTTCTTTTCAGGCTGCAATGAAAGAAACTGTTAGTTGCAGCAAAAGGGGTTTGGAGCTACCCAAACTCCAGGGAACTAGACACCCCACCATGTGGTGTTGTGTGGGGCAGCTTGTTCTCTGGTTTAATGAACAGGCTTTGCTTTAGTTCTGGGAACTCTGACCCAGAACAACCATCTGTGTGGCTCAGCAGGGGGAGAAGATGAAACAGATCCTTCTGAACTTAATAGAAGTGCTGTCTCTAGTCTTGTAGCATCGTCTGTGTTGCATGGTCACTGGCTGGCTACACCCAGGTCTTACTCAGCTCTTCCTATGGCTGACATCATCTAGATCATATCCATGCCACTGGCTTTATACAAAGTGACCCAAGGAAGCAAGGATGTCACAGTCTGGTATTCCATGGCAGTGCCACAGCTTACTTCCTTGTGTGGCACAGTAGAGCTAAAGCAACAGTGAGAGCAGCCTGGACATGGTCCTTGTGTCTCTTAGGGCTGCAAGCATTCCCTGTACTGATGTCTTGAGTTGCTGGAGAAGCGTTACGTCGGAAGAGATCAAAAGCCCTGACCTGATGCGCCTCAAGATCTCTGAATCTTTCACACCTCCTCAAAGCCTTTTCTCTTGCTCAGATATCATTTTTATGAAGTTCCCTGTAATTTAATCTCATCTGACCATGTTGCAGTTTAAATCATTCATCACCAATCTGCTCTGGCCATCCAGATCAATTACTTCCCCCCAAGCTTAGACCATTCTTGCAAATTATTACCACCTCCTATAAATATGGCTGTGAGGCTGCAAAGTGTCAGTTCTCTTTGGAAAGATGATTTATTTAAATAAGAGGAGAAAGGAGATTTGAACTATTTTTAGGCTTCTTTCTGTGACACTATACAAAGATTTGCTCACCATATTTTTGTGTTCAGCTATGCTGTCTCTGACTTTTGACGCAGTGGAAGAGGCAGCCACAGCTGTTCTGCCATTTTGGCTCTCAGCAAACTGCTTTCACTGTACAGTCCTATTGTTATTCACTATTTGTCTTGTACTCTTCAGTAAAACCAAGGAACTTCCTTCAAGGAGGACCTGGACTGGCCTCCACAGATAAGTACAATGTCTAAATGCCACTGACAATGAATATTTTATATTAAGTTTTCTATTTACTTAAACTGAAGCAACCTATCAGATGAGATCAGTACAAAGTGAAAGCTGAAAAATATTATTTGGAATGGGGAGGAATTGAGTTGTTGGAGGAATTGATGAGTTGAACATCTTATCTGTAAATGACAACTTTTTGAAGGGTCAAACCTATTTTTAATGAAAAAGATTTATCCAAAAGAAGAGTTTCTCCTACTCTGCAATGAACCTATCCTGACCTAGAAAAGTCAAACGTTATTTAGCTGAGGTACTGACTTATGAAGAAATAGAGTTGGGCTTTGGTGTTTGAGTTTTATTTGTCCTAGACTTGAGACTCTCAAGTGCTGCCATTTATTACCAGCTCTTTTATCTACTGTCTCTGTCCTTTTGAAGGTAATTTTAAAAGGTTTGAGGAATGTCTCAGTGCAAAGAAAATCATATTTTTTAAAAATCAGAACATTCAAAAGGTAGAAAAGCAATTTGTCTCCTGCTGTTGCCTATCACCTGCACAGAGATGAAGTATAAAGAGGTTACTTAACTTCACAAGTGTGCTCAAGGTGTCAATAGCAAACTGATTTTGGACAGCTTACAGTTGAAGTCCTTTTGTTATTTACTTCTTCGTTATATTTTAGATCCCAGAAAATACAAGACTGATCTTTACCTTTTCTAGAAGTCAGCAAGACTTTTGCATGGACTGAAGAGAGCTAAATCACTGAAAACTGTAGGTCACCTTCTTCTGGGTCAAGTCCCTCTCACTGAGTCAAGGCACTGCGCAAGAAGTCCCTTCAGGCTCTCTCCTGAGTTCTAAAAATAAGGCTTCTCTTGATATATTTCTGTACTAATTAAGTTTTTGCTATTCCTCCCACAGAGGGTTATCAACATAGTTTACAAAGTGTCATCTTTTAGCAACTGCTCAAGAGTTGGCTGTTTCCCATCTCACCCTCTCTGACATATTTGCATGTTCCCTTTATACAAACACACAGATAAAACCCTCCCTGGTGTATCTAGAGTATTTTCAACCAAAGAGAAAGAAAATCCCTTGCCAAGTTGTTCAGTAGCTTGAAATGGCTTGTCACATCCACAGGCAAGTGATTCTTTTTGTTTTTAAATGACTAACCACACTATGATTAATGACTCACATAAATGGCTCAAAATAAGTCTGGCACAAATATAGGGGAGGAGTGTAAATGGGATAAGGACTGTACAGTTCTGCAGCAGGACATTGGTGTCATGAATGGCATAGTGGGCACAGAGGAAGGAAAAAATGTTTCATGCTATTTGTAGCTCAAAATTGCAACTACAGACGGTGATGCTGTCATCCAGCAAGGACTCAGGACACTGAGGAAAGTCAAACTGCATTGTTCAGACTTATTCACCATGGATGTTGGTTTCTCTTGAGAAGGTTCACAGGACCACATTGACCTCATATACTTAAAAGCTGGAAGTACCCTTGACTGAGTAGTGAAACTATATGTCCTTGGTAGTTTCTGCTCTGTGTTTTACCATGAATTTTGCTAGTCCTCTTGCTGAGGCAGTATTTTCCAACTTCTTTTGTTAGCTGTTATATGTTTATCTTCAGCGTATTTTCTACTGCAATACTTTTGAATGGAATCAACAAACATGCAATTTTGGCAAACAGGGACAAGTTTGCTCCATTGTGAGAAGCACAAACACATAGCCAATACAATCTGCAGACAAGACAAAGTTGATCGTGACCTAAAAGATGAGGTAGAGCGGGAACTCATTCAGACTACCAGCATAGACTAGATCACCTGGTAGGATGGGCCCATTTAGGCAAAAGTAAGGTTGAATTAAGCAAAATACAAAGGTCTGCATCTATCAACTCGGGACAGCAGTTCTCTCTGGGGATACAGGGCATGCATCTTGGAAAGCAGAGACTCTGAAAAGGTCATGGGTGTGGATAACTGGGCACAGGAACATGTCATTCCCTGTAACTGAACAAGCAAAATTCAAAACAGAAGATGAGCAGCCTTGTTTGCTTATCAAGAAACAACTCAGAGCTGCAAGCTGTTATGGCATTTGCAGGAAGAGTACTTCAGGTACAAATGACTGCTTAGTGGAGCAGGTGATGAAGCGGATAACTGGTGGTCAGAAAGCTGAGGGAAGATTGGAGATAGCTCTCCCTATTTGCCTCTGAACAGGAACTGTTGAATAATAGCCTGAACCACTGATTAATCACCTGAGGCAAGCACTAAGTCAGCTGTAGGAGCACAGGTGAAGGCAATTTGCCTGTGTGACCAGAAAGGGTGGAGTCTGACTCCACCTCTCATAAACCCCAACTAAGGGCTGACCAGCACTGCGGGAATGATCTCTTTTTGGAGGTTGCTCCTTTGGTGTTTCCTACTATGGGCCAAGGTGAACTTTTTTTTCCCTTTATTTCAATTCTCTTCATTTCTCTTTTCCATCACAATAATCTGTCTAACTATACCATCTATAAAATATCTTGGCTATAATACAATTGGGTATTATTCATTCTATTAACCTCACACCTTACAGCCTCCAACAACGAGCTTGCTGAGTGTACATCTTCCAACACCTTTGCTGCTAGCAACCACAGTAACATCAGCATTATCCCCTGCAACAGTCTTGAAGTGGGATCTGGCTAACAGAAGTGATGCAGCCATGGGCTCTCTTGCAGTCTGAGCCAAGTTACCACCACCAGCATTTCTTAGAGAAACTATGATGTTGATAGTGAGAGACCAATACTTTCCAAACACTAGCAGTTTTACTGTGACATCCTTAATTTCTAAGATGCTTTGCCATTATTTTTTAACCAACTCAGATTACAATGACTCACGGATCCCGAAGTAAAAATAGAAAGAGGGTAATTTCATACATCTCCTATGATGGTACCTCACCAAAAGCTGTGAGAAGTTTGGACTTGTTGCTGTTCATATCTTTCCCCATCAAATGGCTCAAATTTGGGGGGACAGGGCTCTGCTTTGGAGCATGAACAGAAGACTGATTTCCAGAAAACAAACAAACATGTCAAAAAATAATAATAATAAAAAAATTAATTATGCTGGAAGCCCAAAATGAAGCAATTTGCAGATTCCTTTTGTAATAAACAATGATAATACAGAAGGTTGGACTTTGTCAACAGTGCATAAACGCTAGATTTATACCACAATGCAATAGCAGAACTCAGTCTCGGGAAAATCTAATCTAGTAAAATGGGAAGGCAGGAAACTGGGCAAAAGTAATCATAAGTTTCCAAATTGCTAGTATTATGGAATAAATAATGAAGTAATAGAGAGACTGGCAGTGCTATGCACACACCAAGGCAAGGGTGAACTGCACAGTCTTTTCCTCTTCTTTATCTTGCCCTTCTTCTGGCAAACCAGGAAAAATAACTTCCACTGTGCTAAGCTTGTAATATATAGATAAATCTATATAAGGATTAGAAAAAAAAGTCTTTGACTTCCTCTGACCAACTTGCTACTTGGTTATTAGGCATCAAACTGTAATTTATATATCTCCAAGTGTATAGTAACCTATATTTAACAGTTCTGGTTTATATTTCTTTATTTGTTTCAGTATTTTTGTGTATCTACATATCTATATAAATGTATGGAAACTGAATATGTATTATAAGAGGTCGTATGTTTCTCATGAATATCTTTTTCTGAATGGAGATGCTGTCTTTGAGAACTCTAAATTTCCCCATGGCATTTTTCTCAAGATTTTCACTCCCCAGTGGGAAAAAGAAAATGCTTCACTTTGAATTAGCTCTGTCTAAATTGAAACACTGAATTAAAACATTTCATGATGGAGGAACTCAGTTTTAATTTATGTCCAGAAGAGTTACAATGTGCCTTGTGGACACTGTAATTTATAGACATCTTACTCCCATAATGCATCATAATCATCTCTCTCATTAAATTTTTGCAATGTACTCTGAGAGTCAAATAGCCACAAAACATCACAGGATGCTGGCTGGAAATTTTGTCAACTGAAAAACGTGATGTATCACCCTCATGAGGCACTGCAGCAGTTCCAAGGGGGACACAGTTATTTTGAAGCAAGCTGAAGCTAAACTTTTTCTGAGAAAGGACAGATTTGCTTTCAGTAAAAATATTACTGTTCCACATTTTGTCCAGATGAGGGTCCAAAATAAATGTTGATATCAGAACTTTCTATAGAATAAGACATCTGAACATTGACAAATTTACTATCTAATAAGTCCTACCTTCAAGGGTTTAAATATTTTTTCCATCTCTGTTACACAGGAGTATGCACTATAGTTTCTGATTTGGTGCAACTACTAGTGACCTGCCAGCTAGGCAGAATTATTTGCCATGACTTGAGTCAGGAGCATGAAGGGAATCTGGTGAATTTCAATCAGAGCATGAAAGCTCCACATTTCCCCAAGGTCCTGAGAAATGGTAGATCAGAGATACTGAATCACATAAATACATAGCTCATAAGATCTGATTGTAATACTGTAAAAATGTATAGATGATGTGTCATTAAAGTTAAGACTTTTATTTGAAAATTTTAGGAAATTCAGAGCCATAATTTCTTTAGTGAGTAGATGCCTGTTAGTTGCATTCTGCTAAGGTCTTTAATATGTTACATCAGTGCACAACACAGGACATAAAGCTTGAAAAAAATTTACATTACAGCACTGGAATAAGCCTATTCAGGAATAGAAAAGTGACATATCTTGGGGTGATGCTGAAAGAAGGCAGAGACTTTTATGAAGTGGGTGCTCAGGTGATGATGGAGCATATGTTTTGTTATGAACTGAGCACCAGAGCGCATGACATAAAAACTTGTGGCAGAGCTGAAGAATCTTGACTGGTTAAAAGTGCATGGAACTACAAGAATCCAGTATGCAATTACTGGGGTTGGCCTTCGGCCAGGACATCATGGGTAAGATCTCTTTCATTAGGAGTGCTATGGCAGATTTAGGATAAGATTTTCCCAACGGCTTCTGCCAAGCTTAGTGTTCCAGGCAGTAGACCAAGAGAGAATGGGCAAGACCAGTCAATACCACTAAGAAACTAATAAGCATAAACACTGTCTGCAAATAGTGTGTCAAATAATAGTGAAAGAGGAGAACAGTGTTTTTGTTTGGGTTTGGGGGGACTTTTCACTTATTTGCTTTTTCATTAAGCTGTCAAGGAACACAAGGATTGTGTCACAAAACTATGAAGACCTAGATTTCGTGCAACAGCAGACACAGAATTATGCACAACACCTGATTGCCCCTTGCAGAGGAAAACACTCACATCCCATGCTGATTATTCCTTAGCCCAGTATTTGCTTTTCTCTGAGAGCTAATGTCCCTGAGGGAACAATCCTACTTATCTAACACTTGTAACTGAGACCTGTGTCAGCTCAATTGTCCCACTAAATTTCCCTGGGAATTGCTGTGAGGCAATTGCAGCAGGCCTATGTTTAGAAGATCTTACAGGAGACTTGTCTTGCTGGCAGAAGTGGTGAGGTCTGCAGTATCAAAATTAGAGAACTCTGGATACTGCCCTCAGCTGTCCCTGAGACGGAGTTCTACCCATGTTACTCACAACCTTGACATAAAACACCAGCTGCCTTGCCCTTCTCTCTGAATATTGACCATGTACTCTCCAAGGTCATGACAGCAATAGGTCCAAGAAAGTCAAAGTCAGCTCCATGCCATACCTACATCCTCTGCTGATGCATCCAGGGCACCCCAGATGAGCACACCACAGGCCTTCTTGCAAATCTTTGCCCTTCATCTCAAAGCCTTAGATGGTTTGTATCTCTGTTATTTAAAAGACTGTCTTGACATTGGCATTACTATCCAAAAAACATCAAAGAAGAATGATGGAAAACCGCTCTCAAAACACTGCCATACCAGAGAAGGATCATGGAGCACAGGAAGCCAATAATTCAGCTGTATATACCTGGATGAAGTGGAGCTCATTCCTTGCCCCTTTGTACCACATCATCTGAAAACAAACTGGAAAGAAGTTCTATTTTTGAATCAGAAACAATTATACAGATAACTCCCTTCTTCTTCTCAAATTACTACCACCCTGTAGCAGCCATGGAATTAAATAGGTCTGCATTTTACATTTTATTAGTCACTTTGTATTTTATAGACTTGGAAATGTCAGAAAAGAACACCCGCTACACAAGATCTTTTTTTTCACGTGTCACACTTTGTTCATGAACTCACACCAACTGGCTCCATGTGTTGCTGTATTTGGCATCTCCACAGAGGAGAAGGAATCTCCCTTCAGTCCTCTCCCAGGAGGTGACCTCCATTCTCGAGAAACACAGGGATTAGCTGAGCCAGTAGAGCATGTGCATAATGCTGCTGCAGAGAATGGAAAGTGCTGCATGGCTTCACTGGAGTCTTGTTACATGCACAGAACTGACAACTGCAAAAAAAAAAAAAAAAGTAAAGAGACTAAGAGAGCATGAGGGCAACTGAAGCACACAGAGTAATGCCATGGCTTGTGTACATCACCTTCACAGTTAAAAAAGACACTGCACTTACTGCTCAACTCTCAAAGAATTTCACAAATGTTCCATCTGCTCTGCAATTTTGCGTGGTTGTTACGGAAGAGGCCATTCTAAAGAATACTGTCAGTAATTCCAACTTAAATAGCTTTCAAAAAAACAGAGTGTTAAAAATACCAACTTTCTTATTGGTTCAGTTGAGTGTTGGTATCATTTTGAAAGGAAGTGTCCTATCTTCCCTACATGTGGTTATTAAGGCTGTGTCTTGTGGACCATCTGGAGGGACTCCTGTTGCAGACACTGGCTTTACAACAGTAACGGAATTACTTACATTGTCTGATCTTTCAGTCTGTAAAGCAGCCTTAACCAAAATTAGCAAATAAACCCCTGAGTGTTACTGAGGATGGATGAGAAGACAGCCTGGATACTAATATGTTTGGTGATACATACAAAAGAGTTAAGAAAAACAGTTTGCCTGTCTGTAACTTCTTTTCCTAATCAGGCTAGTAGGTGCTGTAGAGCAAAACACGACCTTGAAGTCTGGGCATACTGCCAGTTGTTCTGGGATATCTGTAAACTTTTTCGGGTGCTGCTATCTTGTTTTAGTAAAGAAAAAAAAATGTTTTCTCTTTTAAAACTGCTCTTAAAGGGGCTGCATTTCATTGTTTTTTCCATTTTAATGCTCAAAACGTACTGGGACCTTTTCCCTGAGCACCTGCAAGATCCTGAGAACTTAATCAGATATTTGAGACAGGGATGTTGCGGCTCAGACAGATCTGAGGAGGCCCAAATTATTTGTGGTCTGGCTTATGCCAGTCGGACCTTATTCAATACTATTCCAGAGAGGCATAGGGTTTCTGAAGTAGAGCGAGAGAGTCTCTGAGCTGAAAGGGATAGTGTCCAGATCCAGAAAGAGAGTCTTTTAGCTGACAATCAGACTCTCCAGTCCAATTTAGACAGCCTTCAGTCTGACCGAGACACCCTCCAGACCAAGCCAGACGCTTACCAGCTCGAGAAAGACATCCACCAGACCGAAAGAGATGCCCTCCAAACTGAGTGAGATGCTGTCTAGTCTGAACTCAGCAACCCTCAGTCTCAACAAGATGGTCTCCAGTCTGAGCAAGGCACTCTCCAACCTGAAAGAGACACTCTCCAGTTCAAGCGAGACGTCCTCCTGTCTGAATGGTACTCCTTCAGAACTGAGCAAGGTACCTACCAGCCACAACAGCCCCTGCCCCAAAGCCAGGTGGGGGAAAGGGATAATAGAGTGTATTGGACTGTGTGGATTCGATGGCCTGGCACATCAGAACCACAAAACTATAAGGCAGTGGTGGACACTGGTGCACAGTGCACTCTAATGCTCTCGAGTCACCAAGGGACAGAAGTAATCTATATTTCTGGGGTGACTGGGGGTTCCCAAGAGATGACCACGTTGGAGGCTGAAATAAGCCTGACTGGTAAAGACTGGCAAAAACATCCTATTGTGACTGGCCCAGGGGCTCCATGTATACTTGGTATTGATTACCTCAAAAGGGGATATTTTAAGGATCCCAAAGGGTATCGATGGGCTTTTGGAATAGCTGCTGTGGACACAGATAGCATTAAGCAGCTGTCTGCTTTGCCTGGCCTGTTGGAAGATCCGTCTGTTGTGGGGTTGCTCCAAGTGGAGGAGCAACAGGTACCGACTGCTACAAAAACAGTGCACAGACGGCAGTACCGCACCAACAGGGATTCCTTGCCCCACATTCATAACCTGATTCGTCAGCTAGAGAGCCAGGGAGTGATCAGCAAAAATCACTCATCTTTTAACAGCCCCATATGTCCGGTGCGTAAAGCCAGTGGAGAATGGAGGCTGACGGTAGATTACCGTGGCCTGAATGAGGTCACACCCCCACTGAGTGCTGCTGTGCCGGACATGCTTCAACTCCAGTATGAACTGGAGTCAAAAGCAGCCAAGTGGTATGCCACCACTGACATTGCCAATGCCTTCTTTTCAATTCCTCTGGCCACAGAATGCCAGTCACAGTTTGCCTTCACCTGGAGGGGTGTTCAGTACACCTGGAACCATTTGCCCCAGGGGTGGAAGCAACCACTGGGTGTCTTGAAACATATGCAGTATGTCACGCTACCGCCAGAAACACCATTCTAGGTCTTGAGAAACAAGTCCTATGGCGACATGGCACTCCGGAGAGAACTGAGTCAGATAATGAGACTCATTTCAAAAATTCTCTTGTAAATACTTGGACCAAAGATCATGGCATTCAATGGATTTATCATATCCCCTATCACACACCAGCTTCTGGTAAAATTGAAAGATACAATGGGTTGTTAAAAACCATGTTGAAAGCAATGGGTGGCGGAACATTTAAGCACTGGGAGAAGCATTTGGCAGAAGCCACCTGGTTGGACAACACTCGAGGATCCATCATTCGCGATGGTCCTGCTCAGTCCAGCTCCCTACCTACTGTAGAGAGAGATAAGGTCCCTGTAGTACATGTAAAGAACATGTTGGGGAAAGCGGTTTGAGTCCTTCCAGCTTCTGGAAAGGGCAAATCTCTCAGTGGAACTGTCTTTGCTCAGGGACCTGGGTCTACCTGGTGGGTGATGCAGAAGAATGGGAATGTTCAATGTGTACCACAAGGGAGTTTGATGTTGGGGGAGTGCAGTTGGTAATTCCATGTATATACTTGTATATATGTGTGTGTGTGTATCTAATGCGTGTTAATCATTGTTCTACTATATGTATCAAGCATGATGTAATTATGTGGAATAAGGGGTGGAATGTCATGGTTTCATGATTTTTGACAGTGGTGTTCCACATCATAACATCATGTAGTGCATTAAGAGTTAAAGAGTTAATACTCCAACTCCATAGATCATTGATATTTCCGGGTATACCTGTCACAGAAGAGAAGAAGAACTACATTCCCTAGAGGACTTTGCGATGCTTTGTATTTTTACGTATTTTCCGCTCAGAGGGAAAAGATAAAAACTCTCTGTGGTCACGGGACATTCTCTTTCCTTCGGGACCGACTCAGCAGTGGGTGCTCGCTGCCATTCACCTTCAGTGTTAGTGTAAGGCCTTCGGTCTATTGGACACTCACTCTTGCTCATTTTATTTGATTCATTAGCCTCAATTCCAATTACATTGTATTATATTGTGTTATTTTGCTTTCTGATATCTTATTTAGTAAATCAGCTTTCCTCCTGAGATCGTTGCCACTGTTTTGTTTCTAGGCCCATCTCCCTTTTCCCTTTTCCCTTTCCCCCTTCCCCTTTCCTGGGGCATGGGTCTGCAGGTCCCCCGCACCAATCGTCGCGGGATTGCTGGGAGAAGCAACTAAGAAAAGCGAGTTACCTCAAGGAGGCTGGCTGAAGGAGTTTATGTTTGCCATTCTGTAGACAGTTGTAGTGTCTCATAAAGTTTAAGCATGTTATGGGGGGTAGGGATCAGAGACAGTTGTAGACTGTCTGGTAGCCAGTGGGAAGAATGCAAATCTTTTTGTTTCTGCCTTATTATATTCCCTTGCATGGGTTTGGGCTGATATTCTTGATACTGGGGGCAAAAGAAAACTCCAACACAGTGTACTCTGTCATCATGAAAAGGGACTGGGGCTTGTGTAGAGGACCTCAGTTCTACCAATCCCATCCCTGCATGCACAGTCACTTGTAGTACTGTTCTTCCAGGCACCTTGTGAAGACTGTCTACACTCTGGGGCTTTCTTTAACTGGTGACAAATATGTCACCAGGTATTGGTTTGAGGAAGGGTTGCTGTTGCTCATCAAGCCTGTTGAGTGACAGGAGTGGGCGTTCAGGGCAATCTTATTATTTTACCAAATGTTTTATCTGGATTTGCAACCTGTACCGATGTGGAGTCTATGAGATAAGCTGACTCTAACCAAAATACAGTTATGGAAGAGTTATTCCACTATATCTCGAGGATGCAAGCAACCTGAATTGAAATGATCACGAAGACCAGGCCTTCACACTAAAACATACTACATAAAATACAACTGTAATGCAGACACATTCAGCTCCAATTTCACTAGAAAGCTGAGTATAATGTCCTACAGGATCTTTATTCACAGAGAATGAATTTAAATCCAAACAGAGTGCTGACAAGCTTCAAGTTTCTGGTGGAAGCTTCTGTTGTTTTGGGCTGTTAGGAAGGAAGAGGAGGTGATCTTTGACTGATAATTTGGCCACATTTTGACAGTGATCTTGACCTGCCCTTGAAACTTGCACCTGCTGTTTGCCAAGCATGGTATTGCTGGGGGAGGGTAGTAAATTATACTTTTCCATTGCTCTAATTTGATTTTGCAGGCTGAGATTCAGTTAGTCCCTTAATACAAGCCAGTGACAAGTTCATAAACACACACACTGCATAACTTGTCTACAGACAAGCTGACAGTGTTTGAACTGTACAGAGTTTGGACTTGTGATTTCAAAATAGATCATGCTCCACACTTGCACCACAGTTAGATGGGCAAGTGAAAATTCACAAGCCATCTTTGAGACGTCTTCCAACATTTGCATTTCATTCTGTCAAACGAATAATGTGAAAATTTGGTGGTAATTGCATGGCTGGCACAACAATCCAATTCTGGAAGGATAATTCGAATTGCATACTGCTAACCTGGGCTATAGCTGCATAGATGGAGCTGGACAGGTAATGAACACCTCCAGGTAAATTCTGGGAAAGGGTTTGTGTCAGGTGACAAAAAAGCTTGCAAGAGACTTCCATATGTATGACAAGACCAAATTTTCTCAGTGTAGAAAGGAGAAACAGCAGAGTGAAAAAGATAATAAAAGTAAAGGACATCTGAGAATTTTAATGGCAGCATCAGATTAAAAGGTAAACCCCAGGAGATCTTTTTCCATGGTTCAGAGTGAATCTGTAGTGGTTACTAACAATTGAGGACTATGTCAATATTTAAACAAGATTTGAAAGTAGCTGAATGACCTATTTTCAGCATTGTGAGATAAGGAAGAATGGAACAGGATGTTGTGTACCCTAGACTGACCCTGAGAATTTAATACTGCATATGGGAAGAAGGGCATTTCTTTGCTTAACAGTGCATACAAGCTACACTTCAACCTATACTTGCATGGATGAGTTTACTTCATGGCATCTGCATGACAGCAGCCAGTAGTCTGAAAAAAAAATGGTGTGAAGTTGTGCTATGTTATCTGATGTTATCTGATTTGGTTACTCTCTATCCAATGAGAAGATCAAACAGTCAGTTTGCAATGGTGCACTTTCTGTCATGTAAGTCTATCCACGTAAATGTATTCTCCCTCTTTTTTGCATACTGGTGGCATAGAGACATTGAACACCTCTCAAGCAGCTGAAGCTTGCTCAGTGAAGTCAGTAAAGCAGTGGGACAGGCTGACCAAAGAAGTTGTACAGCAGATTGAGCAAGCACTGAGCAATCTGGATTCATCTCATAGCTAACTCTGCTTTGAGCAGGGTCTCGGTCTTGAGACCTTCTTCAGATTTTCAGGATCCTATGATTCTAGATTGTGGTCACATCTGTATCAAGGCATCCAAATTTGCTCCTTGGACCTTTCCAAACACTGGCATATGGACACACTCTGAATGTGTACCAATTGCATGCCTTGATGACAGATGGTATTCACCAACCCTTACCAGCCCAGTTTCCTTAGAGTTACAGAGATATATGCTCCAGCAGGTCTCCTTGTTTTAATAAAGCAGAGGCTGTAGGGACACTGGGATCTTTTTGATGGAAATGCACCAAGAAGTGCTCAGTACATGCTAAAGTTCTTTAAGAAGGCCTTGTAACTGTGGTCGCTGCTGTGCAGTGCTGTGCAGGGCACTGTTAATTCCACAACTGACACAAGTAGAGGTCATTTCAGAATCACAGGATCATATTTGCTGAGACTGAGTCTGTTATTCTCATACTTACCTGGTCCCCTGGCAGTTCAGCCTGTAAGGGCACCTGGGAAGTAATGTTCATTGATTTGCCAGCAGCAGTGTACCAGGAGCCCTTCTGTAAATACAACTACTACCTATGAATGCTTGTGAAAATTAGGACAACCTCACATGTCATGCTGGAACAAACAATGCTCTGTTCTTACATCCAAATGAAGCTCTTGGACGTCCAAGGTTAACTCTAGCACACTTTCTTCTGCCTCTGATCCCCCTGCTCTTGCTACCTCCCATCCTCTGGCTGCTGAGCTACAGTGCTTATGTGCAAAGCTGCAGTCCATTTAAATCAATCCTGACACCCAACACCTCTCTGTTTTCTCAGCCTGCCTGCCCCAAATATTTCCCTCCAGCCTTGACAGAACGGGTATTCACAGGGCAGCTAGAGAATAACAAGTTCCATTTCTGAAACGGTTGTATGGGGAGCTTTGTGGTGTGGCAGCAGGCCAACGGGTGATCATTTTGCCAGGGGAACTCACTACTGGGTAGTTAATTTAACATGCAGAACAGAGTGGTTAGGCTCTCTCCAAAGTCCAGTCGGACACTTCTAGATTCTCAGTATTAAATTATACCTGACATGTAACTCCAAACTAATAGCACTTGAGTGCAAACCTTGACTTCAGTGATGCTGATCAGACCAGCAGCAGCTCATTTGCTATGACACAATCAATTTTCCTTCTTTACAGACATATGTGAGTTGCACCATAGGCTCTTTACGACATCCACATCAGTAAGCTGGAAGAAAAAAGATGAAGATACAGTAGTGACTAATAGCGATGATGAATCCGTAAATATGAGGTTAGAAAGAGCAGGACTCATTCAGTGTTAACAGTCCAGGACTCTGAATTCAGTCTTTTTTCCAGGAACTCCAGAAAGTGTAGGAATAGGAACATCATTGCAGATCTCTCCATCTCATTTTGGGCTTGGACTGAATAATCGTTATCACCACATGGTAGCTATCAGGGGCTAGCTGACATGTTATGAAAGCCTAATGTAGCCAATGTGTGTTAGAATCTTAGCCAGCACCTGAATTATTTGCCAGAACACTTTGAGATAGACTGTTTTGTGGTATTTGTATCACTGGCAAGAAGTAAAAGCAAAAGAAATCTGGAAAACATTTCTCAGGGAAAAAATCTATGAAGTGTTGCAGAGTCTAGAAGCAGATAGATGGTACTGATTGCTTATTCAAATGGGTGTGGAGTTCAGGAGCCTTTTGGGCTCTATGATCAGTGATTCATACATTCTGATTGTGTTAACAGTTGTACTGACCTGGTCTTCTGTGTTCTCTGCAATTCACTGGCTTCTCATCTTGCCCAAGGTTTGCACTTCAGTGTTGCTGTTGCTCTAAATACTAAAACAGGACTGTGCCTGCTTTTCTTGGTCACCTGGAAAATGGGGAAAACACTTAGACTATTAAAAAGAAATGTATTATTCTGTTTCAGATGACATTGATGTTATCTGTTTCAGTGTTGTCCCCAAATTATATGAAGGATCCTAAGGTTCCAAGGGAGCACTTGCTATCTGATTAGACATTTGTGGATTGGGATGTTAACTGGACTATGAACTAAAAAAAACATAAAGGAAGAACAGTCCTTTGGGAATAGAGTTCTACTGCTATTCATATGCCTCTCTCTCACTGAGCTAATTGTGAGAGGTACTGTAACACCAGAACTAGAGTCCTGGGATGGAAAATGAAAAAAAAAAGATGATTCTACAAAAACGCAGTTGGAATCTGTAGTACCCACTCTCCAGGGAATATAGATATTAAAAGAACTTTTCCATCCTCATGGACTGATTACAAAGCTACTGAGATTTTACACCACAGCAGAAGTACTGAGATGTACTGACTGACCTCTTTCTGACATTTCTTACAGAGTTTTTCAACAGACTCAAACTGTATCTGGTTTATGAAACTGAACTGGAATTGTTCCACTCAAGGGCTAGTTCAGATTTGTTTGTTTTGTTATGTTTTGTTTTTCCAAATCCCCAGGAGCTGTGACAGATTTCTGGAGACTCCCTGTGTCTACTGCATCCTCTATGCCAAAGACTGGCACTGAGCTTCTTCTTGCTGTTGTGCTGTGATTCTCCCAGGTTTTTTCATCTGTGGTCAAATAATATTCAGTAATAAATATAACATTTAAATTTGTGCTTGATAAAAAGAGGATTAAATATAATTTTTTCCTTTTTCTTGTCCACTTCTTTTAAAATTTACAGTAGGAGATAGCATCTGTAAACATTTTGCCTGGAAAACAAACAAACAAACAAAGAAACAAACAAAAAACCAACAATAGACAACTGGAGAATTAGTAAGATGTGCTTTTACAAACATGCAATGAATCTGAGTAAGTAAAAGTGGAAGTACTTTCTATTCCAGCTGCTAGAAATGCCATGTGGCAGAATGACTGGAGAAAAGAGGGAGGCGAGTGCTTAAGACCCAAGGGTGAGTATGATGTTAAGAATGGTGGTGCATCCGAAAATGCCCCAGGTGGGAAATACATCCATTTTTTCTGGAAAAGTCCCAAGTGCCATGCTGAGAATTCTCACCAGTCAACCCCTTTCTATCCCAAAGAGCACACACAGCTTGGACACACAGGGTTCTCAGTGATTCTGAATGTTTTGTTGCCATCTCCAAGAAATGTGATCCTTGAAGTCATCAGGCTTGTACAGCCACATTTATAGCAGAGCTCATGAAAAGTACTAGTGATGTCCACCAGGATGAACCGACCTCATTCTATAACATCTATCTTAACATGAGAATTAAATGCTTATTCTGGTAGGAATGGGACTTCTGACAAGCAGAGGAATCATAAGTGTTATCTGTGCCTTACCAGGCCCAGAAAATGAAAGGTCAGAAAATCCAGGAACCTGTATCCTAAATGACTCTGCAAGTGCCAGATTGGTTCCCTACTGGGTGTTAAGTGAACAAGGAAATCCTCATCAAGGTCACACCAAATGGGAGCTGAAGAGTTGAGTTGTGCCGTGCTGACGTGGCCCTTACCCTGTCTGGCTATAGGCATTTGTCACCTACTTCTAAAGTTGTTGTTCCAAGCACATTCACAGATCCCCTTTCTGGGAGGTTACTTTGTCCCAGGCAAATACAAGGGGACTTGGTAGCAAGGGGTGGGTCTTTGTTAGAATCAGAAAAATCATAAAATATCCTGAGTTGAAAGAGACCCACAGAGGCTGAGCCCAACTCCTGACTCTGCATAGCACCACCAAATATTCAAACCCTGTGTCTGAGAGCAGTGTCCAGATGCCCCTTGCATTCCAGCACTCGGGGCCGTGCCCACTGCCCTGGGCATCCTGTTCCATGCCTACCACCCTCTGGTGCAAAACCTGTCCCTAACTCTCAGCCTGCCACTCCCCTGATGCAGCTCCACACCATTCCCTCAGACCCTGCCATTGTTACCAGAGATCAGAGCTCAACTCTATTCTTCCATTCCCCTTGTGAAGAGCTGCAGCTGCTGTGAGGCCTCCCCTCAGCCTCCTCTGCTCTGGACTGAACAAACTACAGGACCTCAACCACCCCTCATACATCATCTTGCCCTCCAGATCCTTCCCCATCTTTGTACCCCTCCTTTGGATGCTCTCACAGTTTTATGTCCTTAAACTGTGGCTCCCAAAGCTGCACCCAATATAGGATGTGAGGACGCACAGTGCAGAGCAGAATGTGGTAATCCCTCCCCCAGCCTATCCAGCAGTGCTGGGCCCAATGCACTCCAGGGAACAGTTGCCCCTTTGGGCTGCCAGGGCACACTGCTGATTCACATTCAACTTGCCATCAGCTAGAACCTCCTGATCCCAGTCAGGGGGCTGCTTTTCTGCCTCTTGCTGTCCGGTCTGTATGTATTTCCAGGGCTGTCATACCTGAGATGCAGAATCCAGCACTTGTTCATGTAGGTGATGATTGCACAGCCTTCTGATTTATCAGGTTTTCTCTGCAAGATTTCTCTGTTCCTGAGGCAATCAACAGCTTCTCCCATTTGAGTATCATTTACAAATTCTCTTCGTATACCTTCAAATCCTGTATCCATGTCATCAATGGTTATACTACAGAGAACTTGTCCTAAGATGGAGTCCTGCAGAACCCACTAATGACCAGCCTGATTTAACCCAATTTATTATAACCCTTTGAGCCCAATCCATCAGCCAGTCACACATCCATTGCATTTTTGTCTGGCTATAGGCCAGACATTTCGTGCAGAAACAGCATCAGAAACTTCATTGAAATCCAAGGAAATTGCATCCACTGGCTTCCCTTGACCATCTACATGGGTAACTGTACCATGAAAATAAATTAAGTGTGTTAAACAGGACTTTCCCCTTGTGAATCTATTTTGGCAATGACCAATGACCAATGACTCCATTGTCTTTCAGGTGCTTTTCAATAACTCTTAGAATAATCTTATCAATAACTTTGCCAGGCACTGAAGTTAGACAGCCAGGCCAGTAAATATCAAGGTCTTCTTGCTTGCCTTTCTGGAAAACTGCCACTCTTCAGTTCACTGGGACATATCTAGATTCCCAAGATTAGTGAAAATTAATTGAGAGGTCTCAAGATGCCATCAGCCAGTTTTTTGAGTACTCTGGGATAAATCTTTTAATTCCTTGCAACAAGCACTATTCTGTCTGACTGTGGACCGCAGAGATTAGCTGGTGTCTGTATGGTGCAGGAGGAGCTGTCCTTTTTCAGAATGAAGTGCTCTTAATGAATTATTTTTGGGGCTTTCTCAGCGTTTCCTGTCATGTAATGACCTGCTGATTTCCTTTTCCTTCCATTTAGTTTAATCTGAACATTACTGTTTACACCTTAACCTCCATCAGTCTCTCGTCCACAGGGAAAGAGTACAGGACATGCATCTGAGTAAAATGCCAACAGTGGCTGATGCCGTAAATCAGAGGGATTTTAGAATCTGATGACAAACCAAATTCCTATCAGAACAGAGTGGAGCTGACTCCTCCCAGACTGTCATCGAAGCTGGGCCATAAAAATCACAGCTGTCACCAAAGCATGATGGGCCTCTGGGGGACATGCCATCCTGGGGACTCATCTGCTATGTCCACGGCCAAATTCCAAGCCCTCAGGCACATTCCACTTGACATTTTGTCACATCTCTTACTGGTGCATCTGTTCAGGAGCATTAACTCTTCCTAAATCACTTTATTCTTTTTTTTTCTTCAGTAAAAATCCAAGGGTATGGGAGACGTAGAGTTCTGAGCTGGGGTCTGCAGCAGGAAACAGAGTCCATATGTTTAAGAATGGGCTGTGAACAGCCTTGGAAGTAACTAATCCTAGGGCATATTGTTACTAGTACCTGTGTTCACATAATTTTTTTTTTAAATATTTAACTTACATTCATGCATTCAAAATGATGGAAAAGGTTCCTAGCCACATCCTCTTGAGTTTTTAACACAGACAAGTTCTGTTTCCAAAGGAGAGGAATAAATGTCTAGTTGGACCATGATGGTTAAGGTTGTCCTGAGATGACTGCACTCTGTATTGGTGTGAACTCGTTAAGACATTGAAGCACTTTTCCGTAACCAGTTGTTGGGTCCAGGTTATAAGATACCACCACAAATGCGAGTGAAAGGAATATTTATGTGTTCCACCTGTTTATGAGATAATAAGCCAACTGCGCCATATCAATCCTAGAGCAGTCCTTATACCTAGGATGGATTAACCTTTACAATGTGGACATTAGAATTAGTAGTTACAACCTGTGCAGTGGGGGAAACACAGGCAAAAATGTGTCTCCAGACATCAGAGACTGTGATGTGTACTCCAAAGCCACCTTTGATTTAGAAACATGAAATCTGAATATATGAGGGCTAAACACCTAACTAGTTTCACCAAGGATAGAGAATGACAGACATCTGGCTAAGAGGAACCTGGGAAACATTTGCTGGACTTCTCATCTTCTATTGACAAAACTTTTGAGAATTCCTAAAAATAATAATTGGTAATTTCCTTATACACAGTATGCTGCATCTGGATTGAGATAACACAGTACCAACCCTTGAACAGGACAAGAAGGTAGTAACTAATCTAAAGGTCATTGGTTGCCTGAACACCAGTGACTGCAAAAGTGTGTTTGTCATTGAGTGAAAATAAATAAATAAATGAGTAAACCGTGAAATGTAACTGAATTTGTTATTTGAAACTCCGATTCCATTTTCCAAAGCTTTTAACTATTCCCAGTAAGAAAATTTGGAAAATCTTAACTAAGCTTTGGAATCCTTTGTGAATTTCCTACAAGTGTTCACAGTCCATCATCGCATGCATCTGTAAAATATTACAGTGTTTGATATGGATGGAAATATAGCTGAGTGGAAATCAGACTGGTTAAAAAGGCTACCTGGAAGCAGTGATTAAACAACAAGATGTCACATGAAAAAGGTGGAAGTAGCTGTTGATTAATATAATTTATACATTAAAAATAGGTGACCAATAAGTCAAAGTAGTTTTTAAAATAAAAGTAACCAGCAGCTTTAAAGAGAATACTTAAAAGAGTATTAGGAAAAAAGAAAGTCTGGGTTAACACAGGTAGTATTAACAGACAAACTGAAAAGTTGAATGTGTTTAGCTCCCTTTTTTTTCAGTTTTACAGAGAGAAAAAAAAAGCAGTGGATAGGTTTTATTGTATATAGTTCTATAGATGGGATAAAAGTTTGCCATCTGTAACGAAGGAAAGTGCAAGACAGAATAAGTTAAAAGATCCTTGTTAAAGGATCCTTAAGTTAAAGATCCTTGAAGTAGCTTAGGGGCTTCCTGAATCATTTACTTTTCACAAATCTTGTCATTCTTTTATAATTTAGAAGTGATGGAGAATTCTTACTTTTGCTCCGGTGACTAACAAATACAGATCTGCAGGGAAATGCTGAGTCTTTGAAATGCCGGTTCAATTTTCAGCAAGAGAGCACACACCTTGGAAAGAAATGTCTCAGAGAAAGTCACATACACCAAAGCTCTCTATGGAAAAGAATTATCTCCCTTTGTGCTCAGTATTCTGCAAAACCCTCTGGTTCTGTGTAACTCTTTATGCAAGGTAACAACTTAAAGCAAATATGGTATTTAGGAATTTTCTTGAGTTCACTGAAGTTATCCTAAGGGAGGTTTTCCTCAGTGTTGAAGTGACCAGACACATATGGTATTTTTTCTGGCTTTTGGGGAAGGAAGTAACATTTTCTTCCTTTGCTTTTTTCTAAGGCCAATGAAATGACCTAGAGCCAAAGACATCCCTTTGAGTGGGAATTGATCTCTCCTCTAAAGCATTCAGCTTTAGATGCCTTGTGATACCTCAACTTAAGGTGCAAATGGAACTTTGCCAAGATCACAGGGACATAAAATTCTTCTACAGTACAAAATGTGCATTATTTGCAGGGCTGTTGGTTGTGGTCATGGATCACTTCCTTGCTACTGCAGAAATACCAGCACAGATGTTATGTGAGGCTTCTGTTGTGACTAGACTTAGTTAAACTAAAGTTGTGGGACTTAAAGTAGCCAGGCAACATGTAGCACATTTATAACAAAGAGAAGGTTACTGCAGCCTGGTGTGTCCATCTTTCCAGTGAATCTCTGAAAATACTGTCAAGAGTAACTCAAGAATGTTTTAAGCAATTACTAATATTTAACATTTTAAGGTACACAGACCAGGTGTGTGTTAGCAGAGAGATTAAAAGAGATTTGCTGAAGAGTATTCTGAGCTATTCCAGTTGGTATTTTATGTTCTGGAATACTGAGACAGCACAAGATGACTGTGAAAAAGCTAGTTGTTGTCCCTTCGTTCAAGACAGTAAATGGGATTGCTCAAGCAAACACGGGCACATTAGCCTGGAATCAGTCCCAGGGAAAATTATGCAAAGATCTGTACAAGATGAGACTGGTAAAGAATTACAGGACACTGATGCAATTAAAGACCATTAGTATAATAATATGGAGAGCAGATCCCACTGGAAAAAAAATAAGATCTCTTTTTAGAGAGTGATTATGATGTGACTGTTAGAAGTATTTTTGGTGGTTAAAGCACTTGTGCAGCAACATTCAGATGTAAGTTTCAGTTTGTACCAATGTCTAGGCTATGCTGGTTGGAGAATTTTCCACTGAACCAATTTTTAATAGAGAACAATTATATAGATACATTTTTAATAGGATTTTGTTTTAGATATTTTTTTCTGTTTGAGGATTTGAAAACATCTGTTTTGGTTTTGGTCTCTGTTGAAATATTTTACTTTGCTAAACTGAAGAAAAGCTGTACTTGACCATGGTAATTCAAAGTCTCATTGGAAATGTAGATGCAATATGCTCGTGTAATTTTCTATTCCATCCTATGGGAAGCACTTTTGTGGGCACATGAAAGCTCTTTCATCTCCACAAAACATTCTTGTGTCGCTGCTGGACTGACCACAGCTCTCACTAAAACCTTATTCTTAGTGAGGAAACCATAAGGACTCATAGTGCTTACCTGCACTGTTTTAAGCCCTTCATTCTACAGCCAACTCACACAGACTGTGATTCACTCTGTGGGCCTTCTTAGAGCAGAAAATCTAAGCAGATTGTCATCAGCTTTGAATGCTCCAGACCTCTGAAGCTAGAACCTAAACCAGCCTTTACCAAATGGAAACAAGGAAGGTAGGGCTTCTTGGAATCTTTTTTTCCCTGGAGCATCTTATCTGCAAGGCCTTCTGTGGCAAAGGTCTTTTCTGTAATCAGTTGGTCCATGACAGAAATGCAGGAGTGAGACTAATTGCACTATTACTCTAGGTTATGACAGCAGAGCCCAATGCTTCTGATGACTTAAAACTTTGTGATAGTTCAGGTAGCCTCTGCCCTGCTTTGCTCTTTAGGGCTCACTTCCTGGTGGCACATGAATAGGTTAGACTGCTAAAATCCTACACAGTGCAGCAGGAGGAAGTGGGTGTTTACATTTGGTCTTTAATTCCTTTGTTTAGTTGCTGCCAAGAGTAAAAATAGAGTGTAATGGTCTTCATTTCCTTTCCTCCTCATTACTGCCATTGTCCCCACCACAGTTTTCTGTCTTCTCCCTACTCTCCATTATTGCTAGCGGTAATTCTTCCCTTTTCTTTGAGGTTCCTTCTTCCTGACCTGTTCTCTTTTTTACTCTTTTGCTTTGGTTCCTTCAGTTTTCCTTCCTAATCACCCCTTGTCACCAGCCTCTCTACCTCACAGACCCCCAGCTGGCAGCTTTCCACATTCCTCATCATTGCTTCTGATAGCTGTTGGATTTTAACCTCTTGGAAACAATCTCTTCTCTCCCATATCCTTTAACCCATTGCATCTGGAGGCTGGTGCTGACACAGCTGCTTTCACAGAAGAGACCTTTAGCAAGTTGCCCACTCCCATGGTCTCACAGCTGCTTCTCTGCTTCCCACCTCCAGGCTGAAGGGTGTTTTGTTTCTTTTTGTGAGGTAGGATGGAGGTACACTGAATTTTGTTTCAACTATAACTCAGTGGTTGCTCCTGAACTGCTTCAATCCAAAATGAAAAAAAAAACAAAATTTGCAACGTTTATCCTTCAAAAGAAATTAAAGAAGTCACATGCACATGATAGTGAAGAATCGCTGTGGAAAGGGATTAAATGTTACACAGTTGTCAACGGTTTACCGGGCTGGATCGGCCCGGTTCCACGACAATTGGTGCGGGGGACCCACGGACCCACGCCCCAGGAAAGGGGAAGGGGGAAAGGGAAAAGGGAAAAAGGGAGATGGGCCTAGAAACAAAACAGTGGCAACGATCTGAGGAGGAAAGCTAATTTACTAAATAAGATATCAGAAAGCAAAATAACACAATATAATACAATATAATTGGAATTGAAGCTAATAAATCAAATAAAATGAAATTTTTTATAGATTCATAGATTCATTAGGTTGGAAAGGACCTACAAGATCATCTAGTCCATCCTCACACCACCATCCCTACCCATCAATCTACTAAATCAAATCCCTAATGAGGGATTACTCTCTTATGAGCAAGAGAGTGTCTGATAAACCAAAGGCCTTACGCTAACACTGAAGGCGAGACAGCAGTGAGCACCCACTGCTGAGTCGATCCCAAAGGAATGTCCCGTGACCGCAGAGAGTTTTTATCTTTTCCCTCTAAGCGGAAATAACGTAAAAAGGCAAAGCATTGCAAAGTCCTCTGGGGAACGTAGTTCTTCTTCTCTTCTGTGACAGGTATACCCAGAATTATCAATGATCCATGGAGTTGGAGTATTAACTCTTTAACTCTTAATGCACTACATGTTGTTATGATGTGGAATACCACTGCCAAAAATCATAAAACCATGACAACAGTAAATATTAACAGATATGGAGCAAGTATGTATCCCACTCCTGCTTTTGCACTCTCTTCCTCTCATCATTATTCTGTCTTAGCAGCCAGCTCTGTTTCTGCTTTCTTCCATCTGGCAGCTCTCAGAATAATCTCACCCACCTGTTAAATGAGAGAACGTCAAGTTAAATTTACAGCAAGGCCTGGAAACAGGATGCTACAGAGAAGTATTTTAATTAAAATCCTCTAATTGAATGCATGCTTCCTTGTGAAGAGGGAGGTGCCAAGAAGGGCCTTGATGTCACCACCTCTACCCCTGTTTGCCAAAAAAGGGAAACAATTGAAACCAGCTCTCAAGGTGAATAGAGGAAAGGGCATTTCCAGAGAGTTTGCCAGGGTCACCCTTGCAGTGATGTTAGATGGTTCGTGGGAGGTTTGCCCTTTACCGGAATCAGAGCAGAAGATATTACAGCAGCTCTTCTTCTGGTCAGGCATTTTGCAGAGTAACAAGATTCCACATGTTAGAGGATGGGGAATATCTCTATGAAACCTGAACTCTGGATAGAAATCTGACAAATATAAAGCCTCTCTCTGATGTGGAGGTCACCATGGTGTGAGTTCTCCTGGGAATGCTTCACAATCAGCTTCATTAGGTAAACAAGCGGGATTTAAAGACTCATTTTGTGGCAGTTTCTGGCACGGATAGCAACTGGATGGAGAACAATATTTTCATAGGGAGAGATGGAAATTGATAGCAAGAGACAAAAGTCTAAAGATCCCAATGGGAGAGTCTGGAATACTATGTCTTAATGGGGCCAGTGGACCTCCATCCGGACACACTGTTAGCCTAGGATCTGCTGCAGGATGTTAAATGCAGTGTTAATACATTGAACTACAGTTGTCCAGTAAACACAAGTACTCAGAGAGAGGAATAACAGAGCGGGTATGTTCAAACAAATAAGAGTGGGAGTCAGGAGGAAGTATTTGGGGAGAAGAGGGAATTAACAAGTGCTATAGAATTGCGTCACTGCAGTGTAACTCTAACTCTTCTAAATACTATGCAAATCCACTGACACTATATACTTCCTGTAACCATGACACTTCTGACTTTTCTTTCCTTGTTATATAGTAGTTAATTGTTATGAAAAGAGAGCTACAGAGAACAAAATGCACAGTACATGCCTCTATCTAAAGACACAGTAGTACTAGTAATAATTAACAACATTTTGCAGTATTTACAGGTTTTTCTGCTAGGCTGCCCACAACACTTGGAGGGGAACTATGGCACCACTGCATTCCTGTGCCTCCATGCTGGTAAAGGTCACTTCTGAGGAGCCTCAGGTCAGAGAGGAGAAAAGATCCCAGCACCTTCAGGTGCTCGCCAACCCTCCTTCCTTGACAACAGAGAATCCTTTCATAAAACAGATTCATTTTATGTTTTGATATTTTAATGCTTCATTGGACAATTTAGAAATAGGAAAATCTTACATCCCCTCTTGAGAAATCTGGCAGTCATGTTTGGCTTATGCTGGGAAAGCAAAACCACTGGCAAACCCACCAGTCTTTGCTAAAATTTAGAATTGAGAGTCTGAGTGTTAATCACATTTTAACATCCTTTGGGAATGCTGGGGCATCAAGAACAAAAGACTGAAGACTTAGGGAAGGGTAAGCATTTGTTTGTTTTTTTTTTCTTTTTGTTGGTTTTGTTTTGTTTGTTTGTTTGTTTGTTTGTTTTCACAGAACATTCTGGGATACAAGAATGACTTCCAGACCAACAGTAGGTAAGTACATTTTTTAGGTAATGGGGAATAGACTCCAACACTTGTCCACTTTGCCTATATTCTTGTTAAATGAATATTAAGCTTAATTGCAGCTTTGGAGAAGTGTTATTCAGACTAGGAACACAGTAGCTGTTCACACACCAGCACCAGTGCTTGCATATTATCCACGAGTTTACATTGCTAAATGTACTCTGGAGAATGCTTGAGCATCGATTTGTTGGTTGACAGCAGAGGTAGTGGACGAGGAGTGCAGGACCATTGAAGCAAACGTAGGGATGTTGATTACAGGGATAGGGGTTGGAGAGAAATTCTTAGGATGATTTGGAAAAGAACTGCTGATAGAGTTTACTCTGTCAGACAGATCTCAAAATATTTGTGTACACAGAGCTTCTTTTATAATGGAAACCACTCATGAAACATTTAACAAGGTTTTTAAAGATACACCTTGTGAATGTGCTCCACTGTACACAGAATAATTCCACATAAAAATGTGCACAAAAAAAATGGAGAGGCTGAAGATTTCCACAAGAACGTTGCTCTATAGCTTCATTACCCGAAGTGAATTGCAAAAAGTATTAAAAGATTCCGGAAGTGGGATTCAGATCCTCCGCTGATGAAAACATTTCTGTAGTTGGTAAAATCTGCATTTTGCTTCCTGCTAAAATGTCTCAGAAGAGTGCAGATGCACAAGAAAAAGTTGATTCTGCCTGAAATCCTTTAAGTATTCTACAGCACTAAGTGTGTTCAGCCATTGACTTAATTCAGACCATATGAACCTCTGGAGTAATTTTCAAGCAATCAGAAGGTAACAGCTCAAGATCAAGGGACAGAAAAATATAGCTAGTGCCACACTATAAGCCATGCACAGTATACTCACACAGAGTGCCAGGAATATCTGTTTCTGCCCAGTTGTTATCAGGCTGTTAAGCTGATATATAAAAGACAGTGAGAAGTGTTGTCACTTGCAGCAGGGATCAACAAGGCTGACAGAGCTCCAAAGCAGCAGCTGTAAACGGAAGAGTCAGTGTCATTTTAAAGGAAGTTTTAGAAGTCAGGAAAGAAAGAAAAATGCAGAGGCTTGTATAAATCAAGTCTGAAAGGAACCTCCCACCATCATTTAGTATCTCCCTAAAGTTCATGGTGAGGAAAAGCTAAATGTGATCAGTTACAGAGGCTCTGGGAGATCAGGCTGCTGTTTCAATTAAGTAAATATTCAGCTGGACTAAGGAACACCCAGCCGAGGGAAACTGCAAATTGAGGTGAGTTAGGTAATGTGTGCTTGGATCTCCCACTGAAGCTCAGCAGTGGTATGGCAGTGAAAGGGGTTCCAGTTCGTAGATGCCTGCAAGAAACAAGCCCAGCCAGCATGTGGTGTTGTTATCTGGCTGCCTTCTTGGGGCTTTTGGCAGCCTCAGTAACTGTAGCCAGCATCTGAGGAAGTTGTGAAGACAGGGCTCGTCATTCACTTCTAGAATTTGTCACTCCAGGTTGGGTGTGAAGCCAAGCTGTGTAGCCAGAGCCCTGTGTTGTTGCCCAGGGCCGTCCCTGTCTTTCGTCAGCTTGCCTCTCTTCCTTGGAGACACGGTTCCAATTTTTAATGATGTCTCACTGCTCCACTGACTATTTTGAAGGAAAATGTTATTCACATGAATTTTTTACAAAGAAAAGACTCTACAGTTCAAACCACTCAAATTAGTAGCCTTGTTACTGGCACACTGTGGAACTTAAGGCATGTTTGAATCATCACTATCAGCTAAATGAGCATAATATTTTTAGTGAAGGAATGCTGCATTTTGCAAAAACCAAGGCTTTTAACGGAAGAACCCACCTCGAGTGTGATTGTGTCACTGGGGATACCATATGATCTGCCAAATTTGTGAGCTCCAGAAGCTAAAAAACGATAGCTCTGATAGTCACCCACAATGTGAATTTTCTGTGTAAGACCACTGAAAGGCCTGAAGATGAAAGTCCCCAGGCTACCTACAATGGCAATTTCATGTGTGAACACTGCTAGAGTGCTTTAACACTTTGGAGTGCTTGAGGTCTAGAGAGTGCGTGAGTTCCCGCTGCTTAGCAATGCTTGCCCATTTCCAGAACAGTGTGGGATCTTCAAAGGGTATGCTGGGCTGTCACTTCCACTGCCAATCAGTCAAGCAAAGAGGTCGTCCCCACTTCTACTTAAGTGTTACTCAGATAATCTTGGTGTGCTCTGAGAAATGTATTCTAACAGGGATTTCTGGGGACAGATCCTCCCCCTTCCTGGAATCTCCATACTCACTGCCTGTCCCAAAACTGCTAGAACTTGTCTACCCTGAGCCATGCAGTGAGCTGTGTGGGCCAACAGCTATTCAGGGAGGAGAAGAAATGTCTCACCCACGCACTACTATTCTAAAAGTCAATATCACCCCTTTGACTCCTTCTCCAAATCCCCTTTGTACTGATGTTGGGTTAAACATCGTGTAACTAACAGACGGCTTTTGTTGCTTTCACCAATTTCTTCATTTCCATGCCCAAAGGGAAAATTTCCCAGCTCCTGACTTGTACATGGTTGTTTTCAGTTCAAAATACAGCTGTCAATCCCATATAAAACATGGGCTCCATTTCCTGATCTTTCATTCCCTGGAGATGGAGGAACTGCTTGGTCTCTCTGCTTTCCCCCCTCTCCTACCACATCCCTCTCTACCTCTTTAAAGCTATTCCTTTGCTTTTCTTTTTTTTTTTTTTCTTCACAAACTTCCTTGCAGCTGTACTCTCCTCTTCTCTGCAGCTCTTTGACTTTCATATCCTCATTCTGAACCACTCTGCCCACTCTTGCCTTGCCTCCCAATTCTCTGCACTCCCTCAAGCTCACCCATACCAATTGCTTTTGGCCTCCTCTTCCCTTGTGGACCCTGGGCTCTCTTGTGCATCCTCAAGCTGTGACTGTAGCTAATAGCTCCCCATACTACTCTCCCTGCTCCCTAATTTCCTGCCTGTGTTTCTAAGAAATGACCCCTTTCCTCTGCCTTTTCAGGCTTATTCTCCTCTGTCTATAAGCAGCCTGCCAACCTCTTGGAGACTTTCATTTCCAGGAGCATCCAGCTGGTGGAAGGCTATCGCTGTCTTGGCTGAGGACCAGCTCAGTACAAAGTTACCAGGAGTGATTGCTTGGTTGGTTGAGAGCCCGAAATAAAATGCTGAAAGATAAAGCTATTCTGAATAATGTGGATTTGTGTCAGCTAATCCTCTGGGAAAAATATCAATATCAGATAATTTGAAACTTGTTAGACATGGTTTGAGGATATATCCTTTCTTGTTTCTTTTTTGGGCTCCTCGCTTTCTCCTGTGGGTTATTCATTCTTTTCTCTGTCCCTGGTGACTTCTGCTTTCCTTTTTCTACCATTTTTTTTCTGCTCTTGTGTTTAGGTTACAATGAGGAGTAAATTAACTGAAATCAAAGTTAAAAAAATGAGTCTCAAAAAATACTCTCAAGACAATCACAAGCATAGAAAAATCTGACCTTGAAATGCCTGTAAAAATCACGGAAAAAAACTCAAAACCAACTGCATGTGAAACTCCAAACAGTATAGAGGTAGGGGGGAGCAAAAGGAAAATGCATGACAAATTCACATGAAGTGTCCCAGACAGCTTTTGTCTGCACAGAAATGATTTTATGGGATTCTCTGTAGAAAAAAAAGGAACAAAAAAATTAAGGACTTGAGTTCAAAAGATCAAGTTGCATTTTCATTGATCTCAGACTTGTAAGAGCTGCCCCATCAATCACAGTTGCTTAAAAATTCCTATTAATGGCCTTGAGTGCTGGGGCTGCCCATATGGTTCATCTTTGTAACATTTGGGCATCTCCTTGGGAGCAGTGTGAGATCTGTCAGTGTCAGAGCCTGATGCTCTGTGCTCATCCCCACATCCCCACAACTGCTGAAAGGAAAATACTGCCACTACAGGCTTGAAGAGCTCCATATGATTCCAGACAAAATAGAACAGAGGAGGATAAAGGAATGAAGACTAGAGGAATTGACTTTCACAGGTGCTGGGGGCTGCTCCAGACCAAGGTAAAAACCCACTGTATATTCCAGGAGATGTTTCATGGAATTACAGAATCACAGAATTGTAGGGGTTGGAAGGGACCTCTAGAGATCATCCAGTCCAACCCCCTGCCAAAGCAGTTCCCTAGCCCAGGCTGCACAGGTAGGTGTCCAGGAGTGTCTTGAATGTCTCCAGAGAAGGAGACTCCACCACCTCTCTGTGCAGCCTGTGCCAGTGCTCCGTCACCCCTCACGGTGAGGAAGTTCTTGCACACATTTGTTAGGAAGAGCCACCTGGATGTGGCCTTCAGCACCCTGTTCTGGATGTCGCTGCTGGAGTAGTGGGATTGGACCAGCCAGACCCTGAGATCCCTGCTAACCTCATCCAGCTGCGATTGTGTGGAGGTGCTGCATGACATCACAGTGCAGTTAAGGAGCTGAGTGGAACATAGCTAGTAGATACTTTCAGACTAGGAATGAAAATCGAGAGAAGAATTCCCTGCCATTATGCTGAGTGATGTAATCAACACCATGAGAGTCTTCAAATCTTGCCATGTACAGCTTGAATTCTTCTTGTTCTGAGCAGCAAAGTCAACATGGTGGCAAATCCCTGAGTGGTGATTATCAGCGCTTTGTACATGTCTGTACAGCTGTACTCCTCTCTGGTTGCTAACTCATGCCCAGGGGTAGCAGATGTGCTTTTACTGAATTGTCTGGCTGTGGACTTCAGCATATGGACATCCTTGTTGATACGGACAAAAGATTAGGAATGTGCTTGTTGAACAACAAGCCTTTCTGCTATTCCAGAGAAGTATTTCATCAAGCCAAGCTGACTCCAAGTCCTTCATGCCGTAAATTTTCCTTGGAGACAATTCTTATCCAAAGCCAAAATTCAACAAAAAAAATCATTCCCTCTAACAGGCATTCATTTCTTTTTGTACTAACTTCTCCTTCTTCCTTGCATTGGGGAAACTGCCATGAGAAGGTATTTCTGAACTGAATCTTCCGTTTAAGTCTGTACTGGTTTTATGTAGTGACAAAACAATTCAGAAACGTACACTGAAAATAATTGTGCTGTAGACTGACTTTGGTAAGGATCACAGCATTCATTTTGCCTCTAAGTAAGCATCACTGTGGCTAGGAGTTCCTTTGAGTTTCCACCATCCTTCTGCAGAGAAATCGTAGAACAGTAGAATGATAGAACAGTTTGGGTTGGAAGGGACCTTTAAGATCATCTAGTTCCACCCCTCTGCTATAGGCAGGGATACCTCCCTCTAGACCAGGTTGCTCAAAGCCCCATCCATTCTGGTCTTGAATACCTCCAGCGAGGGGGCATTCACAGCTACACTGGGCAACCTGCTCCAGTGTCTCACCCCCCTCACAGTAAATAATTTCTTATAAAATCTACCCTCTTCGTGTTGAAAACCATTTCTGCTTGTCCTGTTGATACAGAACAAAATCTGCAGTGGGAGGAAAATATTCACCAACCCTATTGCTCTCACACACTCGATTTGCCTCAAATGGTTCACGACTAGTTTAAAATAAAAGGGAATTTTTTGTAGTTAACCAAGGTCAATTCAGTGACAGAGAGAGTAGTCACTTCCTCTGCAGATGGGTAGGGAATAATGTGGGATCCAAAGCTCAGGTGCTGCACACAGGGGTCCAGGGCTAAGCAAAGGTCCATCTGCTGCGGGGAAGGTGACAGTCTGAGTCATACTGTAAGAAAAGCAGTTTGCTGGAGAAGTAAGAATTGAGTTGAGATATAACTGGTATTAGCCCTCCCTCCTCAGAGAGCCAGAAAGCCTGTTGCAGCAAAGTGCTTGTATTAAGTTTGTTGAACAGAGACCTGGCTAGTGCTGAGTGCATAGTGACTTTTTCCTACTTCTCATCCTTTGTACACACATACACATGCACCAGAAAGCTTTTTACAAGCTGACTGTCAGTGCATGTTCACTATTTCACACATTTTCATCTGGTCTCCTTTTGCTTAAATGCCCATGCATCAAAATTTTGAGTGGTCAAGAAAGGTCATCTGCATTCTGTGGACATCTGTTTCTTGCTGGTTCTACAAAAATTTTCTCTTTGTAGCTTCAAGTAACCACCCTGCTTATTTTCTTTTGGCCAGTTTGAGTCTGCCTTGCCTGTGCTCATGGCAACAAGAACACTTTTTTTGGTGGCTCCCTTAGGATCCCGGCAAGATGCCATATTCTGTACGATGAGAAATGGTGACCTCATGAAATGGGGAGGGAAAAGAGGGGGTGAGACTGGATTTTTGGTTTTCTATGTTTAAATCCCATCAGGTTTTGTGTTTTCATTTCAAATTCTTTCCAAAATACTGTATCTATTTTCCTTCTAGATACTATGACTGAAATGACTTTATGCTTTGCCTCCACTGATTATTTTTCTAAATAGAAAACATTTAAAACTCTTCCCCTCCAAAAAAAAAAAAAAAAAAAAAGAGACAAAATGGACATAGAAGTAAAACAAAATAAAAATGTGTGCTGTAGTAACAGCAAGTCACAAAGGAGTTAAAGTTCTTTACGTGTGGCCAAATGAAATAAGACCTGGAGGGACACATGGTTCTCTCTCCAGCACCCCCTTGACTCTGAGATGTAGGCCCATGAAATGCCTGGGAGGCAAAATTGGCCCCCATTGTGTCTTATTTAACTTGGCTACTTGAAGAACTCACTTTTTTTTTTTTTTTTTTTAATTTGGCTCTTCCTTCAGCTCTCACACCTTCCATTAATGTAAATGCCCCTTATATTTCAAATATGCCTTTTCCCCAGCCCTCCATACCATATTGTTTGGACAACTGTCTCTTTTTCTCTGTGCACCTACACAAGACTGCTGGCACAAGACTGTTCATCTTTACACAGGAGGGGAATGAAATCAAACTGAAGAACCCTGTGGCTTCCAGCGGTGCATTTTCAGCTCTGTGTGCCAGTAAGGCTGCAGACCCAGATATTTGCACTGGCCAGCAGCAGCATGCATTTTCCTGCCTGTACAACCCACAGTCTTTGCAGGCTCAGCTGGAAACTCTTTCACCATCACCTTGCCAGTTCCAGATCATCCAATTCCAAACCCTTGGTGAGGGCAGGGCTACCACCCACCAGATCAGGGTCCCATCCAGCCAGGCCTTGAATGCCTCCTGGGATGGAGCATCCACAGCTCCCCTGCACAGTCTGTGCCAGTGCCTCACCAATTCTCTGAGTAATTTCTTCTTAACATCTAACCTAGATCTCCCCTTTTTTAGTTTAAAACTATTCCCCTTGTCCTATTTCTACCAGACCATGTAAAAAGTTGGTCTCCCTCCTGCTTTTAAGTTCCCTTTAAGTACTGGAAAGGCTGCAATGAGGTCTCCCAAGCGTCTTCTCTTCTCTAGACTGAACAAGCCCAGCTCCCTCAGCATTTCTTCATAAGAGTTGCTCAAGACCTCTGATAAACTTTGTGGTCCTTCTCTGGACTTTCTCTGACAGCTACACATCTTTCCTGTATTGGGGGCCTCAAATCTGGATGCAGTATTCCAAGTGGGACCTCACAAGGGCAGAATAGAGAGGGAAAATCACCTCCCTCTCCCTGCTGGCCACCTCTCTTTTGAAGCAGCCCAGGATACTGTTGGCCTTCCAGGCTGCAAGCACACACTGCTAGCTAATGTCCAACATTTCCACAAGTCCTTCTCAGCAGAACTGCTCTCAGTGAGTTCTCCCAGACTGTATACACATCTGAGATTGCCCTATCCAAGTGCAGCATTTTGCACTTAACTTTATTGAACCTCATTAGGTTGATATGGGGCTACTTTTCAGGCTTATCCAGGTCCCTTTGGATGGTATCCTTTCCTTCTATTGTATCAATTGTACCACTCAGTTTGGGGTCATAAGGAGACTCGGTGAGAATGCATTCAATCCCACTCTCTTTGTCATTGATAAAGAAGTTGAAGAGCACCACCCCAAGATGTACCCCATGGAGATACCACTCATAGCTGGCCTCCACCTGTGCATAAAGACACTGAACACAACCCTCTGGCTTGGTCTCACTAAGCCTGCATGCTGGTGTTGTGGCAGTGCTGTGAGAATTACAGCTCGGACTATCTGTGCTCGATGACATCAAAAACCATAAATCTCTACATGCTTTGACCTTGGAAAGCAAAGGACATATTTTCAAGTACTATTGCAAGGGGGAGGTTGTCAATAACTTTCTGAGTATACAAAGCAACAATATATCTTAAAAATCAATAGGCATAAAACAGAATCTAACAGAAAATCTGAAATTATATTTTGTTTCCATACAAAGCCTTTGTTTAGACATAAATATGTCCAACAAATTTGCTGGAAAGCAATCAAATCATTTTCCTACTGAATGAAAAGCAGTCTGCACTTGCAGCACTAGAAATATGTTCAGCCTCAAGTAAGTACCTATCTGAAGTGGCAATGCCCAAAGTGTACAAGAAAAATGAAGGAATGAAATTAGCACAAGCTTCTGAGATCAGGCCAAATGTTGTAGAACCACATCCATCCATGTCACTTCAGACTCTGTTTCAGTGGCTACTGAGTCATGAAACATCATAGCTTACAAAACTGTCCATGTCTGGTGATTGCATGGAATACAGAACTTCTTACTGTTTTATGCCACCAAAACTGTTCTAGAAGGTCTTCTGCTGCTACACCTCTTCAGGGATTGAACACCAGCAGCCAATAACATTTTTCTTTCTGTTTTTACTGTGGAGGAGAAAAAAAGGAAAAAAAAAAACAAAAACAAGGAAATCTGAAGGCCAGGAAAGGGAAATGAATGGCTGGACACTTTGGGATTGCTACAGGCAGCTCTGGTTCAGTGAGCTTTGCTGAGCTGCCACTTTGCTGGCCTGAGAGATACATTAGAAGATGATATTTAGAAATCATAAATAATCTCATTATATTGCAGCTGCTAGCATTCTGGGAAACATGGATAAAAGTAGCAGAGAACTGAATTAAAGAGTCCCCCAGTGGGACAATTGTGGCAACAGCTGAAGGGAAAAAAAAACATAGATATTATGGATGAATTAACCTAGAGAATTTTTTAGGTTTGGATTCAATCTCAATTGCATCTCAGCTGCTCTGAGAAATTGTGAACTCCTCACTTTCCTCCTATGGGCAACTCATGGATACTGTATGTTGTTTCTTCTTTTGTAGAACTGTTGGACTTAGAAATAAAAAACAGCATGAACCACAGCCCACCCAGGACTGCTCCTGCACTATTTCCTGAGCCTTAGAGTTGTGACTGCTCCACAGCTAAATTCTGCTGTAAAGCTACTTTACTGGACATTGCCCCCTGAATTTCCTTTCTCTTACTATGTCTTCTCTTCACATAATGCAGTGTATGATGAAAGCTAAATCATAAACAAACATGGCTGAGAGGCTGGTGCAAATGCAAGAATTTTGGGTTCTTTGATCTAAGGATTGGCCTACTCGGCACTTGGCCTGAGATCTGCTGATGGGTATCACTTGTCTCAAAGGGGGAAACGGATCCTTGTCCAGAAGTTGTCAGGGCTTGTAGAGAGGACTTTAAACTAGATGCAAAGGGGGAAGAAGATAAAACCAGGCCCACTGGAGATGAGCCTAGAGGAGTAGTAACAGGATTAGGGGTGAGATGAGAGGCTTGTCTGAAGTGCATCTACACCAATGCACACAGCATGAGCAACAAAAAGAAGAGCTAGAAGCTATTGTGTGGCAGGTAAACTATGACCTAGTTGCCATTGCAGTAACATGGTGGGATCACTCCCATGACTCGAATGCTGCAATGAATGGCTACAAGCACTTCAGAAAGGATAGGCACGGAAGGAGAGGTGGTGGTGTGGCTCTCTACGTTAGAGAGTGCTTTGATGTTACTGAGCTTATGACTGAGGATGATAAGGTTGAATCCCTACGGGTAAAGATCAGGGAAAGGGCTGACAAGGCAGATATCCTGATGGGGGTCTGTTATAGAACACTTAATCATGATGAAGAGACAGATGAGTTGTTCTGCGAGCAGCTGGCAGAAGCTGCAGAATCACCATCCCTTATTCTCATAGGGGACTTCAACTTCCCTGACATATGCTGGCAATATAACATAGCACAGAAGAAGCAGTTCAGGAGGAGGTTTCTAGAGTGTAAGGAGATAACTTCCTTCTGCAGGTGGTGAGAGAGCCTACCAGAGGAGCTGCCCTTCTAGACCTGCTGTTTATAAACAGAGAAGGTCTGGTGGGAGATATGGAGTCAGGGGCTGTCTCGGACAGAGTGACCATGAAATGGTAGAGTTCTCAATTGTTGGTGGAGCCGGGGCCGGCAGCAAAACTGCTACCTTGGACTCCCAAGGGGTGGACTTTGAATTGTTCAGAGCACTAGTAGTTTACCTAGACTTCAGTAAAGCCTTTGACACTGTCTCCAACAGTACACTCCTGGAGATGCTGGTAGCCCATGGCTTGGACAGGTGCACTCTTTGCTGGATAAGGAGGTGGTTTGAGGGCCAGGCCCAGTGAGTGATGATGAATGGATTTAAATCCAGCTGGTGATCGGTTGTGAGTGGTGTTCCTCACAGGTCAGTACAGGGGCCTGTTCTCTTCAGTATCATTATTGATGACCTGGACAAGAGCATTGAGTGCACCCTCAGTAAGTTTGCAGATGACACCACGTTGGCTGGAAGTGTTGTTCTGCCTCGGGATAGCAAGGCCCTACAGAGGGATCTGGATAGGCTGGATTGCTGGGCTGAAGCCAATGGGATGAGGTTCAACAAAACCAAGTGCCAGGTCTTGCACTTGGGCCACAACAACCCCAGACAACACTACAAACTTGGGGCAGAGTGGCTGGAAGACTGTGTAGAGGAAACAGACCTGGGGGTATTGGTTGATGTGCGGCTGAACATGGGCCAGCAGTGTGCCCAGGTGGGCAAGAAGGCCAATGGCATCCTGGCTGGTATCAGAAATGGTGTTGCCAGCAGGAGCAGGGAAGTAATTGTTTCCCTGTACTCAGCACTGGTAAGGCTGTACCTTGAGTACTGTGTTCAGTTTAGGGCCTCTCACTGCAAGAGACATCTAAGCCCTGGGGCATGTCCAGAGAAGTGCAATGAAGCTGGTGAGGGGTCTGGAGCACAGTACCTATGAGGAATGGCTAAGGAAGCTGGGACTGTTCAGTCTGGAGGAGGCTGAGGGGAGACCTTATTGCTCCCTATGACTACCTGAAGGGAGGTTGTAGTGAGCTGGTGGTCAGCCTCTTCACTCTTGTAATTAGTGATAGGATTAGAGGGAATGGCTTCAAGTTGCACCAGGGGAAATTCAGACCAGATGTTAGGAAATACTTCTTCTCCTAAAGAGTGGTCAGGAGCTGGAATGGGTTTCCCAGGGAAGTGGTGGAGTCACCAACCCTGGAGATATTTAGGAAGTGTTTAGACATTGTGTTGAGGGACATGGTTTAGAGAGAAATATTGGTGATAGGTGGACAGTTGGACTGGATGATCTTGTATGTCTTTTCCAACCTTGGTGACTCTATTATTCTATGATTGCTGAAACCTGGTGCTGAGGGGAACTGCTCTGAACATAGGTCACACATCAATTTGTACATGGCTATGACCCCACCAGCTGAGATATGACAGACAGATCACAAATAGATCATGACAGATAATCTTGTTTTATTTACTTTTATTTCTTAGCCGATTTCTCATTTTCCTTTTCCTTCCTCCTTTCCTCCCTTCCTTCCTTTCTTTTTCTTGTGAATGAGAACATCTAGCAATTAGCTCATTTTGTCTGATATTTTTAGGAACTATAGTCAGTGTATTAATACAACAAATTTAATCAAACAAATTAGTATTTTTTTTAATGGAGTGAATGTTCCCTTTCAGAGGCTGAGTTTTTTGGTGATATCATTTTTGTCTCTGTGGTCAGAAACTAAAGCATCACCAGACCACCTGCTTTGGTCTATTTCTTATTCTCCATTCAGGGAGGAGGGCAGTTTATTATGTGTTATCCGCACGTATCTCAGCTACCCACTGATCATCTTTCCAGACTCTATGTTGTACCCTTTGCTATGTGTTCATGGCCAATTCTTGCTCAATTTGGATTTATTTTTCATTTCTGTGTAGATTTCTTCAGACTAACTTGACCTCCTTTTGAACAATATTTTCTTCTTTTATTTTTTACCTTCACTTACATCAACAAACTTATTGTTGGATTTTTAATCTGGTCTTTTGTACAGTTTTGCTCCCAGTTTCATAATGTTCACAGCTAGAAGTTAGAATAGTGGTGCTACATATAGGAACTAATCCGAGAAGAACTAGTGCAAATCTGCTTAAAACTCATTATCCAAAACTTATGTCTCCAACTATTCTGGACAGAACGACCTGCATGCAAGGAATGATTAACATTGAACTTCCCCTTCATCTCCTGGCTTCCTTTTGGACAGGTCTTTTATACCTTTCATAAGTCACAGGTACTGAGGCATGAGAATCATGCTTACTTACCCAACATAAATCTTAAATGACATTGCTGCAAATTATCTTCTCCTTCCTCATGATGTGTAGTTGCTTTTAAAGCTTCTTCTTGTGTTACAGGAAGATGAAAGTCACAGAGTACTGTAGTTTTGTTACCATTCTCCTGTTACTGTATTGTAGGTTTTCTTCTAAGACATCAGTGCTGGGATCTTGGTGAAAGCAATAGGTTTCCCAGTGTTTACCAGCTTAACTGCTGATGATCACATCCCTGGCAATCAGTATAGGTCATTATTTGAATCCTTGCTCTTGTATTCCTCTGGTGCTTTTACATACACATCTGCATTCATACTTTCTTCATACTTCCATAGCAACATAATATAAACCATGGAGTACAGTGCTGGCCCTGGTTTGGATGGTGTTGGCAGGCTATACTTAACATTTATGCTGGGTTAATTGCTCCATAGCTTGTTCCAGCTTTAGTGAGAGAGGCAGATGCAGGTAATTACTTCAGGTTTGCAATCACTAGACTGAACTATTTATGTAAGACATTGAATTGGCTGCAGTTTTTCTTTCTGCACGTTCCTGGGCCAGTTACACCATCTGAAAATCCAACATTATTAATGTTCAATTACCAGAATGCACATTAAGGGAAATATAAAACAGCTCAGGCGGGAGAGGACCTGGAGGCCATGTCACCCCCTCTGCCATCTTGATTCTCATGAAAGAAATACTACGAAGGCAATGAATGTTGTGGTATGTCATGAGGGCAGTTGTTAATATGGGCTGGAGAGGAAAACCCACCCCAAGCACAGGTACCTTCACTAAGTACATATGCAGGCGGCCTTGGCTGAACCAGCACTATGTTCCCCATCACCTTAAGAAGAAGGCTGAAGCTCTCTGCTCATAGTCCCAGCTAAGCCAGTTCTGTGTCTCTGTAGTATTGCTGAGTCCAGTCAGCTGGAAATAATGTTATGACGTGTGCACAATGCCAGTTGCTAAAAGGGAGACATGAACTGTCCTGTTTGTGAATGTGTCCAAGAGGAGCACGCAGAAACCACTCTATGTATATCAGCAGAGAAACTGAATGGCAGAGCTTCCAAAACACTCTGCAAATATAGAACATTGCTGGGATAAGAACAGCATCTGTAGGAACTTCAACCAGTGTAAAATTACACAGTCTCCTAATCCTTCTCCCCCACAGCATACAAGTTCCATATTGAGTTAGAAAAAAAGACTAGCTCTGTGCTCCAGGGATAGACTGTTGCACAATTAGCCCTGCTGTGGAGGTTTATTGAATCAGCTGATGTTGACTGTTATTCAATACAGTAGCCACGCTCATCACTGGGTTGTTGCAGCACAGTGACAAATGCATGCAACAGTGTTAGGTGTGATTTTTTTGTCTAGTTGCACATTCAGGATGACCAGGGTCGATGGGGATTACTGTCATGGGTGAGGATCTAGTATTTGAAGAGCTGTGCTCCATATATCACTCCCATTGTCTGTGATCATATTATTTTTCTGCGTTAATAAACAGTTACTGACATGAAAAAGCAGTGCTTGAAAAGAGTTTCAGTGCCCTTGGCTGTCTTCTATACATTTTCCTACATAGTAATTACAAATTACAAGAAGCAGTCAGGAAACTGAGTGAGCCTCTTCCCCAGCACAAGTTTTGTGAGCCTACAGTGGGCTACACAAACTCCTTTCCAGCAGAACAATAAACATGCCTCTAATGATCTTAGAAATGGTCCTTCCTACTAACTCAAAATGTGGTGTTACTGACCTGGCCAAAAGACCTGGTCCTGCAGGCTGATTCTCTAAAGAATTAAAAAAGGCTGAAGGAATCAGATGTTCCTTGGGTGGGAACTGGCTTATTTATAGCAAATAATTCCTTGACCACATCAGCAGCACTCTCTTCATGAAGTTCTGTAACATTCTTACTAACGTTGTGTTCCTGGTGCGTGAGTAGCATATCATTAGCATGCTCAGGAATTTCTCTGCCTATCCCTTGGGAGCATTTCTGTGTCACTGTTTTGTTTAGAATGATGTCCAACATGCAGTGCCCAGCAAAATTCATCTGCTAACGCAACATCTAACATACAATCTGTGTTCTAGGTGAATGCTCCTAACTGTGTTGAGAAAGAAGCAAAACATTTATTTTATTTTATTTTATTTATGTCAAATGACTATCTGTCCACCCTCACCTACATCAGTAAAGCCTCAACCAGCATGCAATAAATCAACTACAGTAGCAGATAGCGCAGTGTGATTTTTCTGTGGTATATTTAATACAACGTCACAGAGCATGTACCTTAATCTGTGTTAATCTCTGTGCTCTAAGTATTTTGCTTTATTGCACAGCATTCACATGTCCTCCAAGAACACTATGTTGCACTGTGTGCAATGTTCTGGTATCACTGAGCTGCACCGACTGTGCTCACAGCAATATTTATGACCTCAGTCTGTCAGTGTATAAAGAAATGAAGCTAAATAAAATTTCAAGACTTGCTGACAAATCTGCTCTGATTATTTTTGCACCTATCAACTTCGTTCGTGTAACAGTTCAGAAGGTTTACATTTGGAAGGGTCTGTGCTGCAAGTTGAGAGATCTCCTATCATGAATATTTCCACTACCTTTCCTGGCAATTGGACTGGTCTTTTAAAAAAGTACTCTTCATACAAGAGGTAAGTGACATTTCATCTTTCAGTTTTGCAGCATCTAACTGGGAGATGCAGAGCTTTCTACATTGTCAGCCTGGCTAAGGGCAAATGGGTAAAGCATGCTGGAATAAAGACCTTTGGCTTCTGTGGTACTTTCCTTTTGACACATCCTCTCTTGGCTAACATGAATGTGACAAATGAAATTAATGGGAGAGTGCATGCAGGATACCTGGCCTTGGTGTGGCTTTTCTGAAGATGTGGCTTCTCTGTGAAGATGTCATGTGGCCTTCTCCACAATGATATAGAAGGAGTAAGGGCTTAGTCCTTCTCCTCTGCCCAATATAGGAATTTATGTCTTTGAGACTGTAACCACACTGTCAAAGCTGCTTAAAGTTAGACAAGGAGTTCAAGTTTTGGGACAAAATATGGAAAGAAGGAGAGAAAACAGCTGCATCTTCTCCCCCTGCTCACACTAGCTTTGCAAATCAAGGTTCCTAGCCAGGAAGGCTGGCTAGCCGTGTGGTTATGGCAGCTATCCAAAGAGAGGGAATTTTCCAGGTATGGCTTCTGAATTCTGCGTACTCTGACTCACGTCTCCCATGAGGCAAGCTGGTCCCATGTGGATGTCCCAAACTGGCCCTGGCACATCTCTCACATTGCTTGGGTGTCGACTCTTTTCTGGAAAGCCTCAGCAAAATGTGCAAATAGCTCAGAACCTTTTGTCTCTGTGAAGTCAATGGGGAGAGAAGAACCTCTGCTGTACACACAATATCTCTGTCACACAATGAGTTCACTTTGGATTCACTGCTCACTCAGTTTTTTTGGTCGTGAGTTCTTAAACAGTGTGTCTGCTCAGGGGAGTGTCATGGCGTGAGGATTTTACCTGTACACCTAAATAATTTATTTTAACTTGCTTTTAAATGGGGCTGTTAATTTTGATGCTACCTTCCTAACACTGCTCAACTTTTACTTCTTTCAGTGACAACCAAGGAAAAGTTTATTACATTTTTTCCATTTTACTGTTAGCTTCTTTATAAACCTTGTAGAGAGTGAAGCTTCCACAGAGTCATATTTATGTTTGTACTTAAAACCTTACATTATGGAACACACAGGCCTTGCTCAGTTTTTTTTTTTTTCCACCCAGTTTATGTATGTCACATACCTATATAAGATGTAAATAAGAAAAGACTATAAATAGAGTCAGTAAATACAGTTAATAAATGCTGACCCTGAGATCAGTAAGTTTCATACTGAAGGCAATTGGACAGAGTAACATTATCTCAGTATGCTGGAGCTTGCTAGGATTAGGGATAGCCTGCTGAAGACCTTGAAGTATCACACTGCTGAAAAATCTAGATGATAATTTCAAGGGGCAGCCATTCTATCTGGCAAGTAAAATGTCTCTGGGGAGCTGTCCTCAGGAAAGGCACACTCTCCCTCCCTCCTCCTTCAAACCTGGGGCAACTCTTGGGCCATAGGCCCCAAATCCCAGTATTGCCATGTTTTGTTCACTGTGGGACACTGTTAGAATCCCATCACCATGGCCTCTTGCTGTCCCAAGCCACCTCACTACCTTCTATTCTCAGACATATATATATGGGGACCAAGGCCAGAATGATAGTTGCTGAGTTGAAGCTGCCACTGGTGTTACACTGTGAGGTATACAAGAAGTTTTCCTTCAAAGGAGGAAGTATGGTGCATTCTCCCATCAAAAAGAGATGGCTAATGGGCAGGAGAAATTACATTGAGTCCATGGAGGTGGACCTGCTTGAGTGCAATTGAGAGCTTGTGGAGGTGAATCCACAACAGGATGAAGGACTGCAGAAAGTGAAATCACCTCTCTGGGATAGATCCATGCAATCCTTCGCTCTCAGGCAGGCTGCAAAGAGACTCTGACCCAATCACTGAAGGGGCACTGGGACTTGTCCCCCTTCTCCGTAGTGGCCACCTCACTTCTGATACTGAATATTCCGTCCTGCAAGTTTACCATTAACCAGGAATTTCAGAACTCCAGAATCATTCTGTGGGCTCACATGGCACATCTATTTCTGGTAATTCTTCTTTTGACAGCCAAGGCTCATATGAGTCCTTCCTTTGCACTTCTTGCCCTCACTCCTCCTAAAGGCTTGTGATCTCTTCTTTACTGTGTCCTGAAGAAGAGGAGTGGGCAGATAATGGATTCTGCTCTGCTGCTGTGCTTGGAAGTCAGGAAGAGCCTAATGGAGGGACCAAAGTTCCATGGGGCCTTGAGGAGATCTGCAGAGGCAGCTGTTCCTCTGGAGAAGCAGAAGACTTTTGTTCTGACAGGAAAATGTGCTGAATTTCAGTAGGAATTTTGGTTATTTTATTATTCTTGAATATTATGAAAGTACCCTAAGTCACTTTGCTTAAAAATGCTGTGGGACCAAGATCTTTCCTGCCAGGAGCAGAGGTCTGTACCACAGCCAGCAAGTAGCAGGCACATTTTCTGGGAATAGACCATGAATAGTAGAGCAGGATATACTGTGTCTGTGAGCTCAGACATGAATGCCACACAATCATTGCACTTCTACATTAATGTTTGTAAATAAACAAATCACCACAGGGAGAAACCCAACAGATACAAAAATCTTTCTGATGTCAGCTGTGTGCATGCAAATTCTCTGCTGTCTTGTGTGAATAGCCTTTTCCTAGCATCCAAGCAAATGTTCAAATCCCACCTCTGCTCAAAAGGGTCTCGTGGGGAAAAGCATTATTTCTGCATGAGAAAGGGAATAATTGCATTAACTTTCCTGCTGCAAAGAGATGGGATTGCTATGGCTGTCCTGGGTACAAGATAATACAGTAGCTCCCGCTGTTCAAGCAAGTCATGAAACTGTGACCTCCACTCTGCCTGAAGCCAACTCCTTCCTAAACTGCCTGGAATAGTGCTGAGGAGGCAACTACAGGACTACAAGTGCTTATTGCATGAATTCGGATAAATCGCTTATTCCTTCTCCTTTCCTTCCTCACTCCTTTTTTGCCCAAAATTTTTAACAGCATTAATTAGAGCAGTGCCAATGGGAAGTGAGAGGCTTCCTAAAATCATCTTAACATGTGCCAAGTGTTGTTACTTTGATGACACAAATCCATAAATTACAGCAGCCCAGGGTTAAAATATTCCACAAGTAAACTTTCTGAAACACTGCTCTGAGAATTATATAGAGCAACCTAATACTTGTGGAGTTCATACCTCTCTCTCCTCTGGTGCAGTCCTGCCATAGGAACTAACCACTTGGAGCTGTGTCAGAAGAGAGGCAGGTTGAGGATTAGGAGAAAGATCTTTACCAAAGGGTGGTTGGACCCTAGAACAGACTCCTCAGGGCAGTGGGTACAGCATTGGGCCTGTTGGAGTTCAGGAGCTGTTTTGACCATGCTCTCAGGCATAGGGTTTGAATTTTAGGTAGTCTTGTGTGAAGCCAGGAGTTGGATTCCGTGATTCTTGTGCGTCCCTTTCACCTTGGGATATTCTATGATTCTATGACTCAGTGTGTGGCAGCAGTTAATCAGACAACATTTCTCCCAGTCTCCCCCTAAAATCTCAAGGAAGTGAGGGTGGATAAAGAAGGGTGGCAGGTGCTACATCCTCCCATGTCACAGGTGAATAACTGTCCTTCATGCCACAAGCTAAGATTGTGTGTTTCTGGGACTTCATCTCCAAACAGTCACTAAAATTAGAGAAAAAGATGCAAGGAAAAGCTTTTCTGAAAACTTGAGGGTGTTTTGGTGTACCTGTTGTGAAAGAGAACTTCCTGATCTGCATGTGTGTATCATTCATTGTCTTTATGTTTTCCAAGTCAGGAATTGCATTATCTAATGGAAGTGACTAGCAGAAGGTAATAGCATTCCATACTATCATTAACCTACAGAAATTGTTGCCACAGGATTGAGTCAAACACGAAGTCACAGGGAAACTCAAAGCACAGAATTAAAAATATTTCTGAAACATTCTGAAAGGATTTTAGGTTGCTATATGACTTTCTATTTTGATTTTAAACCTGGAGTTAATTATTTAAACATAAGACAGTGAGGGGAAAAACAGGTTCTCTCTCATCAGTAATCTCTCCAGCCCTTTTCTGAAGGGTCCAAGGCTACACACAGTAAAATCTGCAATACAGTCAGACAGACTAAGCACAGCACTGGGAATGGTGTTGTATGTTAATCTTCTCCTATAGCAATAAAAATTAATAAACATCACAGAGTTTATCTTTCAGGGTTTTCTACCTTTTTGGTGTTCTTTTTCTTTTTCTTAATTCAGATAAGATGTTTACTGGCACAAAGAAAGCTTTAAACTGTGCAGTCATAACTCTTAAATCCAGATGAACTGAGGAGCTTCGGTTTTCTCACTGCTTTCATTCTCATGTTAGAAACTGTCTGTTGGGCAAGAAGGCCAAAGATACCCTGGGATGCATTAAAAAAGCGTGGCCAGCAGGTTGAGGTTCTTCACCTCTCCTCTGCCCTGGTGAGGCCACATCAGGAGTACTGTGTCTAGTTCTGTGCTCCTCAGTTCGAGAAAGGCAGAGAACTACTGGAGAAAATCCAGAGGAGGGACACAAGGATAACAAGGAGCTTGGAGCATCTCCCTTATGAGGAAAGGATAAGAGAACTAGGACTGTTCGGTCTGGGGAAGAGAACACTAAGGGGAGGATTTTATCAATGCTTATAAATATCTAAAGTGCAGGAGTCAAGAAAATGGGACCAATCTCTTTTTGGTGGTGCCTGGTGACAGGAAAAGGGACAGTGGTCACAAACTGAAACACAGGAAGTTTCATGCAAACATGAAGAAAAAATTCTTGACTTTGAGGGTGACAGAGTACTGGAACAAGCTGCCCAGAGTGGTTGTGGAGTCTTCTTCTCTGGAGATATTAAAAACTCACATGGACTCTTTCCTCTGTAATCTACTGTAGGGAGCCTGCTTCAGCATAGATTGGACTAGATGATCTCCAGAGGTCCCTTCCAACACCTATGATACTGTGATTCAGTGACATTCAGTGCAAAAGAAAAACTGATGCCTCACAATGACAACTTAAAATGCAATAAAGATTATACTACTATCTGTAACTATTATTTATATATATTAACTGTGAAAAATGGCTCTGAAGAACTTTTTATTAGACTTCAACAATCAAAATAACAATTCTAGAAGTCCATGAGACACAATTACTGTGAAAGCAGACACCTAATAAATCCCAAGTAATTAACAGAATTTCTACTGTAAATAGTGCTCCCTGGGAATGTTTACTTAAGCTGATAGAACGCGTGAGAAAGTTCTTCATATTACAAGAAATCTTATTATGATCCACACTGTTGGTTTAAGTTATATAGTACATCGTGCTTAAGACTTCCTGGGAAACAAATTTCTGGGCTGGTAGCTGCAGAACAGTATTTCTGACTGCTAATATTCCATTTGAGTGGTCTATCCCTCACAAACCTATGCAGATCCTTGCATTCTTTTCAAACGCCGTACCTTGAGGTATGAGGACTTCACCTCAACTTCATATTTTCATTTCCTCCATAGTGACAGTAAGTACAGCAGTACTTTGAAAATTTACGTCTCTAGAAAACTACTCCAGAAGTGTCAGAGACAGAAAATAAAATAAAATAAAATAAAATAAAATAAAATAAAATAAAATAAAATAAAATAAAAACACAAAAGGAACAATTGCAAAGATTTATTTAGCGCATTCTGTGCTTGGCACTTAGAAACAAAGTTCCGTGCATAGGGCAAATCTTTATACACCTTTTTCTTCATACATATTTTACATACCATTTTATTGCCCTCTTTTATATTCATAATATTGTCTCCCCCACTAGGCATATAAATACATTTATCTACAACACCTCACAACAAATCTCAATAATATCTGTATTCTGTTACTTGATATTTGCATTTTCACACAACTTAAATGCATAGCTTGCACCAAGCTACAATTGTTTTCTTATTTTTAAAGGATTTGAAGAAGAAAAAACAGAAGAAAATAAAACATAAAAGAAGGTTGGTTAAACAGAGATCCCATGGAAGGCAGGAGGTTGGAGAATACTCGACCTCATTGTTACTGAAATGTTATTGGTTTTCTATGGCAATTCTTACATGCAAGGTGAGGGAGGCCAGTTGTACTGCTGTAGAGCAGAGCCCTTGTTTCTCATTGTTCTTCCCCATGAGTTCATTCTGATGAGTTTCCTCCCATTGAGTTGAGTGCTACAGGACACATGTTCCCCACAGAGGCTTTTGTTCTTTTGATTTGAGTACATCCCTTTAGGTAATGTCAGTAAAAGCTGATCTCCTTCTCTCCCTGTGCATCTTTTCAAAGATGCTTGTGTGAAGCTTCCAACCCTGCTCATGTCTGAGACTCACTTATGAGTTAAAATTTTTCTTTCTCCTCTCTCTCATCTCTGTCTGCAGACTGAGTACTGTAGGCTTGACCCCCAAAAAGAAAACACTGGTCGAGCAGAGCTGCAGTGAAAATACAGAAACCACTTTAGGAAGAGAAGCTCCAACTCAGCAGTGCCATTCCTGTACTACAGTGGAAGGGGACACAGGTCACTGATGGTTTCAGAAACAGGCTGAGCTGCTTCAGCAGCAAGGGACAGTTCAGGAAGGGGAAGGCCTTTAAAGCTTTGGCCCACCGTGGGCAGTACAGCTTCAGGACAATGTCTTGGGAGACTGCCTTTCTTCAACACCCAGAGAATACAGAGCAAGGAAATGGCTCCCTCAACACCGAGAGCTCACACTAGCTGAGAGTTAATGCATAACATGTATATTTGGTTTCTTCACTCCTGCTTCTCATTAAAGTCCTGCCCTTCTCTCTGCAATGTCCAGAAGGAGCAGACACTCCATGTCAGGTCCAGAGACCTTGGTTTTCAACCAGCTAAAATGATTGTCAATGAAGGTTTTCCACAAGATTTGGTGGCACATACCTAGATGGTTTGTGTTCTAATTTATCATTACGGTACTAGTTCCTCTATAAGTTTGAAGGCAAAAAGGTACTAGGATGGATTTATCCATGGAAACAATGAAGGTCCGATTGCCTTCCATGCCAAGCAGAGGCACCACTGGTTAGACCATGTGCACAGACATCTGTGAGGAGGAGCCCTGAACAGCACCATACTGTCTGTTGTCACAGGCATTGGCTGTCTGCTGGTTGCCGGAGGGAGAGCTTATCATGTGCATCCCATGATCCATCCCTGTAGAAAGGTATTGCCTCTCTCCAAAGGCCCCACTGGATGGGGAAGAGCAGAGTAAAGTGCTTTGGGAAGTGGTGAGTTTCTCCGGGCTTGCTGCCAGCCTTGGGGAAGCAGGGAAATTGTATCCGTAGAGGTTGTAGGGATTGTGCAGGGAGAAGGCATTGTAGGAGCTCTGCTGCATGTGGCTGCCACCAAACATGTGTGAAGAAGAAGAACTGGATGCAGGATTGCCTGCTTGCATGACATACTGAAACTGTGAGCTGGGGAAGGACCCCAGCTGGCTGCTGTAGGCCTCCATCTTGCTGTTGCTGGGCAGAGAAGAAGGAGTTGGCATTCCTGAGATCAAAGATGGAGTCCTCTGAGGCATGAAGCTTTCGGAGGGCTGTGAGGCAGAAGCAGTGCCACTCTGCAGCCGGTTGTAGCCACTGTCACCCAGCCCTGGATAGCTCTGCAGGGCAGCCATGTTGCTTCTGGCACATGGAGGGTAGTCAGACAGGTTGAGGTTGCAAAGCTGACTCTCCCGGCAACCAACATTGAAAGTGTTGGGGGCCAGATGGAAGGCTGGAGGGGAGCAGGATGGAGAGAGAAGGTGAGAGGAAGCAGAGGGTGATGGAGTCCCAGTGCTGGAGGTTGTTGGGGAGGTGCCTGTACTGCCGCCTGCAAAACAAAACACATGGGAGGATGTTCATAGCCTGGAATCACATGTGCAATACAAGAGTCTCATTAAGAAACAGCTTAGTTTAATAAAGAAACAAGGGTGGTAAAATGGCCTCTGGAAAACTTAGTCCCTCTTGGCAAGGGCCTTCACTTTATTAATAGCATCCCGTGGTCTTTCCTGCTTCTGTTTTTTGTTGTGATTTTATTTTTCAGTGGAGGTTTTCTTCCCTTTTGAAATAGGAGAGGGAAGCAAGCATGCCACAGAGCATTACAGGGTGGAGAGAAAATCTGCTAGCATGAAGCATGACTCCATCATTCAAGAAGTCTGCTTCGTCTCCTCTCCTGGACTCCAGGAAGACCACCAGTCAGCAGTCCCTATGGCCCTGCTGCAAACATGCTGTATCATCTGCTCTATGGGCTTGTGGCAGGAAGTGGCTGAAAACATGTTGGACTTCTGCACTGTTCAAGAGCTTACTTAGATGGCTTGTGGGGCAGTGGTGCTGATTTAGGCCAGAAGTAACACTGGAATAAATGGACAGTTTTGAGCTACAATCTGTTTCACAAAGCTGATAAAGGGGAAGTGAAAAAATGATTTTAACTCATGTGTTTTAACTTTAAAAAGGATTCCATATGTTGTATCACTGATGTTAACAAAATATCGCTTTTTATGCACGTCAGTAGTATCAATGCATAATACATTATTTGTGTTACAAATGATACAGTTGCACAGTAACATGCATCTTTCACAGCATGGATAGTCACGTGTTCTGACCAAAGGAAAAGAGTACTGCATACTACCATCAAGAACAGTAACTAACTGAAAGTATGTGACATGAAGAAGTTGATCACGCAGTTCTGAGTTTGAGAAGAGATAATTATTGTCAAGATTATAAGATAGAGAAAGCTTCTCTGGTCAAAAAAACCTTTGGTTCTTTGCTTAATGGAATACTGATTTCTAATGTGAAACTTCTTTTTCTTCTTCTTTTTTTTTTTTTTTTTGGTTGAATTGATCTCTTTGCATGAGTTTCCATTTCTATGTTAGAGAGCTAACAATGAAGATTCTTATAAAAGGAGCAAAGAGATGCTGGTGAAGTGAGTGGACTAGTGGGTCATTGGAATCAAGGAAACTAGGATGACAGCTGGTAAGGCAGCATTTTGGAAAGGCTATAAGATGGCAGGAGAAACACTGAGAGAATGGAAAAGAGGGTGGTATCATGGGTGACTGAAATTTAACTAAGGCAGAGATTGCACATTAGCAGTTCAAAGTAAGGGACAGCTTTCTCTTGTGCTGTCTTGTGGAAACAAAAGATGGTTTTAAGAGCAGTCTAGGTCTGCTACTAAACATGACAGAGGCTGAATCTTTATTCAGAGATGGGGTGATCATTAAGGTGATGGTTGAGGTGATTAAGAAGTGCACTAGAAAGTAATCAGATTATGTCTGATTCTTCCTAACTCACCTAGTATTAAACAGAGCAGGATGTTAGGGTAAAAATGGAGCTCTGAGAAATTAGTATTTGTTTGTTATTATTGTTGCTTTTTGGTTGTTTGTTTTTTAAACAAAAGCCAGAAACAAGAAGAAAAGCAGCCTTGAATAAACACAGCCTGGATTGGCTGCAATGACTCAGGCAGAATCAAGAAAACTTAGGTTTCTATCATGCTAAGTCAAAGTATTCATTCCCATTACCAGCCATGGGAATGAATGCTTATTGCTAAGTCACCGATTCTTTCACCATTTATTGAAGACTAAAAGAGAAACATCACATCAAATCTGTTAGAGTTAGTGTGAAAATTGCGAATAACATTGAGGAGTCGCTATATTTCTTTCTTAATAACACTGGAATGCTCGAACCTGCTAGTGTATTGTAACTCCGAAATTTTGTGTGACTTTACAATTACGTATCATTTACAAAAAGTACTATTTCCTGCTTTGTTAAAAGTCTCTGACAGACAATCTCCAGCCAATTTTGTGTCATATGCTAAGAAAGCATATCCTTCCTCCAACAGGGACAGTCAGCTGCAGGAGCACAGGTGAAGACAACTCATATGTGTGACTGGAAGAAGTGGAGTCTTACTCCACCTCTCCTAGACCCCATTTAAGGGGTGACCAGTGCTGGGGAAGGGTCTCTTGTTAGAGATCCTTCCTCTGTGGAGTTTCTCCCTGCAAGCCTTGATCCTCAGAGATGAGTGAACATTTTCCTTCATATCAATTGTCTCTTTGCCATCTCGACAATCTTTCCAAAATGTGCCATCTATAAAATATCTTGGTGAACAATACAGTTTGATATTATTCATTTTTCCTCTGCCCCTTACAAACCCAGAGATAATCATGCACTTAGACTTGATTCTTTACACCATGTATTGCATGAATTAACTTTGGACTGTGACTAATTTGTTGACAGTGTCTGGCGAATACATAAAAATACATGCTTTTAACGATGTGCTTGAAATAGAATACATAGAATAAATGATTCACTGCAATGTCTCCATTTCAGTCTGCCTTTATCTCTTAGTTAACCTGAGAAAACTATACAGTTTACCATACAGGGTTACCTTGAGCATTACATTTTAAATATCCTTAAGTAATGTTAAAGGAAACTATCATCCTGAGGTAAGCATAACCAAGGATTTGGCTCCAGAGCAGGAGTAACTATAGATCCCTGATTAATAAATTCAAGGGTTACTTAGTGGTTCCAAAACTGGAAGTCTGAATTGCGTATTTCAGGTTACCCTAAAATGGTAATACAGAAATTCTGCTCTAAATTATTGTTATTTGCAGGTCAATAGAATAAAACTCTGAAGTGGCAACACAGTAATTGAGAAACACTCAAGGTAAAATAAAGATCTTTTTCTTTATCTCTGTAATTGGAACATTATAAGAAGGTGAACGATCTATCAACAGAAACAAATATTAGACATGATGACTTGCTTTTGGGAAAGCTTTGCTGCAAATGTCAACCATTAAGGACAAGATATACCAAACTTTTAATGCAACAGAGCATAGCACAAAATATTGAAGTTTCTGATTACTTGCAGAATAACCTTTACACCCATTATGGAATAGAAAACACTACAAAACAAGGCCCATCTCAGCTCATCTTCTTTGGAAGTTAAATAGCTCTACTCTGTTCTCAATGGTATTTCTGATTCATATTTTCTGGAAGCATTAAGTCTGGGCAAAATGCAACCTGGACTTCTGTGAAGTTATAGCTTGGACTGTAGCTGTTACGAAGTCAGACAACTATGTGTAGAGATGGCAGCCAGCCCAGATAATATATCCATACCATACTGAAGTCTCAGATGTACAGACGTGTATGTCATTTTAATGGAAGGCGTGGACACAAACCAATCTAGTTAAACTGATACACAAGGCTACGCTTAGGAATGAATTAAGTAAACTGAAACCACATTTAGGCAAGAACAAAATGAATCTGAATAATTCTTCTCTGTTTCTTTTCTCTAACCACTATTGCCCCTGGAAATAACTGCCAACACCTACATAGTTTACCATTAATGCCACGGTACTCCTCTCCTCCACACTTACCATGATTCTAAAGTGGTTAATTTTGATTGTATCTGATCTTCAGACCATTTCTGGCCCTGTGTACCTCATGTCCAGAGCTTAATTAAGCCCTGGTACTGTCCTGAAAGGAGCCTGATCTTTGTCTGGGTGTACAAGTGATAACAAAGTTGACTTTGAAGGGACAGAACCATTTCCAAAGACCAGAGGTGGAGAATGATCCTGTGCAATACAGGTTAAAATTTGTAAACTGGAATGAGAAGTAAGAAATCATTGGTGAGGTGGAAGATGGGAAGAAGACTGAAATTATGGTGGAAGAGAAACACCATGGAGAGGGTGAGATGTAAAAGCAAACATTCTTTCACACACTAGCATTCCCTAATCTTGTGTTAATGGAATATAGAAATATGGGTTATACACCATAATTGTATACCTATCCACAAGAACTAGGAAAGTATCTACAACTTCTCATCTGGATAAAATAAGAACTGTCATTAAAATTTCATTTCATCTTAAGTAATTTATGACCAGTCTTTGCTTCCTTTCTCCTTTTTCCTTCTAAGCCTTAGTAATGGTACTGCATCTCCACATGTTCCTAGAAGACTCTTGCTTTTGCTTTTACCTACACTGAGATTGTGTTGAGGACAATTTCAAGAAAAACTGCAAACCCAGACACAACCAGTTCAAGAGTATGATGTGTTTTACAAGGAGGGACTACGGTGCTCCTGAAGCACTCAACATGCCAGGATGTCCAAAAAGCAAAGGGACTGGTTTTGCACACTGCAGGCCACATGCAGAACTTCTAACACTACAGTGTAGTTGGAAAACATGTCTGCCAGTAGACAGTGTTAGCCAAGTGAACCTTCTGGCAAAAAGGAGGTGAAGAGGAGAGTATCAAAGCCAAGGGAGTCTGAAACAATTGTTAATGGAAAATCTTCTGGTATTTCTCTTATGAATGACATCACAGTAGCCAATTGACCCACAACTTATCTCAATCTTCTTTATCTGAAAGATGCACATAAATCACACTTTGGACTCCACAGCAGCATACTTTCCTTGCTAATGTTTCCAGACATCAATTGCTTCCATCACCTGCAGTTCTTCCATATAAACCTCTTGGTCCCTGAAGTCCTTATTTAATACACTGGAAGAGAGCAAATACTTGCTGAAGCTGTAGTCAGCGCAAGAATGGCTGAGCACCAAAGCCATGCCCTGTACAATAGCTGACTATCCTCAGACACTAAAGAGCACTGTTGATCATTCACTTGGAGGAACCACAGCTCCTTCTCTAATATGTTGACATCTTCATCAGTCAGTGAGAATGTGTCTGAGCTCCTGATGGTGCAAGAAAGGAGCTGTAGCTACTAGTCTCTGTCTCACAGTTCTCCTCATGGTGCTTTGATTGAGCTAATAAGCCTTCTTGAGAGGCAGTTTATATTCACTCTGGCACAGAGCCATGCTAATGCAGTTCTGCAGTTTTCCAAATGGAGTTGGCCAGGAGCTGGCATGTGTCTGGCCAGCACAGAACAGAGACATAGGCACCTGTCCATGCAGATGTACTCTTAGTTACTTCTGAAAGGTCTGTACATGTATGCATACATGAAGGGATTTTCTAAAGCATGGGAGAACCCAACTCTTCACAGGCTTTCACAGTATTCTGCTCCTGGACACAACAGTAAATCAATGTGATGGTATGCATGCAGGAAAATGTATTAGAATGAAGAAGTAAAACCTCTTTCCCATTGTGTATTCACATGTGAATATACCCTAAGTGTGGCTTAAGAAACTTACACTTCATCTTCCAAGTTATTGTACCTTTGGTGGCTGATCACAAATGGAGTAGTAGTCCAAAGGTGGAAAACTAAAATGTTTATGAGGAAGGGTCTGTACAGATCGCCATGAGATCTGATTAATTATAAGGCCAGATGGTGCCACTCGCATCACCTAATCTCATGTATTTGAAGATCCAGGCCTAGCACAAGCCTGAATCTTTTCCTGATTTAAGCAAAACATGCCTCAGTTCAGCTTGATGCCTACTTGCACCCCTAGGTGTTTAAATACAGCAAAATGAGATGTCATTCCTGCTCCCACTTTTCATGACAACTTTTGTCTTGTAAGCATAACCAACAGCCTGAGGTCTTTCTTCCTGTTCCTGTCCTTCCTGTACTCAAATCTAAAACCCTCAGAAGAACTGAAAATTCCTTCACCACTTGTTTCTTATGGCACTACTACACCTTCTGAGTTCCCTATTTACCATCATGGAAAACTAAACAGCTTTGATGTCTTCTCCTCGGTTTCTCACTGAGGCAGGGCAGGGCCACCAGGCCTGTGACAAGCCACAGTCTCCTTTAATTCTTTCCCTGCTTCAAGGAATTAAAACTTTCTTCTTCCAGGGGAATGTGAGCCATTTCTGCCTTCACAGAGCCCAGGTGTTTGTTTTTTCTCTAGAGTCCTTGGCCAATTATCAAATTATGAAACTGCTGGTAAAAGTTTTTAAAGGCCCAAATGGGCCCCAGAAGTAATTTCAAGTTGAATTGCTGTATTGGTAGGGGAAACATTAAGAGTATTTTGTAGTGCTTAGAGATATGACTTAGCACAAAAAGGATAGCTACTGCAATATGTTAAAATGCAGAACATTTAGGAATGAAACTATCCTTAAGGTTAGTAAATCATAGAGAAATATATTTTATAACTTTGCCTCAAATTACAGGAATCTGTGGACTTAATCATTAAATCTACAACAACTCTGAATAATACCTCTCTTTAGGACTTCTGAACTCTGTAACCCAAACTGACCAGTCAGCAAGTTAGAGATAAAACTTGCCACAGTTATCCTCCAAGATAAAATACTTTCAAAATCTTATGTTGAAAATCAACATTATTTTTTCTAATGTGGACAAGCACACCAAAAAGCTACAATTACCATTCCCATATATATCCAGAGCACCAAGAGAGTTTTCCCAAAAGAGACAACTTCCCCTTCCTGTTCCCTGCAGATTGTCTTTAGTGCAGTGGGTTTCATTCCTCATATAAGCGCAGTTTTCTAGGGCCAGCTTCACACAGTCTCAGAAGAAGACTTACAGGATGTAGTTTTGTTTTGTGCATAGGCTGCTGAAAAGCAGATATTATACCACTTTTGTAACATATGCATCAGCTCTTACTGAAATGTTTCCTTTTCTTCTGGTGCAGGCATCAAATGGACCAGTAATCGAAACCAATAATGCCTCCAATTTAGTGGAGAAAATTGCTTACCAGTGATAATTTTGCCACGTTTATCACCTTTACAACTATGATCTGTGCACAGATGTGTCATGGAATAGAGGCTACACGAGGAGATGACATATGAAAAACTATGCAGAAAAGGACTCTCTGTGACAAAAAAAAAAAAAAAACACCCTATGGAAGTCATCACAATGGCAAATAATTTCAATAAAATATGCTGCAGATTTGCAGCTGAGATTAACTGACATCATGATGACATATTTGGTGGTGACAAATGTAAACTGAGAACCTCTCCTTCCATTCTTGATGAAATGTGCTTTGGTCCAACACAGGCCTTGGAAGCTCCGGCACTTTCAACAGTAAAAAATACAGAAAAAACTCATAAAACCCCATAAACTCACTGTGGTTCAACATTTCTGAATCAAGGAAAAATGTCACAGCATAGTGTCAAGCTCAAAGTACACATCATATTGTAGTTGTAAGAAAACAACATCATACTCTAAGGAAATTGTGCAACATTACTCCTTTTCATTCATGTGATCTGATCAAAATCAATGGAATAATAGATATTTGGGCATCAGCAATCAGGCTTCAGGGTAAAAACCTATCTGAAATTAAAAAGTGCTCCAGTTTCCTTTCAGGTCATCAATGAGTGGCAAAAACTGACTCCCAGACCCTCTTGTCACCTCTGGGTGGGTATTTTAACTTTTAACTAAGGAAGATGTGATCTTGGAGTACCAACAGCACCTCATCCACGAAGAAAAACCGTCTTCTGTTCTACCAGGATGGAGCTGGAACCATTTGTTCTCTGTTGCTTCATTTAGATGAGGCAATCTACTGGCCATTTGAAGTATGCAGCTGAAACCAGAACTTGATCCGAATAACTCTGGCAACAACTACTCTGTTTCCAATCTCCTTTCAAAAGATTCAAGAGGATAATTGAGACCAAACTCACATATCTGACCTCTGCCAATAGCCTGGACCATTCACAATTGATTTCCAAAGGGAAGCAACATCCAGATTATCTTGGTGGCATTGCTGAAAGAACCGATGGCTGCAGACAGGAGGCAAGCGGCCAAACAGATGTATTCATGGGTTGTTCAGCTTCCTTTGGCATCAGCAGCTCTATTCTCTTGGAGGACACTATTTTGGGGATCTGGGATCTCATACAAAGCCAAAAGGATCTTTCTGCCTCAAAATGCCTCTGAAATCAAGTTCTGGAGGACTCAGTCTTGCCTCTGCTTGACATCAATACATATTAGTGCATTCATGATTTTGTTTGCAGGTGGATGCAATCAGGCTCTCTGAACATAATGCCCAGCACAAAGAGAAGTACACAAAAGGAGAAATTAGTAACAAGAAGTACAGACAAACCTTGGCAAGACAGAAGCACTGCCTGCAAAATCAGGGTGATGTTTACAGACAGAGAAGCTGAAAAATCAACACCACCTCTGTTCAGAGTATCTGTCTCCCATCTGCTTATGTATCATGCAGCCTTAAGGTCTGCTTAGACTCACTGCTACTACAATAAAATTTTGTTCCTTCCCAGAGTAAATGAGTACATTGAGCTTATTTCATACAGAGGAGAGGGAGCCTCTTGTGCAGCCTTGTCTGCAGAAGACTGCAGTGTTATGATAATGTCTCTCAGAGGGAGATGGTAGAGCTGTATTCAAATGCCACTTTGCATACACATGCTCTCTATCCTATCAGCGGTAGCAATAGCTCACCTGACAGAGGAGAACACTCCTTTGCCTCTGCTCTGCCCATTTAGACCACTTTTAAGCTTGTGATGCTAAGATCAACAGTGATTTGGGATGATTTTGCAGGCTACATAATAGATGCTGACATACAAAACTGATGTAAGCGTCATGTATTTCTGCTGCGCAAGCTCTGCATTTTTCTGTCAGACTTTGCCATAGAATAGTACTTCCTTCCTGAAAGCCTGGAACATAGTGACATGTTTCAGTCAGCACTGTGGTGATGGGTTGATGGTTGGACTAGATGATCTTAGTGATTCTAGAAGATTCTAGATGACTAGATGATTCTTAATGATTCTCCGACTCCATACTTGAGATTCTCAGGGCAAGATTAACAGTGACATTCAGTCTGATTAAGTATAGGTTGAATTTACCTTCAGTAAATTCAAGAGGGGCCTTGGCAAAGGTGCTTCGTCAACTGAGGAAACACCATTTGAAAAGAAAGCTCTTAGACTTCAGCACTTGGAGACTGGCATTTGTGGGTTTGGTGTACATGTATCTAAACAATAATTTAATGGAGAAGTTACATTTTATGTGCTGTAAACTTCCTCGTATATCACATCATGTGATCCTCATTCTTGACCTTGGGAAGTGATTATTTTCACCAGTTGCCAAGATAAATCTGATTTACCTTTTTTGCCTAAGTTATCAGCTTTTATAGGAAGGTTCCAATACTGATTACTAATCTAGTATTGTCTCAGTGTCTTTTCCAATCCCTATGTCCTGGCAAAACTTACAGTCACTGATAGCAATCGGCTCATCTCAGCATCCTGTGGGAAACTGTATATCACATAGGAGCCAGTAATGGCTCTCTTTATTCTTGGAGAGTGACACAATCCAGAGTTACTGGAACTCCTATTTTCTTATCCTCCTTCTCTTCTTTTTTCTTAATGTTCCCTGTTAAAATCGAGAAACTGAGCCACATACTTTTAATAATGAGAATCTGGATGAAGTTCAAGCTAAATTTTGAAAATATATTCCAATTAAAGTCTTTAATAGATTCTTGGCTTTCCCCACTTCTCATTGCCATGTGCATTCAATAATCCCAAGCCCCTTTTTCCCTACTAATAAGTAGACTGCAGAGTGGCTGACATCATTCTTCAGAAGGTCAGCTTTTCCTGAACTGCTGTTTTCTGAGCATCTGTAAGGTTCTGTTTGGGTGGACTTTTTAAAATACAATCTGGAGTTCTGCTGTGATACTGTCAAAAATGGTGTTTGCCCTAGTAAAGCTGTGATGACTTTTGCATTACGTGGTCCACATGAGGTTTTGTGCTCAGACCAGGAAGGTTCACTAACAGAAATGGTGTATTCTTCTCTTTGGTAGGACAACACAGTGATAACAGATCTATGGAGACTTACTGATGTTTTACTATACTAGAAAGACATGGAAGTAATGTCTGTGCACTGCTAGTACCGGTCACCAGACATCTGTGTGAGCGGCTGTGCTATCAGGCTCTACAGCTTGTGTGGCAGCTGAAACCTATCATTGTGTAAATCAGAAAGTTATTTAATCCCTGTATGAAACAGCTGCATCCAATGCTCTGGGTATTGATTCTCTGTGTCATTGTGGACCTTACTCAACATAAAGCTTGGGCCAAATGAATGAGCAAAACTCTAGGATGCATGTTAAACAAGTGAAAAGCTAATGTGGAAAAAATTATAATACCTTTAGATAATTGTATCATGCAGCTGTATCTGGAATACTCTGTGAAAACATGTTTTTAAAGAAATGGTTAAGGACACAGAAAACCAACTAATAGAAGAGAAATAAAATGACTGTCTCTATTCACGGTGAGAAGCACAGATAAGGGACATAAAAAACCTGTGAAACAATTAATTGTATGAAAAGGATAGATGGGAGGGAACCTGTGTCCTGCTTATCCCATTACCTCCCCCAAAAATGGATAAACATTTAGTTAGAATTGAAAAACCAGAGCCACCTGAAAGAAGTGTTTCATACAGTTGTGCCATGAAAACATGGAAGCCACAGATACAGGATGCTATCGAGTGACAGGAAATGACCACATATTCTTTTCTCTGCAAGAAAGCATTGGCCATAAGCATTCAGTTCTTTATGTTTTTGTTTTGTTTTGTTTGTTTTTATGTTTTTTTTTTTGTTTTTGTTTGGTTTGGTTTGGTTTGTTTGTTTGTTTGTTTTTAATTTTTAATTTTTTATTTTTTTATTAACTCTGCAAACTGAGCTTCCACCCTCAGGCATCTGCTTCAACCAATAAACCATTCTAATTCTTTTCCCCTTAATTAATTTCTTTTCACCCTCAAAAATATGTACAGTAGAAGACAATATCATAGTGTTTGCAGCCAGGAATTTTTCTCCCAACTACTTCCCACTATTTTCTTTTTTCTACAGCGCAGATTGTATGTCTCTGTTTATCATCATTTATCTACCATGACTTCCAAATCTATGTCAGTGCCAATGCTTTCCAGCGCACTCAGTAGGTGTGTACACCCTACATTTTGTTCCTAGATGCTTGATATTGTATCTAGCTGAACTTATACCCACGATTCATTCGAGTGCATGCAGGTTACCAAACAATACCTACCCTTCATACCCTTATCTCCATCATCACTGTTGGCTTTGCAGTCTTAATGAGATTTGTATCTTTTAACAAATGCATAGTTTTATTTGATTCCAGACTGGTTAGTCCACAAAATAGTCTCTACAGAGAAACACTGAGACTGTTATTATAGGGTGGTGTTTTCACATTTATCATCAACTTTCCTATTTACTCACTGGATTTGAGACAGTCCTCCTACTTGTTTCTTCAAAGATGTATTTTTTTTCAAGATGACACATGTGGCATTAAGCTAAATGCTCTAAAAATTTTTCATAGCTATCCAGTTATTTCTATTAGTCAAAGTTCCACCCCAATCAGAAAATTTTGTTAGATTTGTCTGACAAGTCTGTTCCAGATATGGAGATAAAACATTTATTTAAAAAAAAAGGGCAAAAGAAAAGGTAATAATACATAAAAATCCAGCTAGAAAACAGAAAATGCACCTTATTTACACTGCTGAACTCCCAAGTTTCAGTCTCAGAAGGCATCATTTTTCCTACCACAGAAAGGGGTACTCATCCATAGAAAATTAGGGCTGAATTCCACAGTCCTTGCAGGGAATCTATTCCAGCACTCCACTAGACTTCATGCAACTGGAGCCTGTTACTTCTTTTCCTATCCAGCACAGATAGCATCTTATTTCAGTGCCATTATGTCCTCACCCTCTCCCCTCCAGCCTAAACAACCACAACCTGCTCCTCATCTGCGATACTTCTTCCTAGGCACAAGGCCATTTTTACTGCCTTCATTTCAACTCAGTGCAGTAGACATGCACTTCTCAAGCTGCAGCGCACACAAATAGGCATCACGTAAAGCCACAGCAGAGAGGAGAAGCGAGGAAGGACAATAGGCACATCCCCAAAGTCTCCTATAGCCCCAAGGCAGTTTCCTACAGCCAGCTCTGGAGCACTCCTTGCTGGTGCCAGGTGTCAGCAGCTGATTTTCTTCTCATAGCCAGGAATTAAAATAGAGTGTGTTTGTACCTTGGCTTTGCACCTACTGCTGAGACCAGGGTTCTGCACGTCAAAGGAATCACTGGAAAGAGGAGCACTACAGTGCAGTGTATTTCTGACACAGTAACTTGGAGTTGTTTTGTTTGGCTAAATGCAGATCTCAAGAGCACTCTCTGTTTTCTGGTGAATTATAAAGTTTTGAGACCAACCTGTGGACCCAGCTTTATTTAGGGCTGCCCTGCTCTCACTGATCCATATTGCAGTGGTGGTGGTCTGCACAGAGCTGGCTGGTCACAGGGTACTGGCTCGCTTCCTGGCTTTTCAGCTGCCAAACTATATTAAAACAAGCTAAAAATACATTAAATATTTTCCTTTCCTAATATTACCTTACCACGTAAGCGAGAGCTGGACTTGCCACTAGGATGTTATCTGATAACCACTGGGAGGGGAGGGAGCCATGTGAGCCCAGACAGGAGGTGAGCTGGGCCAGCCGGCCGCCAGAGGAGAGAAGCTTCTCCAGTAAGGATGACCAAGAGGAGAGGTTGTTATGTTTCTATTTAGGTGGGTGATGAAAACCATTCTGAATCCCTGCTTTAACCCATCTCACACTGCACACCCCACCACAAGCGCTCCTTGATGCGTACCTCTGAGCTTCTGCAAAACATCTCCTGCCCCCCACTCTGTTCTGGTTCCCCAGCTGGGCAGCCCCCAGCCTCCCTCTGGAGCAGAACATGTCGTCTCCAGGTGGATCCAAGGTCTGGAGGAAAGATTTGGTTTGATGTCCAACTCAAAATGGAGAGGCCAGAGAATGTGCTCTGCTACACCTGGCACCCATTTGTTTCTGACTGTTTAACCTCACAGGTGTCACATCTAAAGATACTTTTGCTTTGTTTCTTCTGTTGAGTTTCTATCAGGGGAAAAAATATTAGGTTGCAGTGATACTTCTGCTCCCAGTGATTACTGTGTTTTTATGTAGGAAGAACTACACAAAGTCAATTCATTCAGGTGAATACTATCAGCACAAAGTAAAAATGATGTTGCAGCCTGAAACTGGAGATGAAAACCCTGTTTAACAAATGAAGGACATAAAGGGCAGAAGCTATGAAAATGCGCAGCATGAACAACTGGGAAACACTTGGGCTACCTGATAATTCTTCCCAGCCTCATACTAACAGAAAGTCTCTCCAGCAAGGCTACTGGGTTTTGCAAGTGAAGCAGTGTGATCCTGGGGGAGGTGTGCATATTTCTGGCCTCCTGATGCCCCCAAAGGACACAGACTCCTTCCCCTTGTGTTTCCATGCAAATGGCAAACTCTAAGTGGTGATCAGTGCATCTGACGTGCTGGAACATTGCCTCTGCTTGTCTTTGTGTTTAGCTCAACCCACACCATGCATGTGGGCTGGTTTACCCAATGCTGCACTCCTTCCTACGGTTTACCCAATGCTACACTCCTTCCTACTGCATGTTTGAGCTCTGAGGGCACCAGGGAGGTGAGACAGCTGCATTGCACCTCATAATGCTCAGCCTTCCCTATCTCTCCTAGCTGCCATCCATTCTCCCTGTGTCTTTTCACAGCTACAGAGAGTCCAGCAAGGTGTGTGACCTCCTGGAAAGCAGAGCATATCACTGCTCTTGCACCCTCTTCTCCTGCTTTGCACATCCTTTGTATACTCACCTTGCTGCTTCTGCATTGTGGTGAAATCCTCAAAGGTGAGGGTGCGCACAGGGGGCCTCCAGAAGGCGTAGGTCTCCATGATGGCCTCCAGCCCCGTCCTGTGGGATGGGATAAAGCAAGAACATCAGTCAGACAGTGAAGGTACTGGTGCAGGGAAAAAGGGCTCTGACCTCACCTGACAGGCTGCCAGTGGCCACCAGTCACCTTGGCAACTGTGAGTTCCTCCAGCAAGCCTTCCTGTGCTGGTGCTGGCTTCCACAGTAAAACAAAATTTTCCCTGTTCAAGATTTCTATAAATCCTAATGGCCTTCCAGTACCTTTTTTTTTTTTTTTTTTTTTTTTTTAAGCAAGGATTCTAAGCTTCTGTTCTGCTTCACAGGGGACAAACAGCAAGCCCTGAAGGCACACTTTATCACAGAGCTGGCTTAAAGCCTTTTGGAAGCAGGCTGTCATACATACAAACGTGGGAGATCAGAGACTCAGCCTACAGAATCTGAGGGGATTTTTATGACTGGACTTTCCCTGTCACTTCTCACTTCTGGACACTGTTTTGAAGGGCTTTTGGAAGTCATCCAAAGGAGAATCTTGTTGGTTTTGTATTTTGACCAGAAATGCAGTAAGATGCTTTTTATATCAAGGTCAGTGGCATCTCTGCTTTGCATTCATAACTCACCACAGAGACAGCACCAATGAAAAATAAATAAATAAATAAAATCAAGTGAGAACTTTAAGAGAAACTTAAAGGCCTGGGGTCTCAGGTTTGTGGGGAATTTTATACTGCAAAATGTTAGCTCTGGTGGTAGTCTAACTCCACAAGCCCACTGAGAGTATAGGTGCATTACCAAGAGTGGACCCTCTCTGTTCCTTATGAGACAGTATCCAGAGGTTTCTTCATAGGAAAAGTTCCCCTCTGTGGACGCTGAACCTTGTTCTGTTCCCAAGGCCTCTCCCTGCCTCCTCTCCAGCAAGAGGTCATAGTCCTTGCACTGGCTTAAGACAACTAGAGATGCTTTGTTGAATGTGAGATCGTATCCCCTTTCAATGCAAAAGGCTCTAACATCCCCAGAGCCTCTCATCAGATGTTGAGCTGATACTGGAGCTGCCTTTTGCTTCTGAAAATGTCTTTCTGCACGTGCCTTCTCTTGCTCAGTTAACTTTCCAAAGTCTCCCCGGAAGCTCAGATGCTTTAAATACACTGGAGTTGGCAAACCAAACTCTGTATTTTAAGAGGAGGTTTAGAAGATAGGTTGTTGCATGGTGTTTATTAGCTGCTAAGCTGTTAGAAGTAGAAACAGAAGACATCTCTGCATAGCAATCTCACACTAGCACTGAGCACATTACAACAAAACTATCTGGTTAATACAGTGGCCTCTGCCAGCTCATGGAGCTCGGAGACAACGAGGCTGTGCTGAGTGTGAGTCCATCTGCTAAGCCAGGCTCTGTGTGCAAAGAGCAACTCTCAGGCTGCCGAACCACTCCCAGGATTTCCTCTGCCACACACGTGCAGACTCCAGCTGCTTCTCAGCACAGCCAGGAGAAGACTGATGCCTTTCTGCAGCCTTGTGAAATGATTCCCAGCCCAAATGAGGACGGACTTTCTGGGGCCATATATCCTGGGAGCATAAAATACCCCGCTGATCATGAAGGCCTTTTCCAGCCTAAATAATTCTGCTTCATTCCAGTAAAATCCAGTCTCTAATGGGCTTTGGTAGAGGGAAGCAATAAGCAATTGCCCCTGTATCATTTACAACCCAGACTGAGTCAAAGTGTCAGCTTCTTAGAATTAGAAATCTCAGTCTACATCTTTCCTTTGTAACAATACAGCTCTCTCAAGTACTGTGTTATTTGTATTTCTAAAGAAAAGAGAAAAAAAGAGAGAGAGAGAGAGAATCATCAGATAATAAAAGAAGAAATAAAAGTAGAAATCAGAAATAATGTTCCTCTTTCAGGGGCTGGATTCTATTACTAAGAATGCTAGGGAATGTGGGATGCCATCAGGGACCCTGTTCCTCACAGACATCCATGGGAAGACAGAAAGAGAACACTCTCCTAAACAGAAGTGGAGTGCTATTCTGTGTATGCATCATTCTCTACAGGAAAAACAATCCTCACTTTGCCAATGGAGAGACTTCTTGCAACAGCAGTACTTGCTGACTGAAAAAAAAATTATTTTCTGAATTTCTGAAATTCTCAGCAGTCTCTTCTGGACTTCAGTGAGGATTGCTGGTACCAAATGTGCTGAAATTACCCATGTGGCATCCACTTTCTCTTCCAAAAAAAATGCACAGAAAAACTGACTTCAAACTGCCTATCAGGTCATAAACGCTTCCCTCTCACAACAACTTTATGAAGGAAGTAAGAAAATACAAGAAGAGGACTTGCTGCCAGCTTTATTTTAATAAGGTCAGTCCTTTAAAAGGTATCCAAAATGTACTCTCTCTTTTTTATTCTTTTTTTTTTTAATTATTTTGAGCGCTGTAAAGTTTTAATAATAGGCAATAAATGAATCAGTTCCATTGTCTGAAAAATGAAAAAAGATGTATGAGCTATCTGTGCATGTCCATAATCCATCCCATATGGCCAACTTTGCCATTCCTGCTGCCTGTGGGATGCAGGTCATCATTTCATTGTTCATGAGGGAGGCCAAACCATCGGCTCCAAGCATGCTCTTGGCTCCCCTACCCTAGACAAAAGTTCTAAGCGCATTTCCAACACAAACAGCTTTTATTCACCTCAGCTGCCCATATCTGAAAAGAAAGTGTTGTTGCTTGCCTTCAGCTTTGTGGGTTTTTTTCATTCATCACCCCTCTGGTTTTCCAGTCTGTCACTCCTTCAGGCTTTCTGCTGCACATAGAGCTCCCCTAAGCATCCCACCGTCAAACGAACTCTACTCAGTCTCCAAAAATAGGCTCTGTGGTATTAAACCTGCACCACTAAACATTTGGCTTGCTGATCACCATATGTCAAAAACGCTGTTTCTCAATCTCTTGAAGTTCAGGAAAACAAACGAGTAATACCTGGCTTGTAAGTACACTGACCTCTTATAGAGAAGAACCTCTTTCATATCAGTGTTGTTTTGTCACTGAGCCCAGCTCTCTTGTTTCACCTTTACAGATTCTTCATCTATTAAGAGGTAACTAAGCCTAGGCTTCCTGACTCAAGCTAGCTTTCTAACCCATCGAGGCTGATGGCTAGATTACTGAGCAGCACTGATTAATATAACCTGGGTGTTCAAAGTCTTCCAGGAAGTTCTGCTGCTGAGATCTTTGCTTCTTCCCTCTGAAATACTTCACTGTTCCCTCTCCCAGCACAAACACTGTGAAGGAGGGCAGCCATGCAAACAACTGAGGAATATCCAAGGGGGGGATGCACAGGATCACTCCCCAACATGGATAAAGGTAGTTATACTGTGATAGAGTCCCCAGAGCAGCAGGTTTTTAACACGCCCTTGTACTCACAAAGACAGACCTCACTCAAGGAAACATACAGGAAAGCTGCAAGCTGATGCAAGTGAAAGATTAAAATGGAATTTAATTTGAAAAAGTAGTCAACCCCTTAATTTGTGCAGCAGGCAACAACAGTAAAACATTGAAATATGAGTGAATAAGAGATGAGTGAAAGAAAAGCATCCCTCTCTGTTTTGTGGAAAAACCTCAACACAAAGAATAAAGTCAATGTCTTAGAGAAGAAGTGACCTTGCTCTATTTTTCCCAGTATTTTCTTTTTTTACTTTCTCTGTATTTTCATTTGCTGACAAACTCTACCCTTGGCTGTGGTTCAGCATCCTGGTGCGGCTGGGATGCCATGGAGCAATTTCAGGTATTTTGTAGCCCCAGTTGGTACCAGATTTTTGGGTTCTTCTTAAGATCTTTGGACAGATACACTACTTTCCTGCTTCATAAATTGTCCCTTTCTCAAATTATCTCACTTTTTCAGTGGAACATGCTCCTGCTACATCCTGGTACACTGTAGCTGACCAAAGGTGTGAGGATACAGGAAGCTTCCGAGCATCATGATTGTTTAGCCAATTGGCTAGTGATTCTGATGAGATATAAACTCATTAGGGGAAGAGGAGTCATTTAGCACAGTTAAGAAAAATTCCATTTCATGAATCCTTTCCACATGCATCCTGGATCTTATTGATTTTCTCCTTCCTACATGTACGCCTATGTTCATGTCCCCCTGAAAGGTAGCAACTGAGCATCCAGTGTCCTCCACTAGCTGACAGCAGCTGTGCAACCTTCGCCAGACTGCTGCTTGTGAGGCAGGCGCCTGGCTGCTTATATATGCTTGCAAATACCTTTGCCTGTTTTTTCTTCCTAAAGCCTCAGGCTCCTCTCTTTGATGTGTAATACCTTAAAGATTTTAATTCCTCTTTACATCAGCAGAGAGCCTTACTGAGCCTTCCCCACAGCTGCAGCCATGTAGCAATTTCCTGCCCTTTCTTAAATCAATGAGCTACAAAGATCAGTAATTCCCAACCTTTTCAGGAAACTGTCCAAATTCACTGGGCTTGGACCTTATTAATGCCTTCCATGTTCATCTAGCCCACCATGGACCTGGAACTGCATCAATCCCTCTTCTGAGCCTAGCCTCCAGTGCAGCTGCAGCTGCACACAGGGAAAACCTTGTACAGGGGTACATGTTATTTCCCCCACACAGGGATGGAGAGCAGAGTAAAAGGCGTATGTACCCTAACTATCAGAACTAATACTCTTGATGGGGACCAAATAAGGATTGTAATGTCTTTTCATAAAGCGGCTTTGAGATAGGATCTAGAAAGTTCCTTGGGTAATTAAGACATGCCTTTGTGAAGATGTATCTAAATGGGTGATGGAAAACATAGGGGAAGTTGCCCACTCATTGAAGGCAAACCATGAATAATGTAGCAGTCCTGGTGAAACCACTCAAGAGGACCATGCAAGTAAAGACTGAATCGTGATGCCCATGGGGACAGCAATTGAAGGCTGTGCATGCAACATGTGCTCTGGCCTGCACCCTGAGCCTTGCTTTACAACCCTTATGCTCTTGTAACGTAGTCATATATGCTCAATTTCATCATTAATTTAATGTTAAAAGCCTTTGTCATGCTGAATTAAAGGATGCCTACATCATTTGTAAAACTGAAATATTTAGGTCCATTACACACTGTTGGAGTTGTGCATGGCACCATCATGTCTTCTACTAATACAAAAAATTTTTCAATTAAAGTTTCTGTTTTTACACATATCGATTAAAATAAAAAGTATTCTAAGTAGTGTTTAAAGTGTTCTATTTAATTTTTTTCATAAAAATCCTGACAAAATTTAGTAGCATTAAGTGAAAAATTTTGACATCACCAGAGAAAAAATGAAATAGTTCAAAACTAGAATATCGTTGCCATGTTATCCTGAACCCCTACCAAAAAGTCAGTCAGTCTTGTCTTCTGATATAAAGCAAGCATTTGTGCTCCAAGTTTTGGAATTTCCTGTGAAAGTTAAAAGATAAATCTATCGTTTAGCCAGAATTGTGTGTAATTAAAAAAGGAAAAAAAAAAAAAAAGTATAATTGTCTAGATCCCTTTTGTTGCATCATTCTTTATTTTGCAGAGAATTGGCCTCACATCTATTTGTCCACAATCCAAACTGCAGTCCCCCAATTCAATTTTCCATCTCTATTCTTCATTTCAACCACAAAATTTTCTGAGAAGTTCTACAGTACCTCCACAAGTTCATTTATTTTACCTAATATTATGTATATTGTAGTATCATACCAGTTATACATGTATAAAAGCCATTCAGAGAAGCTAAAGAATATTTTGACCATGTTCTAAACAACCAATAGAAAGGTTCGGCGAAACATGGCAAGAATAGAAATAAGCATAGTAAATTCATTATTAAGCTAGAAGAAAATCAGAAATGCATACATACAGAAGAATATACCCTAAAGAATAGTGATTATGGAAAAATACAGGGGTAAAAGTGAATATTTAATTAAAGATCCAATGGCAAAAGTACACAGTCACAGAAAAAGTAAAGCAGGAAACTGATGCTATCTTGACAAGTCTAATAGTATCTAAAACCCTCTTTCAGTGTTTTGGGATTGCAAGACCAAAGCTTCCCTCTATTTATAGGCAGAAAGAAGAGCAGCACAAGAAGCTTCTGAAGAGAAACAAGTCTAGCTGGCCAGCTGGCTGGCCTGGAAAGTGTTTTCTAAGGAAACCATCATTACTGTGTCTGTTTAGGCAAAGTAAAACAGTCTTCTGGATCCTCTAAGAACCAGTCTAAGTCAAACTGCTCTTGTAAAACTGTGCTAGTGTTGGAAAATGCTGCCCTTGTTCTTAGGTACATGACCTGTGCGCTCAACAAGGAGAGGGAGAGATCAGTTTAGACTCACAAACAAACTCCCCTTACCTGTTTCTCCCAGAATCTCTGAAGCCTTTAGCAAAAGGGTTTCTGTCAATTTTTAATCTGGTGATCTATGAAAGAAGAATAGGAGAATTAGTGTATCTCCTAAAAAAAAAAATTTTCTTTCAACAACTTTAAAGTATGGATGATTAACACTCCTTCTCAGGACACATATATGATTACCTTTTGTATATTTTGCCACAGATTTATGTTAAAATCACCCTTCATTTTCTGTGAGTAGGCTATTAATTTAGCAAAAAAGTGGCAAAGCACCCAGACAGACACCTGCCTTTCTGTTTGCCTCTGAATATTTGACAAGCACAGCGTTGGAGCTAAGAGGCTATTCCCAAAGGAGTAGCCCTAGGAGCTACAGCCCATTGATGGCCCCACATTGCAGGAAGCAGGCACACCATTTGCATTTGGCTGGCACTAGGGGAATCCCTGCCCCAGCATTCCCAGTTTCCAACAGCTGGATGCACTCATGGGCCTTCAAGCAATGCTGAGGAGAAAAGGCCAAGCAAAGTGCAGCCTACAGTCTTCTAAAGACAGCAGCTGGCCACCTGATCACATGCACAGCTGCCCTGCTGCTCAGCATCTGGGTGGCCTTCAAGGAATTGCTTTTCTGGAAACCATTTTTTTTCCTTCTTTTAACAAATAAGGTTGCTGGACAGTGCTTTGTGAGGTATGTTCCTTACAGTTTTCTTTTTTTCTTTTTTTTTTTGTTGTGTTTTTTTGTTTTTGTTTTATTTGGTTGGTTGGTTTTTTTTTTGTTTGAACAGAAATTCCTTGTTGTCAAGAATTAAAAATAATATTGAGATACTGACATTGCATTCTGTGGTATAGTGCTCCCTAACCCTGTACAGCACAAGAGCTTCCCTGGGTCAGCTTCACCTTGTCCTGTATGCACTGGCTCTGGGGTGAAAATGGACCAAGACCTCCAGATCCAGCTGAATTTGAAGTGTTTTTGCTGAAACTGCTCAAAAGGGACTAGTTTAATGCAGACTGATCTAAAGTGGAATTGCAGGTGTCTTTCTTCTGTCAGAATCAAGCCCTTACTTCTGGATATTAGCTTCAGATACGGAATGCGGTTCCTATTTTTGCATAAGCTTAATTTGTGAACTTAATTTCCGCTAGGCTGACTTTGCAGCTGTCCTGGGACTTGTGTGTACAGAGACAGAAATGTTCTGTGGAGTATGGAGTTACAGTAGAGGGAATCCCTGTGGTGACTTTGCTAACATTTTACAACTGTTTCCAGAGATGCTTCTACCAGTAAGGCAAAGTTTTACAGTCACTGGTAGGCAAGCATGTGGATTCAGGGGATTTACATGTATTTTTAATAAAGTAGTTTTTTCATTCCATCAGAATCTCTTTTACTACTGCTACAAAAATACCCCCAAAATTGTTTTGGAAAAAACAAAGCAACACAAATGTTTAGAATTCAGAGATGATGGGAAGAAATTTCAGTGTTTTGTTTTGTTTACAGTAAGGTAGCCTACAGAGTTCCTTCCTTTCCCTCCTGCAAATTGTATCTTATATATCTGATCATCAGCAAAAAATGGCACCCTTTGAAAATCTGCCATTTCTTCTCCTTTGTCTAACCTCTTACCATGTTTGGTCTACAATTACAAGTTTATTGAGTACAAGTATGGAGTGGGAGCGGATGAGTAGAAAATTACAAGTGTTGCAATGGCAGTGACTCCACCATGTTCATGTAATGTTTAGGGTTTTTTTTTTTTGCTGGAATAGTTTATTCCATTTTGGATCCTGACTGAAGCCAATCTGAGGGAATCAGACGGAGAAAAACTTAGGAATGAGTAGAAGAGGTCACAGGAACACTGCTCTTATGAGTTACGAAACAAAAACCGTGTAATAATTCACTGGCTATTGTGACAGTCTTTCCTGAGCTGATTTCAATGGCTCTGTCCAAGATTACCAAGTACACTGTTGACCAGTGAGTTCATGAGGACACTCTCCAGAAGCTCAGATGCCAGCACAGAGAGACGTTTGCCTTACCATTTCTGATTCACGCCTTCTGTGGAATTTATGGAAGAAAAATGTATAAATTACTCTCTCAACAGGCTTTAAAACAGATTATATTCTTCTAATGTGTTTTATGCCATCATTCCATCCCATGACGGTTCCTTGCCCTCTCAAACTCAAATCTTATTATTTGTTCTCACAAACTCACTCATAAATCTCCTCATTTAACAGCAAAAAGCTTCATAAACTGAGATTTTATTTGGCATGGCTGGGAAAAAATTACCTTACACTAAATATTTAATGCCATCACAACCCTCCCACAAAAAAGATTATGGCAAGAATAGGAAATGTTGTACACATCTAATCTGAGAATAAGATAAAGAGTATGTGTACATGAACAAGATGAGCAAGCAGAGCCCAAAGCATGGCAGAGGTGGTGTGAAGACTGGGAGAACGGCTGAGGCAGATGTGGCTGGCAAATGAGCAACACGTGAGAAGAGTAAAGAGGGAATGGATGGATATACAGAGCTCTCAGTGTGTACAGTGACCAGAAGCAATGAAGCAGACATCCTTCTCCTATAAAGGCTAACACGTTGCATTTAAAGAGGTCAATGAAGGAGAAAAGACAGCAAATCTGTAGAATCCAAAGGTCAGCCCTTTCCAAAATGTCATTATTTGCTAGAGCCTCAAATGCATATTTTTTCAAATGCTCACATCTTTCTAATAAAGGTTTTCCTCTTAAAGATGTCTTATCCTTTGGGAAGATAGGGAATTCTGTAATCAAATACTAGTGTGGACTAAATTTACATTTTTGGGTGCCAAGAATTCTAGTTCAAGTAAAAGGGCAGATCCATCATAAAACTTCTTAGTCAATGCTTCTGCAGAAAGAATCTCACTGCAACAATACATTTTCCTTATATCTGGAGTAAATAGTAACTCTCTACAGCAGAAACTACAGGATCAGAATCAAGTGTGAATTATGCATGAGAATTTTAGTTCCATAAATAGACTGCTGTTGCTCATATTCAAAGGCTTCTTTTGTCAGCAAACTGCTGATATTCATCTTCTTTAATGCTTCTACTTTCACTGATATGAAAAAGTTTTCTCTGTGAGATAATGGATCTGAAGTGGTTATACTGTTTCAAAATTGCAGTGTGGACAAGACACTGGAGTTTGTACCACAAGGTGGCAAGGAAAAGTGAACACAATACACTCCTCTGCGGCAGTTCTCATCTAGTTATTTTACAGTCAAAATGACAGACAGCTTATCTCAGAGATGGTTTTCTGGGTAGATGTCTCCTATCTATTGACTACTTCACAGCAAGCATTTTATTTTTACTCAGAAACGTACAGTGGGCAGGTAAACTGAACACACTTACTTAGCCATATTTGTTGGAAAAGTTATTGACTCACAAACACAAAAACATACTGATGTTTTTATGAATACCCAGCATAAAAGAAGCTTGAAGGCACCTAGCTTTACCTGTTGATTCTGGTAGGCTGTTACTGTGGTGAAGACAGTCTCAGGGAAGTTGAAGGTTTTCACCCCATCTCCTGAGGGAACTGGCTTTGTTGGAGAAAGATCACTGCTGAAGTCCTTGCGGATGACATGAACACGAGGCTGGTACTTATGCATTGAATGTAAAATTATCTGAAGGGGGAAAAAAAAGAGGAGGAATTAAAACTTTTTTTTCAAAAATTCTGCACTACGTCCACAGGTACAAGGACATAGAGATGGGGTGAGGACTAATACAAATAAAGTTACTCTTGTCTTACAAATGCATATGACACAAACATTGGTTGACCTGTCAAATTGGACTGTTCAGAAGAGAAATTGTTGTTTTAGAGGGACAAAAACCGTTTGAGGATAAGCACTGAAGTGGCGAAGAAAATATCTGCAACCATGGGGGCAGTCTACAGATGTGTGGCCTTCAGGACAGGGGAGAGTTAGATCAAGAGCAGCACTCTTCTGGTTCTGGGATTGAGCAATGCTAGGAAAGTATGAACTATGATTAGCTTCTAACTTACATGTCCTTGATCATCAAGTTCATTGTTGGTCAGCTTGAGCTTGTCAAAACTGACCACCTGCCTCATCCAGGTGTCTCCAGAAGCCAGTGAGTCTGGGTGGATGTAAACCCTTGGGGGCACTGGAGAGTCAGCATTGCCAGCCACCATCCATTTGGAGCTGTGGTACACATACCTGAAAGAGGAAGAGGTGATGGCTAAGAAAAATTGTCACTCAGTAATTGGAGAAACATTTCCAGAGCTCTCCCTCTCCTGCCACCCTACCACACACACCCCAAGCACTCATTTGCAGTCAGGGGGGAATGTGCTTTATTGCAACCTCCTACCTTCTAAATGAAAGCCAGATTACCTCTGAGCCACTTGTTCAGACTTGATTCCTTATTAAAACCACCTTCGCAGTTATTTTTCCTGTAAAACTCTGCCACATGTGCCTCCTTAAATCCTTAACCCTCTCTGAGCCAGAGTAAGACGACAGAACATAGTAAATAAAGCCCTCTCCGAAATTCACAGAATCACAGAATCATGTCAGGGATTGGAAGGGACCTCGAAAGATCATCTAGTTCAAAACCCTGCTGGAGCAGGAACACTTAGATTAGGTCACACAGGAATGCTTCCATTATGGTTTTGAATATTAATAAAATTTCTGTAGTCTCCGGAAATCTGCATTGACTGACATGACCAGAATAGTTGATAAAAAATAATTTCTCATTTAAAATATGATGACATCAGATATTACATTTAGTATAACCAATGTCAGGATTAGAGGAAAAAAATTAAATGATCTTCCATGTTCATGACCTAACCATCCTGTGTATGCCAAAAATTACTCTACTACAGCTCTTCCTAGAGATACATTTTTTCTTTATGTTCTGTATCTCCTGTAGCCTTAAGTATTTCACAAACAGTCCTGATAACGCCTCTGAATTCTGCCCTGCACTGCCCTTCCTTGGTTCTCTACTCAGATTTGTGGAGCTATTTCAGTACTTACCTAATGACCATGATTAATTTCCTGTATTTTCAAAAGAAATTTAAAAAGAAGGTGCTAGTTTATTCTATGTGGCTGCACAAGCTGACAAGGGCAGAAACAGAATATAAGACAATCTATTAATTTTTGAGTTAAATACTCTCAGAACTATATTGAAGGAAAGAAGCAAAATAACTAACTGTGTGTAGGCAACTATCCTGATGCTTCCAAAAAAATTACTTACCTGAGAAACATTTTGCATGATCTGAGAGCAAAATGCAATATTTAGCGTATGAGGAACAGCTCTTGATTCCTTGAAATGTGCTACTGTCAAGACTATTTTGGGAAAAGAGTTGCTCTCAAGGGTCTTTAATTAGTATAAATAAACCATTTCAGTCTGGATGGTATTCTGTGATGCTGAGCACCATGAGTTTTCCAGAGTACTTTTCTAGGGTGCAACGACAATTAATACTAGAGAAATCTAGTCATCAGTGGTGGAGATTCAACAGTGTTTCTCAGCAGTTCCTTACTTTAGCTCTATTTTGTGTTGTGATGGACAATAAATACTGAAGGTGACACCATTCAGCTCAGCCTTGACTGAAGATGCCCTTCTCTGTTCAGTGTCTAGTTGCCCATTTCTTCTTTGCTGAGGTAGTTTTAGAAGCTCCAGACTCCAATTACCATGTCCCTCAGAGTGTGGCTGCGAATAACATGCCCGCTTCAGGTACTGGAATGCCACAATAAAGATCTCCTTGGAGCCTTCTCTTCTCTAGACTGAACAACCCAGCTCCCTCAGTCTCTCATCAGAGGTGCTCCATCCCTCTGATCAACCTCTGAACCCTCTGATATTGCTTCAAAATATTCATGTCCTTCTTATGCTGCAGGGCCCACAGCTGAACACAGTACCAAAGGTGGAATCTCAGAAGAGTAGAATAGAGAAGGGTAGAATCATCTCCCTCACCCTGTTCACCATGATTCTTTTAATGCCTTCCAGGATGATTGGCTTTCTGGGCCACAAGTGCACACTGCCATCTGAGTGAGTTTTTTTCAACCAATACCCCCAAGTCATTCTCCTCGGGGCTGCTCTCAATTCAGTCTCTGTTCAACCTGTATCTGTGCTTCAGATTGTAACAGTCCAGGTTCAGGATCTTGCACCTAGCCTTGTTGAACTTCAAGAGATTTGCACAGACCCATCTCTCAAACCTGCGGAATTCCTTCTGGATGGCATCCCTTCCCTCTAGCATGCTGACTGTACCAAAAAGTTAGGTGCTGTTGGCAAACTTGCTTAGGGTTCACTCAGTCCCACTGTCCATGTCACTGACTACAATTCTAATAGAGCTAGTCTCCTCCAGCATAGTTTTACAATAGTATATAATGGCATATTATTAACTGCTTTTACTAACACTGATCTATCACTATGTTCCTATCTCTGTGCCTAAAAAGCTTACCTGTATCTCTTGTTATCCACAGGTACAATGTCCATAGCAATATAATACTGCTGATGGGGATCCAGACCTGTGATTTTCACCCTCATGGCTGGAAACATTCTCCTAGGAAAAGAAGGTTAGAAACAAAGGAGACAGTGGTGAGTAAGGAAGCTGAATGGCCTCTTGACCTGTCTCTGACACCAGGATCATGCTACTTTAGAAAGATCACTTCCTGGCATGACACCTCTGGACTTGATATGGATAGCAAAGATTGCTCTGGCAGTGGTTTGAATCTTTTATGTTGTTGTTTGCTTTTCTCTTGGTGATGGTAGTTTCTTTGTTTGTTTATTTGTTCCCATTTAAGAAAAGGAATAGCAGGGTAACCACCTGTGGGTGACAGTAAGGCACTCCTAGTCAAGCACTCTCTGTTCCTTACTCCTAGGCGACAGCCCTCCACACAAATTGTCCCTCACATCCAGGCTCCTCCCTCTCTCAGTTTTTCAGTATAGATGTGGGCAGTAAATATATAATGTTTGTTTGTTTGTTTGTTTCCAACTAGCATTATGGTCTCATGTCACACCAAATGCATACTTTTGATAAAATCACATTTCGATATGGATTTTAACTGTACTGGAATAATATCTAAAGCAAAACTATCATCAAAGTCTTTTGCTTTTATGCTTATAGACCCTTAAGAAAAATGTGCCTTAAATGAATTTGCTTGTTAGGTCTATATTTCACAATTAACAGAAACACCATCAGTACCGCTATGGCTTTCTTGACATCTAAGCAGTATTATTTGAAAACCTTTTTCTAAATGTTGTTTTTTATGTTGTCTGACCCCATTATGTCTTAAGTTTTTTCTTCTGATAAGTAAGTTTTGAAGCTTCTACAAGAAAAATTAATTTCCAGCCTTTCTTTTCTTGTCTGAGAACAGAAGAGCTGTGCTTCACAATGATCACTGTTGTGGTGGTGTGTAAAACAAACCTTGAGCTGAGGTCCCACAAGGGGATATTATTCAATTGTACTATTTCTGCCCAGAAGATATGGAGTTTTGTTGAAAGACACTGAAAATACTGAATACTGTTATGTAATTACATGCTGATCCTCTGACAGGTAAATGTCTCTATATGGAATGAGAGTATGCTGAATGGAAGGAGGATACTGAAGGGAAGATAAATAGTATTAAAATGATGACGACAGAATTACAAAAAATGTATAAAATAAATCTTTGTCTATTGTTTCCAGAGGCCTCCTCAGAAACCACTGTGACATTTTGCCTTCTGTTTAGTGAAGAGCAGTGGAATGACAGAGATTTACATCTCTACCCAACATTTTTGTTCCTTATTAATTTAGATGCAGCCTGGAGGAGGGAAAAATGGGAATGTCTGTGAACATCTCCAAACATGACTTTCAAAAACTGCCCTGTGACTATGAGAAATTATTTAATTCTTTCCCATCTGCACTAAATATATACACTTTAAGAAGAGGATGGGAAGGAAGAGGTCAATGCTCAGCATTCACCCTTCCCACAACTCTTCCATTTCAGTCCACTGAGAGGCAAAGTTCTGATATATTAGTAACTTAAGCTGCCTTGGAAAAGGGCATTCATTGCAGAGGAGGGGAGAACATCACCCTACAGTTGCCAGCACACAGCTGAAGTTGTGAGAGATGTAAAAGTGTCAGAAAAATTGCCCGCAGAAACCCTACAGGGAGAGAGTAGATTTGTGTAGCTAATGGTGTGAGTTTGCTGGCTGAACAGTTTAGAGGGAAGAAAAAGAAATAATGGATAGTCTTCAGTGGCTTGAGGGCACTGTGTTTCTACCGCAATGGATCATTAAATCTGCCACACCAAATGGGTACAAAATGTGGCATTTTACAAATCTGCTCTCCTTAACTGAATAGAGGTGGCTTGAGAGTAGCTTAAGAGGTGGGTCATGTTTCAGAAGTTTGATGAGAAATCCAGGATTAAATCTGAGTCTCTTTGGGTCTAAGTCTGCATACTACATTGGGAAAACTGAATGCTGTGTGCTCCCAGCATTTCTCTCAAACACTGCAACCCAGTGTAAGGTTGCAATACAGCTTGTGGGGTTGTTTACTTATGAAATACCTTGTAAAAGATTACCACAGACCATTCAGCAGGCTTAGAGTCTAATCTCTAGAATGACCAGAGCAAGCTCAACTGAACCCACCACTTTCTCTAAGGTTAAAGTGTATTTTGAAGTCTTGTAAAATACTACTGTTTGGATTTTCAGTGGGTGTAAAAATAACTTGGATTTGTTTGACATAAGGATGTGGCCTGGAACTATCACAGCAGGTCTCCAGCAGTACTGCTACATTGTCCCTGGAAAGGGGAAAATGAAAAGGCAGAAATAAATAGTAGTGACTGAGGGACTCAGGTGGAACATGGCATAAGTCTCTGTGCTCTGTGTGTGAAGTTGTAGAGTGGGGATCTCACATTAGAGGATGATAAATTAAGAGGTACCTGACTGATTACCTCAAAACACAACTGTGATTCCTTGAAGCTGTTCAAGCACTTGAAACACTCCTGCTCAGACAGCTTAGTGAGCTGAGGTCTGATGACAGTTAAAAAGAACTGACTGTCATGGTTTTATGATTTTTTGGTATTGGTATTCCACATCATAACAACATGTAGTGCATTAAGAGTTAAAGAGTTAATACTCCAACTCCATAGATCATTGATATTTCCGGGTATACCTGTCTCAGAAGAGAAGAACTACATTCCCCAGAGGACTTTGCGATGCTTTGCATTTTTACGTATTTTCCGCTCAGAGGGAAAAGATAAAAACCCTCTGCAGTCACGGGACACTCTCTTTCCTTCGGGATCGACTCAGCAGTGGGTGCTCGCTGCCGTATCGCCTTCAGCGTTAGCGTAAGGCCTTCGGTTTATCGGACACTCTCTCTCTTGCTCATTTTATTTGATTTATTAGCTTCAATTCCAATTATATTGTATTATATTGTGTTATTTTGCTTTCTGATATCTTATTTAGTAAATTAGCTTTCCTCCTCAGATCGTTGCCGTTGTTTTGTTTCTAGGCCTTTTCCCTTTTCCCTTCCCCCCTTCCCCTTTCCTGGGGCGTGGGTCTGCGGGTCCCCCACACCAATCGTCACGGAACCGGGTCGATCCAGCCCGGTAAACCGTTGACACTGACAAAATTTACCACACAGTTTTCATGACTGTTCAGCATAATGATTTATATACTGCTTAAACAAAACAAAACAAAAGTCAATGGAATTAAATGCTCTTAAAGGTAATATCTGCTAAATGTAAACCCTAAAATGAAAATATGTGTTCTTCAACTGCAGCAAAAGATCACTTGGTTTTGGTACAATCTTTTTGACAGTAACAGAGAAATAAGTCACTTCCCATTTATAACATTAAGAAAATGCAAAACATTCAGAGTGATTTAGAATTGCAGATTAGGTATACATAATGTTTACAATGTGCAGAACTCTACAGGGTAACCTGAATTTATAGCTATTTTATACCTCATAATTCTTTGCCTTTTAAGTCTAGTGCCAAATGTGAGGAGTTAAAATGAGGGACAGGAATGGAAGACAAGAACGCTTCATCAGAATTCCACATTTAAATCCCTGCTCCTGCCTCTAACTGAAAACCACCATGGGACTCTTCCTTACTTCCACTGGAAACAGAACAATCATCTGGCAGTGTAAACAGCCCCAAGTATGTGTTTGAAACAACTCAGGCTCATAGTATAAGGAAAGCAAAGAAATGACAGTCAAGATACCACTTAACCTATCAGGAGGCACAGAGAAGAAAAGATGGCAAGGCCACCTGTTGCATTCACTGTGTTTTTCTCTTCTTGAGCCTAGCGTGAGCACATAGGTTTGAGATATCCCTCAGCATAGATATGGTAGCTATGATATGAGTCCTGTGATTGTTACTCTCATTTCTGAGAAGAAATCCTGAATATGCTAAAGATAGAATCTGTATCCCCAAGGGAACACCTTCTGGTTGAGCCTGTGTGCTTGGTCACCCTTGTGTAATCACCTCCATGAACTGTATGCAATGTTTCCTTTGTAAGGCAGGACTCAAAACTTTCACTGTAGTAGAACTGCATCTCCCCAGTAAAAATTGCTCATTGCTTGCCCATTTGGGCAGCACTTCTGTGTAGTGTTCAACCTGTAACCCTGCAGCTCAGATTACCATGGTCATTAGCTAGGGAATGTGGAGAAGAATTCAGATCCCCGTGCTGATGTTGCTAGTATACATGCATGAATAGTGGAGGAAAGTGGAGAAAAATGGGAAAATACATTTTTAGGAATAGTTGCTTAAAATCAAGATGAACTGGGGCTTAAGATGAGTTTATTTTATTTTGCAGAGTTTAAAGCTCCCTTTCAAACCAAAAGGAGATAAAAAAGATTGTAGATTTGAATTCACTGCAGCTGACAGAAAGCCATTTGCATCTTCTGCAAAAAGAATAAAGGACTCTTGTTGTAAGAATCCTATTAAGTCCAAAAAACAACATTCTGGTAGAAAGAAAGAAGGGAAAAGTTCTAAGAGGACTGTAGTCAGTTCATGGAAACAGATAAAAAAATAGGCCTCTATAACTACAACTTCAAGAAGAAAAAAAAAAGCAGATTTAAATGTGAGTGGAGGTGGAGTTCGAAAGTTAGAAAATGTAGTAGGCCTGATGTGAGCAAGATATAGCTTCAGAAACATGTTTGTAATGAGAACGGAGGCTAGAAACTCGCATTAATCAGTAAGATCAAAAGACATTGTGAAAACAGGTAGGAGCCAAGCAGTGTCTTACCAGTCATAGAAAATTAAGCAGCTGCTGTTCCTATAGGCAACTGAGTCTGCAATTATAAGGGCTTTCAAAATAAGAAGGACTTGCAGGATTCAAATAGCGTTTCTAGAGGGACAGTGATAAAAGGAGAACAGTCTTCCCTGGAGAAGGAAGAAATAGCAAATGAAGCTATACATCCCTCAATTTTTCAGTAAATAATAGGAAATCCTCAGTAGATAATAACAATTCATGTCTCTCTTCGTCAGAAATCATGCTGTCTAATCTATGGGAAGCACAATGTATCATGGACTACATGTGAAGAAATAGAATTCAGTTCTCATGCATCACAGACACATCCTTCCAGAAAAAGGGAATTCTTAACCAAAAATGTTAAACATTTAACTAGTATATTTTTTCAAATCTGTAAGAACTGTCCAATAAACAGATGTCCTAGCTAAATAAGTTGAACGCATCTTCTTTATGCTTTGAAATGGTTAACTTTAAAATGTAGTCAGCAGAAAAAATACTCTCCAACACTGTTAATATTACCACAGGAGATAACACTAAATGGTAAAGGTGTGTACATTTAGTAGCTATATATGAGGACTACCCTGAAAGTAATGCCTCCTTTTTTATAATGTTGGTCCATGATGTTAGAGGAGAAGGTTGGTGATATGGCAGTATAGGTTGGGCTTTGGTGCCAATATCTCATTACATTTTATTCCTGCATGACAGATGGTGGCAGAGAGGCAGTCTGACAAAATGGTGTCCGACATGAGGATGAAGTGAAGGTGTGTCATTGAATTTCTCCGTGAGGAAAAAACTGTATCCACTGACATTCATCAATGCTTGCTGAATGTTTATGGAGATAAAACAGAGGATGTGAGCACAGTGAGGCAATGAGTAATGTGTTTCAGCCATGACGATGGCTATATGAAAGACAAGCTGTGTTCTGAACAGCCATGCCCAGCTGTCACACCACAAAATGAAGAGTGTCTCAAGCAGCTCATTCACATGAATCAGCAGAATACAATCAGAGAACTGTGTATGGAGCTGAATATCTGTTTCAATGCATTGGAAATTATGGTGGCAGTGCTGGAATATCACAAATTTTGTGGCAGGTGGGTCCCATGAATGCTCACACAGGAACAGAAAGAACATCATATGCAAATATGTTAGGCTCTATTGAACCACTGTGAGTCTGAAGGTGGCAGTTTTCTGGATTGCATCATTACCAGTGACAAGATGTGGCGTCACCACTATGAGCTAGAGTCAAAATGACAGTCCATGGAGTGGCAACATGAATTCCTCATGGAAGAAAATGTTCAAGATGCAGCCTTCAGTGGGTACAGTGATGTGCACTGTCTTTTGGGGTAAGAAAGGAGTGAGCATTCTGGATTTCCTGGAACCCATCAACTCTCACTGACAAATTGTGCCACTGACAAAACTGAAAGCTCCAATTTCCAGAGTAAGGCCAGAAAAGAAGACCATATTTCTTTTGTAACATGATAATGCCAGGCCATGTAACAGTCTGAAGTTCATGGAGCACATTGTCAGTCTTGGCTGGACTGTCCTACTGCACCCACTATATAGTTCACATTTGATGGCTTCTGACTTCCATCTGTTCAGAACAATGAAAGGTGGGCTGTGTGGGCAACATTTTCCTAGCAATGGCATCATTGTAACAGCTGTGAAACAGTTTATCCCCTTCGCTGTTGCTGATTGGTATGAGCCTCATGTCATGCAGAGTCTTATTCATTGCCTGTGAAAATGCACAGCTAACGGTGCACTATGTTGAAAAATATAGTTTTGTAGCTATCAAACTATGTTATTGTGCTCTTTGTATCTGTTGTAGTTTCCAGGGAAATGAAAAGAAGTTAATACTTTTAGAGTATTATGTAGATATGTAGATTTTATGGGTACAGTCAGTGATGAACTTGATGATCATGAAGGCTAAAGAAATAGCTAACACCTTCTTTCAAGGATAATGGATAAGATTTAAAATTGTAAAGAATATATGATTTGCTCAGTATGTCAAACTTTGTGATGCATGGGTTTTTGTTAGTGGAAAAATTGTCAACACCAGAGCTTGCAAATGTTCTCTAACATGTCACTTGAGAATGCCATTATGGTTTTACAGAAAACCACAAATCTTACAACTCTTACAGGCTTTCCTTCATCTACTCTCTAAAAAAAAAATCAAAATACATATTATTTTGGGGTACTTAAGTGAAGATAGTGTTTCTGGTATTCTTTACATGCTCTGTAAAACACCTCTGATAGTTCTGACTCCTCTTTTTTTATAACCGACTCAAACATTTCAGCCTGTTTTATTCCATGAAACCGTTCTTCTCCAGAACAACTGCCGAAACTCTCAAGGCTTCTGTGAGAAGAAGCGTTAAACAATTATTAAAATTATAGAGTCTTTGATGTTGCAACTTTTTGAGTGAATTTTTTTTAAGACAGTGAAATTACCATGTCATTTTTTGAAATCCCAGAGTGGTCAACTTCTTCATTCAGAAATGTGTTCTTCATATCAACAAGCTCTGGTCGTTTTGCATTCATACACTTCAAAATATTAATGCTACTGTTAAACCTATCCACTTCATTTATTATAAAAGAATGAACTCCTTCCCCAACCCTTCAAGAAAAAGTGAAAAAAAAAAAAAGAAAGAAAAAGAATAATAATTATGAAAAGTTGCCACCTGTGTTTCTGCGGTAGGGGCAGAACAGCCCTTCAGAGCCGCGAGGTTCGTTCCCGTTGAACAGCCCTGTCCATGGTGCTGATTTTTTTAACAGCCAGATTAATCGCGATTAAAATTTTGTTAGGTGGAGGAAAGAAAAATTACGTTATCACAAACATGTCTAAAAAAATTACAACATTTAATACCTTGTGGTATCTAGCGATCTGCAGCTAATTTCAATTTGTGCTTTGGTAAACATATTTCTAACCTTGTTTTGTAAGAGTAGGCAGCAGTGAGAGACACAAATAACAGGACAGCAGTGAGTTTCAGGTCTTTTTTTTAAATCTAGCTATTAGTGACTCTTCCTAGCCACAGCTGACATAAGATAATTTGCAATAGCAGAGGTAAATACTAAGCCTGTCCTTCTTTAATACAGGAAATCATTAGAATTTATTCAGAATTGCAGGAATATATTATTTCATGGCAAAGGTGAGTTTAAACTAGGCTATGTATAAGATTATATCAACTGATTCATTAAGTGCTAATGGAACTTGAAAGGAAACTCTAATGGCTCACCCCCAAACTCATAACTCGTCTCAAATTCAGTGCAGCCAGTGACATAAGGATCATTTGCTTATTTATTTGCTGTAAGAAATGACTACTCTCAACTCCTTCCTGCAGAAACATGGAAACATAAAGGTGGTAAGATATGCAGCATGAAAATCTAACATTTCATCCTTCAGATATTTATTCTCTTGGACTTTTCATGGGGGAAAAAAAATTGTTTATTTGTTTTGTTCTGATTATTTTTTTAATACACAGAAAGCCAGAGTTATCTTACCTGCCTGCTTTTGTGATGATCATCTCTGTCCCAATGTCATGAAATCTTTTCCAGAGGTCAGCACACTGCAGTTCTACCTGGATCTCTTCCATGGATGAAGGTGGAGGAGGCTGAGGACCCGATCCACCAGATGTAAGGTCAGTATGGGAGCCAAATGAGCAAGATGTTCTTTCTGCCAACACCTCTGTGTCTGACCCAGTGCTCTGCTCTGAGTCTGCAAAGTAAATACATCAGGTAAGACACTGCTGTTCTACCTGCTGTGAGCCAAAAAGGGAGAGAAGAGGAAAGCCAATAAAGGAATTGCTAAAGAGTGGTACTATTGGCATTTTTATGTATGGTTTGTCATGATTTATGATCTGATTTTGGTCTTCGGGCTTCCAACATAACATCTGGCATTCTTGTAAAGCTTTACAAACATTTTAAAAGACCCTCAACATAAAATATAAACAGTAATAAACAGAACTGCAATGCCAGAAATGGAATGCAAAATATAGATGAAAAAAGTGAAACAGAAAAAAAAAAGAAAAAAATAGAACCTATAGTTTCAATCCAAGATTAAATGGGCTTACTGAAAAACTACATTCCATCTAATTGAACATCCTCCTGCACAACTATTCAATAACTGGTTATTTTTAAACAACATTTTTTCCTTTCAGTATCCTTGTCATCAAAAATAATGAGCATTTTGTTTTGGCCATTTGGCTGTACCATTTTGGAAATGTCTTTTATTTGTTTCTATAATATTTTTTGGAACAGTAATGTTTCCTGGGAAAATAACCATGCAGCTTTTGGTGAGGAAAATGCTCTAGGCTACTGTACAAAAAAAAAAAAAAAAAAAAAAAGGAAGATTGTAAACTTATGGAATATGTTACAAAGGAAAGCAGATGAAGAGAACTGCATAAAACACTACATTAAACAACCATCTCTCTTTAAGGGAGAGAAGTAAGACTTGCTTAAAAAAAAAAAAAAAGGAACAAAATGAACAAAATATTGAGGTTGCTTAAAATTGCAGACTGGCATGTTAAGCCAGGTAGCCATACCTTTGCCAAAATATCCCATATATGTATAAGACAGATATTTTATATGTATATTGTCCTAGCTTTCATACAATAGGGCTAAGGTGGAATTTTGCAAATAGTCCTGTTTCATTGCAAGAGGATGTACACCCATACTCCATCAAAATAATTCACAGTTCATTCTCTAAAGCAAAGTGTTTACATTTAGAATCTGAGTCTTAACTGATGCAAGTGATGATCGAGTGAGCAATAAATCAATGTGAAGTGCTCAGTCAAGTGAATCAAGAAAAGTTCTGTAGATTTCAAAGACAATACAAAATCAGTGCCATAGACTGTCCTCTCTGCTGACCTAAGTGAACACATGCCAGTGAGGGAATAGAACAGCTATTATATAGAAACTTAGGGAGACAGAAAGTAACAATCTGTGTTAAAAATGTGGTGAAATCACCACAACTATATTTTCTTCCATATCAACAAGCTCTAAATACTTTTTATTAATTCTGAGGTCATGCAGGCTAGGTTCAGTTTTAAATGGTCTTTGAGATAGTATCTCCCAGCGCAACTTGCATACCAGCACAGAGTGCCATAGTGAAGAAGAGTCTGGGAGAGCAGATGTCAGCTGCAGAACCACAACCCCCACGGAAACATTATAGAAAAATTTTACTGCTGCAATGGAATGGACACAGTTTGTCTGATAGTATTTTTGTGAAACTCAAAGACCAAGTGCCATCAGGAAGACTTTATCTTCTAGAACTCTAGGTGGATTGAACAACAAACTTGCTTGAAGAACACAGTAAACTTTGACAGCATTTAGGCAATATGCATGTATGACATAGAAATTCTGTGGGACACTGAAAATGTTCTGTATGTACTGTTTCCAAATTATTTTGAGTATGTAGTCCTTTATGTCTCCCACTGACGTCCAAGTTGGGCTGAAGCTACAGCAGATCTATCTCTCCAAAGGAATATCACAAATCAACCAAGAGAGGACTACTGCACGGAGATCAGTATTCCACCTAACACTGATATCATAGACACAATCTAATTCAAGATAATATGAGATATCCTGCTGGGATTCTGTGACAGCAAGCTAGAGAATCAATGTGAATTTACACACATTTGTTGGCTGCACAATAGGCCCAGTGATGCAGGAGCAAAGCTACTTCCTCTAGATCAAATGATTCCTCTTCAAAGGGCTGGAGGGGATAAGCCTGATTATCCATCATCTGCTTGTGTAGTGATGTTTAATTACTTAATCCTTTAAGGGGAAGCAAGATTTACATCACTTTAAGATCAATCTGTATACCTACTCATGAGATGAACCATTAATCAATACGTCTTACACCTCCTTTGAGTTCCTAAGAAAGTGAAGGTAAACTACTGTGGGAGAAGTAACCATCTGAGAGGACGGCATGGAGGGAAAAGTTTCCATTATAGAGTCCTTCTCCTTGAATGTGGTATTAATCTGAGGGTTTGCATACAGGTGGAGTAATTTAGGACGAATTATCTGACTGGTTCAGGCACTTAGAAACTGTTTGTCCCCAGAAGCAGTATAGTAAATGGCCAACAGATAGCACATGGGTGGATATAGTTCCAGCATAATTTCAGCATTTTCTGGACAGCCTTTCAAATTGGGCATGTGGATGGAGTCTTGGAGAAGCCTGGGAATTGACTGGAATTGCATGCTGTGAAAAATTAAATATCACAGGCTTAAGCCCCCTCTCCCAGATTTAATGCTGATATTACTAAACTGACTTCAGCAGAGTTTGGGGGGATGTTTTGAAAATGGTAGAATTGGTAGGAGAGCCACATCCTTGAACATAAATTGTCATGCTGGCACAAATCAATAACTGTTAAAGGAATTCACTAATTACTGATGTGCCAACATCTACCCAATCATGCAGTACCATATAGTGGAGAAAATAAAGTATCTTTGTTCAAATTATATTATTTAGTACACTGAAACATGATCTATAGTACTGCAAGATAAATGCTCAGAACAGTGTTTCTCTATCCTCCAATTCTGAAAATGTGAGAGAGGGAGTCTTGAGTATGGCTGCTCTTAGTTCAGATTCAGTGGGTACAAAGATGAATTTCTGTTTTTTTCCCCTTCAGCCTTTCCTGAGATAAGTTCTTCTGAATGAGGTCATTCAGATGCAGACACTAAGTTCATTCCAGACCCAGGGAATTCAGGGAAAGTTAAGTGTGTCTAATAAATAATCTTTAGTGACATCCAGCTCTATAAGATCATGGGTCTTTTAATAGGAGTTCTCTACGTATGATAGGATTCTGGATTAATGAAGAGACAAATACCACCATCGTCACACAAGCAACCTAAGAGGGATGCAGAGCAAACGAGTCTTGAAACTTCATGGTTGCTGGCAGCTAGCACAGCTCAGGCCCCTCTGTTGCTCTCATAATAAAACAGGACAGAAAGAAAAATTGAGTTTTATTCCGACATTCACACTGATAGTTTTGTTTACTTCAAGCATCAGCTTTAGTGTGATGCAACATTACTAAGTTTAAAGGCATTATTTCTACATTACATTGGTGTAAGCAGAAAGGAATTAGGGAATTGCTCCTGAAGCTCAAAAAAAAAAAAAAAAAAAAAAAAAAGAAACCAGAACATGCCTGTGAATGCCCTGAAGAAGGGATTGTGTCTGATATTACATATTGTGTCCAACTAAAGGACAAACAGAAAGATTTCTAAGGGTGTTTCTAATAGCTTCTTCTAGCTCCAGAGAGACAAGAGAAGATTCCTTACTTTTCCTTTACTAGGTGCCTTGTGAAAAAGCCCGCATTTTGAAACAGATGTCCAGCTACAAAGAAATGCAGAAACTTCATTTCTTTCAGATTTAGTTCTTCTCTGACTACTGTCACAGGAATGCTGGGTCTCTAATGTCATGTTAGGTTGCAATCTGACACTTTTGGCAAATGGCAATTGAAAGAGTTCTGTGTTTTTCTCTTGCTAAAATATAGTTTTGATCGTGAGACTTGGCCTTATCTATCAAAAAGAGACAGGTTCTTGCAAGCATTGTATTTCAAGGATCTTGAAACTTTCTAGTGTGACACTGTTAAGAAGTTCAGAGAGAAGATCCATGGATTTCAGGAAGCATTCAAAATAACTCTCTATGGACTGAAACATACCTGTCTTACAGCCATTGTGTGAAAGGATGTTCCCTTTCTATTCCCCTGTTGCGTGGCTTCCTATTATCTTTTGTTACCACACTAACCACACATCCAGCTGGTACACTTTCACAGTACCAGAGAAAAGGAAACTTCTTATCTCTTCCAGAAACCTTGAGCCTACCAAGAAAACCACAGGGTCACTTGGAAAAGTGACACTAGAATTCCTAGGGATACAGTGGCCATTGCTGAGATTATAAGGAACACTGAGCAAGTTCAGATTTTTCTTTCTTAATCCTTTTCCCATTCCTTCTATCACCAGTTCATCCTGGGAAACTTCAGCGCCATTTCTTTTGATCCACAAATTCCCAGGCTTCTTGTGGGCAGACAGGAATTAAAAAATGCATAGAGTCACAAGCATAGTGACTCTGAGGTCAGCATCCCCACTGAATGCCCCAGGATGATGGTCAGTAACTACAGACAGCTTCCTGCATCAACACAATGTGTCTTGGGATCAGAATGCTCTTATACATAAAAACAAGATGTGAGTGACTGCCTCATTTCTATAGCTAAGCTCTCTATATTCCCTACATTTTCATCAGTCTGGTACGAGAGACTGGTATGCGAGACATTGAAAGACATTAATTTTCTAAGTAAATTCATGCATGGATCTTCAGCAAAATTTTCTCTGCAGCTGGAACACAGCAGGGATACTGTGCTCCATATATAACCACTCAAATAAAGAGAGTTCCTTTTAGCCCTTGACCATATCAAGAAGCTTGTGCATTCAACAAATGTTTCACTTCAAGGTATCAAAGAATGTAAACTACAGGAGTGAGAATAAGTACAAAAACCTTGTATACATAAAACACCACCTGCTCAAAGAAACCCAGAAGTCTAAGTCTCTTTCTTTCTTTTCTTTCTCTCTCTCTCTTTTTTATTTTTCAACTTTATGTGTAGATATCTGATGTAGATCCTGTCAGATTCCATTGGCATAAAGATTTCTCTTGGGTGGAATGCAGCAGCTGTTACAAGCTGCTGGGGCTTTTAGCTTGGTTGTTTCTTTTTTTTTTTTTTTTTCCAACTGTTTACTTTTGTTTGTAAAGTCTGTGAATACTTAGTGCAACAGGTGATTCTTCCTTCACTTCTGCAGTGTATTTGCTGTCGGTCAAGGTCAACAGGTAACAAAGACAGTACAAAATCCTGGACATGCATATTCAGAGAAAACTTGGGTCACCACGCTTTTCTGTGAACTCAGCTGAAATAAGCATAAAGCCTTGCTTTTCCATGTGCTGCTGACACCCCACAAAATCAGCAGAATTGGAACCATACTAGTAGAAGTATGACATTACAGGAATCCGTATACAAACTGCCAAACCCTATGGAAGTGAAAACACAGAAACATACTAAGACTGAACAGTCTGGAAGGGTTAGTGCTTGCCTAGCCATGGTTTAGTGGCTGCTGATGCAACTATTTCAGATATAGACCTGGTTTCTCCCTGATAACTAGTACATGGGCAGAACAAAGCCACCAGGAACTTCAAAATTACATGAGATGTTCTGCAATAGCAAAGGCAGCAAGAAAGCAGGGCTGAATCAGCTGAGTTTCAGCAAAGCCACTGAGATTAGTACAGCTGCAAAGGCTTCTGAACAGTTCCCAGGTGATTTTAAACATATGCACTGAACAAATAACACGAAGATAATTCTGCAGATATCCTTATGTATTGTATTATTCCCCTGAACACTTTTGCATTCATCTACCATGTTAATTGTGCTTTCTTTGAGCATTAGCCCCCTTAAAAATTTGCATGCTAGAATTTATAACAGTTATTACTGATAACATCTATTTTTTTCTTACACTAGTGACCACAAGTTGAAACCAATTTCAAGATTTTCTAGTCTTAGGGCAGTATAAGCATGTCCAAACCTGGAATTTCATCAACACCAGTGATATATTACAGTCTCAGGCAGCATGAAGTATTTTAAAACGACTAATTTCCAGAACTTTTTATGAAGCCAGAGAAAAACAAAATGACATTAACATCAGCAAAACTCAGAAAGGAAAAACTGGAAGACAGAACTACTATCTCATTTTATGGATGGGAAACTACTGTGTAACTGATTGCTCCAAAAGAAATGCCTTCTATTTATTGTCACGAAGAATACAACAGATACAAAGAACACAGCAACATTATTTAACAAAGCACATTCTCAGCTACAAAACACTATTTTTCAGCATAGTCACCAATATTAGCTATGGCAGTGATGAACAAGAGCCTGCATGCCATGTTCATCAAACTCTGCACCAGCAGAGGTAACACTGCTACTGTGTCCACTTCTGAAATGCACCACTCACCGCCTCACTGTGCTCCATGTCCACTGTTTGGTCTCCATAAACATTCAGTAACCATTGATGAATGTCAATGGTTACAATTTTTTTCACATGGAGGAATTCAGTGACACACCTTTGTTTCATCCTCACTCCCATGTCAGATGCCATTTTGTCAGACTGCCTCCCTGCTGCCATCTGTCACGTGACAACAACATGCAACAGAATATTGGTGGAAAAGGTCATTCTCTAATGTTGTATCACCAACATCCACCTCTGACATAATGGACCGACATAATATTATAGGAGGAATCCTCATAGGTAAATGAAGAAATCCAGCATGGTACAAATGAAATTCATGAGAGACAAGCTGATTCTGAAGTAAAGAACTTCTCTGGCACTTCATCCACAGAATTATCTTCATTCATCTAAATTATAATTTTCAGAAATTATTGTAATACTCCTTGAGCCAGTAGAGTCTGTGAAATACACACAAACCAATGGCTCTTTGTACAAAAATAAAGACTAACTATAAGGCCAGTATGACAGGAAATTATTAACACACACATGTATATGGCAAACACAACTAGTAGAAGAATATGAAAGCAAATAGAACAGCAAAAACACAGTGGCTTTGGCTCTAAATGACTTGCATCGGCTTGACTCTCCAAGGCCAAGAACTGACTGGCTCTGCTTTGGCTTATTCCATATATATTTATAAATTATATATATATATATATATATATATATATAACAGAGATACAAACCTCAGCAAAGAAAAAAATCACCCTGATTTGCTGGTATGCTCCAACTACTCTGTTCCACTCCAGCAAAGGAAAACAGTTGTAAACCTGGTTTAACCAGCAAGTTAGATTGGGTTTGTGGCTTCTCAGTCTTGGCAAAGATGTACAAAGCAGCTGGAGTTTGCTAGTATTCTTATCCTCAAGAGTTCAGTCTCAGAAGTTAACTCTTGCTTCATTCAGGAAAAAGAACATCAGTCATATTCAAACTTTGAAGTGATTTTTAATCTCACAATCTATTGTCTTTTTTAAGACTACCTAGATAAAGAGAACTCATACATTTTGCCCACATACTATTTACGACCTGATATTCAAGTTCAGCTAGTTTCAAGCTGCATTATCTAAGGATGGAGATGCTGACTGCTGGACTCTGAAGTTATCCTTGGCAAGTACAAATTCTCATTACAGAAGCATAAGCTAGGTGGCCAAGAGTGTTCTGAGTAATTCCACAACACAGAATTTCTTTGTGGGCTTCATATGTAATCCAAACAAACTATCTTAAGAAAATTGTCCACAACTCATCAGTCTGTGCTTTAGCCCAACCAAACCATCATAACCAAAAATACCTCACTGAACAGTTGCCAATCAAAAGACTGTTTTATAAGCCCTCTCATCTCAGGATTGAGATAATTTGTTTGCTTAAAAGGATTTTGTAAGTATAACCTTTCCCAAGCAAAGGTTTCTGATAATCATCTTTCAGAAGAAAAAATATCAGTAAGTAATAAAACTTGGACTTTTCATTTGATGTCATGCTGTTGTTGTATTTCAGAAATCAAAAAGTAATTTAGCTGTTCAGTGTCTTGAGGGAAATGTAATTTGAAAGGATCCAAGAGATTCATAAAAGTCCCCGAGGAAACTCTTTGCAGCTGTCATTCAGCACTGCCTTATACTGGAAAAGAAAGATAGCTCAGTAGCAAATACTCAGAAAGACCATACTCAGAATAGAAATGGCTTAGGAAGAGTATACAGAAAATAAGATTCAGTTAAATCAGCAGATAAAATGAAAGAGCATAAAATTCAGTAAAATTCAGGAGAGAACAGAGAAAGCTAACTTCTATAAACTTGAGAAGTACCAGGAAGAAAGTAGGATGTTATTAAAAGGAGAGGGAGGTAAAATTGATGACAACTTTAATCTGGCCAAGATCCTGAACTATACAGACTAAAGAGTATTTGTCTTGTCAAATTAAAGAGTGGAAACATGCTTGAAAGCTAGGGAAATTTAAAAAAATAAGATACCAAATATTAGATGTATGCTTGTATGGGAACTGTTGAATCACGGCCTGAACCACTGATTGATCACCTGAGGCAAGCACTGGGTCAGCCGCAGGGGCACAAGTGAGTGTGATTGGAAGGGGTGGAGTTTGACGCCACCTCTCCCGAGATCCCATTTAAGGGCTGAACACTGCCAGGGAAGGATCTCTGGTTGGCGATCCCTCCCTAGTGGAGTTATCAGCAAGCCTTGACCATCTTTAAAGGTGAGCCACTCTTTTCTTATTAACCATCTGTACATCATTGTACATCATTTTACTTAAGCCCATCAAAAATATACCATCTTTGGCACTATTTCTTTTGGGTGCTATTTTTGGGGATTATTTGCCCTACAATGCTGTAGCCTGTAAACATGGAGCCATCATTCTTACAAATAAAACCATACAACAAATATTTGAAAACCAAACTAAACCAAAATTTTGGCTCAAAGGAACCTCAAATTGTGCAGGAGTTCAAAACCAGATCCTAGCCTTGTGGCAGGCTCTTCCCTGATAGGAACAGGCACAAGCTCTGAGGCAGTCTGTGTCTGGATTCTGTGGTGTGGACTTCCTCTGATGACCATTTAAATATATATATGTATGTGTATATATATGTATATGAAGAAAACATAATCAACTTGGATGACTATCAGCATGCAGGATTAATGCTGTAGAAGAGATCTATTCTTTTAGAGGCCAGACTATAACGTCCATGAAGTGCTTTCCTCTTTTTGTAGGTAGGAACACTGCTCAAACAAATGAAGACTAACATTTTAAATATTTGCAAGCTGAAGATATTTGGTGGCCTGCAAAACACAGGGAAAGGGACACTACATATGTTTCCCCATACCATGATGATTATAATGACAGCAATATCAGGGAGCCAGCTGGCATCTTCATAAAGAGAAATGTCCAAACCTTTCCCAGCTCCTACTGAGTGATTGGCACCGTTGTCACATGGCAGTAAGTTCCACAGTGCAATTATGCATAGAAGAGAAAGCTTCCTTTTTCACTTATAACAACGCCTGTCTGTCCACATTTGAGTGTCCATTTGCTGTAGTGTTGTAATGAGATAAATACCACTCTGTGTGTTTCTTGTATTTCCTTTCAGAAGACAATCATTAGGAAACATCCTTGGAAATGGTTTTGCAAGATAAATAGCTCACTCCAACTGCGCTGAAGTTCTGAGATAAAATTCTTTCTTTTATTCATAATCTACAATTTTATTTTGGAAAAACAGCACTTATCAGACTAGTTCTGTGCTGATTGATGTTTGAGTTTGTAATTGTTCAACAAATCATTAAACTAAATGTTTTCATTCACATGCTTTGTTATCCAAGCTTTCTTTCAGATCACTGACCTGTGCACACATCCCTTTCTTAATTCGGTTTTGGAGACTATCCTGCCCAGTGCAATTATTACCCTGTATATAAAATAATCAACTATAATACAAGTCTTATTTAATTCATAAGAAAGCTCTTTCATGGCTCTAAACACTTTAATTGCCCACTCTCTTAATCTGTTCTCTCTTTATTATATACACACTGAGACAGGTATATATACATATGAGATTAGTTCTTAAAAATGTATTTGGCTTTAAAGTCAGTGATCTGCCTCTGACTCACATAGCAGAAATTATAGCATTTTCAATGCCACTCTCCACCAGGATATTTCTTGCAACCCAGCATTCTGTTTGCTGTTTTGATCACTTCTACAGGGTGACCATATGTTTCCATTAAACCATTCACAATGAGCCTGGGGTATTTTTCAAAAGTGATAAACATATTCCTCCTTTCATTTGCTTCACATACAACAGACTTGCATTCAAACCAGACAATTCTCCTTCTGACTACGCAGTCATGTGGGAAGGGTGGTGAGAGAAGTTTCTCCAGAAAAAGCAGAACACAGTGCTGAGAGCTACTATTTAAATGAACATTACAAATATTTCTAAGAGTAAGTGATAGAATAGGGATAGGAGAACAATGACAGAAGCTGAACAGGTTGCAGCACTGCATTATGAGACTACAGTGCACGGAATTTGAAATAATGTATTAGGGCCTTTGTCATGGTTTTATGATTTCTGGTATTGGTATTCCACATCATAACAACATGTAGTGCATTAAGAGTTAAAGAGTTAATACTCCAACTCCATAGATTATTGATATTTTCCGGGTATACCTGTCTCAGAAGAGAAGAACTATATTCCCCAGAAGACTTTGCGATGCTTTGCATTTTTACGTACTTTCCGCTCAGAGGGAAAAGATAAAAACCCTCTGCAGTCACGGGACACTCTCTTTCCTTCGGGATCGACTCAGCAGTGGGTGCTCGCTGCCGTATCGCCTTCAGCGTTAGCGTAAGGCCTTCGGTTTATTGGACACTCTCTCTTGCTCATTTTATTTGATTTATTAGCTTCAATTCCAATTATATTGTATTATATTGTGTTATTTTGCTTTCTGATATCTTATTTAGTAAATTAGCTTTCCTCCTCAGATCGTTGCCGCTGCTTTGTTTCTAGGCCCATCTCCTTTTTTCCTTTTCCCTTTCCCCCTTCCCCTTTCCTGGGGCGTGGGTCTGCGGGTCCCCCACACCAGTCGTCACGGAACCGGGCCAATCCAGCCCGGTAAACCGTTGACAGCCTTCAATCCAGCAACTATGTCATATAAAACCATTCGAATTTGAAATCTGACATACATGTGCTGACCCTTTAAACAGAATATCACCTTCAGCTACATTCAAGAAAGCATCTCATATTAATTTGAAACAACTATCTTATTGTCACAAAAACAATGATATATCCTGCAAAAGTGAACAGTGCTTGAGAGGATGAGGTTATTCAAAAGTAGTGTTAAAGCTGTAAAAGCTTTAAAATCTGCAGAAGTCAGTCCTTCACTTCACATCCAGGGAGTGGTACCAGGTACTGTTGCAGCTGGTGGAAGTCAGGAAAGGGGATGCTGAAAGAGACCCTAGGGTAAGGGAGGGCAGGTGGCTTGACTTTCATACTGTGCAATTTGACCACTCAAAATAATCCCATGCAATTCTTGATACTGTGTTCAGAGAAGATACTTCCAAGAGAGCCAAATGTAAGGAAAGTCTGTAGTTATAGATTTCCCTTTTGTGTTCAGCAGAAGAGGGAAGTGCTGAACTATTTTCTTCGTCAGTCCAACAGAGAGTGAAGAAGAGGAAGGAGGAGGAACAGATAAACCCAAGCCTCATGCCCATGCCCAGCATGACAGGCATGAGGTGGCCCAACAATGAATGTGAGCTTTTCTTCTACAGAGCCAGAGCACAAGGTCATGGCTGAGAAATTCTTCAAGCTTACCCCAGTTCCACTGCATCAAGGGCTTGGCAACAAAGAATAAATAGGAAATAAAGTTTCTTGCACTGCTGAAAAGTGGAAAACAAGAGCAGAAAGTACAGTCTATTGGATTGTGCTTTCACACTCAAAAACCTTGGGATGGAGCACTAGAGAGCATCACCTGTGCTCAGAGGGGATTACTGTCTCCTAGTCAAGCCTTCTGAGGGCAATCAAACTCCTCAAAACATAAAGAGAACTGGAACTGTGCACTGCATGTCTTTTGAGCATTTTGTTCATAAAAGTTGTTGAAAAACTGCAAGAGCTAAAAACAGGCAGAACAAATTTTAGGGATGAAGTGAACTTCTTTTCAGAGGAATCAATTTAGGAACATAAATGTCCGTGATTCTTGTCTATGTATGATTGCTATGCACAAACACTAAAGGTACAGAACACTAGAGGGTCAAATAATATGACTAAGGCTTTTTTAACAATCTATTGCCCTATTAAGATGGTTTGCCAATATTGATGTTCTAATTCACCTCAGAAGATTGCTTTTGAAGCAATTGCCTTATCATCCCCAGTCATTACTCTTCAGTTCACTTTATGGAGAAGTCTGGTAGCATGTGCATTTAGTGACTCTGTGCATTTTAGACTCTGGGTAAGTCTAAACCAAAAGGAGCCCTCCTAATATACCCAAAGCAACAAATGTTTATCTGCATCCAGAAATTACATTATAAATTATCTCCCCCGTAAAGTCATACAGCATGGACATCAGGTCTTGAACATCAGCCTTTTCTCTCTGCAGGTCTGCTCCTGTTGAACTGCATGCTCTGCAATTGCAGATATTACAGGCAACTGAATTATGTTTAAGACCAATGTTCTAAAATCCCACAGCTTCCACATACTTCCACGGGGAAAACAGTAGTATAAAACTGGTGTTTTAGCCTGGGGAATAAGTCTAAGTTTGCATAGTCTTTCCTTTTCCTTTAACATCCATGCTTCTTGGATGTGCATTTGTGGATTGGATTTTCCTTTTCTCTTTGACTGCCCTCAGCCCAATCTACCAAAGTCACATCCTGACAAAGTCTGCCAACTGCAATACCACAAATCCAAATCTCTTCATGCAGTCACACATAATCATTCCAAGAAATGCACACTGGTGTACTTTGTTGACTTCCACTGAGCCTCCCTGATTTACACCTGCTGAAGTTATGGACTTGAGAGTAATAACACCTACACTGCACAGTTGTCCCACATGTGTGTATACTATTACCCACACAACAGATGCACAGGCATGCATGCACACACATATCCCAACATCTGGCATTCACAAGCTAACTGTAATAACTCCATGAACTTCATTCTTTACAAAGCTCAGTAACACTTCATCTATATGTGCACTAAAGAGGTGCATAACCTCTTCCACTTCACTGAAATAAGTATGTGCTCTTAACCTGGCATTCACAGTCACATGCAGAAATACAACCAAACACTTGCTCTTAGTCTTGAAGCACTCATTTAATCCTTCTGAATAACGGGGCATGAATGGTTCTTGACATAAACACTTCACAGATGTTGTGCATAATGTGCATATAGATGTACACCAACTTACTTTTCAGCCGTACCTGTAATTTTGCCTACATGACCTTTCCTGATATGAGGCTCACGTTCCCGCTTCCTGGCTAGAAATCATGCCAGGAATAGAAGTGATAAAAGGAAATGAAGAATCACTTGCAAACATCCAGACACAAGTTAAATTAAAAACATCCTACTTCTTAACACGAACTCAGCTTCATAATTCACCATTTCTGAATGTTAGAAAATCTGAATCTCTCATCCAGATCTAACCTAAAAGACGTGCTCAGAGAACATGTGAGCAAACACAATAATTCATGTTCGGCATTTTATAGAATGCAAGAAACTATAATCCAGAATACTTGTGCCTGTCTAGATCTCAGTTCTGTGCCCTGGAAACAATGGGATGCTCCTCTGTGCTGCTCTCAACAAGCTAAATTACAGCAAAAGAGGCTGGAAAACACACAGCTTGGAAGCTGCAAATTCTGACAGATTTGCCCAGTTTCCCCTTGCACCGCTGCTAATTCATAATAACCTATTGATTTCTCTCAAAAACAGGAGTTGCAATTTTTTGTGTGTACAAATACCCGCACACTTTCAACCATGCAGAACTGCACTGTTTCAGAAACCACTCTTTTAAACCTGTGAAAGTATGTATTACACCCCAAAAATTATATGCTCGTTTTGAAATGATGGAATTTGTTTTTAACTGTCTTGTATTTTAAAAAGTAATTATTTTTTACAGTGAGAAGAATAGCAGTATCTTACTGCAGATGAGAGGAGGAAATACAATGCATTTTACTTTATTACTTTAGAACTTCTGGCAAGAAAATGAGGATGAATATTATCATCCAGGAAGAAAATCTGCAAAATCCTCAAACAATTTTTATCTTAGCTACAGGTAAGAATGTAAATGTTCCATAAATTCTTTTTAAGAAGAAAACAACAAGAATTTCTGTTAACATTAAATGCTGTGTTTGTCATTAAGGCTTGAGTATAAAACGATGAAGTTTCTCAAATTTGTAAAAATCTCTGAGAATAACAGCTCCTTCTTACCATATCCTGTGCAACTTGGCGCATCAGCTCTGAATTATCTCATTTGTTCCACGTATCACTATGTGCTGTTAACTATGAAAACTGAGGGTAAATCTAGTGATAGGATCACTTAACCACTTCATTGATAAACAGAGACTCCGGAGAATGCATTGATTTCACAGTCTCTTTGTGCCTTCCCAAATGCCTTACTTTGCTGTCCAGTATTAGAACTTGAACACTGAGAAACTCCTGTTGCACTTAGAGGTTTCCATCAAATAATCGTGGCACAGAGAAAACTGAGGGTGTGCAACTGCGTAAAAAACACAGGATGGAAATTTGAAATAGTTCGTGCTAGATACCCATGGACACTGATACACTGATATCTGGCAGTCCTACTGATGCTTATAACTATTCAGCATATTCCACATAAGAGATGTTAATGAAAAAAAGGCACCATTTTCTTATGCGCAGATAGTCCCTCACATCCTTCTCAGACATTGCGTTACCTGTCAGCTCCAGAATCTCTCACAAGAACAAAGAATCCAAGGGGAGTCTTAACTGCCATTGGGATTTCATTATGGGTGGATTATAAATGCACAGGCAGACAACTAGTTCATCTCTGATTAAGACTCTAAACATTTTATTTCATCACTCAATTTATTATCTCTGGTGTTCCTGTGTATCCTCCTATGTTCTACTTATCACTGAAATGTCCCATCTCAAGAAGTACTTTTAGCTCTTAATATCCTATATCACATAGCAGTCAGTGATAAGTACTAAATTCTAATAAGAGATCCACCAGCTTTCATGGGAAAGAGTGAAGGAAAGGATAGTCCGAAAACAACGTACTTTCCCCCCCATCTCATCACCTTCCCTTCTATCATACTTGATCATCTCCTTGTGTGGTAAAACCTGATGTGGAATGCAGCCCAAGCTTGCTTCCAATACTGCTGAGCTGGGCAATGTGACTACAGGAGGAGGCAGCAATTTCCTCCCCTGATGCAGTTGCGAAGCCCCATGGTGATGCTTCAAAGCAGATCTGTGACCTCTCTCTTCCATCCTGGAGCCCAGTGGGGGCTGAGAAACAGCTGGGCTGCTCTGCAAGGAAATGTGCAATGGAAAGAAGGGAGAGAGAGGGTAGGGAGGAGAACAAGGGTAAAATAGGAGATAAAATGTACAGAGTAAGAAAGGATAAAGCAGACACTAGTGATTAGGAAAGACTATTGTAATTGGCTTCTTGGTGTCAAACACAGTAAAGGGAGAACAGTTCAGGAACCATCACAAGCTTGCACCATACAAATTTTCACAACCACATTAATGTCTTTGATGCCATACTATACTTTTTTCCTTTTTTGCAGTGTTTGTCAGGCAGCCCTGCTTTCTGTTGCTGGCTGCAGATCTGTCCAAGTAGATCAAATCACCTCCCACTGTGCGTGCTCGGTGAGTGGGTACCTCTCGACCCATCTCAGAATCTAAAAACAAACCAGGATGTTTAGAGTAGTGTAAACCAATTCTCTTTGTCCACCTCAATGGTAAACAGGAGAAAAGAGTTTCCCCAGAGTGCAGCAAAGCAAATCCAATGTTATGTCCCCTTTCTCTGTGACTTTCTCTACAACTCAGGCAAAATCCACACAATCCTGTTACATCAAGTATTTTACAGAAAGACAGCTTAACCTCTTTTCATGTGTCTTACAGCAACAATGTGCTTTTCTCACAGGGAAGGCAGAGCTGGAGAGTAATCAACTCCACCAGTTACAGAGTGGGAGGATCGGAAAAGGTCACATCCATGAGGCATACTTTATGTAATAACTCTTGTGTTTCTAAATTGAGAAGCATCTCCACATGGAAATGGCTGAGAAGACTTTGGGATTGTTAAGGTAGCAAGCATGATGAAGTTTTTGAAGCTCTTTTTTTTTTTTTTTTTTCTGGGGTAAAGGATACGTTATACTGACAGTCAACCAGTAAGCTTCAGGAAAAGTATTTCATGTAGAGAAGTCTCTGGCAACACAAAGCAAATGGTATTGCTAGGGCAATCTGTAATGTCCCTCCTACCACCCCTGCACTCATCCACCCTCACACGTCCAGAATTGCACATCTCAGGTCACTTCTTCCAGCAGCAAATGCTATGAGACAGCTGCTCCTGCCAATCAATAAAGACGCTGCTCATTTGCTGATTTGCAAGGCCTCCACTCCTTTATGAAAATCAAACAGCCTTAATTCAAAGTCCTGCTCAAAAAACTTCAGCAAATCCATGTAAACCTTTGTTTTGAGGTCCACCACAAGTTTTCTTCTCAGCAACAGCTCTGCTCTGCACTGACACCCTGCATGAGTCCTGGTGCTATATAGGAGGAAGCATGAGTAAAATGTCTGTCTGGGATAAGGTAGGTTAAAAACTCACCTTTAGAATCAGTCCTTCAAAGTCTTTCCATGGCATAATTTTCATTGCCTCTCTCATGAAATTACCTTGTAATTGGTTTTCTGTAGGTTTCTCAGCTGCCATGAAACAATTTTAGCCCTGGTGGGAGCTCCTCTATGAGGACACCTGGAATCAGGAAACTGCTATGCTATAGCCCTGAGAAGCATGTGAAAAGGGAGAATCTCTCTTTCAGAAGACATGACTATCTAGCTGGTTTGTGAAACAGAAGAAGGAACTGAAACTCTTCAAACTCCTCTTGAAGAAGGACTACTGTGCATTTAAGAAGTCGCCTGGAGGTGGGCATTTTCTGGATTCTAATGTGCTGCTGAAAGAGTGCAAATCATTAACTACATCCCAAAGACCTGCTGATGCTAATGCTATGTCTTCAAAACAGTGGCTGGCTTTCTGGAAATAACTAATTAATCTGAACTAAGGCTGGGATCTTAGTAGCCTACCTAACAGGTTCTTCTGTTCTGCCTGCATAACAAGCAGCATCACCTTCAGGTCCAAATGTTCTGCTTGCTGCATCCATAACCTTAAGTAGACCCTTCACATATGCAAATAAACAGCTAATAATTTCTGCATCATGCTTTTTTTTCACATACATTTTTATTTTTTGCAAACTCATGAGGATAGAAAGAGCAGCATTGCCATAAGCTGAAATGTTTGTACGTACACTTGCTTGTGTGTAACTTGTAGGGCAAAATGGATGGGTAAGAAGTATGTCGCTTCTTTTTGCATGAGCAGGCAAATACTACCTTTAGTAATGACCTAGAAATGTATCTGCTGGTATAAAATTGTGGACACCGAATTTCCAGTTTTTATCCCTGGCCTAGCATTTACCACCAAAATGAGCAAACACAATAAGATCTAATCGTGTCTGATGATCAAAAGATCAAGAGAAGCCTCTTACTGTAAAAAAATTCTCAAGTCTGCCATCTGAACTAGAAAATTAGTTGATTTTCACCTAAGAGTGACAGAAGAGTCAATTAAAGTCACGTGCAGGTTGACTTGCAGACAATAATAAACAATGCTAGTGATTATTACATGAGAAGATAAATAAAAAGAGATGCCTCATCTGTAATGCTCATTCTGGAAGTCTGAATGAAAAAACTAAGGACTAAACTGTGCTGAGACAGAGGCCTCAGTTTATGCCCCCTCCTGCCTGTGAGATGTGTGATGAACCATAACTGGCTACCATCATCTAAACCTGCAGGTGTGAGGCTGGCTCATCAGGAGAGCTGAAATCAAGTCTTCTGCATAATACATCTATGCAAGGCTTTCTTTGACTATGTTTCTTAAAATCGAATAGTCATTAAGCTCTCTCTGCTATTTGAAACTGATGCAGCATGAGAAAAGCTTGTGCCTTTTAGTGATAAATTCATAGGATTTGTCATTTCTGGCATTTTGACTACTAGGAAATCATTTTCCTTGACACCTTACAGTGTCACTGCAGTTTACAACACTATTGCAAGGATAAATCTCCACTTCTCACCTGAACCATTTTCTGTTTCACATCCCCCTATTCTCTTCCCTTTTTCTACAACACTGTAAAAAAATGAAAAATCTTCATCTTTAAAGGACCTGCTCAACATTCTCACCCTGTATCTACAAAAGCCATTGAACTGCCCAATGCCAGCAGTTATTTGCAGCATGCTATGGGTCTCAGCAAGCACTTCTATGCCTATTCCCCTTCTGCACAGGAGAAGAAACATTTGTGCAGGTCATTATCCTCCCTCCTACCCTTCCTCCAAACTTTCCTACACAGTCAGGATTTGAAACCCATGAGATCTTGAGATTGTTGGCTGACAAGTGACATAGTGATGCAGGGGTCACAAAGGCACCAGGAGGTAGAGCTGAGACTGAGCTCACAGAATTACACCTTTTACTTTCTGCCTTTCCTGCCTGATCTCATGCAGTATTCCACTGATTCATAAAAGACAGGGTTTTCTTTCAGGAGGGAATTTATTTAAAAGACAGGGATAACTCCCAGGTGCCTCAGATAAGTCAGAATATCGGCATCCATTTGTGGTTCCCCATTCTTTCTCCACACAAGACTGCACTGAGAAACTCAGGAACTGAGCAGGAACTCCAAACATATAACCTTTCCTGCAGTGAATACTTCTTCTGTCCCATCCCCAAACAATGACACAGTGAATGAGCCCAATGCAAGGATTGTGTAAGACTATTTCACACTCACAGTGAGAGTGGCACAGCACTCCACTTCAGAGGAACTGGAGTATGTGTGCCTCCACCTATAGAATGTTTGTTTAACTGCTATATTCAGCTGTTGGCATGGAGCAAAGCAGCCTACACACTGCTTAGCACCTGACCCTCTGTTTATCTGATTTCGTTATATGTCTTTTACAGTATCATCGCTATTTCACACTTTATTTCTTTCACAATTCTTAGGCTGTCTGTGAGTTCCTGGTGATTTACTCCATGTGATTTCCCACCATTTATTTATGCACTCAAATACTCCATAGCTTTTTATTTCAAAGGTTTGCAAGGCGCTCGAAAGAATCTGCCAGAAACTTAGAGCTCTTGAACAGAAGGTTCACACCAGTCAGCCATACAGGCCGGCACAGTCTGCCCAAAAATGAACAGACCTCTTTTGACTTTACAGGCAGCATGGTTACCTTGATATTGCAAACCACGAGGAAACACAAACCCCTGTCAGTAGCACAGGCTGTTTAATGCAGGTTCCAGTAAGCGTTTTAATTTCTGCACACAACTGAAAGCAACTCCACATGGAATTTGTCACAGAGAAGTATTACTTTCCATCTTCTTCAGCAAACTCAAGCACTTCATAATTATTTTGGTCCACCGTTGGTTTGAAGGGACTTACACAACGTTTACCATTCCCAAGGACAAAAACAGACACACCCACTTCTTCATGGTTCTCTCAGACCCCAGGACTGTTTCTCTGTGCCTGTGCTGAGTGCATCCTGAAGACACCCACACTGAATAACACCAGAATTGCTCATATCTGAGCCATTCCCTCACAGGGGCTATGATTAATTCACAGCTGCTACCTCCCAAGTAACAGTAAATCCATTAACATCCACTGTCGCCCAGACTGCCTTCCTGTATAAACTCGAAGCCCTTGCACAGAAGGCAGTCAGGCTTGCTGACACCTGGAGACTTGCACAAACCATCTTAAGCCATTGCCCACAGCAATGCTGCCAGTATTAAAGGAGAAAGAGCCACCATTCGTCCTTTCAACAGCTTCACCTTGTTCATTCTATCACCACACCAGTGGTTACTCCTACTCATTTACAGTCTCAGGAAAGGTAAGCTTCAGTTTTCCTGAGCTGAATGGTCCATATTGTGACTTTCAATTAAAAAAAAAAAAAAGTTGTTACTTACCATCGCGTAATTTTTTAATGGAGAAAGCAAGGTGTAACAGGGAAAATAAGAGTAAGGAGAGTACAAAGAAGAAAAGGGTGGAAGAATCAAGATGAAAAGGATTTTGAAGGGAATGACAGGTGGAAATATATTTTGTGATGCTGCTATGAAGAGAAAAAAAAAAAACAAGGGAGGGGAAAGAAAAATAAACAAGAACAAAATAAATAAATAAAAATAAAAACCCTAAACATAAGGAAAGAAAGGAGTAGGGAAAATGTACACAAGTAAAGTGAAAAAAGAAATTCTGCCCACACATACAAAGTATTTCAGTGACTGCAGACTTGCTGGACAACAAATTGAATCACTGAAAACATTCTGAAGAATTTCCTATTTCTCCTAGAAGCCATATTAAACATTTGGGAGACACCTCTCCTGCCATGGGGAAGGCTAAAGTAATTTCTATTCCCTAAAAGAGCTCTTAAGACCATCCTGAGAAGAAAGAGGGAAACACCACAGGTTGCGCAGCAGAAAGAAGAGGGAGAATACAAGGGGAAAAACTGAATGGAAGAAAAGTAATCAAAAAGATCTAGCAGAGCAGCATAAAATAAATGAAGATCAAATAAGGAAGCCAAATAGACAGTAAAAGGACCTCAAGAAGAAATAAAAACATGAAGAAAATACAAAACACAAAAGGAGGACAAACATGGAAAATACAATTCCAGCTGAAATTTGAAAATGGCTGACACTGCTGAATGGTTTGAACAGATTCCCACTGTCTTCCAGATATTATTTCCATACTTTTGTGAAATGCTGACATTATATAATGAATGCAACCTCCTTCAGGTGAACATAAAGCCACATCTGTTGGATTATGGAGGAAAAGTATGAAACTCCCCTAATGTCAGGGCTTAACTCACCACTGTATTTCTCTAAGTGCATTCAACTCATTGTGAAATAATTCCAGTTCTCTTCTGAATTACAGTAGTGGCATTTTTCCTCATGTCCAGTGGCACTAGAGATTTATAATCATTCTCTATCGTGATGTCTTTCAGCATGGGTTATAGCTCAGTTCCAGAAATAGAAAACCAAAGAAGATTCAGCACTTGAGTGTAATATAGTGGAGACAATATTTATTTATCTCCATCAGTTAGCAGGCTCATGCTGAGGTCACCCTCAAACAGCCAAAGTGAAGACATCACCTACTGTACTGTGGAAGCTCAGGTAGAAGTAGTTACGGACTGACTGGGAACACATGCAAATGAACAACCCACAACCCACAGTACCAAACTTAGGAAGTCCTGCCCTGCTCTTGAGTGGAAAATGTGAGATGACCGCCTGACATCTGTTCTCTGCTTTGGCTTTTCGCTAGGCTTGGGGAAGGACTGAGTGGGACTCAGGTAGCACTTCTTCCATATTGCTTCTCCTGCCCTGGAGAGGAACATGGGGACAGATGTAGGAAGGAGGACCATGACACAAAGCTCATGTTACCAAGCAGCTCAGAAAATAAAGGTAAAATGAAACTATGAGAGAACCTGGTCATAAACGCTGATTAAATATTGCTTCTTCAGAAAACATAATTTCGTGAAAGTAGAATTGTGTCAAAGAATTATTCTTATTTAATTGAAAACATACCAAAACTCCATACCATTTTTATGATTGCTGTGCTCTTCTGTGCTAACATTTGTAAAAATGTCAATATTATCATGCCCTTATATTTTCCTGATTTTTTGCAAATATTACTGTGTATTAAAATATTTTCCTCATTACTACATGCAGTGATGTTGGAGACACAACAACAATACAGCAGAAGAATGGAGGCCAGTATGATGCTGCAAATGAAGGGAAAGGCAAGTTATTTTTTGTTCACTCTTCCTCATAACAAGATTTTCTGCAAGGAGATTGTATGGCCTCATGCTGGCTACAGTGTGAAAAATCCTGTAAGAGCATGACTGTTCTGAAAAACTACTGTAAGTAGAACCTGCAAGGGCACCTGTGTTCCCCACTCTTACATCATTCCTGGATTCATTCAATTTCTCCATTTACTGGCAATACAAATGCAGGGAGGTGTTTTGTTTGGTTTTGTTTCTCCCATTTCTGAGGGGAGCTGATCTTGGAAGTTGGCCTGGGACTCAGGAGCCAAGGCGAGTTGCTTTCACTGAAGGGGATTTCATTCTTGCAAATGCAGCAACATACTTCTGGTGGAAAGCAGGCTCACTTCTCTCGTAACAAAGGCAGCAGGAATGGGAAGCTATAAAAATGTATCTTTTATTATTATCCTTTTTTTTTTTTTAAGAAACAGAAATTAGTCTAAGAAAAGAATTTCTCTTCCACAGAAAAGAGGTATTGTTCCCCGTGCTCCTCAGAGTACAACAGACCTGTAATTTTAGCACAGGTTCTTGTTTATTTATTTGGTTGCTTGCACAGGTACAATTTATGAGCAGCAGCTCTGCCCTCTGACTAAGAATTACTCTGACATGGCCTTCACAGCACAACCACAGAAGTAAACAGTGTTTCAGAAAGCACGTAGTTATTACTCCCCAATTCCTCTAAAACCTGTGCAGTAGCACCGCCTTCAGATAAACAGACAGCTTCCCTGTAGGGTGCCCTGATATAATCCACAGGCCAAAGAAGAGCACTTATATCACCATTATAGCAGCAAGAAACAATGCTTCAGAGCAATTTGCTTTCGTTTCTCCCGAGTCTTCAAGGCAGCAAACCCAGCCTCTTGAAGCTCCTCCTAGAGAACAGTCAGGCATGAGCCGGATGAAAGACACAGTGATCTTCCGCAGTCGCCTGATTTTTGTTTGAGTTAGCAAGAGTTGTTTTTTTTTTAGAATGAGATTTCGATGGAACTGAAAATATCTCATAGCACAAACTCTGCAGCATGCTGTGAGTAATTCACAGCTGCCAAAACCATCTAAATCAAATCCCATGGGGGATTCTTCTTTCTTTAACCCATGCACGTTCGAAAACAAAAATGGCCAGCAGCCATCCTCCTCCTCTCCTTTCACCGAGCAGATTCCTGCAGCTGGAGCAATGTCATTAGGGGCTATGCTTCCAGACTCCAGGGCAGAAGCAAAACATGATTCATCAATTTAGAACAAGCAGTTCAACACAGAAAAGTCCACCTTTTCTTTTTTTTCCTTTTTTCCCTCTTTTTTCCTTTTTCTTTCCTGTTTTTGGTTGTTTGGTTGGTTGTTTAGTTGGTTGGTTGGTTGGTTGGTTGGTGGGTTGGTTGGTTGGTGGGTTGGTGGGTTGGTTGGTTGTTTTTTTTTTTCCAAAAATGTGAAGGGAATTAAGAGAACTTGAGAGATTAACTCTGATGTCTGAGTATATTGCACGATAACATGGCTAGGAAATTTATCTGTAATCGCAGTTCATCCAATTGCATGCAAAGCCAGCTTGGACCTGTGTTAGGGTTTGATGTTTAACCACTATCCTGTCTGTAGATTTTTTGTGATTGCACTTAATTAAAATAGATTTTTAAGGCAAAAACTGAGAAATATATAAAATGCTGTGCAAGCCAAATACACAAACAGTTTGGTTCACCTTTTTTCAACAAAATAACCCTCAGGCAGGTTTCAAAAAGGTGAGTCTTGTCTTACTGATTGAGGAAGTTATTTTGAAGGAGTCTTTTTTCACTCATTTTTCAATTTGCAAATTCAAGAGGAAAGTATCAGGACTGGAGGCCAGCATGGGTAAGGTGACAAATTTACTTTCTGTAAAGTGTTGGAGTCCATCTGGATGAAAACCAGGAGAAGCGACAGAGTATTCAATGTATTTCTTGATCAAATAGAAGACAGATAAGGAAGCTATTAGACAAGCTGACAAAATGCTGGTTGAGATACATTACCAAATGAAAAGAGCAAACCATAACAGAGAAGCAGCAAAAAAGAAGCAAGGCCACAAGAGACATCAGGAAGAAAAATTAGAAGGAGTTGGTGAACCACAAATGTCACGCTCTGTGACTGGAGGGCAAAGTTTCCCACTCAGCGCAGTCATGGAGCTTGCTCAGCTCAGATGAGCCCAAGAGGGAATGCAGGGTCTTGGGGCAGAGCAAAGGGGCCAAGGAGAACTGACAACAGGGTGAGTTCCTGTGGCGAATGAATCTCAGAGCCAGGTCCTGTTGTCTTCACCCCAACAAAAGTCAGAATTGGCTTTTCTTTATAACTTTTTTATTATTCTTATTTTAAGAATCTTCTAATTGTATTCTGAGTTCCTCAGGCCACAAGCAATTTTCTCCAGCATTCTTTGTACCACCACCCTCATGGTTTGTGGTAAAAGTTCATATATTTGCAAGGTCCTATTCAGAGATATTTTCAGTGCAAATGAAAAGCAATTTAACAAAGGAGGAAAAAATTAGTAACATGTTAGCTAAAACTGACTTCAATTTAGACCCATCATCAAACATTGGTAAAGTTAGCACAGAAAACCTTTCCAATTCAGGTTTGGTTTTGCTCTGTAATTCACCATTACATAGTCAATTTGACCTGAGTTATGCCTTCATAATGCTTCCCCTACTCAGGAGTAGTTTTGCTCTGCAATCTTCCCAGCCCTCTGTTTTCTATTATCCTTGTGGTGACACTATTTTTCATACTATTTCCCATGACATTTTTTTCACTTCAAAAAATTCTGTACATATTAATCAGTGATTTTCTTGCCTCTCCTCCCTTATCAGAACAATAAAATGCACTTCCAAAAGAAGGACTTTCTGACAAGTACCTCATTTGTCCTCCTCCCCACAGCCTCCATGCAGTCTGAGGAGGTTTTCTTCTTCCTTACATTAGTTTCGCTTTCATCACCACAAGTTTGTCCGAATGCAATCGGTATTTCAAGAATATCTCCTTTGGCTTTAAAAATGCTTTACTAGAAAGATTTACTTCATAGAGATCATAGAATCATTAAGGTTGGAAAAGACCCCTAAGATCATCTAGTCCAATCATCAACCTATACCCACCATGCCCACTAACACGTGACCATCAGTGCCACATCTACATTGTTCTTTAACACCTCCAGGGACGGTGACTCCACCATCTCCCTGAGCAGCCTGAGCCAGTGCTTGACCATTTAACCAAAGTTAATAAACAAGGTAAAACTAAACGTCAGAGGGAACTCTCCAACCTAATTAAAAGTAGATTGCTTTGCTTTACCCTAAATCTACACCTTATTTTTTAAACCAACATCAAGGAAGCAGATATAAACAGGAAAAAAGTATTCATGCTGCTTTAAATCTTGTCATCTTTACTGGAATTCCTCTGCATAGGACTGTGTACACAGAGAGAATGAGGGAAATCATACTGAACCAAATTAAGACGTTGATTTAAAGTGGATTCACTAAGCTTCATTAAAGCCCTTACGTGGAAATCCCTGCTGAGAAATAAGATGACCTTGATCTGATTTTACTCACTGTATCTCTAAGGACTGACTACCTAGGATTTGCACATAACTAGGTAATACATTAATAACAAGTTCACATTAACTTTTTGGCATATCCCGCTGCTGTGAAGCCTTTAATTAATGCTCTACCACTAAAGATCAAAAGATTTTAGGATTTCCTGAGTACCTGGTAGTGATGTGAATGAAGTGAAGCTGTAACAGATAAAATGTGGTGCTTTAACTACAGCTATTTTAAACTACTCTTAAATTCTGCTGTTTTTGCTGGTGATTATATATACTTCCACTTTATTTTAGTTGATCAGAAGCCTGTTTTGCCACAGGGGTTGAATGCATGGGATGCAGGAAGAAGGAAGAGGTCACACAAGAAGTCCACAGACAGTGAGGTGACAAACCAGAACATTTCACCCACAGCCCACTCCCTGCCCAGGTCACATGATTCCTTGGAAAAGCATCAGCAGAGAGGGATTTTCAAAATAGTATCATTAATTGTTCTGATGGTGCCCATGTGCTACATAAATTCCATAAGGTGAGTTACTGCTTCTGCACGTCCGCTCACATACCCTGTCCCTTAAGGCATGGTCTGTACCTGTGTTTTCTGAATGGAAGACATCAGGCCAGGCAAACCATATGTACTACTGACATCTGGACATCCATCTATAGGCTCATGATTTTCTATTTAACTTTATTTTTTTTTTCACTGCTTCTTACAATCTTGTTGTGAACATAGTCCCTGTATGCCAAATTGTCTACACACTAACAGTATGCATGGGCAGAGTTGGGCTGATGTTCACGCTTCAGGTGCTGTATGTGGAGGTGGCAGACCCACATTTGTCCATGCAGCTTCCCCCCAAGCCTATGCAATCACACAGACTTGGGCACTATTGCAAAGGAAGTTTGAGGCAAACCATGAATGGTCTGAAGTAAGGTGCAACCCAAGCACAGTAGATCCACAGTCCCTGTCTTCTGGTCCTCTGTTCCATTTATTGTCCACTGTTATTCTGGCAGACTTGGGAACCCTTATATTTTTCTTGGTAATAAAATGATTTTCAGTACTTCTAATAGCTAAGAAAATGAGAAAAGATCTTGGATGTGCTACTGTTCATGATTTATGAGGTAATACTGATATGCGTTGTGCAAAGGTTACATTTTTGAATAATTTTAGGATAAGTTGTTTTCTAAAGAAAAACAAATGAATTTGAGCAGAACATATGTTTCTGAAGACCATTTGTATGGGGGAGTGTTTTTCATGGAAGAAAAATGGGAAGAATTAACTCTTTAAAGAAGCAAAGGAAACAGTCTCAGATAGTCTATTGTGTTTCCCTATATTTTGGGCCTGAGAGCACATATAAATGTATACAGATTCACATATAGTGGCAAAAATCCCATTCAGGACAAAGAACGCAAGGGAAGCTCTGTTATCACACCTTTGTTCCCTCCTCTAGATCTTGCCTCCTAGGGAAAAGAAAAAAAAAAAAAAAAAAGGGGGGGGGGGGGGATCAACAAGAATTACCTTGATGCAGCTTCCCAAAGAGGGAGACTGCCATTTAAAGACCTGCAGGAACAACAGGCTCAGGAAGAAGTCAAACCCATAGAAGCCACTTTTAGTTCTGCAAACTCAGCAAACCTCAACGTAAACTCCAGAGCCTGAAGACAGAAGCAGCAGCCTGCCACATAGACGTGTTATTGACCAATCCCAGTTCACCAGGGCACTAAAGAATGAAAGCCTCGTGTCCCTAGGAATGACAGCAGGACCAGAAGCCCCCAGTCCAGAAGCAGCTGCAATGCTAGTGTTACAGCAAACTACTAGCATATACCAGAGCTTCCTCATGGCAGGTGTGAGTGCCACCATCCAGATAATCACTTTCATGAAAACAGAATGCTTGAGGGACAGGGAAGAAGATTAGCACTTTTAGTGGTTAACAGTTTAAGGATCAAATCAGATTCTCAAACATGACCTGCAAGAAAGTTGAAACTGCATGGGTATTTGTATTTAGAAGCATTCCTTCCAATGTCCCAAAACAATCTGAATTTGCAAAGAAAAAGTAGATTGTCCATAGGAACTAATAGCGTGAAGGAAGCAATGAGTAAAGGAGGAGATTTTGGGTGGAGTTTTAAATGATCTGAATGAGTCAAGGATGAATTAGCCAAAAACAGCAAGAAAATCTGCATTAGTAAGTAAGTGTAAATGTATCAGGGAATTTACAGACATAACATTCTTTACCAGAAGACAGCAATAAACGTTAGCTGATAGCCCATAAAACAGAATGCCAAATTAGCAAGATCAATGCGCTCAGATACACTAATATGAATACAGAATAACAATTGCTTACGCCTGGGACTCAGAAGTAAGACTGCATCATTTAAGAATGATGAAGAACATTTATTTTTATTAGTAACAGAGGAGAATGTTAGATAAATCCACATCGGTCCCCTAGGAAAAAGTATTTTCAACTTGGCAGGCTGAGGCTACTTGTGCACAACAATTCTAAATGGCTTGGCTGAAGAGATCTCTGGTCTGCTGTGATGGACTTGAATGTATCTTGGAAATGTGAGGGAATGTTAAAGACCAGAGTAGTATCAGTATTCAGTGTATAGGCCGCCAGCCTGGTATCACTTCTGGGCAGAAGAATGCAAAATCTGGAAAGGGGTCCCATTCATAAAATGGTTGAAGAATGGAGATATAAATAAAGCTGTATCATGTGGTTTGATGGAACATAAATTCTGTCAAAGAGAGTGTGCTAAATTAGGCAAATGCAAAATTACATGTTTAGGAACAAAGAATGAAAGCCAAACCTACCAAGTGAAGAATGTATTTGGAACACTGGTGTGTCTTAAAAGAGTTTGGGGTCATGGTGACAAGAAACACAATGTGGGCACCCAGTGCAGTGCTCTGGTAAAAACAACTAATGATGTTTATACTGGGTAGGGGGAAGCAGAGGTGTTTGTAATACAGTAAGCAGTACAATGTTATTGCTTCTGAAATACTATATGCAGTTTTTCTTTTACTAACTTTTCTAAAAGATGTTTTAAAAATAAATGATATTGAGAGAAGAAACAGCAAAACTACTTCAAATCTGGAAAAAATGTGTTAGAGAGAAAGATGAATGACTGCTTCTTGTACTAAAGGAAGACAGAGTGAGTCCACTACAATGCAGGAATATGATAGCAGTATAAAAGATGAAATAGAAGAGAATTCTTTAATTTCCTGGAGGAAGGAATGGTAGAAACCAAAGCAGGAAGGCAAAGCCCTTTTCAGAGAGAAAGAAGGCATGTGCTCCTAATGGTAGGGTGATAGACCTTAGAGCAAACTGCCACAGGTTGGGCAGAGGCACCCAATTTCTCTGCATCCCAACTGCTATTGCCTCATGATTAGTTGATGGGTGGATCTCCATGGGTTACTATAAATGTGAAAGAAAAATCTGTTCGGGTCAAAGACCATTTCTCATCCCACACAAAGATACCATGAAGCTACAGACATCTCAGAACCTTATGATTTTATTTTTAAAAATGGGTTTTTTAGTCCCTGATCTCACTGAATTTTTATTAAAGCATTGAACTGTGAAAAAACTGTTAGCTCTGGATAACACTTAAAACTTCAACAGGGCTTCACAACCTAAATTATGTGAAGCATTAACCCTTCTAACGTCAAAAGAAAATATCAACTAGAAGTTCATCATTTTCCCTGGTACTATGCAATGAGAAATATAGAAACAGTGGGTATTACTTGGCACCGTAAAGGAAAAGTGTAAGCGTTAACATCATTTAGTGGCAGAAAAGAGCAATATATCCGAGTTCACAACATAAGACTGAGAAAATGCTACCAAAGGAGCCATCAGTATGTTATTCAGTTCAGAATATCCCTGCTGCCCAGTGGAAAAGCTTTGAAGTGAAGCTTTAAAAGTACATAGACTGTGTTTATTTGCATGAAAAGAAGAAGAACTCGTTGTGAAAGATTATTATTAGAAAGACAAAAGTTCTCTTTGAGTTTAACTGCAAAAGGAGAGGCAGTAATCACTGGGCAGATCGGTTATCTACCCTATCAAGATCCCCTGAGATGCAAAACCAGAAGGACTTCGAATCAGAAATAAAATCTGAAAGCCCCCTAAGAAGTCAAGTTAGTTCTTTTTCCTACAACATAGATGGACCAAATTCCACAATGCCCTTCACCTTCCCCCCATGGCTTGATTCCAGAGGATCTATGTTGACAAGGGAGGTTGTTGATTGGAGTGCATGTGTTTCACCATATTCCATGCTAAAAATGAGTCTTCAATACATTGATATAGGCAGCAAATTTAATATTTTAATGTCTGCATTAGGTCCTGAGCTTGACTGTTTTGATATTCCCCTTTGCATTCTTTCTTCAAGATCATCCTACACTTTTCTCTGTAGGCCCAGATGGAAAGACCAGAGAGAACTATTTTCTCTTTGCACATTTGCTGGGCTTTACATCTTGCAATGTTTATCTCTTTGATCTGACTTTTTAAGCAAAAGCTACAGTGGGCTTTGCCATGGGCAAAATTACCACATTCTCCCACTTCATGATTTTGTCCAAACCATATTTCAGAAGCTCTGGTTTAATATCCTACTTGCTTTTTTTTTTTTTTTTTCCTAGTTTGGAATCACAGAGAAATCAATGCACAGGAAAGCAACACCCTCAAACTATACAGAGTTCCCCTGTTATATTACCGTCCTGAAACTCTCTTGATCAGGTCTGATTTCCTCTTTAAGCTCCTTTAAAATCTCTTATGAGCCCTGGAGATCACTGTGGAGCATATCCTGCTTTCAAACATGCTTTCACAACTGCTCATAGTTTCAAGAGACTTAATAACAAGCAGCACTTCCCCCGTCTGGGCAGCAGAAATCTCTTGCGAGGCAGGGTGCCTTCCTTGCTTTGACTTTCAAAGAGAGCAAAAGCTCTGGGGACACCCAAGACCTTCCGCACTGCCAAGTTACCCCGGATGTGGAGGCCCCCTCCATCTGCAGGAAATAAAAACTTCAAGCAGACACACTCCTCCTGGCAATGCTCGGACACCACTTTTGGTTTGGGCCCACCACCGCCTGGGTAAAGGCAACACTTTCAGCCATGTCCTTCATTGCATTTGTTGGATATGGCCACAGACCTGCAGGCAAACAACTGCAAGCGGTGTAGGCTGCCAGGCAGAACAGCAGCCTGTGTGCTGAACAAAGTAGCGGACCTGTTTAAATATCTATGTTCTCCTGTCAGTGATGCTTTCCTGTCCTCTTTCCCTTTTGCAAGCACCTTTTGTTCAGGGCGATCCTTACCTTCTGCTAACAAATAACTTCTTCTCATTCTAATTTGCAATTGTCCTAAGACTCCAAGAGACAAAAGGACGCATGCCTGGAGATCTCAGAGGGTAGAAATAGGAATACTAAGACAGAGACAATGGACAGGAGAAATTCAGAATGATGAGGATTCAGCTAAATGAAACGCTAGGGGCAGTGATATGCCAGTACAAAGGATGCAAGAAAGTAAATGACAGGTAGTTAAGGTGCCTGAAAGGACACCGGAAAACTTGTTATCCCTTCCATCAAAAAGAAAGTGTATCTGCTATTGCGACAAGTAGCACTGAACTTCTTCTCAGCGTCAGATCGGCTGAGTGGTTATAATACTTAAGTGCGTTAGCAAAGCAGCACCTCTGCAGAGCACATGAGCCAATTCGAACAATGTCTTTAAATGTTAAACCGATGGCCACTATCCGAGAAAAGAATTTTATAAGAAATGAAACAAAAGACAAAATTACTGCTATTCCAATTACAGGAATATCCTTCGCAGATCAGTGATGAAAGCAGCTTGAGGTGCAGGTGATGAGAACAGATATACTTCTTCTCGAGGCCATCAAAAAGAAAAGGAGGTGGCAGTTTTATTAGTCAAATATCTTCTTTTCATCCTAAAAGACTGGTGTTTGAAGATGGTAGATGTATTCTGTATTTTGATCAGAAGACCTCTGAAATAGTAATTTTAAAGAATGTGTACTCCATAACATTTCATTTCACCTATGGACAAGTCTTCCTTTCTTTCTTTCTTTCTTTCTTTCTTCTTCTTTCTTTCTTTCTTTCTTTCTTTCTTTCTTTCTTTCTTTCTTCTTTCTTTCTTCTCTTTCTTTCTTCTTCTTTCTTTCTTTCTCATTTCTTTCTTTCTTTCTTTCTTTCTTTCTTTCTTTTCTTTCTTTCTTTCTCCTCTCTCTTCTCTTCTCTCTTCTTTCTTCTCTCTCTTTCTTCTTCTTTCTCTCTTTCTTCTCTTTCTTTCTTCTTCCTTTCTTTCTTTCTTTTCTTTCTTTCTTCTTTCTTTTCTTTCCTTCTCTTCTTCTTTCTTCTTTCTTTCTCTCTCTTTCTCTCTCTCTTCTCTTTCTCTCTCTCTCTCTCTTCTCTCTCTTGCTCTCTCTTCTCTCTTTCTCTTCGTCTCTGCTCTCTTTCTTTCTCTCTTTCTCTTCTCTCGATTCCTCTTTCTCTCTCTCTTTCTTCCTCTCTCTCTCACTTCTTTCTTCCTCTTTCTTCTCTCTCTCTCTCTTTCTTTCTTCTTTCTCTCCTTCTTCTCTTTCTCTCTCTCTTTATTTCTCTCTTTCTTTCTTTCTCTCTTTCTTTCCCTTCCTTCCTTCCTTCCTTCCTTCCTTCCTTCCTTCCTTCCTTCCTTCCTTCCTTCCTTCTCTTCCTTCCCTTCCTTCCTTCCTTCTTCCTTCCTTCCTTCTTCCTTCCTTCCTTCCTTCCTTCCTTCCTTTCCTTCCTCTCTCTCTCTCTTTCCTCTCCTTCTCTCTCTTTTCTCTTCCTTCCTTTCTTCCTGAAGAGACAACAAAGCCAGTCATCTCCTAAATCATGATACCTTGATCTCTCTGGAAGCTGTCAGTCGATATCCTTACTCCCTGTGCCTAGATTTTAAAGATTTAATTTTAAAAGAAATTATATTTATTTAAACAGAATAGAGCTCTGTTTATAACCCAGTCGCAAAGTAAATATGGTCACATTTTCAGTTATTGAGAAGAAAACGTTAACTCACTGATATAAGAAAAATCAAGAAAGGTGTTTAAATGCAGTGATCAATATTAAGATTATCTGCAAAATTTCTAAACAAAAAAATCTAAAAACACCAAGAATTCCTGAAGCAAAGGGCTTGATGAATTCTTTTGAGTATGGGATAACCAGAAAGGTTCTATAAAAAAACTGTAAAAAAAAAATTCCACATGTCTCACAGGGATTGGAGAGACCTGGATTTCCTGCTAATCTGTAGAACAGGGCCAACATAAAGATGGCTAAAACATAATGGTTATGAAAAATGGTGGACAGGCTTAAAAATAAATAAAATAATTAGTACATAAAAATAAAAATAAAAAATAGATAATATAGCATTTTCTTCAAAAGAAATGGCAAAGGACATCTGGTAACGCATTAAGATGAGACAGTGGGGTGACTAGAGACCAAAACGGGTCTATTGAATACCGATCAACTCACAGAGGCCTTACAGAATTTTAAAAGTGTGGTTAAGGACTTATTTCCCACAGAACTACATGAGAAATACAGAATTGCTGGATAACTTACTTAAAGGGTAGGGGAGTAAGATTATTGAAAGTCTGAAAGCAAATGAGGCAGCAGAAATGGATGGGTTTATGTCCAAAACACTGTGTCACTAAATCCATTTATCTAGATAATGTAAAGTAGAGTTCCTCTTCCAGAAGACACAGATAAAAGAAATATTTAAACACCCCAGATAGCAACAAAGCTTAAAAAACTGTATAGGTTGGAGATGTTGTCTCTGTATATAGAAGTATATTTTGTTAAATAGATTAGAAATTAATAATCACGAGCATTAAAGGTATGATATATGCTGAGGACTTTAACTTATGTTTTTAAGATCCTACATGCTCATCTGATCATCGAATGATGGTGACAATGTGTCCCTGCCGAAAAACTGATGGCTGTCTGTTTTGGGCCACAAATTTGCTTTGGCAAGCTGCTTCTCAAAGTAAAACAGTTGGAGGATGGCTTGGAGGGCAGGACCACTAAAATAACTCTCTGTGAAACTTTCTGCACAGGATGTTTCATAAGCAATGCTGTTTGAAATAAGCACATATTGGTCGGACTTCTACACAAAAAAAAAATGATTATCAAGATCAAAGTTTTGCAACTTCTGCATTTCCCAAAAAGAAAAGCTCAGATACAAAACAACTGATTTTTTAAAGATTAATTGAGAGACCTGAATAGCTCAGGTATTTTTAAAACACAATGGTATACTTATTCTGGATCAATATATAAAAATTTAAAATAAAAATAAGATTTTTTTTAGAGGGCTTAAAGAAATTGGGTAAGAACAGATTTCCAAGATAGGCTTAAAAAAATTTGTGAAAATTGATGTACTCCCTCACATTCTTTTCCCATTTTACCTGCTCACTTGTGTGCTTACCAGACAGCACTTTAAAGAGCTGAAAAGCTGTTGTCATGAATTTCATCTGGCAATACACAGAGCCAAAACCCAACAGCTCGATACTGTTAAGCCTCCCACAATGGGAAGCTTACAGGGCCTAAAAGTGCGGCATATTATTACACAGCTCAGCTGAAATAAGGAGACACATCTGAAGGATGTTTTTCACTTGCGGGCAAAGCCATATTTGAAGACTGATGCAGAATGAGAACAGCATGAGGAAAATTTCTTAGATGACTCTGCTGCATAAGAAAGAGATTAAAGAACAAAATAATGTCACTTCTTTATTTGGCCTACCTTAATATGTAAGATAAACAGAAGAGAAAGAAAATGTTCTCACCCTTCATCTTTGCAAATTTACCATCTTGGGTTAGAAATAAATAATTCCTCACTTGTTCTAAGTGTGTAGATCTGGCTGCATTGTGATAGCTGTCATGTACTCAGA